>CM032399.1:9610163-11097663 GCA_019049475.1 Eueides isabella
TCTTTTAAAATCTATTTTACATTGTTATACTAAGGGAGTAAAAATATTTCGAAATTCATACAAATTACAACTCAGCACAGCTCGTAAATAATAAAATACAATTATATTTTCAAGAACCAATGTCACAACATTGGT
Source organism: Eueides isabella (assembly GCA_019049475.1). Classification (NCBI taxonomy): domain Eukaryota; kingdom Metazoa; phylum Arthropoda; class Insecta; order Lepidoptera; family Nymphalidae; genus Eueides; species Eueides isabella. The sequence goes on from CM032399.1 coordinate 9,610,299, forward strand.
TCTTGAAATATAATTGTATTTTATTATTTTATTTATCAATTGTTTCAATGTATTTATTATATTTTTAAATAACGGAATCGAAAATTATTTATAAAATATAAATTTACTTTATATTAGAATAATGGATGGCATAGAAGATTGTGGAAGAAGTGGTAATCCTGAAGTAGTCGCAGCTGCAGTAGAATGTGTATTCTCCTTGCTAGACGCTTTAGAAAAACTCTGTTCTGGTTCTGTAGAGTATCTACAACTAGACATAGCTACATTGATTATTAATCATTGGTCAAAACTTCAAGATGCTGACTATACCGGACCACTGACTTATCAGACGTTAGCAAGATTACCAAGTCCATATAGGTATCTTTTTAAATTTCCATTTTATGAAATACCTTTTTTTAAATTAAATTGACTTTATGATGATTCTAACATGCCTCGTTCTAATTTTAATTCTAAATAATCTAATTTTTCAGAGATGTTGTTGCAGTTTTGCAAAGTAGTGAAACCAAAGACCATGATTCCTCTGGTAAATAAATTTACCTAGATTTTTTCTGTATTAAATATTCTTGATATGAGAAAGATGAGAATTATTAGAAGACAAAAAAAATAATATAACTTCCAGATACATCGGGTCCAGAAAACATAAGTTCAGGAAGTGAAGCTGAAGCTGATTCAGATGCAGATAATGTTTTTCTGCCCTCCAGGGCTAACAACCCGGCGTCACCTAAGACCACGAAAAAAGGACCTTTTAATGTTCGAACCAAAACTGTACCTAAAACATTGAACCTTGGAAGGTAGAAGTCAAATATTTCTAGTATTTTAGAATAAAAGGTTTTTAAGTTAACATATTAGACGTAGAGCAGCGAAAACCTTTAGCGTTCAGTTTGATAAGGGACCGTCCATTTATCACATGATGTTTTTTGTAGCATTTTTAAACTTTCCTCCCTTGGTGGTACGCGGTGAGGTTTAGACTTATTAATTACCCACTTATATGTACACCTGGTATCTTACTACACCCCTTAGGGGGTATACGTAACCTTTTGACATTACATTTGGCACCATTGAAGTTTTATAATGTAAGATTTATAATTTTGCGTTCACTCTCCAATTGAGTAGATACGTTTTTAAATTTTAAATATATTATTATGAGCTCTTAGTTTAGGGGCCGGCCATTAATCACGTGAGGTTTACGTAGGGGCCGGCCATTAATCACGTGAAGGGGGGAGGGGGTTCGTCGAAAATCACGAAACATTACAAGGGGTTAGGCCCCCTAAAACTTCAATGGTTTTTTTTTTCAACTTCACGCTGTATCCTGCACGAAACAGGGTAAACAGAGGGAACCCGGGAACCTAGTGTTAAGACACTCAACGCCGCGCTTAGCCTTATTGCCAGACCGAAGAAATGAAACATTAAATATTTAAATTGAAAATATTAAATATTTCATTTCTTCGGCTGGGGATCGAACACAGAACCTGTCGGTTACAGTCACTCTGTAAGTGCCGCTGCGCCACGACAGGCACCAAATGTAATGTCAAAAAGGTTATGAGTATTATGATTCTACAATATCCTTTATTTTCAGGTGTACTATAACAGAATGTAATGTGGATCTCGAACGACATAATGCTAGACAATTTGTAAAAACTTTACAAAATTCTCTTCTGCCAAAGCTTATTAATCTTAGGACTTGCATCGAGGTGATAGTCTTCATTATAACTTAATTATAGTAGGTAATTAAAGTAAAATAAAGTAAGTAGATAATCGACATGCTCACGCTAACGATAAGATATTCGTTATAAATCGAAATTATATAGGTACATAGGTAAGTAAGTATTTAAAGATATAATATTTTAATAACAACTCAGCTCAGCTTCACGCTCTATCCCGCACATGGAAGGATAAGCAGAGAGAACTTGGGAACTTAAAGTTAATACACTCCGTTCCACTTTCGTTCCCACTTTCCGCCGAATCTGAGGCATTGCGTGATGAGTGGCGGAACTCAACGGTGTAACAACAATAATATAATATTTTAATCTAGAAATTAAAAAAATGCTATAAAAATGATTCTTTAAATATATTTGTTAGTTAGAACGTAAACGTGTTGTAAGTACATATACATATGTTCACTGAAAAAACATTTTACGTGTACCTAAATGTAACAGCAACCTGCAACTAAGAAAATTGTCTATGTATTAAATTAAATATTAAATATAAAGAAAATTAGGTAACATAGACAATTTTCTGGCAACTTATGGTTGCCGCAAGTAGGTGCTATGCCGCAAGGTAGGCACTAGAAACTATTAAGATACTGTGCTTTAGCGTTCCAATAAATTTTAAAGATTTTTTTATTGTGAGTATATCCGCCCTTGCGCTAATAATCGACCGTTCCTGCCACGATAGCTCATGATTTATCTATACCTAATGATCAAATAATACAGTTAATAATGTACAATAAAATATCCAGGTGGACGAAGCCATGCAAGATTTTGCCTCAAAATGTTGCCAACACAACGCATCGCAGCCGCCTGCCACCGCGTGCATCATGAACGCGGACGGTGTGTACCTCGCCACGTACGCCGCGCTACTACTCACTCTGAAACAACGGGCGAGGTACTATGGGGAACATCATGTTAGTATATTTTTTCTCTGTCCAGTTTCGCACTTTTTCCCGTAAATACAGTCATCTCAAGGCCGCCTTGAAGTTAACTGGATATGTATTTTATCCTGGGTAAATAACGCAATAAAAATCCGACAGCCTGTACTCCATGACAACCACATTATATTTAATATTTTATTTAACTGTTAATAAAAAGTAACAAATGTCTAAATTGATGATGAATAATAGATCTTTACAAATTATTGTTGAATTTTTTATTTAAAATTGTTGGTCTCTTAAATGAAATAAAATTGAATTGAGTATTACTCGTAAGATTCTCGTACTCGTAGATGAAAAATACAATATTTACATACATATCGAAACTACAACGTTTATAAAAAATCTTTTCTACATCTGAAATGAAATATGAAATACATACATAAATTATAATAACATATGATTATTGTTGTGTAAAAGCTATAAAACTCGATCTCATGTTTCAGAAAGCTCACGTGCCACTAACAGAAGACGAATTTTGTAGATGAAGTGCAAAACATGGTGTATTAGTTTATCTGTCAGCAACCTGGCTTCGAGAGTTATACCAGCAAGTTCTTGCGAATGATCTTCTAAAAGACGTTAATACTTCTGAACATCCCCTTATACATTTGCTATCAGGTATACCTCACAACTTTCTCTTTATTTTGTACTCTAACGATCGTAACTTATTGAAGGAACAGCAACGCAACCTTTGTGTACCACTTAATGTACCGTTGTAGATATCTCATAACATGACATACAAATCTATATGCTATTCAAAATTTTTACTGTTCTTTAATTGGCGGTCTCCTTTTCATGTATTATGAAAATGAAACATCTTTCGTTTCTTAGAAAAGTTATGAAATATTTTTAATTCTACAGAGCTCGGAGGCTTAGATCAAAATCCTGTAATGTCGGATTGGCAAAAATTGAAAAAAGTGTCTATGATATATAACAACACAACGACTCTCCACAATACCAAGCCAGCTTACGCTGGGCTAGAAGGTGCTACGACTGAACACTATTTATATATATTACGATTTTGTTAATAGTAGCCGCTGCGCCACGATAGGCCGCAAATATGAGATTTGCGGCCTATCGTGGCGGAGCGTGCACAAGCGTGTACATGATAGGTTGTGGATTCGATCCCTACTCGTTTAAATAAAATATTTAATATTTTCATTTCTTTTTTTCATTTCTTCGCTCTGGTTACGAATCAAAACGGGGTGTTGAGTTCCACTACACAACATGGAATAACTTAACATTGGCGGAAAGTGGGAACGGAAGTTGAACGGGAGTGTCTTAACACTAGGTTCCAAGCTCCCTCTGCCTACCTTGTGCCAGATACAGCGTGAAGCTGAGCATTTTGTTGTTACTTTTCATTACGCTTAAACAATCAACAAAATTATGTTTACATTTACGTAGTATTCCGCATAAGTTACCTAACTTAGATAATACAATATGCTTATTATATCAATATTTTAGAATTCTTACTTGTATCTGGGAATTCAATGGTAACAGTCCTAAGTGGTCCACTAACAGGATACGAAATAAAAGCACATTCGAGGCATAATAACTACGAAAATAAATACTTTCGGGAAACGTAAACGTATCGCTTGGGAAGGACTAACTATACAATGCTTGGAAGGTCTTCATAAGGTTGTACTGATTGCTCAATTGGTTTTTTTTACTTATTTTAAGTGTTACCACACCCTTGGAAAGAAAAATATTTATTTAGATTAAACAAGTGGAGATTGAAATCCCGCTACTTAAATTAAATTTTAAATTAAATTTTTTATACGTTTCACAAATAAATATGGCTGATTGTTATTGATATTTTAAAACATATATTCTACTAAGCAATATAAGAAAATATATAATAATATTTTATTTTAAGGCGGCAAGAATAAGTACCACTTTGAGTCTTCAGAACCGTTGCAGCAGCATATTAGCGCTTTTAGCAAACTCCGCGATCTCACAACCAGCCAATGGGAAAATATTATCAACTCACGCTTTATCATTAGATATTCTTATATCAGGTAAAATATGGCTAGGAGATATTTTAGTAACAGTTTTATAGCGAAGTAAAGTATGTTGAACTCTGTAGCTACAAAGTGGTTTATATGTGAAGTCTGTACTTAATTCCGGTATACGTTTACAGTAAAAAACAACCATATATTTATTTAATAATACTAAATCTAAATTTTAACAATTGAAATATATTACAGGTGGACTTGAGTTAGGTTCCAAAGCTCCAGAATGTTGGGAACATATCTTTGCGGCTTGTCAATACGTATCCAGTTTTGAACACTCGCTGTTCGGCCAGCAAGGGAATAACGCCACTCCAATAGTTACCATGCAAACAGGAAGAAATAAAACTATTTCTATACTTCAAGCTGATGCCAAAATGAGTTTGGATGGACGTGATGATGAAACTTGGTAAATTGTTTAGTATTTTAATGTCTAAAGAAAATGAACACCTTCACGTTTTTCCTTATAGCAGTAAAATGGCGGTTTGTCGTGGCGTAAGGGCACAACCATGCGACTTTGACGCGACAGGTTATTGGTTCGATCTCTAGTCGAAGATATGAATATTTAATAATTTTTAAATTAAAATCTTTAATATTTTCATTTCTTTCCACTGGTAACAAGACAAAACGCGGCATTGATTTCCGCCACTCATCACGCAATTTATTAAATTCGACGGAGAGTAGGGAACGGGACAAAGTTTCTTAACACTAGGTCCCAAGTTTCCTCTGCCTACCCTGCCATGTGTGACGGATACAGCATGAAGCTGAGTGTAAAGGGAATCTTGAGTATGGGACACTACATTCTCCACTTTTACGAACACGGAAATAAATAAAATCATTCCCCTGAGGGGGGCTTTAAAACCGTAACTTACGTCAATATCTTTAATGTCTAAGTATTATATTATAATTTAAAAAATCTTTCAACAGATTTTAAATGGTTGTTTTATTTTACAGCGTTGATGTTTTTAACTTTCTCCAGCCAGTATTAGAAGACAATATTAACAACGATATGTCTGTGGCGAAAATAGTAGAAACATGCAGGCAAGAGGTATAAATAGACTATTTAACTATTAATATTTTCTTTTGGCATAAATTGAGACTTTTCCGTGGAATAAAAGCTAATTTAGTAGTATATGACCAATTTATGTTAACGTAAGTTGCAAAACGATATACTTTCACATTCGAAAATACATTTTGTAAAGCTTGGTGTTTCATATATTTTATATCAGTCCATGGTCATACTACTTTAGTCGAAACGTCTTTTACTTTCGTTTTCGGCGTAACTCAACGCCGCCTTTTGCTTTGTACCAAAATTTAAATATTTAAATTGAAATATTAAATATTTCATTTCCTCGACTGGGATCGAACCCACAAGCTGTCGGTTACAGTCACACGCTTGTGCCGCTGCGCCACGACAAGTCTCCGAATATTGTATAAGGCTACATGTAGCAATTTCATCCCTCCAGTCATATATATTACTCTTATCTTAGGGTGGCAACATAATATCGGGATCAGGCGCTGCCCGTGTGTGCTGCGCGCTGGCGGCGGTGGCAGACGCGCTGTTCACTCGACTCGCGGCCACTACTACCTACCTACGCTCAAAGCGGCCTTACAGCGCTTGGTCGCACACAATCACAGATTGGTATATTTAACATGTATTTAATTTGTTTAAAATTTAATTGTACCCAATAAGTCATATTAAAAAATATTATAATATAATGAAACTAATATAATTAAAAAAACGGTAAGTAAAGATTCTTGAAAAAAAAAAGATAAATTCAAGGTATTCTGTACTCGCGGATGGCATAGAGAGTGAAAACATCAAATCAAATATATTTCTCATCTGCTTTAGAATTATCAAACTGTTTAGTAATTATAAAACAACTAACATTTTTTAATTTTTTTTTTTTAACAACTACTCCGAATGTTTCTTGTAAAAAAATGTGTTTAACAAGACTAGACAATTACTGCAAATTCCACCGTTCGACAATGTGGGCAGAAAAATGGTGGAACGGAGTATGTCACATAAGTTCTCTCCGCCTGCCCTAAAAAAGCTAAATAAATATTTTTTCTAGCTATTCTCATCTTGGGACCAAGACGTAGTAAACAACAACACAGCATGGTGGCGGAAAGGCAAGTCCGTGTCTAGCGGCGGCGAGGCGGCACGAGCTCTGTGCCGCGCCGGAGACGTCGCGCTGCGGTGCCTCCGCGCGGCGCGACCGCTGGCTCACCGCATGGCTATATGGACGGTGGTTGGTCCCCATTTTATGCAGGTTTGTACGATTTTTCGGTCTTTATTTCTAAATTGCATTGATTCACTAAGAAAGTAACTATTAAAAATATCAAAGTCGCATCAAGGTAGGCAAAATGTATGAATTGTACAAAGGATGGTTGTGAATTAAATCGTTTATTAGACATGAATTATGGACCACTCTATGGATTAATGATAAATCTATTTTTTTTGTTTATAGCATCTAATGAAGTATTCAACTTATCAATATTTATATGTAATAACATTTTTTGTATAGGCGGCGTGTCACAAAGATATTCAAATATCCAGTCTCGCTATACAATGCCTCCATGACTGTGCCACTGCGTTATTAAACCAACAAGTTGAACTGCCTCATTTTCATTTCAACGAAGCTCTACTAAAACCTTTCGAAAATCTACTGTGCTTAGAATTATGTGATGATGACATTCAGGTAATAAAATAAAAAGTGTTAAAGTTTAAATGATACTAAGCTGTGAGATTGCTTATTTTTTCTGTTATAATATCAAAAGTTGAAGCTATTTTACATCTTAAAATACTAATATACTTTGTTTTGTTAATATCATTGTATATTGTTTTCAGGAACAAATAATTTCTTGTATCTGTGAATTTGTTGAAACTAACAGAATGGAAATTCGATCAGGATGGCGACCATTATTTAATACATTACGCGCTGCCAATAATTCAAATCAGTACTCTGCGATTCTCGAAATATTTAAAGTTTTTCTTAACACAGATAATACTTTAGTTTTCGCAAATGCAGCACTCGACTGTATTTTGTGTCTCTTGAGCCACATAAAAGGCCTACACTATGACGAAACGCAACCAACAGAGGTTAAGCCAAAAAAAATTACGACACCGACACAACCTAAACCGAGTTTGAGCTTAAAATTTTCTAAAAATAGTAAATTCATACCACTGAGTGAGGAAAAGACGGAAAAAGTTATAGTTGATATGTGTAGAGAAGCTTTGTATCATTTGGAAAGTTGCGCCGACATTTTGACTATGATGTATAATATGCCAAAGTGCCCCATATTCAACACAGGTAACAAAATTAAAGGTGATTTGCCCTTATCCGTAGTTGACCCTATAATTCCAAGTGGTTCAATAGATGTAACGAAATATATCGTAAACGAAAATTGTGATGAAGAGTTGATTTCATATCGAAAACTATCAACGAGTTTACCGCCATCAAATACTACGAATAATTGCTTACTGAAACTCGATAAGCCTAGTAATATTCTTAAAGTATGGTATGTTCTAATACAAGGACTAATATCAGCTACAGTCGTTTGTTCAAAGAAAAATCAACCGGCTGCTATGGAAACTCTTTTTAAGTTGTTAAGAAATATATCAGAAGTTCCTGGAACACATTTCGGATTACATTGTATTAATCATTTACTGTTGCCAACTGTTCAAAATTGGTTGAGGCAAATTGCAAATGTCAACACTCATTGGGATAGTATTATGCCGAACTTTAAACAGTGTTGTGGTATGACCACCGACACTATTGTTGTATATTTACATCAATTGCAACAAATTAATATTGAAAGAACAACTACCGAAGAAAAAGATGGAGTACTGTCTGAGCCCATAGAAAGCCTAGAAGCGACATTTGCATTAAAACAAATCATGTTGATATTAGTTGAATGTATTGCACAGCCGCAAGAACCTATAGCGAGATTAGGAGCGTCTTGTATACGACATATAATTTTGACTTCTGGGCATTTACTAACAGATAATCAATGGGAAATTATTTGTACGAGTTTACACAGAGCATGTAATGTGAGCTTAAGTCCCCTTAAACAACTAACTTATGCCTTCAAAGAAAACTCAAATAGCTTTTATGGAGATCTAGCCATGGTCAAAGTGGCAGCACGTCGCGATTGTTCCGTAAACGACAATGTACGATTACATGCTATGGCTCAACAAGTATTTTTGACAGATCAATTAAGGGGTGATAATTTAAAACAATCTTCCAAAACTTCAGCACAAAATTTAATCGACGATCGAAGCTATATATTTCTCATTTATCTTCCAGAAACTTTAAATAGTTTAAATCCTGATTTGTACACTGTTAGAATACCTAATAGAGGTCTAGTAGTCGGCCTTTTGGCTCATCAAATATTAGTTCAAATCATTGCGACTGTGCTAATACAAGCGTCATCGGATGTTTTTCAAGGAATCAACAGTATATTGTTAGAAAGTCTTAAGAGTGGCACAAATGTATGCAATTATAAATTCTTCTTGAACAAGAATAACATAGACCTTCTCCTTAAAAGCTTAGAATTATCATATACTAGAGCAATGCAGTTTGATTCAAGACCAGGACTAAAGTTTCTTGTACAAAAAGTATCTAATTTAGATCATGCTGCTAACCTTTACAAACAAACCTCTTCTTCTTGGCTAATAAAAATAATATCATTAACAGAAATATTTTTCAGTGGTGTTACTAAGTTTAAATTGAAATCAAACGATGTATCTATCATACTTAATAACTATAAAACCACATTAAACATGACTCTAGAATATGATCAATTTATTATGAAAATATTTGACTTAAAAGCCACATGGGAACTTATATGCAACAACTATGTAAAACATCTTATTAATGTCACCGACTTTGAAGATTGTGATAATATTAAAGAACGAATTTCGTGTAGTTCAGAGGAGTCTGATACATCTTCTAATAACTACGAACGTTACTACTCTCAAGAACCAACGCAAACACCAGATATAGCTATTACACAAGAGAGAAAAAATATTAACGTATCCATAGAAGAAAAAAATGATAAGCCGAAGCCTTTCACATTTGCAGATTTTAAATCTAATACCACTATCAGTGAAACAACAACTGAAAAAACATGTGCAGTTGAAGAATACAAAGAAGATAAAATAGAGAATATAACAAACGCTATAGAAGAGTCTAACAAAAATATTAGTAGTAATAACGATGTGGAAACAATGAGACTTAGTAGTCGTAAATCATTAGAATATCCACAAACTAGTGGAAGCCCAGTTCAGTTGAAACGACGTTGCGCTTCTGAAAATCACGATGGGAGCAGAAAAGTCAATATAACTATATGTGACGGTCCTACGTATGAAAAAAGTAAAAATGTCGAACCTTTGATCCCTCCCCAACCCGTTCCACCGGAAATAGAGCAGCAACGAACACTTAGCATTAATAAGGTGATTTTGAAATATTTATAACATATTTATAATTATAAGATGTATAGTTTAACATATATTTTTATATTTATTTTAACATGTTTAACAGTTTTATATTAGTTAGCTGTTAATAATTATTAATTGTTATATTGTTAATTGCAGGACTTGGAGGTGCAAAGGAATTGTTTCCAGAATATTTTAATGGCATATCTAGAGTTAGTTCTAACATTTCCTTTAGAGCGGTTCCAGCTCGTATACCCAGTACTACAGACTGGTTTTATGCAACTCGCCAAAACTGTAACGGAGCCGCAACTACTCGATAGAATTAATATATTTTTCGATAAAAAAGACTTAACTGAACTTAGATGTAAGTAATCAATTAATAGTGATATTGTAAACGTCACATTATAACATTATATTCCAATCCATAAGTGTTGTGCGTAAAAAATAAAATTACTGTAATCATGAACCGAATTTTATTAACCCGGCTTTAAGCATAAATATATTCTTCTTATAATACAAATATATCGTCATAGTTATATTGTCAACAAAACAACAAAACATAACATTTTACATATTATTTGGTATATAGACTACATCTTATATGTCTTTTTATAAAATGCCTACTTCAGTCTAAACAGATGTACTGATGCATTTAGTTTAACTACGAAAATGGCACATATAACTCACAATATCAAATATTCTACATCTAAAGTGCCGATAAAGCGGACCAAAGCATAATAATCTCTAATATATTAATGCTAACATATTTGGTATTTAATATGTCTATTTACAATGTCTATTTACAAGTTTTATATACAATATGTAAAATTATCTTAATATTAAAAAACTAAAGTACGTAAATAATACAATAATTGATAAACTTATACTAGAAGCACCTTTAGCTGGATACGTGTGAACAGTTAAAGCGTATGATAAAGCACTAAGTCCTAGATCACTAGATATGAGCGGGCTCTCCCTATTAATAAGATCAGCCAACTTTTCCGCTTCTAAAATACACACCTGTAGTTGCAAATCAGTTGGATCGGGTAAAATCGATTCAACAGTAACGAAAATTTCAGTTTCAATAGTCAAGTACCCTCTAAGAACGCACTCAGCTATTTTTAAATGTCTATCTAAAGCTGATAATACGTTATGTAAATTAATAACAGTTGCGGAAATATTAGTGGCATAGAGTGCTCTATCGATTTGTTTCTTTGAATATAATATTCTGAGAGCTCCACCACATTTAGGACAACAAGCCCCAGGTGCAGTAAAGCCTAAGCAGTCAGGTTTTTTTAATGGAGGGCATATTATTCTTTCGAATAGACATTTAGGTGTCATGACATCGGAGATGGGTCCAACAGCATAGCAAGGGCCGATGTAATCGACGCTCACGTATTCAGCCCACGCTGCACACTCTGACGCGTATGTAACGCCATTTACTCCGCAAACTGTACCACTCTGTAAGGAGAATGTCATAAAATTTATTGTTGTTATTCGAATTTATATTAAATTTTAATATTAAGATATATCATATCATTAATTTGTTTTAATTGATGGTTTTAATTATAGTTTTTAAAATATTTTTGGCTATATCTGATGAAAAAGTCATATTTTTCTTGGTGTAATTACAGGATCTTTACCAAAATTATTTTGAGAGAAATTGGTTATTACAACATATTCTATTTATATAAAATAAACTAAGCTTCTTATGCCGAGGCTAATTCATTCGAAGTACTTACAGAAGAACATCCTGAAAGACACGGCCCCCAATAAGCAAAATTGGCTGCACTCATGAGTAGGCTGCAAGGGTTGGAGTGCGTGCGGCCCGCGCTGTCGCACACTGGCGACGCCGGCTGCGATGAACACCGCGTTGTGTTTACTGTATATAACATTTATTTCTTTTAAAAAATGTTTTTATATATGTATTTTTGTTTAATTAAAAGAATAAATTGAAAAAGAAGATGGTATTATTGATAGCTCTCTTTAAATTACGCAAAAAAAACATGAATGAATGCTTTTATAATATATTTATTATAAAAGGCATTTATATTTTACACTATACATATATTTTAAAAGGTATGCATGTAAACGGCTATATATAACGGCTAAATATATTGACAAGAGTATCCAGCATACGATAATAAAATCTGATACGCACTATATCGTACATTGTGAAAGCCCTTTGCGACAGTAGATATGTTTGGCATACATCATGATTCTTAATTCATCTAGACTCTCTACATTCATCTATCTTCACGCTATTTTTTTTTTAGCTTCACGCTATATCCCGCACAAGGCAGAGTAGGCAGAAGGAAGCCGGGAACCTACTAACCTAGTGTTAAGACATTCCGATCCACTTCCGTTCCCCACTTTCCGCCGAATTCGAGGTCTTGCGTGTTGAGTGGCGGAACTCAACGCTGCGCTTTGCCTTATTACCAGAGCGAAGAAATAAAACATTAAATATTTAAATTGAAAACATTAAATATTTCATTTCCTCGAGTGGGGTTCGAACCCAGAACCTGTCGGTTACAGTCACACGCTTGTGCCTCTGCGCCACGACAGGCCTTAATTCATCTACTAATTAAATATCACTGTAATAACCTACTACCAATACCGTGCGGTGCCAGCATCGTAGCTGAAATACGCTTTTTTGCCTTACGTATAGTTTCCTAAAAATCGCGTGTCTGAATGTAGCCCAAAGGACTCAGTGTCTCATTAGCCACTTAATTGATACTATTAGTTTTTTATTGATTTAGTTAATAATTTTAGTTATTGATTGATAATCAAAGTCAAATTTGAAATCAAAGTAATTTGAAATCAAAGTAAATAAATTAAGTTCGTAGGTACCACATTTGTACTGCGGGCAGGCGGTCTGCAGCCGCGACAGGCACACGGAGCGCAGCGGCAGGCAGGCGGTGTGTCGGCCGCACGCGCTGGCGCCGCCCGCCGCCACGCACGCGTCGCGCGCGCTGAACTCTATCTCAGCGTCGGTCGTGCCCGCACATCTGAGAGATGTATATGTGTGTAATATACTTTACACATGTAATTATTACATGTGTGTAATATACTTTACACATTAATAATTATTTAAAAAAAAAAAAACATATTTTATTACAACATTAGATAGCAGTGTTTTTCCGAAAATGACAAAAATATTTCAAGCATCCGTACGTATTGAAACTCAAATTATCATACAATTAGTCGTGAAAAAATCATATTTATTTTTGTTACTTAAGAGATATAGTTTATAATATTATTATTTTTTTTCAATATGAAATATTAACATCAAAATTATTTATTTGTTGTTCTAAATCAGTGAAATCAGAGTTAGGCATTTTTTTATTGCAATAGCCAATTAAATAATCAGAATTGGTCATGTGTTCGTGCGAATTAAACAATGAGTTGCTAATATTTCACTTTTCTAATAAATCACTATAAAATAAAATTAATTATAAATAATTAAAATATATATAAATTATAAATAAATAAATAAAAAGAAATTAAAAATAGGTAACTTAATAAAACATCAGTCTCACTTGGCCAGGCACACGTTGGGGTAGAGGCGGCCGGGCGCGTGCACGGGCAGGTGGTGCGGCGGGCAGTTGCAGGGCAGGCCCGTGAGGCCGCGCCCGCACGCGCGCCGCGCGCACACGCGCTCGCCCGCCGCGCACGCGCACGCGTTGCACTCCATGTAGTACTTGTCGCCTGGAGCAAATTATCAATAATATATTCTGAATCGATTGTCTTAGTTTACAATGAGTCATTTTATATTTATAAGTGTTATGTGTATAAATCCTATCCTAATAATAATCTATATAACCCTTTTAAATTCATCTTGTATTTAAACATATTTCCTTTTCAAATTAAAATATTTACTAAGGTGCTAAAGGAGTAATTAAGCTTAGGGTTTAAAAAGACAAAATTGGGAATTTGTTAAAAAATGAACTTGTACGTAGCTGGATACGCACAGGGAATTTGAAGTATAAAAAGCTATGTTGATCTAATGACAACAGCGTTGACAGTAAATGTGATGGTTAAAGATACAATTCTATTTATATTTAAAATGAATTGTCTAATAGTAAATACAGTAAGTACAGTATAGTTGAGACTTGTCGCGGCGGAGGGACACAAGCATGTAACTGCAAACGCAACAGGTTGTAAGTTCCATCACCACTCGAGGAAATAAAATATTTAATATTTCCAATTTGTTTTCTCATTTCTTCATTTCTTTGCTGTGGCAACAAGGCACAGCGCGGCGTTGAGTTCTGCCACTCAACACGTATATTCAGTGGAAAGTGGGGTTCGGAACGTAGTGTCTTAACACTAGTTTTCTATGCCATATGCGGGATACAGCGTGAAGCTAAGTGAGTGAGTAAGTAGTAAATATAATAGAATAGTACAAGTTACCGTGTTGAACAAGTTTGTCATGTAGTCGGCAGTTGTCAAGTGCGACGGAGGGCAGCGGCTGGCAGCGGGCGAGGCCGCGCGCGCCGCAGCGACACACCTTGACGCAGGAGCGCTGCGCCGCGCACGGCATCGGCACGCGCGCCCACGACCCCACCGGGACTACGTAGTGGCTCCCGTCACCTGCAACGGAAAACATAAATAATATTAGATTTATTTTATTTAAACTTTGACCTATATTTTGCCTTAACAAATAAAAATAAGTAAGTAAGAACACAAATAATATATTTCAATAAAGTATTATTCATTGTTACTCTTAATATCTAGATCAATCCAACACAGAAGACTAACGATGTCTTCAACAAAAAAGTAAACGCCTACGTTAATAAGTTATGTAATTCGGGAAAAAAGACGTCAAATTAGTACGAGACCTTCCGTATTCTGTATAACATATGGTAACGCAAGATACCTAAAGGACATCCATCAAGGCAAGTGAACCTGCGGCAGGCGGCGCCGCGCGCGCAGCTCCTGTTGACGACGCACACCTGCGTGGCGTTGCAGGGCGAGCCCGCGCAAGGGGATGTTACCATTTCTCCGGCAGACAGCAGTGGAGGTTCCATACCTGAAGAAGAACATGCTCATATATGAGAATCAAATATTCTAGCTTAAAATTAACTAGAAAATTTTAAAACAATTTTTAGATAACAAAAAAATATTATGTTACAACAGTTTTGATAATTCTGTGCAAAAGCCAACCATTATAACAATTATAAAAAATATTCCTTATATGGACTTGATCTAAAAATTCTATTCAACGGCCACCCTACATTTTTGACTTAATAGAAGAAATTGAAGTTAATAAAAGAAAGAACTTTTACCGCACGGTAGCTCACTTTCCAGTTGAATTTGAACACCTACGAAATTAATAACAGGATAACACCGCTACGGGCTACGAAGTAAAATTAGAGCTTATAGATTTAAGGCTGAGCATGTAAGGTCTGGGCAAGACGGCAAAATGCAACATTTTACACGAAAATATTTTTTGTGAGATTAATTTGCTTTCCTAAGTACACTTTTATACTGTCACGCAAGAATATGAGATATTTTTTTTTTATTTAAAAAAACCTGAAATATATTGTTTTCATTTGAAATAAGCAAGGAGCATTCTTTGTCGAGTACAAACAATGTCGTACAATTTTCAGTTCTCAAGCGTATAATTAACTTATTATTTGTATATAGGAAAACTAAAATAAATCATCACCCAAACTGATAGATGGAGATTGATTTACTAAAATTCTGAAATACATGTTGTATTTATTATTTATAACAAGTAACCTTTATATCAATTTTCAGACCTCTAGCATCAAAATTTACGGAAGTCTCATACATACTATTTATACCTTTAAAAGTTTAAACTTCGAAATTTTAAGATTTTTTTGTTGTTTATATACTAATACTAGCTTACATACCAAATTGTAGCTTTTTTAATGCAACAGAAATTTTATAGGTTTAATAAATCTACCATTGGCACCATATCAGGAAAGTGTGGTCTGGTATATCCAAAGCTCTTCGAGAAGAAGTGGTGTAGTGCCCTTGCTCTTCATTTGGCATCAAAAGATTTAAAAATAGTATTAGAGGACTACAAATAATAAAAAGACTTACTAGGGGACATAAACTCCCTCAGAGACACGCAAGGTGCGGCGTCGCTCGACGGCGCGATCCTCGCGCAGAGTGCGGTCGCCGAGAGCGTCGCGCGCGACCACTCCACGCACGACGACACTAGGCGCTTGCAATCCTCCATACATAGAAGACTGCTATGGCCCTAGCAACATACACGCCTGATTTAATTGAAATTTCACATATAATAAATCTGCAAACAAATGGGAACATAGGCTCCCATGTACATGTGCACTATGATAAAATGCGACTATTTTAAATAGTGATAATAATTACAGCAGCGGCACAAGCGTGTGACTGTAATCGATAGGTTCTGGGTTCGATCCCCAGTCGAGGAAATGAAATATTTAATATTTTCAATTTAAATATTTAATGTTTCATTTCCTCGCTCTGGTAATAAGGCAAAGCGCGGCATTGAGTTCCGCCACTCAACACGCAATGCCTCAAATTCGGCGGAAAGTGGGGAACACAAGTGGAACGGAGTGTCTTAATACTAGGTTCCCGGGTTCCCTCTGCCTATCCTGCCTCGTGCGGGATACAGCGTGAAGCTGAGTGAGTGAGTGATAATAATTACATTTTATAAGCCTATTGTGGCACAGGGGCGCAATGTGCGACTGTAAACGGGACAGGTTTTGGACTCGATCCTTACTCTAGGTAATGAAATAATTAATATTTACATTTCTTAGGTCTGATAACAAAGTAAGGGTCTTCGAAGCTAAATAAAAAACATTCTATAAGAATTAAAATAAAAATCTCTATTAAAGGTACTAAAAAAACATTATTAAATAATAACACTTTATATTCAATTGCCTTTCAATAAGTAGTTATAAATATAATTTACATGATTATATTAGTACCTTGGGAGTACAGGGCTTAACATGTAACGCACAGGCGACACTCTTCCATACATCTGCAGTGCATTGCGATGAGTTCTTTAGGGGCAACTGAATTCCAGCTACTGTGACGTGCCTAAAATGAAAATTCATCTGAATACATTGAATTACAAACTGAATAACCTACGATGTAAATATAGAGGTAGAACGTAGAGAAATGGCACAGCGTCTGTCTGTTCTTGTGTTTACAAGGATTGGGCGTTTGATCTACTCGTAATTGATACCCAATTACTTTTACTTCTTAGCTCAAAGTCAAAATAAGACAGAAATTAGAAAATAGGACGCAGTTTTAAGGTACTTTTGTACACTAGATTAACTCGCCAGCAACTTTGATCCAGTAGACCAAATGTCGAGTGTCAATTTTAGCGTTGTGACTTATACCATTTGATTCTAACTGATTATGAAAAAATATATCGAAAGATAAGAAGAAATTTAACCTTTAAATCATATAAAAAAAACCTTACCCACTACCCTTTTGTTCAGCCACAGCTAAATGGGCATCAACGTCGGCCGGCGTCGAACAAGACCGGAACAAAGTCCTAGGTCTATTATTGAGCTGACTGCAATACGTCAATCCACCACAACCGAGAGAACAAGGGGCGTCCACTGAAATTAAGTATAGTTGTTTACAAAATATTTTATTATTTAATCAAACAATTTGTTTAAAAATAAAGTGTTTTAGGCATTTTCAATAAAAGTTTAGAAGTGGCTTTGAACATAACAAATAGTCTGTGGTCACAAGAACAGTTTTCTGAAATAGAGACTGGAACCCACCGTACAGGGTATTCCTTTAGTGTGTATATATTAAATATTTCATTTTTTCAAGTCGGAATCGAACCTATCGTTGTTTACCGTTGAACTCTTATAATTACCTTCTTCTAAACATTCAGCCATTTCAGTTTCCTGGGAGTCTCCAATGCATTCTGTGTAAAATTTTTGCCAATTTAACTGCCAGCCATTATTAAATGTGTTGAAACAAAGTCTTCGACAATTTATCGTAGTACCCTGAAAAATTACATCTAAACTAATTTTTTTCTTTTTAAATAATTAAAAATATTTTTTTTATTACGTATAGTTATATACGTATGTTATTATTTATATGTTAATTATGTATTTAATATTAAATGCTTTAAAAAGTTCATTGAGCCCTAGAAAATAGTAAAATAAAATGAACATTTATGCTTTTAGATTCAAGCCCCGCTCGCTCTTTATCACTAATTCTCTCTAACTACTGTGTACCTACAGAGGAATAAACAAAATTAACACAAAAAAATCATATCATTACATTAAACAACCCAAATCTATATGTATACCTTTTGGCAACAATGTAACTTCGCCACATCGTGTGGTATAACGTCCTTGGTTTCAGGCGGGGCGTCTTTCCTAAGGAAGCATTGCCACATGCCATCATGTATGGCGGGCGCGCCGCACTCTATTGACAGCACTTCAGCTATCTCTTGCGATTCACCTGTCCTTTTGAGTACGGTTTCACAGGTGCTACGACATTCTGGACTTTTTGATTCGTGGCAGCAGGGCAGATCTAGAAATAAATATAAATTATAATTTTTGAAAAAAATAAATATTTTAAACTCTATACTTTATTTACTTAATTTAAAAAAGAAACTTTAATTATATATTATATGCTTTTTATTTTTGCCAACTAATAAGCGAAAGGTTTCCTTAATAATCATTTTGGTTTCGTAGTGATATGATTTTGGGGAAGTCGCCTGAATTTTTACTTCGTAAATTAAATTCAATTAAATCAGTTAAAATTAATTATAAATACTAAATATAAAAAACGTATAAAAATTTAAACGAACGGGGTCATATCCGGTATATGACCCCGTGCCTCTTGGAAATTGTCCAAGCGCTCCTACCGACTAAGCCATTCGTTCTTACTAAGCTACGTCGAAATTCTTATACGCTTGTTACAACTTATTTATGTGGTTAGCACCTCAGTAGGAGATTTTTTAAAGAAGTTGTACCAAGCGTATAAGAATTTCTACGTAGCTTGGCGAGAACGATTGGCTTAATTGGTCAGAGCGTTTTGACGGTTTCCAATAGGCGCGGGTTTAAATCCTGCTTCGTTCAAATATTTATACGTTTTTAAAATTTAGTATTTTTCTTTCGTAAGTGTGGAATAACTTTCGTAAGTGTGGTGTCATTGCTGACAACGTGACTCTACCACACGTAGGAAGATAGATAGATGAAATAATCATAATTAATTTACAATATTAATATATAAGTTTAGATAACTATTAGTGACTATTATTTTTTATACAATGATGAATATATATTTACATTTAGAAGTATCAGTCAGAACTGAAGAAGCAGTAAGATCCCTTAAACAGTTTAACAGTTGAGGAGATTGTTCACATAGCTCGATAGCTCGCTCTCTCGTAGAACTATCTGCGCGAGTCTGACCGACTCTCCATACAGCGCGTCTGCACGCTTCGTGACAGGTCAGTGATTGAGTTTGTGCTGCAAGATCAAATACAAATGTTACATATTAAATTGTGTTTTTAACAAAATTTGGTTAAGCTTAAGGAAGCGTAGGATGTAAGTCGCTCGATGTCATCGAAACTGTTGTAATTTCTATAGCATTACTAATATTCTATATTCAGTCTTTTTTAGTTTTTGAAGGTGTTATAGCGCCGTATTGCTATATTCGGGCCGGTTGTGAGTTAAATTTTCCACTCGGAATAAAATAAGGTATTTTCATCACCTCACTTTGGTAACAAGACAAAACTTCGGAATGAGTTCCACCATTCAACATGGAATGCAGTGCTTAACTATTACATTAAATCTATCAAAATTATACACATCTTGCTTACTCACAGCAACACCAATGTCCCTCTTGTTGTCGTTGAATACAGTCGAAGAGAGCTATCTCATCAGACCGCCTACATGGTTCATATAGAGCTGTAACTTCAGACACTGTAGCGCAAGCGTGGCGACATTTTGTATGATGTCCTAGCGCACAGCACGCCCGCCCCCACCAACCTGATCCAGTTACTACTTCTAGACATTAAAAAAAAATTATACTTTAAACTAATGCGTTGGTCACAATAAATAATAAAAAATACAATGACTTTATTACAATGACTAGTTATAGATTACAGTCATCTAGAAACATGATGAATTACGAATTTTATTATTAGATTTGTTGATGAGATTAACAAATGAGTTAGTTGGTTTTAATGATATACTATTATGTTTTTTAATTTAGTTATGATTTAACAAATTAAGCAAGAGAAACTGTAAATGTATCGTTAAAAATATGAGTATATCTTACCTTGTATAGTTTGATTCATACAGGTCCAAAATTCTATCTGTAAGTAAACGTATATTTTAATAAATCAAGTAAGAACTTGCTTGTCTTTTCATAATTGATTGTCTATTATTTGTAAGTAATTCTATACCTCAGTAACTCGATATCTCCTCAAAACCTCCCCAATTACAATACAATGCGATAGGCGGTTTATTGACGACGGCAAAGGAAGATTTAGTTTAAATGCCACCATTTGTAAATGAATGATATCATCTTACTGGCTTAAGAAATCAAAACTTTTCAACGCAACTGATTTTTAAACTCATGAAATATATATGAAATTGATAATTTAGAAATAGTCTAATATTTTATCTTAAAACCAAATATAGAATATCATATCTTAATAACCTTCACTTAATATTTTAATAATATTTGGTGAAAAAAATACGTAACAAAAGAGACAATTTGTGAAGCAAATATAAAAAAAATGTATCAAAACATTGATTACCGAGTGTGGTATGCAAAACTTATGAATGTTTTGTATTATCTCTTCCCGCGCTGTAGAGTCGGACGCTATCTCCACCAGCGACATCTAAAACAAAATAATTTCAAGTTAATGAAATGAAGGGCTGGATGCGAATGTACCTATCATGAGTACATACATTTTTTATTTATTTAGTTAATTGTATAATAATAAATTTTACTTTTTTTATGAAAATTTCATTATTAATACCAATTATATTATTTTATACGTTCAAAAACGAAATCCTATGATTATTATCTATGAGTTATGTCCTGTTGCTTTTTCTATATATTTGATTTTATATAATTAATATTTATATAAAGAAATATATCAAATACCGGTAATTTCTTTAAATACTCGTATAATATTATTCTAAGAAATTAAATTGAAAAATCAAATATAACAATATAAATATCGTAAATATTTTTAAAATTTCAACGATACAAATTAGTTAAAACCGTTCACATGTGATTTAAGTTAATATAGATCACATTAAAATTAAAAACAACTGCCTCACAAATAGTCCACATCCAATAAATCTTCTAACCAGACTCTAAGCAGCAATAAAACCTATACGCCGAGTGTACATCGAAATAAACACATGTTGCTCTTTATTAGAAGCATTAGGGCTAATGAAATTAATTGACGCACGAACGTCCGCATCCACATGCCCCCTTATAATATCTTGTTACAACAAACTAAAATAGGACATATTTTTCTTTATGGAATAAGTAAAGAAAACAAAGGATTGGGAGATATAAAATTGACATTGTTTTATGTCCATGATAACTGTAAACTGTATGGTATAGGTTGTTTAAAAATACATATTATTTTATTGCTTTTATACTGTTTATCTGCATTTAGGAAAAAACATACTTGTTTTTAAATGGACGGACTTCAAGAGGCGTGGATTCAAATCCCACTACGTACAATTTTTATACATTTCAAAAATAAATAGAAGTATTGACTAATTTCTTTATGGTATTATAAAATATCACAAAAAAGATATATTTTAAACAGCTGCTGTTATTGCTCCACATGTAACGTATATAAGATTTGTTTTTTTTTTAATCATCACCTCAACCTCTCAAAAGAGTAAAAAAAAAAACACGCTTCACGTATTTTCTCGCGTAGCAGGGTAAGTTAAGCCAAAACCACTTGCAGTGCTTGCTGCAGACAGACAGACCCTGTCCCACTGCAATGAGACAGTCTCAATTCTTGTTTTTTTTTGTTTTAAGTAATAAAAAGCTAACAAGTTTTAAAATAATTATTTGTCTAATCTATTAAAAAATTGAAAATAAACAAATAATATTTTATTAATAATAAGAAATTATCCCAGTGACAAAAATTTAATTTAGAGTAGACCGACTTAAGCAAATTACTCTGTATAACTACTAGAGTGCAAAACGTTGTGCTCCTCTCTGACTGCGCCATGATTTCTGAAACATACTTCAGTGCCTTAAGTAAACTACACGAATAACAAGCGAAAATTCTAAGCTTGGTTTTTACGATTTAAGTAAACACATTTAGAGTATTATAATATGTAATAACAAAATTATTACTTCTTACATTTTTAACTCTAATGATTGTTGTCAAAGAGATACAAAACAATTCACAATACTAATAAATTGTTTAATAATCAAATTTAGGGCGCTGCAATAATTTGTTTGTTATTGCCGTTAAATAATAAAAACCAAACCAATCACGACTGAAGACTTGATTGTTAAGAACTATAAATAGCTCATCAATAAATATTTTTGTGTAAATAAAGTACTTTAAGTAGGTGAAAGAAGATATATTGAAGACGTTTATTCTCCCCCCTGACGATAAATTTTCAGTACGCACATCTCTATCTGTATGTAGAGACGTGAAACTTTGACAAAATAAATCCCGCGACTAAGAGCCACGTGCGGCACATACATAATGCAATACCATTATTCAATGCATATTAATCATATCCTTTCTGAGTCAGTGAATATAACAGAATGATTAAATCACTCACAGGAGGCTCTATGTACGAAATGCTAAATTTTCATACAGCTGTAATTGCTGTAGCAAACCACTTATATAACTATAAATATACTAAATGTATTAAGTTTTCTATCTATACTTTTTGTTTGCAGCTCCGTACGCATACAAATACTGCACTCAAACTACTGTAACAATTCAAAGAAACGATCTAATGTCATAGAGAGATAGTCACGAGTAAGATTTACTGTGAGTTTTTCGTCAATCACTACTTGCAGGAATAAGAAGAAAAAAGATAATTATAAAACACTAAGTTCTGCGTCTTCAAATGTAATTAAAATAAATTATTGTTTTTCAAAACTTTAATTATATCTACACTTCGTTCTCTGCATCTGATCGGAGAAATACAATATTAAAAAAATACAAATATGCTACCGAATATGATTTGAGGCAACAACTTTCTATTCACTGAGCTAAGCACACCAATTTTGAAGGCACTATCTGTATCTTTTTTTTTAATATCCTATCACTCATTCGAAAATGCCTGGTAGTGTACTTACATCACACAATCTCAAGCAATTAAGTAGTTGTTTAACTCACTCACTATCGCCCTATGTTAATAAGGTTATCAAGGATCGCTCTACATATTTGATGAATGACAAACTTCGTATCTTTAGTGATAAGTATAATTACTTTCTACGTAAAATCAGTAAAGTTATATACATATGTGTACGTACTTGTGTGTAAACAATTTAAATTATTTTTTTACCTTCAGCCTCACGCTGTATCCCGCTCATTGCAGGGTAGGTAGAGGGAACTTGCATACCTAGTGTTAATACATATCCTTTCGTTCCCTACTTTCTGCTGTTTTGAGTCATTACGTGGTCTTTGTCTTGCTACCAGAGCGAAGAAATGAAATCATTACATATATAAATTGATCATTTTAAATATTTCATTGACGGGGATCGAACCCATAACATATCGCATTTACAGTCCCACGCGTGTGTCCCTACGTCACTTCACATCACGACATACCTCAAAATTAATATGTATATATTTATAAACGTAAAAATAGCAACAGAAACGCATAATCTTCACAATGCTTGTGGAATTATACTTAATTGAAAGAGATTTAAAGAAAAAAAAATAAAATAACATGTAAAATAATGATTTAATTTTGCAATAGTATTCAAAAGAGGTGATTATATGAGTGTGGGCCGATTTGGACGTGTTTTAACAACTGATTTGTATACAATGATCATTGTTCCTTTCGTGTAAGCTACGACGCCAAGCTTAATCGGAAGAATCATTATTTCACTTAATATTTAAACAAAAGACATTGATATAGTACAAGGTAAATCAGTATTCACTCAGTGTGAGATTAGAATAAAAGACCAGCATTTAAATTATAATGACTGTCACGTGCTTCCTGTTTACATAAATAAATCAAATTCTTCATCATTTCTAGATAATAAATATGAAGCTCTGCATTGTAATTTCCATTATAAATATCTCTCTCTAACTCTTTCTTCGCATATATTATATTTGTCATATAAATAGAACATTATATTTAATTAATGCATGCATTCAATTTAATTAATTAATTAAATTGTTTGATAGCTATTGTTCAGAATAAATTTAGGATTAAGTCAGTAGCGAGAGGCCGATTTTATCTTATCAGTATATTTACTTTCATATCTCTTGTTTACTAACACAATATGTTAAGCAATCTTACAAACTGAGATAAAATAACATTTTTGTGTACCATATAACTTATAATAAATAGAAGATATTGTAGACCTATGTGTGCGATATTTGATTAGAGCATTTTTATATAATGCTAAAATCAGTATTCTAGACAGAGGCGTGTGAACGCAGCGATACCATAAGTCTCACTCTATGTGTATCCACATGTTCACGATAAAAAATGGTCATTCACCGAAAGACTATTGTTACAATAATTCATAAAATATTTAACTATACCAAACTTCATGATCATTAAAACTTTTCCTCTCTGCATTCTTTTAGCATTTTTAATGTATTAAAACCAACACAAATGGCAATAGATACGATTCCTAAGCAAGTTAGAATCCCATTTTTTTTTTGTTTACTGCTTTACGCTGTATCCGGCACATGGCAGATTCGGCAGAGGGATTTATTGTCACTCGGTTCTTTCCTCACTTTCCGCTAAATTCGAGGCATTACGCACCTCCAAAATAAAAAAAATATTTAGAAGAACCGGAATTAATCCAATTCCTGACAGATTCAAAGTAATGATGTTTTATAAATATAATTGTTTTTGTATTGTCTAATTAAATTTTTAATATTATGATATTATAAATAAAATCATAATTACTCAAATTGATTCTCGTCATCACATATTTGTCGGCATAAAAAGCTTTTATTTTTACATGAGATGTGGTGGTCTTATGATATTAGCATAAAGACAATCAGGGGTAGCTTGACAACACGGCATTGACGAGGCACCAACACGTCCCCACTGAAACGTGCATCGCATCCTACTTCCACCACATACTAGGAAAATCATTTAAATAATATAGCTATAGATCTACATGTTAACAGGACATGCTTATGAGCTAATCGTTAGTAATGTCTTTATAGGCGTTATGCCTTCCGTTTCGCTATAAACTTGTGTCGATCATAGCTTCATACATCCTGTTTATTTATGCATATTATACTTATACATATTTGAAATGTCAAAATATTGACTCAAAAATCAAAAATCAATCAGTAAATATTTAAAATTTATTCCAAGGGTGAAGGGTCGTGATCCCTCTCTTTTGACATGTACAGGCACGTCATACCACATGACAATGAATCTATTAGGATTCAAAACGTACTACGAAACGACATTTTGCATAGGTGGATATAGCCACATAATAATAATGGAGGTAATAAAATTTAACGGCACTTAAGTGCACACTGTTTGAGCAATTCGTAGTAGTCGTAATATTTTTTTAATATATTAATATTGGGTTCTATTCTAACATGCAAGTAACTGTAAGCGTACAGTGGAAAATTTAATGATATTTACTTTTTTTTGATCACTGCACTCTATGTATTGCTTAAAATTATTTTTCATACGTGCTTATATAAATATATGCATATATAGATAAAGAATGTAACTACTAAGTAAGGATGTAGAAAATAAAAGGCGTAAATATTTTATTTTAAATGTTACTCTATTTAAATATCTGAAATCTAAAGTTAATATAGAAACGAGAAAATGTAAACTTCACATACAGAACTCATGCGCATAATTCTGTAATAATTAAGCTTCTTTTTTTTTTAATAAATAGTTTTCGACGGAAAATGAAACATACCAATAAATAAATAAACTAAAAATGTAGACATCACAAGACAACTTTTAACTTACAGAAACTTTAGTGCTAATTAAAACACAAAGGACCCTCGGTTGACATAATAAAACGTTGCTGAACGCGTACGTCGTTGCCCTAAATAGTTCACCAAAGCCCGCCTGTAATTATTGCACAGGGAGACTGACACTGGCAACCCGGGCCAGTGTGAGCTATACAGGGTTAACGCATTAACTTAACAGTCCTTTAAATAAACATATACATGTATGTAAATTTATTTATTTTATTTCGTAACAAATAAAAAAATTAAAGGAGTACAAAATATGTAAAGAAAATTGTTATATGTAAGTTGTGTTATAAGAACACAGCATCCAGCTTTGAGAAAAAAATAATAACAAGTATTATTCTATTGATTCAAATAACCTAAAATTTGATCTGAACATTAAAATTCTTTTAGATTTCAAAGCCCTGTTCCTATACAGTGGTTGAAAATAGCGAATGGGACGAACTCGGTCGGTAATCAAAGGACAGAATCAGACTGCAGCTCAACTCTCTTTGATGTTTCTTTATAAATTAGTTGAGCTTTGTTAGCATTTTTTCCTTAATTTTTATAGAGTTAATATATGGAATAGTATAAGTACGATAGTATGTATGTAATTGCAACATCCGATTTTGAAATATGACCTAACTATTACATTTACTATGCTTATACACAAATATGTTAATATTTTTGTTATTGATCTATAATCACTTATTATTTCTTTCTTTGATTTAATTTTAAACAAACAAAAGTATTTCTAATATAATTCAAAGTGACATCAAAAACACTGAAAAATAATACAGCACCTCATATATTTCCATTAACATCACGATCGTCTGTTCTAAATATATGAAGAGTAGAAATCAAAGGAAATAATCAAACGTATTTTTATTAGTCAAAAGTATAATTTATAACAAAGCAGACGTTTACGAGCCTAAAGTGTAAAGTTTTATTCGAGGGGCACTTGTAAGAGATAATGCTAGACATCGTTTGTGATTAACGCGAGAAACAAATCAAAACTTTAAGTGGTGTATTGATATTTGGCTCAAAGTGCGACAAGTTAGTCGAATATACCCAAGCTAAGGAGAACACTGACAGGGGTTGATTAATGACGAGAGTCTATTCACACAGATAGAGTTACCAACTTCGTGACTGTCTTAAGAATATTTTGTTGTATTTAAATAAAATATTCTTGGAATATTTTTTACATTTTTAAAGTTTTATTCCACACTTAGGAAAGGAAAATATGTGAATAATCTCAATCTGACATGCTTAAAGCTATTATAATGCACTTAAAACTATTATAATGTTTTCTCTAATTACCAATTTTAATGTTTTTTCAGTTAATTTATTTAGATGGGATCTATTTTTAAGATGGTTGCATTATGATAAATTCATATTTTTAAACAAAGTAAAAGGCAGTCAGTTACGTACTCGTGTTACATTAATAATATATTTTCGGAACTTTACATATCTGTACCAAATAATATTATGAAATAAAATAGATACGCGATTTTAAAACTTCTCAAGTAAATGCCTTTCGGTGATATAGTTGTAAAGCTCAAGGCGTGAATGTAATGCAAAGAATAAATATTCCATTAGAGCTTACCATGTCGAAATTCCTAAAACCAATTTCGAACTTTCGTTCTAAAATAACCTTTACAGAAATCCCCAACCTTCCGCCTCTAACGTCTGTAGAACATTTCCGCGAAACGATAAGACGACCATAATATTCACATTTGCGACATCTCATATGATGATAACGTACAAACTGGAAACTATGAATTAAAATATATTATTACATTATTTTACAATTTACTAAGCATTTTTATTTGAAAGAATTTTACTGAAGTCATTATTAAACACATGAATGAATATAAACGTATACGTAATCTAGCGATTATTCTCACATTTTTTATTGACGCAAATCCTTCCTATTGTTTTTGTTAGGCAAAAGTGTAATAATATGTGTATGTTATTCTATTCTGTTATGTTTGTGTAGCATGGAGACAACCAAACTTTAATAATAAATGTTCATCCTAGTGGGATTTCAATTAACAACCATAAAAAACATTCCTCTAAACCATTACGGGACGGCAATTAATTAATCTTTTTTTCAGCTTCGCTGTATCCTGCACGTGGCAAGGTAGGAAGTAACTCAGGAACCTAATGTTAAGATATTCCATTCCCTTTCTTACTTTCCGCCGAATTTAAGGCATTGCGTGTTGAGTGGTAGAACTCAACGCCGCGCTTTGCCTTGTTACCAGCGCTAAAAAAAAAAATATATTAAATATTTCATTTGAAAATATCAAATTTTTATCCCATTCTCAGACACAAGTGTATCCTGCGTTACGACAGGCCTCAAGCAAATAATTTATTAAATATTATTTCAATTATTGGAAATAAGGATGTGGTAAACATGAATGACGATTACGATGACAATATGATAAGATCCGACTGAACCATTTATAAACTTATCAATTTAACAATGTGCGATCTTTAACATAATTCTATTTTATTTATTTATTTGCTCGACTTGCCTCTGCCCTTAAAGGTGTTTAAGAAATCTCAATATAGTATAGTATGTCGTTACGCGGTGTCGCCAAAGTGGGACGGACGTCGACAGACATGAAAGGATTTCAGATGAATCTATTTTCACCCGCTTTGAAACTCCGATGCATTAGTTTGTTTGTTTTTGCAACTTTAATAAGTTAAATTCTAACACATGGAATGTTAGTATGACAGGGTGGACAGATCATATCTTTTTCTTAAATGGCACAATATTTCGAAATAGTAAAATTATTTGGTAGATGATCTGTAATCATATTTTAATAATACAAAATATTATCATTTAACTTACAATATTGTTCCAAGAAGAATTAATAATT
Organism: Eueides isabella; assembly: GCA_019049475.1. Taxonomy (NCBI): domain Eukaryota; kingdom Metazoa; phylum Arthropoda; class Insecta; order Lepidoptera; family Nymphalidae; genus Eueides; species Eueides isabella. The sequence continues at coordinate 9,639,397 of CM032399.1, forward strand.
TAATTATCAAATTAAAGGCATATTGAATTTCACCAATGAGAGCGAAAAATTATTTTTTTTAATGTTATACGGATATACTCGTATATACCCCCAGTTAAAACAAATTTATCTTATAAATAGTATCCACATAGCAAATGTGGCTATGTATTCGTTTTTCATTGTACTAAATGCGCTAAAACACGATACTCAGGTAAGTGCTTCGAAGTTGCTCCTACGTGAGCAGAATCCTTCAAATGCCGGATCTCTCATACATACACTATAGTATATAAAAAAGCTTACTATTCAAAGTATCCAGTAAAGCACGGAATATTTCAAACATACAACAATATATAAATCATAGATAGGGAAGGACCCTAAATCAATTTCAAACGTGCACTAGAAACCGAATAAGAAACGTATTTCCTTCGAGTGAGTTTGCTAAAACGCAGTACTCTGGTAAACGCTCCGAAAGTTGGTAGTACGTGATTGGAATTTGGTATGCCCGTCCGGGATCCGCGTAACGCCATCGAATTCCCGGTACGGACGTGATTGTCACATCGTAATCCTTGTAATCAATTGTTACAATGTTACACTGAATACGGAATTCAGGAATTCAAATTCACTGTAGATTCAATCGTTGTGTTCCATGTATGTGGTTAGATTTTTAAATTACTAACATATGAGTCATTTAAGGTAAAAAATAATTACATCATATAAAATACTAGTCTCATGACCCATAATAAATACTTTAAGAAATGGTCTAGATTTTCAATATTCTTATGTCTACAGAAAATATCTATCACGTTAAACAACTGATATTAATTTTAATTGAAACTATTTTTAGAGGCTTAATTGCGTATATTGTTTTTTTACATTTTTGAAAACCTGAAGTTTCTTCCCGTGACCACGGACTACTGTGATGTGTTCGATACGTCAGATTAATCCGTTTAAATTTGTTTCATTTAAAATGTGTAACAATCGCGAAATTCCCTTGATTTATATTAATGCAGACCTTGATAGTTCTTCATGAGATGATCGAGGTCTTCAATTTTTATGCCAATAGAAAATGTATATAGAGGACATACACAATAGCCATACCAATAGATAATTCATAATTTAATTGATTTTCAAAAATGTATGGATGCCAAAAATGAAGCTCAAACTATTACAACCCTCTCAAGTACTCAAAAACGTAGGTAATAATAGTAAAGACGAAGAAGGTAAGAGACAAGTTTCATTGAGTCCAGTCAATGAGGACCTGATACCTTTGGGCGTAGTTATTTAAAATAGGTATTGAAAAGAAAAAGCTATGTATAGGGCGTTGTAGATAAATATTCTGGACGAGGTCAACACCCACCTGAGGCAGAAGTGACAAAATGGCCTAAAAAGCCTGGCCTATATACTGCATTGGTCTAAAGAGGGTATAAGTACAACAATATTTTGATTTAAATACTGCAATAAATTCTGATGTACAAAATTTCATTTCTTTTTGTTTCATTATATTACAGATATTATGATGTTATATTCTCTGTGAAACAAATGAAAATAGCTACTAGATGTTTGTTTAAGTTACAAAAAATACTATAAGATTTTTAATATGTGCAAATGAAAAATGGCGAACTATAAGTCAACAGAGATGTAAATACTATATCAATAAATCTAGAAGCAGCTGCGGCCGCGACAACTTAGATCATACGTATGTTCATACATCAAAGCGGCCGCACGCTTTGAACTGGCCGCCTGAAACCACTACGTTATTACTGAAATTATAAGCAGCGTAAACTATTTTTTTCACACTATATAAATTTTGAATATATTTTATTCGTACATTCTTATATGCCATAATATCTCACTCTAATAAGCAAAAGTTACTCAGTGAACAGACCCTGTTCGTTATCTCATTTAAAACATATTGTATTAGATTATTATACTTTACGATATGATCAGGTATACGTAAATTGTAAAAGGTAAATATTTCTATTAATATTACTTACAGATTATTAATATTTATTTACCTTTTTAATATTAAAATTTTTTATAATAAATTATTTTATAATAAAACAAAAATAGAAAAATATTTTTGCGCGGGAATCGAACCCACTTCCTTCTGCACTACATTCGAAATCTTCCCTACTGCGCTACAACGATTGTATATATACAAAGCTATCATAACATGTCAATTAAATATCATTAAAAATATCTAAAAGGACTTTTTTTTACTTCAACTTACATGTTACACCATAACAAACACGACGTTGCTATTTTTAAGTAAAGCTACAAATATGGTGCAATAGCTGTATAAGATATCTATATACATATGTATACCTATCGAGGGCACTCCAAAAGCTCGATCATAAAATTCAGCACCACGTGTACTTTAAACATTTACATTTTATAAATGTCATAAACATGTTAGAAGCGTTTGCAGTTACTTTGTCGTGTAGGTGATAACGTCGTGTTTTATACATAATATCAAAATGTTTACAAGACGTGAACTAGATCAGAGTTGGTCGAATGTTTTTCACGGCCCATCATCCGTCGTGTTTCTACTAAATCTGTGCAGGTATGCCATAAATTTATTTAAGTTAAAGTGTTGATATCTTAATGACGTAATGTGTTTCTATCAAAATTGTTTGTAACTTTGAATAGCAATGTTTCACTTTCCTCCAAATTGTAGCTATTGCGCGTTGAGTGGCGGTGCTCAACGCTGTGCAATACCTCGTTACCAAAGCGATGAAATGTAATTATTTAATATTTAATTTGTGCCAATTCGCAATAAACGGCCTCATGTGAATTTGAAGAGAATCTAAAATAACTATAAACTATCCGCAAATTTATGCAAAAAACAACCTGAGAAAAGGTTTTGGTAAAAAAGCAACTGAGGTAAAAGGCTCTATAAAATATACATATCATGTTCATCAGTGAGATAGGAATGACTGATAGAAAGTCATACCTACCGACATTAATTGAAATAAAGCAATTTAAATGAATCAATATAAATCTAATTAAGTATATTTTATAATTTCAGGAACCCTTACAAAAAGACTTGTTATTATGGTGTCATTATAGACGGGTTGATGACAATTAAATTTTCACACGGACACCATGAGCCTGTCAACTAAGTGCCTACATATTTACCATGGTATGTTATTATTGAACCATAAATATGTCTTTTGTACTTCAATAATATTACATTAAAATCTTTTAACATTGATTACCGACCAATGCAATTTTTATATTCCTCATTCCACTTTCAATTGCACTTTGAATTGGTTTACATTTTTGTATTTCTCATACTATATTCTAGCGATTTTATTTGAAATAATTATAGAATTATGATTTTAGTGTCCAAAATTACTTTAAAAAATTACAACAATTTTGGAAAATACATTGAAAAGTTTACTATCACGGTCTCTTTACCAACACGACGCGTCGCGATAGCTGGAAAGTCCATTAAGCCATTATAGTGCCGTTGTTAATTCTAAGTACAGCGACGACTGCAATAAATATAATATATTTAATATTAAAGGCGTGGTGGCACAGCAGCTCTCTGTAAATACAAAGCAAAAATGGGGGTTCGATTTCATCTTCTGGAAATTGATTATTTTGATTTCGCCTCTTTCATACAGCAAGTCCCAAGACAAAGCGTGGAAATCTGCCACTCAATGGCCAACGTCCCGAAAATTATGAATCTTAACTCTAGGTCTTAACAATCTCTGTCGTCTTTAATATTTGCAGAATACTATCTGAAACTCCTTCATGTTTGCCTTTGTCATTGATTTGATATACTTCTTAGTTATGGTGAGGTTACTTTGAAAATATTTTAATTTGATTATACCGTTGAATTAAATATATATCATATTTTACATTACTTTCTGAATAAGAAGGTTTTCAATAACCATAATAAATATTGAAAGTAGACAAAAAATATAGAAGAATAATATCACTTCTCTATTGTTTACATATGTCAAATATTCGTAAACTATAATTAATAGCATGTTACATACTCATTTAAATAACACATAGATACGTACAACATCCTACTACTTTAAATGCATACTAGGTTAAATTCGTTAATGGGTAAGTTAATAAAGAACCACTTTATTTAGGTTGTCTGTCTGTCTATGTTTCAATGTTTTAATAAAATTACCGGATGAGCTATGTTGCTCCGTGCCCGGTTAGGGGAATCAATCATTATTATGATGAATTTAAAAACATGTATTTTTTCTTTTAAAGAATTTTGTAATAAAATGTCATCCTATTTACAGACGATAATATGCTAAATGTTAAATGTACGTATGATCATAGCAAAATCTAAAAGCAAAATATTAGGATGCGTACTTAACAAATTGTAGACTGCACAATTAAAAGTATTCAATAATATTCAAACAGTGTCGCGAAGAGGATGCCGCCGTCACGCGGTTCCCTAACGAGACGGAATTAAATACGAATGTGTTAGACCGACCCGACTCCGCTTACAAGTTTTAGTAATTTTTCCTTTATTCATTCGACGCGCCTTCTTGGAACGTCACACAATGTGACACGATTCTTGATTAGTCCCGACGCGGTGACTCGAATATCATATATTTAATATTATAGAAAATATTATTTCGATAGCAGGAAAAGACACAAGAGCGTCGATGATTGTACACATCACCATCCTATATTTGTTTGCTTTCTACGGATCAAAGAACACGTCGATGAAAAGAATCAAAGCTCACCAGAATTGTGTGTAGATATTGAATGACCTTTACGCTTCCGAACGTTAAAAATATCTCCGGTCGTTTTACGGAAGTAATAAATCTGTTTAATTAGTCAATTTAGATTTCCAGTTAAAACTTTGATTGGACGTCGCTAAAGATGGGATTAAGATTCAAGAAGGGACGTACTCAGAATGTCTAATCGATCCTGAATACATAAGCATCTACGGGTCATAGCTACATGAGAGAATGTGATTGATCCGTCGGCTACATACGAGATAATAAAAGGATGTGTTAGGTAATGTTTACCATAACGTATGCTTCAGAGAATTGAATTAATACGTAAATGGTAAATAGTGAAGTAATGTTGCTGCGACAAGAATAACTTTGTAATTGTATTAATATTTTGAAGTAAATTGTGTATATTTTTAGAAATTTATTTACAACACATCTTGTTGTCTGGTGACGAAGTTCTGTATCAAATAATTTAGCTTAGTAATTATTAGAGAGACGTTATGTTATATACCAAATAAGCTCGTAGACAAGAGGAATACAGGAAGGAAAAATTACTAAATAGAATATAAAAAGAAAAATTGAGACATTAAGAAAGACAACATGTCTAACAATTCTTCTAGTTAATATAATAAAATTACAATAGTGAAAGGCATTACATAACGCGGTGTAGTGCACCACATGTTCAGTAGTAAAGTATATTCGGTCGTACATTAAATGGTATTAGAGCGTCAGCTCTGCAATAGAGCTTCTTTAAAATATTCTATACAGGAACCTGTTCTAAAATAAAGATTACTCTATCCTCTCTACCTACGTTGCAGCCAAACAAACATGACATATCGACATAGCAACTTTAATTTAAACCTACCATTTAAAAATGTTTCCACAAAGTGTTGTGGCGAAATTCGTGAGGAGAAATCTATGCCTTTTGAAGTGCTTCATCTTAAAAATATACACAATACTTTCGATACGAGTATAAAATGACTTACCTTCTCGCAAACGCTACGACACGTCCCCGAGGCTTCATTGCAACACGCCGATATATCTAAAATGAAAAATGTTCACAATAAGTGGAAATGATCGTAGTACCGTACGTAGTGAAGTAAAAGCAACAGCTGGACACGCCACAATAAAGTGCCAACGACAGTTACATATTATGACAATGTGTGCTTTTGATCTATTCCGTAAACGGCGGCGCATTCAGTCGTTAAAAGTTATCCAAATTAAAGAGAGTTATGTCAGTAATTAAAAATACTGCACCCATTAAACAAATAAAGACTACCAAAGATTAATGAGATCATTATGACATGGTTTTTAACTTAAATCAACTTGGAATAGATTATTAAATTGACTTATTTACTAAACTATTCTGGAGAAGATTAATCGACCATAGAATATCGTCCACCATAGGCGACATCTGTCACATCTCATGTCATGTCAACACATACTTACTTATATTTCATTTTTATGAGCAATTTCAAATTTATTTATATTATCTAGGATTACTTGAAATGTCATCACTATTCTTTAGAGATAAAAGAAAAGTGTAAACCACAATTTTTTTGTATAATTTCCTGCAATACTAACAGGCAACAAAGTTCAAAAATACAGTTATTTAAAACAAAGATCTCACATGCAAAAGTGTCAAACGACGAAGCCAAGCCAACTGTTCTTGTGTATTCTAAAATTATTGGCACTTATACTAAAAACTATTTAACAAATAAATAGATCAAACGAATGTTGTTGTCACTTTCATCCATATTTATAAGTAGTTAGTTATAACCTTAGAGTCATAACTAAAGCAGCAACAACATATATAAGTAACATTATAAATAAAATACATTTGTATAGATATTTCTTGTTATCTAAATATTGAAGCTAACCATAAAAACAGTAATTAATATTAGCACTATGCTCATTGCCTATAGCTTGGCAAATATAGCATTTATTGTATGTTATATGATAGATATTTATTATTAGAATTATAGAGAAATCGTAATGTATGACTTGGCTGCTACTCTATATAGACATACCCTCCAGCCCGGTTTCAATAAAACAAAATTATAGGAAGCAGCCCTCATAGATTGTAAAGGACAGGACAGTGCGGCTGTGATTACAGTAACTACACAGGATAATCGCGTGATATTCTATAAAGTTGCTTACTATAAAGTATTTAGCTAATGGCTAGGCTTACGCGCTCGAACCACATGCAAAATATTGATAATGGAGTATTGAGTACAGGAAAACTCAATCTTACTTTGAACTTTAAGTCGAGGATTATTAGAGTTGTTTTCAGTATTTTAACATTAAATGGCGTAATTCTATAATATAGTCGTTACGTGTATTAAAATCTATTTGCGTTTGAATAAGATGATGCTACTGCAACAGTAAATAACTTCGTATAGTTTTTATTAGAAATTAACTAACACTTTGGCTCTATAACACCTATTCAATATAATTTTACATTTTACTCGAAGTGTTTATAACAAGAGTTCTACTACTACAATAGAAAAAAACTATACTGGTTCAAGTGAACTTTAATCCTAAATGACCTAAATTTTAATTATATTATATTATACAATGTAACCAACATTACATATAAATAATCATTATAACATAGTTCTATAAATACTAATAAATTTATTACAAATTTATATTAAATTATATATAAAAGAGATAATTTTACATTTTACTATTTTACTTTATGCTTTACATTTCTTCACGATTGATAAAACTTCCGTTGTGATAAAATGTTATCTGAAAACAAATTATAATGAAAGCTACGAGCTTTCATAACGCTTACTATCATGACATAAGTCACGATAACACAAATATCACATATAATTTATGGCCCGCCTCGTTTTTCTCGACAGTACTATTGGTGGATAAATAAAAAGACAGCGTGACGACGATGATGTTTAAGCAAATCCGAAGGTGTGTAAAATGTAGTCATTATCTTACGAAAATTCCTCCCTCTCTCTCTCTCAGCTTCACACTGTATCCTGCACATGGCAGGGTAAAAAGTGGGAACTTGGAAACCTAATTTTAATACACTTCGTTCAGTTACCCACTTTCCGCCGAATTTGAGGCATTGCTTATTGAGTGGCAGCTCAACGTCGCGCTTTGCCTTGTTACCATTTAAATTAAAAATATTAAATACTTTATTTCCTAGAGTGAAGATCGAACCCACAAATTGTCACGTTTGTAGACCTTATTACAAACATTAGTAGGAGTAGATATTGAGTAATTATATTTTAGAATTTTCGCTATATACGCTTTAATGCCGTTTTTTAAATTCAAACCAATCAAAACAAAAAATCTCAAATTTTCTGTATTAATTGGTGGAATTTAAAAAATCACAAATACCGAACCGAAGAAGCTTTAAATTATTCAATTCAAGTACAATTGAAAAGAAATGTATTTTTTAATAATATAATAAAAATATTTTAGATAATAATACAACAACTACTCGGGTCATTTTGCAAAATCAAAATTATATTTAAATAAAAATATTAAAAACGTTTTAATACTAAGTGACCTATTATTAGATTATAAGAATATCACAATAGTATAGGGGAAACTGTAAGTAGGTAAATATATTTATCTCTCGCGTCAAAGGTAAAAGAATGCTTAATTAAGACTTCGTGCAACTTGACTGAGAAACATTTCAATCTTTTAGATGTGGAACTTTTCTAGAAGAACTGAGGACTATTTTGAATATTTCTTACTGACAAACCTTTATTAGACAGGAATGAAAAATATTAATCAAAAATATGAAAAGAAAAAAGAGAAAAAAGATATACAAAATACACACAACATTTTGTATATCTATCGCAGTGGCACAAGCATGTGACTTTAACGCGACAGATTATGGGTTCAATCCCCATTTGAGGAAGTGAAATATGTAATATTTTTAATTTGAATATTTATTTTTTTCATTTCTTTCCACTGGTAGTTGATGAAAACGCGGCGTTGATTTCCGCCACTTATCGCGCAACGCCTCAAATTCGGCAAGTTGGCAACGGGTCGAAGTTTCCTAACATAAGGTCTCAAGTTCCCTCTGCACACCCTGTTATATGCGGGATACAGCGTGAAGCTAAAAAAATGGCATAATATAACATTGTTATCAATGTATTTCAGTTTGCTTATGTTATTTAACTTAATATTATTAATATCTAGTATTAATAATATTAAATATACCTATGAGAAACCATAAACCTGTATTTTTACATAGTAATTCGAATTCTTTAAAGAAAAAAGCTTACCTTGGGCACTAACACCAGTCAATGTAAATAATACGGTAATCAGAATCGTCCTCCACCACGCACCTTCTGCCCTTGTTCCTCTTCTGGTAGCCATGATTACATTTCATCACTGCTCTTAAGTCACCTCGTAGCCATCTATAAACATAAAACATGTTATTGAGAACCCATTTTACAAGTCCCTTTAAATTATTAAACTGTTTTAAACGAAATTTATTATGTATTAGTTAAAACAATGTTAAAAAAATATAGTATAATTTTTCATACTTTTAGATGTTAGGAATAGTTAATCTTTATATTATAATACAAAAGTATGTGAATGATTTTTTTAACATTTTAATTTACATAATAGTGACAGAACCTCCTCCAAGTTCCCTTTGCCTGCTCTGCCATTTGCGGGATAAAACGTAGAGCTGAAGAAAAGTCTCCTAATAAAAATCTCTCTGAATGATTCTTATTGTTTCTTAAATGCACGTCAATGTCCTCGCCAAGTTGGGCGCGAAGCACAACACTGCCGTACCATCCTTTGGCATATTTTCATGGCCAAGTTTGTGAACCTCTGTTTAGACTTAGAACTTTTCAACTAATAATTTCTAGTAATCACGTTTACTTCTGTGTCATTCATAATTGGTCGTCAAAATCGGATTACTATAGACCTACAGAGCTAAAATTTGGTACAGGGTCCACATAAGCGGAAAACTATCTAATGTAGGAACATAGAAGATCTGAAGTACCTAATGACCCTGATGAGAAACTAAAAGAGTAAGTAGAAAAAAAATTACTACAAAAAATTGTCAAATCCCATACAAAAATATTTCTGTTAAAAACCAGCCAAGTGAGACCTGGCTGTTTTTTTTCTGAATATAGGTTAAATTTATGTGACTTGGCCGTTGATTTGTATACCGATGTATACAAATCAACGGCCAAGCTTAGCTTAAAGAATATTCAACGAACGGTCGGTCTTGCTTGGACTATAACTAACGTTAAAATAGTAGATCAAGTAAAAAAGGCAAACATATTTGCTTAAATTGTGTAAGAGTTTAGAACTCATCGCAAATATTTCAAGGGTACCTTTTAATTAAAATTTGCACGTAGATTATCACAACTAAGCATTCTTGGCAAATTACACTGCATAATTTACTGTATTTAGACTAAAACATGTAGATTACTTCTGAATTAGACAGATATATGTATATTAATTCATTATAAAAACATTATAAAAAGTACTGTCACTGTTTTGTTTTTGGACAAAAATAATTATAATAATACGCTTAGAGAAATATATAGACAAATTACTTATACAATATAAAAAAAAATACCACAGCGCAACAACATGTTAAAGCTGCTATGTTTATTATTTATTAGTATACTATTCGGGATAGGCAAATCCTATATTTATATTTAACTTTCTATTATAAATGCTCTAAAGTTTGTAATGATTCTTTGATCTAATGAAATGAATAGAATCTGTTTAGAATCCATCATCTATTACAACGAGTAGTAGCATTTTTTAAATCTACGAAATTAAAATTGTTTTCATTATAATCAGAGAGAAAATATAGCAAATTTTTAATCGCAACTATGAAAGCTCAGTTAACAGAACTAGTTCAAACATAATCTTTAATTGCCTTCTACTTTTAAACAGTAATAAAGATATCAAAGGCGGCAGGCAGCAAACAGTTGTGAAATTATATTTTAACTCCTACGTTACTTTTGTTTATATTATAATCCTATTTAATAAACGCCTTGGTCTCGTTTGACTAAATTATAAATGATTAAAAGACAATCAAAGTAACAATGTATGTATGATATTACAGTATACAAATTTGTTATATCATTTACTTTTAGCATCTCGCTGTATCCCACACATGCAGGGGAGGCTGAGGGATTTTGGGAATTTAGTATTAGGATAGTCGGTTCGTTTCACCACCTTTGAGGCTTGTTGAGTGACATAACTGAACACCGCACTTTGTCTTGTTACCAGAGTAAAGATAAGATATATACTTAACTTCCTAGAGCGGAGATAAAATCCGCCAGCTGTCACGTTTACATTCGACTACTTGTGCCCCTGCGCGACGATAGGCTTCTTATTTACTTTTATATTGATAATTTTAAGTTCTGATTATAATTTTCATATATTTTTTTAAAATAATATTATTAATATATATTGGCCTTTGTACTGTACACCCGCCATTTAGGGGTCTACTACAGGAAAACGAATTATTTTAATTTCTTCGTTCTATAATGACAAAAGCAATAATAAAACGTTGTGACATTGAGTGATTAGTAGTTGAACTGGAAAATTTTAACCCTAAACTACTACTAGTTCCACCAGTAGGTTAATACCTCAATTTGTGTATTGCTTTATGAAGGCATACAGAAATTAAAGAAAAAAAGAGTGGTTTTTTTTTCAATATAAATTGTAATAACATAAATTGTCGTGGCGTGTCGTGGCGCAGCGGCACAAGAATGTGATTGTAACCGACAGGTTCTGGGTTCGATCCCCAGTCGAGGAAATGAAATATTTAATATTTTCAATTTAAATATTTAATTTTTTTTTCTTCGCTCTGGTAATAAGGCAAAGCGCGGCGTTGAATTCCGCCACTCAACACGCAATGCCTCAAATTCGGCGGAAAGTGGGGAACGGAATTGGAACGGAGTGTCTTTACACTAGGTTCCCGAGTTTCCTCTGCCTACCCTGCCTAGTGCGGGATACAGCGAGAAGCTTTAAAAATAAAACATAAATTAAAATTATGCTTATCATCTGACATTAATTTTTATTATCATCTGACATTGTTTTTATTTATACAGAGAAATCAACGCATTTTAAAATACAATACAGTATAATAAAATAATGTTTAACTTAAAATCAACAAAACTTTAGTCATAAATCGCAAAGGACAAAAAAGTACACAGCTTGTTTCGTAACTCTACAAAAGTACGGAAATTGCGCTACGCTTTTCTCGAAAGTTTACGCATAAACACCGTGCGGTGTGAGCTTTCATAAACACACTTACTAGTAAATAATAAGAGTGCGCGAATAAAAAGGCGAGTCGTGTTGGCTTGAAAAGAAAATTTACCATATAAATAAAAGTGGACAAAAGCTAAGGGAAGCCAAATTTAATCGAAGATAAGGGTACTGACTGTGAGTCGAGTTAACCTGTGTAGAATATGTTATTACACAATACCTAAAATATTTTTGCTTAACTTAAATTATTATTTATGATTGTATTTAATATTTCATAGAGTTCCTTTTTAATAGCTACAACTAAATAAAATCAAGTTATAAGAAGTGTTTAATGCAGATCTATATCATTTTAAAAAGCTTAAAATTGACAATGAGATAGTAGGTTAAAGTTAAAATTTCAAAGTGCTATCATTAAAAAATGCACAAGCTATTGAGTCTTATGTTTTAATTTTAATATTAGAGAAACCAATAACGGACCAATGAAACGTTTACATTAATGTCATATAATAATTGTATTGAATTTTTTAATGAATCATAAGCTATATTATGTTAGACGTACCATTCATAGTTTTGGAATTTCTAATATATTAGCTATTTTTGGCTGCCCTCATCTCAAACACTCATATATCACTTCAAAGCGCTCCCGGGCATTTCTTATCTTTATTATTTACTTACCTATAGTTTTCTTAAAACTCCTATTAAAATAAATAAATTCTACGACATTCACAACACAAAAACAAAAAAAATGTATGTTCACTGTAGCCTACAGAAATATAAATTACACAAATTGTTACGTTTACCAAACAAGTAATAATTAACCTGTAAAATATCTACGGCGTTCGCGGTCTTTTTGTGACGTAAGAACACCGCCTCTCTCACAACCTCACTCGCGCCAAATTGACGCGTTACTAAATAGACCGGCATAAATTCATTCAACTTCAGGCACCAGATGCTGTTCTTTTCTAACAAACGCTTTTTGTATTATTCTATCCCGCTCTAGAGCTTCCGCTTGATGAACCCTATTGAGCTCGTTAGTCATTAATTAATTCTGCATAAGAAAATTACTTTTAATTTAAACGGTACACAGATGTTGTAGTCTTCTGGGCTATCAGTGAAGTGTTAAAATCTTTGCGGACAATAAATATAAAAATCATGTGTGGTCTTGACTTTGATAAATAACTCTGTATAATATTAATAGAATCTCTTAATAATTATAATGTTTATTCTCAGATTATTTTATGCTTGTATTTTTTATTGTTTTCCGAATAATTACGAAAACAATAAAAAAATAATAATGAAATAAATCTTAAAATGAAGTTTATATATAAACACTATATAATAATACTATATTAATATATTAATTATATAAAATTATAAGAATATGCTTTCTTATGTTGAGAATAAAAACATTACTTAAGTTTTTTTTCATTTACTAGAAACCCGCAGAAGAAAATATCGCAGCAACGGCTGCTGAATTACACTATTTTATTTGCTAATCTCAATTACTTGTTCTAATAAAAATATCAAATTTAAGGCAATATCTATACATTAAAAATTAAAATTTCAGCTAAATAAATAAAAAAATTGTAGCAATTTTTTCAAAATATATATTTTGAATCCACGTAATTTTTTTATTCGTTTTCCGATTTAAATAATACAAACACTGTATGTTGAGGAAATGCTGCCAAAATATAATAGTAAAAACTGCATATAAATCAAGTTAGCCGTTTCTGAGACTCTGACAAAAAAAAACTATTTTGGGACCAATTAAAATAATAAACGTCCTCTATAATATTTTTTTTCAATATAGGTACCTTTCATTTACAGACAGTGAGCTGTTACAGATTTATTATAAGTATAGATTATGTAATTACAAGCCTAGCCCTAATACAGGGTATACAGTGCTTAAGAAAAAAATCAGAAGCATTGTAACTGGCGAAAGAGTAGTATTTTAAGTTAAATCGCCTATCAATTACATGAGACGAACTCGCTACCAAGAACCGATACGAAGTTTTCCGACGCAAAGTGAAATTTATAGTTTTCCAAGTTGGACGGCGGGCGGCGGGCTTGGCACCGGCACACTGCGCTCGTACCGTGTGTCTTTATTACGTGTAAATACCTGAAACTAATGTACGTATTACTTTCTGCACTTTCTTTTGCGAACGATGTTTTTCATAACGTGGTCTTATTAAATTTTAATGAGTGTAAAACTTATTTCTCTTTGAAAATAAATTCTTATGTCGATAAAAAAAGTAAGAAAATGTTCTTCTAAGCTAAGCATCTAAACTAAACTTATGCCCTATTTATGTAGAAACATTTAAGTAAGCTTTACTAAGCTTTTTAAAAAATATTTGGTGTTCTCCCAATTTATATCTCAATAACTATTGAAATAGGTAAATCTAATATTGTAACTATATATCATCATTAATTATATAATAATTAAATTAAAAGTTTTATTTCCTGGTAAGTAATATGTTTATTATTGTCCATTGGTAATTAAAATTATATACAATGCCGCATGATCTGCCTACATATATAAATAAAGACTAAATCTCGCTCTTTAAAATAATATTTAAAAAAATCTTCGCTGGAGAAACTAACAGACGCTTTCAATTAAGTTTAAAGTGAATCTTGTTAGCGTGGGTCAGCTACCTGCAGGACGTCAAGTGCTTTGTCGTGAGACATACTGTCCAAGCATGGCTCTTTACATCACACTTGAAAGATATTTTGTTTACTCGGCCTTAAAATTGTCTTCAATTTTTTATAAAAATTTGAGGAATTAAATAATTATGGATAAAACGGTTATAATAACTTACTTACTTACTTAGCTTCACGCTATATCCCTAACGGGGTAGGCGGAGAGAGCGAAGCGACAAACGTTTCGGCATACCTCTTTCGCCTCGTCCACTGTCATCAACCTCTTCATACATGCCCTCCGGGGGTTCTCGTGCTTTTTACGTGACCTTCCTCCAGTATCGTCGATACTGTGTTTTCGAAGGTCAACCGAGGTCTCCCCCTCCCTCTCTTACCACTCACTTTTCCTTCATAAATCTTATTCATTTATAATAAAATAGTCATATAGTGATACATTTTATGTTATTTACCTCTGTATCACTTATTGTAGTATCTACATACTCATCGTACGATTCTATATAAAAGATTATGAATATTTTCAATGGTTTATTATTTTCAATGGTGTTATTTTCAATATTTTTTTTACTTTCAATGGTGGATTGTAATTCTAAGATTTTATAATTGAAGACAAATTTATATATCAAACTATAGAAACTAATCGTGTGTGTGTGTGACAAATATTCCTGTTCTATTCCTGTTTGTTTGTTATCAACCACTATTTAATTATTTGCAGCTTACCTTTTACAAAAAAGAAAAAAATATTACCACTTGTATATTCTATCTACAAATATTGCGAACGACTTTTTATCGACCCTTAGACTATAACCATATTCCACACTCTAACGTTTAATAAAAAACAAATAAAGTATAATAGCCGTTTAATTTAATATCTTAAGTCGAAACATATTAGCCTATTTATCTTCACCGGAACGTTTTCAGCGCAGTAAAAGTTACATTTATGTAAAAATATACGGCATATAACGGCGGTACGACATTGACTGATGGGCTCGCTCCAGCATATTTAACCGGATTTTTTTATCGTTATATAATAAAAACTAAAAGTTTTTGGACTCGGAATTCCAGCAATTACATACTTATATGTACACTCTACAAACACTCACAAAAGTTTATTTTTATGTACAATAAAAAAATGCCTTAAGTTATTATGTCGAGGGATAAGGAAATTAATTTTATGCAGTATAAAATCCGCCGCCACTTCCTTAAGTCTTTTGAATCTTGGCCGTCTAGATCAAAAACATTTTTTTAGTTGGATTGATTTTAATAAGACACTTTGAAAGGAAAATAAGCAACATCTTCAAAGGAAACTATTTCTGTAATGAGTCAAAATAGATATTTGTTAATACATAAGACGGAATGGATCCGTATGAAAAGGCAACAAGAAAACTGTGAACACCCAATTACGAACAAAGAAGACTATATTAAATCGCTAAACGAACAATCGCAAAGTTGGACAAAAAACTGGCCAGACACTGTTCAGGCAAGTTCATTAGTATAAATCTAATTCAAAAGTAGATATATTGCATAATTTCATTTTCCTAAATATAAGTTATTATAATATTGACCATCATTGCCTAATAGGACAGCATCTAATTTGTAAACTTCAAGATTGTAGATTTCAATATGTCAAGATAAAGAGCGGTGTTAAGTTCCGCTAAACGCAATTTCTCGAATAAGGGTGTATAATGGCGAACGGATCTTGACTCTAAGTAGAGAGGGACCTCTCGGGTTTGTTATAGGGGGTGAATGAGAAGCTTAGTAATGCTTATTACTTATTGTTCAAATTTCTTATATTGAATAACTATATAACATGTTTTTTATATAATAAGTTTCAGCAAATTTAAGACGAAATGTAAAAATTTTATACAAATGTAATTTGTGCATGTGGATGAGCATTTGTGCATCATATTTGTTACATTTAGATCGCTTTTGATCGAATAGAAGCTTGATGTTTTCTGTTGTCCAAAGGAAAATTATACAATAATTTTACGACTTGAATATTGCAATTTGAGGCCTGTCGTAGAGCAGAGGCACGAACATAATTGCGGGTTCGATTCCCACTCGAAGCAAAAATATCTATACTTGTGACCAATTTGTAACCAATAATAATTGTAATTGTCTGTGCATCAAAGATATGTTCAAAAAATCATATAGGAAATGTTTGTTAGTAATAAAACCCAAAATAGCGATTTTAAAATTATTGCCTAGTTATGCCCTAGTTTGACTGCTTATCTGTTTGTCTGTACATTTGTGCTTGCTAATCTAAGAAACTGAAATTCTTCTTTCTGATTTTTTTTGCCTATCCTGCCATGTGTAAGTTACAGAGTGAAGCTGAAAAAAGTCTATTTAGCTCGGTACTTCCATGGGACTTTATTGTAAATGATTTTGACAGACCGTCAGACGAACGACAAAATTCTCCTATAAGAATGCGACCGTGTGAGGTATAACCCTAAATATATTTATAATTATATTTAAAGGGGCATATAAATCAACTTGAAAAACAAAATAAAGCTGGAAAACTTAAGCTTATAGAGTCAGTAAAGGAATACGTTTCGAAAAATAAACACGAAAAGAATATAGAGTGCATTAAAAAAGCAAAAGAATTAATATTTGATGACAGTTCTTATGGCCGGCAATTATTAAGGTAAGTAATGAGAAAGGGTAACCGTAGCGTGTAGTTTGCTAAAATTAGAATTATTTATTAATAATTGATAACGTCAACCAATTATCCTTATGCTATAGAGCTACTATTAGCTATTGATGAGGTAAAATAATATATAAATGATATATTTTATAGGCAGCTAAGATAAATATATGAAGTTTGTTTCTTTTTTAAATAAGATTAATCGTTTTAATTACAAAACAGTGCTCTTTTGGCATCTAAAACGTTAGAAGAAAGAGATGAACAAATCAAATTTAAAAATAAAATAAAACATGAAGAAAATGTCTTGCGAAACGACGAACCGACGTCGTCGTCTCTACAAAATGCGAACGAAATGGAAATAAATGAACGAAAGATAAAGGAATATCAAAAACAAAATGCGTTTGAAATGGAACATGCAAATAAGATAATGTGAGTTATTGTAATTTTATTTAAGACTTGCTTTACCGTAAAATAAATTATAATATATCATAGCAGCGAGTAACATAAAAAGATTTTGTAATCTGTGTTGCTCCCAAATTCAATACGAATGACTCGGAAATTCGGCACAAAGTTGATAACTGAGTGTCTTAATACTAAGCCCTACTATGTGCGTGAGATTAATATGTAGAGAATATAAATAGTAGATACTTAAAGCACAATTACGTAAAGAGATTCTATTTCATTATTTATTATTATAACTAGCACCCCGTCCGCTGCTTTGCCCGCCAGGACTACGCAGTTACTTAATAACTAATCTGAATTACTTTCGTGTTCTAATATCCATACTTATTCATTATGATTTTAAAGATAATATCTATATTATATATTACAAACTAAAATTTCAGCTAACTCTGAAAAATAGTTAATTTGTAGCAAATTTTGTCGATTCAAATATACTGATAATATTTGTTAGTTTTATTTAAGATAAATACTAAATGTTAAGGGTGTTTTACTAAAACTACAATAAGGGAAACTGCTTTTAAATCAGTTGAACATCTTTTTCTGTTTGTCGACAAACATAAAAAAAGGCTGCCTATTGCGGGTTACCGTCGCCTTCAGGGTGTCTCCTAGTGAAGTTTAATTCCTAACTTATGATAGGAAAGTTTCAAACAAACTACAAAACCCCAAAAACAACCTTTTTGGGGGTTAAAATTTTAAACTAGTATTACTTGTAGTTTCTTATATATATTCTTTATATTCGTTATAAAACTTTATTTAATTTTACATAGGTTGGATATGCAAAAAAGAAAAAAAATGTTAGAAAAAGAACGCACATTACAAGAAAAAAAATATGAAGACCTTATGCGTGGATTACTAATAGAAGAAGAGAAGAAAATTATGGTATAATATCGTTAATAATGTGTATTACATTTTATTCCACGTATGTAGATAAAGTGTATGTAATTTTAATAATTTTGTTGTGATTTACGATACTAACTGCAACAGATAATAACAACAAAATTGAAAACTTCTCTGATAAAATTATAATGATATCGAACATAAAAGTGTTAAAGATTAGTTGTGTGACTAGAAAACGTAAGAACTATGAATTTTAATAAAACCAACAGTACCAGCTCTGATCAAGAAATTCCATTTCCACAACCTTCACAGAATCATTTCTTAAGGAGAGCTTTCACAAATATAATATATCCACATATTATATTTGTGAGAGCTCTAAATTTAATTAGGTCAACCAAAGAGACAGTGTTAAGACATTTAAGACCCTAAATATAAAGAATACATCAGGTCTATGGGGTATTTCTGTCAAATTATATTAAAGTACAAATTACATATAAAAAAAGAAAAGGAAAAAGTCGGACTTGAGACATCTGGATTCGAACCTAAATCTTCTGAATCTGATACCGCCCAATTTTCCACCTAAGCTGTGACAAATTTATAAATATCGGCAACATTTACCATCAGATGATCTAATAACATTTCGTTGCAATTTTTCATTGACTAAAAACAGGGATAAAAAAATATTTTCTAAAAATAAAACCTATAATCTTTACTCAAATAGAATCATCGAGTAAATATAAAACTACCACTACACCGCCCACAAGAATCTCAATAATTGTTATTTCAATTTTATAAATACATTTTAGATTAAGAGCAAAGCATTGCACAAAGAAAGTGTAAAAGAATATGAAAATATAAATAAAAAAATAAAAAAATTACAAGCTCGGAGAGAAGAGGAAGACGAGAGAAAGCGCGCTATCTGGCATAATTATCAGGCTAGGGTGAATTATAAGAATCAAATTATTTTTGACAAGGTAAACTATACAATTGATATTCTTAGAGTTTTATACCTCAAATATACTAACGAGACCCTTATCGATATTAATATAAGAAATTTGAAAGTAACTCTGGCTGTCTGTTTGTGATCCGATAACTGCTGAACAGATTGTGAAATACTGGTGTAGTGAAGTTCTAGGGATGAACATACGCTACTTTTTTCTCCTACTTTTTTATGTTTTTTAGAATTTTAATGTTTTTACAAAAAGATTGCATAAATAACATAAGACACCGGTTACATAGCATGCGTTGGGTCAACCTCATGAATCTATCATAAAAATAATATTCTACATATACATTGTCCTTTTAAAAACTTATAAAAGGTTTTAAAAATATATAAAATAGTCCAAATTTGTTGTTTGTCCGCGGTAGTATGTTTATCCCTAAATACTGGCCACAGTGGCCATTTTAATATACACACTTAATTTAAATTTAGATTCATCAGGTTATTGTCATCGTATTTCATTAATTTTGTATTAATCTTAATGAATATGAATATAATAATCACCTTAAGAAATTCATTTAGGATTAAATACTTTAGGGAGATATCACAGATTCAAAAATACATAGACTACGAGCCGCGCTATGTTTGTAGACGACTTAATTACGGACGGACACGGGTCGGTCACTACTTTTGTTTTTTTTTACTAATCTGCATTACTTCTAATGACAATACCATGTTATGAAGAATATCTGTAACTACGTATATCGAGTAAAGTTTCAGTCAATTAAATAAAAAAATATTTGTAGCATTTTCTTTTTGGTCATATATTAGATTTTCTATGTGTATCATAAATATAGATTGCTTATGTAGGCATGTGCCTTAATTTGCAAGGGAGAAAAATATTAATTTAGTTATTAATTATTTTTTTATTCTTGTAGTAATATTATTGTTAATTTCATGGTTAGTTTATTTTTTTGTATATTATTTTTTTGCTACGTTCAAATATTTCCTTTAGTAATAATTAACCGCGGGCAACGTCGCGGGCGAGTACCTAGTATAGGATGACTTAATAATTATTATGCTATTGATTACGTCATACGTCACCATTGGTCATTTGTCAATTATCATTTAACTATAAAACTGTTACGTCGGTGAGTATTAATGTTGCAGTTAAGACAATATATTTATAATGTTTATAGGCCTATCTGTTGCCACGCAGGGGTACAAGCATATACCTCCAAACGCGACAAGTTGGCTTCGAACACCACTCAAAGAAGTGAAATATTTAATATTTTTGAAGTAAATATTAGTATTTTCGTTTCTTCGCTCTGGTTACAAGGCAAAAGGATGGGTTGAATTCCATCACTATACTTACACGACATAGCTCAAATTCGGTGCAAAATGGGGACTGGAACAGAGTGTCTTAAGTTTCCTCTGCTCATCCGTGTTGGCAACAGCGTTTTTATATTAAATTTCGGTTATATATCAAGCTGAAATTTATGTTAAATTTTCATTATGAACATACAGCCCCTTGGAGCACTGCAAGCTTAGTACAGAAAAAAATAAGCAACTCCAATTAAGCTTCTTCAAGCGATACGCAGACATCGTGTATGGTCCATTTTGTATGACATTTGATACATAATAAAAACCTAGCAACAGTCATCTTAGACTTGCCAATATGAAATATAGCAGGAGGTGAAAATTTACAATATCAGTAAACAAAAGTAAAAAAAACTGTTCACATTACATAATGGAACTCATTATAAACTCATCGTAGTTCATTTTATACAAAATGGGTGCATACGTCCCCAAGCTCAAATTAGTCAACTTTCGTTGTATATTCAAAACCTATAGGGTATTTCTCATAAATCTACAAATATGAAATTTGACAAGAAATGAAAACTTGCAATAGATGTAATTGAAAAAATCAATCTAATTATGTATAATTGTAATTCCTTTTACATTTTTTTGAGTACATACACCCGCAAACAGTTTCAACTTTCATAAGTAGTACTTCTCGTTGGCCTCTTGAAATTCATACTAAATACTCGATGAGTCTGACTCGCTTTTGACCGGTTTTTTATTTAAGTTTACCCGTGTCTCTGTGTAAATAGACGATTATCAGAAAAGAGAAAAAACTTTGAAGCCCTCCTGAAATCGGTTAAAATTTTTAAGCTAATTATGTTATTTTAGTATCTTTATCTGTACTCTATGTTACTGCTAGATCGTAATTTAATTTATTAATGAATTTGTACAAAATTTTCAATTTAAAATTGGCAAATAGCAAGGACACAATTTTTTACAAGGAATGGAATGTTTTTACAAGGAATGGAATGTTATTTTTTACAAGGAATGGAATGTTACATTCCAAGCACCGTCACTCGCATTGGCGGTAGATCGCAACCCTGGTTCGATAAACCTTGCAAAATATCAACCGACTCAAAGCGGGAAATTTATGATCTCTGGATCGCGGCATTAGCTGCGAAGGACCCACAAGCCTCTAAATTAAAGAAAAAAATAATTAATGCTGCCTCCAGATCCTGCAAGAAAGAGGTTGCCCGAGCTAAGCATAAGCACATTCACAGAATTGGCAAGAAGTTGATGAGCTTCCCATCCGGCACTCGCGAGTTTTGGTCCCTTGCTAAATCCGTTGAGGATAACTTCTGTAGGTCATCACTGCCTCCACTCCGCACATCAAATGGATCTCTGGCTCATTCGGCAAAAGAGAAGGCGGATATCTTGTGTACTCTTTTTGCCTCAAATTCAACTTTTGATGATTTGGAAAAAACACCACCATCTTTAATTAAGTGCGAGCACACTATGCGTGACGTTCGCATCGATCAAAATGTCGTTACGACGTGCTCTAAAATCCCTTGACGTCAGGAAGGCCAGTGGTCTCGATGGTATACCTGCTATCGTGCTCAAGACGTGTGCTCCTGAGTTGACCTCGGTATTAACGCGCTTATTCTCTCTTTCCTATACCACTGGAATTGTTCCATCTTCGTAGAAAGTAGCTTAAGTGCACCCTATCTCCAAAAAAGGTAATAACTCGGACCCATCCAACTACCTATTGCGATCACGTGATAAACACCCAGCTCCTTCATTATCTTGAGGAAAATCAGCTTATTAGCGACCGACAATACGGCTTTCGTCACGGTCGTAGCGCTGGTGACCTCTTGGTGTACCTAACTCACCGCTGGGCAACTGCAATTGAGAGTAAGGGAGAAGCTATGGCTGTAAGCCTAGACATCGCAAAAGCCTTTGATCGGGTTTGGCACAAAGCTCTTTTATCAAAGTTGCCATCTTATGGACTTCCCGGGAGATAATGCAACTGGGTAACCAGTTTCCTTGATGGACGCAGCATAAAGGTTGTTATCGACGGTGTATGCTCGGAAACCAAGTCCATTAATGCTGGAGTACCCCAAGGTTCGGTACTATCGCCCACACTGTTTATTCTGCATATCAATGACATGTTGCATTCCAACAGCATTCATTGTTATGCTGATGACAGCACGGGCGATAGTTTTTATACTGGCAGGGCTAATATCTCTCTCGCTGAAGTGAAAGAACGTAGAATATAACTTGTGTCCGATATTGAATCTACCTTGGAGTTAGTCTCAGAATGGGGTAGACGTAACCTTATTGAGTTTAATCCATCAAAGACTCAAGTTTGCGCGTTTACTTCAAAAACCCCTTTCATTCTGGGGCCTAAATTCCAGGGCATTGCCCTATGCACTGATAATAATATTGGGATTCTTGGGGTCGACATATCGAATAAAGTCCAGTTTAAGGGTCATTTGGAGAGCAAAGCTAAATTGGCTTCAAAAAAGCTCGGAGTACTGAACAGGGCGAAGCGGTATTTTACATCAGAGCATCGCCTTAAGCTTTACAAGGCTGCTCAGGTTCGTCCTCATGTTGAATACTGCTCCCACCTATGGGCAGGCGCCCTTCAGTATCAACTGCAACCTCTTGACTCTATTCAACGGCGGGCAATTCGAAATGTCGATGATCCCGTACTAACATACGCCTTAGAACCTTTAAGTATACGGAGAAACAATGGTTCTCTCGCGGTGTTCTACCGTCTGTCTTTACTATGGGGAATGTTCCAATGAGTTATTTAACATGATGCCACCGTCCTCTTTTTACCATCGTGCCTCCCGCCTCAGAAGTAAATACCATCCGCACCACCTTGATGCATTTTTAGCATCCAACGTGCGCGCATCAAGATCATTCTTCCCGCGTACATGTAGGCTGTGGAATGATCTTCCTCCTGAGGTGTTCCCCGAGCGCTACGATTTAAGTGCTTTCAAGCGTCGTGTGTACAGACACCTTCACCCTAAAGGCCGGCAACGCACCTACAACCGCAGTATTAAATTGTAAACTATGTATAACCGCAATATTAAATTGTAAACTAACATCTTTGTATTATATATTTCTAATTACTAACCTTGTGTATATATATATATATATATATATATATATATATATATATATATATATGCATTCTCCTATTGTGTAATATATTTTTTTCTACCCTACAACCTCCTTCGTGTCTTCTCCATTCAACGTGACATTGGCGAAGTGATATGTGCTCAACTGGCACGCTCGGAACGCCATAATACCATACCACCACCAAAGAACCATACCATACCACCATACCAACAAATAGAAAACTTTCTCTCGTTTTCTATTGGACCTCATCATTAGATCGTGACTTGGTGATAATGGTACCATTATAGGAAAGCAAATTCTTTAAAATAAAATAAAATTAACAGTTTTTTTTATTATAGTTAACCAATAAAAACGAACCTCATTTTTTCAAAAATAGGTCGATTAAATTGTGAAATATTTTAGATACATAAAAATAAAACAGATCTTCCACAATATCGAAAAGTTTATGAAAATATAAAAAAATTAAATAAGGAGAAAGATAAAAAATATAACGACTTTGTAGACAAAGGCATCGAACTTGCGCAAGAGAGGTTTGTATTTGATTAGTATGTATATATTAAGTTATTTAATGATTATTACCTAAAATTGGAAGTAAATTATAGCTTGAAACTACAAGAAGAAAAACAGATTCAAAATAAAACATTACAATATAACACAAAAAAGTCGTTGGATGAAGAAAATAAGATATTAGCTGAATTGAACTATAAAATGTCTTCAGAAAATAAAATCATTTGCGAATGCCATGAACAAGCGTTTATTGGTAAAACAAAACGGAAAAACGGTAATTACTCATATTATGAAATTTCTTATATGTACGAAACTTCATTTTCAGTTACATTATTAAGTATGTACATATATTTAATCAATTATATTTATATGTCTTTTATATCTGTTCTGTAGACACAAGTGGTCCTATATTTTTTAAAGTTGAAAAAATATTATTGGAAAATCTTCAAAAACGTGAAAATAAATCTTCTGAGAACTCATTGCAAAATACGCATGCGTACTTTGCAGAGCGTGCAACGGACACTCTACGACAATGTCGTTACAAAAATATGGCGCTTAAAGTCTTGCATGTGAGTATGTAGTAATACAGTACGGCCAATATGTCGTGGCCTTAAATTTAGACTTGCTAAACTTTTGCGTGTTGTATACTGGTATATAGAGGTGTACGTTACATTATGCAGCAGATAAAAAACGAATATTTTTAAGTAGCATATATGTCGCACTCGTTATTTATTTATAACGCATTGTGCTACTTTTTAATTATAAATTCGTGATTGTCATGTGAAAATAACGTTTAAATTATAAATTCGTGATTGTCATGTGAAAAAAGGTAATATTGCAATATATGTATAACGAATTGCTCTCTAAAAAACGAAAGCCAACTAAGTAGTCTCAAACATAATATATCTATTAAAACTGTAGTCTACTAGAAACAACATATAAATATCATCATATCAAAGGAAAAATATTAGATTAAAAGCAACAGGTCTCTATATAACGTTACCAAAATATAATAGTATAGTATCACTGCGTAGACAGACAACTCTAGGGCGGCCACGACTCGTCGACCGTACTGTGCCTTAATTATACATATGTTTTAAAATTTTAACCGATTCAGTGCCGTTTTTTTATATTATTTTATGAGCTAGTAATTCTCAGTTTTTGCTGCATAGCATTTGTGTAAGGACAAAGAAATATTATTTTTAACACGTTATTTTATATCAATCGTTTTCTTTTCATCTTCCTCTTAAGTCAACTTTCTTTTAGTGAAACCACATTAAACTTCGTGGCAAATGTAGGCACTTTAAACAATGAAACGCAGAGCATAGATAGGAAGAGAATTTATATAGATTATCACTCAGCTTCACGCTGTATCCCTCATATAGTAGGGTAGAGCGAACTTGGGAACCTAGTGTAGTTAAGACACTCCGTTTTACTTTCGTTCCCCACTTTCCGACGAATTAGAAGCACTGCAAGTGTTTACGACATTCTCACTTAGATTGACTGTCAAGAGAAAAAATGATAGTCTTCATAAAGAGAAGAATTTTGTTCTTCACTTATTTTGTCGCTTAATAGGTTTTAAACTTAATAAATTTTTAGATTCACGAGACATTTATGCATTTTTTATAAATAAATAAAAATAAAAAAATATATATTATTGACAATATTCATAATTACATTATTATGGGTTACTAACTCCTATGTATATACTGTGTTTTAGGAGTTAGTTATTATATGTGTAAATTTATTGAAGAAGAGTAATTTTTAAAGTAGACAGAAGTGATCTACCAGGATAAAATTTGATGAGTTTCACGCTGTATCCCGCACATGGCAGGGTAGGCAAAGAGAATTTGGCTACCTAGTGTTAAATCACTATAAAATTTCCATAAATTACTACATACGGAGACTATAAAAGAATAATCAAATAAATAAATGAATTGATCCTCATATACCGTGTTTATAGAATTATAGAAAAGAAAACGGCTTGGACGCTACATCGTTGCCAGTTGCCGATTTTTAAACATTTTTTTAATGAATAAAAAATACATTTAAATTAAATTGTGGCTGAAAATAAAACTTCAATATCGACAATCATTATACTACATTTATTTACTAATCCTTATTTACAAAACCTGTCCTTTGTCCTTTCATACCTTCTTGTCGCATTACTGTTTGCTACTGATTTTATAATTTAATAACAATATTATGAATTGGAATAGAGTATATTGTAGTAATCTTAAAATACAAAATAAATAATTTGAAGTAACAACAAATGAATACAGTCGAATGTTCTTATGATAAAAATGAATAAAATCAGTAAAATTAAATTATACCAAAAAAATAAAAATCGATATTAAACGCAAAAGGGTAATTTAATTTGGAAATTTTGTAATATTTTATACTATTATACGTATATCATTCAAATAAAAATTGTCAGTACAACAATGACAAAAGAAAATCGATTTAGGAAAGTACATTCGACTGCACTTAGTGCTTTCATTAGTTTCAATGTTAAAAATGATTGCAGAAAGATAAAATTGAAAAATTTATTAACTAAGCTAAGTCCCTAGTTACTTTTATATTATATTTAATAACAATATAAAAGAAATATATATTCACATAATAAAAAAGTAACTAAGAATATTAAATTTCACTTATAAATTACCACGAATACTCAACATGTTTAATATATTGATTTCTACATGATTCAAGGCATAAATTTCAGAAACATCTAATGTTATTGATCTATTTATATAGCGTAAGCGTGTATTCGTGAATATATTTTTATTTGTTTAATATGGTGATTGCTTTTGCTTCATTACTGCTTGTACGCACTTCGCCATAGTGGGGGAGGCGCGGCTGATGGCGTCCGTCATGAAGAAGTCCTCTAGTTGTTTTAGTTGAACGTCCAACTTGCCTGACACTGGTTTTTGGAGGCTCTGAAAGTATATAAATAGATGTTATAATATACGTTGTATACCACAATGCAGATTTAGTGACTCATTTCCCACTCCAATTTTCAATTTCCACCTTTTGTTTTCAAGTTTCGGATATTATATTTTAACGTCGCACTTAATCATTTTTTTTACCTACTGAAGAAATAAAACTGCCAATTTATATAATAAAAAATAATAAAAAACACAATAATATATAAAAACTCCACAAACCTGAGCAAGAGCACGTGCTTGCGCAAAGTAATTATTATCCTGCACTTCCCCATACGCCACGAGCGCCGGACTCACCTCGGCGAGGCGGGCGCGCACGTCGTCCAACGAGTCGTACGGGAGACGGGCGCCGACCACTTCTGAGAGGGCTCTGGAAAACAAACATGCTTTATAATTACGAGATAAATAAGTGAAAAAACTAGCTTTACGCTTTTTAGAAGCTTGCTTGTAATACAGAAAACGGAGATAATTTCTAAGATTTAAATTCCCTGGGGGTCAGTCAAACCATCGCGTGCATAATCAGACATTGGGCCACTACAACAAGGCTTATATAAAATTCAGACAATGATAACCCACATCAATACAAAATAATAAAAACAAAAACATAAAAACAAAAAAAATAAAATAAAATAAAATGTCGACAAAAAGAAAACAAACATTACCATTATATCATGGCAAATGCCATCTAGCATATCAGATAATATATTAAAGATGGTCCTTGAAAGAATGTTTAGCTCAACCAACAAACTTGCTTACCCACTTTAACATTTTTTTTAAATAAATAAAAATCTTTAAATTAATATATTTTTTAAATTAATATATAAGCTATCAAATAATCTGTGAACTTCCAAAGTACATAATAAGATGGCACCAAACCTAATATATTAATACAGTCGATGAATCGTAGCAACCTTGGGAAGAATATAATAAGAACTAATAAAAATCCCACAATCAAATCGCCGCAACTCTCAGTCAGACAAGCACCCTTTCAAGACCGTTGGGCCCGTAATAAAACATAGTGCTTGCAATTTGTCGGTCTGATCGCTAAACTCAACAGAACGGTACCTGATGATCTTCCAGTCGTCGCGCGCCTTGCCGGGCGGCGTGACGGCGGGCAGCGTCTGCTGCGCGCGCCCCTCCGCGTTGACGTACGTGCCGCGCTTCTCCGTGTACGCGGCGCCCGGCAGCACCACGTCCGCGATGGCCGCGCCCGCGTCCCCGTGGTGCCCTGCAAAACGAACATTACAACTAATACATCATATATGAGTTTTTTATCGATGTTTCCCGCACGACAGCGTGAACAGGAAATTTTAAAACTCTTCCGTTCTCCACATGTATGGTATGTTGAGTGGCGGAATTCAATGACGCGCTGTGCTTTATTATCAGTACGAAGAAACAAATTGGATATCAAGCCCACGACCTACTCTTAAAGGCCTCTGTAATTCGATTATTTAAATACTTTTTTTACTTTTTAAAACAAAAGTATTCAGACTATTTTAATTTTGAGCTACCTATGCCTTCTGAAAAAGTTAAATTTTCTTATATATTTTCTAACTATAATCTTACAATATAATTAATATAGAATAATTTTTATAGTAAGCAAAAGTGTTTATGAAAATATTGTAAAGATTACTACTATTTTTAACAGTAACCTTCATATGTATCTCGTATTGTTCACCTTGGTAAATAACAAAACAATCCTTGGGCAGCGCGTCCCTGGACACGACGCCCGCGTCGGCGCCCAGCAGGTACACGACGGCGGGCGCGTCGTGCAGGCGCCGCGCCGCGCCCGGCTTGTAGCCCAGGTCGAGCGCCGCCACCTGCGACGCTGTGCGTTGGAGCACGTTAAGCACCTGATGAGTTGAAAAAAAACATTAAAATGTACAAAGAATTACTTATTATAAGAACGTGCCCCTTGTGGAAATTTTCCAATCCATTATGTATTTCAAACTCATACACACTTTCAAACGTCATAAAAATGTACGAATACAAAAAAACCAAATTTAAAATAGGTTTTTATTAGAAATAAAACCAACGAAAAAAAAAAAAAGAAAACACCAATGACATTTCAAATTACCTTCCATTCTTTATCATCCAGCTTATCCTGCAAACGTAGCGCCAGTTCCTGAGTGTAGGCCAACAAAGCTGGTCCTTCGGAAGACTTGAGCTGATCGGCACCGAGTATCACTATCGGCCGTTTGGCATTCTCCAATCTTTTGAGGACTTCGTGAGAGGAAGTGCCTGTTGCCAGATCCTTGACGATGGAGGCTGAGTCACCTACATGCTAAAAGAATATAATTAAATCAATATTTTTACTATTTTTAAAGTGTGTGATGAAAATGCTACCCAATACAAAGAGGCGGAACTTCAAAGTCCGCTACGTTAAATTTTTTATACGTTTTTTTTAATTGTATTATTAAATCAATTATACTATGTGGAGTACTAAAAGCTAATGAAAGTGATAGCGTAATTATACTATGTAGAGTACTAAAAGCTAATGAAAGTGATAGCGTAATTAAACAATGTAGAGTACTAAAAGCTAATGAAAGTGATAGCGTAATTAAACTATGTAGAGTACTAAAAGCTAATGAAAGTGATAGCGTAATTATACTATGTAGAGTACAAAAAGCTAATGAAAGTGATAGCGTAATTAAACTATGTAGAGTACTAAAACCTAATGAATGTGATAGCGTAGCGTAGATAAGAGTGCTAATAAACGGACAGGTTGTAGGTTAGATATCCACTCAAAATTTAAATATAAAATATTTTAATTTCTTCGCTGTGGTAACAAGACAAATGCCTCAAATACGGCGAAAAGTGGTTAATGGAACGGAGTGACTTAACATAAGGTTCCCAAGTTCCCTGCCTCTGCCTACTATGCCATGCGAGATATTGAAATAAAACCTTAATTTATATAAAAAGGAAACCTTTGTAGCTATCTTATCAATTATAATAAACTGATAGTTAAACAAAACTATACAAAATTGAAATCAATTACAATCTCACCATATATTCATATGTAAGGTCAACCTGAGGTCCCACGAGCGCTACATCAGTCTCCTTGTGGACGAAGGCCTTACGAATACGCGCGTTTAGCAATGGCGCCTCAAAACGCACGTTAGTACCGATGAGTAATACGAAATCAGCTTCTTCTACATCTGATTAACAAATCATATTTTATATGTTTTTTTATTATTTCAGATTAAAGATAGAAAAATATTTAAAAAATTGTATATTTTTTTAATGTAATGTATGTAACACGATATGCCTCCAATTCGGCGGAAGGTGGCACAGGGAACGGAGTGTCTTAACACTCGGTTCCCAAGTTCCCTCTCTCTACCCTGCCACGTGCACAGCGTGATACAGCGTGAAGCTGAGAGAGAGTAACGGGACTCCACCCCGCACCTTTTGTACGTTTACAATATACACAAAGAAGATCGTATTCCACATCTTATTGGAAATATTATATATTAAAATAAACAAAACAATTTTAAAGACTTTTAATGTGAAGTTGCAGTGAAACAGCATCATAAAATAATTAATATTCATTTTCCTTTAAAAGTAATAAATGATTTTTGTTTCCCTGTTCTTGTTGTTTAACATTTATATTACATATTTTCATTTCCTCATAAGAATATAAGAAATTTTTGATCACACCCAAACAACATCCCAAGCTAATAAAAGCATGTTAAAAATCTAGACCACTTACTGGCAATCTTAGTATTCAACAAGTACGAAGATCGTAGATCGGTACCAGCGCCCTCCAACGGGAAGTACTGTTCAGTGCACACGTTCTCTGAGCCGAGATGGTTGATTAAATCCTTTAAGGCCACTAGGGACTCTGCGTCCGCAAAATCGCCTGCTACCGCTAGTAACTACAAAAAAGAGATATTATTCAAATAAATAAAATAATTTGTTTTCCAATATATTATATAAAAAAATCAAAAAATATCGTCGTCACACGCTTGTTCCGGCACCTGTGGTGGCGCAGCGGCACAAGCTTGTGACTGTCACTGACAGGTTCTGGGTTCAATCCCCAGTCGGCGGAAAGTGGAGAACGGAAATAGAATGGTTCCCGGGTGCCCTCGGCCTACCCTGCCTCGTGCGGGATACTGCGTGAAGCTAAAAATAATATATACAAATTTATTTTAATTGAAATATATCCACAATGAGTGCTTATATCTATATAAAATAAAAATATAAATTACTAGACAAAAATATATAAAAATTTAAGATAACATTTTT
This sequence comes from Eueides isabella, assembly GCA_019049475.1. NCBI lineage: Eukaryota > Metazoa > Arthropoda > Insecta > Lepidoptera > Nymphalidae > Eueides > Eueides isabella. Next base: position 9,671,002 of record CM032399.1, read on the forward strand.
TAATAGGTATATAAAAGCAAAATGTGAAATTTATAATTATGGAGTAACGCATGAATGTAAGAAATATTTTAAGTCTTCTGTCATTCGGCATTGGCTATTTAGCATAGTACCTGCTTATTCTCGATGACAGAGTCATTCTTTTTCTGATTCCTGAATATTTCTGTTAATGTTAAAAAAAATAAAAATGAGAGGTCAGTGGCAGTGACCGTGACAACCAGTAGCCTATTCAAGGTAAAAGATCCAATCTCTTTAATCTCACACTGTTTCTAAGAGTCATTAGGATTAAGAGTCATTAGGAGAAAGAAAATTACAACACAATGACAGTGACAGATGCAATGTCAGTGACATCCTTTGGCCTCCTCAAAGTCAAGGACACAATTGAGGTCAATGACCTCAGCTTACCTTGCCAGGAGGGCAATCGCGGAGGGCTCTTGCGGCCGCTACAATGGCATCTTCCCATTCAACAGGAGTTAGATTCCCACGGCTGTCCGCCAACATTGGCGTAACGAGGCGCTGGCGCTTGAGACCGTCGCATGCGAAACGAGATTTGTCGGATAACCATTCTTCGTTGATTTCCTGAGAATGTGTTACTACATTATTATTGTGATATGCAAAAATAAAGTTGGTTATATAAAAAAAAATAATAAAAGATGTAACAGGAATAAAATATAATCTTACTAAAATAACAAACGTGAAAATCTGTGAATATTAACGTTTGTTCCACTTTTGAGGAAAACATATCAATCAACTGGATAAAACCAGAGTAAACACAAATTACAGTATATAATATATATGAATGAATATGTAAACATTCTGCTAAAAAAATATCCAATTTCTTTTAAAAAATATTTGATTGATAATAAGATATGTAAAACACAATGATAATTACCACTAATAATAAAATAACCACAACTTTTTTTTTAATAATATTTGATTTTATTGAATATACCTAAGCATTTGTAAATGTACATGTATGAATTTTACCTCGTTAGTTCTCGGCAGTATACGTAACACTTCGTTAGTGCGGGTCGCCACCACAATGTTGCTGCCCAGCGGATCCAATACGTCAACCGAATCAATCTAAGAATATAAGCAAAATGGAATTGTAAATAATATAATAAAAAATATTTAATATAAGTCTGAGGTTGAAAAATGAGTGGTAAAAGAGGGAGAGGGAGACCTCGGTTAACCTTCGAAAACACAGTATTAACGATACTGGAGGAGGGTCACGATCAAAAAGCACGAGGACCCCTCGGAGGGCATGTTTGAAGAACTATGTCTGTAATTTCAAGAGGAAAAGGGTTTTGTCTCATACTTCTACCAACTTTCTCTTCTGTACTCTTCCAGGAAGCCATTCGCGTCGAGGTTGTAAAGGCCATAAATTCATTATGAAATTCGTCATCCTTAAGAGATATTTGTAGTTGAAAGGAATCCTCGACAAGACTTCGAAATAATTTCCATATAGTCCTGTTACTGTACAACCTCGGTTTTCTCTGCTTCAGCACATTAACACTAACTAGGCAGTAAGTAAGTAAGTTCCATCTAGGCAAGATACAATGTGATAGAAGTATTGAGAAAGACCTTTTATGATAAAATGACTCCAAGACATCAGGCGGTTTGCTTGGGTCGGTCGGCCAGTAGGTAGGTTCTGGCTTGGCAATTGTTGTTAGATTGTTCTTGTCGATTGATAAGAATGTATGATTTGGTTTGTCAGAGCGCTTGGACGGTTTTCAAGAGGCGAGGTTCATACCCCGCTATGTTCGAAATTTTTCAAAGTTTTTCCTTTCATAAAGATAATTAATGATATGTTCTAAATTTTTCCAAGTTTTTTCTTCATGAAGATAATTGATTCATGAAGATAATTGAGTATAACTTCATGATTATCCAAAAAACAGTCATCACTTTCCCAACCGAAAAAAGTTTTTGCTTATTTTGGGACTGGTTCCCCCTTTGCAGTCCACTGTTTGGACTGTATTTTTATTTCGGGCGTGTGAAGAATCCAAGTTTCATCTACAGTAATTAATCGGCGCCAAAACTGTTTTTTTTTTCGCCTAAACTGCGCCAAAAGAACATTGGAAATGTTCATTTAAACACGTTTTTAGTCTAACTTAAGCCAAACGTGCCTCGTTTGCTGTGTCGTGCCCAACCCATCTTTTATTTGTGAAGGCCTATTCCCTTCCCAAAAACAAATATATAGTGACAGCTCGCTACTCGATTTTGTCCATTTTTAGAAAAAAAAACCCACATCAATACCCTCAAACGGCTGTTATATAAAAGCGGCGCGTCCAAAATGGCTGAAACTTTGATGAGTGAGAACTGTCAACAGATGAACAAATGAAATTCAGTAGCTTTTATTTACGAGTGCTGCCATCTTCATGTTAAGGTCGGAACTTTATCATCTTTGATAAAACTTTTCAGATTGCTCTCATAGTTCCTCACAGCATGTGGTAGTTAGCTACTAAAGAACAAGTGAATTGACTGTTGCCTGTCACTTGGCGTTGTAGCTCGGTTTGCACCATCCAGGGGATATTGTAGAGTGGGTATAGGATAAAGTGGTAAGTCAGCCATCATATATAACAAATAAGCCTTTTATTAACGTGAAATTTTATGATTGTTATATATTAGTGACATTTAAATAGGAACATGCAAATGTTGCTATTTAATGTCAATAATATATAACAATCATAAAATTTCAGCAAAGGGTACTTGAGGCTATAATATATTGTTAGAAACATAACATTCATTGCATATACTACTCACCCTCCTGGTCTCCCAAGGTCTGGCGGCGAAACTATATGGTTTCGAAGTGAGTGCTCCAACGGGGCAAAGATCAATGATGTTTCCAGAAAGTTCAGATAAGAACATTTTCTCAACATAAGTTCCAACCTACAATAATAAAAAAATAATGATAACAAGTATACAGGCCATGAAGAGAGAAAATACCTGACCTAGGCCTGTTGTGGCGCAGCAGCACAAGCGTGTGATTGTAAATGATAGGTTATGGGTTCGGTCCCCACTTAAGAAAAAAATATATAATATTTACAAATTAAACATTTAGTATTCCTTTTCTGTGCTCTGGTAACAAGGAACTCTCAACACGCAAGTGTCTCAATTTAGAGGGAAAATGGGGAATGGAGTGTCTTAATACAAGGTTCCAAGTCCCCTCTGGCTACCCTGCCATGTGCGGGATACAGCGTGAAGCTGAGTAAGAGAGAAAATAAAGTGCACAACAGAAAATTAGGCAATGCTACAGCAGACCTCAAAGACATTGTTAGTTATTCTACAGTATTTTTACTTAGCATTATTTCCAACAATTATTTAAGTATTTCTTTTTTCTCTGTAGCCACTCCATTCTCCACCTTGTCCTTTTTTTAGCCACCATGCTTTTTTTCAGATAAATTAAATACTAAGTGGGGATCAAACCCACAACCATAATTTTCACAATGCATATTGTCATCTTGACAGCCTCCATTATTTTTACTCTTTAAAAATCAAATTTAATTTGTACCTGCATATCAGTTCCTCTACCAGTGGTACCAAAGTCATCTACTCCAGCAACCTCAGATGCAAACCTAATGCATCTGGTACAGTGAATGCACCGAGTCATTATAGTTTTAATTAATGGACCCACATCTTTGTCTTCTACAGCCCTATGAATTGTTAATAATGCATATTAATATTTTTCTTTAACTAGTAATAAATCCATCACACACAAATGAAAGTTTTATTTTTATATCAATAAAAGATGAGATATGTTTATTTATTATAAAAGTTTAATGTGTACTCAAAATATTCCTATGGATATACATAGGAACTATTAAAATGACAATGTAGAATGGTTGTATAATAAAGAATAAATAGTCTAATAGTGAATATAGACTAAAATAATAAAAAAAACTTGATTAAATACATCTATGGTGTATTTTATTCTTAGTAATAAAATGATGTAAAAATAAAAATTAAAATAATATTTTCCTAAGATAGCTACTAATTCAGTGGATAAATAATAATGTAAGTAATATAAATAACACAAAATTTAGATACAATAATAGGATAAAAATGATATTGATTATTATTATAATAATTATTTTACAATAGATATAAATTTTAAATGAAATAAAGTTAAATGATATGTTTGTAATACTTAAGGCCAAATTATGATGATGTTAGAACCAATTACACATGTTATATACTATACATTCTATATAATATATAGGATCATGTATTTATTTTCAGCTATTTCTTTTAAAGTAAATAATGTCTTACCTTTTTCCAGAGAAATGAATATCTGTAAACCGACTCTTATCAGATCCGAATGCCATAGATTGATCTTGTAAGTCACACTCTCCTCCTTGGTCGCAAATGGGACAATCCAATGGGTGATTAACAAGAAGAAATTCCATAACACCTTCCCTGGCTTTTCTTGTGAGGTCCGAATTTGTTTTAACTCTCATACCTTTCATAACAGGCATGGCACAAGCTGCTACAGGTTTAGGAGATTTCTCCACTTCAACCAAACACATTCTACAATTCCCAGCCACCGCCAATCTCTCATGGTAACAGAAACGAGGAATCTCAACACCTACTTGAGCAGCTGCCTATCAATAAATAAAAAGAAACTAAATAATATTTAATAAAAGTTTAATTAAAACCATATACATAAATATCAATAGGTAATGATGAATTTAGTTATAACATACCTGCAATACTGTTGTGCCAGGTAGAACATAAACAGGTTTGTCATCTATGAAGACTTCAACCTTGTCAGGTTGCGCTGGGACTGCATCAGCAAATTTACGCGCAGATAAAGGTGCCACTCGGCTTGGTGATAGCGCAAGCGCCCGTGTTAGCGGCTGGCGCAGCATTCTCTATAGCAATTAGGAATGAAAATTTATAATTAACACTTGCTGTCTTCACGCCTTAAACGTGTATTTAAATAATGAGCTATATGCCGACATAAGAAAATATTTGAAAAAGTTCCGCACTGAGATAAACGAAATAATAAATATAAAACTTCTTGTTATTATTACATAAGTAGGGTTGTCTAACCTAAATAAATATTGATCGCATATACTAGTATTGTAAGATATATTAGAAACAATAAACATATATTAGAAAATACTTATAAATATAATAATGGCGCAGCAAAATAGAAAACGTACTTATAAAAGGTATTTCGGATCCGAAAAATTTGATGACAGCTACAATCAAAAGCTGTCAAAGAAATACCGTCAAAGAAATGTCACTAAAGTGATGTCATTAAAGATGTGTTCAAATTAAGCACAATATTTTTTATTTCAATTGTAGATTAGATCCAAAGTGCTACTTGCAGTGTTAAGAGTTTAAAAAAAACTTAATATTTATGGTCGTTTTTAGTCTTTGGTCTCTTCCTTTCCCTTTCTATCGTTCACTTAAGTCAGGACTTGCGGTGTGGTAGGAACTTGTGCAAAAAGGTAGAATAGATTTTATATAAAATGGCATTCGGAGACGTAAAATCTGCACAAGGCCTCGGCGAATTGAACAATTTTTTAGCTGAGAAAAGTTATGTGTCAGGGTATGTAGCATTATTATTTTAATAGTTAAAAAGTGTATTATCACCACGTCAACTGATGTTAACCTCTATTTATAGTAAAAGTGTTTTTCAGCTACTAACTGACTATAATAATAGCCAGGACTTTGCGTATACGATGACAATAACAATGTTTCTTTTGTCTGGTCTAGTTACACACCTTCTCAAGCTGATGTTCAAGTCTTTGAACAGTTAGGTAAAGCGCCGGCCGCCAGCTTACCACACGCCCTACGCTGGTATAATCACATCGCCTCCTACTCTCCCGCTGAACGTAAAGCGTGGGTAGCAGGAGTTAGTCCACTTAAAGCCGGTGCCCAGCCCACAGCCGCCGCACCAGCCAAGAAAGAAGATGATGATGATGAAGTTGATCTTTTTGACTCCGATGAGGAAGAGGTTAGTATATAAAACTTCAACATTTTATGATAATCTTATCATTATATTTTTAAATGTTTTTAAATTGTATTATTATACTAATATTTTTATAAGTCCAATTGTAATTTGGTTTACTTTTTATTTATATTCCTTATTTTAAATAAAGTACATTATATATATGTATGACAAACATACCAATATGATTTTTTTTTGCTACACAGGATGAGGAAGCAGCTAAAATCCGTGAGGAGCGCTTGCAGGCATATGCCAGCAAAAAGTCAAAGAAACCTGCCCTTATTGCTAAATCATCTATATTACTCGATGTCAAGCCTTGGGATGATGAGACAGATATGAGTGAAATGGAGAAGCAGGTGCGCACTATTGAAATGGAAGGACTTCTGTGGGGAGCATCAAAACTTGTACCAGTCGGTTATGGAATTAACAAGCTACAAATAATGTGCGTCATTGAGGATGACAAAGTATCTGTTGACCTTCTCACAGAGAAAATTCAAGAATTTGAAGATTTTGTCCAGTCTGTAGATATTGCTGCCTTCAACAAAATCTAAACATGCCATCTTAATTTATCATCTTTTTCAATAAAATAACTTTTATTACATATAATAGTTTTATTATAATAAATAGAAAATGTTGATTACAATGCTTACTTAATTCTATATCTTATTGTTTTGCAGTGAACACTTAACATACTCAGAAAAATCTCAAAAAGTGGTTTTGAATTTTAGACAAATTCAAATGAATTCACCAATTACACTGTATTCCTATAGCTTATCACACCTAGATCCCAGTACTCTTACACACAAACGCATAAGTATTTTTAAAAACTTTAAAAAATCACTACTTCATGACTAGTTCTGGTGTTGGCAGAGTAATTAGTACTCATTCAACCTTTACATTTTGAGGAATATTTTCACCTAAATGTGCTTGCAAGAACATCTTAGGAATATCATTTCCAAAGTATATCTTGTTGTTTAATGAAAGTGCTTCATATTTCTTGATTTCCAAATATTCCTTTGTCAACAATAATTTATTAGCTTCAGCCTGTTTCTTTAAATGGTAATACTCAGCCTCTGCTTTTGTATGTTCCTTAGCCTTATGAATGCTGTCTTCTATAAGCTCAATCTTTTGAAGAGATTCTTTTTCCATAATTTTTTGTTCATATTGAATTTTTGCAACATGAGCCTCTTTCTCCGCTTCTATTACTGCTTTCCTTCGAGCTGTCTCAGCTTCTTTTTCAACAACCTAAGAATTGAAATGCAACATATTGTACATATCTCAATTTATAAAGAAATGCTAGTAATAAAACTACTATCAAAGCATATTCTAGAATAAAGGGACAAGAAGTTAGCAGAAATGCAACAGGTTGTGGTTTTAATCCTCACTTGAGGAAATAAAATTGTTAATGCAATAGAGAAGTGGAATTTTGCTACACAATATGTGATGCCTTAAGTTTAGTGAAAATTGGAGAAGATCAAATTATAGTTGAAACAATGAGAGAAAGAGAAGAAGATCATAATTGAAACAATGTCAACACTAAGTTCCTCTGCCGAACCTGCTATGTATAAAGCTAAAAAAAATTAGATCATTACTTTCTGATGTTGTTCTGCAATGAGAAATTTAGATTTTTCTGCCTCCATAAGCTCATAATTTTTCCTGATTGACTCAGGTATTTTTGGTTTAGTCACACGTACACCTTTTACTTTAAGACCTGGTGCTAACTCATTCAAATCATTTTGTAATGCCTGGAAACAAAAAACAAATTCTAGGTACATAATTACATTATTATGATATATTTTAATTTATTAACTGTCATAGCTTAGCACAGAAGTGACTGATGTTTATATGCTGACAGTAAATTACAAGACAAAGCATTGTGTTGAGTAGTACCACCTATTAAGTATATTCGGTATGTAAATGAGGCATATAGTGAAGCTTCAACACTAGGATCCCTCTGTCTCCCATACGAGAAGAGGCATATAAATGTTTTTTATTTTCAACTTACTGTACTCAGATTTTCATCAATCTGATCAAAGAGGTCAATGTATACTTCATGCAATGTGTGCGCACTGCAGAACTGATTTAACTCATGATGCACTTTGTTAAATATCAATGTTTTATCATAGTCTGCTGTAAAATTGCGCACAACATCTAAAACTGAAAATATAGAATAAAAATACATTATAAAATAATAGCTACACTATATAATTGTATTTTTTGATTTCATATATAAATAATATTTACCACTATGAGGATCTAGCTTATTGACAACTTCGATTCTTTCGAAATATATCATAACACCTCCACTTGTACCACAGGGTACATTCTTTACTTCATCTGTTTGAAGAGTGGTCTGAATATACAATAACAGCACAAAAAATAAGATATTTAAAATTAAAAAGTAAAGTATTACATATTTACAAAATGTTATACAACTTTTAATCACCTGAATAGCTTTATAAGTAGTTACAACTGGAAACATCATGTGAAATCCAGGTTGGCTTGTGACTGGTAGTAACGCACCACCCTGTGTGTAAACAAAAACGGAAAAAAAATAACTTATTGTATAAATACATAAACTTATTTTTATTATTTTACTTACGCGATAGTAAACCCCGACATAGCCTTCTTCCACTTTATGTAGGGAGAAGTGAACAAGAGCTCCTAAAGTCAAAATAAAAATCGCCAAAAAAGAACTTTGATCGGCCATGCCTCTCCTACAAAATTGACAATATTTTCTATTATAGTCTCTTAGAATAAAGAATTATGAAAAGAGTATGATTCTAGGTTTACGTATTCCTACCTCCAGCGTCCACCGCGGCCTACTATTCGCGGTATGATGAAGAGATATATTATAACTTTTAGTTAAAAAGTATCTATGTGTTTGTCAAAGTTTAATAATGTATTTAGGCTTATAACAAAACAGGATTCAATACATTTATCACGATATAAGTAAATGTTGCTGAAAATTAAAGCCTCTAACTATTTTCAGTCAAAACTGTCAAACAGTAAAATGTAAATTTAAGTCACAATTGACATTCACTGATACGTTTAAAAGTAGAATCTATAACACGTTTTAAACTGTCTACTTTATTTTATTTGAAAATAAAATAAAATTTTATAATGTCTAAATTTCAGAAGCAATGAGCAGCACTTCAGTTTTAGAGTTATCAAATAGAAAAATAATGTATAGATTAAATTTATTGATGTCCGTTTCAAAGAAATCAGGAAGGTTTTAGATAGATTTAGATAGACAAATATACATATATAGAAATAGTTTAAAACTATATTTTCATAATTTACTAGGGTACATAATGAAATTAAAGAGTAAAATTTAATAACAACAACATTTATTTTTATGTTTGTTTCAACAATTACATATAATTAGTACTATGTAATTAGTCCACTTCAGCGTTTGTAGGTAGTTCTTCTATGGTAACGTTACTTTGGCATGATTTTCCGTCAGCATAAACTCCGTCTAGCGTTTTTGCTATAACTTGTTTGAGCGCTCTGTACTCTTCCAAAGCCTTTGCACACAGTTCACCTTCAGGAGAATTTCCTGGTTCCAGCAATAACATTTCAAGCGATCTCTTTAAATGTCTTTCTGCATTTAGCAATTCATCCTAAAAGTATATTAATTTTTGTAACTAAATAAAAACTATCATGTTAAAATATTAAGTATATAAGGTCAATCATGTTATACTCACAACATAGGTTGAGGGTGTTATTTCACGAGCATCTGACATTTTTTTCGCTAACTGTACCATTGTTTCGTGTAATTCATACAATGTTATAGCTAAAAAAATATAAGATTATCTCTATGTAAAATAATTCTAATAATTAAATAAATCAGTAACAATCAAATAAATAATTAATAATCGAATAGATCAGATAATTAATTATAAAAACTGAAAGATAAATGGAGACCATAAAGAATATTAGGTAGATACATTATATTTTTTATATATACAAAAAATATTTACAAAAGGTTGTTAATTTACCTTTAGTTCTACATATTCCAGGACTTAGTACTTCCAACACTGGTAATATTTCTTGGCATAGTTCAATTTTTCGTCGCATTATCTTCTTTGTCGGTCTCGGCTCCCTATTGATCGTATCTCTTAGAACTCCAGCTAGACGCTGTTTGGCGTCTAATAATAAATAATGATTGGGAGCCAATACAAGGGATACATTCCTAATATATTCTTCTAATTCTTTTTCGTCTTTTTTATCTTAAACATATATATGATATACTAATATTTAATATCATTTACATTTATTTATAACTATTTGTGAAAAATTATACAATTTAAATATGTATGTAGTAGCTATGGAACAAACAGATATGATCTGATGCATTTTACTTACAACAAGAGGTCAAATAAAAGATTTTTTCTTATATTTGAAACCAATATTTAGAACACTAATATGAACTTACTTATAACTTCTAATTTGTCCGAACAACATTGAACCTTATGGTCAATACCAGATGGTTCAATTTCTTTCTCACAGCTATGACAGATCCAAGTCTCGATCTTTTTTGACATATATCCTTTCTTGCAATGACGACAAAGTGCAGAACTCAGAAATGTGCCAAGCTCAGTAATATCCAAACACCGGGAACAGGTACATTTAAAGTATTTACCAATCATTAAATGTTGCTGTCTTAAAACTGTTCCCTAAAATAATACAAGAAGATATTTAATTCGTTTCAATAGAAATAAATAGTCTAAAAAACTACAGGTGTCATATTAAAAGAAATCATGATTTGCAGAGTTGAGTTGCCGCACTCACAATTCAATGTCCCAAGAATTCGGCAGTGCAGAACACAAGTTCGCAAGTTCCCTCGGTGTATCTTGCAAAGAGCAGAACGTGAAGCAACAATAAATATTATACATAATTCTAAACTTAAGATAAGAAATGAATCTTAGAAGAAAATAAAATATATGGTGCTCAGTGGTAATTCCGTATTTCCATCACTTTTCATAAAAAAAAAATGACATACTTTCAGCGGATCTGTGTAATTATAGTAAATCGGCTCTCCTTTCTTAATATCTCTGCTAGCATGACATACGAGGACGTTACTATCGTTTATCGATATGTGGGTATTAGCAACGCAGTCGTGGGCCAACAAAGCCGCCTGCAAATAGACGCCACGTAGGACTTCTGCACATCCTATGGCAGGTATGGGAGGGCCACGAACTTCGAAACTGTTGACGTCGATAGCTGCACATATTCTTTGTACTATATCCTTATTGTGGCCGTTGTCGAATAATCCTAATGTTTGGATGAACTAAAAGTAAAAGAAGAATAAAAGATTCGTATACATAAATCTAATATTAAAAGATATATCAAGATATATAAGTAATCTGTCGTGTCACGGGGGCACAAGCGTGTGACTGTATTTTCATTTCTTAGTCATGGTGGTTGTTCGTCCAAGGCTAGGTGCGGTAAGACCCGCAGGAAATATAAGAGAACGGATAGAGTGTCTTAATACTTTATTGTTTAACTCCCTCTGACTAATAATAATGTATTTGATTTTCGCAATTTTTACACATTTTAAATGAAACACTTTTGACCGAACCGGTAGAGTCTACCTGTAAACACGGACTACTGTAAAGTGTTCGAAACGTCGGTTTTCCGAAAATGTTTATCATTCAATATACGCGATTAATCCGGTTACAAGTGTTTAATTTGAAATCCCTCTGACTATTCTACCATGTGCCGGATACAGTGTGAAGTGAAGGAAATAAATAAAAAAAGATATATAAGTCCTATGCTATAAATCACCTTTACTGTGTTATCATAATACTCCCATACGCTACTATCTCGTCTTCTGTCCAAATGAGTTTCTAATTCCATAAAAACTTTCCATTCTTGTGGGCTGGTTTCCCTTTTTAAAATTGCTCGAAGGACCAATAATGAGCCGGCATTTTGCACCATTGTCATGGGACTCATGCCTTGATTAAGTTTTAAGTTCCGAAAAAAATCGCATTCTTGTTGATTGTGCCATTCTAAAAATGTTAATTAGGCAAATGATGAGCATTTATGTTTATTATTTATATTAATATATTGAAAAGCGAAAAACTTTTTTTATGTTTACATATTAAAAGATATATAGATGTTTCACTTTATTTATTTTTAATCTTTTGCTAACTTTAATCTAAGAATGAAGGTGATCTATTTAGTCTCAAAATTCGTACGTTACACAAAAAACTTAATATTTTTTTTATATTTTTATTCAAAAAATCTTTAAAAAATAATCATTTAAAAGTAGATACAAACTTGCCAACTGATTAGAACATCCATCTCCAGGACATATTGGGGCGACAGCACAGTTTTTGCACACCAAGAATTTGCTTATCAAAGGCAAGTAGCAATTAAAACATACTAAAGAAGTTTCGCTATTAGGTCCCAGTACAAAAGGCTGATCCGACAAAATTCTCTCCCCAGGTCTTAAATCTTTAGCGGCAACCAAATATCTATTTATTTAAAAAGAGCACAATTAACATATTTTTTTCATATTTTATTAAATTAAAATAACTAAATATATTTTTTACGAAATTTACAACGATAATTAAAAATATCTTCATTAAAACAGTATTATTATGGCCTATTTACCTGCCTAGTTTATCATTATGTTTCACTTCATATTTAGTAGTATTCATTTTTAAATAATACAGAAAGAAAATCAAGCTTTCGCTGAGCAGACGCGAGCGTAACTAAATCGCCGGTTATATTTTTAGCTGCACGTAGAACTATTTAAAGCTTCACCACGTTGTGCTGTGTTCGACTAAACGCAATCACGTGTTATTTATATTATTTATATTTAAAATTGTATAAAGTTTATGTAAAAAATAAAGCGCAAAATTTTAAAAAATACTCTCCCATCGTCGGGGAAGTACAAGCTTCCAGGCCAATCGGTAGTTGGATTCCAGAGAGAGGAACCTCCTCACAATATGCACCTCTTCAAATAATACGGCCTTCTCAATGCCCTTTAGGTTCAACTTTCATTTGAAATAAAAAAAAAACATTCCCCTTTTTATTTTTTGCTTCACGGTGTATTCTGCACATTACATTGTAGGCAAAAGAAATTTGAGAACCTAGTGTTAAGACACTCCGTTCTGCTTCCCAATTTCCATTGAATTTGATGCATAACATATTAAGCGGTGGAACTCAACGCCTCGCTTTGCTTTGTTACCAGAGCGTACAAATGAAAATATTAAATTTAAATATATTAAATATTGTACATCCTCGAGTGACGGTCGAAGCCATAACCTGTCAGGGTTGCAATGACCTTTATCTTTTATCTTACTCGAACTTAACATAACCCAAAAAAATAATATGAACAGCATAAATACAAATGTTATTAGAATAACCATTTTATAGAAAAAAGGGAAATATTTTTAAAACCTACATACATAGGATCAACACAAAAAAAAAAAACAAAAGTTGTTAAGTAAAAAATTTATTAACTTAATATTAACACTGTTACCTAACAAAAGGTAGGCTTATATGACTAGTAAAATATGCAATACACAACATTTATTTACAACAAGTACAAAACGTTTCAACGATTTACTTAATTATTTACAATAATTTACAACATATAATATATTATATCATAGCATTCACAACACGCATATTTCTTTAAATTATATTATTCTATAGCGATTATATCGATGTCAACAGTCTTTCTCTAAAGTGAACAAATGATATGAATTACCTAAAATTTTGAAACTATAATATAAAATATGTAATTGCACCTTTACTTATTATTGATTTCGAGCACATTATTACAAAATAATATAGTAACATTTAGTAATAATGTAATAGATCTTACATAATTGTCTATATTTTAGTCTGCCATACATTTTGTATATCACACAGGCTCCTGAAAATAAAATTAATCTATATCAATAGACAACAAGGATAAGTTCATAATAAAATAAGTAAATTCGTAATATATTTATAAAATTTGATAGAATGATTGTTTTTGTGCAAACAGTGAAGAGCCTAAATGTAGTAGAACGGTTTCAGATTTAATTAGCAAAAGGACAGGGATATTTTTTTATGATGAATAAAAAAGTATGATCCGTAGAGGGAATAAAACCAACTAACTAATAATTTAGTTCGAGCCGTAGTTTATTTTTTTGCACCAGTATGTATAATTGGTTGCCTATAGACTCCACTCGTAGACTAGTCGCGGAGAGCGCTGTTATACAGTACAGTACAATAAAGTCAGACCTCATCCAAGAGCGGCACGGGCGCGCTCTGGTGCGCCGCACTGATGATGTCCTGCAGGCAGCGCGCGAACTCCTCGATCACGTCGCGCATGGGGTCCGCGTCGCGCTCCCCGCCGCCCCCGCGCTCCCCGCCGCCCCCGCGCTCCCCGCCGCCCCCGCGCTCCCCGCCGCCCCCGCGCGCCTCCCCGCCGCCCCCGCGCTCCACCGCCGCCGCGATGAGGCACTGGCACACCGCCTCTATCACCTCCGTCGTCATGAAGCTGCACGGCTGTCTGTTGGAAATAGCGTTCATATATTATTATTTATACAACTTTTAGACAGGAGCCAAAAAAATATTTTAAAAGCTTAGAGGAGTGGGTAAAGTAAAACTAGTCTGAAGATACTGTTCCCTAGGCATCGTCCAATATGAAAGACATTATGAACGAAATACAGCTTTTAAGAAAAAAATATAAGTTATTTTTTATAATAATTAAAATTACATATTTCATATTTAAAAAAGTAATAATACAACACAATGTCAACTTTGTAGCACTAATAAAATTTAAATAGCGCTCTATTATTGAACTATTTGAATTACTGAAATGTACAGTAAATAAGTATTTCCTAAAAAGGAAATAATATTTTTTGTTACATATTAACAAACATTATCTGACAATAAAATAATATAATAAACTAAACAATTTGCTAGTTTGAATGAACTTGAATGCTTCTAAATTCCAGTTCACATTGAGCAACTATTTATATATATATCACCATAAAATGTGCAGCCAAGTATCATTATAATCATCCCTACAATTTGTCCGACAAGTCGTGGCCGCCCTGAAGTTATTAGGTCTATACGAATAGAAAAGCTCCAGCTAAGTGTAAGGCGGGTTCGCCACGTACTTGGTGGCGGCGGCGGGCGGCGGCCGGAACACGGCGCTGTGCGCGTCGCGCGCGCTGCGGCGCAGGCTGCGCTCCAGCGCCTCCTCCACGTTGCGGCAGCCGACGCACTTGCATATCGAGGTGCACGCTATTTTCGCCTGCAGGACAAGTCATGTTGGACCTTACATTATATATGTCCACAGTGTCGAGATACTCCTTTCAATATGTGTGTTATATATTAACAGAAAACATAAAGACTTGAAGGTAGCGGTTTCCTAACGGTAACCTGCAGCTTTGGAAACAGTCCAAGCCTTCTGAACATTGATGTCGCTACATTGATATTTTTATATGCTTGTGACAATTTATTTATGCTATTATTTATTGCTGATTTTTATAATATTATTTAATTACATAAATATTTTAATTACATAAATACATAAATATTTAATAAAAAACATTCTCTCTTGAAAAGATATAATTCTTTAAGTACCGAAAATTTGGTCCAGGTAAGAATTATATGAAATTACTTGTAATAGTCTAATTGAATAAAGCATACCTGTACTTGAATTTCACTAACCTCATAACATTCACAGTAATTTTTGAGACAACCACTTCTTTTACAGTTACAACCTTTGTTGTGCCTTCGTATTATATCAGGACCTCCAATTTTCGCTTTACCAATTTTCGGCCTAAGATAAGAAAAAAAACACGTTCTTTGATCAAAACCAAAAATTACCATCATGAAGAAAGAAAATACAGAAATCTTTATTTTCATTTTAGTTTTTATGGTAAAAAAAATCCCCTCTCTCCCAGTCTAATTATGGTAAGAAAAAAAGGAACCTGTGAAGTGATCGGATACTCCATCCTCACCATTATTTCGATACATTAATTGAATGGAAGAATTCAACATTATGCTTTGTCTACTAAACAAAGCTAGAAAATGTAAATAACTCATTCCCAGACCAAAAATCAGGATCATAATCTCAAGACTACAGTAAAAGCCTATACTGCTGATCCACGACGCGTCAATTTAAATACATTTATAAATTATAGTTACCTGAAAGCATTTGGATTTCTTTCGAGACATCCTCGAATGGCTTTTTGTCTGAGCTCTTCGTTTTCTAAGTTATTATGGCAATTATTGCAGTTGCACCGATTGCAAAACTCTCCATTTGCAAAACAATCACAATACAACTTGAGGCACTGTGATTTTGTACAGTTGCAGGCTTTACGCGGCCTCAGCCCGAGGTCTGATGTACCCACATCTAATGAAAAGAACATTTATGTGTAAGTATATGTAGTCGCTCATAAAGTAATGTAGCTATAAAAATATTTACCAAAAAAAAATTAAAAAGATGAAATGGATAGTTAATTTTATATAGCTCATTACATGTTATGTGACACTTGGGGAATGTTAATAACTGTGACATGTTTTATGTCACAGTTTAAACTATGTCACAGTTATTATATATCCTGACTTAAGTTTTTATGGTCACATACTATCTTTTTAAAAAATATAGAGATATAACAATTATTAATAATAATACATACTTGTCATAGCACAGGGGTACAAGTCTTTAAATGTGACAGGTCAAGGCTTTGACCGAGTTCCCACTCGAAAATAAAATATTTAATATTTTCTTTTCTTTCTGCCACTCAATACAGAATGCTTTTAATTCAGCGGAAAGCGGGGACCCAAGAGTCTAAACACTAGCATTTAGACACTCGGTTCCCCGTTTTCCGCTGAATTAAAAGCCAGGACCACTATGCCTAGCCTGCCACGTGCAGAACTGCCATCTACTGATTTTTTAAATATGTAAATATATAATTCTTGTATTCCAATAAAATCTTACTAAATAGTTCTAAAATAGTCCTTATTTTATATATTTTGGTAAGCAAAGTGAAATTCCTTATTAAAATCCCTTTTCCACACGTTTTACGTCGAAGTGTGCCAATTTCTCAAGTTTTGATATACCAAATATATGTCAAATTAGTCAGATAGTGCCAATAAACAAATTATACTGTTTTATTTAATATTTTACGTAATTTCCGTACCAGATTCTGAAGGAGCTGGCGTACTCGGCGAAGGGTAAGTGTTCAGTAAATCGTTTTCCAAATTCAATAAACTTGCGCCTTGTGAATCGTCCTAAAGTAAAAAAAAAAACATATTTCATAATAACACAATTCAAATAACTTATAACAGTTTGTCTATCTCTTTTACAAATATTAAGCATAACATTATCGTTAATTAGTACAATAAATTCAAATATTTATATATAATAGTGGCCTGTCGTGGCGCAGTGGCACGCACAAGTGTGAAGGAAATGAACTATTAATTTACAAATTAAATATTTAATGTATTCATTTCTTCGCTCTAATAATAAGGCAAAGCGCGGCGTTGAGTTCCGTCACTTTACACGCAATGCCTCAAATTCGGTGGAAAGTAGGGAAAGGAAGTGGGACGAAGTGTTTTAACACTAGGTTCCCAAGTTCCTTCTGCCTACCCTGCCATGTGCGGGATACAGCGTGAAGCAAACTATATTTATATATAATATTTGTAATTTTAAAATGAATATGTTAATTTACTTGTAAATTATGATAGTCTAATCTCTAATTAGGTAAATAAATATTTTTATATAATCTCTTTAGCAACACTAATTATTTTTGTATACAACATGATTTTAAAACACAAATGATTAAATTACACTTACGGTTTTATTGTGTGCATCCGATACAGAAGAGTCAAAGTTGGAAGGAATAACAATAAGTGAGTGATCATCGGATCTGATACTAGATTCTTGAGTTTCCCCTCCATCCATACTGGTCTCTGACGCTGTACTCTAAAATATATAGTTACATATCAATAATATAAATAGCTAATACAAAGAAAATATCCTTATAACAGAAAATCGGCAATATATATATATAGCTTTAGAATCAACAATAACAATAAAAAAAATCTTGCCACCAATGTGTATGACTAAGCATTTTAATCTATTTTTTTTTTATGGAAGAGACGGCAAACGAGCGTACGGGTCACCTGATGGTAAGTGAACACCGTCGCCCACGGCCCCGTGTAGCACCAGAGAAGCTACAGGAGCGTTGCCGTCTTTTAAGGTGGAAGGGCACCGGGGCCCGGCATTACCTAATGCGAAACGCAGTGGCCAAAGCCCATACTTAACGCCGGTCTTAAATGCCGGGGGTAGTAACAATCCGGTCGAGTCTGCCCATGCGTGTTGCCATTACTGGCAACGTGACTCTACCACACGCACTTTAGTCGCCTCTTACGACACCATCAGTACCAGGGTGATCCTATTCTAAGCCGGGATCACACGGCAAGAATTTTAATTTAATCTATGTGATTCTAATGCTGCTTTCATTAATTGCCAAAATAATTTAAGAGAAAAGTTTGTAAGTAAATATGATACATGCATATTATAATAGCTAAGGAAAGCCATAAATATCAATGTTATTGGTATTTAGGGTTTTCTTTAGCTATTTTTTAAGGCGTTGAAAAATATATTTTTTTTCCGCCAATATCGTAAATAAGACTAATTATTAAAACAAATAGCCATAAGAGTATGCAATATTAAAAAAAGGACTTTGTCTTAAAAAGACTTTAAGACAATGTATAAAAAAAATAATGTAGGAGGATTTGATTTCCAAAAGGCCTGCGATACTATCCTCTCTGCCTTATTACCTGCGGTAATATCTCTGATTTCAGCTACATTGTTATTTTTTGTTTATTTTAAAGCTTTCTTAAATAGCTAAATGTATAGTCCACATGGGCAAAGCTAAGAGTAGAATAGCAATCCTCTATAAAGTAACCTAACCTGCTCAGTCTTATACTCTAATTCCACTTCATTAACACTGCCTTCATTCACGGTCTTCTCAATAAGAGCACGCAAGGCGGATTTAGAATCGACCTCCTCCTCGCTCATGTCGCCCTGCGACTCGTCCTCCGCCGCGTCCGTGCTCGGTGACAGTGGCGCCAGCAGGCTTTGCGATGATCGAGATGCCTGGGAATTATGTATTTAATATAAGCAAACATTAAAAATAAATATTATTCTATCCTATTAACATTATAAATGTGATAGTTTATGACATTACTAAAACTGCAGTAAGGAAGTCTCATATAATGAACATATAGGCTACATTTTTTGTAAAAATGTTGTATCATTTGGTTAAAATAAAATAATACGTTTCGTCAATGTGTAATATCACAATAAGAAGTAATCTACATTGTATTTTTTTCTTTAAGAAAAAAAAATCATAAAATTAAGATATTAAATAAAAATTAACATCTTATATGGGCTAAGAGCAAAGAAATATAATAGTTTGGATAAAAAAATATAATCCAACCAAAAATATCAAATAATTTTAACCATAAAAACAACAATAAAAATTTTCTTTTAAAGCCAAAAAAGTGAATAATAAAAAAAGAGTGCATATATTATAACATCATTTTTAATGTATTATTCGAAACTATTGTAACAAGCGTATAAGAATTCCAACATATAGCTTAGTTGGTCAGACCGTCTCGACGGTTTCCAAGAGGCGCGGGTTCAATTCCGCTACGTTCAATTTTTTATTTATTTTTAAAATTAGTTCATACAATGTCTTTGTAATAATGTTCCATTAAGGTACAAATTTTATATTCTATCGAAAAGTAGTTAAATCGAGGGCCATATACATAGATTATATAGAGTACATCTAATACTAACTGTTAGAGCTTGCGACGTTTTCGGCATCACAGGAGCTATACGCATCAACTTTTGTCCTGGTTTCGGCGTTGCCGCTAGACGCAAACGGAAAAAAATACATATGTAGTTTATTTTATTATTTCAAATTTAAAGTAAACTGATACAAGTAATTATTTGGATAAATGTTTTAAATGCAAATATAACTTAGTAAATAACATATCAACAAAGAAAAAACGTTTATCAATATTAAAGCATATGCTTTATAAATATTAATAATTAAAATAAGAATTTTAATAAGTACCTTGATTTGTAGATAGAATAAGTGATGGCGGTTGACTGAGAAGTTTCTCTGCACTCATTGGGATTAAGTTTCCTGTGGCCCATTGAAATAAGAACTTAACTTAATAATATAATGGGTGTCAATTTATTTTTTAATATTACTGTTCATTCATTGTTCATTTAGCCTACAAACATTGCGTCAGTTGAATATTTTTTTAGATATGGTATATCTTTATACATACCCTATAAGAAGGTAAGAGTGGTTGGACGGTTTTCAAGAGGCACATATTATTATTAGGCTTACGATTATCATTATAACAATGATCTTTATTTTCATATTCGAATTCCATATTAAATACGCAAAAACATGCATAATATTAGCAAAAGCAAATATTGTCACATCACTAGTGGACATTAAGCATACTATAAGGTTAAAGTCTACAACCTTATTAGAATAAAAGTGATGTGACACTAATACCTCTCTGTCTAGACACTAATAACTCTCTGTCTAGTATGATAAATCGTGAAATAAAAAAAAATCACCTTTGTTGTCAAACACAAAAGTCTTAGAGGGCACGGCTACCAGTGGCTTGGCTACAGGTTTCGCAGTCGTCGAATTTGTTACCACGCGGATGTATTGCACCTAGGATAAAGACAAAAAAATACTATAAATAATTTTCATAGATATTAAAACAGTTAATGGTATTTATTATTTAACTAGATTGACTCTATATATATTCTGAGTTAAAATTGATTGTTACATGATGTGTTGATGTTAAAAATTTTACTAATGTTATGATATTTACTTACACCTTTCCCAGGAACATTTATTTCGTGGACCTGC
Source organism: Eueides isabella (assembly GCA_019049475.1). Classification (NCBI taxonomy): domain Eukaryota; kingdom Metazoa; phylum Arthropoda; class Insecta; order Lepidoptera; family Nymphalidae; genus Eueides; species Eueides isabella. Next base: position 9,691,894 of record CM032399.1, read on the forward strand.
AATATAGAACAATTTCAAAATTAAAATATATGCATATATATTTTTCACCGTAACACTGCATTTAGCAAGTAATCAAGTAGGCAGAAAACACTATTCTTTATTTTTCACGTAATTCTCAAGATAATGTGCACTGAAGGGCAGAACTCAACAATGTGTTTGTTACAAACAATTAGGACGAGAAAATTTTCCTCCGAGTAGTAATCGAACCCATAAACTTTTACAAACAGACACTGTGCTGTTGTGCTCAAAATTAATGTCAAAAATGTATTTACATAATTCAGAATAATATATAATTTTATTTTAAGCTTCAAACTCTATTCCGCACAGGGCAGAGTAGGCAAATGAAACTTGGGATCCTGGTGTTAAGACACTCCGTACCATTCCCCATTTCACACCAAATTTGATGCGTTGTATGGCAAAACTCAATGCTGCACTTAACCGCGTCACCAGAGCAACGAAATTAATATTTCTTCAAGTGAGGATCGAACCTGTAAACTAACGTATACAGTCGTCTTCGTAATATATAATATATTAAAATATAATATATAATATATAATATAATAAAATAGAATATAATAATATAAAAGAACCAACTTGTGATTTTTGTGGTGCAGGAACTTTTAAGATGACATTCTGTGATGTATTAGCAGGGATGACGATTTTTTGTTTTATTCCACTGCTAACTGCACCTGTATAATTATATTATATTATAAAACTTTTCTTTATGTACTATAAAACAAAAATAGTTTGGACTGAGGTAATATTCTAATACAATGTTTATAAGGCACTAAATTTGTTTTGTAAAAATTCAAAGACTCACAATTAAGCAAAACAATGAAAATATAATAAAGTTACAATAAACGGAGATAGCATAATGTGTGAAGAAGAATTTTCTAATGTCCACCATTAATAACATTAAAAATATGGTGGACGTACACAATCCATACAAGAAACTCGGGTTCTGTTAATGTTTTACTATAATAATTGCAGTGTGCAATTTGTTACTATAACAAAAATATAATTTAGTTGATAAATATTTTAAAAAATAGAACTAACTTAAAGGAGGTGCAGGCATTAATTTGGGCGATTTTATGGGTATTATTTCTTGTTTCTTTGCCAATTTCAAACCTTGTTTTGATGATGTCGGAACAATAATCTGAAAAAAATACAATAATTGAGTTGATAGGAAATGTGTAAAGCTTCACACAGTAAATAACAAAATGCTTAGCAGGTCCCTAAACAGAAATAATATTCAATAGAATAATATAATATGATATCTAATAGCATTACTTCTCAGACGCGACCACTCCTTGACGCAGTAGCACAACGTCTGCATGTGACAATTGTGGGTATGACTTCCTTTCAGGCAAAATAATTGTTTTCATTTCCTCACTTTGGTAACAAGACAAATAGCGACGATGAATCTTCGAAAGCACACATATAAGTGCCTTAATATTACATACCCTTTTGTCATTTCTACTACATGTGGGTTATAGTGTAGAATAAAAAAAAACACACCTTATTAGTTAGTGATATAGGTATCGCTTTCTGCTGCATGGCGACGAGACGTCCACCTTTGCCCACAAGTTTCGTTATTACCGTGGGTTGTTGGGCACTTGTCACTTGAGACTGACCTGTACAAAAATAATATTACTGTAGGCAAATATTATACAAAATTTCTATAGAGTTGAAAAATATACACGATTTAATTTAGTATTTTGTATTCATATAATATATTAGTTGTTTTCTAGTCACCATTAATTTCCTAGTCATCATTATTGTATTTAATATAATGGTTGAGATTTAACACATATTTTCCAAAAATCAACATTAAATATGTTAATAAATGAAACAGCTTATCTCATCTTAGAAACAGAGGACTTTATAACATTATTCAATGAAACATTATGACAAATAGTTACAAATATTGTAATTACCTTGAACAGTTATAAATTTTGTCATTACTGGCTTTGTCTGTGATCCACTTGCACTTTTTGTGGCAATCAACTGGGCCTGAAAAAAATATAATTAACAATTTAATACACAATTCTTTTCAAAATTAAATTGTCTGATTAAACTTTATTTTCATCATTATATTTATTATATTTTTGCAGGGGCACAAGAATGTAACTGCAAATGCGACAGGTAGTCAATTCGATCCCCACTTAAGGAAATGAAATATTTAAATTTACATAAAACACTTTAGTGGTGGAACCTAATGCTGCCCTCTGAAAAGAGCTGAAAATGCGATGAGAAAAACTGACACTCATGTTACCATCAGTCCTAGTTTCATTACACCACTATAGCTTCAAACTAAGTAAAATTTGTTAAAAATAAGGCATCTGCAGCTATAACTTACATGATCAGAATCAGCCCTTATGTACTGCACATCGGACATTGACCCGGATGCAGGTACCAGTTTTATTTTCGGCGATCCAGAAGATGGCACCATTATTAACTGTTTTCCAATTTGTGCTGCAAAATATTCAAGTCTAGAATAATTTACTAAAATTTATTTGTAATATTAGATTATTTTTATTAATAAATTATTAAATTTATACACAAAATAATACATTACACTTCTTCAGATTAAAGAATTAATTAAAATTGCTAATATCTTATACATATAAGTTATAATAATTCAACATCATACCTACAACAGTATTTCCCTTAGAATTACTTTGACTAGCTGCTATGGAAATCTTTTGAACCACACCTTTGTTAGTTACAAGCTTGACAGGTTTTGGAGCTATTGCAGGTTGTTTAGATGTATAGGACTTGGCTACGAGTTTGGGAGGCTTCGGAGCAATGGCCACTTGACGCGGTGCAGTCAGCTGTAAAGCTGTTTCATTCTTTTTGTTAGTGCGCATTGGTGACATAGTCTGGAATTAAAATAAGTAAATATTTTTTTTTTGCCTTCAAATAAGGAATCAAGCAGTGTGAGTTTTCAACACACAAGCTATTATATTAGTATTATCTATCTATATTACTTAGCATATATATAAAAAATTATAAAAATTATAAATAAATTTACCTTTACAGCAATGATTTTGTGGTGAATTGGTTCTTGTTTTATCGTGCTCACAATGTGTGGTTGGAACTGTAGGTCTATCATTGTATCCTGACCTGATAAAAGCTGCTGTTGCTGTGAAAAAAAAAATGTTATTATAATTATTAAAATATTGTTATTATTAAGGAGTTATAAAATTAAATTAAATGTCAAATCTTTGCTTGCTAGTTTTGACTTAGGGTAATGATCATTTGTAAGTGCAATGCCAGGGGCATATTAATAAAGCGAACTGCCTTATTGCACAATTTTGATGCAGCCAAAAGCAACAAGAAATAAACTCATGAGTAACAACATTTTATAATGCTGCATTGACTTCTTTGCTGCATTTTTAATAAAAAAAGTTATCAAGAATTATATTTTATTATTTATGAAAAGGTGTCAATTAAATATTTTTTATTATTAGTTTGAAATAGTAATAAAAAAATCATTTTTACCCAGATTACAGTTTCACTTATAATTTTTTTTTTCCTACATTTGAACTTCACTAGGTTTTTTCTGCCTACTCTTGCTATATGCAGAATACTGTATGAGATATTATCAAAATATAGATAAAAAAATATTATCATACTTACATTAGATTCAACTGTAGTAGTCAATGCAGTGGTCTGATCACTTTGTACTGAATACTCTTGTAAGGAAAACTGATCTCCCATAAAATCTGAAATGTTATGTGAATGTGAATCAAAATATTCAAAAATATTTTAATTTTCAATATTATTGCATTAACTTTAAACTTTAAGTTCTGACTAGTGGAACTGTTAAAAAAGCATTTAGAAATTGATTCCTATCAGAATACATTACAATCTTACATCGGTTTATTCATAATTTTTAAACTTTTTCTTATTAAGCTGTTTCGCACCTCAAAACAAAGTAATAAATATAAAGACAAAATAACATTACCAATAATTTCTTCACCACCTGTATCCATAAGAATTGGTTGTTCTTCATTATGTTCAAATTCCATTGGTATACTTTCCTCATGACCAGAATACTCCAAAGTTATATCATTTTGACTAACTATAGCATCTTCTGAATGCCCAAAATCCACCTTTTAAAAACATAAAATACACATATAATATAGTATAGTATATTACAAACTTTATTAATTTAAAAAAATAATATGCATTATATCTCAACTCTGAAATATATGTGTATTCATTTATAAGTTAAAAATATATACTTTATATTCTAGACATAGTGATAAAATGTATTTAACTTCGATGTCGAAGTGTTCTAAAGTGTTCTATTTCATTTAAAAACTTTGTATAAATATAAAATAATCCTATACTATGCAGTAATGTAAGGATTTACCCCCATAGCACTCTCCAAATTTAAAGAATCGTCCAAATTGTTATCCATATTGTTAATGTCTTGATTTTGATTACAATTTAAGGTTCATAGAACTTTTTTGATAATAGTTATGCACAAAAAGCAATAAATAACAAAACATTTTTGAGTTTAAAAGAGGCCGCCATTTTAACTTGTCAAATAATCTCGGCCTCTCCCGCAGGTCGCCACGGTTAAAAACAAATTGTCACAAACAAAAATACAATACTTTTTGCAAAACAATAAACTTTAGAGTCAAAATTGGCTATTGAATAAAAGTTAAAGTACGAAATGTTTATATACACTCAAAATAACCCAGTTTAAAGTTATTTTTGTAGTAGAATTGTTCAAATATATCGAAAATTCTATGGCGCTTGTTTTAATTTTGTATAAATGTCAAAGTACAGATAACCAACATAACAATAATAAACTCTATGATCAAAAAAAGCTACGTTCAAGTTAAATATGTGTTATAATTTAAATATATATTAAAATTTAATATAATAAAGTCAAATGTATATTATAATATATATTATAAACCTTTAAAGTTAAAATCGAATAGTATTATCATAAACGCATGGCTACTCATTTTAAATATTGCCTTGTCGACATTATTTTGGTATAGAAAGATAATACTTTTAATTTTAGGAATGTTGTTACATTAAGAACTTTAACTTTTTAATAGCTTTAGCTACATATTTGGAATCAACAATATTTAGTAAGTAATTCGCATAATAAATTACTTTTGGTGGATTTCCTATACTAAGTAGACAAATAATTATCTACATTAAACTGATAAATATCTAATGTGCTTTTTTTACTGGTTAAATAAATTATGCCTTACGGGCACACCTAAAAGCCATAAAACAAATAAAACTTTGCTGGCATTTGACATATGTCAATATAAATTTGGCTTATATACATTTACGTTTTAGGTTTCGTATTTAGGAATAACGAAAAATATAACACTATGCTTATTAATTTACAGAGCGTTCGTCAATATTTATCAGAACTTAGAAATTCAGGGGGATTGCATAAAGACCAAGCCGAAAAGTATTTTTTTTATTAATTCATATTCAGTTTTATGAGAAGTTACATATTTTATTTTATAATTTTCATTATAGATATCGCAACATATTATTGGAGATACTGAAACATCCTGAGGGTGAACTTGCAGAATGTTTGAAAGCTTTTGTGGAAGCAAGTATGTAGTATAAAATAGTAACTTTTTATTCGTTTTAAATTTATATCCCATATTAATATTTTGGACAAATTTCTTTAACCTTATTTGGACATCTGATATTTCGAATACTGCAGTAATGCGAGATATAGGGAGACTGAGGTTGGCAGTCGTTCGTCTGTTAGTTGACATTTATATTATTTGAAACGATCGCTTATGATCTCGAGTCACAAGACTTAACGAACCATGAACGCGCAAATGGGCCATGGGTTCTTGCAAAAGGAGCGGACTGTATATTGCCTTCTGATGTGGTGGATTTGAAACTTCAAAGTTTTTATGACTGTGTTCCATTTGGTTTCTTTATTTAATTTAAAATTTGTTTTGTATTTCTATAGCTAGTTAAAGAACTTTATTTAAAAATGTTAATGTTGAGAAAAATATTTTATTTAGCTTAGAAATGTGTAAATTTATTTTATAAAGTATTTTTCTTTTACCACATACAAAATAATGTAAAAATTTCAGTTAATAATTCAATTTTAATTTGTTAATTTCAGTTGTGAATGAAAATGTGAGTTTGGTAATATCTCGTCATCTTCTAACAGATGTCAGTACACACTTAGCCTTGTTACCAGACAATGTGTCACAAGATGTGTCCCATTTTGCTTTAGATGTCATTCAACCAAGAGTTATATCTTTTGAAGAACAGGTACTGATTATTATAATGCTTATCACACTTTTAGTATGATTTTTACTTGAATTAATGGGGGCAGACAGAAAGAAAATAATTATATAGAGAATATTAAGATGCTACATTATTTGTTTACTGATAGACTTTGAGGCAATGTACAGTAGATCTTATTACCTCATTTTATCTACCAGAGCAGAAATATAATAATATATTGCCCAGAATGGGAATTGAACTCATAACCATTAAATTCTGTCTCTGTTGTGATGTCAACTGTGCCATAACGACCTCCATTACATTGTTCTTATACTCATTGCTTTTGTGTACATAAATAATTATTTATATTTTACTTTTTACAAACAGGTGGCTAGTATAAGACAACATTTGGCAGATATATATGAACGTAATCAAAATTGGAAAGAAGCAGCTAATGTTCTTGTTGGTATACCATTGGAGACAGGACAAAAGTAAATCCTTTTTTCTTTTAACTTTAAACAAGCTTAGCAATTATATTTCAAGTCACACATTTTTAACTAATGCATATAATTCATACTCTAAGTAAAGAAAACATTATTAAACATATAACAAATTATTTTAGCAGCATTATAATGATGACCGTTATTATAATTATATTCCAGGCAATATTCGGTTGATTATAAACTAGAGACATATTTAAAGATAGCCAGATTATACTTGGAAGTGGATGACCCTGTACAAGCAGAGGCTTTTGTGAACAGAGCATCTTTATTACAAGCAGAGACAACTAATGAACAATTACAGATATATTACAAAGTTTGCTATGCAAGGGTCTTGGATTATAGAAGGTATGGTTTCATTTCATAGTAAAAGATAATATAAATTGTAGTTAGTTTACATTAAATATTATTGTACCTACAGTAACATTCTACCTACAGTTTTTGTATATTTTTTTTTTTTCATGGAAATATTTGAATTTTTATAGTAAATTGGGTAATCCCTCTAGTTGTGCAATAAAATTTTGATTACACACTCACTTATATATTTAATTTGGTTGTTAATCTTGTACTTTTTTAAAGTATTCCTCTATATTTTAAGTCAGTTTTTCTGTCTAACTTATAGAAAACAATATTTTTCATACACAACTCGAGTAAGCAAAATATTTAATATTTTCATTTCTTTGCTTTGGTTGGTGGGAAGTGGAAAAAGAAATGGGGTGTGTTAACACTAGGTTCCTAAGTTCTTGAGGTTAAACAAATAGTATGTGTTGAAAATTATGTATATGTACTTAAATTAGAATTGTTTGTTATGATTAAAGAAAATTCATAGAAGCTGCACAAAGATACAATGAGCTGTCATACAGAAACATCATCCATGAAGATGAAAGGATGACTTGTCTCAGGAATGCTCTTATTTGCACAGTTCTAGCTTCAGCAGGTAAAGTGGACATTTGTTTGTAACTATCTAAACCATTAATCTTGTTACTGGTAATAGTTTCATAACTAAATAAAAATAAAGGGAAATATTTAAACCATTTTGAACTGTGTTGGCCCCAAGCGTGTGACTGTAACCTATATGATAGTTTCTGGCCGCGATCGCTGGTTGGGGAATTGAAATATTTATTAATTTAAATTTAAATAATTTAATGTTTCATTTCTTCGCTCTGGTAATAAGACAAAGCGCGGCGTTGAGTTCCGCCACTCAACACCGGAGTGTCTTAACACTAAGTTCCCGGGTTCCCTCTGCCTACCCTGCCTCGTGCTGGGTACAGGTGGAAGCAGCGGGTCCCAGAATCACACGCCGTTTAAAACGGGTGTCACGCTTGGTTCTCATCAACTGTATCTATTCAATTTGAACCTATTTGAGTACTATCTTTTTTACTTAAAAGCAGAGTTAAGAGCTATAATCACTTTACCAAGACCAAGACCAAGATGACATAGACACTTATTTAATCAATATTTTTTTAATTTTATTTATTATTTGGTTGTTATAATTTCAGGACAACAAAGATCTCGCATGTTGGCCACCTTATTCAAAGACGAGCGTTGCCAACAGTTGCCGGCATACTCTATACTAGAAAAAATGTACCTCGATCGTATCATACGACGCTCTGAACTACACGAATTTGAGGCTCTTATGCAAACTCATCAAAAGGTATTGTTTTACTTTACGTTATGTCCTGTCAAATCTTTGTCTTTTTATAATTGTTCATTAACAGAATATATATTATGTATCATCAAAATATGTATTCATTTTAAAGTGCAAAAAAGAAGATTGTAAAAAGAATGTTATCTATCTGATCACAAGTATATATATCTGAATACAAACTCACAGTCACGGGCACACACGCGCGCACACACACAAACACACACACACAGTTATAGTTCGTTTTATTATATTTTATATTGTTGTTTCAGTTAATTTTGATTTCCTTTACTTATTTTTAGTAATATTGGAATTATTTAATAGATTTTTTCTTTAGTTGAAAAAAAGAAATGAAAACATTAAATATTTAAATTGAAAATATTAAATATTTCATTTCCTCGAGTGGGGATCGAACCCACAACACCTCGGTTACAGTCATACTTATGTGTACCGCTGAGCCACGACAGGCCTGATATATTCTACTCAATACCACTAAAATTACAAAATGTAAAAAAAAGGGAAGTCACTTACTCCTAACACACAGAACATACTTACTTAGGATTAGTAGCCCATAATATGAATATTGCTTATAAAACACTTTTAATATACATATATTGTAACAGGCAACAATGTCCGACGGGTCCACGATCCTCGACCGAGCGGTGTTCGAGCACAACCTGCTGTCGGCCAGCAAGCTGTACAACAACATAACGTTCGAGGAGCTCGGCGCGCTGCTGGAGACGCCGCCCGCGCGCGCCGAGCGCATCGCCTCGCACATGATCAGCGAGCAGCGGATGAACGGATACATCGACCAGATTAGTGCGGTCGTCCACTTTGAGAGTTAGTTTTGTTTGTTATTATATTTGTTAAATAGCAATCGGTGCCTAAGTTTAGTATGGGATAAACTGTACGACGTGTAAAACAATATAATGGCGTGTGCCGCCTTTATATCGCCTCGCATATGATCAGCAAGCAACGGATGTATGGATATATTGATCAGTTAAAGTATGATGTGCTCTAAAACAGTAGGTAAGTAGGTAAAAAAATATGGGCCTAGGATCTAGGTTAGAGTATTTTTTTAATCAAACAGGCAAATATGTGACTATTATTTATTAGATATTGAGATTCGAGAAAATGAAATATTTTAATTTGCTCGATCTAGTAACGAGGTAAATCTCAAATTCGGCGGAAAGTATATATAAGTACGGAAAGTATAGAACGTGTTATATTGACACCGGAATGTCTTAAGACTAGGTTTCCAAGTTGCCTCTACCCACTCAGCTATGTGTGTGAAATAACTGAAGACATATTTTTCATACATATATAATTAGTTATTTACACTCTTCCGCCATAAAATTAACTAAATTATTCATAAAACCTTCAATCATGAATATAATAAATATTTTTATTTCTTATGGAAATAATATTTCCAATCATTAGAAAATCTTCATTTTAGCGAAATTTGGTATAAAAAGATTTATTTATAATCAACAGCACGTGAAATCCTTCCGCAATGGGACAAACAAATACAAAGCCTGTGTTACCAAGTGAATGGGCTTATAGAAAAAATCGCGTCCGCTGAGCCAGAGTGGATGGCGAAATTAATGGAGGAAGAAATGATTCAGTAGAATTTATAATGTAGCTTTTATTGTACCTATCTTACTATTAAACCATTCAAACTGCATGTGTGGTGTTTATTTAAATATTGATAATATTTTATAAGAGAATTTCTTCTTAGATTATTTTTAAGCAAGATTTTGTTGACTGCGAAATCATAGTCAAATTTTATTATTTCATTAAATAATTTTCTAAAAAAACAAAGTCATTAAAGTTTTTTATAAAAATTTTCATTTCTCATTTTCGTAAATATAAGCTCTGTTATAAACTGAGATCATTAATAAAACACAAAAATAGCAGTCTTTACTTTTTATATTTTTTAAATGAATACTTCAGAGACTTGTTATTGAAAATGAAATGAATGAAAACGAAAATTGTTTATTTTCATACTTGAATAAATACGCCAAGGTATTTTTAGACTTTTACTTATATTGTATTTATTATAAATCTTCATTATTTCAAAAATTATAGCTGAATGCTAAAATCTTTACAATCTGCTCTCTTAACTTGAAATTTCTACATAATAGATGAGATTAGTATATAATTAATAACTTGTAATAAAACGGAATTAATATTTTTTGGAGAATTTGAAACTTATTGTATAAACTCTGACAAACATTACTCATCTTTACGCTGTATCTGGCATATGCCAGGGTAGACAGACGGAAATTAGGCACCTAGTGTTAAGACACTCCATTCCGTTCCACACTCTCCGTCGAATAGAAGGCATCGCAGGTTGAGCGGCTTTTTACTGTTCAAATAACGATGATATCGATTTACAGAAAAGGACAGTTGATAAATAAAAGAAAACAAATATGTTGATTCCAACAGACTATTCATTTAATTCTCAATCAATCAATAGGATCCACACCATAGGTGCTTATTTACAAGATGATACAGATATTGCAAATAAGATACAATAACAATTATATTGCCATAGAAGTTACTGTAGAATGTGTTTGAATGGCAACAACAAAGACGCTAATAAGATAAAAGAGCCGTCCCATATATTTGATATAGGGGAGTTGCTCGATAGCAGTAGTACTCTTGAAGGATGATTCGATTTGACATACGTTTTCTCAGTAATAGTAATATTTAAGTGGCTTCATTTTATCTACAAGTCTATAAGCTGGTGATTAAATGCCTAAGGCTCGAGTTCGAGGGCCACGCCGACCTTGTGACCGCCGGCGTTGAAGTTCTGACCATCGATGGCAGCCGACAGGGTGAGAGTTACTCCTGGAAACAAATATTTATCAATACAAATTATAAATAATTGCAGGTGATATATCTACTGCTGAATGGCCATATTAGTGACAATGTGGTATAAACTTAAAATAAATGCTCATGTTGAAAATATATCAAATATTTTTTTGTATGACTAAAAATAGTGTCTTGGACTTTTTGGCTTTAAGAATGTTATCAAAAATATTTCTATAGTTTATGTAGTATAGATTACTTCACATAAGACTTAATAAATTAATAGTTGCTACTAATATAATATGTTTCATTCATATTCTTCAAAAATTTAAAAGTTGAAGGCATGGAATGTTGCCAAATTATACAACTTCATAATTTAACTTACAAATAATAAATGTTTAAATTAAATAATGGAACTTCCATTGAGAACTCAAGAACATACTACAATATTGCTGTTACATAATTCATTCACCATTCATCATATTACACTGACATATGTTAAGATAACATGACAACTACTGTTTAACTTAAACTATGATATGATAAAAATAATCTTTTGTTATGTGATTTTAGATTTTCTAATGACGTAATTTTCAATTCCATATGATCCTATAGTTGAATAGGCCTATTATATAATTATTTACCTTTTTAGCTTTGCACTGTATCCTGTATATAGCCTTGTAAGAAACTCTGTTCCCATGTTAACAGAGAAAAGAAATGAAAATATTCAAAATGAAGAGAAAAGAAATGAAAATATTAAAGTGGAGATGAAATTCATAACCTGTCATCTATAAAGTTCCAATACACAATTATTATAATTTATGAAATATTTAGTTTTGTATTATTTTACTAAATTTCAATACTTTAGAATCACCGCCTCCAAACAAAATTGAAATAATAAAAACAATATTTCCAATGGGAAATGAACACATAATTATAGCATTTTCATTATTTTCAATAATAAATATTATAAAGCCATAAAATCAATAATATAAAATGCAAAATCACTTAAAATAATACCTGGGCGCAGTTTCTGTTGATAACCAAGTCCAATAAGGGACTTATTGTTGATCTTAGCATGGAGAGATGCATCCTGGTCCAATGCAAACTTAGCACCAACTCCGAACAATGTGTCGGAGGAACCGGATGTCCACTTCATGTTGACTCCACAATCCAACTTGTCCGATACCTTCTGGTAGATGGAACCACCAAAGTCCTTGCCATTGTCACTAAATATTTATAAAAAATATAAATATCAAACTAATTTCATTTGTCTAATGGTTAAAGACAGCTATAAACTTGAAAACTTCTTTAAGAAACTGAATTAAATAAGGAACAACACATGTCTAATGTTGTGTCTAAAAATATGGCAAAGGTGTTACGACTCTAAAATCACTATGCTCTGCCAAATTCTTGTGATATTGTGCTTTATGGGATGGAACTTAACATCATACTTGACTTTGTTAACTACTGTTAAGGAAATATATAATAGGTCAATATAAACCATTCTCCTAAATGGGAATCAACCTCAACAACCATTGTTATTCAGACACAGTGCTACTGTGCCTCATAATTATGTAAATTAAGCAAAATATAATTTGTCTACACAAGACAGTTTTACAAAGTAATAGACCCATTATACTGTTTAAACTGGAACAAAGGTACTAAAATGTCATTGCATTATGTAACTTCATAAAATCAATACATGATTCAACTGATTCAATGTCTCTGGTTACCATTACAAAGAAATATTCTTATATACTGCAATGTATTAAAATGTACATTATATAACTGCTTTTTAAAATGCAAATTAACAATAATAGTTTTCATTATTTGGAAGCAGTTGTGAAGGTGAAATCATAAATAAACTATAAAATGTATAAATTAATAAAGGGAAACTTATAACATATAGAATAAAAACATTTTCTAATTTTTTTATAGTTAGCTTTTTAAGTATACTCACACATTGGTATGTAAAGCAAAGTCGTTGGTTTGATAGCCAAAGGCAAAGTTGTTCTTAGAGAACTTGGCCTTTTGTGTGTCGAACTGTGTGTGTGCACCGGCGAGCCAGCCCTGGTACTTGAGGACTGCAGCAATGTCAACTATTGGTCCTGCCAAGTCAAGGTCTAAGTTGCTGTTAACAGACACTGTCTCATTGGCGAATTGGGTCTTCAGTTTTCCAGATTTGCTTCTACAAAAAAAATATTTGATTAAAACTATTATATATTGTTTAAACATTCAAAAATATAAATATATTTCTTAAACATCTAATTTACCCAGTTTGTGGTGCAAAAGTTCCCTCAAGTGTCACTTTAAGTCCAGCAGCGATCTTATCTTGGATGGTAATGTCTGTGGCTAATGTGTTGTCAGTGTTCCATTTTTCTGTGAATGTCAGACCATAGTCTTTCACAGCATATTTAGATGAAAGGCTACCGAATACCTGTAAATTGCAATGATAAGTAAAAAAAAGAAAACTAGGGTATTTAAAACATATTACAACAACAATTAAGGATGATTCAATACCTTTCCACTTTCTTGGTTGGAGGTGATGCCACTGCTGAACTCGACTCCAGATTCACTCTTGGTCTTAAGGTCTAGTTTGAAGACTCCAAAATGGTAGCCCTTAGAGAAGACATCATTGGCCTTCTTTCCGAGGTCAGAATAGTATGGGGGAGCCATTTCCTATAAAAAAATATAACGCTTACAATGCTTCTAATTTAAATATCCGCACAATTTTACAGTTGGCAGATTATATTTACGTCACCTGTCTGGGCAATGAACTTTAGGGCCCTACGATAATTTTTAATTATTTTAATAATTTTATCATCAAACACTGTAAAAAATTGTATTTAGTGCCAGATGTGTCAGGGTTGATAACTATTGCAATGCACTATTTACAAGCCACATTAGCGCGACAGTATTACATAACATCCAAGGATTATAACTGTGCCAATTTGCAAATCCTTACTATAACTTCTAATTGTATCTAAATGCTCTAAAAGAATTATAACACCCGAAATAGTATGACGACCGTAAACTTGACCTTTGATTGTAAGACATCAAAATAAATCTTCAGGGCTAAAATCACATGCTAAGCAGTACATTGTAATTATTGGATATGAAATTATTTAAGTAGTAACAGAGAACATTTATATGAAAGACAAATGATAGTAGTTTTTAACTAATTTGATTAAAATTATAAAATATCTAGTAACTTCTGTTAAAATAGGTAATAAATCACGTGTGTGACGTAGATACTTCCCGGCTAGTCTACGATTGTAACCTAATAAGAAATTATTATAACAAAGTTCTGTACAAAATCTATATAAAAATAATATTCTGATTACTTACTGTATATTATATTTATTCACTAAATAAAATGAAATATGTAGAATTCAGAGAATTCTTGGCAGTAAGATCACCTCCTGCACCGCACCACAAGACAATTCTGATTTGCTTAAGTAACAGTAAGAGGGCGTTCGTAACGGATATAACGTTATTGACGTTACAAAAAACCTCTTTTTTAATTTAAAACGGTAATAATTAATCTTGTTAAAATTAATAACTTATAAATAAATAAGTTTTTATAAATAACGTATTTGTTTCAAAATTTTGAAATATTTTTCCTTTTTAATTATAAAAGATTGTTTTTGACTCTTTAATGGTACGATATTACTGCAACCAATAAAAATGAGTCAGTCAAAAAAATACTGTTTAAGTTTATTAAGTAAAGAATACGTTATTAATTAATTTTAACCTCATGAATATAATGTAAAAATCCTACTAGATTAATAACCTATATTGGCATGCGATTATAGTAATTTAACAGGATTTGAGTTATGGCGGTAAATTTAAAAAAAATGGTATATTTTATTTATATTAAATAAATATTAAATTTAATTAAAATTAAATAAAATTGTAAAAACTTACGGGACAACATAATATCTTTTTCGAGGAAAATTTATCATCTCCTTGGTCGTCATCATCTTCACGGGGGCATTCAATTTGTTGACCAGACTCATCTTTGCAAATTACCATTTCACCCAGCGAACCATCCTGAAAATAGATTTACTTTATAAATAAGTCTTTTATGGTTTCTAATCTTTGTCAAATTACTCATGGATATGGAATAAACTCTTCATAATAATAACAAAACATAAATAAAAAAAGCGTCAACAAAGTACTTACGGAGCGGCGACATGGTACTGTTTCTTTGATGACTTCAGCGTTAACTAAAGGAAATTTAATTTGTTCAATAAGAAAATTATCAGTAAACACATGTTTTAAATTGAATAAATCATAAAAAATTGACATAACTACAATAAATTCATTAATAAATTACTATCTCTATGAAAATGGCAAATCTAGGTTACTAGAAAATTTAAATAACACAAATCTATATGGTTTTATACTCGAAACCTTACTTACTGAAAACTGTTTTCAAATAAAAAATAATAGCGTTGTGTTCGCAAAGAAGTGATATGATAAAATGGCATATATGTAAATGTGCATAGGAACTGCATCGACTATTATATATATCTATAATATGTTACTGATAATATTGTTTTGGCTCCAACGATCTTATCTAATATGATTTGTTTACAAATGATACAAAATACTTACTATAACATTTGAAAAAAATCCTATCTATAAACATACAGAGTGTACGTATTATCTTAGAGATTACATAAATTCTCTTTAATAACCTTTACGTACTTACAATTTCTATGTAGGAAACTATGTAAGAAGTATACAATGATTGACGCCTGTCATTGCACAGGAGCACAAGCGTGTGACTGTAAACGCTACATGTTGTGGATTCGAATCTCACGCGAGGAAATTAAATATTTTCAAATTAAATATATTTACATTTAATAATAATAATAATAAGATATACTTTTATTGCACACAAAAACATATTAAATATACAAACTAAAACAGAAAAAAACCTATACTGTACAATAAGGTGGCCTTATCGCTTTAAGCGATCTCTTCCTTTGGTTATAGAAGTTGTATAAAAAGAAAGTAGGTGGTGCATAAAAATATAAAACTATTCAATAAACATTAAATATAACATACGTAATTATAAAACTACAATTAAATAAATACTCATTTAACAGCATATTACAATATATACATATATAGATATGTACATGTATTAATATACATAAAATACATACATACTTTAAAAATATATATAAATATATATATTACATATATATTGATGTGGATTTTTATTAAATATGTAATGTTGTGAATAAAATGCAAAAAAAAAACAAACGAAGGCTAAATTAAATATTCAAATAATGTTTTTTAAGTAACATCTTAAATTTTTGTAACGTTTTGGCACGTCGAATCTCAACAGGTAAATAATTCCATAGTCGAGCAGCTTTAATAGTAAAGGAATTAGATAAAAAGGAAGAAGAATGAAGAGGAATTTCGAGTAATAAATTGTTCTGGGAGCGCAAGGAAAGTAAGTGGACGTCATGAAGAAACTTGAAATGTAGAAGGATTAAACAGCACGGAATAGAGAAGATGAAGTATATGAGTATTCCTGCGAAGACGGATTGGGAGCCACTTAAGCTTATTTCGAAATTCAGAAATATGATCATATTTATGGATACCAAATATGAACCTAAGACAAAGATTTCTTCGCTCTAGTATCAAGGTAAAGCGCAGCTTTGAGTTTCGCCACTTAACATACATTGCCTCAAATTCGGCGGAAAGTGGGGAACGGAACGGAGGTTCTTAACACTACTAGGTTCCAATATGCCCTCTGCCTACTCTGCCATTAGCGGGATATAGCGTGAAGCTGATAACTATGCATTTGCTGAAGAAATTTTGATTAAAATAAAAAGGATAAAAAATTGCGTAATTAAATTAAAGAAATTAAATAAGTAGAAAAGTCGAATAAGTTTTTGTAAATAGTGTATAATTGGTATAATATGCTTCATAAATATTTAGAATATACATATGTCTAGACAAAGTAGAGAGCTTTCTTGATTCGGCTGGCGATTCTCGAATGGTCGTAGGCTTATTTTAAGACAATCGAAATGTACAGACGCTTCAATCTTCGTCCGGCATCCTCCCAGGGAGCACTTTATGCCGCGCTAATTAAGATTTACCAATGAACTAAAATGGTTGATGCTTGTCATTACAATATAGCGCGAAATGAAAAATATGGTCGCTATCTAACTGCAAGCAAGGATTTAGAATGTGGCGAGTTGATTTTTACAGATGTTCCAGTAGCTGTTGGACCAAAACCAGGCAAGTTACTGATAGCTGACTCGGATTACAGCACAATTAACGTGAAAATTCGAGTTTTTCTTAATTTTAATATATACTAATAAATTAAAAAATAATATACATGTTTATACGATATGTTTTTATGTAGCTCATTTTGTAAAAGAAAAACAATAAGTAGATATACCTACTATCTACGAAGTGCTATGAATTAAAACCATGTAGGTACGTTATTCAATTAGGTTATATTCTTCTATATAAGTATCTTTACAATATATTATTCGTTTCGAGGATAAGTAGAATTATTTACCTATGAAAGAATATTTGTTGTAGGTGTGATTTAGGTATATTAAAAGAAAATGAATATTAAACGACATATTCTTTTGTCTTTTCAGATTCGCCGCCGCTTTGTCTAGGATGTTATCGTCCTGTCGAAAACTCAGTTTGCTCACGCTGTTGCTGGCCGATATGTAGCAGTGAATGTGAACAATCAGCACAGCATTTGCCTGAATGTGAAATATTCTCTGAAGCAAAAGTACGCTTTCAACCTATTAAAGATTGGAGCGTAAGCGTTCCACAACTAGATTGTATAACACCGTTAAGGTTGGGTTTGGTATTATATAAAAAATATCCTAAATGTGTTTTATATTTTTATTAGTTAATCATAATATTAAAAAATAAAAACTTTTAGGTTGCTTCTAGCAAAAGAACGGGATTTAGATCGATGGAGAAAAGAAGTTGAGGTAATGGAAACTCACACGGAAGAACGCAAAAGAAGATCAACTTGGGAAGCCGATCAAGTCAATATTGTTAATTACCTTGTAGATTATTGTAAACTTGGAAATAGATTTACCAAGGAGTTAGTAGAACAAGTATGCGGTATATTGGAGGCGAGTTGACATTAACTTTACGAGAACAACCCTATAAGATAAGTTTTGATTACGCGGAGGTTTTACTCAAAATACAACAAAAATTATGTATATCTTTTGATTGTGTTGACGTTGTAGAAGTTTCATTATTTCTGTGCTCCAAGGAACTATATGGCGTACCCGACTCTATCGTAGACGTAAATTGATATATGAGCCAGGTTTTTTTACCTCTACGTGATCAGCGAGTAAGGTCTTCAGACAGGTACCTACAGACAGACGGACAACGAAGATGTAACTATAAGTTACAAATGTTTTAAACTTTTTTGTGTTTAGGTTCGGAACCCTAAAAAAGACTTTGAGTATTTCATTATTATTATTATCACGTCTCTGTAATTTGAGCGATTAATTAACTAAAAGCTTTTAGTTGGCAAACACTTCAATCTATGACGATTTTTTTACATACATCTACAGCTCGATCTATAATTAGATCAGATGATTTTCACCATTACGAAAAACGTTTGATTTTATTTCTATAGCTCTTTTGTTGTTTTTTTCCTCCTTTATAATTGCATAATCCGTTAAGTGTCTTCTTATCATGGGGCCAATAATATAAAACTAACAAATAAGTACCTACTTACCATATAGGGTACTATACCTACTGTCATAGTAATTATTAAGAAATATTTAATGTTATATAGCTTAGTTAAAGCAATATTCCATGGTCATATCAGTTTTCTATCTGTCATAATTATGTATCTTCAGTGGTGGTTGTAACTTGTCAATCGCAACATGGATTAGGTTAAAACTAGAAAACCCGCTCGGCTCTGCCCGCTTTATTTATATATATATATATATATATATATATATATATATATATATATATATATATATATATATATATATATATATATATATGTATATATATATATATATATATATATATATATATATATATATATATATATATATATATATATATATAGGTGCCTATAGCAAATATATATGTTTTTTCAGTTTCACACTGCACTCCGCACAATTCAGTGTAGGCAGAGTACCTAGCGTTAAGATCCGTTCCTTTCCCAACTTTCCGCTGAACTTAAGGCATGCGCATTTGAAGCAGGCATTTGGCTTTTGCCTTTCCAGGGAGTATTATTAAATTTATTTATGATATGGTCTTTATGCAGAGGCAGAAACGTGCGATTTTAAACGTCACAAATTGTGAAAACTTGAAGATTATGATGAAATATTTTATGTTTTGATTTTATTGCTCTGGTAATGAGTCAAAGCGTGACATTGAGTTCCGCTACTAAACACGAAATGGCTCAAATTCGACGGAAAGTGAGGAACAGAAGTGGATCATAAAAAACGGAGAGTCGTCTCCCTACCCTACAAAATGCGGGATACAACAAGAAACTAAGAAAAAAGATTAAAGAGTTAAGTTCGTTCTAGGTCAACGCTGTGGAAATTCCTTCACGTGGTGGTTTTAGTATACGTGCGGTGTACCCTCGCTTGGCGGTTGCCGCACATAGCTGTGTACCAAATATCGTTCATACTATACTTCAAATGGACTACCAGTTTGTATAATATATAATTTTTATAATTATTATAATATTTTTGACTTAATTAGTTAAATATATAAAATAGTTAAGGAAAGTAAAAAAAAACGCATTTGCAGAGTTCAAGTACGCGCAGCAATAACTATAAAAACTGATGATCTCTTAAATCTCAGCTACACTCACGTTTTATCCTCTACCATACTACGTCGGGAACATTTATTAGAATCGAAATTCTTCAGCTGTGAGTGTCCACGTTGCACTGATCCTCTGGAGCTCGGTACGCACTTGAGTACCCTCAAATGTAACAAATGCGACAACGGTGTGATATTATCTATTAACCCTTTGGGTAATTGCACTTCTGTATATTTTATTAATTGATAAACGCGAAGTTGAATGCGAAGGAAGTTTGATATCCATCCATCAGGAGAGTAAACCTCTCTAGAATAATTCTTTCAAATTATTTTGTCTATATCGTATTGACTTAGTAAAGTTTCAATTTTCATAATATTTTCTATTAAAATTAGCTTGAAATAATTAACAAAGAAATTACAATAACATTCTTATCTTCTTCTTAATCTCTTATATCAATCCAAGGCAGCATATTATTTAATTCATTTGACATAAGTTATAGGTTACTATAATCATTTTATGAATGCATATTTATTGACAACAAGTATATTCTACGAAAAAAAATTATTTTATTATAGTTATTATATTTTTTAAGATAACGAAGCTCAATGGTGTTGCACGGATAACAATTGTGGATTTCAAACATCTGGGGCTGCAATGCGTAAAATGTTAGCTGTAGTTCAGGAAGAGCTAGAACAATTAGATACCGTGGACTCTGGACCTCATGCTATTGAACTCAGAGAAGCTACTCTAACTAAAGTAAGTTTCACTGTTAATAAATATTCATAGCAATTAAATTCGGAATTGAATTGATCTGGAAGAGAGCTACCTACGTCTTTTTTTACACATTACAGAGAATAGTTGAAAACGTAATAATATACAATGTCACATCTAACCAAAATTGAAATTGATTGTGATTCAAACTGATCATTGCGTAAATGCCATCTGAGTGAAGTCCATTGCAATTCGTTGACATAATAATATTTTATAAACCAATTAATGCCGGTTGCACGCACGAAAACAGAGAGGTGATTTGGCTTATAACAGATACATTTGAAAAAGAAATGTTAATTTAACTTGTTGTTCCGTTTTTTCAGTTTCACACTATATCTCTATCAGGGTAGCCAATTGAATATCTCCCTTTGGAGGCTTCTCGTGCTTTTTACGTGCCCTCTACGCCACCTCTCTGTTGCTACTCACCTTCCTATAATTAAAACGTTATAAATCTTTTTTGTCATTGTTTCGTCACGCATTTCCTTAAGGTGTTCCAATAAATTGACAAATTCTTATTCTCCGATGATATCCTTCCCAGTACCTGCCATTTTGTGTATTTTGCATTCATTGCAGATTTAACCAGTTAAGCAGACTCCGTATATGCTATGATGAGATCGAATCACCACTGTAATCACTTTTCTTTCATTATTCTTCTGTAATATCCACGTTTTGCTGTAGCCAGACACTGCATTGTGCACGGAGAAACTTGCAGTTATGCTGAGGTTTCGCTTTCTCATCAGTGCAGTTAAGGGCTAACTGTTACCAGTAGAAATACGCTTTTCCACATCTATGTCCTATCTTCCTATTCAACATAATTACTATTTTTTTTTTTATATTACAAGAAATTATGTCTAAAAATAATTATTTAATTCATTAATATATAAATAAAACTATAAAACTGCATTTTTCAGTACAAATCTGTCTTCCACCCACGTCATTCGTTCCTATTAAATATAAAGTACGCCCTAGCCCAGTTATACGGTCGTGTCGAAGGGTATACTATAGACGAGCTGCCTGTTGTGATGCTGGAACGTAAAGTGGAATTGTGTAAATTGGTTTTATCTACGCTAAATATTATATCTCCTGGAGAGAGTAGGATGAGAGGTAACTTTTTTGAGGTTGTTTATTTCTCATTTTTTTATTATTTTCCTTTCTAATATAATAAGCAAATTACATGAAATAATCCTAACACTAAATTACAGCAAACACTACAGTATCTGCCTGACTAAGATTTTGTTATAGATTTGAACTCACAATTAACAAAGGCAATATGTTGAACTTTAATACAGTGTAGGCAAAGGTATGCCACAATACAAAACTTAAATATTTTTTGACATATTACATGTGATATTCCACACAGAGAAAAGAAGTGGGTTTAATTCCCGCTGTTCAAAGAATGTATAATAAATATTTAAAAATTCAACTTTAAGATTAATTTAAAAAAAAGAATATTTTTTTTAGGTATGATGTTATATGAGTTACATGCGCCACTTATATATATAGCGAGAAATGAGTTTAGTGCAGGTTTGATAAATCAAGAGCAACTGAAAGATAAATTACAGGAACCCTTACAATGTTTATCTATTGCGGCCA
This sequence comes from Eueides isabella, assembly GCA_019049475.1. Lineage (NCBI taxonomy): Eukaryota > Metazoa > Arthropoda > Insecta > Lepidoptera > Nymphalidae > Eueides > Eueides isabella. Next base: position 9,714,254 of record CM032399.1, read on the forward strand.
GAATACTCAGCAGAGAAGACCCACAAAGTCCTGAAGGTGTAGCTGGAAATATTGCTAATCAGTCCAAAGAACAATTAAGTGCTAGCTTAGAATGTCTTTAGATTTTATTTATTAATAAACATAAAAGACAATAAAAAAGATTTCATAGTAGATTTAAAATAAAACTATTTTAACTAAATTAATCCCTATATTTTGGTGACCAAACTTCACTTTTGAAATGTAAATATTAAAAAAAAATGTAAATATTTTACAGTAATCTATGATCACAGATAAACTGTCACCATTACATACATATATAACAGGATTCATTCTTCAATATAAAAATATATGCGACCAATTGGTTAAAATTATTTTTATTGGTTAAAATTATTTCATTTTAATTTAAAAGTTAGTTTAGTTTTAACAAAACATAAAAAAAGACAATCTGATCTCTTACTATAAGATACAATAAAAAAACTGTATGTTTTCCAATTTGTTTAATTACATTTTATGGATTGTTTAAAATTTTATTTTCTTAGGTTTTTTAACAGTTTCCTGGGCAATTGCTTTTGTTTGCTGCCCTATGTCTTCAATATTATCATCATTCAATGTTTGTAATTTTATTGATGTTTCTTCCTTTTTAGTCTGAACCTGTTGAATGTACAATATGAATTTGAAAATTGATAATTTAAATAATAAGTTTTTACACATAACAATTGCATTTTATTTGACTTTGTAAAGATCTTGTTTTTTACCTTTATGTTATGCCCCACAAAGCAGGGTAGACAGACGGAATTTTAAAGTTGTAAGTGGAGGTGGAGAGTGCAAGGCGCTGTCTTATGACGACAGTAAGGAAATGAAAATATTGAATTTTCTAAATGGAAAAGATATACTAAGCCTTTGCTCCATGACTATAGAAATTGTTCAGTAATAACCTAACTAGTAGCAATGTAAATTATAAAAAACTTGTTTTATATATGCATTCTATTATATTTATTGTAAGACAAAGAAAAACAATATTCAAGTAATGGTCAGTAATCAATCAAACCATTGGTGTTCCTGTTGACGAAATGATTTTCATGAATATGAGCTTTCACAAATTATCTTATCATCCCAAGTGCCTTTCTATAGCATATTCAATATGTTTTGGGAAATAGGACACAAATTATCAATAGCAGCCTTCAATCTTATCAGTTATAATACTTTTTTGTAATATAACTTTTTATTACATACTTAATGTGGAATAATTAATATCACTGTTAATAATGTGTCAAGCATATATGTACAATATCAGCTATAGGTAAAGAATGAAAAATATTGACTTTCATATGATTGTGGCACAGAGGGACATCATCTGTCTGTCCACTCTGGGCAAGGATTACATTTAAATCATTTTCATTTTTCCCTCTCCTCTATCTGAATGTTACAAAAAAATCTAATAAGTACTTACAGTTGGACAATCTTTCCTCAAGTGAGTAACATCCCCACATAATTTACAACCACCACCATTTGGATAGAGACCTTTTGGATTATCTGGACATTGCCTTGCTATGTGACCCTGTGGAATATTTTATATATAATTATTAGCACTCACTCAGCTTCATGCTGTGTCCCGCACATGGCAGGATAGGTAGAGGTAACTTGGGAACCTAGTGTTAAGAGACTCTGTTCCACTTTGGTTCTCCACTTTCCGCCGTTTTTGAGGCATTGCGTGTGGAGTGGCGAAACTCAACGCCGCGTTTTGCCTTTTTGCCAGAGCAAAGAATTGAAAATATTTCAATTGAAAACATTAAATATTTTACTTCTTCGAGTGGGATTCGAACCCACAACCTGTCGATTACAGCCACAACCTTGTACCGCTGTGTCAGAACAGGCCTCTTATATCTTATAATTATTAGCATATTTTTATTTATTGCATGTTGAGTGGCAGATCTTGACACGGATTACCAGGCTGAGAAACCTCAAATATTAAAAAAATCTACAGATTGAATCCACAATCTGACACATTTACTGATGCATGCTCATGCCCTTGCACCAAAACAGGCCCCAAAGAATAAATAAAGCATATTTTTATTTTACATATTTTTTTTTAAATACAATTTTTGGTTTTTTTTTTTAACTGATATGAGTGGTGCAGCATCACTAATGCTCTCACTGCATATCCTAAAACAAGCCTAGGTAGTGAGAATTTAATGTTAAGACATTATGTCTTTATTTTCTGGCTGAATAAGGGTTATTTGCCTTGCCATTATAGAAAAATAAAAATAATTGATTAGTAATTTGTGCGAATAAAAATGACCATTTACCACAATCTGACACTGTCTTACTGTTTTGAGATGGTTTCATATTGACAATATAATAATGGCACATGGCATGGTAGGCAAAGCGCACTTTGAAACCTAGTGTTAAACCACTCCATTCCACTTCCGTTCTTGACTTTCCGCCAAATTTGAAGCTATGCCTGTTGGGTGGCGCGATTCAACGCCGCCCTTTGCTTTGTTACCAGAGAGAAGAAATGAAAACATTAAATATTAATTTGAAAATATTAAATATTCAATTTCAAACGTCATACACTCTTGCCACTGCACCACAACAGGTTTCTGAAATTCTGTATTTATGTAACATTATTTTAATTCTGAACAGTTTATCTGAGCAATGTTTAAGCATATTTTTCAAATCATACTTACAGATTCTTTGCAAATAAAACATGTAGCAAATCTAAACTCTTTATCTCTCTGGACTTTGCATTCAAATTGCCTGTGTTCAGTCGATCCACATTTAAAGCAAAGACCTTCAGCAGCATCTACTCCAGGTAAGTTTGATTTCAAATCTGGACAATCTGATAAATTATGACCACCTTTTCTACAATTATAGCAAACATCTCTCTTGATCCTTGCTAAAGCTTTTTCAGCCCTCCTTCTTTCTAACTTCATTGTCCTCTGCACCTCACTTTTAGGTATACCTTTCTTTATCATATTGTTTTTCAATTCATCTAACCTTTCAGCATCTCTCTTCATTATAGGAAAGCCATCATATCTCACTAATTCAACGTCTTTGCCATTTATAATGAGTTGAAAACTTCCATCGTTTATTGGCTTTCTACGATTAGGTTGTTCATTTTTTTTTAACTTCTTTTTTTCCTTTTTGGTGACTTGTTTTATGTCTTTATAATTGTTGCTTTTAATGGTGTTATTGACGGAAGTATGATTGGCTTCACTATATTCCACATTGGAATCGTCAATGCTTGAATTTTCAGCATTAAAATTTTTTGATGATTCCTTTGATTTCTTAGCTTTTTTGTTCTTCTTCTTTTCTTTCTTGGGTGATTCTGCATGATCATTGGCTACACTATTATGCTTGTCATCATTCTGGGAAATTAGATTATTCTTCTTTTTCTTTTGTGGTGGTGCTTGATTTACATCTGTTTGTAAATCATCACCTACATTACTAATTTCATTTGCTTTTGCTTCATCTAATTTTAAATTGTTTTTCTTTTTCTTCAGTTTATTTTTTTCTGATTTACTCATTATGCTGTCAACTTTTTTAGTATCATTATTTATTGCTTCTCGTGAGTCCACATCATTTGTGTCTGTCTTTTCTTTTTTTCTCTGTTTTAACTCTACAATAGGTTTTTTGTTGGGTTGTGATTCTGGAAATTCACACCAAGTCGCTTTTCTTTTTTGGACTCTATGTTCTTTTAGAAATTTATTGTAGTTGTCGATTCTCTGTTGCTCCGCCTAGTAAGAAAAAATACAAATATAAAGTCTGAAATAAGACAATATAAAAGAAACATTTTTACGCTAACATTATATTTATAATAGATACATACCCCTTCCCGTTTTTTAGCTTCTTCATTGTCTTGTTTTGCTCTCAGCATATGTTCTTTCATTACTTCCCATGGTGTACTATCTTCAGGTGCTTTTAGGTTAGAAGCTTTAGATCCTTTGGCCCTTGCAAATCGAGTCATTGCTATTTGTCAAATATGTGAATGTGGTGTATAGATTGCATATAAACATAAATATGATTTATTTAAACTTGCAAGACAATACAGTACCGATTTATAAGTGAGTTTAAAAACACGATCACTAACAGTCTTGAAGTATTGACGTTTGACATGCCTCTGTTATGGAGTAAAGTCTGACATATAAAATTCGGATACTCGGCGCTTATACCCGGAAAGCCAAGCCAAACCAGACCCTCGTTACGATATATTGTAAAAGCGAAGCACAAGAGCATAAAAGCACATATTTTTGTTATAATCTTGGGAACAATATCAGAAATGACGGTATGGATAGTCGGGGACTACTACAAGATAGTAGTCAGCTATCAGTCATTTTGATGTTTTGTTCATCCGCCATACGCATTAAAAGTCTAACGTAGGAACAAGCGAGAAGCGAATATATATAAGCGGACGCAAGTGAGGTAGTTCATTTGAACACTATAGTAAAACTCAATGATATCATAATAATTAAGGTATTTGTTAATTCTTGTCCATGACTTTATCAATTTAGTTTTTTTAAAGAAATTTACGTGAAATTTATATTTATAGATTAGGTAATATAATTATTTTATATAATAATAATTAAACATATAAAAATGTTAAAAAAATATATGTTTTTAATTCTATTTTGAATCAAAGTTATTGAATAAAAAATATTTATAAAATTAACAACCAAAATCTTTTGTAAGTAACATTATTTTATATCCTTAATCGCATATTTAAGTCAGTAATAATACATCCTTCACATCCCTAAGCTAAGCTAAGCTAAGCTAGTTACGTTTAGGGCTGTTTCTCAGGGAAGGCATTTTTTTCATGGCTGTAAGGTTAAGTTGAAGCTACCCCACAAGCTTCGTTGCTACACCATCCTTGTCAGCCGGCCAATATCATTAAAAAAGGAGTTCATATGGCTTGGCCGTGTTGCTCAGATGATTATGATAAAAACGAGTCATTAGTGTTAGTTCTTTATTAGTTTTATAAATACATTTTATCGTTTCCATGATATTAATGAAATATTTTATATTTTCAATTTAAATATTTAATGTTTCATTTCTTCGCTCTGGTAATAAGGCAAAGCGCGCCGTTGAGATCCGCCATTCAACACGCAATGCCTCAAATTCGGCGGAAAGTGGGGAACGGAAGTGAAACGGAGTGTCTTAACACTAGGTTCCCGGGTTCCCTCTGCCTACCCTGCCTCGTGCGGGATACAGCGTGAAGCTAAGAAAGAAAGTTTCCATGATACATCCCTTAATAGGAATAAATTTATTAGATAGAAGATTCCTTATTATTAAATTACTTAGTAGATTATTAGTAGATTACTTATTATTAAATTTAAGAATTCTATTCATACATTAAAGAAGATAGGAATATAGATTTATTTACAAACTCGTTATGTCTGTAATGAATGAATATTCGGTAGAAGCTTTTACTCGTGTGAAGAAAATTTACTAGTAATAAAAAATAATCAATCATACTAAGATTTATTTTTATTTGACGTTAACTTTTCTTCTATTAATTTAACCCAGTTTTCATATTGTTCATTGTCTTCTTCTTCTATTTCATCACAGAACTTATCAATATCTTCCTCTTTTGCCTCATCGTCTTCGCTTTGATTTGATTGTTTTTTGCTTTGTTTGAAATCACTAGTATTACTTTGTGTATTTTTAATTTTATTTTTATTAATTTTAGTTTCTTTTACTGGTTTATTCCTCGTTACGTTAGATGAGACATCTTCAGTTTGTTGTGCTGGATTACCGTCTTCATCGAATACGATTTTCTTAGGCTTGTTCTTTGCAAGGGAGTCATTTTGTAGCTCACTTTCATTATCTTTAGTTCTCTTTAATTTAGAGTCTTCAATGTTTGTTGATTCATGTTTTCTTCGTTTCCCCATGTTACTGCAACAACATTTATTTAGTTAATATTTTTAGCCAATCTCGACACAATTATATAGACAGATTTATTCATATTTAATATAATAATAAAATTTTATATTTAATCTGACATTATTATGGTTAAAGATATTTATTTTCTCAAAATATTTACATTTAAATCACTTACAGAGAAAATTATAAAACACTTATATATATATATATATATATATATATATATATATATATATATATATATATATATATATATATATATATATATATATATATATATATATATATATATATATATATATATATATATATATAAAATAAAATAAATACAGCATAAACTCTTTATTACGTCATCCATTATAACGATAAACTCGCTATAAAGTAGAAGTGAGCACAACGTTATACACTTTTTATAGAGTTTATAGCAATAGAGCCATTCTTTATTACATAGAAATGTGTTCATATTTTTAGATATCGTGTAACAAAGGACTTTAAAACTCCAAAACATCCGAGGTCGGTCTAGATTTTGTTATCCTTCATTGTCTTGAACACGTGCAGCAAGACGCCTTGTTTTTTTTTTTTTTTGGAAGTGATCTTCAACCAAGCATAACCGGGGTACCTATCGTATTATCAAACATAAACCTACTTAGAAACTATTAACATGGCCAGTAAAAGGAAAGCGATTAGTGTTGACGAAAAAGTTTATGTGATAAGTGCCATTAAAAAGGGAGAAAAGAAAAGTGACGTTGGAAGGCGTTTTGAACTAAGCCAATTCACTGTTGCTACAATTTGGAATAACAAAAAAAAAATCTGCAGACGGTGCTGGAAGGAAATCAAGCCATATTTCGAAGAATTACATCAGGCAATGTTGTCGTGGACATGTGGTTCGGCAAAATGTATGAATGAATGTGACTAATTCACCAGAAGACATTTTTAATCCAGATTAAACTGGTCTTTTATTTCAAATTGCCTCCCTACAAAATTTTAAAATTCAAAGGGGAAAATATATTGGAGAAAAACTGTCTAAAGAGCGTATTACTGTTCTAGTAGCTGCCAATAATAATATATTCTTTATTGCATAAATTACAACATTATAGAAAAATAACAATTGTAAAGCATGTTTACAATGGCGGACTTATTTCTATAAGAAATTTCTTCCAGCCAACCAATGGAAGTGGGAGAAGAAGTCGCGGAGTAAAAAATCAAAAAGAGTAATTAAAACAATAAAAAAAAATTGGAATAAAATACAGTATCTAATATGGATCTATATGAACATACATACACATAGACAGACAAATACATATATATATATATATATATATATATATATATATATATATATATATATATATATATATATATATATATATATATATACAAATACATACATATACATACACATACACACATATATCATAGATTGATGATAAATATACAAGAAAAAAAAATATAAAAAAGAAAATAATAAGGGTTAAGGTAAAAAAATAATTATTTACACTTGCAAGTAAATGCTTTTTCAATTGGGATTTAAAAGATATTAAGGAGGGACTTTTCTGGATAGGAATAGGCAGTTGATTCCAAAGGGAGGCAGCATACACGGAAAAGGATTTTTGAAAGAATTGAGTCTTGCTTATCGGAATGTCAAGCGATGGAAGGACAAACGACCGCCTTGAGCACGATGGAGCAGGAAGCACGTTAAAGCGGGAACGCAAAAAAGTGGGAAAGTTTTGGTAATTGAGAATTTTAAAAAGGAATGCTAGGATGTGCATATCACGGCGAAGACGAATTGGGAGCCAGTTAAGGTAAGCTCGAAATTGAGAAACATGGTCATACTTACGCAGGCCATAAACAAAGCGTATAGCCAGATTTTGAAGTCGCTCTAACTTTGTAAGTAGCTCCTCGGTCACATCTAGGTAGCACACGTCGGCGTAGTCGAGAATTGGGAGGAGTAGACATTGCGCTAGCATAATTTTGGTTTTATGAGGAAGGAAGTATTGGAGACGCCTAAGAGAATGATAAGAGAAATGCATGCGCTTGCTAATTGCATAAATATGAGGTTAAATTGCAATCAATAATGATACCCAAATTGTTTACCTTTTCACAATAGGGAATTGTCACTCCTGAATAAAGAATCGGAGGGACAGACTCACAGTTGATTTTAACTCTAAGTCTGTTGCTGCCAATTATAATAGCCTGAGATTTTTGTGGATTTATTAACAGACCGAAAGATTCGGCCCAAGTTTGAATAGCAGCCAAATCGCTATTTAAACCATTAATAGCTTCAGGTAAATCGTTTAAATGACTGTGACGATAAAGTTGCAAATCATCAGCATACAGGTGAAAGGTAGAAGTAATGACTCTTGAGATATTATTAATAAATATAGAAAAAAGAAGTGGAGATAGAACGCCGTCTTGCGGTACGCCAGCAGTAAGCTCAAGCCACGTCGACGTGTTCATCGTTTGCTTTTATGCATTGCTGACGACCAAAGAGGTAAGAGCGAAACCAACTTAAGGCTACGTAAGACACATTAACTGCCCGAAAATAAAATAAGTTGTAACAAGCGTATAAGAATTTCGACGGAGCTCGGTGAGAACGAATGGCTTAGTTGGTCAGAGCGCTGGAACGGTATTCCAGAGGCGCGGGTTCAAATCCTGCTTCGTTCAAAATTTTTATACGCTTTTTAAATTTAAATTTAGTATTTTCTGTCCTAAGTGTGGAATAACACTTTAAAACATAGTAAAAATATTAAAAAGTAAATAGTATTCTCTCTTGCCAAACGATAATTCTTACGAGTTGTCTTTGGGTAGCGGAAATTTGTAAAAATCTCCCTACAGAGATGCTAACAACAAAAATAAGTTGTAACAAGCGTATAAGAATTTCGACGGAGCTCGGTGAGAACGAATGGCTTAGTGGTCAGAGCGCTGGAACGGTATTCCAGAGGCGCGGGTTCAAATCCTGCTTCGTTCAAAATTTTTATACGCTTTTTAAATTTAAGTTTAGTATTTTCTGTCCTAAGTGTGGAATAACACTTTAAAACATAGTAAAAATATTAAAAAGTAAATAGTATTCTCTCTTGCCAAACGATAATTCTTACGAGTTGTCTTTGGGTAGCGGAAATTTGTAAAAATCTCCCTACAGAGATGCTAACAACAAAAATAAGTTGTAACAAGCGTATAAGAATTTCGACGGAGCTCGGTGAGAACGAATGGCTTAGTGGTCAGAGCGCTGGAACGGTATTCCAGAGGCGCGGGTTCAAATCCTGCTTCGTTCAAAATTTTTATACGCTTTTTAAATTTAAGTTTAGTATTTTCTGTCCTAAGTGTGGAATAACACTTTAAAACATAGTAAAAATATTAAAAAGTAAATAGTATTCTCTCTTGCCAAACGATAATTCTTACGAGTTGTCTTTGGGTAGCGGAAATTTGTAAAAATCTCCCTACAGAGATGCTAACAACAAAAATAAGTTGTAACAAGCGTATAAGAATTTCGACGGAGCTCGGTGAGAACGAATGGCTTAGTGGTCAGAGCGCTGGAACGGTATTCCAGAGGCGCGGGTTCAAATCCGGCTTCGTTCAAAATTTTTATACGCTTTTTAAATTTAAGTTTAGTATTTTCTGTCCTAAGTGTGGAATAACACTTTAAAACATAGTAAAAATATTAAAAAGTAAATAGTATTCTCTCTTGCCAAACGATAATTCTTACGAGTTGTCTTTGGGTAGCGGAAATTTGTAAAAATCTCCCTACAGAGATGCTAACAACAAAAATAAGTTGTAACAAGCGTATAAGAATTTCGACGGAGCTCGGTGAGAACGAATGGCTTAGTGGTCAGAGCGCTGGAACGGTATTCCAAAGGCGCGGGTTCAAATCCTGCTTCGTTCAAAATTTTTATACGCTTTTTAAATTTAAGTTTAGTATTTTCTGTCACAATCTGTCAATATGAGTGGCACAGAAAAAAAAAGCTCTTATTTAGAGGCAAATCAAAAAAATTTCGGTGTTTCAACAACATAAAACAGTTGCCAGTTACGTACAACGCAAACAAGTCAGCTTGGATGACATCGCAGTTTTTTGAAGAGGAAGTGAGAAAATGGGATGCTAAATTTAAATCACGAAAAATCTTGCTTCTTTTAGACAATTATCCTGCTCACTCAATCATATCTAATGTTCAAAACATTTTTCCCAGCTAATACAACAAATATTTTGCAACCAATGGATCAAAGTGTAACTAAAAGCATAAAGGATCACAATAGACGGAAAATGTTGATGGATGTGATCAAAACTGACGACAAAGTTCGATCAACATGCTACAAGCAGTTAACTTGTTATCAAAAGTCTGGCAAGAGGTAACATCAGCCACAATCCAAAATTCTTTTCGACATGCTAGATTATGTAGTAGCCAAACAGTAGAAACGAACCAATTTGATGGTGAAGACAATCTACCACTGAATGAATGGATAAGCCAGTTCAAAATACCAAACAATTTTAACGAAGGTCTACAATTGTACGAAAATATAGATGACGATGTAGACACAACCGATGACGATGTAGACAGTACACGTACAGATGAACAAATTGTTGATTTAGTGTCAAAAAGTAAGGAAACACCCAATAATCAAGATAAAGAAGATGAGATATGTGTAAAGAATAATTTAAAAGCGTATATTATCTAAGACATATTAAAAATTCTTGTTAATTTGATTATTTTTTTGTTCACTCCTTATAACGATAACTCTCAATAACGACAAAAAATCCTCAACCTCTTGAGTTTCTTTATAAAGAGCTTACATGGCATATAAAAATAATATTAATATTTAATAGCGAACCACCCGCTTCTTGAATTATACTATTTAACTTACTAATCTCAATTACTGTCTTGTTCTAATAACGTCACCACCCATCAAGAATTGTCTTAAGAGTGGTGATATTATATAATAAATATTGATTAAAACATTGAAAACTAAGATTTCTGCTAAAAGAATAAAAAAATGTGGCAATTCTGTCGAACTTATTATTTTAAATTGAAGTTAATTAGGTGACGTGTGATGTGATTTAAATACATGGCGTACAGACAAAAAGAGACACTATTTTGGGCCCTTTCACTATAATATTTATTTAATATAACTTCTATGTAGAGATAGATAGAAATCGATTACAGTTTTAGTATATATATTAAGTATATATATGGATTATAAAAAGATCAGTAAAAATATTTTGAAATTTTTATATAGGTAGTTATAATTAATAATTATATTACACAAATTGTCGTGGCGAAGGGACACAATTATGTGACTGTATACGCGACGAGGTTTTATTCTGTCCCCATCCATAATCGAAGAAATTAAATATTTAATATTTACAATTTACATATTTCATGTTTTCATTCCTACGCTCTGGTAACAAGGCAACACACAGCGTTTAGTTTCGCCACTCAACACGCAATGCCCTAAATTCTGTGGAAAATGTTGAACGAAACGGAGTGTCTTAACATTCGGTTCTCATATTACCTATGCCTACCCGGTCATATGCGGTATTCAGCATGAAATTTGAAAATATAAAAAGTTGGTTGTCAACAAATATAATTATTATTCATGGTATACATTTTTCGTTATATAAAAAAACAAATAAGTACAAAGAAATAATATTTTAGAGAGCCGTTTTATAATCTAACATTGAAAGGTTAGTCCATTAATATACTTATAGGCGAACATGAAAATCCACACGTACATGTAGAATTACTCAATTCAACCTACTCATTGACGATCACGAGACTAAGCTTGTTTATTTCAAACTGATGTATCAGAAATCTAATAAAGATTTCTCTGTATCTAATTATTGTATAGAAATTTGAAAAAAATAATAATAATTCAGCGTAAAAAAACCACGAAGAAAATTACTAATAACAGGGTCGAGTATACACTATACTAGGTTAGGAACACTATAATAGGGTAGAATGTACATTAACGATTACAGAAGTTGTTAAGCAAGGACATTAGTTATTACGTAGTGTCTTATCATTTGAAAATTATGATATTTTAAAACTTTTATTTGCTAATTATTAGCAAATGAAAGTTTACCTATTACAACCTTAGTTTATAAAATGTACTTTTCAATTACTTAAAAATTAAATTTACCGCAGGGAAGGATTCGTTTTTATCGATTTAAATATATTAATGAGTATTTTTGTATGTCTCAGCGTTACATCAGTGTAAAACATATTTTTAATGTAAAAGTTGTGAGTTCGACTTCCATTCCGGAAAATAATTAGAATTATTTTGTCTCTCGCTTCGGTAAAACAAAACGTAGCGTCAATTTGAACTCGACATGAAACGGTAATCACCCTAAATTAAGATAAGAACATACATTTCTTTCTGATATACCAAAATTAGTATGCATACAAAAATCAATAGGATAAAATTGTATATTAAAATGTTGGATAAACAGTAAGTGAATTATTTCAACAAAGTTTGGTCGCTGTTCATGTTAATTACAGTAACAAGGCCCAAAACTCGTGGACATATTTTTTAAACAAATATATTAAACTGTCAGTTCCTGAAAATATATATTTTGGCTTACTCGAGGCATTTATCAAGATCCACAATAATATCTCCTCGTAGTCTGAAATATCTGGCATTCTGTCAATATGACATTCTGTGAATAGTGTCGCTTGTTTTAGTTTTTTTGCCAACTCTTTTGGTTTAGGGCTAAATTCTGCAAGTTTAATTAGTATTTTTTTCTCTTTACGGAGTTATAGTGCGAGAAATATTGGTTCTAAACATTTTTTTTAATATTTTTATATCATTTAATAAATATTAAAAAGCAATCATTCTTCTGATAAATGTACAAATAATACGACATTCTATTTAAATTTATATGATACACGGTCGCATGGGTCATAAAAATTATAAGTTATTTTAATCAATCTTTCATGTGTAGTAATTGGTAATTTAGGTAATTAATAGATATGTGTTAATTACAATATTTACTTAAAGTTTCTTATATAAAAAAGATCCTTTATAATCCTCGATAGCATTAAAATCAAGTTAATTTTTATATTATCAAGTATTATTTAAAAGGTTAATCGTATCTATTAGAGAGGTTTGAACAATAATAAAAATAATTGAGGCCTGTCGTGGCGTATCGGCACAAGCGTGTGACTTTAATCGACAGGTTCTGGGTTCGATCCCCAGTCGAGGAAATGAAATATTTAATAAATGAAAAATTTAAATATTTAATGTTTCATTTCTTCGCTCTGGTAATAAGGCAAAGCGCGGCGTTGAGTTCCGCCACGCACCACGCAATGCCTCAAATTCGGCGGAGTGGGGAACGGAAGTGGAACGGAGTGTCTTAACACTAGGTTCCCGGGTTCCCCCTGCCTACCCTGCCTCGTGCGGGATACAGCGTGAAAAAATAATAATAATAAAATTAGCTAATATAATTGAGTTTAAATAAAAATGATTATTCACTTAAAAGTTGACGCAACCGTTTGTAAATTTTATTGGTGCACGGATATCATTTTTATACTTTAATTGTGAATAATAAATTGTGAATAATGAAACCAGTTTTTAATATAGTTCTTTTTGTCTTTGAAGTAAATACATATTGAAGTGAGTTTTTATATTTCAGTAAAAAAATATTTTAGTTGTAGAGAATTGTTTACTTAAAATAAATTGATTCATAGCTCTTGGGGAAAAGCGTGTTTAAATATGTACAAGGCTATCTGGTTTATATCGACTAAGTATATTCTAGTTTGCTATCATTACAACGTAAAGACAAGTGTTATTTATTTATTTTACCCATAATAACTTTTTCAATTACAGTCAGATAAACTTATCGGAAACTCACGAGATATCAAATAGCTCTTTTACGTAATACGTTAGCGACGCGGCGAAGCGGGCGTAGTGCCACCGGCCGACCGCCACCCGCCTCCCGCTTCTCTCTTATTGCACCGCGACTCGCGAATGCCGCAGTGATTGAAACATCCTTGGCGTTAACTATCGTAGACGCGTGTGACACTGTTATTTTTTTAAATACAACAGCAACAATTTTACGTCTACAATATGACAGAAAAACAATATATATTAGGAATGGACATTGGTACGACTTCGGTTAAAGTTTGTGTATACGATCCTGACACCAAAGAATTAGTCGCTAAACAAAATAAAGATACCGCGGCAAATATTCCTAGTGACCAAGGAATAGAAGGGAATAAGCAGGATGTACCAAAAATAGTATCTGCCGTGCACTACTGCGTGTCAAGACTACCTCGCGACGTATTGCGCCACGTTAAAAGAATTGGAGTTTGCGGCCAGATGCATGGAGTCGTTTTATGGAACAATCGGTAGGTTTGTGTTATCATATTTAGTTATTCTGACGTTTGTTATCAGTTTTATTAAATATTTACATTGTCTTTTACAGATCATGGGAAAAAGTAGAAAAAGATGGTGTTGTTATTCGTTTTGAGGCATCTCGAGAAAAAATGTCAGCATTATATACATGGCAAGATACAAGGTGCAAACCAGAATTTTTGGAAACTTTACCAAAACCTGATTCCCATTTGCAGTGTTATTCTGGATATGGATGTGCTACACTTTTATGGATGTTAAAAAACAAACCTGAAAAGCTTAAAAATTTTACATGTTCAGCTACTGTACAAGATTTTGTAGTGGCCATGCTCTGTGATCTTGAAAATCCCATTATATCAGACCAGAATGCTGCAAGTTGGGGGTATTTTAATACAGAAACAAATAATTGGAATATTGATATATTGAAATCCATAGATTTTCCAATAAATCTATTACCAAAAATAGTGAAGAGTGGAGAAATGGGGGGAAAATTGTGCTGTTCTTGGAATGGCATTCCCGAAGGAACTCCTGTGGGTGTTGCCATGGGTGATTTACAATGTTCTATTCTTGCAACATTAGAAAATAAACAAGATGCTGTTTTAAACATATCTACCTCAGCTCAACTTGCTATAGTTGTTGATAACATTTGTGATTTAGGTTGTAGGACTATTGAACATTTACCATATTTTAACAACACTTATTTAGTAGTTGCAGCATCATTAAATGGAGGGAATGTATTAGCTACATTTGTAAAAATGCTTCAACAATGGATGCTAGAATTTGGATTTCCCATTCCACAATCTAAAGTATGGGAAAAATTAATAGCTCTTGGCTTAGATGCTCCAGAGAGTACAAATATGAAAATAGTTCCTCAACTATTAGGTGAACGGCATGCACCTACAGCAAAAGCTTCTGTTGAAAACATTGATTTATCAAATATTCAGTTAGGTCATGTATTCCGGTGTTTATGTGACAGTTTAATTGATAATTTACATAATATGATGCCTAAACAAATTTTACAGAATGCAAATATCAAAAGAATTGTTGGTAATGGGTCTGGTTTATCTAGAAATGCTGTATTACAAAGAGCTATAGAGCATTATTATAGCTTACCATTAGAATTTTCATCAGGCGGCGATGCTGCTAAAGGGGCAGCTGTAGCTGTTTTAAGTTTTACGGAAATTTAATGTAAAAGGCCTTATAATTATAAAATTAATATACATGCATGCATTTAAAAACATGGGGAACAATTGTAAAAAAAATGTTATACATACAACATATGGATATAAAGAAAAGCTCGAAATATTCTTTATATTTTATAAATTGAATAAAAATATGCCTGTAACATTGGAACTGTAAATTTTTCCACTAAGCTTTAAATTTAAATGTTATTCTAAATCAGCCTTCAAATCGTAATAAATAATACAATGTACTTTAATTTTGTTGTTTTATTCCATTGAAAATAAAAGTAGCTATTTTTAAGCAACGGTAAATGTGCTCGCCTTAGTGTTTGGTTAGTTTTACTCATATATAAATACCTGTATTGTGTTTAAGCAGTTTTCTTTATCGTAGCGTATGTGTAAAATTAAGACAAATTGATGTAGATAGTGATTAGAAATAAATAAATTTCATATTTAAAGTCATAAAAAAAACAACTCCACATGACAATGACAATAACAAGTTGACAACAGATTACAAATTAGAATATTCAACTAGATAATAATCGCCATTATATTGAGAAAAGCATCGTAAATTGGGGGTGAATAGAGGTAGTTTTAAACTTTAAGTTGTATTCACATTCACACATTCACAGTGGTCCCGATTTTAAATAAGAATCAATCTATATTAAAGAATGAGTTAATATTTATTTTACATATAACACATATTAATTTTGTTTTTTTATATGGATGATTCCATATTTATCATAAAATACAAAAATATGGGTAATTTCTATTTAGACAACATGTGGGGTCAATAAATTCAGGGTACGGACTGGTACCTAAGGCACTAAGTGCTAAGATGCTCGGTTCTTTTCCCCACTTTCCATCGAATTTAAAACATTGAATAATGAGTGGCGATGCAATGGCGATCATTGGCGGAACTCAAAGCCGCACTTTGCCTTGCACCAGAGTGGAAGAAAAATTATGGAGTATTTTAATTCCTCGAATGGCGATCAAATTATAAACCAAATAAGCGTGCATTATGCATGCACAAATGATTTTCATAAAATATATTAATAAATAATAATTTAATTAACATAATATAATTTAATTAATACTTTGTTATATGGAAAATAACTACTTTACTTATATAAAAATCACAGCAGCTCATGCGACGACATTTAAACTTTACGTCAATCTCTTGCCATTATGAAGAATTTTTTGTTATATTTACAAAAATAGGAAATTCATTGTATTATGATATAAAAAACTTTCATAGGTTGTTGTCTATTTATAATTTACCAGTACGGTATATTTTTTACGGTACCGTACAGAAGTGGAAGGAATGAGTATTTTTTCAAAGTTAAATAATAAAACTTTTTTTAATGATTCCAAAATATATATCAATATATATTATTTATAAGTATTAGTATCAGAATGAGAACAGCTTATGGCTTAAAACTATTTCTGATAGAACAGATAAAACGATTAAACACAAAGATTATTTTAAAACAGAATCAAAAAAATATAAAACAGAACCGGAAAGTAACGTTCGGCACTCAAAACGATTACTGAACACATATGGGAGTACGTATCAATAAAAAAATCTTTGGCTACATGTGTCAAAATGACAGATTGTCTTCGAAATAGCGGAATTGTCAAGTTTCAAGTATACACATAACCCAATTACAAACCGAATTGGGTTTTGGTGTTAGTTTATCATTGCTAACATAAATCAATCAAATTAATATACAATATGTTTGCGTAACAATATTTATAATCATATAAAATAATGAAGTATACAAAATTATAACACAATTTTTACTATTATATTACGTTATATTTACAAAGTTTACGTCGGGAACTATATTTTATTGAAGCCAACATGGAAAACATAAAAAAATCAGATGACGTGGATAGTCCAACAGCTGAGGGAAATTTATTGCAACCACCAAAACACAATAGCATTCCAACACGAAACCCTCTGATGAAAGTGCGTACTTATGTGTTGGCACTACGACCATGGTCTCTCAGTGGCAGCTTATTACCGACGTTACTGGGTGCTGCACTAGCGTATCGTCTTCCAGGAGATAGTGGATTCAGCTGGGTTACATTACTGTTGACTCTTTGTACAATTGTTCCAGTTCATGGAGCTGGAAACGTTGTAAATACGTACTTCGATTTTGTGAAAGGAATAGATAATCGAAAATCAGACGACAGGACACTAGTTGATCATATTTTAAGCATTGATGAAGTTGTATCTTTGGGAGCTTTACTTTATATGGCTGGTTGTGCATTTTTTGTGTTGCTTGTTATAATGTCACCAGCTAGAATGGAGCATTTAGCATTAGTATATTTTGGTGGTTTGTCGTCATCATTTCTATATACAGGAGGAATTGGTTTAAAATATATTGCTCTTGGTGACATTATAGTTCTAGTTATATTTGGACCTGTATCTGTTGTGTTTGCTTTTCTAGCGCAGACAGGGAGAGTTGATTGGCCAATTTTTTACTATGCTATACCATTGGCATTAAACACTGAGGCTATTTTACATAGTAATAATACAAGGGATTTAGAAGCAGACAGTAAAGCAGAAATTGTGACATTAGCTATATTAATAGGTAAAACAGCCTCTCATTTGCTATATGCTTTCCTTTTGTTTACACCATATATCATGTTTGTTGTTGCATCTGTTCGCTGTTCTCTATGGTTTTTATTGCCATTGCTTACATTACCAAGAGCATTTGAAATAGAGAGACGATTTAGACGTCCAGAAACTATGCAGTATGTTCCAAGACAAACTGCAAGACTTAATTTCTATTTTGGTATGTTATATATGATATCCTGTTTATTTGCAAACAAACTACCTTTCTTGTTGAGATAGTTAAATAATTATGTATTCTATATTGAAGATTATGTACTTACTGAGCTTGAAATATCTTATTAATGTTATTGCATCTATTTTGCTTTAAGATGTTACTAAAATTTTATTTCAAATATTGTTTGATAAGCATTACAAAATTTTATAAATGCAGATTGGTGTATATTTTTCAGAATTTGAAGCTCAAACTAATTAATTGCAATTAATATATTTTATTTAAACTTTTGACTGATAATGTAATACAAATTGTGACAATGGCAGTAATATTATTAAATTTATTGTTATTTGAGTTAAGCATGTATGTTTCTTTAGATCATGATTATTTATTAAATGTTAATAATTATTTAGTATAGGCAAACACATATCAGAATATTGAGGATTGAACTCTGCTACAGGATGTTATATATCAAGATACACCACAGACCTGATGAAGGTTACTGATAACTAAACTTAGCTTGGCTTTTTATACAAATGCAAAGTAGTCTGTCTATATCAGGAGGATAATAAATATTATGCATATTTCAAGTTACCGCAACTGAATGAAATTTCATTTGCCACTGATATATGTATTATATCTCCACTATTCAAAATCTCATAAACTGACTACCTCATGAATAAGCAACAGTATATATAATTTTATCACATTTGCTTGTAATCTGACAATAACTATCCTAATCCTAAACATTACTTAAATTTTAATATACATATATAAAAAATAAATAATTAAACATTTATGTAGTTTTTTTATAACAATTCAATTGAATTGGTAATTAACAACTAATATAAGTTGTTTTAGGCTGTCATGAAAATATTTGAAATGCATTTTTTTATACTTCTTTAAGTAATTCTTTCAAAGAATTTCTAAATAATAAACACATTTTCATATGAATTATACTTTATTGACATCAACATAAGAGTTATTACAATCTTTATTACATAAGTATAAGATAATTACAAGAATAAAATTATAATACAATGAGACCATGAATTTTCAAAGAAATATATAATTTGGGAATGCCTGATCTGTAACAACTAAATTAAAAAAGTTGGCAGTGACAGGATAATTTTTCTATTTAAAAAAAAAACATTTTTTGGCCTAATATGTTATAAGTATTGGAGATTCCCGACAACTTCCTATATATGACGTTCACACGTTACCAATAAATGTACTTAACTGATTAAGTTTCTGATATACAAATGCATGAATATTGTATACTATTAGCTAAGAATTCTATCCACAATATTATTATCCATGGTAGCTATTAATAAAGGAACATAATCACATCATCGACCATGAGAAACTATTAAAAAAAAAAAGTAACTAACAAAAAATAACTAAATTTAATCACTATGTGCAAATTATTAGATACTAAAACCATAAAATAAATTCATTTTATTTTTTCACGAAAATAAAGTCTTTAACATTCCATTATATCCTACTTGTGATATATTATAATATTATGTATAATGTATAACCATTAGTCGCACTAATGAATATTGAAAAACGTAATGGAGTTACGAATTTACGATTAATTAATTATCGGAATACAGAGGCGGACGATTATTTATGATTTATTAAAAATACTTACTTATTCCCGCTAGAGAGTGTATATATCGAGTGTTGACGATAGCTGCCAGTTTTAATTACTAATAAAAAATAGTTCTAACGTATATGACCCATAAAACTGCACATGTATGATGTAGATCAGACTGGTATGGGGCATTTGCTTTACTTAGAGTATGTTCTTAAAATTTACATTAATTTTTTGTGCGGTGCACGAAAATAGATATGCGAAGAATCAATATTTATGAATTATATAACATATCTATTAATCGTCAACCTCTGCCCCAGAGAGTACAAAAACTTTGAAATAAGTTCACATACTACATTGCACTTCCAAGATGTATATATATCTTATAAGTATAATGTATACTAAATTAGGCCTCAGTTACTTTAATAAGAAAAGAAGTCAAGTGTGAGTCGGACTCGCACACCGAGGGTTCCATACCAATTTCATTTTAGTAGGTAAACAGGAAGCACAACATATGAAAGTTTACAAGCTGAAGTATGTGAGTATGTGCAATAATTTTGTATGAAATTAACTACAAAATATAATTTAGTAATACTTTTTTTCGATGATATACCAATAATATATGAATTTTCAAATTTTCCCTCATTGTGTTCCATTCTGAGGTACGAAACTCTAAAATAGGGTGACATTTAAAATATCAATTACGAACATTACATGTGAACTACGTAAAGTTCGAGCGGCAAATCTTAAAAGTTTGAGCACACAAAATTAATGTTATTTTAAAAGTTTTTACTATTTTTCTATTTATAAAATTGAACCATTTTTTACATTAAAACTGCAAAAGATTGAATACAAAATCATTATTAAATGATGAAACTTTTGAATGAACACACAAATTTACAATACAGTAACGCTATATGTGCTGCGTACCACATTTTGTAAATGAAGCGGTATAACCAAGACAGCTTGTCTTTTAATGGGGACTTAATTTATCAGGAAACAATATATATTTTGAAGAAAATTTAATTGTCTCTCGTCAAACGTGTTGTAATACTCGTACATATCCACATATATAGTATAATGTCACATCCACACAGGTGGACAATAGTCCGTTGGTCGCTGGCAATATCCAGACATCGTATATGTCAAACATTATATACATCAGACTTTGTGATGGCTTTAACGTTTATGACGTTGGCTTTTTTTCACGTTGCCACTGTAGTATCCTTTCTTTCAGTTCACTCGCTGAAAAAAAAGAATAATTACAATTAAATTATCTGGTAAATTATCTGATAAATATATTATGCTTAATTTATATTAAGGAAAATAAAAAAATAAAGAAGATAATTGATAATCGTTATAAAACTCATTGCAAATAACTAGTTTTACCATAAAAGGGAATATATATATGTAATTATATTTCGTTACACTATTTTCTAGAGTCTAGAAAGTAATGATAGCAGAACTCAATGCCGACAATTGTCTAGAATCTAGACAATTGTCGGCATTGAGTTCTGCCACTTAACACTAATTGTCTCTAAATTAGACAGTTTGTGCGGAACAGAGTGTCTTAAAAGTGCGGAAAGCTAATAAGAATAATATTACCAGGACGCAATTGGTCTTCAGTTAGCCGTTGTCTGTTGAAAGGATCCGTGGCGCTGTTTAACAAATGTCGCAGGATCACTGATCTATCCATAATCTGTTGATGAAATAAAAAAAAGTAAAACATTATACAGCGTGAAGCTGAGTAATTCAGGAAATTTGCAATAATTTTTTATTTGTTTTACTTTTCCATATATAACTCCATTCACTTATACTTCCATATTTACTTAAAAGTGATGTTATTAGAACCAGAAAGTGATTTAGATTAGTAAATATAATAGAAAAAATCAAACGGGCTAAGCAGTAGGCGGCAAAATTTTAGATACTGTGGTCTGATATCGTTTAAAGTTATAAAAGCAATGATTTTCAGTTCCATCGCCACTAAAAACGTTATATATCTAGATGGTAAAAATATGAAGTACAAATTTAATTATTTGAAATACAGATGTGAAATGGTTTGTCTTGTTACCAAAGCAAGGACATGATAATAATTCACTCATTCCAGTGGATGTCAAACTTAAAACCATCGCTATTACTGCAAGAAGCTGCTCTGCTGCGCCGCGACGGTCTGGAATGCTAACATTGTATTTATATTTACCTTTCCAGAAGGTAGAAAAACTGGATCAGTCATCAAGGTATCCATGAGTGGGTCTCTAAACTCCTCTGGGGCGTCTGCGTATTCGTCGCTCTTTTGTTGGTTTGACACTAGAATATGAAATTATATTAAATATAAAGCTTCGACTCTGTAGTCAATGAAAATTAATAAGAGCTGTGTATTAAAAGTGACACATTTTAAGTAAGTAACCGCAGTTATGGTGAGGGAAATGGGAATAAATAACGTAAAGTAATAAATAACGCAAGTACAGCCCATAACTTTCTACGACTAATTGTAAATCCAACACAAAGATATTTTTTACTTAAGCCAGTAGTTGCTGAAATTACCTCATTTAGCTAGAGACACTTTGCTTTGTCATATTAATATAGATACATATATCTTCTGCTTCACGCTGTATCCTGCACACGGCCAGGTCGGAGACAGTAGGAATTGGGGACTATCGTATTAAGACACTCTGTTCTCATTAACAATTGTGTTTCTCACTTTTCGCCGAATTTAAGGCAGTATTGAGTGGCGTAATTTAACGCCACGTCTTACCTCGTTACGAGAGAAAAAAAAATTACATATTTCATTTCCACGAGTTTGTTTCGAAAACGAGAGGTTTCATGTATTAAATTTTAAATCCTTAATTTAAAATTTTGTCATATCATATATTTATACGAGGGGAAGTCCAAAAGTTCGCGGAATGAAAGGGTTGTTAATAAAATATAAAAATATTTTTTTTCCTTTTCAATATAATCACCCTTAAGTCTAATACATTTATTCGATCTATGAATGAATTTTTCTAAACCATCGAAAATTTTTTTTTGTCTTTGGCCTCAAAATGCGCCGAAATTGCATCCTTCACTTCGTTATCGTCGGAAAATTTCCTTCCCCTTAGCTCTTTTTTTAAATTTGGAAACAAATAAAAATCGCTAGGGGCCAGGTCGTGACTATAGGGTGGGTGAACAAGTGGTTCGAATCCATGCGTGTGCAGAGCAGCCATGGCAACTCGGCTCTTGTGAACCGGCGCGTTGTCTTGCAAAAGCAACACACCCTTGGCCAATTTTCCTCGACGTTTTTCTTTAATTACCTCCTTTAACTTTTCCAATATCGTTGCGTAGAGTTCTCCGGTTATAGTGGTACCCTTTTCTTTATAATCAATCAGTAATATTCTTTCACAATCCCAAAAAACAGTGGCCATCAACTTTCCAGCCGATTCTGACACTATGAATTTCTTGGGAGGTGGTGTACCTTTTTTGTGCCATTGCATGGACTCCTGTTTTGATTTAGGTTCAAAGTGATGAACCCATGTTTTATTTCCTTCTTGGATTCTTTGACGCTCGGTCAAACTGGTAAAAGTTAACGGTCATATCTCCCAACTAAATTTAAAGTTTCCATCGTACTTTAAGTAGTAATTAACCAGAAAAGTTAGTAAAAGTGTGTAAAAAGTGTTATTAAAACTATTTATTAATAGAAACCTCCATATAAAGAAAGCTTTAGTGATAAACAATAATTGTTAAATACGAATTGGCTGACGTCTTTGTACTAGTGCATAGTGTCCAGTGCATACGATAATCGCGGTTCCGTGTGTGGTGCAAGTGCTATATTCCCGTGAAACGGTGCATGTATGAATCATTAGTCAATACGTGAGGTCTTTTATCAAAGATTAATAGTACGGTGCTGTCACTTCCCACCGCTTTACTCTGAGAGACATACGATTAAACCATCAACTTTTAACAACATGAAGTGCAACGGTTGTTTCAAGAACACCAAGGACTTAAATAAAATTAAATGTTCGGCTTGTGAAAAATATTTTGCTCATTATGCATAAATATATCCGGTTTCACTAACGAAAAAAAGAGCATTTGGAAATGCCCTGATTGTTGTGCGTCACAAAAAAGGGGTGGAGATAATAGTGCTACGCCCGTTAGACCATCGGAAGATAACGTTACTCTTCGTAAGAAGACTGATGTAGCATGTACATCTTCTGCAAGTAGTGCGGAGGTAAAAGAGTTGACCAACGAAGTTCGTCTATTAACGCAAGAAATTTATTCCCTAAAAAAGCATCTTGAAGACGCGATAACGTCACTCCGCAGCTGCGAGAAACGCCTTGATGAACTGGGGTCAGCGATTGCTAGCAATGAAAATCGTATTAAATGTCTAGAAGATCGGGAAAAGAAAACGGAGACATTAAAAAACACAATAAAAGGCTTACAACAAGAATTAAATACTCAGAGTCAAAACCATCTGCGCAATGAACTTGAATTGTCTGGTATACCTGAGGCAAACAACGAAAATCTCCATCACATAGTTTTGTTAGCAATTCGAAAGGTAGGAGTGGAGCCTGATGGTAACGACATTGATTGGGTGGCGCGTGTAGGTCCTCGAGGTCAACCTTCGTCTGCCATACATGGCAGAAGATTTCATAGGCCGATAGTTGTTCGTTTTTTACGAAGATCCAAACGAGATGAAATAATCAAAGCAGCAAAGACACGACGAAACATAATGAGCGCTGATCTTGATCTACCGGGAGAATCGCAAAAAGTGTTTTACAATGAACGTCTGACCAAAGCTAATCGAGAGCTTTTTCGTGAAGCTCGTAAGAAAACTAAAGAAAGGGGATTCCATCATTGTTGGTGCTCACAAGGCACCATATTTATTAGACAACATGAAGGCAAGCCAGCTCGCTCCGTTCGTAATTGTGACGATCTTGCTGAAATTTTCCCAATGTCGTCGAGCTAATTGCTTATCACTTTTATTATATTATATAAACTTAACTTCAGTTATAATTTTATGTAATATTAATGTTAAACTAACACTCACACTTGCATTTAAAGGTTTATATTATAATCTTATAATTAATAATATATTACTAAATACTTTGTACACAGTTAAAAAATCGTGGCTTATGTGCTCATTCTTCACACAATCAAACCATTATTTTGTTAAGCAAATTTGTCGTTATCTATCTCTGTTCTATTATAAAATAAGTAAATATTTATGTGGCAGTCCAAATTTTAGGATTAACTTAATAATCTCATTTGTTATTATTAAAATCATCTATGTAATAACCTACACTAACAGGCGATAGTTTACTCAATAATGATGAGTTAGATACATTAAGCATAAACTGCCACGTTATAAAGGAACCTGAGCACTGCAATAATCTTTTAACGCAAGATTATAATCTTAGTATTCTTAGCCTTAACATTAGAAGCCTGAATAAGAACTTTGATACGTTTTTAACAACATTAAAGCGCTTCGATCGTTGTTTTGACGTAATTATTTTAACAGAATGCTGGCTTAATGATTTTTCTATAATTCCTCAGCTGCATTCTTATACAACCAGTTATACTCAAAAAAGAATAAACCAAAACAGCGGCATCGTAGTTTACGTTAAAGACATCTGGAATCATGTAGTGTCCGAGCCAAAACTTGATGATGCAGACGGCTTAGTGATACAAATATCTGAAAAAATTATAATTTTGGCAATATATCGCCCACCATCATTCAGAAAAACAAGTAATTTTTTGTATTCTTTGAATACAATACTGAAAAATATGTCAGAATCTAATAAAACATTAATAATGATCGGTGACCTAAATATAAATCTCCTAGACTCGACAAGTAATCAAATCATTGAATACTTATGTCTTACAGCTGAACATGGACTATTTCCGGCAATCACCAAACCAACAAGAATAAATGCTTGCCTTGACCATATCTTTATCAATAAAATAAAGGGAACCATTGGTGTAATTTGTAATAGTGATATAACGGACCACGACGTAGTTATACTTGGACTGTCATTAAACATGCCATGCTGTAAACCTAAAAGCCAAGTTAAAATTAAACATGACATGCCTAAAATTAAGAAAGAGCTAAGTGATGTCAACTGGGCTGAAATATTTGATGCAAACGACATAAATAATACTGTTAATAGCTTCTCTTCCCTGCTGGGTCAAATTATTAGCAAACACACGATATATATGGCTCAAAAACGCAAAGAACGTATTATAAAACCCTGGATTACGCCTGGACTAATTCGGTGCATGCGACATCGAGACAGGCTGCACATGCAGTCACGAAAACACCCGAATGACACATTGAAACGAATCATTTATACTCGCTATCGTAATTTTTGTAATGACCTATTGCGCAAACTTAAGTCAAAATATGATAACTATAATTTATCACTTTGTGCTAATAATCCCAAAAAAATGTGGAAAATTGTTAAGAATATTTGTCATATTCCTAGAAATAACCAAGAATCCTGTGAACTATTAGAGATCGAAGGTACCATTGATGCTAAAGACTCACTAGATAAATGTAATAAATACTTTTCAACAATAGGTCAGTCTATGGCAAACAGAATATTACAAGTACAAAATACCGATGAGAAGAAGTTAACAAAGAAAATCTATCCCAAGCATATCAAGTCAAATTCTTTCTTTATGACGCCCACTGACCAATACGAAGTACAGTCTCTTATAACATCTCTACAAAACGACAAAGCACCAGGTATTGACGACCTTAACAATTTCTTACTTAAGGAAATTAAGGATTTCATTGTTGTACCTCTGACCACAATATTCAATCAAAGTCTGTATAAATTTTGACTGGAACATTTCCTGATAATTGGAAAATGGCTTGTGTCAAACCAATATACAAATCTGGGACGAAAGATTGTCCGCAGAATTATCGTCCGATTTCTTTGCTAACTGCGTTCTCTAAGCTACTTGAGAAAATTGTAAGCCGAAGAATTACAAAATATGTCGAGGACAACAACTTCATCTCTTCGAAGCAATATGGCTTTAGAAGATGCAAATCCACAGAAGATGCAGTATCTCAGTTAACCTCGGTAATAGCCGCTTCTTTGGATAATCAAAAAACCAGCATTGCTGTTTTTCTAGATTTGTCCAAAGCTTTTGACACTGTATCGATTCTAATATTGCTAGAAAAACTTAATACCCAATTTGGCATACGTGGAGTGGCACTCGAATGGTTTCATAGTTACCTAACAAATAGAATGCATTGCACTAGACTAGACAAATACAAAAGTGATATGGAAAAAGTCAACTTTGGTGTACCACAGGGAAGCATTCTGGGACCTACCCCGTTTAATATGTACATTAATGATATACACGATAATGTTGATGGTGAGATAGTCTGTTATGCAGATGATACGGCCATTATATATGAAGATTCCACATGGCACGATGTATTTAAAAAAGCTGAAGAAGGTACTCGTAAAATATCATCATGGCTGTCTAATAATCTCCTCACACTTAACATATCAAAAACTCAATACATCTGTTTTCATAAAACCATAAGTTCCGCTCCCGCTCATACGTTTCAACTTAAACTACACACATGTCATGAACAAAGTCAGTGTAACTGTTCAGTGCTTACGAAAGCACACTCCACAAAATATTTGGGAATCATAATAGATCAAAATTTGAATTTTAAGATCCATATACAAACACTCTCAAGTCGTGTGCGCTACCAACATTATGAAATTACTAAGATCGTCAGCTTCACTCAAAATCTTATATAATGTATACTTTGCTCTTTGTCAATCAATAATAGTCTACTGCATAAACTCCTGGGGTGGGGCCTCAAAATCCCTTTTACTCCAGCTTGAACGAGCTCAAAGGTCTGTTCTTAAGGTAATGTTAAAGAAGCCTTTCTTATACCCAACTTCCAAGCTTTATGAAGATTGTAATGTTCTTAGCGTGTGTCAACTATTTATTCTTAAAATTGCACTTAAAGCTCACCGGACGGTTATATCTTCTGAAGACTATAAAGTTCTAATCAAACGTCGAAATTTTAACATCCCTTTGCCAAGTATTAAATCCTTTTTTGCTAGACGTTTTAGTCCTTACATAGAATTATTCCTTTATAACAAAGTTGCCAATATTTGCGATATAAAACATGACTCAATTAAAAAAGCCAAATTAAAAATTGTTTCCTGGCTTGCTTCTTTAAATTATGATTTAACTGAAAACCTTATGTTAACAAAACAATGATACCTATCATATTATTTCTGTAATTGTTCTTAAAAATATCCTTTAAATGTTCTTTGTTTCTTTTTGTTTTTTCTTATATTAATTGTGTAATAAAGCTATTTGTAAAATGAGTGTCAACAGTAGTTGTAAGTTGTTAAACTGTAATTTGGAACCCACGATACAGGAATACCTAGTGTGGGTACCATTATATATATCCAAATTGAATGCTGTTTTGTTAATAAATAATTTTTATTTTTTATTTTTTTTTTATTATCTCCAGTAACAATCCGCTCCAAAATCTGCACAGGTTCGTCTCCACACACCTCCAAAAAGTGCTTAGACGCGTTGACGCGCTGCTCTTTTTGAAGCGGCGTGAGCATTCTCGGCACCCATCTTGCGCTGACTTTTGACATGCCCAGGTGGTCGTGCAGGATCCGTAAAATGGTTGTATCTAAAACTCCAACAAATGCAGATAATTGTTTTTTCTCGAAACGTGTGTCTTCGAGTACAAATTATTCGACTTTTTCAACGATATCTTATGTAGTGGCCTCAACTGGCCGCCCAGAGCGAGAGTCTTTTTCATTTGAATCTCGACCATGTTTAAAAAGTCCATGCCACTTATAAACCATTGTTTTACCAGGGCACTGATCTCCATAAACGGCGTCCAATTCATTTAAAATGGTTTGAACGTTTTTTCCCTGCTTGGTAAGGAATTTTATTACAGCGCGATGTTCAATTTTCTCCATAGTTGCAGTTTGCTTCCGGATTGACTTGTTTACCAGGCGAGTATTCGTAAACGAATGGCGCTATAGGCCATTTGCCATTTTCGAATGTGTAGTATGCTGTTGGCCCTATTGGCCTCTACAGCGTCACCGGGCTTTGGGAGGCCGAGCTTAAAGAGCTCTGACCTTAGCTATGGCGCCATCGAAGGCACCAACAAATGAGATCACGGTGTCGCAAGGGCGTCTCCTGTGAGACTCGGACCGCAACTTGCGTACACCGTTTATAGTGGGGGACTTTGCTTCGCTCAGTCCGAGCTAGGCCTACTGGGTAGGGCTCTTGATGCCCTTTTGGAATTTTAATTGCGGGCTCCTCTCGCGCCTAGGCGCGATTGGGCCACAGAAAAACTCGCTTTAGTGATGGGGTCAGCATCATCGGTTAGAATATCCCTGGATCTTGAGATCGGTCCCAAGCCCGGACGTTTGACGTATGAGCACTCGTTTACTACCAGCGGGTTCGGATGTGTCCCGGCTCTGTCGAAGTAACTGCTCGACAGTTTTCGACAGTGCTCTTTAATGGAGTCTATTTTAATATCTCTATGGAGATCTACGTTACGCATAAACCACGGCGCACCGGTGGCTATGTGTAAGAAACGGTATTGGATGATTTGAAGTTTCCGTAGGTCAGTCTGTGCGAACACTACACTAGCGCAGGAGAAAATGGGTCTGACGCATGTCTTGTAAATACGGATCTTATTAAGTAACGTAAGTTTGCTTTTAGAGCAGATAAGCGGATAAAGGCGACTGACTACGAAAGCTGCTTTGTTGCGAACGTAGGTGATGTGATCTTTAAATGACAAGTTTACTGTCGAGAATGACTCCTAGGTGTTTGGCCTGAATGGCCGCTGGGATCGTTTTGCCAAACAAACAGACACGACGCGCGTCGTCTTTGCGGCAAGCGGAGAAATGAACACATGAACTTTTATCGGGGTTGACGTCGATGCGCCATTTGGTGAGTCAGTCGCCTAATAACCAAAGCGCGGCGTTGAGTTCCGCCACTCAACACGCAATGCCTCAAATTCGGCGGAAAGTGGGAAACGGAAGTGGAACGGAGTGTCTTTACACTAGGTTCCCGGGTTCCCTCTGCCTACCCTGCCTCGTGCGGGATACAGCGTGAACCTGAGTAGAGAAGAGTAGAGTAGTCGGAAAAATGGCGGTATCGTCCGCAAAAAGGGCGAGGTTTGTGCCACTATGTCTAGGGATATCGCGGGTGTACAGGTTGTACAGAGGCACTATAGGGTTGAAATGTTATATATATACTAATTATGAGTGCCCAATTAGTATGACACTAAGCGAGCTACCCTATCCCCACTCCGTCCCCTCCATTCCGCGAACTTTTGGACCACCCCTCGTAGGTTCCACAGTTGGAAATGACTTTAAAATATAGTTCAATAGTCTTTTATAGCAATTTCCTATAGATTATTCGAAATTTTCTAAAAAATACTATGAATTATATAATTTTCATACTATTTATACTGTAAGAATTAATTATTACGTAAGAATATAATATATATGTGTACAAATTATATATAAATATATTCAACCCTAATAGAAACATTCTTAATAAATAACTCACCAGCATACTAAACTTAAATTTAAAAAGCGTATAAAAATTTTGAACGAAGCAGGATTTGAACCTGCGCCTCTGGAAAACCGTTCCAGTTCCAAATCCTGCTTCGTTCAAAATTTTTATACGCTTTTTAAATTTAAGTTTAGTATTTTCTGTCCTAAGTGTGGAATAACACTTTAAAACATAGTAAAAATTAAAAAAAAAAACTCACCAGCAATTTGATAGGCGTTGTCCGCAAGCGCTTTGAAGCGCTCGATTTCTGAAGACGTCTTAATGCACGATTTAGCGAGGCGCAGCGCTGCCTCTTCGAATAACTCCTTACGGAATGACCTCTGTGGGACAGATATTAAATTAGCCATTAAATTATTTGACATTTTATGCTCGACTTTGTTAGACATTAACGCCAATTGCAGAAGTACAGTCAAAAATAGTTTCAAGGTACGAAAGCCTCATGAATATTTAGTAATGTGCCAGTATTAAATAATATTATTTTAAAATCAAAGTGAAGTATTTAGGCTAATGTTATACCAAAAACACATTAAAAATCGAAGACATTAAAAAAATGCATTAGATTTTTTTAACAAACTAAGATACATACAAAACTCCGTATGTATTACAAGCATTTATCTCATTTACATCAACGGAAAAATGACATGACTACATGTATATATACTACTTTTAAAGTGCTATTACATACTTTGGAAAGAAAAATACTTATATAACAATATTAGCTAACAACATAAATAAGTTGCAAGAAGAGTATAAGAATTTCGACGTAGCTTGGTGGCTTAATTATTCAGAGCGTTTCCATGAGGCGCGGGTTCGAATCCCGCTACGTTAAATTTTTTATACATTTTTAATTAGTATATGATTGTATATAGTATATATAATGTAAAAAAGTAACCTCGTCTGTGGCAAGCGCGGCGTGGAACTGTGGCGAGTCTAAATGCAGGTAGATGTCTACGAGCTGACTCAGAAGTCGCCGAGGCTCCCATCCATACATTTCTGGACGTCGAACCTGAATCAATAAAAATATTTTTTTAACTTTACGCTATATTCCATAAAAAGCAGGACAGGCAGAAGTTATCTGGGAATTTAGTGTTAAGACACTGTCTCCAATTAGTCAAATTCTTAAGGTATTGCTTGTTCAATGGCAGATTTCAACACTATGCTTTGCTTTGTTACCAGAGTTAAAATAGTAAATATTTCATTTCTTTGATTAAGGATAGATCCCACCTTTATCTTCACAACTGTTAACCCTCGCCTTTATAGTCATATGTGCCCCTGCGCCGCAGGCCTATATAAATATATAGTAAGTAGGGTAGTAAGACATACGAAAATAATATTTAACCAATACCTTAAGGTTATTGCACTTTGGCCCACACAGCTGTTGTAAATTAAAATTGAGCATTGATGCCAATCTGTCGACCAGCTCCGGTCGCAGGAACGGTTCCTTTATATCCACAGTGAGGTACTGCAGCATGTCCACGGTCTCCCGGGCCAGGGTCAGGTAGGAGCGGCACTGGCGCTCGTCCTGGGCGAGGACCCGGGCCCGAGTGCTCGTACTACCCGATGCATCCGCCTCTTGGGCTTCGTGAATGCGTTTCAGGTACTGTAAAAGTTTTTTAAAGTTATTGAGGTATTAATAGGCCGCCTTTTCACATTTTGTTTTCGTATTTTGTATTAATATATCTGTTAATTTTCTGGTGTGAAATAAAGAATTTTTATGTTATGTTATGTTATGTTAATTCAAGTGAATTGTTACTTTTATATTAAATGCTACATAGCATACTAGCATAATTCTTACATACTTTTTATTATAAATTAAAGAAATATAGGGCTTTAAATATTATGTATTTAGTTTATATAATTGTAATAAATTAATTTTACAACGTAATAAATGAATCATACCGTGAGACATTCGTCAAGAAGGAATGTGGTATCATTCATAAGCATGTTAATAAATTTCACGAATTGCCGCCCTGAACGAGATTCTTTGATGATTGCCTGAAAAAAATAAAATAAAAAGATTATAAATCATTTGAAAGTATTAGATGCTACAAATCATAGTTTGTACTGAAGTCTTTTCTTTTTTCAACGTCACGATATATTTCATATATAGCCGAGTAGGCAAGGGGAACGTTATATTAAGACACGCAGCTCTCCAGTTAGACCAAGACGGTAGTAAACTTGACTGCAAATGGATCTCTCAACGCCGCGCTTATTTTTGTTATAAGAGCAAGAAAAGCCAAAGATTCTTATTATATTTAAACTCATAGTTGTTAATTCTCACTTGCTTTAATCACCATAATTACATAACAAGAGCATTATAACAGCTTACCCTACTTTAGCATTACCTTTATTATAAAACCAATACCATATATAACAATTCTAGTATCCATCAGTATTATAAACTGTTGAATTAAGTGTTGAGTGGCGAAACTCATCGCCGCAAGTTGTCGCATCGAGAAAATAAAAACAACTTTTATCTGCGCCAATGAAGATCGATTCCATTGTATTTACAATAAAACAGACAACTATTATAGCAAAGTACAACAACCACATACCTGTTTATGTATGGGTCTCTCCCACATACTCTTTAGTATTATACTAATATGGAATCTAATAGTAAACTTGTCATAGAACTCAGTGCTTTGTCCGGTCGTCTCTATATCCGTGTAGAACTTCATCAAAGCACTGGGCAGAGCTGTCTGAGACATCGGATGGTCCATGAACTTTTCATACACCGCGTCGTTCTTCAGTTTTATAGGTAAAGAGAGATTTATCACAAATAACACTTCTACGATTTTGGCGACTAGATATGGATTCTTTATTATGTGGGAATTGCATACGGCGCTTAGCAACCACGTGATTATGGGGTCTTCTATGTAGTACGCTACTATTTGTGGAACATATCTGAAATATATATAATGGTATAATTTTAAGTGAAAGAAAATGTCTAAAAAAATTATATAGCGTCACGCTGTATTGCAGAGTAGGCAGAGGAATATGGTGTAATAACTCCTACTCTAAAGTGCGTTCTTAACTTTTCATACATTTTCAAAACTAATTTGTTATGTTAAATGAACTTAAGTATCTAATTATTTTATAAATATTTAAATATACTTAAAGAATTTGTAATACACGGCGTCTAATTATAAACACCATAGTTCTAAGCTGGATTCCCACAGGGAGGAATAAAATATGTTCACTTTCATGTAACACGACCATGCGCGGCGTAGAGCTCCGCTATACAACGAAGCTACAAAACAAAAAAGGGCACTCACTGCACAGCAAAGAGCATGAACTCCGCCACGTCCTCCACGTACCACTCGGGCGTGGCGCGGAAGGCCTGCGCGGCGCGGCCGGAGCCCTGCGCCGCCGCCAGCTGCTGCGTGAGCAGCGCGCACACCGACGCGTAGAACTGCACGCCCCTACGCATCAGCTCGGGGTCCAGGAGGCCCGTCTCCGCGCATTGTTTTGATCTGACACAGTTATATATAAACGGCGTTTACATTTTATTGTTATTACTTTTTTTTTAATTAAAACCAATGTTAAAATACTCTGATATCGTTAAAATACTTCCGTTTCCTACGCTCTGTCCGCTTAGTCGAGGCATTGCGTATTGAAGTTTTTATCATAATGTGTTTATCGTTTATAAGGAAATGTACTACATCTATTTATATTTTATTTACACAAAAATTATTTTAGCTTAAACTAATCTAGTTTCTGCAGATTGATGAATTTACTTACACACACAACATAATTACACATAAATCTAAACAACACCAGTTACTTTATATATAAAAATAATGTAAGATAGTAATAGTATATTACTATCTTCCATTATTTTTACTATTTAAGTATAGTTCAAATTAACATCAAACAACTAAAAACGTCGGCGATGAACAAAAGTTTTCATAAAAAACTGACATTAAAATCATTCTAAACTTACAGTGCCTAGGTCTAACCTTTGTCCCGACAACAACAGTTTTTACAACTTTTAACAAGAATTTCAATGTAGCTAGATGAAAATGTATGACTTGTTGTTATTGTTGTTGACTTGTTGGTCAGAGCGCTTGGACGCTTTCCAAAATTAAATTTATTCATTCAAATATTGCTACGTTTTTTAAATTTTTAACTGAAAGACTGAACGTATCTTAACCTAAATAAGGATAATCAACAATTGAAAGAATAAATGTATAAAATACTGGAAGTCACCTGTGTAACCGTTTAATTTGCCTGCGGAACCGTCGCAGCAACTCGCGATTCCGAAACGCTGAGTAACTGTTACGCCATTGAGGTTCTGCCGCCATAAGATCTTCTATCACTTTTTGCAAGTCACGGAACGCGCTGTGGAGACAAATTTAAATTTATTATTGCGTTGTTTATTTAGACAACAGATCGTAGAATGTATAGTATATCTTTTGTGATATAGTTAAAACTAATTATTAAACTATATAATATTTACTTCAAAAAGGAGTGGTAGTTTATCATTAGTTGACCATAAAAAAAGTTACACATACATTGATTAAAGTAAAATCCTAACATAATTCATGTACAATATTCTTAATAACATACAAATAATCTTAAATACAAATATAAGAGGCCTGTCGTGGCGCAGCGGCACAAACGTGTAACTGTAATCGACAGGTTCTAAGTTCGATCCCGACTCGAGGAAATGAGATATTTAATATTTTCAATGTAAATATTTAATGTTTTCATTTCTTCGCTCTGGTACAAGGCAAAATGTGGCGTTGAGTTCCGCCACTCAACGCGCCATGCCTCAAACTCGGCGGAAAGTGGGGAACGGAGAGTCTTACCCCACTCTACCCTAGGTTCCCAAGTTCCCTCTGTCTAACCTGCCATGTGCGGGATACAGCGTGAAGCTGAGAATATAAATATGAATAGTATATAAGGCATAAAATATATGAAATTCTATTAATTCGTACCGAATCCGCCGTTGATGTGTATGAAGCGCGGGTATGAGCGCCACGTGGTGCATGTGTAGCGTTAGGAACCAGCACACTGTTTGGAATTTTGCTTCAGGCCAAGTGTGGTTGGGGTCGTTATCTAGTATTTGAAGAACATTTTCATTACGTAATAATTAGAATTTTAAATGGAAGATATGTCATATCAGCTATAGTGCTTATAACAAATGACATTACAATAAAGTATATATACTTACTGAGCTCATTAAGCCAGAACTCAGCTTCCAAGGCGGTCAAGCTAAGTCTTGTTTCGTCACGCACATTGATCCACGTCCCCGGCTGGAAGGTGTACAGCGGATACACGCGCTCCAATTTAATACGCACCGACAGCAGTTGTAATACGGAACACACATTTAGCATGAAACCATCGCCTGCGGAAATGAAAAATTTTAATTTAGTTAATAAATACTATATTACATTGAAGCCTGTCGTGGTGCAGGGGTACAAGCATGTGACTTTAAATGCGACAGGTGCTCAATCCCCACTCGAGGATATGAAATATTTAATATTTTTAATTTAAATATTTAATGTTTTCATATCTTCGCTCTGATAACAAGGCAAAGGCGGCGTTGCGTTCCGCCACTCAACACTCAATGCGCCTTATATGCGGCGGGAAGTGAAGAAAGGAACGGAGTTTCTTATACTAGGTTCCCAAATTCCCTCTGTCTACTCTGCCATGTGCGAGATACAGCGTGAAGCTGAGTGATATTACTTTAACGTCTCTTTAGTTTCACGCTCCATCCTGCATTTAACAAAACAGGCAGAGAGAACCTTATGTTATGATACTTCGAGTCACAGAGCTCATTTCACTCAATTACCGAAACATTGACATTATAAAAACAACAAATAATAACCTTATATAAAAACAAGGCTACAAAACACAATCTTATAACAAATATTAATAAACATCATCAAAACAGTCGTAGCGGAAACGTTGATATTTTTTGTTATGTACACGATTGTACGGTGATCGTCGAAAGCATATAAGTTGGAGGAATGCCAATACTAATCATTAAAGCCGACGAGGTAAGCGACATTTATACGCAGTATCTATTTCAGAGAGTTATTAACAAAATCTAATTTTTATCCTAATTTGCTTAACATAGTTATTTTTTATTTAAAAAATATAACAACGCTGTCTGTATTCGTAAACAATAATATTAAAAAAATATTTTTCCATCTATTAATTGATAAAGTAATTAAATCAATTTAATGTATTAAAGTTAGTAAGTATAGCGCCATTGAAATAAATTATATTTGTTTCAATTTAAACGTTATTCGAAACTATTGCGATGATCGATAGCTAGTTATGTGGGGATGTTTATTGTTTATGCATCATAATATGTGCCATTGACCGCATTGACTCATCCACTAGTAACAAATACGAGTATTTCATAGGAAGTCAAGATTTACAGAGGCCGTTTCTGAGATATTTATTTTATTTTGCGTCGACATATTTCCGTTTGAAATCAAAATGTTTTTAATTAGAGATATAGGCGTTCCTAAAAGTGATGTCGTTATTAGTGTCACTTTTGTAACATCTTTATATTTTTTTGCAAAGCACTCCGTTCTTAATTTCTCAATTGATACCAAGTGATTCGCATTATCCTCACATTGAAATTGGATAGACTAGCACTTGGGACGTAGATGACAGAGCTTTGCTCGGTATTTTTTTTGGTAAATCATCGTTTGATGCACTGAGAAAGTACTTCGACGGACTCAAGACGGAACTTGAAAGAAAAAAAGGGAAAAAGATATGGATTCGAACCGGTCATTTAGACATGCCCGATTTCCCATCTAACTTAGTGGCGGATGACGAAATTTTCCTTGATATTCTTATATTATTGTAGCAGATTTCCACAGCCTTTTGAAAACACGGATAAAAAATCACATTTACTACAAAAGTACATAGCTTAATCGACTTATTACCCCCGAAATCCCCTAATTACTAAATTTCACGAATGAAGTTTCTCTGAGATTCAGAGTTTTTGTTTTTCAATATATTTCCGGATATATGCATAGTAAGCAGAAAGAAACGCCCGAATGTGGATCTATTCAAGCCCCAACCATCGAGATTACAGTTGCAATCAGTCCCACTCAGTCACAACAGCCTCATATTTAACATTTTAGTTCATGATAATAAACAACTCACCAGCCAAAGACCGTTCATCGGTTTGTAATTGCGCTCTCCTCTCATTACGTTGTAACAACGTAGCAAAGTAATTAAGCAAGGGTTCCCTCGCGTCAGGACACAGTAGTATATTATGGCAAATATTGTGCAATGTGTTTCGACTCGCTTCGACTTCACGCTGCAGAGCGAAGGACAAACTCTGGTCCGTGCCCGTTGCTATCATACGCTCTGCGAAACGCGGGTTTTCCTCCGCGAACAACGATATCTGGAATGTTTTATGGCGTGTTGAAATCATTGTTTATTTACTAAATTAATTATTATTAATTGACTAATTAGCAATATATAATATATTCTCTTGTCGAGACGATACTTTCAACTATCAATTCGATTAGATCGATATTAGGAAATAAATAAGAAATAGTATCAGCATAAACAATTCATAGTGAATCATAAAATATATAGTGTCCTGACACGTTGCCTATTGTATAGAAGAAATCAAGCATGAAATGTAATATTAACTTACCGGAAAAAACGAGCAATCTCTTGTCTATACTGAATTGACTGGATAAATAACTATAAGGGCACAGAGACCTGCGCGTAACATTACACCGTCCGAACAAACGAAACACAACGCCGCACAACCTCGCGGAGTAATGGGTTAAGGGTAATGTGAACACTTAACTTACCGCAAAAAACGGTCCAAGAAAGCTAACTCTAGCAATCTCACGGCCCGGCGCTGTGGTGACCGGCGCCGGGCACAGACTTGGCAAGCGAGCTATGAGCGCACACACCGGCCGCGAGGCGTGGCGGGGGCCTGCGCGCAGCTCGCAAAGAGAACGGAGCGCGCGTAACACTGCACCGTGTCCTCGCCCCACTAAAGGCGAAACACAGCGCCGCATTTCTTCGCGAAGGCCCATTAGGAGCGGGGTGAACACCTCGGAAAATAATTAGATTGTTTTAGCTTCAAATTATGTGTTGAGTGGTGGATTCAACTTCACGCTTTTCTACTTTTACCAGAAGAGGAAAATTAAAATAAGTTAACAAAATAAAAATAAACCTTCAGAATGTACATAGAATCAATGGTTGTTACTAACTGTATAGTCACTGTACCACCACAATGGTTGCAAATATTATTATGGTACTATAAAGTATTTATTGTTAAATATTACTATATATATATAAAGAGTTTGTAATGGTTTGAAAAAAAAAAAAAAAGAAAATGACACTTAATTCATACATAACAATATAAATATTACTAAAAGCTGAAGATAACTGAAAAATGGAGGCCAAATTTATATAATTACTAAAGAAGGTTGCACTTTATTACTTCAAGTGATAAAGCTATTCAATATATCAATTATAACAATTAACTTTAGAAATAAAAATTTATGTTATCATTACCTCATCAAATGCTTCTTGATCTAAATATGTAGCTAGTACCACTTCTGGTATTAGTCCTATTGGAGTGTTACCAATCAATATGTAGGGCAGCAATGGTGATTTTCTGCTTTTTTCTAATTCAAATCTACCTCTTAACACTAACACCAAATTATTAACAAGTAAAGTTCTTAAACTTTGCAGTAAATCACTCAAAGGTGGCTCTGAACTTTTCTTTGGATGTTCCCTCTCATAAATGTTAATGTTGGAATAAAATTTTAATATATAACTAACAGCCAAGGCTTGTGTCGGTACAGTTTTTGGTATCGGTAGTGATGGTGTGGGGCAGTCAGCTTTATCTGTATCTGTCTCAGAACCAAGATGTCCTGATGTAAGGGCATCCTCCCCACAATCTTCACTGTGTCTCTTTGTTGTCTCCGTAATAGCTATTAATTTTTGATTTAGAGGATCTAAACCATCAATAATTTGTGTGATAACATCCATGACAGCTTCAGACGCTAATTCTTCTAAACTTAACTTTGGATTGTCAAGCAATGATGCAGCGACTGATGGGACAAAAATTCCACCTGTATTATAAAAAAATATATATTATTTGCATTTACTGAGGCCTGTTATAGAGCTAGGTGTATAAGCATGTAAGTGTCAAAGCGACTAGTTATTGCTTCGATCTCTACTCCAGGAAATGAAATATTTTAATTCACTCACTCTGGTAACATGGCAGAGTGTGGCATATTGCTTCAAATGTGGTAGGTTATTAAGTTTTCTCTACAGAACCTCCCTACCATGAGCAGGAGTGAAGCAGACAGAGAAAGAGAGAGGGTCAGAAGGAGGGGTAACTTAGTGTCAAAACTTGAAATCTAAAATTTGAAACATGGCCTGATATACTAATATATGTAGTAAATCTCCAGTGACCTGAGTAAGAGAAAGATTGCTTTTAGAATCATCTTACAGAGTAAGATATTAGAGCATATATTTTATATTACCTGCACTGTCATCTGACCAAGATACTTGAAGTATTTTAGAAACAATATTTCTCAGTTGTTCTTCTGTTAGTTCTGTACAGCTAACTGTCCGTGACCTTTGTATTTTACGTGCTGGGGATTGTGTTGGATCACTATCCTCAACCTAAAAATAAATCTATATGAACAACTAGTTGATATTAGATTTCATGCTATGTGTTATAGAGTACACAAAGGTAATAATTGTTTCATAGCATAATGTTTAATTTCTCATTTGGTAGGGTCAGCTCAGTTGGAATTCACTATTGGAACAATCCCGTGAAAGAGTGGCCACTAAAAGAAAGAGGGGACTTTCCACTCAATTTTCAAATTCCATGTGAAGTGAGGGAACTCAACGTCACACTTAGTTTTGGAATATCAAGAAGATGAAAAATAAAAATTTCAAAATTACAGCCTTATTGTAAATTTATTCTAAAAATAAGCATAATAATTTATACTTGTATTTTGTAATATGTTTATATGTTTGTATATTATAATTGATAATAATATATATATATTTAATATATGAGGATTAATAATGTTTATTATATAAGAATATAATATATGATAAGAGAAAAGATATAAATTATTAAATACCATTATGGTACTTCACCACAATAAATTAATATGAACTAAATAAATGATAAAAATGACAATCTATTAGTTATGAAATGTAGCAATTTAAAATATAAAAATTTTACTCAATCTATAAGACCATT
The DNA here is from genome assembly GCA_019049475.1 of Eueides isabella. Lineage (NCBI taxonomy): Eukaryota > Metazoa > Arthropoda > Insecta > Lepidoptera > Nymphalidae > Eueides > Eueides isabella. The sequence continues at coordinate 9,754,820 of CM032399.1, forward strand.
ATATAATATTTAATATAATACACACCTCCATAGCCTCTTGAATTGTCTCAGATTGTGAATTTCTCTCTGATACATCATCAACTTCCATAGATAATGAGCGCCTTGAACAACTTGGTGAAGCATTACTTGTTCTAGCTCTAACTGGTGGAGGTTCTGCAAATTGTGCTGGTGATATAGACCTAGATGTACTATCCTCTCGTATTGATGCACCTTCTGACCCACTGACAGTTGACTGTGGTAGAACCCTCACTGAGCCACAGCTTAATAATGTCTCATCGCCCATTGAATCAAAACTATTATATTGTCTTGTTTGAGATAAATCTGTCATTTTTGTGTCAGGCATCTCATCTATTAAGTTATTATCTGTTTTTTCTGTGACAATTAAACCGTCTGCTGGAATTTTGGCTTGATCTGACACTTCATTTTTATTTTCAGAATAACTTTGATCTTGATTTGTAGTGCCTGAATTTTCAAAAGAACTCCTTGGAGTTTGAGCTGGTGTTGGAGATAAGCGAGATGGTGGAACAGGGCTTAATATATCAGACGGTATTGAAACACTTGGTGTTACTGGGGGACTTGTAGGAACTGGAGACGAACCAGTCCCTCCCAATGCTGCAAGACGCGCCAATCTTCGTCTTCGTATCTACAACAAAATGAAAATTAATTGTTGCAAACGTAGCACGTGTAAAGTTTACACTCACATCAACACTTTTCACTACGATACGAACGCTTTGTTTTGTTACGAAATTAGATTGACCATACGCATTATGCCAAGGGCCGTTTACAAAATAAAACTCACCTCTTCTGGACTGAGTTCACTCATTGCAGAAAACTTATTTTGTGTATAATATTACAAATAACTACTAATACTAATTATAATTAAATAGCTCTTTAGAAATTGAAACAGACAGAACAACGGAGCAAGCTACACAACGTCAAGCAGTCAGTCACCTCTAGCTCAGCTGAGACGATTGGCTATTTGACGTTTGTACTTTTGAATAGATGACGAGAAAGTATTGAAAATACACGCGTCATCCTCATGCAACCTAAACAAAGCAATTTATTGATACTCTGTATAAAGAGTAGAGATTATAATTATTTTCATCTTAATTGAGCATTATTGTATCGAGTAAAAATTTGTAATTTTTATTCTTACTAACAATTTATCGTTAATTATACATAATACTTTTTCATACTCTGTAACAATAATAAAATTATTTTCCTTTCAGTATGGGTATTTTTCCTTTTTATAGAATTATTAAAATTATATAAAGAAACCTTAATATTAAATAAAGAAGAATCATATAGAAGTAAAATTTGATGTTATTCAAAAAAGTATAATACGAGTAGTAGTAGTTTACCACTAAAAAGGTAAAGAAAAAAATACATAATTTACAAAACTTTCCAATAACACGAGTCTAGTTATTAAACATTAGAAAAGACATAAGAGAATATGATCTTAAACTATACCAAAGTGAATGATGATCTACAGTCCCCGACCATATTCCTCCATTAACCCACTATAAAGTTCAGTTGGCAGTAAAAATGTTGATATACAGCAAATCCCCGGAATGAATGGAATAACAACTAATGTATTTAAAACAGGCGAAATCATACTTTTACTATATCTATTATACGTTTATTACTTAAGTTTGGCAAGTTCCCTAAAAATGTTGTCATTCGAATAACATACTGCTGCACAAGAAATGCGATAAATCCACTATCAAAAATTATCATCCTGTCGCCGAAATTGTTGTCAGTCACAGTCTTCTAGACGAGTTTTTCGGAAACTAGCCAGCTGGCGGCATAAGCACATTGTGGTTGAGGAGAAAAGGCTAACAAACCTGCGACTTGCTGATTGCCCTTTTCTCTTCATCTGCGTCAGAATTGCAAATTTTGCTTGAAGATCAAAGCGTACCTTGAGGTTGGACTAAAGATGAATACAGCAAAACTGTGTGTCAGGAGGCTCAATCGCGCAAAACAGCAAATTACACTTTCGCACAAAAGTTGGTGACGTGGCAATTATGGCCGCAACGCTAAAATGGGACTGGGCCGTACACGTAGGTATGGGAATATCTATACTGAGTGAGTTCCAAATTCCAAAAAGAAGAATCGGCAGAACAAAACGAAGATGGCGAGGTGAACTGGAGCATGACAGACCTGACTGGAGAGCAATAGCTAGAAATGGACAAAAGTGGAATAATTGGACTCAGGTCAACAGTGGGACAGTACAGGCTAGTAAAAAAAATAAATTACTAGTTGGCCTATCAACAGATTGTTCTTACTTTTAAAAGTTTTTGAAATACTACTTCAAATGATATATGTAAAATATAGGCTTGCTAGTATACCGAAGATTGCCTAAACTTTAAATATTTCTTTTTTTATATATAGTACAATATGATTATATAGTATAACATATAACTTTGGTTTACAACAAAAAGTATGTGTGCTTACACACACACATAATAATCATTCAACTTTTATTAAGATTAGTTTTAGCTAGTTTGATTGTTATATTTAAGAAATTCCATTTTTTCTGCTTCGCGTTGAATCCCGCACGAGGCAGGGTAGGCAGAGGGAACCCGGAAACCTAGTGTTAAGACACTCCGTTCCATTTCCGTTCCCAAGGAATTCCATAGGCGGACAAAATTGTTAAAAAAGGATTTTTTGCAGAAGCAAGAAGAGTGGCAAGGAATTTTAAGAGCCCAGAACTAGAAGCAGAGTGGGTCATAATGTGATTCATATAAACATTAAAATCGTTCTTAAAGATAGGAGCAGGGGTGAAGAAGGGAGAACATTATACAATAGATATAGTAGAACGTGAATATTCTGGCTAAATCGAAATTGGGTGCCACTTGATTTTTTTATTTTCCGAATTTCAATTCGGACACGTGGTCATGTACTTGCAAAGTCCAAATATGAAAGTTATGCAAATATTTTGTAGACTCTTTAAGGCAAAATAACAAAAATCAAGATAATCAAAAATTGGTAGTAGGAGGGATTGTGCCATGGTAAATAGTAACGCAGTCGAAGAAAAACCACAACAGCTACAGCAGCTTTTTAAATAAATATTGATCAAAAATAATATCTTAATTTTTTTCTTTGTCTGGAAAGGAGATTTTTGTTACATCAGACGACCTATTATAGTTGCTTGATTCTTTTTTAATTTAATTTTAAGTCTTAAATATAATGTTAGATATACTTCATAAATAGTAAAAAAAAAAGATGGGATAACATGCTCCACTTAGAAACAGAATTCTGAATCTGGATACATTGCTTCTGCTTGCTGCGACCATGCAAGTAAACGTGAAACCAATCAATTACTTTAGCATATATGTTAAGAGAATACATAATAGCAAATAAAATAAAGGCGTCACTAAAATCAAACAAATAAAGGCGTTACTAAAATCAAACAAAATCATTATGTTTACTTCATGATTAATCACAGCCAAACGAGTCAGACCTCAAGGGGTTAAAGACCTCAAGTGTAAAGGATTGTTGTAAAGACAGAAATTTATAAAGTTGTTGATGTATAAGGCGTTAAAAGACTTTTAATAAAATTGTAAAATGGATATAGGTCGGTAATCAGATATGGTGGAAGAATTACGCTTTTAAGGCAGTAGCGTTAACCGAACTTTCTTTCCAGTGTCACTATGTATTTATAAAAAATTATAAAAAAATATTCTATTACGACCATTAGTGCTTTGCTTTCCAATCTCAACTGATTTAAGAAATTTCTTCAAAAATTGATTTATGAATATAGCGTCATTATTTACTCCTACACACCCCGTTACATCAATTTCAAAATTTAATGAATTTTAGTCGGTTATTATCATTTGCATTACTTTTATATTTAAATTTAGCACAATTGTTCCTAACTTATAACGTTTTATGTACTTTTGTAAGCCACGGTGCAGGTCACTTGCCAGCCCTGTGTCCTAATACTTATTCAATATGTATGGGTCTTATAGGGACATGAGTAAGATGATAGTTAATTATCACATTATTTAACTAAATGTTAAATAATGTGACAATTAAATACATAGACCGTTTTCCGATCTATATTTCCAGCGTGCTCATGTAAACGTTCTAAATCCATACCATAAAGTTTCTTTAGTTTAAGAAAGATTCTTGATTTTGCTTTGGGGGGTTTTACGTTGTACGAAAGGAAAGTAACATCATGATAGGAAATTGTGGTAGCATTGCATTGACTATGGAAGAAAGTTTCAACATGAACTATGGAAAAAAATAAATTAAGCCTAGAGAAGGTGCACAATAGCTCCATTCACAGCATTTGTTAATTGATGTGCTCGACTCGACTCGTTTTTAAGTCACGTGTTGAAATTTTGGGTTTATGTTTTCAAAAAGAGTTTCAAACCAACATAATCCGCTGTTGACGATGGGCTATAGTACACATTTTATTCAGTCCATTTAAATCACGTCAATTGTGAAAGAAAATGTAAGGGCTTACATTTTCTTGACTTAGTTAAATATTACACCATTTATTTTTAGCTTTACGCTGAATGCCACCCATGGCAGAGTACATTCCGTGTAAAGCTCAAAAAACAGAGGTAATTTTCATATGTGACTAACTGCGTGAAGATTTTTTTTTTTATTTTTGCATACATGATTTATGCTTTTTGACACAAAATAGTTTAAAAGTATGCTAAAATATGTTCAAAGGATTATAATTATAATATTTCTGTGTGCCCATGTAATTAGATATAGATAAGTATAGATTTCTGACCTTCCTTTTAATATTTGTATCACACTCTCATTCATCAATATACGAAAATATGACAAGCTACGATATCGTGACGGTAAACATTACACTTTTTCATATAAAAAATCTTAATTAATTTATCTATGCTTTACTCTGTGCCACAGAGTCTGTGGCAATAAAAAATAAAAAAAAATCGATATCCGCATGTTTTCAATTTGTTTATGTTTTTTATTTGTTTAAACTTAAATGGGTTTTAATATTATACAGTTCCTATAAATTGTTATAACTATTTATGTGGAATAAAAGACAAAACAAATTATGTTATAAATATGTAGTGAAGAATAATATATGTGGTAAAAAATATATTTTAATTAGAACTAAGAAGTAACATTAACAAATAAAAATGACGAACAATACGGTATTAGAATTAATTTCGGGTCTCAAGTCTCGGCATACTGAGACTAGACATAAGTCGATACGAGAACTTCTGCATTTTGTAAAAACAGATCTTAGAGAAATGACACAGGAAGCTGCTACACAAGTACTCGATGAAATTAATCAACAAATTCATCTTCTTACTTCGAGTTACGATAATAATGACAAGAAAGCAGGAATTTTAATTATTGGTAATGTAGTTTTAATATTTTTCTATATTGATATAGAATTTTGTGTGTGTTATGATACTTAACATAAATATATTTACAGTATGTCTAGTAAGTGGAGATTCTGAAGCTAATAAGACGAGAGTAATTCGTTATGCCCAATATATAAGAAACATATTTCCTTCAAATGATACAAATATTCTGGAATTAGCTGCAAAGACCATGGGTAGGATAGCAGTTTCATTAGGCATTAAGAGAGCAGAATTTCTTGAATCAGAAATAAAAAGAGCATTTGAATGGTTAGCCGAAGAAAGAAATGAATCCAAGCGTTTATCGGCTTGCTTTATTTTAAGAGAATTAGCTATAGCTATGCCTACATATTTTTTTCAGCATATTAATGGATTCTTCAACTATATTATGCTTGCTTTGCGTGATCCTAAAGAACAAATAAGAGAGGCAGCAGCTAAAGCTATAAGAGCAGCTTTTGTTGTTACATCAAAAAGAGAAATTCCAGAACAAAGCAATAAAGCCCATTGGTATATACAAAGTTATGAGGAAGCCGTAGCTGCTTTCGCTGACCAAATGGCAAGGGAAAGAATATTAAGTAGAGATGATCATGTTCATGGTGCACTTTTGATATTAAATGAACTTCTCAGGTGTTCCAATGCAAGTTGGGAAAAAAAGTATACAAATCTTATGCAAAAACTTGACTCTGAGCAGGAAATATTAGATGAAATGTCCAATTTTAATCCTAAAGGCCATTTATCTGGATACTATAGCTACTCAGAAGATAAAACTCAGTCTGTCAACATAACTGAGTCTTCTATATGTAAAAAATTGATTGCTGAAAAATATGACAATATATCTGTTGGTAAATAAATGCTTTAATTGTAAATATTTTATTAACTATTTTACTGCCATTGATAGACTATTATTGATGTATATATATTATTTTAATTTACAATTTGTTTGTCTATAGCTTAGATGATTATAGTTTAGTTTTTATTAATATATAGTAAAACATTAATATTTAAAATATAAAATTTCCAGAGGTTATGGCTCAGCAAATATCAAGGTCTCATAGTGTCCATCAAATGCTATTGCTAATAATACCAAGATTAGCAGCATTCAACAAGGAAGCATTTGCAAAAAAACACCTAAAATCAACAATAAATCACCTTATCACATTCCTTAGAGGCAGGGAAAAAGAAAAAGCTATGGCTTTTACTACATTGGGCTTGATCTGTGTTGCAGTTGAAGATGACATTCGACAGTATCTGCCAAGAATTATAGAAATAATTAAAGTGACACTCCCATTAAAAGATGTTCCAAAAAAGAAAAATGGTAATGAAACACCACTTTTCAACTGTGTTACATTACTAGGTATATCTATGAAAGAATGTATTGCAAATGAAATAAAGGAACTTTTAGATCCAATGTGTGCAACAGGCTTGAGTCCACAATTGACAACTTGCTTTAAGGAGCTCAGTCATAATGTGCCGTCTTTGAAAAAGGAAATAACAGACAGATTGCTAAATATTCTATCATTAATATTAAGGAAGAAACCTTATATGTCCAATAGTTCAGATTCTCCAGTTGTAATGTTATCCTCGGCCCTGTTAGTTGAGCCACATGATGCTGTCAAACTGGTCCTAGCATTACATACTCTTGGGACATTTGATTTCGAGTGGAATAATACACTAATGTCTTTTATAAGAAGATGTACAGATTATTATCTACAAAGTGAACAACAAGATATTCGACTAGAAACAATAAAAACTGTGGCAAAATTACTCATAAAAGCTATTGAAAGATGTGCATACTCAAATTCGAGAACGCTCAATGTGTTAATCGACGAATCTCTGGGTAAGCTCTTATCGATTGGCCGTTCAGACTTTGATCACGAAGTTCGATATAGAGTCCTGGAAATATTTACTAACCCAGTGTTTGACAAATATTTGGCTGTAGAAGAACATCTTAGCTGTCTATTTGTTGCCATCAATGATTCTAATAGTGAAGTAAGTGAATTAGCCCTGTGTGTGGCTGGAAGACTGAGCAATGTCAATCCCAGTTACACAACACCAGCCTTGCGACAGTTGTTTGTGCAAATTCTAATGGAGCTTCAATATTCGGAATCAACACGAAACAAAGAGCAGTCGTTGCGAATGGTGAACAACCTCATATGTCACGCTCCGAGGTTGACGCGACAGTTTGTGGATACTATATTAAAAGTACTGGTACCAAAATTGAAAGAGAGTGACAGCAACTCTGTCATGATTTGTATAATATTGAAGGCTATAGGAGATCTAGCAGAAGTTAACAGTGGAGGCAATGCATTAGTCCAATGGCTGCCAGAATTAATATCGATACAACTGGATATCTTATCCGATCCTAACCAACTCGAGAAAAGGAGTATAGCTCTGTGGTCTTTTGGACAAGTGATAAGTTCAATTGGATATGTTGTAACACCATACATGGAGTACCCTAATCTCATGGATATGCTGCTCAATCTAATAAAAACTGAACATAACTCAAGAGACAGGCGTGAAGCAGTTCGTGTATTGGGTTTACTGGGCGCACTAGATCCATATAAACATAGGATTAACCAGGGGCATATTGATTTTCAGACAGTTTCCACGTTGATTCCCGTCACTGACACTCATGATAATATTGATACAAGTGTAAGTGAAATGCTCGTGAGTATGTCCCCGTTGGTTCTGGATGAATTTTATCCGGCGATCGCAGTTACTTCTTTGATGCGTATTTTGAGAGATCCATTGCTGTCTCAGCATCACATTAGCGTTGTTCATTCAGTTACCTACATATTTCAAACGTTAGGCATCAAATGCGTCCCTTACATTTCACGTGTGACGCCCAGCCTCTTGTACGTGATACGTACCACTGACAATCAAAGTTTTAGAGAGTTTTTATTTACGCAATTAGCGCTTATAATATCTGTTGTAAAAATACACATTCGGGAATATTTAGAAGACATTTTCGACTTAATAAGGGAATATTGGACACCCGATAGCCAGATTCAGCACACGCTCATACTCCTCGTTGAACACATAACAGTGGCCATTGGTACTGAATTCAAGATATATCTAAGAAAGATATTACCAAACATATTAAGGGTCCTTAAATGTGATAACAGCAAAGACAGAATTCTAACACAAAAGCTATTGTTGGCCATACAAAAATTTGAAAATAATTTAGATGATGTTTTACTATCTGTAGTGCCAGCGATAACGGGACTTTTTGATGGAAGAAATATACCGACGTCAATATCAATATTAGCAATGAAAACAATTGAACACTTGTCTATGTATTTGTATTTTAAACCATATTCAGCGATGCTTATACAAGCTTTGGCAAAAGTTTTGGAAAATAATCCTGCCTTAAGACAAACTGCTATGGACACACTGTGTGCTCTAATTGTTCAATTGGGCCGCGAATATATAGATTACATACCTTCAATAGATAGGATATTATCTAAATATAAAATCCAATGCCCGAATTATATTGTTTTGGTAACTCGTTTACAAGTCATTTCAACTTTAGCTTCAGATGATGATTATTTGGATGAAACAAGATTGCGGCTGCGAAATCAAAAAAGTGATGTAAGTTTTGCTTTAGTACCAAATTAGTTGTTATTCTAAGTTTTAATTTTCTTTTACATGATATATATGCGTGATATCTTTTATAATGTCTTCTAAAAATTTGATTGTGCCCTACTCTTTTAAAACATCTGGACCAATTTGTTTTAAATGTTGTACTTTTAAAATATATTTGGACTAAATAGATTGTGTTACAGTTATAACACTAAAAGAGCTGAAAAATATCATGTTTATATTATATTTATTTTGGCGCTTTAATTTGGCGACGGGTAATACATCATCTATCGTACTGTCTAGTCCAGTCTGCTAAACCATAAATTTTATATACAGATTTATATGAAGCTGCGCTTGGATACAGTTGAAGCACTCTCTATGAGTGTACATAAAATAATAATTTACGTTACAGGTTGTTACTGGTGACCTTCAACCGATTCAAAAGCTATCCCTTAATGTGGATAAACTAAGAAAATGTTGGTTGGTTAACAATTTAATATCAAAAGAGGATTGGTTAGAATGGTTACGTCAACTCAGTGTTGGATTCCTGACTGAGTCAAATAGTCCAGCTATTAGGTAAGCCAGCTTCACTTTTAATATAACTTTGTCGATATACAATATTTTTATTTTAAAATTACTTGGCAACTGCTTCATTCTTTATTTTCAAAAAAGTAATCTATTAAGATTTGTCTTTAAGATATGTCTTATAATATATAGAATTGGATAAAAAGTATATCGGTAAGTTTTATTAACTTTGTCGTAAAAAGTAATTATGGCTGAATTGAATTTGTCACCGTAGTAACAAGTTGACTACGCGACTAAACTTGCATTACTTCTAATTGGGAAAAGCGGAAAGTTGGGACGGAGGGTCTTACCACTAGATTCCGAAGGTCACCACTGCTTATCCTACTAAGTGCAGGATATAGCGAGAAAATTAACAAAAAAAATCTCTATCATCATCATTGCAAATTAGGGTCCTTAAGATGTTTAAAAAAATCATGTATTTTTGCAACAGGGCATGCTCCAGCTTAGCTCAAAACTACCCCCAATTAGCTAGTGATTTATTTAACGCCGCATTCATGTCTTGCTGGACTGAACTCGGCGACCACCCTCGGGCTGAACTAGTGGTGGCTTTAGAAAAGGCCCTCGCGGTGCCCGACGTGCCCGAAGTGGCCCTAGCTGTTTTAAATCTGGCTGAATTTCTAGAGCACTGCGAAAAAGGTGCTTTACCTATATCCATTAAACTTCTCGGCGACACAGCTATTACTTGTAGAGCATATGCTAAAGCTCTCTATTACAAGGTAATGTTTGAGTTCAGTTTCTTAAAAATAAGTGAATTAAACATTTAAATTAATACAATATTTATATTTTTTTTATTCCTTTATTTGTATAGGAAGAAGAGTATAAAAGAAATCCTTCGACGCAAGTCGTCGAGGCTCTTATTCATATAAATAATAAGTTACAACAAAAAGAATCTGCTAATGGGTTGCTAGAAAAAGTAATAATGCAGAAAAAGAGTGGCGATTGTTCACTAAATGTTCATGTTCGTTGGTACGAGAAATTACATAATTGGGATCAGGCGTTGGACCTTTACAGTAAGAAGCTGGAGGTGGACCCACTTGATGTTGAATCGAAAATGGGAATGATGCGCTGTTTGGAGGCCATGGGGGAATGGAGGAAACTCTTCACTATAACAACGGAACAATGGGATTCAATGGGAGATGATATTAAAAAGAAATCGGCGAAAATAGCTGCAGCTGCGTCGTGGGGTCTACAAGAGTGGGATTCTATGAAGAAATACGTATATTGCATGCCTGAAGACAGTCATGATGGTGCTTTCTACAGAGCAATTTTGTCGATCCATGATGGACAGTGGTCTGAGTCAAGACACTATGTAGATACTGCGAGGAATTTGTTAGATGCAGAATTATCTGCGGTCGTAGGAGAAAACTACCAGAGGGCATATGGAGCTTTAGTAAACGCTCAGTTACTTACAGAATTAGAAGAAGTAGTGACTTACAAACTTGTAGAAGAAAGACGAGGCATTATTCATAAGACGTGGTGGAACAGACTACAAGGCGGTCAACGATTGGTCGAAGATTGGCGAAAAATGCTGCAAATACGCAGCCTTGTCTTGACTCCCCGAGAAGATTTCCAAACTTGGCTAAAGTTTGCATCATTATGCAGGAAAACTGGAGCTATTAATCAAGCTCACAAAATAGTTTTGTCAATACTAGGTTGCGATCCAGCCACGAATCCAGATGTACTATTACGTGTCGAAGATCCAAGAATTGTATTGGCTTATAGTAAAATTTTGTGGCATGCCGGAAATAAGCGCTACGCGTACGATGTCTTGCAAAGACTTGTCGATAACTCTGAACCAGATAATGAAGACCAGTGTAGGTTGCTCGCGCGTTGTCATCTTAAACTTGGTTCATGGTGCGAATCGCTACAAGAAATAAATGAATTATCGATCCCTGAAATTTTAAGAAATTATGCCTCTGCTACTTTTTACGCCCCAGACTGGTATAAAGCGTGTCACGCTTGGGCGTGCATGAATTTCGAAACTGTTTTATTTTATAAGCAACAGGACAATATATCCGAAAGCAGCACGGCCGGCGGTTCGGGGGAGAAAAAAATATCAAGAGCGGAATTTATTAACACCTACACTATACCGGCTATTGAAGGATTCTTTAAATCCATAAGTCTGTCAAATGGTAGTTCTCTTCAAGACACACTACGACTTCTCACGCTGTGGTTCGATCATGGACATCATCCGGCCATTTACGATGCCTTATTCGAAGGAATCAGACAAATTGACGTTAAAATATGGCTCCAAGTGATACCACAACTAATTGCCAGAATAGATTCTCCAAGAAGCTTAGTCGCAAAACTCGTACACATTCTGTTAATAGATATCGGAAAGCTACATCCACAGGCTCTAGTATACCCATTGACTGTAGCGACGAAGTCCTCTTTCGTGACGAGGAAGGCCGCAGCAAATTATATATTGAAAACGATGAGTTCACATTCGCAAAGATTGGTTAATGAAGCTGCTATTATATCTGAGGAATTAATCAAAGTGGCGATGTTGTGGCACGATCAAGTGTATACGGCTCTCGACGATGCTTCTAGGTAATTTTGTTTTTCTTTCTTCTTTTTACATAAAAAAAAACCTAAATAGTGATAAGATGGTTTACATAATTTCTTTTTCAGATTATACTATAGTGAAAAAGATTACAGAGGAATGTTCAGGACGCTAGATAAAATGCACGCTATGTTGGATCGTCCCCCGGAAACATTGAAGGAAGTTTCATTTCTACAAATGTACGGTCGAGATTTACAAGAAGCACAGAGATGCTGCGAACTTTATAAGGTTGGTATATTTTTTCGCTATATCCCGCACATGGCAGGGTAAGCAGAGGGAACTTGGGAACCTAGTGTTATGACACTCCGTTCCGTTCCCCAGTGATCGTCGAATTTGAAGCATTGCGTGTTGAGAGTAACACGCTTGTGTACCTGCTCCACACTATGCCTCTATGGTTTTGTATTTTTTCCTAATATTATAAAACTATAATCAGTTCTTTAAGTATGCGTTTGAAAGGCCATTTCGGGTTTATTTACATATCATATATTCTCTATTACAATTACTTTTAGATGCTTCATTTATATGTGATTTTAATAATTATTAATATTGCTAACGAGAACCGACATTATATGAATTTCAAGCTACGAGCTGAGTAGCCGGAGAGAGTTCATATATACGTTCGTCATGTTGTTAACTTCACTATCCTCTAGACTCATCGGTACTGTGTCCTCGAACGTCAAGGTCGAGGTCTCCTGTACCTCTCACTTTCAGTATTCGATCTCGCCTGCAGGAGACGTCGTCGGAGCGGCACCTGAACGCGGCGTGGGACGTGTACTGCCACGTGGTGCGGCGCATCGGCGCGCAGGTGCGCTCGCCCGCCGCGCTGGAGCTGCAGTACGTGAGCCGGCGCCTGCACGCCGCGCGCGCGCTGCTGCTGGCCGTGCCCGGCTCCTACGTGCCGCACCACCCCGTCATCAGGATCGCCAGGATCAACACGCACTTGCAGGTACGTACGGGTTTGTGTATGCTTTCGGCACACGGGAGATGTTGTCAGAGAGCTTATCTTTTTATTTTACACATAGCGTTTTGGGTGACAGAACCCAGCGCCACGTTATTATTGCCTTATCAGACTAAGGAAATTAAATATAATTTAAAACCTCACAAGCATCATTTATGTTTTCTAAATACGTCATTATTGCGAAAGATCAGGAAAAGATTAGATGCCTAATATGCTTATCGTGATTTTAACGTGTTATTTACAATAATATAATTTATTTATAGGTCATTAAATCAAAACAAAGGCCACGTCGACTTACAATCCAAGGTTCCGACGGTAAACAGTACATGTTCCTGTTGAAAGGGCACGAGGATCTCCGTCAGGATGAAAGAGTGATGCAATTATTTGGACTTGTCAACACTTTACTTCAGGCCGATCCGAGCACTAATAGACATGACCTGGCCATACAAAGATATGCAGTTATACCTCTATCGCCTAACTCGGGGTTGATAGGATGGGTGCCACAATGCGACACGCTGTATAACTTAATAAGTGATTATAGAGATAAGAAGTCGAATAAGCTGGCTTTGACCAAAGAACAGCAGATCATGTTGGGAATGGCGTCCGACTATCAGAAATTAATGTTGAAACATAAGGTGTGTTCATATTTTAATGTCCAAATTCATATTTTATGAGTATATAACCAACATTTCTTTCTATTTACTATCAGCTCCACGCTGCATCCCGCATATGGCAGGACAGGCAAAGGGTACTTGCGAAACTAGTGTTACGACACTCCTCTCCGTTTCCCGCTTCCTGCCAAATTTGAGACATTATGAATCGATTGGCGGAACTTAACGCCGCGTAATATTTCATTTTCTCAAGTGCGGATAGAACCCTGTCGCAAACGTCGCATTTACAGTCACATGCTTGTGCCTCGACAAGCCTCTATTATTTCTTAATAATTCGACTAACTATTAAATGATTTTAATATTATAATATTTTCAGGTGGAAATATTCGAATATACGCTATCCCAAACACCAGGAAACGACCTAGCAAGGCTTCTGTGGTTAAAGAGTCCTTCAGCTGAAGCGTGGTTCGAACGTCGTACTAACTATACACGGTCATTAGCTGTAATGAGTATGGTGGGGTACATCCTGGGCCTGGGAGACCGACACCCCTCTAATATAATGTTGCACAGAGTTACTGGCAAAGTGCTGCATATAGATTTTGGTGATTGTTTCGAGGTGACCCAAACTAGAGAGCGTTTTCCAGAGAAAATCCCGTTTAGGTTGACTCGGATGCTTATTAATGCTATGGAGGTATGTATTTATGTGTTTTTTTTAATATTTTATGTGTATTTCAGTGTTTTTACTTAAATTAACGTGAACGCTATTATAAATATTTTTAGATAAGTTCTCAGTTTAGATGTTTTAGTTATTCGTTCAGCGCGGCGATACAGGCCCTTCAAATATTATGTAACGCCTTTTTTTTATATTTTGAATCCATCTCCATAGTATGTTTTTTTACTCGTTTGCCCTTCTTCTAGATGAGGAGACCCATCATTCAGTAAAATAAGCTTGAAAAAATACTGTCGAGTGATTCCTTGTTAAACAAATCAAAACAGTCTAATTTATAACTTCCCTTGTAGGAATGACCTTTTCTTTTTTAAAAAAAATCTAATAAGGCGTTTACAAGCCCCTCTCTTTGTAATACATAACAATGCTTTAATAAAACACCTCCCCCCCTCTATAAATTGTGGTAAATAATACTTAAACGCTTATAAAAATAAAATAGTAAAAAAATCCTATTTTAAACAAAACGAGAAATATATTATTATATGATTGTTTCTTTTATGTATATCAGGTGACGGGCATAGAAGGCACGTACCGCTTCACGTGCGAATCAGTAATGCACGTCCTACACAAGCACCGAGATAGCGTAATGGCGGTGCTAGAAGCGTTCGTCTACGATCCTCTACTAAATTGGAGATTAATCGACAACGAGCAACACTCCATCACCGAATCCACCTTCTCATCAGATATTGATTCGCCGTATTCTCTTCCAAGTCGCAGTAGAAATTTACATTATGAGTCTTTAGAAATGCCGCCCGAATCGAATCTAAATAAACGTGCTCTAGCTATATTAAATCGTATTCGAGATAAGCTGACTGGTCGTGATTTCCCTAATGTCGAGGCGGTGGTGAGTGTTCCGAAGCAGGTGGATTTATTGATTAAAATAGCTACTAATAATGAGAATTTGTGCCAGTGCTACATGGGATGGTGTCCGTTTTGGTGAAGCAATTTGACTTATATCGACGGATATACAGTATAATCTCTATATAACGGCACTCTGGGGACTGCGCGGTTTGTAAAGTGTGCTTGTTGAAAGGAGTGTTATATATATAATATCCTTATCATTATTATCAATGGAGTATGCCTTTTATAAATGTAAGATATTAATCAAATTAAACTGCACATATTGTTTTATACCTCTTTAAAGTACAAGTTGATAAAATTTTCCTATACCGATACATTTGTTTCTTAGTGTTTTCAGTACATTAGCACTAAAGATTTGGTGTTTCCGAGATTATATGTTGCAAATTATACTAACTAACCACTCTTGAATGCGTCCGTCGTTGTGTCAAGTTTATATGGAGTTTGAATTGAATTATTTTTATTTTGTGTAATGTATTACATACCTACAGCTGTGTATTTTTGTGTAAGATTTTGTTTTTGTTCATTATTATTGTAGTTATCGTTTTGTTGATCGTATCTTTAACAACCAAATGATATGTTGTTGAATCATTTCCGTACATCATTTATTTAATTTTAAGTTTTTAATGCTTTGTTTTTGTTTTGTAGTATATATTTATATTAATTATAATTATGATAGTGACAGAATAGATTCAAAATTGTCCAATTTACGTAAAGCTGTTTCTCTATAAACAAATATATAACTCTTTCGTAAACAGAATGATTGTATTCATAACATACTTATATAAGTATGTATATAAGTTGTAAAGTTCAGGACATTTTTGTTCAGGAATATTTATGTTCTCGAGTAACTCTTAAAACGTTTTCGCGTAAACATATTATAAAGTACTGTTTGAAATTTACTAGGCTTAATAAAATATATATGAAACCTTGTATACTACATAACTATTCTTAAAAATTCTCTGTTATTTCATCGTTTATGTTAGCGGGGCCTTCCCCTTTGTACTGCTAGTCTGTTATATTATTGCTTTTAGTATTGTTGTAAGTAATAACAAGTATTGTTCAGTTGTCTTACATCTACTTAAATGTATGGCATTTCAATGTCTCCGAGACGTAAATTTTGTGCGACATCTGTTTCTCATAGAATATATAGCATAAGTGTTAAATGTATTGAATAAAAAATACTTTTTAAACTATAAATATATTTTGTTTAAACCTATCATGTCATGACGTGTCACTTTATACATACACCTTTTTGCACATTTTATATAAAATCAGCATTATATGCTGTCCTGTTGGTAACTGACAAACGAAAGCGGTAACAACTTAGATAATTTGGTACACAAGACCCTGTCCATAGTGGGCTTAGCGAGGTACACGTCGATGTCGCCGGACGAACCTCTGAACTCGCTAAGTGTCTGTCGGCACACGCCGCACGGTGCGGTAAAGCTGTCCTGTTGATGCGCCACCACGGCCACCATACTGAACTTCAAGTAACCATCGCCCACCGCCTTAGGTATGGCCGCCCTCTCTGCGCAAATAGTGGGCGCCAACGTAGAGCTCTCTATATTACATCCTGTGTACACTTTGCTATCTTCCTCAGTCAATATAGCGGACCCCACGGCGAAATTAGAGTACGGACAGTACGCGCGTTTGCGTATCTTCGTCGCTTCTTCAATTAATTTTTTTACTGCTTCGCCTGAAAATGAATGCGTCAATTTATTAACGACGTCTTAATCAAGAGCAAACTTAACCAGATAAGCGGGTCGACCGAGGGCGTTCGGACGTTGTGATAGGGATAAACAATTTAATACGACATTAAATATTTTTGTTTTAACTTTTTTAAATTTTAATTTAATTTATTTCTTAAATGTATTTTTTTCTATACAAAAACATTACAAGTTTTTTTTTTGGAATATAATTTGGAATCTCTATCAAACAGGCGAAACTTCCATTGTGTTATTTTTTTGCTACTTTTTTATTATATATAAAATATATTTTATTTACACCAGGTTCAACTTAGTCTATTACGGACGCATTGTCCTTACTTTTTGCTAACTATAACATTATTATCATAATCACAAAACAAAATTTTATAAGTAGGCCAAAGTCGAGCAATAAGCGCGATTACAAATACATTTCCTCTTTATTTTGCAAGATCACTCATGTACTTAAAGATTGAGAATTTGGTTAAGGAAGTTGTAAAAAAATATTACAATAAAATGTACGATATAAAATGGCGCATTATTTAATATAAATAAATAGACTTACTTACTTAATGAATTAAAATCAACTATTTCAAAACTATCCATGGACGCGTATTGATATTGTCGTGTTCGCGTGTTGATTACAAAATGCTAGGAGCGTGCGACTCTCTATGTGGTAAGCGGCCGACTGATTATAGTTAATGATTGTTGATTAGATACTCGAGTTCTCGTGATTGAAAGTCTCTTGTGACTTATGTTTTCATATTCAAGGGTACTTTTTATTAATTCCAATATAATACACAATACTATTATGGAAAGGGAAATATTATAAGATCTCGATTTGGACTGCTAATTATAAAAATAGAGCTAATATGTAAACGAATGAAACAAAAAAAAACATTGTAGCGTCATGCCGTATCCCGTGCATGGCAGTGAAGCAAGAAGGAACTTGGGAACCTAGTATTAAGACACACCGTTCGACCTGCGTTCTCCACTTTCCGTTAAATTTAAGGCATTGCGCGTTGAGTGGCGGAACTCAACGCCGTGCTTTGCCTTATTACCAGAGCGAAGAAATGAAAACATTTAATATTTAATGAGCGAACCTACAATCTGTCATTTACAGTCACACGTTTGTGCCTTAGTTTAGTCTTAATATTTTTTTCTTAACTTACAATAATAATAAAAGGTCCAATGCACCACAAGTACCTACATTTTTTGTAAAAAAACAATGGTAGAGTTTTTAAGTTTCAGCCAAAGAACAATCTATTAAATTTATGATTCTTTTCCAGGATCTCCTTAGTCAATGTGGGTATAACTTTGAGCTAGTTATCACCCAGAACTACTACTATCTACTAGATACTAAATTTGTACCAATTAGATATTTCTTGTAGAACGCAACCACTGTTGAGACACTCCATTTCGTTCCCCATTTTTCACCAAATTTGATGCGTTCCGTGTTAACAAGTTAAAAATCCAAAGCCGCAGGCTTTCGATTTTTTAGCAAAGCGAAGAAATAAAATCTGAAAAGAAATTTGAAAATAATAAATATATGAAATATTTTTCCTTAATTCAGATCGAACCCACAACTTGAAGCGTTTACGGCCCCTGTGCCACGACAGATTTCATTTACTTATGAATGTATCAATAACAATACTATTTCAGAAGTGAAAAAAAAAAACATTTATTGGTAATTTGCCAACATAAAAAACTATATGTAAAAAATATATGTGGTCAGATTTTTTTATATAAAAAAAACGACTGCATAAAATATTTATTAAAAAACTTATTTTCATTATGCGCATAATTATTAATGTGGATAGTATCTACAAATTGTCAACTTCCTTAATTTTGTAAATTACGTTGTATGTAAGTATAATCACGTCCATTTTGTTAAGTAAAAGTCAAGGTAGCAATTGGAAATTCAATACTATTCCTGTCCAAGAACCAGACAGGTGAATCATGTAACCACAGCGCGTAAATGAAATATTATGTTTTTATTTAGGTTATTACAACTAATAGCTACAGTAGTTTCTTAACACTCGTGGTTGAAAGAGTTTCAATATAAACTATTTCAATATTTACATCTGTTACAGTACGGTCGACGTTTCGTACGTATCGTAGAAGATACAAAAAAATTAGGATATCGTAAAATCCATACATTGTGGCCATCTATAGCAAACTTCAGGTGGACGCTGACCGTACTTTACCTTAATATATAAAAAACTCACTCACTCACTCACTGCGTTGAGTTCCGCTACTTATCACGCAATGCATCAAATTTGGCAGAAAGTGGGGAACGTAAGTAAAACGGAGTGTCGTGACACTAGGTTTCCAAGTTTCCTCTGTCTGCCCTACAATGTGCGGGATACAGCGTGAAGCCGAGTGTAGTGAAATAGAAAACTAACCTGCTATTTTAACTTAGACGATAAATTAAGTGATATGAGCTACATTTAGCAACCCGTATATAAAAAAACAACTTGAGATAATACATATTTACTTTATTGAGTAATATCAACCCTATGAATATAGGTACATAGATCACTAATTAACCACATAATATTTAGCAGCTGCAAATCAAATCACAATATCACTTCATTATTTTATCAAAATCAAACAAAAAAAAGAATATCGTGGCTTTATTTCTATTAATTTAGAAATATGTTATTAATTTATTATTATTACTCTATAAATATTATCTCTTTTGTGTTTTCTTACATATGAAAGCATAAAAAAGAAATATCTAAAGAGATTAAAACTAAACTTCTATTTTGTTAACATTTTTGTTTACTTAGATTTTAAACAGAAAAGTTGAAGGACCACTAAGTGTCATATTCTACACAAAAATATCTGCAGTATTAAAAACAAATGAAAATAACAGAAAAGTTGTGGTTTGCTCATTTTATAAAATAAAACTGGCATCCAATAACCTAATAACAGTAAAAAAAATATTTTTTAACTTTCCCTTCAAATATATTAAAATTGTATAAATGAAAATCTTAACTATGCACATACTTAAAGTATAAAGGATTTTAATTATAGAAATGCCGTTGGGATTAAAATTAACTCAAGGAACCCATAAATCTTATCAATTACAATAATTATAATAAAATAGAGTAACAATTACAATTTGTTATTTAAAAAAAATTGGTACATATGTATATACCTATAAATGTATTTCAAATAACATTTATTTAATCGCTTATAAAATAAACCAAATTTGAATCATTTATTTATATCCCCATTTTATTTTTATTATTCTCCATAGCTTAATTAAATTTTATTCTAAGAGAAAAAACTATATCTAGTTTACAGACTAGAAATTCCCAAAATTAACCATAATGTAAACAGTCATATAAGTGATAATATTTTTTTTTACCGTCATAATCATAAGGAGTCGTCTATAAATTACGCCAAGCGAATTTCAGAATCATTTCAGCCATTCTCCATCCTTATCACTGCTGGTCAAATTAAGTGCCACGTTATATATTTTGCAGTTTTACTCATAGGTGTATATAATTTATATAAATTATTAAACTAAAACAGCAGTTTTGTTTTTATGTTTTGTATATTAACAAATATTAAAAATTTTGGGGCCTTGCTATTTTGTCGTGTAATACCATATATTATTGATCGCCTAACTACAACTTACCGTGTGATTATTACAACATAGATTTATATATATATATATATATATATATATATAAGGTCTTGTGTCTTTTTGTAAGCTTTACGCAATATACCAGATGGCAGGGAAGGCTAATGGAACTTGTTTTAAGTCATTTCTTCTTCTATTTTCCGTTCAATGCGAGTAATCAAGTTATCAGAGCAAACAAAAGAATGTCATAAAGGAACAGGCCCTGACATATAGATAGGAGTATGTTAGTATTCACCAGAAGGGGCACCAGCCAACGTAACACTGGCAAAGGTTCTCATTACTAGTGGCCTGCTGTATCAACAGGTCCACCTGCTTGTGCACGGAGACGGCGGCGTCGGGCGCGTCGTCGATGTGCGTGAAGTCGCGGCCCGTGAGCTTGTCGCGCACGCGGTTGACGATGGCCAGCGCGCGCTTGTTGAGGTTGGCCTCGGGCACGTCGTCGCGCGGCGGCGGCTCCGCGTCGTGCGGCGCGTGCGGCGCGTCCGACGCGCGCGAGCGCCGGCCCGCGTCTATGAGGCGCCAGTTCAGCAGCGGGTCGTACACGAACGCCTCCAGCACCGCCATCACGCTGTCCTTGTGCCGGTGCAGCACCTCCATCACGGACTCGCACGTGCGCCGGTATGTGCCCTCGATGCCGGTTACCTGTATGGCGTGTGGGGTGTGGTGTGTGGTGACAACTAATAATAACTGACAAACTTAAGAACCCAATGTTAAGTTACTACATTCTCATTGGGACACTTCTGTTACTCCCACTTTCCGCCGACTTTAATGTATTGTATGTTGCATTGCGGAACTCCACCAGAGCAAAGAAATGAAAACATTAAACGTTTCCTCGAGTAGGGATAAGACCCACAACCTTTAACATTTACAGTCCATGCTTGTGTCCCTGCGTCAGGACATGCTCCAATCATTTTTTTAATGATTTAGAATAAATATAACTGCACTACCTGTTAAAGTTTTCAAATAAATATTTTTTTAATGATTTAGAATAAATATAACTGCACTACCTGTTAATAATAGTCTGTAATGTTCAATATTTTCAAATGAAATACTAATACAAATTTTCATTATTAGTATTCTTCTTCTTCCTGGCATTAATCCCGGCTTGCTGTGCCAGGGTCTGCCTTCTTACTGAGCCTACTCCACTTTGCACGATCTTTTACGTCCTCAGTGGTTAGACCATTGGCTCTCATGTCCTGCATCACGACATCCAACCAGCGCTTCCTTGGGCGTCCGGGAGGTCTCACTCCAGGGACAGACATATCAAGGCACTTGCGTCCGACATAGTTCCTAGGCCGGCGCGCAACGTGACCATACCACCTCAGGCGACGCTCTTGGAGCTTATCCGCTATGTCACGGACTCCAAGACTACCTCGAATGAATGTGTTACGTATGCGGTCAGACCGCTTTACGCCGCACATCCATCTCAGCATCTTCATTTCCGTGACATGAAGCTCCTGAGTGTGCCGAGATAGTACTGGCCAGCATTCGCTGCCGTATAAAAGAACCGGTCGAACGATGCTCTTATATATCAGCCCCTTGAGTTTGGTTGGTATTCTGCGATCGCAGACCACACCAGTGACCTCCCGCCTTTTGGCCCAGGCAGCGCTTATCCGACCGTGAACGTCGTGATCGATGCCTCCAGACTCGTGCATAACGGATCCGAGGTACCTGAACTTTTCCGCCTTAACGGCTGGTTCAGTACCTATATGGATAGTGCTCGAGTCCGGTCTCCCGCAAGCCATGTACTCGGTCTTCGACACATTTAGTTTAAGACCGCCGTTCTCAAGCGTACCATTCCAGAGGTTCACTTTACGCTCTAGCATCAGCCGGTTCTCTTCAACGAGTGCTATGTCATCGGCATACATCATTAGCCACGGAGGCTGGTCTTGGATGTGAGCCGAGACAGTATCTAGCACTACGTTGAATAAGAATGGGCTAAGAGCTGAGCCCTGGTGAACCCCTACTGTAATCTGGAAAGGTATGGTGTCGCCAACAGCAGTCCTAACCATGGAAGCGGAATTGTGATACATATCTTTGATAATCTCAATATAGGCCTCAGGGATCCCTTTCAAACGCAATGCCCACCAGATACACTGACGAGGCACACAGTCAAAGGCCTTCTGCAGATCTAAAAAAGCCACATGCAGAGCTCTCCTCTTTTCCCTGTATGCCTCCATCAAAGTTCTGAGGGCAAAAATGGCGTCCATAGTACACGATCCAGGCTGAAATCCATATTGAGACTCAGAGACAGTACACTCTCGGCGGAGCCTGATATCGATAATGCGCTCGAAGAGCTTCATGGTGTGACTCATAAGCTTAATGCCCCTATAACTACCACAATCTTGGACACTGCCCCTTCCCTTGTAAATAGGGCTAATAAAGCTAAGCCGCCACTGGTGTGGCATCTTTCCAGTGTTCAAGATATGGTTAAAAAGGTCAGTAAGTATGAGCACACCAAGAGAGCCCAACGATTTCCACGCTTCGATCGGAATTTCGTCAGGCCCCACCGCTTTTCCGTTCTTCATGCGTCGAAGGCAATTCCGAGTTTCGTCAAAGGTTATTGGGGCAACAAGTCCGAGGTTAGGCGGTGGGTCGTGATGAAGACTGCACAGATGCTGAGTGTTCAGCAGCTCTTGGAAATAGCTTCTCCATCTCTCCTTCACAGAAGCGGGATTACAGAGCAACGTGCCCTGGGAATCTTTGACGCAAAGACATTTTGCGATATCTTGCGTCGCTTTATCCCGGCCACGGGCCAGTTTGTATATGAGCTTCTGCCCCTCCGCAGTTTCAAGTTTATCATATAATGGTGATAAACTCTCACTGCGGGCTCTGGCTACAGCTTTTTTGCTGACACGTTTTGCTACTATGTACTCCAGTCTGTCTTCAGGAGAGTTGGATTTCTGCCATTTCTTAAAGGCAGCCTTCTTTTCACGAATCACCTCCTGCACCTTGTCATTCCACCACCATGTCTCCCTGTCGATGACACGTCCTCCCTTAGAAACGCCAAGAACTCGTCTGCCTGCCGCAATGATTGCTAACTGAGCTCGATCCCAAGCATCCTGAGCAGTCTCGGTGTTAGTCGTAAGATTTCGACTTTTTACCTCTGCTAGGAAGTCGGTCTGCATCGGTCTATTCAGCAACCACCACTTGATCCGAGGCCTACGTTTCTCGGCTACTTTCTTCTTTGGAGTGACGTTAAAGTCCATGACAAGAAGACGATGTTGGGCCGTCAAGCTTTCACCTGGAATGACCTTACAGTTAGTAACCCTGCCCATATGACACCGTCTGGTCAACAAGTAATCAATTGGTCAACAAATACTAATACAAATTTTCATTATTAGTATTTCATTTAAAAATATTAAATATTTCACTTGTACGTGAGACTTCTATTTCGCTCTGGTAATTAGGCAAGCGCAGCGTTTGGTTCCGCCACTCAACACGGAATTCCTAAATTTCGGAGGACAGTAGAGAACGGAACGGAGTGTGTTAACACTAGGTTCCCAAGTTCCCTCTGACTACCCTGCCATGTGCTGGATACGGTGTGAAGCTAAAATAATAACAGACAACTTACCTCCATAGCGTTTATCAACATCCTCGTTAACCTGAAGGGTATTTTCTCCGGGAACTTATCTCTAGTGACTGCGACTTCAAAGCAATCACCAAAGTCAATGTGTAGGAACTTTCCAGTGACTCTATCTAACATGATGTTGGAAGGATGTCTGTCGCCGAGCCCCAGTATGTAGCCCACCATGCTCATGACCGCGAGCGAGCGCGTGTAGTTGGTACGTCTCTCGAACCAGACCTCTGAGGAAGGGCTTTTGAGCCATAGTAGCTTTGCGAGGTCATCTCCAGCGGTGTGCTCTAGAGCATGCTCGAACACTTCCACCTATCAAATGTAAATATGAATTGTGATGAAATTCGTGACACATGTACATTGTATGAATGTGGGTTCTATTATTGAATAATTTAAAAAAGGATATATTTCCTTGCGATGGTATAAAGAAGTTCTGCACTCCACAAAACACGCCACGTCTCGAAAATTGAGTAGAAACGTAATGCTTTTACAATATACTACCTCTCTCTAGTTCGGCAATTTATATGGGAAAAATTAATGAATTTGGATAAAACTGCATCAGAAAACATTTAATATGTCCGATCTTCATATACGTTCTGTATCTGTTACTATTTCAAACTACCCTACCTTGCACCACGAAATGTTCTAACTTGTTTGTATTGTACTGATATTATTAGTTTAATGTAACTGTGTTACTGTGTATTACTGTGACTTTTCCATGTATTTTGTTTACTTAATATTATATATTTTTCTCTGTAAGTGATTTAAATGTAAATCTTTTGAGAAAATAAATGTCTTTAATCTTATTTTTTTACTAAATAATGGCACCTACATATGATAGTTTAAAAATTTCCAGCGCAATCGTGAAACCACTCAATTAGTGGTGGTTATATCTTTTATCATTAACATAAAAACGATTTTGTATTTCAACAATCTGATGTGAGGATCAACTATGTTTAGATTCACTTAACAGATTTCTACAAAATATGTGATTACAATAAAGATAACCAAAACTTACATTGTTATATCATAGCCACTTTAAAAGAAAAATAACAATATACATCTATTTAAAAACTAACCTTTTGCATTAGCATCAACTTTTCCAAATCTGACGCCATTCTCTGCATTATCCTGTGCTCAATATTCAGTAGAATCTTTCTTTTCTCTCTATAATCTTTTATAAGCGAATGCAAAGTATCGCAGTGGGGCACCCAGCCGATTAGACCCGAGTTAGTAGATAACGGTATTACAGCATATCGTTGTATGGCCAGGTCTCGTCTGAAGGTGTCAGGATCGGCTTGGAGTAAGGTGTTAACGAGACCGAATAATTGCATCACTCGTTCGTCTTGACGTAAATCTTCGTGTCCCTTGAGTAAGAACATATAGTCCTTCCCGTTAGAGCCTCGTATACAAAGCCTACGAGGCCGCTGTTTCGAAATTATCACCTAAAAAGATATAATACAAATATAGTATTTTATTTTATCAGAAGCCTGTCGTAGCGGCACAAGCGTGTGACTGATCCGAGGGAATGAAATATTTAATATTTTTATTCTACGCTCTGGTTACTAGGCAAAGCGCAACTAAACACGTAATACCTCAAATTCGGAAAATCTTGAAGAGAATGAAGTGTGTTAACTCAAGATTTTCAAGTTCTGGACTTATACGAGTACTTATAACACAAGAGCTCCAATTACGTCAAATAATAAGCACCGAACTTTAAGCCGCCTTTATAAACGGCTCGCGACTTACCTGCAAGCTACTCTGTATATGTGCAATACGTATAAGGTCCTGGTGGGGCACGTAGGAGCCGGGCACCGCGAGCTCCAGGTCGCGGCACTTCAGCAGGTCGGGGCTCACGTACTGCAGCTCCAGCGACGTGAGCTGCGGCAGCTGGCGGCTGATGCGCCGGAACACGTGGTAGTACAGGTCCCACGCCTGGTTTAGGTCGCGGACTAAACCAGATTCCTGGAACATATAAACATTTATACTAAATTGGCTGTTTTACCCTACATCGCCTCTTTGGTGCAATGACGTATTCGTATTTTTTTTAAATATTGTATGAGATCAAATCAACAAAACATGACAAGATATATTAAGCATCTTTTTAAAAGAAGCAATTCGTAGTGGCCTGTATAGGCGATATGTGAAAAGAAAAACGAATATTTTGCAATTAATAGTTAACTAATAAGTTATTCTAACTTAATAGTTAACTTATAAGTTATTCTAACTAGGTATAACTTTCAGTTTATAAACTATCTTTACTTACTTTTAAGTATGGGACAAATACAATAAAAAAGTAATGCATCTAAACGCTAAATCAAATATAAAAATAAATGTGAATCTATATAGCACAATATAGTGGTTTATTAGGATTTTGACATAGAACTGGGACATTTTCCAAAAATAAGTAATAATAATAATAATGCCCATGAAATCAACTATTATTCAATTTCTTTAATAACACCAATAATAAGAAATACCTATCCACACAAAAAAGCAAACCTAAAGAAATATTTTATAAATATTAAAATATTATAATGAACTAACCTTAAAACGATTGCACCATTCTTGAGCTTCATTAAGATCTCGTCCATATGCTTGACTGAATGAAACCTCTTTCAATGTCTTGGGTCCCCTTTCCAGCATAGCGTGCAACGGCTCTAAAGTTTTAAACATAGCTTTCACGTCGTGTTCACTAAAGTACAATCTAGAAGCTTCCTCCAAGGCCTCATGCCATTGTTCGTGCCACAGAATTGCTACTCTAATGAGTTCTTCAGATATCATAGCAGCTTGATTTACTAAGTTATTTGAATGTGTGCACATTGACTTCAAAATTTGATTGGCCGCATTTTTGCGGTCAACGAACGACGATTTCGATGCGACTGTTAGAGGATAAACAAGGGCTTGCGGATGTGACTTCCCAATATCGATAAGGAGAGAATGGATTAATTTCCCAACTAAAGCCCTCGGAGTGTCAATTCTGGCTATAAGCTGCGGTATAACTTGCAGCCAAACATTTATTTCGATTGTCCGTATCCCTTCTAGTAGTGCCTCGTGTACAGCAGGATGATGTCCATAATCAAACCATAGTGTCAGCAACCGCAATGTGTCTTGTAGCGAACTACCATGTGAAAGATTTATAGATTTAAAGAATCCCTCGACAGCTGGGACAGTATACGTCTGTATGTACTCAGCCATGGATTTAACCTCTTCAGGATTTGACATATCCGTTTCTTGGTGCTTATAGAACAGCACAGTCTCAAAATTCATATAGGCCCAAGCGTGCCAAGCTTTATACCAATCAGAAGACAATGTAGTCGCAGCTGAGTAATTACGTAATATTTCCGGGATGGAATGTTTATTAATGCCTAGCAATGATTCACACCAAGAGCCTAGTTTAAGATGGCAGCGAGCTAGGAGGCGACAATGTTCGGGATCTCCAGTTTCGACGTTTTCCACGTAACGTTGCAGTTGATCATATGCTAGTTGTTTGTCTCCCGCAACCCATAAATGCTTTGCATATGCCAGCGTAAGTCGCGGCTCGTGAGACGGAAGTGGCATGTCCCGATTTTTGCTTGGGTCTATTCCGAGTAGCATTACCAGGGTTCTGTGAGCTTGTCTTGGAGCACCGCTTTTTCTGCATAGCGACGCGAATTTAAGCCAAGTGGCCATGTCTTCTTGTGGAGTTAACACTAAACTGTGCACTTGAAGAATTTTACGCCAGTCTTCAACTAATCTCTGACCTCCTTGAAGTCTTGTCCACCAAGCTTGTCGTATAGACTCGCGTCTCTCGGGAACTAATTTATAAGTTATAACTTCTTCTAGTTCGGCCAATAATTGAGCGTTTACTAGAGCGCCGTAAGCTCTTTGATAGCTTTCACCGGCGACGGCCGTCAATTCAGAGTCTAAAATAGAACGAGCTTGGTCGATAAATAACTTAGACACGTCATAGTCTTCGTTGTGAATGTTGAGAACAGCCCTATAGAATGCCCCATCTTGGGTATTTTCTGGTAAAAAGTTAACATATTTAGTCATTGAATCCCATTCATTCAATCCCCAAGCAGCGGCGGCGGCTAACCTTGCCGATTTGAACTTTTCGTCAGTGCTCATCTTCGACCACCGCTTGGACACAGTATTGTACAATTTATACCATTCTCCTAAAGCTTCATAACAGCGCATTTCGCCAAGATACGACTCGCCATTGTCAGCGTCTCCAGCGAGCTTTTCCCCATACAAGTTAAGTGCCTTTTCCCAGTTGTGTAATTTTTCATACCATCTAATTTGAACTTTGAGGCTCGCGTCGCCTGCTTCGCGTTGTGTCATCACCCTCTCGAGTAAGCCCTCTGCAGCTTCCTTTTGTTGTAACTTATTATTGATATGAATCAACGCCTCTACTACTTGAGAAGTGGCTCCATTGCGGAATTCTTCTTCCTGTGAGCAAAAATTTTTGGTCACTACAAAATGTTTCAATTTAAATTTCAAAATATATAAATCTAATCTGTTTTACGCCATATACTTTCTAAAGTCGGTTAAAAAGTACTTTTTAAAAGAAAGATTCGATCGTTAACCAAATTAAATAACATTTTGAATTAATTCAATCACAGCCTACCTTATAATGAAGTGCTTTAGCATACGCTCTACAATGCATAGCCCTCTCTCCTAGTAACTGAGTGGAGATAGGTAACGCACCGCCTTCACAATGCTCCATAAACTCCGCCAGATTTAGGACCGTATGGGCAAGCTCTGGTGCGTCAGGCGCAGTGAGGGCCTGTTCCAAGGCGTTTGATAGCTCTGACCGCGACGTATTGTCTAATTCCGTCCAACATGATACAAACGCTGCGTTGAACAGGTCGCGCAGTAATTGCGAATAATTATGTGCCAAAGCCAGACAAGCTCTGCGAAAAATAAAATATATTCTTATTTTTTGTGACGTACTCTCACTCACTCTCAGCTTTACGCTGTGTCCCGCGTATGGCAGGGAGGGAACTTGGAAACCTAGTGTTAGGACACTCCATTTCACTTCCGTTCCCCACTTTCCGCCGAATTTGAGACATTGCTTGTTGAGTAGCGGAATTCAACGCTGCGCTTTGCCTTGTATCAGAGCAAGGAAATGAAAACATTAAATATTTAAACTGAAAATATTAAATATTTTAGTTCCATGAGTGGGGCTCGAACCCACTACCTGTCGCTTAAAGTCACACGCTTGTGCCGCCGCGCCACGACAGGCTAAGTTTTTGTGACGTCTTATTGAGTATGTTTCTGTATAAGAAAAGAAAATCTAAGTTTTTTTACATATATAAGAAGTTGGTTATAATATACCAAGTTTTAAATTTTTAATGAACTTTATGATCGATTTGACACATTTTTTAAAAATATATGAAATACTTCATTGAGTTAATATATGCATACCTTAAAGCTGGGCTATGTGATTCAGTAAGTAACCCAATGCTGAATCGACGTAACCATTCCAGCCAATCGTCCTTGGAAACTCTACTACTAACGGTCCAAGCTACTTTCAAGCTGTGAGCGTTTACGTAAAGTTTGCGAATGGACTGTGACGTATCACAAGCTACTATACGTGCCTGAAAATAACACAATTATTTGTTATATAACACATTCGCCAGAGATAATAAGACGTAAGAGATGTAAGTTACCTCTTGATTGTTATTTCTTGGTCTTCGTCTAGTACTTTGTAGGAAATCGTCGACAGCTAACACCGAACTTGACTGCAGTTTCGAGAGCAGCAGCTCGTAATTTTGATGCTGAATTCTGTGTTTCACAATAACTTTTTGAACTAACGGAATAAAGTCATTATACTTTCTGCCAAGTTGTATAATTAAAGCACATAGTGTGTCCATAGCAGTAGGTCTTAAAGCATAGATGTCCAAACTTCTGACCAGTGGATGAATTATCCTTGAAACAAGTTCACTGTAGTTCAACGAGTCAGAGAGATAGTCAACAGTTTCCATAGCTACTTTGGCCACTTGGATGGGACAGTCGGACGCATCGAACAATTTAACTATCGACGGAATGACTAAATGCATATAATCATCGAGGTTGTCTTCAAACTTTTGTAAAGCATATAGAAGTTTTTCGGTCACAAATCTGTCTTTACTAGTATCGTGTGCCAATACGCGCAATATTTGTGGCATCAACTGTGGTAGATATACTTTAAATTCAGAACCAAGCGCTACGGCAATATGTTCAACTAATAATATAAGAGTAGGCTGTAGAGGACTGTTAGGGGTCCAAAATTCTTTAATGAGTTCGAATATTTTATCCAAATAATTTCTGATATGCTGTTTTACAATAGCTATTAACTTTGCTAGTTGTGTAAACAGAAATTCTCTGAAATTATTATTATCAGTCGCTCGAGCCACATAAAGCAAGCTCGGCGTGACTCGAGATATATATGGAACACATTTTATTCCTAGAGATTGAAATATGAAAGTTACAGCTTGCACGACACTAGTGTGATGTTGCTGGAGTGTTGGATCTCGGAGGATTCTCATCAATGTTGAAATTACAATGGCGGGATAGTACTCGTCTAGCACCGGTGACGACATATTTACTAACATTTCACTAGTCGTCATATCAAAGTTGTTTTCTTCAGCCTTGCTGTCAGCCACCGGCACCAGACTGGAATCTGGTTGTCCATCAATTAAGCCTCTCGTCATTTTATGTTTGTATGGATCTAGGGCACCCAAGAGTCCTAACACACGGATCGTTTCCCTTCTATCTTTAGGTTGTTGTTCTGTTTTTAAGAAATTTAGTAATACATCCATCAGATTAGGATATTCTGTGTAGGGAGTAACTACATGCCCTGTTGCACTTATGAGTTGACCAAACGCCCATAAGGCAACACTTCGCTTATCCGTCGCACTTGCATCAGACAGCAAGTCTAGCAAAGTGGTAAGAAGATCGGGTAAACATTTTTTCAGACCCGTGTTATCTCCGTGTACATCAGCCAAGTCCCCTACAGCTTTCAAAACGCTAATTATCACTCCAGGGTTCAAATCGGCCTCTTTTAGCTTAGGTACCAGAACATTTAATATAGTTTCCATATATGGTTTAACCAATTTAGGAGCATGTAAAATTAGATTATCTAACATCCTAGCAGCCTGTTCTTTATTCCGGCTCATGCCTGAATGTTCTAATTCAGTCAAAAATTGTATCAAAGTTTTTCGAAGCCCAGGCATAACATAGGCAGGATTAACTGTGCTGAGGCGACCAATAGTACAAATAGCTAATTCCCGGATTTCTAAATGTTCATCATTCATAGCAATAAAAAGAAAACTCAAATTTTCAATTTGGGCTAAATGTGTGTCAAATATTTCAGTTAAAGATTCTAGCACCCAATATCGCACTTCATAATCTGGATCAGTAACTGATACTACCAACATTTTACCAACAACTTCTGCTGTCAGCATGGTAAGAGTTCTTGAAGGTGTTTTCATTGTTCTTACAGTGGCATCTGACAATAATTTTGCTGATGTTTTGACAGCTTCCACACGTACTTCTTGGTTATCGCTTTGTAAAAAATGTTCGGCGCAGCGCCGGACAAAAGTTAGTAAACTATGTTGACCTTCAAAATGAAAGGTTCCAAGAGTTCTTAAGGCGAGAACTATACTAGCATTATCATGAGGTTCTAAAATGAGACTGATACTGCTTTGCTGTTCTAAACTTCGTGGAACACCTGGATGTGAAAATGGCTTATTTCGTAACACTTGTGAGAGCATATTTAAAAGTCCTTCGGATACTTCACCTTTCAGAGTGGGTAAATTTTGACTCAACTCTTTTAGACATATTGTCAAAGATGGACTAAGACCAGTTGCAAACATTGCATCCAACAATTCCTTTATATCACTAACAACAAGATCTTTCACAGCACTGCTTAGCAAGGTAATGCATGCAAAAATAGATGGATCAATCCATATTCTTTTCTTGCTGATGGTATCTCTAACTGGTAAAGCTTGTTTAATAACTTCCATTATCCTTGGAATGAATGGTTTTATATCATCCTCTATTGCAGCTGCCATTAGGCCTAATGTTGTAAATGCCATATTCCTATCCTTCTCCCTACTTTTAATTGATGTTAGAAGATAATGCATAGTGGAATTAAGATATTTCTTTAAAAATAATTCTTTATTAAAAGCTGCTAATCTTGGTATTATAAGTAAAAGAACTTGTGGTACACCTTGAGTTTTCAGAAGGCGCTGTGACATCACATCTGAAATATACAGATTGCTTAAAACATCCCAAAGAAAAAATATTTTTTACATTTTTTATAGAAATATCTTGGAAGTCTAATTAGAAATTTGATGAAGGCTATCTATGGTTGTGAGATTTTACCCATAAGGGACAATGAACAATTTTCATTCTATTACTCTGGTAACCAAAGAATTGTGATAAATTCCACCACTTAAACACAATATCTCCACAAAAATGGAGAATGGAACATCTCAAAACTAGGTTGTTTTTAAATACTGATTACTTACTACTTATACAATGTTTATTTATATAATATCTACCTTGACATGTTCTTTCTATCTTTTCAGATAGTAATTGTTTACAAACATCAGATTCATAAATAGGAACAGGATATTGAACATTTTCTGTTTTAAAACCATCACACAGATATCCTCTCTTCACTGAGGGACTATGCAGTTTTGAACTGATGAAAATGATATCATCTGAAACTGTAATGTCCTTCTGTGTGTCTAAGCTATACATGAGATAAGAATATTTTCTCTCCCAAGCTGCATTTGAACATCTTAATAACTCATTTAATATTAAAATTCCTCCATGAACTCTATCCTCTTTAGTAATCCCTTTTTCTCTAATTGGTATTTCTTCAAAGGAAGACATAGCTTCTTCATAACACTGCATATACCATTGAGGCTTAGCAGTTGATTGTTTTGCCGACTCTCTTTGAGCTGTAACTACCAAACCTGCCCTTAGGGCTTTAGCAGCTGCTTCCCTTATTTGTTGTTTTGGATCTTTTAGAGCTATTAGTATATGATCAAAGAAACCTGACACTTGCTGATAAAAATAAGTTGGCATTGCTATAGCCAATTCTTTCAACAGTAAAACTGCTGAATGTCTTCTACCTTCATTCCTTTCTTCTGATAACCATTCAAATGCTCGTTTGACTTCAAACTCCACATATTCAGCTCTTTTAACACCAGATACAGTTGCAAGTCGACCTACTGTTTTAGCAGCTAATTCCATAACACCAACATCGGAAGATGGCAATAAATTCCTCAAATAATTAGCAAATCGTGTGATTCTTGTTTTAGTTGTGTCACAATCACCTCCAATAAGGCATACTACAAAAAAAATAAGTATTATAAAAATTTTAAAAGACACATAAGAAAGGCTTACGTTTTTTCTACGTACCGATGGCCAGGACACCTCCTTTCTTTTCATGAACATCGTTACTGGATACCATTTCGAAAATTTGATGGTTAAACTCATCGAGGAACTGAGTAAGTTCCTCTTGAGGTACTTCTCGAAGTTCTGTTTTGGCATAATGATACAGTTCCCGTGCTGTTTTTGTTTGTATATCCACGTTACGGGACTTTAATCCCGCTACAAAAGCGGTAACTTGATTCGACATTTTAGTTGAGTTTTAAAAATATTTTTAAAATGATCATGATTATGTAGTTAAATGTAGTCTAGGAAAATTATATTTATAATTTAAAACCTTGAAGAGTCTAATATTAGCAAGTAATAATTATTCATTTAAAATATAAATAAACACACAAGGGTTATATTTTTTCAATCTGTCATTATGATTGTTATAACGTTTTAATTGCCCATTACAAAAATAATATAAGAATACCGTCTTTTGATTATTAAACTGCAAAAATATTTCTTCAATAAATAGAAATGAAAGGAAATCTATTATTTATTGCAATTAATTTTGTGTATTCATTTTTTTAATCGTAATTGCTAAAAAATGTCTATGGTCAAATAGCCGATATTTCATTCATTTGACGCTTCAGATTCTTTCTCTGTCGTTTAGATACCTATGTACGGGCGGTCATCGCTGAAGATATCCGTATAAATTATTAAATGAAGGTGCTATAGGTGTTGATTTTATGCAAAAACTGTAGGTTATAAATTGTTAAATAATGATCTTGCTGGAGATCAATAATAGAATTATAGAAGAAACTCTAACAGTTAAATATAAAAATGCACTGGCGCGGTGAGTACGTTACGCTTAGAAAGTTTACCTGTTTTTTACCGATTATAATTTCAGTTAGTGGGTCACACTAGATTTATATATACTGTTTACTATAAAGTGATTTTCGTCCAGTGAATTGCAGTGAGTTAGTATTTTACCAGTAACCCCCTTTCCGCAAGACATGACAAATGTCAAATACAGTCACACAGGGTGGGCCCCACGTTGGCCGCGGAATATGCAAAATTCAAATTGTATGGACATTATGTCATAGTATACATGGTTTATTTTCCACAAGATATGGCTTAAAAATGACGTGAGACAGACCATATCAGTATGGATGAGTCATACTGGTTGTTTGTAGGTACTTGTAGCAATTGCGGAAACGTTCCATAAATTGTTTTCGGATGCCTTTGGTAGTAAACAATGTTAAATTTGATATATGATACTGATACATAGCAACAATAAAGGGATGTTAAGATAATTGAAAGAATGACAGGAAATGACTAATTCCTCTTTCAAAGTTTCTAATTATTATTTATTTTTATATTGCAGCTTAAAGCCAGAATCTATTGATGTTACCCTTGCTGACTTTGATGGAGTGCTGTTCCATATATCTAATGTCAATGGCGACAAAACCAAAGTTAGAGTAAGTTTCTTAATATTATTGCTGTAAGTACTAAAATTATTAAATTCAAAACACATTTTAATCAACATTTCGTCTGATATATTTCAGGTTAGTATATCATTGAAATTTTATAAGCAATTAGAAGAACATGGAGCAGATGAATTGCTTAAAAGAGTCTATGGACCACTTCTAACAGATCCTGAATCAGGTAATTTGTTAATTTCATGCCATATAACATATTCATGTTAGAGGAAAATGCTTGATGATTCATGAGGAAGTATAGTTATAAACAATATTTAATATGGAAGGCTTAATGGAGCGAAAATAATTTATTTCATAAAACTCATTATTAATTTTTTATATCAAATGCAACTAGTTGCTTTGAAAGGTGAAAGCAACACAAGAATGACGTATATATGTATAGATTACAAAGATATTATTTAAGGTATATTCAATTACCACTTAGGGAAATAATTTTTAACATTAAAGTAAGAAATTCAAATTGTATACTACATTTCCTCAGCTTATCCTACTTTATAAATAGGAAACATTTATCTATACAAGAGAAAATATAATATATAATAATTCCTCCATAAAATTTACATTTTATTTTATTGTAGCTTACATACATAAATAAAAATGATAAGGCCTATTCAATATATATTTATAGCACAGTAATCATTCTTTAATTTACAAATGAATAAAATTATGATTCAGACAGCAGATGATAGCTTATACCATGAAAAGATGATTTAAAATATTTGTAAATAAAATGTATTA
This sequence comes from Eueides isabella, assembly GCA_019049475.1. NCBI lineage: Eukaryota > Metazoa > Arthropoda > Insecta > Lepidoptera > Nymphalidae > Eueides > Eueides isabella. Next base: position 9,790,590 of record CM032399.1, read on the forward strand.
TATGCAATACACTATTTGAGTATACATATTATCTGTCATAAATGTATTTGATAAGATTACCACTAAACTTACAAAAATATACTGAGATAAGACAAGCCTGCACATATTTATTAAACAAAAATTGGTATGATTTTGGTGGCTAAATATTTAACGATAAATTAAAATGAGTTTTATCTGTAAGAACACAATATTTGTATTTGAATGGAAAGTGGAGAATCTTGTTATAGACAGAATAAATATAATCATTGCACTTAGTGGAGTCAAACCCATAACCATTGCACCTACAGTTAGAAGTTATTTTACTACACCACCATGGTCTCTGTAGCTATATATATGAACTTTTCCGAAATTTTTGCCCATTTATCAAGTAACATTTCTTGGGCTTTCTTGTCTTGGATAAGGAAATGAGGAACATTTATTTCCCTAAGAGTGATTGAACCAACAAGCAGTGTATTTACAGTTAAACACATGTTACACTGTACTGTGAATATATTGAATCTATAAATTAAATAAATGTATAAATCAAGTAAATATAATATTTTTGAAGGTTACAATGTATCAGTAATACTTGATTTGGAAAACATCCCTGAGGACTGGGAAGCAATAGTGAAAAAAGTTGGTCTATTAAAGAGGAACTGTTTTGCTTCTGTATTTGAGCGTTACTTTCGGCTGCAAGAAGATGGTGATGTTGGCCAGAAAAGAGCTGTAATTAACTATCGGCAAGATGAAACTTTGTGAGTATTATTGATTAAATTGACAAGTTTTTAATTTTGTTTATTTTGTAAAAAAATATCTGTTATGTTTTGCTTTATATGGCATATATTATATTTGTTAGAAAAAATTGAATTTATTAAATTTTTTATTCATCGCTCCAGCTGATTATTGCGAAATATTAGACCAATTTATATAAATGAAATTGAATATTGATACTCAAATTGATTGATTGATTGAATATTGATACTCAAATTAATCCAAGCATAAAAGTAAATATTACTATCATATGTTTTTTTACAAATGTATAATTTAACTTTGATGGAATGAGTGAGATTGAGTGTATTTCACTCGTTTTTCTGCCCAAATTCAATACGACTGAGTGGCTTTTATTAGTAGAACAAGTCAACACACTCTTGATGTACCATATTGCCTATCTTTTTACAGATATGTAGAAGCGCAAGAGGATCGTGTGACAGTGGTGTTCTCCACAGTGTTTCGTCATGAAGATGACATGGTCATTGGAAAAGTTTTTATGCAAGAACTTAAAGAAGGCCGAAGAGCCTCACACACTGCTCCACAGGTACAAAAATTATGGAGAATCAAACACCATTAACAACATTCAACATGTTGGAATGTTTCAAACTTTGACAAAAAGCAGAGATTTGATTGTCATGGTTATTGACATTAGGTTCACCATGCCTACTCACCTATTTAGCATTACAAAATATATATTTATGAAAAACAATCAAGCTCATGTTTTATAGAGTCCATAATAGAAATGAAGTATTTTACACTAGCTTCCTAAGTTTCCTCTACCTACCTTGCCTTGAGCAATACCAGCATGAAACTTAAAATAAATATTTTTGTTCTTTATCCTATTTCTATAAAATTATAGAAAAGTGATTGAGCTTATAATAAAAGTTACTTAACTACATTTTTTTTTGTTTTAGGTTTTATTTTCACACAAAGAACCCCCTTTAGAACTCTTGGATACAGATGCCAAAGTAGGAGAAAATATCAGTTATGTCACATTTGGTAAGTTTATATGAAATCAATGTTGAAGTGTGATATTTTAATAATATTGTTGTTATTGCTGTCGAAGTTGTCGTGCCAAAGCTTCTGAAGGAAACCACGACGTGTTTATTGGTTACCATTTCACTTAAAACGATTTTTTCTTGCTCTGATAAAACAAAAAATGCATTGAGTTCTTCTATTAAACACGCAATATCTCAAAACTTGGTCTTATAGTGAGCAACAATGTATTTTATACTAGTTTCTTTGCCCCTTTGCTATATGTGGGGTAGAGGTCAAGCTAAAAAGATATTTGTCATGTTTTGCAATACATTTTACTTTAATTTGATTGTGTCTAGCAGCAGCAAGACTTTTGGTGGAAACTAAGACAGAGCTTTGGTCCCATTTTCAGTTGAAACCAATTTCAATATCAAGTATCCCCACAAAGACGGCAGCAAAGACATTTAAATACAAGCAATGTCCTTGTTTGTATTTAAATGTCTTCGCCCCATTATTAAAGCGTGGTGTTTTGAAAGATTAGGTTACTTTTTGTCATATATTTTATGTTATTTACGACGTATAAAGCATGAAAAATAAAAAAAAATCATATTTAATAACATTCTGCCAATATTTCTTGTGTAGTGCTATTCCCGCGACACACGTGCGAGGCGGCGCGCGACAACACCATCGACCTTCTACACATGTTCCGCGACTACCTCCATTATCACATCAAGTGTTCTAAGGTAATATTATAATTATAACATAATAAATACTTATATGTTATAAATATTATAGTTTAAAGAAATTTTCAACTTTGGAAATAATAATACAATTTTATATATTTGACCACCTTGACTTAGTGTAAGAGTGTCTAACTGTAAACACGTTGGTTGTGGATTTGATCCTCGCTAGGAAAAATTGATAATCCCGCTCATATAGGATAAATATAGTGGTAGAATTCCGCCACTTAACACGCAACATTTAGAAATTCAGCGCAAAAATAAAGACAATACTGTTGGATACAAAATAAAAAGTTTTTTACTTTAATACGTTTTCTAAAGTTATTTGTATGATTTCTTTACACGCAATGAATTGTTGACTGTGTTCTGTCAGGTGTACGTGCACTCGCGTATGCGCGCCAAGGCGGGCGAGCTGCTGAAGGTGCTGAACCGCGCGCGCCCCGCCTCCACCACGCGCCCCACCGAGCGCAAGACCATCACGTAATACTATATGCATTTTATTGAATTACCGACCATTTTATTGAATTACCGACATATTATTATTTGTATAATATCTAAAATCTACTTCCAGTATATTATTATAAAAAGTATATGTAATATAAGAATTAGTAAACAAGTTAACTATTACTCTAATTATTAAAAATTCAATCAATAGCTATAAAATGCACTTGAGTTCTAGAATATACTTCTAGAATATACTTTTAGTATATTCTAAAAGAAATGCATTTGGTCTTACCAACTTAGAAACAAAACTTGTTAATCAGTTGACACTTAGTTTATGAAATTGTATGCCATCATTATAGCAGTTGCTGGTATGCATATATAAATATGCAGATTAACTATTTTAAAACTTCTATGTATGATTTAAAATTTATATGATTTTTTTGCATAAAATTATCTACTATAATTAATATTGAATGGTCAGAAATAATTATGGTTGAAATTAGTATAAATATATTTTTTTTAATTGTTCGCAGGGGAAGAACATTCGTGAGACGAGATTGAGTATTGCGTGTCGGCGGGACGTAGGCGCCCCGCGACGTAACGCGCCCACTCGGACTGACCCCGCACCACCATCCCCACCACCCCCACCCCCACTGTTACACCCTCGCCCCATCAAAGTGTTCAGGCCCTCGAGACACCAATCATCCAGAATATCTGTATAGCTATCTATTCCCCATTACTATATTTGTATTAGTATATGGCCTTTAATACTTTCAGTGAACATATGTATTGGCATTAATATTAATTTAGGGTAAACAAAGCCGATCGCTAATTGTTAAATGAAATATTAATGGGCATATATGTATACAAATTAAAATGCTAGTCCCTGTGAATTTATAATAAAAAAAGAAACTGGCACTAGGAGATTATATCCGATTGGTCGCGTTATTCCTAACGAAACTCCGACAATGTGCGTAATTCCTATATACATATACATATATATATTAACCGTATAAGTTAAAAATGTAAACTAAATGGTAAACATACAAGGTTCATGTTATTTTATCATATCTACTTACATACATACATGCATAACATTTGTCACAAAGTACTTATTGATGTAATTGTTCCGTTGCTCTATGAGATTGTGTACGCCAAATGTTGCTCAATGTACTATATTATCAATACATATATCATTTTGAGTTAAAAAGCGAAATGTGCACATTGTGACATAAATATACATAATATATTTATTATAATACATGAGTTTACTTGTACTGCTACATTGTACTTCTTATATTAACATATATGTAAACACATCCATTGAAAATAACTAATTTATATACTATACGTAGTTTTATATTGCAATAATAAGTAATGTTTTTGATGAAATTATGATAGCAAATTTATTGTCAATGAAGTTCTCAAAATGTACCAGATTTTGGTATGTGAAATTATTGTTACTTACTGTTACGAAAATGGGTGCAATAAATTCTTTATTTAATATAAAAGTACATGTAGAAGTGCAGTAATCAGATGTATTGATTATTATTAATTCTCCAAGCCTAATATAGTGGAAGTCAATAAATAATGTTGCCGTAGTTCTTGTTGATAACAAAATTATGCTTTATTATAAAGATAGTTATATTTATAGTGGAGACACTGCGACAGTCGTGACTTGGGTTCCTAACTCGTAGCGCGCCCACGCCCCTACTACTGTCCGCGCGGCGTCAAGCACAAACTTACCAAGTAATCGTTGTTTACGTTTAACATATTACATGTTTTGTTCGTAGTACGGGATGTGAGCGGTGACGATTTAATATGAGACGTTATGTTTTTAGGTAGGTCCCATGCAATTATTAATATGTAAGTGAAAGTGTATAAATATATGTCATGCATTCTCCTGTAGACGTGTAACTCGATGAATGGACAGCGATGGCCTTATTTATGAAAGTGGTTTTAATTCGTTCGAGGAGCCGGATAGTGTCGCTAGTGTAGTGCCCGGTAGGCGCCGGCCGTCGGCCGTTAAGTGCAATTCGACCGCTACTTCTATTCCAATTTGAATTCATTTCATTGTTTCGTTTGGTTTTCTACATTATATCGTTAATGTAGTAACGGAGAGTTCAAATATTATGTAGAGCAATAATGCAGTTTTTATAATCCAATTTTATAACTTAATTATACTGCAATTTTGCTCAATTATAGAAAAATCACTGAAATGACCCTATTATATATAATATGCACATGCGAAGTGTCCACTATAAGAAAGTTGCGCTCTCATCAAATAAAAGATAATTAATTTATCAAATGCTAGCGTTTAAGGAATGGAACGGATGTGGCAAATATCGAGTCGTGGACTAAGAAATACTTAAGTCTGTTATTTGTAAGGCATTGTATGTGAACAAACGGATGCTGGTGAATCAATCAAGTCATAAAGTGAACAGAAATGACAGAACATTGTACATGACAGGGAAATCTAAATCAATACACGTGTAGAAACAATTTAATCTATTTAAAATCTTAGCTAACTTGAATTTAACGTAATTTTTATTTGCAACAATGTATTATTTATGTATTATAAAATGTAAGTTAAATGTTGCTTTAAATTTATAGCCTACGATCGATTCATTGTTTTACTGTCAGTTTTAACACGAGATTATGTAAGCTCCCAATGACTAAAGTTGTTTGTGAATATGTAATTATTCTTGTGATCTAAAATCCATTTATACGGTATTTTTTATTTTCTAGATTAAAGAAAACATGCCACTGTAACACTGTGTTTATTATTTTAATATATTTTTATAACACGCTACAACTACTCCATTTGATCTGATATCTAATCTATTATCATTCTTGACTTTGTACCACCGGCTCAAGCGTATTCTAATTCTAACACATAATTATATAGAAAACTAGCGCCCGCTTGAATTACACTAATGTCAACTACTTTCTTGTTCTAATGACATTATCCCTTTAAGACAATATCTATACATTAAAAATTAAAATTTCAGCTAAACTAATAAAAATGTAGAAATTTAATATATTTTAAATTGCCGTAACTTTTTATTTTTTTTACCAATTTAAATAAAGCAAACACTAAATGTGAAGTGGGCGTTGCCATAATATAATAGTAAAAACATGCATTTAAATCTAATTAGCAGTTTCTGGGATTAGCGCGTACAAACAGACGAATTGATTCTGGGCCTTGTTAGAATAAATAAAAGCCCTTTTTTTGTATATATCTTCCAGGTATAGACAGCGATGAGTTACAGGTTTATTATGAATATAGATATAGAATGTTTAGGTAAATTAGACATTTTACATAATAATAATAATATCTTACACATATATGACACCTAAAACCTATATATCTAGTTTACGTTAACTATATAACTGACTATTTATAACACACAATATTTATAATATAATTTTGTCTACAATAAATTATTTATTTAAAAATATTCATAATAAAATAAGAAGATATATACTCTAAAAATGTTAGTAAAAGAAACTTAGTATTATTTAAATTAAATATTTATTACGACCTTAGTATTAAAATTCCATTTTAGTATCAGAAGTGGTTGGAGAAGTCGGTGATTTAGTTTGTCCGAGTTTGGAGAGATTCGCTACTTTGGTAGCAAACTTGACGAAGTTCATTCCCGATGGCTGCGGCTCTGTTTTCGGGCCGTCGGCTTGAAGAGACGCCTCTAAGGAACCTGAAATTAATAATTAGTTATATATGTTATAGACGTACTTGGGTTGACGAATATGACCTGACGTTATAGGGACGTTTACGCGCTTATCTTATAAAAGGTATATATCTGAATTAAATGCAGATGTCGCTATTATAATTTAGCAACCTCACCTTCACATTTTGTGTTTATTTTATTTAAATTGAGTAATAAATAGTTCGATAAAATGCTACATTTTTATTCATTTAGTTGAAATTTTAGTTTTCAATTTTGAAAAGTGAATGAAATTAGAACAAGAAGTTGATATTAGTAAATGTAACAGTGTACATAAGGGTCCGTCTATTTATCACGTGATGTTTTTTGTAGCGTTTTTTTGATACGTGGTAAGGTTTAAGTCTACACTGATGCTCCTTAATGTATGAACCTATCTGATCAATAATCACAGGAAAATGAAAATCTGATCATAAGTTTAAAACTGTTAGTTAATCTTTTTTCCAAGTTTGGCCTGACTAAGCGCAGGCATGGCAGGGCTGGCAGGCTTAGTCACGTAAGATATATATTCACACACACACACACACAAACACACACACACATATATATATATATATATATATATATATATATATATATATATATATATATATATATATATATATATATATATATATATATATATATATATATATATATATATATATATATATATATATATATATATATATATATATATATATATATACATATATATATATATATATATATATATACATATATATATATATATATATATATATATATATATATATATATATATATATATATATACATATATATATATATATATATATACATATATATATATATATATATATATACATATATATATATATATATATATATATATATATATATATATATATATATATATATATATATATATATATATATATATACATATATATATATATATATATATATATATATATATATATATATATATATATATATATATATATATGTGTGTGGTCTTATTAATATAATACGGTAATATTTTTGTGTTTGTGTACATCGGCTCATTAGTTTCACTATTATATTTTGGCAACGTTCTTTTTTTCCTTCTTAAAATTTCAATTGGTTTCTAAATAAAAAAGGTATGTATCTCAATTTAAGTTCTTAAAAGTTAAAAGTGGTTATGTTGATAAAACACGAAAGTAATTTGAATTATTAAATTAAACAGTGTCATTCAAGCGCGCGACGCCGCGAGAGGGTAGCTCTTGGTAACAAGGTAAAACGCGGCGTTGAGTTACGTTACTCTCTATTTTTAAAGGGAACTGAGTGTATTAACTCTAGGTTCCCAAGTTCCCTCTTTTTACCCTGCCATATACCTACTATGAGCATTTTACCGAGATAATGAAGTGTGTTTTTGATTCGCAGGGTTTATGACATTTCAAATTTTATTTACAAATTTATATATTTTCATCATCAATTGTCTTTATAACTAAAGTTTCAATTGACAATGTCACGGTAACATTTGAAAAAGATAGAAAGAAGTCTTAATCGCCTTTACAGATAACAACATTATGACATGTCTGTTCACTTCTTCCTCCTTTTCTATTTTACATTTAAATTCATATTTGCAACTACAGAAATAAAAAAATATTACAACATAATATACGTTCCCCACTTTCCAACGAAATTGAGGCATGGCGTGTTGAGTAGCGGAGCTCAACGCCGCGCTTTCCATTGTTGCCAGAGCGAAGAAATGAAAATATATCTCACTCCCTCGAGTGCGGACCGAACCCACAACCTTTCGCCTTGATAGTAACACGACAGGCCTAAGAAAATTAGACCATTAATGTAATAAAGTACCTAAAGATAAAAAAAAAATACTTGTGACTCAAGTATAAATTTACATTTTATATATTAGACGTAATCTAATGATCGGTTGGATTAACATTTTTTTATATGGTTCATGCAAAATCTAACACTGCTATTTAATGTTGCACAATTGTAAAATAAACATTTTTAAATAATAAAAAACAAATACAAATAATCATACTTTGCTGTGGGGACATGATGGAGCTGGGTTGCGATTCCGCTTGATTGTCTCCTTCCATGGATTGGCTTTTCTCGTGCAATATTTCCAAGGCTTGGCGTGAAATGCAAACCAAAACTGAATAATGTTCACATTACTATCTAAAAATATTTCCATTTGGATACCTTATCAAGATAATGTCTCGGAAGACAAATACACGCACATCACGTTTAAACTTTAAATAAATAAATTGATATGCTCTTGTATGAGCATTACGATTCTGTGAAAGTACTGCGATGGTTGCGGGTTCAATGCTCCCCTGGAAGAATAGAATATTTTCATTTCATCCCTTTGCTATTTTCCTCTGCTTACCCTACTATTAGCGGGATACAGCGTGAAGCTTATAATAAAAGAAAATTATCAACTCAATATAATTATTTTTATGATATAAACTCTTTAAAATTCATTTTATAAAAAGTAGCCTGGACCTATAAAGCAAAAAAGTGTTGATTGGGAGTTTTACTGAAACAAAGACGAAGGGGCGGCTCACACTTGACATTGAACCAATTTCCACACAAGTCTCGAGACAGCGATCTAGCACACTAACAATGGCTACCTCGGCGGATTTACCTTTAAGATTTTTTCATAAAAGACTAAAGTGTGGAGATGCGAAACAACAAAGCTACGCTAAGTATACCTATATGTCAAATTATTTTAATTTTTGTGAGAAGTACCTACTTGAGATTAGGTCTTTTTTAACAAATAATTTTATGTGTAAAGATTTTTTACTAAGTTTTAATTATAAAATTGTTATGAATTGCTTTATTTGATGATTTGATACATTATTAAGGTATTTCGCAATAGATTTTTGTGAAATATCATAAAACTGTTGTAATGTAATCAAAATTTACCATCCTTCAGGGAAATAGAATCCATTTTAGAATCTTGAATAGTTTCCAATTGCTGCCGAAATTTTGTTGTAATTTTCCGCCTTTTATAGTCAGCCTCTATTTGCTGTTTGGTGCGCGGAATACGAAAACGGAAGCAGCAGCACACCATCACGACTGGAACATATTATAAATAATAAATACCAATTGAATATGAACTTGTGTTTTATACTTATTACATCGTTATATAACATAGAAACCTGTCGTGGCGCAGCGGCACAAGCGTGTGACTGTAAACGATAAGTTGTGGCTTCGATCCCCACTCGAGGAAATGAAATAAATATTTAATATTATTTATTTAAATATTTATTGTTATCATTTCTTCGCTCTGGTTAGGTTAGGCGCGGCGAATCGCGGCGTTGAGTTCCGCCACTCAACACGCTATGCCTCAAATTCGGATAATGAGCAACGAAAGTAGAACGGAATGTCTTAACACTAGGTTCTCAAGTTCCCTCTGCCTACTCTGCCATGTGCGGGATGAAGCATTAAGCTGAGTTATATTACAGCAAAATGAAAGAAGTAACTCAATAGAATACAAAGTTATATTAATAAAATGTTATAAACTTACTGAGAGTAGCTATACCAGCTAAACACAAAAACATTATTTGCCATAGGCGTAGTTTTCCAATTACAGGCTTCTCAAGCCATTCTGGCTCTTCTGAATTTTTTATGACATCCATTATCGGATCCATTTCGATAGAGTAGGTACAAGAAACGATTACGCTTTACTGCAGATGTTTGCTAGTGAAACTAGGACACAGCGAACAATAGGCGCCTGTAAAATATTCTTCTTGAAATGAAAACTAATTGTCCTAATTCCGAGGAGTGGTTAATTGCCACACCTAATACTATCCACCCTCGGCACTCCCCAAATTACTATAGTTACACTTACAATTATTACTAAAGTCGACTTGTTCTTCAGTGTTTTTGTTATATTATATATATAATAAAACTAGTTTTATCCCAATTAATTTTATAAGATAATAATGACAAGATCGTTACTAGGATTTTATATATTGCTATTAATTAAATTTAAAATAATAATTATTCATAACAAATATTGCGTCGAGTATTTATATTTCCCGCTTAAATTCGTAATAATATGTGTTGCCGCTTAAGCGTCTAACTAATTGTTGTACAAAGTAAATCAAGTTATAATTGGTTAGGTAAAATGTGAAAAAATAATTTCAGAAGTATATAATATTTTGTATTGTGATATTTCCTTATAAATAAATTGTATTTTAATGAAATAATATATATGTATATTCTTCTTGAATATTGTAGTTCGGTTGTTGTTATTCTTTTCGACAGAGCTATGCAAAATTAGTTAACCATTTAACATTTTAAACTTTTTACAACACGACTATGATAATGATGGAGTCAACATTCAGTTTGATTGTATAATAAAAATATATATTACACAATTATTATCCATAAGGGGCATCTCATTTTTTTGTAATGACAACATACATTCGATCGTTTTTCTCTTTCGTTTGAAGTCTATTTCATTTTCCCGCAGAAAATAGGGTGTCGAATCTGTCCTATAACCTCCGCTATATTTATTACTATTTAAAGATCGAAGATGCATCTTTTATGATAATTGTGGATTAATTCGTGTAAAGACTGTTCTAAGTGATGTTGTGTAAGATCATTTGTGTTCTTACGATAATTCTGTAGCGTTTTTAAAAATTAAACATGGCCTCGAATCGAGGACTTCAAATTGGATCCGCGTGGTTTCAACGGAAGCTCAACCTTAGGCCTCAACACCGGGGCGTGCACCTCGTCACGGAAGAAATCCTCAAGCAGGTTCCTGAGTTGTCACAATTCACGGTCGGTCTCTGCCACATCCAAAGTAAGTACCTGAAGAACTGCCTTGCCGCCGATGTTTTACTCCCTTCCTATTTAATATTCGTTAATTTATTTAATTATTTAAATTTATATTATAGGAAAATAAAACTGATATACAAATTATTCATTTATATTAATGGAAACTTAAATAATTATATTTCGTAAATAAGTCAGCTGATCAAATTGATCAGTAAAATTATGCTTTCAGTAATGCATACATCAGCGAGCCTCGCGTTAAACGAAAGCTGGGATCCCGATGTTAGAGACGACATGGAAATGATGCTCAACAAAATTGTGCCAGAGGGTCTTCCTTACCGCCACTCTTGCGAAGGCCCTGACGACATGGTGAGGCATTATTTGTATCCAAATTCATCATTTAATATGTATATGTCTTGTTTATATATTATTGATAACTTAAGTCATTTATATATTTTAATATTGACACTCATTTGTTTGTATTCTAGCAGATTGACATGACTTATTTCTACTTTTATTATTTGACTTTAAATTTGTTTTAAAAGCTTACAAATAAAATAACAGAATAAATTTTGTTAAATATAATATTTGTGTAATTTTTAATATATAATAATATTATACAGTTTGCAGAATTTGTTTTTATTCAACTGATTATGTTTAACTAAAATGAAATTATAATAGTAGATAAGAAACATATGATATATAGAGCAATAGTACTTATAATTATTTATTTTCAATATTCTGAAGGTCTTGTATTGATAACAACTGATGTTTAACCTTTAGGTAACATTTATGACATCACTGCAAATAATTATGTGTATGTTTGTTTTCAGATAGGTATTGTGTTGATTGTAGAGTTTTCAACCAAATTTATATTATAACACAAATTTTATATTTTATGATTTATATATTTGAAAAGTTCAGTTTTATTGTAAAAGGAAACACAAAATGTTGCAACACAATGTTTTTTTTTTTTTTTCAATATTTTTGATGCAATGATATATGTATTACATTAAAAATAATAAAAAAAAATTGTATAATATATTACATCTAAGTAATATAAAATAGCACTAGCCCATGAGTTAGTATTTATGAATATTTTAATTACAATAACATAAGTTTATACTTATTTTGTAATTTTTAAGTTTAGTTAATAAAATTTAACATCATGGGTTTCCCATTTAACTGATTATGCTAAAGTTAATTATTAGAGAAGTTAGCGTCATGTTTAAATTAAAGTTATAGCTTTTATATATCTAAACATTAAGTCCAGGACTTAATTTGTGGGAACTTTAAAATGAAAACAAATTTGAAAGTAATCATTTTATACTACTACTATTCCCGAGGTATAGGTTTGACAACTTCTACATTTACGGTTTTATCTATCAAATGAACTCATTTTACTACAAAAAAATGCTTTTACAAAGGTGATATATATAGTTAGTATAGTGCAAAGATTGGCCTTATCACTCATTTTACTATGCTAAATTATCTCTTACAGGTAAACTTTTATATTCATAATAATCTATAAGTTTAAAAAGAGATCAAAATATATTTTTGTTATAATGATTTCAACACTTATAACTACAATATGTTTTACTTATTAAAATGAAAATATAAAAAAAAAGTGTTCAAATTTTGATATGTTTTCTAAATAAGTATTTTTTCCTAAATGTGAATTAACACTTTAAAATTATTAATGAAATATAATTTTAATGTAATTTTCCATAGCCTGCACACGTCAAGGCATGCTTCCTGGGCTCATCGCTGACAATCCCAATCACAGATGGAAAATTAAATCTAGGAACTTGGCAAGGAGTTTGGTTATGTGAACATCGGAATCATGCTGGAAGCCGAAAGGTAAACAAACACTTTTATATTTGTTTTATAATCTTTATCTTGTATCATGCATATATGTGTATAAGTATATAAGTAGGGAGTGGAGACCCAGTGTTAAGCGGCTGTTCTCTACTTTGTGCCCAATTTACTAGATATTCCATATTGAATAGGTTCCCGGGTTCCCTCTGCCTACCCTGCCTCGTGCGGGATACAGCGTGAAGCTGAGAATAGTATCCATAATAAATAGTATCTATTATGACTTTCTTTACTATTGGCTGAAATAAATTTGTTTATAATATGGTTAAAATTATAATATGCAATCTATAACCAATAATTGCCTATAAAAAGAAAAAATACATGCTTCATGTATTTGTAATAAATTTTAAGAAACATAATTTTATTGGTTCTGCAACTGTAGGAAAGATGACAATTATACACAAACTTATGTAAAGTTTTTTCCAAGGATTGTTAGTATTGACTTTATTGCATCTAATTTTATTTTATCTTGCACTTCTTTTATCTAAATCTACTCCTGACTTAGTGCTTAGTGTGTTGTCTCAGACATTGAGGCTATACATAAATGATGTCAGCCGGATTTCATGATTTTGACCCATGTCTCTGATACCTATAATATGTAATATATTTGTACTGTGTAAAAATTTTATTGCAACTAAACTAATCAAGTAATAAACTTTACAAGTATTTACCTATTAATATACATGTTAGTGAAGGTCCATTTCTTGGTATCTTCAGTACATATGTACCTAAGTGAGAGTTAAATCGAGACACATAATATATTTTTCCAATATTGTTCCAGGTGGTGGTGACTCTATCGGGGTGCCCACGGGACTCCCCGCTGTCGCCGGTGTCGGCCGCGTCGTGCTCCAGTTAGGAGCGGGGGGGGGTCGCGACCCCCCACACGCAGTCCCACTCGCGCCCCTCCTCCAAGAGCACAAGGAGGTAAACCCGCGGACCTTTTGTACCCTCAAATTATACCAAACAAACCCTAGAAGTTAGTTCTTATTCTTATCTTCAAACGACAATATGTACATAAGATTAATATTTTGTATCTCTGCATGGCAGTTTGAGCAGACTCGACCGCCGACCAAACGGTAGTTGAGTTGTCACGGAAATTTTATTACTGTTGTTGTTTGCGCGTAGACGGTGTGTGCGTTTTGTCCCACTTTGTCCCCGTAGCGAAGTGCCATGCAAAGACGGGCCCGCATGTATATAGCGCGGTGTAGCTGGAGGATGCGAGTTCAGGTGTATTCCTTTCTGTCGTACGACTATTTTCACTATTTGCACTCGTTCAAAATATTTTCGAAAGTCACTATATTTTAACATGACACGACGTTAGAGGTTTTTACGAAATCAACACTTATTTTACACCAACTTTGTACGTAATGGCACTGGTTAAAAATCAGTCGTAAGTTTTAAGCCCTGAACTTAGGCTAAATAGTTAAGTACTTTGTACGTATATAATAGCTCCCTTCTCTCCGTGTTAGGTTAGACGATCGAAGATTAGTATGTGAAATATGTCCATAGCTTTAAATGTGTCACACCCGTTGTATCAACGGGTCCTTCACGGGACAATGAGCTATAAAAATGTAACGTTAGAAGTAGTATATCATTACCGTTAAGATCATGTAAGTGCCTCGGATTTAAGGGGTGGTATGGTTTATTTGCGGTTGGTTAGCTTAGGTTGGGTTTGATTCGGTTCAGTTCGACTCGGCTCGAGGGCAACACGGGTCGCTTGCACTCCTTGCGATCTTTTTCGTCACTCACATACTCGCTGTTATTCTTGACGATAATTAATTTTACTAGATTTTTTTAAAGAAATAGTGACTGCAATTTTTTTTTTCAAGAAAAATCCCATATATGAATAGATATACGTCTTCCTATGTAAGTACCAACGTAAAACAAGATTAGTGTATCGAAGTAATGTAATGGCATGTGAGCGGTCTTAGGGTATATCAACACCACCAGATCCGGCCACATCGGTGTATATTAGATATTGTAATGAAAGTAATATAGGGGGCTTCAATATCGGACCTGTCTGCTGTTTAGCGTTATAGCCATTATTATAGTGTAAATGGAGTTATTGGTAGCGGGTGTCTTTTTATATGAATTGAAATGTAGCACGAATTAATTTAGTAAGTGATGTGCAAAAGTATATCATTTTATCGACATTCCAATGGATAAACACGTTTTCGTCATTCCAAAGAGCACGTTGGATTTCACGTCTCCGTTCACGGCGCTCGAAAGTGTTCAATTTGCATTTTTACATAGTAATATTCCATGAGAGCTTGTACTGCACAATCACACTAATTAGTTAGGAGTTAAAATTATAAACGTAGAATACAGACGTTAATGGTAAGAAACTGTCTGTCAGGGGCTCGGTTCCGGAACGCAGATCGGAAAGCTAGGCAGGCTACATTGTTTATTATCATCATTGTTAGGCGCTGGCGCCTTTAGCCTGCAAAGCGGGTTTGTTAAAAATTAAATAAAATTGTGACGTTACAAATCGATATACGTCGCTCTATTTACTATGTTTAATTTAATTTGTCGACCTGCATTTGCATGTTGAGATGGTAACTAGACTGACGTACATCGAACGTCTCTGGCTGGGCGCGAGTGTCGGGGCTTAGCAAGGAATCATACGCACAAGTACGATGGTACGGTGTACAGTGAGGGATGCTTAGTTCACCTAAGAAACTTATCGAGGGCCATGCATAAATTGCTCCACAAAATCACTTAGGTTCGATAAAGTGTTAGTGTTGTATGACATAGGGTCATACATTTTGTGACATCACATTTCAACATATAATATTCAAATATAATTTTGAAGCTTTCTATTGGAATTTAATATTTTCTAATTGTAAAATATATGCCGTCACACTAAGAAGGCGGGTTTCTTGAATGTACCAGCTTGGACACGGAAGGTGAGGGGGGAAGTTGTAAAAATTATGAATTTCGTGTGTTGTAATTTATGTATGGCTTCTTGTGTGTGTTTCATCGGCCTTATAAATAACGACCACGTTAGCCATTTTAGGTTTATCTCGTTCTCACGTTATCGTTTTATTACACTTTGCTACTATTTGTATTTTTTCCTTGACACTGCTCGTGTGTACATGTTCTGCTTACTCTTTTGAATAGAATTTGGGTGTCGGTGTGGTGATGGTTATTAAGTGCTTTTTACTAACTATATTGATCGAAAATTTGTAAATATTTTTTTGCGATTATATAGTGTACATATATGTATCATGTAAAAATGTTCAAATGCTATTTGTGTATGAGTGTTAGGTATGCCACTGCCATTGAAATTGCCTGTACGTAATAATACTGTTATCAGTTGTCATTTTAATGTCAATTTTATGAGTTTGTATTTAAAGTTTTCTAATAAATAAATAGGTAAAAGTGTAAATTTCACAGGGGATATGGATAGCGACTGGTTCGCAGTAATTCCTTGATTTTAAAGCTGGTGTTATCGAATTGCGTTGTCCTTTTGCGTTGGCTTGTGTGATCCCATTTCAGGCTGTTTTATTACAACGAATGTGTTAGTTCTATTTCAGTAGTTCTTATTGACAGTCATGCTTCTAGTGATTGCCCTAATGAATAGAACATTTCGATCTTTGTACAATCGTCATTTTACTATGTATACGGTGAAATCATATTAGTATCCTGTTAGGCCAAAACAGAGCTTTAATTCTATTTTGTCCTTTAAAAATTATGTTTAATGCTTAAACCTTACCGACTGCAATATTGCAAAAACTACATTAGTTTTAAATACGATTGGTAATCGACACATATTGTTTCTTTATTTCAATCAATTATAATTATATTCATACTGAGTCATTCTAAAGTAAAACGAGTAATTAACCAAAAACACAAATAGCTGAAACAACATTTCAATATATATATCAACACATTTATTTGTTCTCTGTATGACATTTGAGTGTTTTCACTATTATAAATACTATATTAATCAGTAAAGACATACATTCACTTATAAGGGCACGAATTTTTAATCTAATTATTTATCTGTATAAATAATTAATTTGTTAATCGATATTGCACATAGAAAAATGAGGTTGTAATCGAGATTTGTTGAATAACCAAGTACTAAAGTGACAAATAATTTGTGTGTATATTATTTAGATAAATTACTTATGAATATGATTGTACGGACCACGGGCCGAGGCTCGCGGCCGGTGACGGGAACATCGTCACGGTAAATCTAATTGTATAATATAACTTGTACAATATAAATATTATAGATCCACAATTATGAAAAAGATTAAATATTTGCAAAAGTTAAACAGTTGGGTTTTATTTATTTTATTTATCCACTATTTAAAATTATTGTTACACACTGTTCTTATAATTATATTGTAAGAATTAATATTGTTAAACTTTTTTATTTGGTAAGTTAGGTCTAATTTTTGTTGCTGTTTTAATTATCTGCAACGTGAGGACCGGGACCGTTATCTGTAAACAAAATATTTAACAGTGATGTAGTATATGCTTATTGCTTAATCTCATGAAAAATATTTTTTTAGATAGTGACAAATCTGACAGAAAATGCTGGAGGATATGAGTTCGATCCACAATGAGATTTTTTTTTATTTTTTATTTCCCTACTCTAGTGGAGCAAACTGGGGTATGTAGGTTTGAGACCTTTAAACGCTATGTCCCTTATTGACTCAGAGACCGAAGTATCTTAACGCTAGGTTCTCTTTACTTTGAGCTAAGTGGGGCTGAGAGAGTACAACTATAAAAAAATTATACCTTCAAGTTCCGCTTTAACATTCTTTAAATTTGTTTTTGCTTTCTCCAGCGCTTCGCCAAGCCCGGTCTTTATTTGACTAAACTCTTGAGTAACGAGAGACAACCTTCCTAACAAGTAGTTTAAGTTGTCATCCACCTCCAACATACGTTTCGTGATCGTGCCCACCTGGGAATCATATGAAATGTGTTTAATATTAAACCTTGGCCCAAGAATTTAAGGTCGATTTTAGCTTACCTTATCTTTCATATTGTCCAAAGTGGTGGAACTTCCATTAATATATTGTGTTGTTTGTTCCTGCAGATACAAATCAACTGTTAATTAATTAAATTTAATGGTCACAAGTTGTGAGTCACATGTTTTTGTCACGATTACATTGTTTAATATAGAAGTTTATTGTTAATGTTATATATTTAAATGTTTTATAAAAAATATTATTAAATAAGAAATAAATATTTTTTTTTTTAAAGACAACAACGTAGGATATCTCCGAATTTTTTTTAAAATTATAGAAAATGGACAAAGTAAATAAAAAAATATTCATTACAGCTGTACAACTCAGCGCTTATACGATAATATGATATTTGGTTATTCTTAATCATGCTTTAAGACACCTACAGCAAGTTTGTCCAGCGACGCGCGGCTGGCGGTGAGCTGTTGGTACATGACGCCGATCTGACGCCACACCTGCGCCATGCCCGCGTCTATTTTACTACTAACATTGTGCAAGGTAAGGTTCTTGTTGGCGATCAGAGTTGCTTCTATATCATTGAATCTGGAAATAAGAGGGTTAATTATAACATTCATCTTTTGTGTAAGTCATAATCTTAAAACAATTGATTTGAAAAGATTTTTGTTAAAAATAAATAGATAATAATGGAAACTGCAAATTATAATTTTTGTAAATAAAATTATACTAATAAATACAATTATATTAAATGAATTATATTATTAAATTAAATTAAAAAAATGACGTTTGTTTGACATTCAATGACTACATTCTGTGTTAAGAACAATCAATCTTTGTCTTGCAGAAGCGAGCTATTGGTGCAATCTATAAATCAGGCCCAAAAGATTCATTAAGGGAAAAATTTAAAGAAATTAATATAATGACTGTTGCATCGCAATACATTTTTGAAAATATTATGTATGTCAAGAAAAATATTAATCAATTTAGCAAAATCGGGGGCATACATAATATTAATACCAGAAATAAGTTTAATCTTAGTGCACCTATGACTCGATTACATCGAGTTCGTAATTCTTTTATGGGTCAGGGTGCACGCTTTTACAATAGGATCCTAGAAAACATCCGAGAATTTTCTATTTCGCAATTTAAAATAGTTGTGAAAAACGTTTGTGTGTTAAAGGTTAAAGGAGAAAAATGTAATGTATCTGATAATTACATTGGTCTAATATTATGTACCCATCTAAATAAAATTAAAAGAAAACGTTACCCATATAATTTACTAATTTTACTAACCTCTTTGATATAGACTTATTCAATAGATTGCCTTGATTTCTAATAAGCTCGCTGACTTCTACCGAAATTTGGTGGACCCCGTATTCAATACGTTTTTTAGTTGCGACGACGTTGTCCGCAGTTTGAAGTAGTAGATGTTCGTTTTTGGAAAATGTTTGCAACTGTAATAGTATTTATAGCAATATTATTAATTTTATGGTACCTATTTAAATAAGACTGGACGTGGCGCAACGTGCGATTGTTTAAGACAGCTTGTGGGTTCCTCTACTCGAGGAAATTAAAATGTAATGTTTTCATTCACTTTGGTGATCAGGCAAAGCGTGGCTTTAAGTTTTGCCACTCAACACACATTGTCTCAACAATTCGGTGGAAAATGGGTAACGGAGTGTCTTAACACTAGGTTCCCAGTTTCCCACATGCTATGTGCAGTATACCGCGTGAACTTAACTTAGCTTCAAGCTATATCCCTTGCGGGGTAGGCAGAGAGGACGGAGCGCCAAAACAGCTACGGTACCGCGTGAACATAGAAAAAAAATTTTTTTTAATATTGCTATAATTTGTAAATGATGATGTGATTTATAATCACACTGTTTTATAAAATGATAACATGAATGACACAATAATGTACCTCAGTGCGTAACGCGTCGTAGCTGTGCTGTATGTCGCTAAATGCGCGTTCGCTCATAGTGTTGCCCTGCGTCAGACTCTGCTGGATGTCTTCATTAGTTGCCGCCAACCTGTTACCTACTTCGTGCAGTTTCATATTTATCTTCGCTGCAGCTGTAATATAATTAATGCTAATGCAAATACAAAATGTGATATACTATTTATTTAGAAAGTAGTTGCGCTTTGCATGGAAATAGGTGAGATAGAATTTCGAAAGTAACTATTTATATTGCAGAACAATAAAATTACTTTGCCAGTTTAGCAACATGTATTACATATTCCTAAAGTGGCAAAGTAATTTTCTAGTATTTAAAATCATTTCTACAACTATTTTAGTAAGAATAGATACCCACTAGGACTGTAGGTACATGAAGCATGTTGCACTTACTCTTTTCTTGGTCCCTAGTTATGTTACTCTTCAAATCCGCGATTGCCTCGAGTGTATAGTTGGTGCTTCTCTGCAAATCGGCCAGACGCGGTAGGTCCTTCCACATGCTCTCCGCGTCAGAAAGCAAATGTTGGATTTTGCCGATTTCTTTTTCTTGACGCTCCATAACTAATAATTATTAAGTAACATTAAATATAAGATTTTTCAGCTATCATTACTAAATAAGAATTGTTTTAGAACAAGTAATATTACGAGATAATGTAAAGCGCAAACGATTTAGTATTAAAAAAATATAACTTTTATTAAGGTATGCTTATAGTGTTAGTCCTTATTTTATTAAGTATTAGATATCCTATGGGTTCCATAGGGTCGAATCCGAATCCGCAAAAAATACACAACATAAATGTTTCTGACTTTGGTAAATAGACCAAAAGTAAAAACGGAGCCTAATAATCTAATTTCTGTTTAGGACTGATTTATTATTATAATTTATTATTTAGATGGTAAATATTTAAATAAAAAAAAATATATATATATATATATATATATATATATATATATATATATATATATATATATATATATATATATATATATATATAAATATTTAAATAAAAAAAAATATTTGTTCACTTAAGTGACGTAACTGATTATAAGTAAATAATTATTTACTGATTAACCACTATCGTTCAGGAATCAATTGGTACAGTAGGTCATTAGTAGTACAAGCTACATGTTTGAGAACAAACATAAGATCAAAACTAATTTATTGTTTCATGCCCGTAAATATATATCAAGTGGGTCTAGAGTATGCAATAAACCTACTTAGATATAAAGCCCATTCAAATACGCAAAGCATAATCAACTAAGTTATCGGTATAAATAGATAGGCATATTTTAGAGTATGACTAAGTTTATGATTATCTTACTGCTGCGATCGTGTGCATTGTCTCACAAGTAATGGTTATAATTAAATAAAGTAATTCAACAAATATTTGTGTTACTAATTTTCATTCACATTTTAAATATCTTATGAAATAAATAAAAAGTTGTCGCCCACAAACGACTTTTTCTAGCAAAAATAGTTCCGTTATCGCTTCCATATGCATGCATTAGTTCGAAAGTGAGCTCACGAACGGGCATGATGTCACCAAAAGCATTCTTTACATAATTGGACGAAATCAACCAACGTTGTTCTCTAAGATATATTAAGCTTTCTTTTATAAACAGAAAGTATTGAGTAAGAGTAACGTTTAATTAGTAAATAATTTTCACTATTAGTTCCTTACATATTGACTATATATATGACTTTTTTTCCCTTGCAAGAGGGAGTTGCTGGGAGGCTTATGTACAGCAGTGAACAGTAACAGGCTGATTTAGGATAGTGGAACAATTTTTAATTCAATTTATTATAGAGAAAGCAATAGAATTTTTGTTAAAAAGTTTGTTCTGGAGTAGAAGTAGGGCATACACTACGTAATCCTATGTTTAGTACCTACTATATATGTTTAATACCTTTACTTTTGAGATATATGATAGTGCGATGTGGTTTTTTAATTTATAAGTTTGCAGAAAAAAACATTGTCTGACATGAAGAATTTTCTACAATTTATAGAGATCATTGGTGGGATACAGTATGGAAAAAAACGCTTCCTTTTAAAATGTTTTTTTGAGCTCATTCAACTTTTAGCATTTGGGTTTTATAAGTTCATCCCCATGGTGTGTAGCAGTAGCCAATAATTGATTGACAGATGGCAAAATATGTTGTTTCAAACAGTTCACGATCAGCTATGTGCCTTAAGTTTTAAACATATCAATTAGCTTGCGTATTCTAATTGGAAGGTTATTGATATTATGATATTAGGTTGGAATATCACTTCTCGATCTTTACCGACTTCAGCCCAATGGAAAGATTTGCAGAAATAATAAAAATTATCCATATAGGTTGACTTATCCACTGATCTATTTTGACCTTTTGTGAACGTCCGCTGAAATAAGAATTGAAAAATTCCAACGGTAATCCTCTTATTCTTAAGCACGCTAATTTGATTAATAGGATGAGAAGCATTTGACACTGTCTCCAGTGTCAATTGCTTTAGCTATCTAGGAACGTTGTGATTTTCTTTGTCATCCAGCCCTCTTACAACACTGTTAAAGTCTGTACTGCATCCGAAGTCGATATTGATGTCGTGAGGTAGCCACCTTTGAAGTTTTTTAATCGCTTCAATTTTTTCAAGAGAATTATCAGCACAGTCTGCAGCTAATTCGGACGTGGTTTTCGATTCCCCGAGACCCGTTTCTACAAAAGCTTTCCATTCTTCATTTCTCTATGGCCCGCTTTGTCTCCCGCCGTCCATGAAGCTTGTTCTTTTCAGAATAAAAATGATTGAACCAAAAACCGCCATATACCATCAAAAACCCTTCCAGGAGTTACCGCAGCACTGGTGCCACGGTAGAACTAGTACTCGTAAATAACGCTTTACAAGGTTTCCGTTTTAAAAACTGAGCGGTGCAAACAGAAAAAAACATGTGTTTTGTCTTCAAATTCATGTGCAAAAAGTTATATAGGTTTAATTGAATTAAAATTTAGAAATCTTAAATAAAAATAAGAAATTTGTTATTAAAGTGGCCAGTAGGTGTATTTTTAGATTTAAGGACCTAATATTTGTTTATACTACAAAACAGAGATCTACAGTTTATTCTTCACTGCTACAAGTACAGATTAGAACTACTGACCTTCAGTCATTTTGCTGTGCCACGCTTCATCAGCTAATGAAACTTCGCTGAGTGGTACAAAATCAGTTTGCACTTTACTTGCAGTGCCGTTATATTCGTTCAGCTTGAGTTCATATTTGTTGAGCAGTTTTTCAGTCTCTGATATATGTCGTTCAAATGGATTGATATCTGGAGTGACTTCCAAACATATAGCTTGCAGGGCTTCCTAAAATAAAAATTAAAAATATGTTTTAGGAATGTAAGGTGAGATAAATCAATATTTTTTTTAAATATAAACTGAATATGTATTATAATAAGTTTACCAACTTTACTCAAACTAGTTTTCAAATTTTGTATCTCAAGTTTCAACGTATCGAGCTTAGCGTCTGTCGCGTCTAAACGCTTGCTCAGGGCATCATCATTCTTGATCGGCAAGCTGTTGTCTATTTCTTTAGAGCCGCTGTTCTTTTTCACATTTTCTTCTACTAAAGTTGTAAGTGATTGTAAAGACTTTTTTATGTCTTCTAAAGCTTCATGTGTCTTTTTTTGAGTTTCTTTCTCCTTTTCTTCCTTCTGTTCCAAAAAAAAAATGTGATAACTCCATATATTTAAATATTGTTATTTATAATTTAAAACAAGTACTCATAATGTAAGGTACAAAATTATAATACCTGTAAAAATATATTTTCTACATTATAGAGTCTGTCGTCTAGCCTCGATATTGTGCCTTTCATAGTTTCGAGATTTCTATGTTTCTTTTCTAACCCTGCTAACATTTTTTTGAGTTGTTCTCCGAGAGCTTTCTCACGATACTCGTGTCGTTCTAACTTATCTTCTGAGACTCTGAACATATGGATTAGAGACATCATTGCATCGCGAATATCTTCGTGTCTGTGTAGCAGAAAAAATAATATAACATTAGAAAACTTTTGTATAAATTAACAAACTTTTTATATAAATATATTAAGTTAAACCAAAATATATATTTTTATATCAATTTTAAATAAGTCCATATTTTAGATTGCTATTTCGTAGGTATTTATCCTAAATAGGGTCAGCTTGTTCAATTGATTACCTAAGGTTGATAGGTTTATTTATTCTGCATTAATATTGCGCACAATTGTGCATTTTAAACGAAACTACTGTCAGTAAATATACCTACTACCTTACTGAGTACTTAATATTAAATAGGTTATTAGTTATTTATTTAAACAATTTGCATTAGAAATCAATAGAAAAATATATAATGTACATATACCTATTATGGTAATCCAATTAGATTCTTTATTTTTTATTAGATATACATATTCACAAATTAGTAATGATCTATTAAATATACCAAATAATATTGTGTCAAGAGTATGCAATGGTAGATTTTAAAATAATATGTCAGTACTTCTGACAATGTGACATGTTAGTGTGTTGGATCCTAAATAAATAAAGATAATGATGTAACTTGGCAAGTGCCAATAGATTATATAATGACCCTCAGTTCCAAACATTTAACTGTATAAAACACTTGTTAGTAGTACATAGCAAACGAGAGAAAGGCATTTTTACATAATTTATAGATAACTATTAATATATTAAAATAACCAATGAATTTTCTCTTAATTCAATAATCTATATTCGAGATACTTAATGCATACTTATAAATGAAATGAAAGTGTACGTCTGTGATTTTAGTATAACAGTTTTTTTAATAGTACCGATATAGTTATTTAGACAAAACAAAACACAAACAAATTATTTTAATTAATGCTGTCTGTGTATCTGTAGTTCGACAGACTATTAATAACTTATCACCCACTCACTCAGCTTCAAGCTGTATCCCGCACATGGCAGGGTAGGCAGAGGGACCTTGGGAACCTAGTGTTAAGACACTCCGTTCCACACTTTCCACCGAATTTGAGGCATGACGTGTTGAGTGGCGCAACAAAACACAGTGCTTTGACTTTTAGACTTTTACCAGAGTTAAGAATATTTAAATTGAAAATATTAAACATTTCATTTCCTCGAGTGGGGATCGAACCCAGAACCTGTCGGTTACAGTCACACGCTTGTGCCGCTGCGCCACGACAGGCTTAACTTATCTCTGGAAGTAATAATTACTTATCTCCGAAACATCTTAACCAATTTTTATAGTCCTTTCAATGTCCGATAAAAGAGGTTATGTTACATATCTATTCAAAAATATATAATATTTAGAACGTAGCTTGATTTGAATTCGCGCCTCTTGGAAACCGTGCAAACATTCTGATACAACACTACGCTCTCAAACGTATGGCTTAGTGGTCACATATCTTTTTAAAGAAATATTATTCTTTCCGAAATGTAGATTAACATTTTAAAACTAGTAAAATGGCGGCAGTGGCGGCGAATAAGCAAATAAAATAAAAAAGATTTAAATTACGATTTATTAAGTGCATAAAAGTACGTTTAATAGCCAATTTTACACATTATTTGTGTTTACAACGCTGCTTCACGCTAGGGACCACTAAATAAATTATTTCGAATACAAAAAAAAAACAATATTATTATTGTATTAGAAACGTCGTGGCACGGGCAGTAATGCATTTATACATTTGCAAGTTCATGTTGATTTTTATGTAGATCAAAGCTAGGCACATAATTTCTTGAAAGGGTCCAGTAGATATAGATATCAGTAAGTGTAGAACTTACCTTGTGTCACTTTGTTGTTTTAAAAATGTTTACAATAAAAACAAATCTATTTGATATCCATTATTAATTAGTTTACTTGATAAAAATATACACCATAACGTTTTATGACTTCAATGTAAACAAATGAGTTCATAAATTTTCTAAACAAGCATTAAAATATATTAAGATGCAAGCGTTTAATAATAAATTCTTAGTATAGTTAAAAGATCAATGATCCTTACTACATGTAACACGTGACATGAAATTATTAAGATTGCCGCCTCAAACTTTTCCCGGCAGGGTACTTACCGGGCAACTGGCAAGTTTGTTGTTCACTTTCCACCCGAATTCAAGACATTACGTGCTGAATGGAACTATACGTTACGATTTGTTTTCTCAGATCAGAAAAATAAGGATAATCCAGTACAAATCGAACCCACAACCATGGCGCTTACAGTCAGACTTTTCCACTGCCTCGAAGGTCTCAATAATATTATAATTATTTAATACTAAAAGAGTCCTATATTATTTCGATGTAAACTAATAAACCAAATACAAAATTAAAAATTGGAAAGCCCCTGACATCACTACCCCATCTTGACAAAGTGCTTGTAGCTCTTCTGGTAATCTTATTTTCATGAAATAAATATAGCTGAGAAGCATGGCCATAAACAAGTCTTTTGTTTAAAAAAGCTGCTTTCTTTCTTTTTTACCACTGAGTAATATTTTTTACAATATTCATTTTCAAACTATGTTAAAACAATATAATTTTGTCGTCTTCATGTTGCTTTTAAATAAGCCTTCATATTAAATATTATATTTATTTATTTATAATTATAATACCTATGTACCTATAAGTGAAGAGAGGCCTGTCCCGGTGCGCACAAGCGTGTGAAGTAAACGACAGGTTGTGGGTTCGATCGCCACTCGAGGAAATGAAATGTTTAATATTTTCCGATGAAATATTAAATAAATTATTTTTATCGCTGTACTAACAGGACAAAGCGCGGTGTTGAGTTCCGCCACTCAACACGCAATGTCGCTTATTTAGCGTGGGGAACAGAAGAAGAAGAAAGTGTCTTAACACAAGTTTCCAAAGTTTCTGCCTACCCTGCCGTGTCTGGGATACTAAAAAAATAAATAAGTAAAGATTATAAGTGTTTAAACTTTTGTTTCACTTTCACGCAAAAAGCTGAGAATAATATTTGGATGTCGGTAAAGTTTTAAGGGAAACTATTGTATTATTTATGTTTGAATGTTTACTAAAATAATAGCGAGGTCAAACAATTAATTATAATTTGGCACGGCTAATATACAAGGAATTTTGTTTATTTAATAACAAATTTATTTTAAATATTAATTAATATGTATGTTTATTTACTTAGCAAATAATTCAATTTTAATTGTGCAACATAGTTCTGTGTTTTTTTTAATATTTTATATTTATTTATTAGGTATAATTAACGAATATTTTTTATAAAGTTCTAGTGTAGTGGTAGCTACCACCACACGTACTGCGTTATAATTGAATTAAGCAGCTTAGTTTAACGATAGGGGGGAAATGAAAACGATTTACTATTGACTTAAAAAAAGACAATGACAATGTCAACGAGCGTACTAGGGGTCTATTGTAAGTGATCACCGCCGCCCACTGATCTTAGAAGAATGAAGATATTACGTCCACTGTTGATACTTGGCTGCTGTTTCTTTAAGGTATTCAGCTTTAATCTAATTGACTAAAAATAACATACATTATAAGTGAGTACTTTAACTTACTTTTGTACTTAATACAAATTAAGGGACACTTCAGTCACAGATAACACTTAAGTATCCATATGCACTCGTATATTCAGTTGGCTTTTTTATTATTATAAAATCATAGATATATTTAACCTTTTATATATTAAAATTGTCTATGTTTTTTACAATATATCAATATATATAAGCATATACCATACAGAACAGTAGATCGTTGACTGACATTATTATAGTTAATATGGTTTTTGTAATATAAAAGACAAGACAAACGAGCGTACGAGTCAACTGATGGTAAGTGATCACCGCCGCCCACGGCCCCGTTTACAACAAGAGGAGCTACAGGCGCGTTGACGTTGCTTTTTGGATTACCAAGGTGGATTGGCATCGGGGCCTGGCATTACCTTATGCGAAACAAAGTAGCAAAAGGTACTACTTAGTCGCCTCTTAGGACACCATCGGTACCAGGGTGATTCTATGCTAAGCCGGAATTACACGGCGACATAAACAATTAATTACTACATGGTAGAAACCAGTTTAGTCATACATGGATTATTATTTATCCTCATCCTATCTAGACATAATTTTGTTTTGTTATTTTGTTCCTATAAATACATGCTCGAATTATGTACAGAACTTGGCACTCATTTAGATCTCCATTCTTTTTGCGGCGAAGCTCACAGCTAAGCATTATTTTAGTATGCAACTGGTCTCACCTTTTTTATTGGTGAGATTTCTATTATCGTGAATAGTTAACGTCTTGTAATGCTATATATGGCTACTTGCAGTAGTTCTATTTTTTTTTGCCTGCTAACTCATGACTCATCTACGTGGAAGAGGCAAGGAATCATTTACTTACAGGTAGGAACTATGTATTTATAGTTTTATTAAAATAACGGGTTAAGTGTCTCTTACCGAGCTTTGAGCACTGCTATTAAGCTCACAAATACCAGGCGGCGTAAAATAATGATGTATAACCTATAGTCCTATACGATACATGACTATATAATAGGTAAAGATATTATTTACAATATTTTTTTACGGGAAGTAGAAAATTATTGTTATACCTTTGTTATTTATTTTATCTTCATAGGCAGGAGAAATCGAAAAATTTGGAGGGAGATTACTATTTGTATTAAAAGATATCGGTCAAGTGTAATTCATAGTTATGCACCGTAGGTTCCGTACTAATTCCAAGATTATAAGTCAACGGGAAACACAACTTGTAAAACTTGATAAGTTTAGTAGCAATTGCACTCATTTTTTTAACATTAACTACATATATAGGCTTGTAATGTTTTTTTTCTATGATGCATATACGTTGAATGTGGTTGCTTATTTTTATTTTTTATTTTTATTTTTTCTTTTATTAGTACTTAGTTTTCACTTAGTGCCGATTTTCGTAACTGTATTTTCACGGAAGGTTTCGATTACAATTCGTTATTTCTTTTATTCTCTAACTCAGCTTCTTATATAACCTTAAGACACTCCATTCCTTTGCCCACTTTCCGCCTAATTTGAGGCATTGCATGTTGAGCATTATATTTCTTCTCTCTGTTAACAAGGCTTTGCCTGAGACACAGAGCGAAAAAATAAAAATATAAAATATTAATGAATAATATAAATGAAAACATAAAATATTTTCGTTTCAAAATATGAAGTTTTTCATTTCCTCGAAAGGACATCGAACCCACAACCTGTCGCGTTTACAGTCGCAAGCTTATGTACCTGCGCCACGACAGGCCATTAACTATTCAGGAAACTGTGATAAAAGGAGTAAACAAATTAGAAAAAGTACTTTATAGGCCTCAATTGATATAGATCACATTTATAAATTCATAAGAGGTTTTGTACGGTCAGATCATAGCCGCCATTCTAACTATAGATCTACTAAGTATTTACTTAGGTCATGCTACAGTTGACGCTGATTCCAAATATTTTCGTTTAAGTCTTGTTTTTCCATTGTTATATTGTTTTTAAGTTTCTTATTTTAATAAGCCTTAAGGTGATTGTTTTGATGGTGATTGTTTAATAAGCTTTAAGGTGATTTGTTGATTGTTTTGTTTTTGTTATATTGACGTTTTCTCACTGAACTTAGTTCACTGAACTGAACTGTTTTCGTTACTGAACTGAACTGTTTTCGTTACTGAACTATGCAGCGCTTGTGTTTTTTCCAGCTAAAGTTAAAGCAATCAAAAGGTAGTTGTTGTTAACGGGTTCAAACACTAGTAGAATCGTGACCGAAAGATTCATCCACAAATGTGATATTCTCAATAAAGGGTGAAGAAATTTTGAGATTTTTTTGTTTGTTTACATTCTGTCTCAAGCCTAAAATAATATTTGATAGGAACGTAAACTATAAGTAGGTACGTATCTCGATCGAAAAAGCTTTTTGAATTGTTGGATCATTGACAAGAGAAAAATGTATAGAATTTTAGTATGATCTAAAATCTTGCTTCCTAGTCAATTCCATTTACATAATTGTAATGTAAAATAAAACGTAATTTTTATACAGTTAACTTACGTGACATTCCTGGCGTGTGTGTCGCTCGCTACCAGCACTACGGCGGCCGCCACCCACAACAGTCTCTGGAGACAAAAAATAAACAGAAAATAAGTTAATTTCCTGCTAATTTCTGAATTGAATGTATAAGTTGTGTTTTCCTTACTGTAGTTGCTTACATTGGAAGCCTTTTTT
This sequence comes from Eueides isabella, assembly GCA_019049475.1. Classification (NCBI taxonomy): domain Eukaryota; kingdom Metazoa; phylum Arthropoda; class Insecta; order Lepidoptera; family Nymphalidae; genus Eueides; species Eueides isabella. The sequence goes on from CM032399.1 coordinate 9,820,988, forward strand.
ATCATTTCTTCTAAAAATAATAATTTTAATAGCTTTTTGTGGTATTACAGATAGTTCATATATATTTAATAAATATAACAAGTTAGAATAATCATTAAAAATATATGCGAAGACGCAGTAAACAAACCCGTAGTGTTATCTCTTGCGGTCATATTAAAGTCAGAGTCGGCAACAAGCGGCTAATTATTTCTGGGTGGTTTAAAACGACTCTCCGTTTATCTCAGGTATTATGTTGCCATCAATACTAAGCAGATACTCTTGCATTCGTAATTTAATAAAAAAATAGATTTTTTTAATCCACAGGTAATTGTTATTAATAAACGAAAGGTGTACTTTTATAAGCTATTATTTTATATATAAAACTTCATATAATCAAAGTTCGAAATATTAGTAAATTTAAGATGCTTAAAACCCATTCTTTAAAGAACTAACTAGGTACCAAACGACACACTTCCAAACGTCATTAATTATCCAAACTCATTCATATTGAATTACACTATCAATAAATATTGTTAACCCGATTAACCTTAGTTAACCTAAATATCGCCTCTCTTTTTAATTTGGTATAACGCTATATACCATGTCTATCATACACGAAATTTACGTAAGTATGTAGCGTAGTATATCTTTAGACAACACACTTACGAAAAAAGTTATAGATTTATTATATTACATTACTTTAATCGTTTTGTTGTATCTGTGGCCAGAGTAACTACGATTTATTAGGTACGTATTTATGACTCCATTTTACCATGCGGGCGAGGCAGATGAAATCTACTTATTAATATGAAACTTTATTACATGTAGAAGAATTTATGACTTTTAGCGTTCTTAGTTCATCAATAACAGCATTTATTATAAAATATTAAGTACTTTTCCCAAGAAACTTCCACTGTTCATTTGGATGAATACTTACTCATTTTTTTTTATTATTGATGAATAGTATCTAATAATAAAAAACAAAAGAAAGTATGAACTAGATGATTATTAATTTACTAATCTGCATTAGGTACTTTCGTTTTCTAATACAATATCTTTACCTATAGGTTAAAATAAAGTTTCACTCAATTCAATAACCCAGTTATATTATTGCATATCTACAACATTTTTATAACTTTTTCATGATATAAAATAAACACTAAATACCTACATATTAAAAGAAACTTGCAAAAATTCAATACTGAAAACTGTACATGATTAAATTTGCTAAGCCATTTGATTTTTTTTAATTATTGTTTTTGGTTCAATTGCATTGTTAAATGCCACCAATAAGATTTCTTCTTATATATTTTTATTAACATGACATCGATCCGTTATGACACGATTACGTTATAAGTATCTCTAGATTATTTCGTCATCACAACATATAGAAGTTATGAGTTGTCAGTTAGTTATTGTAAGATGATAACAATAACATTTAAACGATTGGTACACTACTTTGATAAAAAAGTGTTGCTTATAATTACAAAATTATTTTCGGCTGATTTTACTAATACCTACCTCAACTACGTCCAACAGTAACCATTAAATATTAAATAGGTTGTGCAATTGAAAATTAAGCAGCAGCAAGAAAATTTATAACTTGTATCATGTTAAGAAATACTGAAAACTTAGCACCGGTATAGCATTATAAGCATATATGAGCTGGAATGTTATCTGAGAGGGCGCGGGTTCAAATCCTGCTATGAATTGCTTTGAACTCTGTTAATGGACTTTTCTAGCTAACGATTATTAATGCACAAATTATCCTAAGTATACCTAAAAAGGGCTTCAAATTAATTCATCAATGTTTAATGCAAGAATGTGAAATAGACAGATATCTATAAGTACATCGGCATACAACATCGGCATGATATTTGTTGATGTCACGACAACGCACGCAAAACGTAATGTTGACAGCAGCGCGAAAGGAGTTAAGCTAAATGTTGGATGGAGACCTTGGCCGGGATCCAGGTTAATAACACAAAGTAGTCGCGCGAACAAAGAAGGGAAGTTATGCTTAGGATGATTTCCGCATTATTGTCCCGTCATTTACTGTAATTATTTAGATACTTCATATATTTTATATGTGTGATATATCTACATTGTACATATTTTTAGACATAGGATTAGACTTATTGTCAAGAATTTTAAATAAACCAGTATTAGGAAGCTCTTCAAAGACTGATCAAGAACCCTAAAGATATCTATATTATATCATATCCTATATCTAATTAAGTAGCTCTTTAAACAAAAATAACTTTGTAAAATATATTTACACCTCAAATTATTATTATTCAAATATTCCCTCCACTTAAAATTTATATTCATTTAATTTATGATTTTTGAATTTGTTACAAAGTTTACACTTACAGTACTGTAATTGGAATATTAAAATTTAAGAATCATTCTTTTACATTTATTAAAATATAAGCATAGAGTAATTAACAAAATAATAACTTTGTTAAAAAAAATGTATAAGTACTATATCCAATTTTATATAATCATTTTTTTTTTATTTTAATTTTTCCAAATAAATTTAACTCAAGACTAATATTTGCATCGCCTCTTTAAATTAAATATATTAAGACTATTTCGAAGAAAAAATACATGATTACATATGCAAGACGCACCTATAGGTAATAACTCAATTTCTTGTCACGATGAGGCGTGAAAAGCTTCACGAAGCTCAAGCCTCGGGCAATAAACTTTCTTGTCGTTTGTAGCTTATGAGTAATTTTGTGAAATTTAACGTTTGAAACTCTTAAACATATTTTAATGTTTATTATCTTTTGTGATTTATTAGTATGAAAACAATAACACAGCCACATTACATTTATTTCTTTTGCAAAACGATGTGAATTTAAATCTAAACTTGTATTATTAAATGCAAATATCACATATATGCAAATGTGTAAAATTCGTAAGTTAATATCTTTCTACGTAATAAAATCATTAGTAATACTAATGTGTAGGTAATCATTGTATATACATGTAAATATCAAAGTTCATTTTTTATAATTCGTGCTTGTAGTTGTAGTGTCCCAAAGTCTATTTAACTATCTAGTTATGACCTTTAAAGAACATTTTCTTTTAATGTTATTTGTTGCTAGTATAGTATCGCTGATTATATATATATATATATATATATATATATATATATAAATATATATATATATATATATATATATATATATATATATATATATATATATATATATATATAATATTGGAGCAGGATAGACAGTGACCACTTAGGGAGCTAGCGTTACCGTACTCCGTTACCATCAGTACACTTCCATTCTACACTTTCCCGTGAATTGTAGAGGCATTACATATTGCGTGGCGAAACTCATCGCCACGCTCGGTACCAGAAGAAATTAAAATATTAAATATTATATTTCCTCGAGTGAGAATCGAACTAAAAACCTGTCCTGTTTATTACAACCGTACACATGTGCCTCTGCGCCACGAGAGACTTCTTTTCCATTTTTTTTGTATATGTGATACTCTACAACATTTAAAAGTACCTACATTCTTTTCATTCAGTATTCTTTACTTCAGCCTATCGATAAATTTTAATTGACTATAACTTTGTAACTTATATAACAAAAATAACTCATAATATGATGAATAGGAAATCAACTCGAAAAATAAATTTGTTTGTCAGTATTTTTCACATTTGATTTACGATTTCAACTTAGTACATATGCAGCAAGTAAGTCTTAAATTTTACGTTTGATCAATAAAAATTTTATAAGTATTTACTGTCGTCAAATAGGAAAATTAATGTATTACTTACCGCACTAAATATTGCCATGTCCTTTAATATCTAAATCTATATTCAGGAAGCACTTTTTTTAATTCGAGATCTGTACGAGATAGAGGCGGGCTCTAAATTTAAACTAATATGCTGCGCTTGCGCGCGCTGTCGGTCGCGAACTGATCGATGAACTTTTGTTAGGCAGAGCTGTGGCGCCGGTGAGCGAATGCGCATGCTTATTATGCCCTCATGTGCTTGATCGACATTCCTTTACGTTACAGATCCTTATTTTCGGACACTATCGGTTAATCAACGTGCAGCTCTCATAAATAACCACAGCGCACCCAAGTAACGGAAATAGGGAGCAATAAATCTATAACTGTTGTTGCTTATAAATGGGCACAAGACTTCAGTAACTATGTACCTACAGCTTATGTTTAATCAGAAGCTAATTTGAGCTGAAACTGGATCCTCGAGTATTGAGTTATTGACGTGTTTTACGTATATCAAAATGAGTAATATACAAAAGTAAACCTTTACATTTTAACAAGATACTAAATATAAAAGATATATTTAAATATAAAAGTATCCGTTACAACTTTGTTAGTGTTATGGAGCGTAGGTACACTTCATAACACAATTGGAAACGAGAAATAATGTCGAGAAAAAATTTTAGAATTTTATCATCCGCTATGCTAAAATTCGTAATTGACTCAAACCATGGTGTCCAGGCTCCGTGGTCAAACCACCGCGCTTGAGCGCTTTCTGTAGGCGCACGTTCTAATCCCTTTTTATATTGAAATGAAACGTTTCTAAAAAACAAAACTCTTTCCTTAAGCACATATGCCTTTTTTAGCAGGATGATACATGACATTTTTCTATAAATGGATAATCTTTTCCACAGCTGAACAGAACCAGGAAATACGCTAGTTAAATGTACTTAAGTAAATAACAAAACACTTTGTAAATCTGTCAAAACACAGAGTGCAAAAAGATTATGCAAACGAAAGCAGGTTATAGATCTTTACTTTTTATATTAAATTTATTTACTTGTTCCGAGAGTAAGCACCCTGATTCATACTATAAAGGACATTGCTCTGATAATTTCGGTTAAGCTAACAGAGATAGAGTGGCGACTAACGTTATCATACGAGTCTGTAATTCGTTTGTAAGAAGTAATGAGATGAATATTTGAAAATAAATAATTACTTATCAAAATGCTTTTCTGTTTCTTTTCTTAAATAATGAAGAAAGCACAAAAGATTTGGTAATTGTTTTTTAATTGGTATGATAACTTTTACTATTTTACACATACTTTTTTTTTAAGATTTACAACTTAACTCAACTTACATATTTTTAATAGGGAAAATCTACGTAGCAGCGAAGACTAACTACGTACATTCTTAATAAAATATCTTGAATCTTCCCGGGGTAAGAAATGGCCTGTAGAGTCGTTTACATTGGAGTCTAATTGTGCAATATAATAGTGAAATTAGAGAAATAATAATATTATTTCGAAATAAGCATTTATTTTTTTATAAATAAAAAAAAATATATATTTATGTTTTAAGTTTTATTTAGAAGCAATAAAATATCAACCGAATGCGTACACTTGCCCCTTATTGTTATAAGGGAAACGCGTGCATACTTCCGTTTTATGTAATTCAGGGAAGTGAACACAGTGACGTTAATAGATCGTAATCGGTGTTACTTATAATGCGTATACTTACCTGTGCTCGCTTTTTTCATAAAGCCAAAATTCGACGTAATAACCACCTAGCTGGATGTGCTAAGTATAACCACAAATTAAGATCACTTAATCCGTACGAATATGTGTTTTAGAAATATTTATCAACTTGGTCACCAAAAAGTAATAAAATAAAAAAAGAATAAGATTTAAAAACATTTTACATAAAGCGAAGAGAGGTGAAAAACATTGCATATATGCGTTTGTGATGTCACACAGGCTTATTCAATTAGCTAAGACACTACCTTACCTTTCGCGAAATATGTTCACTTACCCACTGCTCACTACCCCGAATGACTATAAAGTTATTAATATCAACCAAATAACATTAGGCGTGTCGTGGCGCAGCGGCACAAGCGTGTGACTGCAAACGACAACAGGGACAGGGACTTGAAATATTTTCAATTTAATTATTTAATTTAATAATTTTCATTTCTTTGCTCTGGTACAAGGCAAAACGCGGCGTTGAGTTCCGCCAATCAACACGCAATGCTTTAAATTCGGTGGAAAGTGAGGAACAGAAGTGAAACGGAGTATCTTAAAACTAGGTTCCTAAGTTCCTTCTGCCTGTGCTGCCATTTGCGGGATAAAGCGTAAAGCTGAGTGAGTGAGCAAATAACATTATTTATTTAGGTTTACATTTTTCCTGTGTGAATAGGTATAAGGAACCCAACGAGCAGAGTACAAAATGTGTAAACATTTTGTACTCTGCTCTCTAAAATTATAAAATAGAATATAAATCCGTGATAGTAATGTAAAAGTCTATGAGTACTTACATGAAACCTTTTTTTTCTTGCTTACAGCTTGGCGCTGTACCCCTTAATAGGATCACTTAATAGGATCAGAGAGAACCTAGTTATGTTATGACACTCTGTACCTTTCCTCAGTTTCCACCGAATTTGAGGCATTAATGTTGAATGACGAAACCTGTTTAAAATAATAAACCACGAGCTATCCTTATTATCATAAAGCTGAAGAGCTATTTTTGTTGCAACGCGCTCAGAAACTAAATTTGAAAGATTACTCTTGGGTTGGATAGTTCATTAATCATAATAATCCACAATCAATCAACAGGACCGATATAAATGAAAGCAATTGCATAAACAGAAGTGGTTCTTATGCGAGTAGTTCTATCCATCCATCAACATCACGCTCTCAGTTACTTCCATTTGGCTAAACGGGTGAAACTGCAGTCAAAGTTTGGTATATAATAAGGTTGTGCCGCTTTTGTCATAGGTAATAAAATCATCGATTGAAGTAATTCATAGATTGCTGATATTTCTCGTTTATAATGTGTTTCTTGCATATGTAATTAATTGCGGAAATCAGTTTGCATTCTTCGCTGTGTCTTCAAATGCTAATATTGTCACATAAGCCATTAGTATCTACATTGAATATTTATGTAATTTTATTAAATCATAAACATATAATATTATATACTAATGATTTAGGTACTACATTGTAATATCATTTATGTTTTACGGTTAAATCATGTGGTGAAGATTTGTATGTATTTTATGCAAAAGCCTCAGTCTGCACGCGTTATATGAATAGGTAATTTGAATATCACTAATATTGTGAAAAATCTAACACTTTTAAATAAACAAATTTAAATAAACTACCGCTCTAAAGTCTTCCGTGATAAACAAAGCTTAAAAACGCATTTAAATTGGTAATACAAATAGGGTTAATAATTGAGTGTGCCACAGATAGACTTATAACACCTCTCTCCATTTTTTGCGTCGGAGATTAATAAAGTGACGTTAATGTTATTACTGTACACGAGTTTTATTACTGAACATCGAATAATTTTGTATTCATATATAATTTTTAAGATAGACGTCAACGTTAAGGTTCATAATTTCTGACGATATCGTCGTAAGCTCAATATCCTTTTTGGACAATTATGAAGACTATTTGGAATATTCTCTTTTAAGAGAGTGGCTGCCCTGACATATGTTCGATATTTGTTCTTCGGCATACGGATATGTGACCCCGGGTCCCCGAGCCACCACTGATATACTTCGGTTCAGTCCATTAAAATTGTTTCCCTCCCCATTTTTGATGAACGTCACTTCATTTAAAAACCGTCAACTGTCACTTTAATGGAAATTCAAAATACGAAACTGGGTACGGCTACACCCGCGACAAGTAGGCCAGGCCTACCGAGTCAACTTTAACAGCCACGTCAGTAAGACTGCAGTAACGTATGAACGTGTTCACGGTGGCTTTAAGCATGGTTTTCGCAATACAGAGGCAGAAAACACTCTATATACAATACAGAGGGAGAAAATATTCGTCTGATGTGGTCGTAATGAACACTGTCTTTCAAAATAATTCTCAGCAGCAATTATTTTATATGTGATAAGGTATCACACATAAAATAAGTGTCATATGGGCAGGGGTATTAACTGTAAGGCCTATCCAGGCGAAAGCTTGACGGCCCAACAACGTCTTCTTGTCATGGCTTTAACGTCAATCGAAAAAACGATCTGATGAAGTGGTGGTTGCTGAATGGACCGATACAGACCGAGTTCCTGGCAGAGGTGAAAAGTGGAAATCTTACGACTAATACTGAGACTTAGGATCGAGCTCAATCGGAAATCATTGCGGCGGGCAGACGAATTCTTGGTGTTTCTAAGGGAGGACGTGTCATCGACAGGGACACATGGTTGTGGAATGACAAGGTGCAGGAGGTGAATCGTAAAAAGAAGGCTGTCTTTAAGAAGTGGCAGAAATCCAACTCTCCTGAAGACAGGACTGTAGTACATAGTAGCGAAACGTGCCAGCAAAAGAGCTGTATACTGAACCTGCAGTGAGAGTTTATGACCATTATATCATATCCATTATATCAGAGCCTGCAGTGAGAGTTTATCACCATTATAGCTTGAAATTGTGGATGGGCGACACTAGATCTCAAATGATTTCTAGGGCCAGCCTGTCTGCAATCATGCTCCTGTGAATGAGACATGGAAAAGCTATTTGCTGGAGCTCCTGAACACTCAGCATCCGTGTAGTCTTAATCACGATCCACCACATACTTCGGACTTGGTGTTGAGATTATCAGAGTATCACAATTCCGCTTCAATGGCTAGGACTGCTGTTGGCGACCAAACCTTGTGAGATTATAGTAGGGGTTTACCAGGGCTCAGCTCTTGGTTTATTCTAATTCAATGTAGTGCTAGACAGTGTTTCGGCTCACATCCAAGACCAGCCTCCGTGGCTGATGATGTATGCCGATGACAGCACTTATTGACGAGAATCGGCTGATGCTAGAGTGTAAAGTGAACCTCTGGAATGGTACGCTTGACAACGGCGGTCTTAACCTAAATGTGTCGAAGACCGTATATGGCTTGCAGTAAACCGGACTTAGGCATTATCCATGTAGGTGTTGAACCAGCCGTTAAGTTGGAAAAGTTCAGGTTCCTCAGATTCGTTATGCACGAGTCTGGAGGCATCGATTACGATGTTCATGGCCGGATAAGCACTGGGGCAATTGGCGGGGGGGTCACTGGCGTGGTCTGCGATCGTAGAATGCGCTGTGAATGGCGTAACGCGCTCTGACCGCATATGTAACACATTCATTCGAGGTAGTCTTAGAGTCCGTGACATAGCGGATAAGTTTCAAAAGCGTCGCCTGAAACGGACTACCGACAACAACCTAGGAACTACGACGGACGCAAGTGCCTTGATATGTCTGTCCCTGAGGTAAGACCAGGAGACCAATTCTTGCTCCAGGGACAGAAAGAAGAAGGAAGATAATCTACCTTCTTCTTCTTCCTTCCCGGCGTGTAGTGCCAAAGTCTGCCTTCCTACTTAACTCTTTAGTAAGACTTAAGAAGAAGAAGGTAGATTCTCTTTTCCTTCCCGATTATAACGACTGAGCGATATATAGGTATATGAATCATGGCTGGCCTAGCTTTTTATTTTCTCATTTAAATTATTACCTATGTTACTTCTAATAGATTCTTGCTTGTACGTGTAGGTATATTGGGAAATTAAAATTTGCATTATTTCGTAACAATCGTTCCATGAAAGATAAATAATTCTGTCGCAAAACAGTTTCTACAAAAGCAAACAAGCTCTGTACAGTAACTAATTTACAAGTGAACGCAAATGTATGTAATTTTCGCTTTCTATGGTAGGCATAACGTAGAAAACGTTAGTTGCTTAATATAATAAATATATATTTTTACCGACCACATATTGCTTATTGTTTTTATTATAATTTACAATTATCTATTGCATTTATTATAAAGTATGTATGTGTGTACCTATATTTACTACGACCTTTTCATGTTTTACATTTTTTGTACGTATTTAATTATTGTTATTATAATCAGAATTATTGTAGCCAGGAAGAAGAAACGGATATTCATGTATATTACAGATGAATTGTAACTTTATCTATAAACTATCAATACCTACCATAAGCAGAAAATGAGTCTGTATCTTAGCATTTTTACAAAAACAATCATTTAGAATAATATAAAAAGAGTAATAGAGTATAGCCTGTCTGCGATTTAATTTTTTAGTCTGCTTATACCTACACATATTCTAAGCTGGACAGATAATAGTCCGATTAAACTAAGAAAATAGTCCTGTCAAACTAAGAAAGCCACTGAGCATTTACTAACGGCATTTAAGAAATTAATATCTGGAGTATCTTATGAACAACAACAACAGTCTATTGAAGTGGTCGTCAGCCAAGGAGCTAAATATGAATAATATGACAACATATAAAAAAAAATGGGAGCCAATATGTTACTATACTTAACTTTTATTACACGAAATTAAACAACATTTCATCTATACTTATAATAATGCTTTAACTGATCACTGTCTACATGAAAAATATGTGAAAACGAAAATTTCAGCTAAATGAATAAACATTTTGTAGCAATTTTGTTGAACTAAATATATTAAATTGACGTAATCATTTTATCTACTAACCGATTTAAAAAAAATAAACACCAAATGTTGAGAAAAGGTTGGTAAAACATAACAGTGAATATTGTATTTAAATCTGGTCAGCCGTTTCTGAGATTAGTGCGTACAAACACACAGACAAACAAACTAAAATTTATAAATCACTATTTTTAAATTGTAATCTTTTTGTGTGTTTTAATTTTTGTTTTTTCTTTTTAATGAAAATATTGTAGTTTCTTTTGTGGACATCTGTATGCCAGAGCCACACTTTAAAAGCTAAAGACCCACATGCGGTTCTGGAGCCGCACTTTGCCGACTACTGGTCAAGTGTAATGATTAACTATAATAGCACAGCTGTATTACAAAAAGCTAATAAATCATTGCCTATTCGTCTATAGATATTGAATGAAATTGAAGCGTCTGTCTGTGAGTTTAAAATAACTTTACTTTTTCGAGTGCATAAAACCTGGGTGCACTCGAAAAAACGCGGTTGTATAGTCACCGCAATAATAATAATAAAAAATGACTGTGGCCACAATTGTACAATATACAGCTATAAACCATGGTGGTACTGGGGTATAAGCATGTGATAATACACGGAACAAGTTGTGGGTTCGATCACCACTCGATCAAAAAAAAATCTACACTTAGATATCAAGGCAAAGGGCGGCTTTGAGTTCCGCCACTCAATACGCAATACCTCAAATTTGGCGGAAAGTCGGTAATGAAACAAAGGATATAATAACACTAGGTTCCTCAATTCCCTCTGTCTACTCTGCCATGTGCGAGATACAGCGTAAAGCTGAAAAAAATCTTAAATAAATACACCAATAAATAAGATAAGACGTTAAAGTATAAAGAAATGTTTCTTTTTAAGCGACGCATAAAGGTAAAAAATGTTTCGGCCTTTCTGTTATCTAAAGAAAAGGGATTTCTTAACCAACACTCAGTAGTATCTACACGAGCTGCTGTAAAAGGGAATAGGCACGGAAATCATATTTTTTAGATTAGGCTGTGTTTTGAGCGAACCTGGAATATGAGCTGCGCAAAACCTTCAACCGGTCTTTACCTTAGGGAAGAGATAGACAGGTAAATAGATAGATAATTCTTTATTGCATGCACAAAATAACCATTACAATTAAAATAGAAATCTCAAATGAAATGAACGAAAGGAAAAAAAAGGAATCAGAAATACATAAGTAGAAGTACCTACTACATGCAAAGGCGACCTTATCATTATTAGTGATCTCTTACAAAGATATTGGATTAAACAAAATATGTACTATATTAGATGTGACTACTACTGTGAGCCATCGCAGAAATACACCGATCAAGAGCCACTTGAGTTTCTTAGGAAACTCCGAAATGTGATCAAATTATCGTAGGCCAAATATGTATCGAATACATAAATTTTAAAGGAGAAATTAAATGACCTTAAGGTCATTTAATTTCTCCTCTCTTAGTTCAAAATAGCAATTTTCAGTAAAGTATTATCATTCCGGATGTTAATGGTCATAGATAGCCATAGATAGACTAATTTCTTTACAATAGTTATGTGTAAATATTGTTTAATTGTATATTTAATAAATTGTAACTTCTCTACTACTTTGTTATAAAATCTAAGAAATTGAGTTTCATCCACTTATAAATGTATGATCTTGAAAATGTGTATTTATATAGAAAGATATAATAAGTGTAGTATATTTACTATTGTATGCTATAGTTATATATAAATATTTTAAAGACACTCATTACAGACCTAAGTGTCATACATACAATCAGCATAAACGCAGAGTTCGTCTTTGTGAGCGAATATAAGAAACAAAATCGTTCGTTGCTCAATAGGCATATTGGTCAATAATTTGTATAGAATATTTTATACTTTACTATGATTGCAGGCCTATTTATAGGTTTCGTACCTCAAAAGACAAAAAAGGGGGCCCTTCTAGGATAATTTTGTTGACCGTTAGTCATGTTGGATTTATGCATAATTTTAGATGCATATTGCTTAAAATTCAAGAGAGCAGAGAAAATTTAGTATAAGTAAAGATATAGTAATTTAGGCGTTTCTATATGTATTAGTTTTATGTTATTTTTTTTATGGGAAAGACGGCAAACGAGCGTACGGGTCACCTGATGGTAGATCACCGTCGTCCACGGCCCCGTGAAACTCCAGAGGAGCTACAGGAGCGTTGCCGTCTTTTAAAGTGGATGGGCAGCGGGGCCCGGCATTACCTAATGCGAAACGCAGTGACCAAAGCCACTATTTTACACCGGTTTCAAATGGCGGGGGTGGTAACAATCCGGTCGAATCTGCCCATGCGTGTTGCCATTGCTGACAACGTGACTCTCCCACACGTATTTTAGTCGCCTCTTACGACACCATCAGTACCAGGGTGATCCTATTCTAAGTCGAAATCACACGGTTAAAACATAGTTAGACATAATAGAGGTGTAAGTATAATATAAACCTAAAGTACATGTCTAACATCATTATGTATAGAACGTGGCGATGACGACTGCATAATTTTCCAAACGCCAACTTTCCAAAATTAATAAAAATTATGTATATCGTGATTAGTTCAGTAGAAAACTCAATGCCTATCGCTGGCGCAAGAGTACGGGACGACAGGTTGGGATTTCCGTCATGTTTTGTTTAATTACCAACAAAAATATAATAATATCGTTTAGAAACAACGTACGTAGATAAGACAAACAAGGAAAAGACAAACGTATTCAGATAAAGACCTTTAATAAATAATTCAATAAGCGATAACACGAGGTCAAGTACATAAATAAATACTAAATAACAAAATATATTTATTTCTTAACAATTTTAATGTTTCTGTGGACTATGCGTCTATGTCGCCCCACGCAGCCGGCTGTACGGAACGACTTGCCGCACTCTGAACACGTAAACGGCCGTTCATCTGTATGAGATCTATTGTGAACCCTCAATATGTCCAAAGAATTGAATCTTTTCCCACATGTTTCACATTCAAATTTCCTTTCGTTAGCATGGTAGGCGAAGTGTCGCCTATACTGGGCCATTATATAGAAATTTTTGCCGCAAACTTCGCAAGTTTTTTTCGGGGTCGGATTGTGTATCGCCTTGTGGATGATCAGACCACTTTTGAACTTAAATTTCTTTTGGCATATGTCACACGAGTAGGTCTTCTCTTTGGAATGTACATCAAGATGGCTGAGGAGGTTTCTGGTGTGTTTCCCGCAAATTTCACACACTTTCCAATAGTCGTATCTCATTTTGGCCACCTTCTTCCTTTTCCTTATTTTCTTCTCCGTTTTTATTGGTTGCTTTGTTTTTGATGAGTCGTCTGGTAAATCATCGTAATTTAAGTCAACACCAAAATCTTGGGATTCCCCGTTACCGTGATGTTTAAGAACGTTATTAATATCGGTGTGTTCTTCTATTTTAATATTGCTATTATTTCTAAGTTCCCGATCAGTCTCTTGACATTTCCGTCTAAATTTGTATGCGTTTTCTAATTCTTTGACACAGTCCAGACATATCTGTGACGGTAATGGCTCCGATTGATCTATCTAAAACAATAATATTAATAAATTATAACACGTTGTTTTTTTATCAACTTCACGCCGTATCGTGCACACGGCAGGGTAGGCAGAAAGAATTAATTGTTAAGACATGGAGTGTCTTGTTCCGCACTTATCGCCGAATTTGAGGCATTGTGTGTTAAGTAGCGGAGTTGAACGTTATATTTAATTCTTTTAACAATATTTTACACAATTGGCTACAATTATTATCAATATACATATTATTATTAAACCTATCTTGAATACGTAAATATAATGTTGTACAACTATAAGAGTGAAAGTAACATGTTTGAATCCCGCTCAAAGATATAAAAATTTGATATTTAATCCTAAATATATGTAAAAAACTTACCTCAACACCACAAATAACACGTAACTTGTGTGCCAAGTCGAATCCATCACCGTCCACCTGCTCGTATATACTGACACAGCCGTGTTCACTCGAACAACATCTACATACATTAGTATCTATTTCTAACTTGGGCCTAACTAGCGACAATCTTTGCTTTAGATCCAACAACTTCATGTCATCCTCCACGTCATCGATGACGTCATCGAAATTATCGTTTTGCTCTTTCAGAGTTTCGTTGTCATGTATTTCCGTATATTTGGCCATTGTATCGTAGTACGGCCATTTTTCACTGAGTATACCTTTGTTAGCGAATTTTTGTTTCCACTGCAATTCAAATGTTATTATTATTTACAAAAAGAGAGTTGTGGTGTGTGTCGTGGTTTCTACTATCCTTACTAAAGGCAATGATTTTATATAAATTATATTAAATTCTCCGTTTTGCTGAGACAAAGCGAGGCGCTAAGTTTTTTTTTTAGCTTCACGCTGTATCCCGCACGAGGCAGGGTAGGCAGAGGGAACCTGGGAACCTAGTGCCAAGACACTCCGTCCCACTTCTGTTCCCCACTTTTAAGCGTTAAGTTAAGCCACTCAAAACATAATGTCTAAAAAAATGGAGCACTGCTGGGGATCGTATTGATTTACCGCTACCTACGCACTATAAGCTAATATGAGCGGTAACAGCGGTAAGCAGTGTGAATCACAAATTATTCAAATAAATAATTACCCTAAATGTTTTTATTAAATATGTCCAAATCTCAGGTAATTCTAACAAGCTGTGGTCCACTGGTATGCCTAGAGCTCTCAGTCTCTTTTCAACATCTCTGGAAGAAAATATGTATTTTAAAGTGAAAGTATTTATCAAGGGATGCCTTCACATCTGATGTGCACATCGTCTGATTATAAACGAGATGGTTGTGATTATGTCATGTGTTTATTCCCAGTCAGAGAAATGATTTGTTTACATGAAAGAAAAATACAAAATTTAAAAACGTATAAAAATTTATAAAAAAATTGGATTTGAACGAATGGCTTAGTTGGTCAGAGCGCTTGGACGGTATCCATGAGGCGCGGGTTCAAATCCTGCTTTGTTAAAATTTTATACGTTTTCAAATTTAGTATTTTATATATAAGAATGTATCTTAAATTGGACAGTGCGAGAGAATATTAACCCAAGGTCCACTAATACAAATAAAAAAATTGTACAAGCATCAAGTATTAAAAGTAACACACGTAATAAAGTATAGAAATGTAGTTATATAAAAACCAGAGGACTTTACCGCCACGCATCGTTTACTTCTTTGGTCGACAATCTAAATAAATGATCCAATTCTGTTCTTGCTTTTATCAAATCCAATACCCATTCCTCTTCCCCTAAAACAAAACGTATAGTTATTGTCACATGAAATTATAAATACCTATACCTATGTAATGTAGATGTAAACAGAAGTGTATTTATGATTAGTTGTCGTAAATTACATTTTTTTGCATAAAAAGTTAATTTAAAAGATTTCAGCTTCACGCTGTATCCCATATATAGCAGCGAAGGAAAAGAAAATATAGTGTCCAGACTCTATTCTAAACATTTCGGCGGAACTCAACTCCACAGTTTACCTTAACAGAGCTCAGAAATGAAAGTAATTAATTCCCAGTAATTGCAACTGACCTCGCAGCCAGCGCATTTGCTCTAACACGTATATTCAGTAGACAAACGATAAATCAATAAACTAATATAAAATATATATTATTAAGTAGTACTTAACAAGCACACTTACATCCCACCAAGGGGTTGAGGCTGAGACTACCTTCCCCAAAATAAAGCTCCAATAAATCCCAGTACACCCATGAATTGTTATTCGTTGCTTTTGCTTTTTGATATTCCTGAAATTAGATATCACTTAAATTAAACTATAAAAAGATGAAATTGCTTTGTACACAGTTCATTTTTATTTTTTTATGGATGAGATAAGGCAAACGAGCGTACGGGTCGCCTGATGGTAAGTGATCACCGTTGCCCACGCCTGATGGTAAGTGATCACCGTTGCCCACGCCTGATGGTAAGTGATCACCGTTGCCCACGGCCCCGTGTAACACCAGGGGAGCTACAGGAGCGTTGCCGGCCTTTAAATTGAAGTTAAATATCGCAAGTAAATTATATTTTGTTTACATCCTATATATCAAAATAATGTTCCTCCATTTTACCACAGCTAGACAGATGTACAGACAAGCAAACACGTGTCACGTGCCCATCAATTACCGAATGAAAATCTAAATATTGTTTATTCAATTAGGCCATTACAAGCACTTTTGAATCGTCAAGTTACATAGAAAGGTCTGTAGTGCCAGTCCTACAGGAAGCTACCACCGGCTCGCAAGGCGGGTCTGTTGAGAAGAGCCGGCAAGAAACTTAACAGTTGCTCTTTTCAAAATATCAATTAAAATAAATAAACCTAACAGCAGCGCAAGTAGTTACACATTTGTTTTCACAAAAAAAACAGAAGCATTTATTTAAACCATTTTAATTAAAGAGATCAAAGAGTAACAAGGTGTCACAAGTTTTCAACAAAGGCACGTCACATTTAAAAAAATTCGGAGTTACGGTTTTAATATTATTTGTTGATTGTAAAACTGCGAAATATATGACAAAAACGAGGAAAAGGCGTTAAATTCGTGTGACGTAATGAAGGGATGGTAATTAACGATATAGAATTTGAATTCATTATGAGGCCTGTCGTGGCGCAGCGGCACAAGCGTGTGACTGTAACCGACAGGTTCTGGGTTCGATCCCCGGTTGAGGAGGTGAAATATTAAATATTTTCAATTTAAAATATTTAATGCTTCATTCTTGACTTGACTAATAAGGCAAAGCGCGGCGTTGAGTCCCGCTACTCACCATGCAATGCCTCAAATTCGGGGGAAAGTGGGGGACGAAAGTGGAACGGCGTGTATTAACACTAGGTTCCCGGATTCCCTCTGCCTACCCTGCCTCGTGCGAGATACAGCGTGAAGCTGAGAAAAAAAACATTCATTATGTACATACCCTATAAGTCGCCGACCACTTTCGACAAAGCTCTCTTGCACTTAGTGTTTTAGGAAAGCCGTATTCTTCTATCATGATCGAGCGAAGACTACTGCAAATATATTTATAAAATTAATAAAAAAAACGCAAATAAAACCGCTTCACGCAGCTTTGTATGGGCAATATATATTGCAGGGTTTAGAAGGAAGCCCATTTTCTGATCAATTATCGTATGCATGAGTGGCGAAACTCAACGCCAATCTATGTCTTTCTAGCAGACTGAAGAAATGAAAATAATTTTTATCTTCAATATTAGATACCATAAATAAAAATATCTTACCTCCACGCCCATTTCCTGTCTCTGAACAACCAGTCATTTTGCAATCGGATTTGTATAAACGACTCAGTTATATCTTTGGACCCTGAAAAAATTAAGTAAGATTAAGTAAACTTATAAAGTGACGTAGTAATGAAAAGTTTCAAAAAGTTCAAGAAAAATAAAGACGTGTTTTATAAAAAAGTAGATTTTTGTGATTATGAGAATACCAAAATCCTATTTTTTTATTTATCATCCTTAGGTTCACGCTGTATCCCGCACGAGGCAGGGTAGGCAGAGGGAACCCGGGAACCTAGTATTAAGATACTCCGTTCCACTTTCGTTCCCCACTTTCCGCCGAATTTGAGGCATTGCGTGTTAAGTGGCGGAACTCAACGCAGCGTTTTGCCTCATTTATTATATACATTTAATATGACAATTATGTCAATATTGATCGATTATCGCAAAGGTGTAATATAATGCGTAATATTTTTCAAAATTAAGGCCTTTCTTATCAAACCTTATTTAATGAGGAGTGAAAAAGAATGGTTGAAAATAGTACTAGAGTTCCTTAAAACAGTACATTAAAAACACAGTACAATTATAAAACAGAAATATGCTAACAGTGTTATCTCCATATAACGTCACTACATATAACGCCTACAAAGCGAAAGCGCTAATTTTAATCAAGTACAATAAATTCACCAATTAACAGTGATACTACAAAAGAGTTTATTTTTATAAGAGAATCAGACTAGAACAACTAACGGCAAGTGATTTTGACGCTCTCGGCAAATTATTTCCAAACCGAATGACGTTACATAGAGTTTATACCGTTCTTCATATAGTTAAACGTACATTGAAAATCATCTAGTGTGTCGTTATCTGTAGCTTTCCCTCGGGGTCTATGTTTTTCTCGCCAATGTATTTTAGCTATACTCCGCGCTGACAACGTTCCTAACCGTTCTAGGTACTCCGGCTCATGCTTCAGTAAATAATCCATCATTGGCTTATATAACTCCCAGTCTTCGGGACATAATGATTTTCTTAAAACTAAACGGTGCTTTCTCTGTTAATCAAAAATATAATAATAATATTACGGCTGGTTGGGAAATCAAGTCCAATATATAGTCGAACTTGTGACCTCAGACAATCCTGATAAGATATGTAATATAATTATTTTGAATTATTTAATTTCAAATTATTTAATTTTTATTTTCAAACTAAATTTTAAATGTTTTCGTTACTTCGCTCTGGCAACATAGCAACGCGCGGCGTTTAGTTCCAATACTCAAGACGCAATGTCTCAAATTCAGGGAACGTAAGTCGGAGTGTCTTAACACTAGGTTCCCAAGTTGCCTCTGCCCACCCTGACATGCGCGGGATACAGCGTGAAGCTGAGATTTACTTAAATAGGAAGCCTACAATAAATTGTGACTTTAAAAACATACAATAATAAATACATATAATATAGAAAATTACAATTACATTACGTATATTACATAAGTTCATTCATTTTTATACATTTATTTGGGATTCAGATTATAAAATAGCTATTATAAAATAGAAAGTGGGGAACGCAATGTCTTAACAATAGGTTCTTTTGTTTATTATACCCATCCCGCTATTTGCCAGATAAAGGGTGAAATCAAAAAAATTATAATACATACATTAAAAGTTGTTTTAATATACTGCCATAATCCTTTTAAATCTTGTATGCAGCATTCTAAAGGTAAATCTTGACATCTTAATGCAGTTTCGACAGTTCTAAAAAACACCATTAAAGTTTATTTAGTTAATACATATATTGAATGACGGAACTCAACGCCGTGCTTTGCCTTGTTACCACAGCGAAGAAATGAAAACATTCAATATTTCATTTGAAAATATTACTTCAGTTCCTCGAGTGGACATCGAACCCATAACCTATCGTTTACAGTCACAATCCTGTGCCGCTGCGCCACGGCAGACCTTAATACAAACAAATGTGCGTGTTTTTTTTTATTAAATGTGCAATAAGTTGCAAGGCAGTAAAATAAATATAAGCAGATACATTTTGTGCTGGCTAGGCGGAGAGACAAGCGTCAATAGTAGGATGTTTGTATGGGTCGAGACCCAGAACGCGAATTCTTTGTATATTTATGAATTTCAGCCTGAACTGTGGCATCATTAAGATATTCGTGGATGTTGTTCTTTTTGAACCATGGAGCGTTTATTTTAGTACGCAGAATATTTTTTGAACTCGTTGGACACACATGATAACCCAAACGGCGATTCCATAGGTCCAGATTCGCTTTAGCACGGATTTGTAACTTTACGCTATTTCCTCTAGTCCACACTAGCGCTGGTTCCGAAATTCAAACTGATGCGTACGGACTATGTTGTATGTTTTATTTTTGTCGTGTGAGGTTAATAATGCGATAAGATAAGGCCTCATTTCCATGCGATAAGATAAGGCCTCATTTCCAGGTTTGTGAATCATAAGTATTTCGAACATTTTCCATATTTTTGGAATATACGGCAATTTGAATGTTACATTAAAAATACACTGAGATAAAGATAAGTGTACGTAATACTTTTTTTAATGTAGCCTTTTTACTATTGAGCGTGTAAGACTAACGTAATAAATTAAATGAAATTAGCTTCACTAGTAAATAGAAAAAAATATGGCCATTGTGAATCAGTGGGCCACAAGTTTATTGCTGAGAAATGCATTGGAATAGATCGCCCGAGAGGAAGGTAAATAGTGCTTTACGTTCCCCCGCTTACAGCAGCCGCTTACAGCCTCAATGACTTGCAAGAAGAATATCATAACCCTCTGCAATAGCTCTTCTAGAGTAGAGTTGAAGATGCCAAGCCTACGGCGGACCGGGTCTGCATTAGCGCTGGACTCACACATCCGCCCGGAATCTCCTTGCGATGACTGACTGACTGTTTCGCACAAGCGAAACATTGCAGACCAGCTCCTCTTATCATCGTCTAGAATGGCCGTACCACACGGGACAGTGAGAGGTTCCTGCCCACTACAGCCGACAGAGTGTGATGCGCGAAAGAATCTCACTCAGGACACACTGGCGACATTTACCGACGTGCAATCTGATGCAGGTATTTGCTGAAACAATTTGCTGTCATGTTAAAATGTGCACCAGTTTGAACGTCAGGACACCAAAACCCTTTTTAAACCACTGCTCCAGGTGAGGATGGGCCACGTTCACTGTATCTGACCTGGTCTGTCGTCGGAGACTCCAAGTCACCGGACTCAATCGGCAGATCGCATTTTCGGCTGTAGTTCCCAAGGCGCATCGCTTACTGAGAGGGTTGCCGCCATTCCAGAACACCTAACGGAACCCTCTGACTATAGCTTGACTATAGCTTGACTATAGCTTGACTATAGCGTGACTATAGCTTGACTATAGCTTGACTATAGCGTGACTATAGCTTGACTATAGCTTGACTATAGCGTGACTATAGCTACAGCTTGACCATAGCTTTCGCTGCTATAGTCAAAAAGCGTAATTTGCGAGCGATGAGAGAATCCACAGTTTAACATCCTATTCAACTGTACTCCTGATTTTCATGGAGATCCCGGTTTTATTCTTTGAGCTAATACTGATCTTGACGTAATGTCTCAAATTCAGATGAAGAATGAAGTGTTTAACATGGATCTGTCTTTGTTAAGACGGGCTTTGGCATACTAAAGGCAGGAGAAAATATGAATATGTAATAATAATTATAATACTGCACTTGAAACAACTTACCTCCACATATTATAAAAATCTAGTTTTACTTCTCTTGCTTCAGTTAAAGATATTATTAATTTTAATCTCCATTCATTATTCCCTAAAACATACACAGGTACAAAAAAAATACATAAAATTAATTAAATTATTCTATTCTATTATCATAAAACTGAGATTAGTGCATTCAATCAAGAAAACTTTTATTTGTTGAACAAAATAATGTCAGGAACAACTTGAAACAAATAATTAATAATTTTTTGGATGTGATAAGTCTATCTAACGCAGTTCTTAGATATTGATAAGTACTTACATGATTCATATTTATCCAACTCTTCTGCTTTTCCAAAATGTTTATCAAACAACCGATAATATTTCCAACTTGTGTTTTTTGCCTTCTTTGCTGTTCTATATGACTATAAAGAGCAATATAAAATAACAGTTCATAAAATTATTTTAGAACATTAAAATTTTAATGTAGTATGATAGCCCCCTTTTTATCATTTAGAATCTATGCAAAGACTAAAAAATTATTTGATCTTATCAAGTGATGTTGAAATTCATAAGAATTTTTATGAGGCATATATATAGATCTTTTAAACTTTTATTTTTTACATTAGAATATCTCTGGGAAGATTTTTACAAATTTCTGTTTGTCAAAGATTATTTGTAAGACATACATTTGGCAAGAGAGAATACTATTTATATTTTTTTTTAATATTTCCTATTGTTAGCGTATGTCAATCAATCAATTTATTAAAATATGTTAAACATTTATGTGTATAATTCACATATATATTCTTACTTACATCATAAGTATATGACCACTTCTTCCTTAAATGTTGTGTAGTCACTTCCTCAGGAAAACCATTTTCCAACAGAATTTTGTGAAACTCACTGAAATTAAAACATAATCATAATTTATTTACATAATTATGTTAATACTTAAAGAAAATAAGAATACAAAAATGATGTTAAAAAAGTGATACTTCTTACCGCCACGGTTGCTTCTTTTTTTTAAATAACCAATTGTTTTGGAGGCGTAATTCAAAAAATTTTTTTGTGAATTCTGATGTCCCTAAAACAAACAATAATTCATGATTTTTTTAAATAAAAATAAGCTGATCAATCATTTATAAGCAAACTTGTATATTTACTTACATACAAATGGGTTTTCATCCATTTTTTTAGATATATTCTTGATTATACAAATGTTTACTTAATGACACTTAAATATTACACTAAAAATCCTTTTATTTTTCATTATATGCACCTAAATTATTCTTTGTGATTGTGTATTTTATATTCCAATCAATTGAAAATATAAGAAATTGACACTTTTGTGTTGACATGTTACTAATAAGATAAATGTCAACCATATTACAGTAGTACAATACATTACCCATGTCAAGAATGTCAATAGATGTTTCTATAATAATTAAATTATAAATAGGTATGTCACGATTGAACTGCTGATTTGATTTGGAACCTATTTGTAACAGAGTTGGGTGAAATTTCACAATTTGTAGAATTATCATATAAATAAATGTTTTAATACTAAGCAAATACTAAATTATATAGACTGTTTTATATTTAAAGTGTGTAAACTTTTAGTTGCTTTTTGATAATGTCCAATTATTAAAATGTAACTCAAAGTTTCTATTCATCCTATTTCTAGGTACTTCATAGAATTTTCTGGCTCGAATCAAACATATTTAAGTTATCTACATAAAATATGTCAAGGAGATGTTTTTTGTGTCATCTGTTTAATATTTTCGTAGTACTTCATTTTCACGTGGTTTTTGAATTTTCGGCATGGATTTTGTGATATTTTATACATAATAATAATTAATGAGACAATGCATCGACTTTTGTCTGCAAAAAACTTCTGTCAAAATAATTTTCATAGTGTTGTGGGTGGCGGAATTGGTTCATTTAAAAATATACCCCTAACTTATATAAAATGTTCATTTTGTCGCAAAGCTCTATTAAATTCGCCAAGTTTAGGTAAAATTGTTTTTCAATTATTAATTTGTACATATTTTGAAATGTATAAAGAGTGTCTTCATGTTGTGATATTTGTATATAAACATAACCTTTTTCAATTCGTTGCGTAATATTTAAATATCATTTTAGAAAATTTATTTCACACAAGACATCAATCTACGAGAACGGCTAATGCTTTAAAATCTTTGAAGAAGAAAAATAAACACAAAAGTCCAAAAAAATATGGTGAACTTTTGCAAGGTACCTATATTATAATTATTTGTTAATAAATATATAATGTATACTCTATGTGTTATCACGATGTAAATTTTATATTTATATTTACAGTTAATGAAAGTAGTATGACAGAACTGAAGATATCTATAAACAAACTAAATGCATCTCAACTATCAAAACTTGCTTCTAGTCCGGTTTCTCTGAGTCAACTTCATCAATTGACAACATCACCAAAAAAAGTTAATGATATAGAAGTAGATAAAGAACTACTCCAAAGTATCAAAAATAAAATTTTGAAGAAAGACCATCCAGAAATTAAAATGGAAGACGATAAATGTGCCCTCATTTTTACACACCACAAAATTTCTTCTGTGGAACAGCACTTTAAAACAAAAAAATACATAGACATGGTTAAAGATAGCTATTATAATTTTAGGAAAACTACTATATATGATCAAAGACTGCAAGACCTTAGATATGCCATAAATGAAGGGGTAAATCAAGAGATTGATATAAATGCTGACTTTAAACATTCAGAAAATTCTTTTGATACTGATGATATATCAAAAAGTCCCCATGCTATATTTAGAAAGTTGTTTATTGATAATCAATTAGACAGCTATGATCAGGAACTAATGCATCATATAACAAATTTACAGTAAGTTACTTCCTTATTTTTATTATATACAACTATCTTATGAACAGGACATACATTCTGGCAGTAAAATAATATTTCATTGTTATTCGAAAACATAAATAGACATTTCACATTCTATATAGACATATAAAATATCTTATTCTAAGAAAATCTTAACAAATAAATTCTTACAGTTTCATTAAGAATAAAATATATAATAATAAAAATGTTGCTGGACAAAATAATTTACAATATTTTGCAGTACCTATGAATTTTTGAATTATCAAAGGAATGATAAATAAATATCATCATATTGATTTGTGCTGAATTCTTTTAAATATTTGGGATTATTTAAAAATTAAATTAAAATATTTGTGAGATAAAATTAATTAATAAAGCAATTCATGCTCAATAGACACTCTAAGCTCCTAATATAATAATCAAATAATGTTAACCATAAAATAAAAATGGTATAATTATAGGTATATAGAGCATAATTCTATATCCTGCATATAACAATGTAAGCTGAGGGAACCTTGTGCTTCTTACATTCTCTATTCCACACAAAATGTCCATTTTATGAGCTAATGAAAGTCAATACCAAATTTTGTCAAAATACAATTTGTTAATGGCAATAATATATATTTTGTTCTAATAAAGAAACAGAGCAAAGAATTAAAAATATCTATTCCTGAAAAAATATTTCTCCTATTCTGTGAGAAGTCTCATGTTTAGTTGTGTGTTGATAATTTGTCTTTGCATATTACAGAAGTGGAGATTTGCCACAAACTGCAATTGAGGATATTTGTGAAGATGGTGACAGTCAAGAACTTGAAGTCAAAGATGATTTCCTTAATGATGCTACTAGTATTAAAAATTTGAATGTTAAAAAAGCGTGAGTTTACTATTTTATATGTACAGATAGATTTTTTTACAGTATTTTGAAATTATTGATGTATTGATTTCTTTTAAGTTGTCATATAACTGAAAAGTTTATCAAATAATATACAATGTTTGATAGACTTCTAATTATAAACATGAATCCTTTTAATATAGTCAATTGTGCTACTGTGACACAACCTTTTACTATAAATAGTACATTTGGGCTTGGTGTTTGAATTTTATTCCCACTCGGAAAAATGATGTTTTTTATTTCTTCCAGAAGGAAGAATACCAGAAGGTAAGATGAATATTTGTGACATTGTATACAATCACTTTATACACAATGACACAAAATTTTAAAAGAATGTGGAGAGTTAAACGCTACATTGAAGCTATAAAATAATGAGATTTTTATTCTTATTTTAGTCAACAAGCCATAAAACAAAAAAAGAAAAAGCAACGGGAGAAACGCCGTGCTGCACAAGAGGCCAATATGAAGCAAGACATAAAGGAAATGGAGCGCCGTGGCAAGGAAGAGACCCTACAACGGTTGCTTACTTCACATCTACAACTTCTTTGTTCATTGGACATGATTGCTGAGGTACATAGAATTATATTTATTTCAATGTTTTTTAACTCCACTTTAGACTTTAGTTACCGCATGTTGCAAAATTTCCATAGAAATGTTTAGTAATTCATTTTGCATACACATTTAGTCTGCTCATCAGAGAAAAATTAAAATTGAACTAACAACCACCCC
This sequence comes from Eueides isabella, assembly GCA_019049475.1. NCBI lineage: Eukaryota > Metazoa > Arthropoda > Insecta > Lepidoptera > Nymphalidae > Eueides > Eueides isabella. The sequence continues at coordinate 9,846,902 of CM032399.1, forward strand.
AACACAGATACTGTAACGCTGCACTTCACTAGCCTTATTATATATTTCGATTTTAATTTTTTTTAAGTAATAAGGATTTTTTTTTCTTTTTAAATATAAATACTCATCCTGTGACGCTGTGCTTCACTAGCCTTATAATATTGTGTCTTAAATATTTTTTCCTAGTACATATAAAGAACATAAATTCCAAATAATGCTAGTGAAGCACAGTGGCACAGGATTTGTAAGTACATTTTCCTGGATCGTGTATTTTCACCATAAATGTTGTAATAAATAGTTATTACCTTATTATAGTTAAAATTGAAAATATTATTAAAAGATAAATTTAAAAAGTGTACATCTAACACTGATAAACCTTGTTGTTGACCTCAATTCTAAATACACTATCAAAATGTCAGTGCTCTAGATTTGTCACAGTACTCTATACTGTTTTATTTGTATTTCACATATTTAATATTATGTTAGCTTATGTTACCACTTTACTCTTTTAGCAATTTAACCAAATAAAATAGTCTTTAACTGTATATAACTTTTTAATACAAAATATACCTATAACTTTTGTGGTACTCACTCACTCATCTTCACGCGGTATCCCACACATAGCAGGGTAGGCAGAGGGAACTTTAGGAACCTAGTGTTAAGACATTCAGTGCCACTTCCAAATTTCCGCCTAATCTGAGACAATGCGTGTTGAGTTACGGGATTCAACACCGCGCTTTGCCTTGTTACCAGTGCGAAGAAATGAAAACTTAAAATATTTAATTTGAAAATATTAAATATTTTATTTCCTCTAGTTAGGATCGAACTTACAACCTGTCCTTTGCACTTCACTATTATAGGTTGTTAGTTTCGTTCTAGTTGATGGTACACCACAAATAATTAAAAAAATTAAAGTACCAAATAAATAATCCCTATCACTACTAAACTTATTTAAAAATGCATGTAATAAATTTTTAAGCTTATTATAAAATATTAATGGTTAAATGTTTTTATCTGCAGGGTCGACAAGTATTACAGTATTATAGGCAGAGAAGTGCCAGGTCTTCTGAAAGTCCCAAAGTAACCAATGTTAATATTTACAATACCCTGTTACATGGATATGCATCAACGGTATATAATTTATTATATGTAGCATATTGACTTAATATTATTTCAAATAATTGAATGATTTTTGTACGAGTCTTTGTTTTTTTAATAAATTACCTTAGTACTAATATTATTATAATATTCTCAGGGTCAATTAGAAAATGCCAAAGAGTTATTATCGACTATGCATGAGGATAAAATAGAACCAAATGCGCAAACATTTGCCGCCATATTCGAATGTATAGAGAGGTCAAACTTGTATGACAAATATAGTATTCTAGATTACTACAGTAAACAAATGGAGGAAAAGGTATAAACATAATTAATTATTATCGTTAAGTTATTATTATTAATAAGTAACATATTTTGTTGTTTATTTTTTTATAATAAAAATCTTTTGTTATGAAACACAAGACCAATTTATACAATTTTAATTTATATATGTACATACTACAATATTATGAATATAGTCAACTATATTTAGTATCTGAACTTTCTAAAAAATACTACTCTCTTAAAATCAATCGAAGCATGAATTTGCCACACTAAGTCTTAAGTAAAAACATTGAGGGGAAAAGAGTGCCTTGTTTGACTCCTTCGGCTCTCGCCTGCTATGCAGGAAACTGTTGAAGCTGAATTGTGTAAATTAATATATATAATTTGTTTTCAGGGTCTAACCTTAAATGATTTATTAGACAAAAGCAAATTTTTATATGACCAACGTGAGACAGTCCTAAAGGCAATACAAAGGCTAGACTCACACTTCCAGCCGAAATACACACTACCTTTACTAGATTACATTTGTCCATTATTAGATAAACTTAAACTAGAAAATATAGAAAATAGGAAAGGCTTACTGAAGTCACCGGCAAAAGGCCTTTTAGAATTTGATGAATTAAAGGCGAAAGGTGTCGAGCAATTGGAAATGGAAATGGCGGGCGAGATTGAAGTGGAAAATATTGCTGTTAAAGATGAGAAATCGGAAACTGTTCAATTATATGTATGTTTTTAATTAATTATTAAACAATAATCTTAGGAATTGCTTTGCTCAGATGACATTTATATACAACTTCGTACAATAGTGGTTGCTATGTTCCATATTTAAAATTACAGATAAAAAAAAATATTTCTTAAGTTAATTTAACATTTTAGTTATTTCAATAGTATTTTCAGATTTTTTCTAATATAGAATACCCAATTGTAATGTTTATTTCAGAGAGAAAAACTACATACAGTCGAAAATGAATGGCGAATCGCGATTAAGGAAGCTCTAGAGCGAAACATGAGTACATTAAAATCTAGAAGCAATGCATCTCATTTCGCCATTACTTTATATCCGTACCTGAAAGTTTTACAGGTTTGTTTTACACAAGAAAAGTTATGAGAACTATATATGGATAAAAAATATAAAATTATTCTAATACTTTATGCAATTTCATTATCATGCAATGATATCATTACATTTTATATAAAGTTAAAGACACCAAAAGGCATATGAAAAAAGAAATAATATTTATTTTGTGTTTCTGCTGTGTGTTTGCCGCCGTGGTAGGGTAGGCTGGAGGATACTTAGGAAGATAGTGTTAGCACACTGTGATCTCAGTAAAATAGTTCTATTCTCCATTCTTCAACAAATTTTGTGGCATTGCGTTTAAAGTGGCGTAACTCATCGCCGAGTTTTACCGCGTTACCACAAAAAGGAAATGAAAAAATAAATATTTCATTTTCTCGAATGGGCATCAAATTCCATCATGTTGCGTTTTTAGTCGCACGCTTCTACCCCTGTACCAAGAAGACCTCGAATGAAAAAAATAGTTTGATAATAATTATTTTCCACAGACAGAAGACTATGTTAATTTAATGATGAGTGAGATTAGTAAACTAGTGGATGGGAGTGACTCGTACAGCCCTACGTTAAAATTGTTACAGAGAGACCTTGGAACTCAAGTTTATAATAAGTGAGTTTATTTTTTAACTTTTTTGTTTTGTTATTTTATATTATGTAAATATCAATCACTTTTTCTTGTGTTACCCTGTGTTTTTTAACATTGGATAGATTTACTCAGAGTATCATATAGAGCTTATATATAATATTATTATCTTCACTATGTATCCCGAATGGCAGGGTAAACAGGGGAAACTTGGGAACCTTGTGTTAAAGCACTTCGTTCCACTGAACTTGGTGCGTGTTTAGTGGCGAAACTCAACGCCGCGCTTTGCCTTGTTACCAGAACGAAAAAATAAATATTTAAATTGGAAATATTATATATTTGATTTCCTCGAGTCAGGGTAGATCCCACGACCTGTCACGTTTAAAGTCACATGTTTGTGCCCCTGTGCTACGACAGGTCTCTTTTTTGGATGGATCAAGATAGTATATTTGATTATTTTTTAAATTTTCAATATAAAATGAATAATCAAATTAATTTTTGTTGTTTAGATATCAAATAGAGCAATATAAGAAAAATGGTGTTCTAAATAAGATTGAGCAAATATATGAGAAGTATTGTAAGTGGTACTTGGAAAGGCATTCTTTGGACGGCACCAACACGCCGTACAACAGCAGACAGGCGTGGCAGCTCATTGTACATCAAAACAGGGAAGGGGCTAGCTTAGTGAGTTTTATTTGTATTAGTATAGTGTACATTTTACAAACGGTGGTTGTCGGTTCAATTCTCATTTGGGGATATGATTATATTTCAATTATTTTTGTTTTTCTATTCTGGTTTAACAAAGCGCGGTATATAGTTCCGTTATTTAACACACAATTACATGAATATTGGGGGGAAAGTGGAGAATAGAGTGCTGTGCTAAATTTTCTCACTTTACCTTAACTGATATGTGTTGTGAAATGTAATTTTTATAGTATGTACGTAAAAATTAAATGATACTTACGTAACAGTACGTTATAATAACGTTCCGATTGTATGCAAACATTACATTGGATAATAAAGAGAATTTGTTATTTTAGGATATTGAGGAAGCACCATGGCCAGTTGAAATGAGACAGAATATTGGAAAATTTCTATACAATATTATCATAAATGATGTGAAAATTGATGTTAACATGTTTAAAGCAAAAGCTAAAGTGTAAGTAGCATCTCTGTTTTACGTTAAAAGGTAGGGAGGGGGTCGACAAAATATGACAAAAGTGCAAAATTGCAAAATATTGTATTAACACTAGAGGTGTTCGTTTTATTAAAGAACCGAACGAAAGAACACATATTTATAAAGAACATGTTCATCTGTTCATTTTTAAGAACGCCTAAGCGTTCATTTCGTTCGGTTCATTTTTTGAATTTACGAACACTTTCGTAGGCGCACAAATACATACACATTCAGCGATAACTCACTCACACACACTCATTTTTTATACGCAAGGATCGTTAAACTCAAAATTAGGGAATATTTTTTACATTCTGAATTATGCTTTAATTCAATGGGTTAAGAACTATAAAAGTAATGTGTATTTAATTTACTTACGCTAAAATTATAGATTATTAAGTAAAAATATTAAATAGGTAAAAATTAAATAATTTGAACATGCTGCTAGCGTCACACATAGCGGTGTCTTACTCACTCACGCGTCTTTTTGGAATCTTTAGTAGGCATTTCAACTTTAACCTTGAATGACGTATTAATGTGAAGGACACTTGTTGATATTTTAGGTTTTTGTATTTGTATTATACCTACTTATTATATAGTTTGTTTTGCCTTTTTTTATATTTAATTAAGAAACTATAAATAAGTGTTAATTTTAGTTTAGTGTTAATAGGTTTAGATTAGTGTGAAAAGTTTTTTTTTTTTTAAATATCACGAAAGGGACAAATTGGGAACTACTTTTCTTTTGTAGATGAAATGCTAAAACAGCGGAGTGTAAATATTGCAAGGAGAATATTTCATTTAAGTCAACTGTGACAAAATTAAAAAGACTTTTACAACAGAAGCATTTAATGATCTTTAAAGAAATTGTAGAAATGTTAGCAATATAATTGACCACAAACCATGACTTCTTTTGTTTTTTATTCATGACTGCATTATATAAATAAGTATACATGTAAGATCGTCATGGCGCAGTGGCACAGCGTGTGTAAACGAAACAGTTGTGCTTGTAGATTACTGCTAGAGGAAATTAAGTATGTATTTAAATATTTTTATTTTCTCGCTCTAGTAGTGGTAACAAGACAAATCGTTCGGAAATTAAGTTCAAATAATAATAATAAAACTTTTTTTTTCTAAAACGGCACGAAAAGGACAAATGTGGAAATTCTGGCATAATTAATAAATATTTTTATTTTTATAGACAAACAAAACATTCCGCTAAATGGTAATATTAAATATATATAATAAACGAATATATAATAAAAAAATTATTATAAAATATATATGATTAAGTATAGTTGTTCCGACTATAAAATAAACAAATGAACGAAAAATGAACAAAAAATATAAAATGAACAGGAATGAAGAACTTGGAACGTAAAAATGAACATGTTCTTTAAACTGAGCATATTGTTCATTCTCGTTCGCAAAATAGAACTGTTCGGAACACTCCTAATTAACACTAGGCTTATCATTTTGGGACGGTTGCTTTGAATTAAAAAATGATTTATGTAAAAATTAAAGAAAAATGTGACGTCTTATCCTAATGTGAAGTATTTTCTTTACTTGCATTTAATTAAGTTGTGTGGAAGAGTATCGTGGAACATTTATATGTATTATCATATTTATTATATTTTATATATTTTACGTTCCTATTCATTTTATTATTTTGCCCCCGGAAATCACCCACTGAATATGTCCACCCAGTAAGAAGCTGCCCGCGGTGTACAAGGTGCACCGGCCGTGGGGCCGCCTGGTGCGGCTGGAGCTGAAGCCGCACCCCGCGCTGAGCCGCCTGTGCGGCGCCGCGTCGCGCCCCACGCTGCGCCTGCGCGCCGCGCTGGCGCCCACGCGCGCGCCGCCCGCGCCCTGGCGCCACCGCCTCCGCGGCGCCTACCTGCTCACCGACACGCCGCTAGTCAGGTCACTGTCCGTACTTTATACACTTTATATGTATATACATTGCATTGGCAAAGGCGTGCTTACGACGGAAAGAATTCGGTGGAAAATTTGCAACACAACCGAACAAAGTGGATATAGTAAGGATGGTAGGCCACTTGAAATAGAAACGTAAGAAAATGGACGGAGAGACGTAAATAAATTTGCTTCCTCTCTCTTCACAGTTCTAACTGGCACATAGCGATTGATTATTCTTAAACTTAATTAACCAGAAAATTTAAAGTAATTCTCAAGAATAATATGATATATATCACCAATATCGGTATAAATGTTGTCAACAATAAACAAAGTCCTTTTTAATAATATTTAATGTATTTCATACAGAATGCCATTTTACGTGATGAGTCAAATGCAACGTCTTGATGAAGCTCCTCCAGGGGCTCTATACCCAGTGCTGGACAGCCTCAATCAGCTGGGTGAACTGCCCTGGGTCATTAATCAACCCATATTGGACTTGCAAATTAAAGTGTTCAAGTAATTCACATTATATATATTATTTTAATGGTGACTTTGGCTTCTTATTTTAATGTAAATGACTCGTCAATATAAGTCTATTTATATTTAGATATGAATTATTTATTAACATTTCATGGCTTTTTTATCTTATTTGTGTAGATTTATAATAAAATATTGTTACATTATATAAATGCATATACTAGCAATACATTTTATTTGTTTAGGTCAGGGGGAGACAAAAAGCTTGTCATACCTCCACCGGCATCTTCCCTAGACGCAGCTCAGTTTAACGCCGCCAGCACTGTTAGCGGCACCAACACGAGGGACGTGATGCGACGCCGCGCTGCGTTTAACCGCGCTCGCGCTGACATGCACTCGCTGTGGTGTGATGCTCTATATAAGCTGTCGCTCGCGAATCATTATAGGTTATTTTTATTTATTATTATGTAAGCTTAAATGTCACATAAATGCAGGACAATGACAATTTGTATTTAAATTATAATTATGAAAACTATTAAATTATTTATGTATTATATGGGATAGCAACAAATGTAGACATTTTTTGCTCAATGAACAATTAATAAAATATTTTTTATTTCTGTCACAACATCTTTTCTATAGTATTTATGTAATTTTATAACAGCAAAGCCCACTAGAATTGAATATTTTTGCACAGAGATTCGCTGTAGATACATTGCTACATTTGAGATGGAGTGTGTGAACTTCCAGAGAGGTGATGTTCTGGTTGCCGCACAACATGGACTTCCGCGGGCGCGTGTACGCGGTGGGGCCGCACGTGTCGGTGCTGGGCGCGGACGCGGCGCGCGCGCTGCTGCGCCTGGCCGAGGCGCGGCCGCTGCGCGCGCGCGGCCTCGCCTGGCTCAAGGTGCACGCCGTCAACCTCACCGGCGCTAAGAAGAGGAGCACTGTCGATGAGAGGTGAACACCTCCTGTCCATCTTTCTTACAAATAAAAACTAAAAATAGAACGTCATTTTGAATCGTTGGATTTATTTAAAATTTTGCTTACTTATTAAATTATTGAAGATTGACAATATATATATATATATATATATATATATATATATATATATATATATATATATATATATATATATATATATATATATATATATATATATATATATATATATATATATATATATATATATATATATAAATATATATATTTATGAACATTGAATGTCCAACAGGTTGCAATACGCTGATAAAATTCTAGACAAAATCTTAGACTCAGCTGACAACCCATTGAATGGTGAAGGATGGTGGAAACAGTCTGAGGAGCCGTGGCAGACACTCGCATGCTGTATGGAAATCGCTAATGCCGTGAGATCACCTAATCCGGAAGGTTTGCTACATTTTTGTTGGGTATTTTTCAGCGTCACAGTTTATTTATGGCCAAGTAGACAAAGAGATTCTAGTGATAGGATACTATTCTCATTATTCAATGCTGTATTTGTCCTTGTTACCAGAGCGAACAAATGAAATAATTTAATTTCTCCAAGTGTATCTCAAGTGAGCACACCTGTGTGCAGAGTACCGGTGCGGGTTCCCGGTGCACCAGGACGGGTCGTGCAACGGGCTGCAGCACTACGCGGCGCTGGGCGGCGACGCGGCGGGCGCGGCCGCCGTCAACCTGGCGCCGCGCGCGCGCCCGCAGGACGTCTACAGCGAGGTGGCGGCTCTGGTCAGACTATGGAGTTTTTATTTTTTTAAGTCCGATTAGCTAAGCGTAGTTAGCACTATTTCTTTCAGGTATTTCGTGTTGAATAGCGCAATTAAATAATTCTTCCCTCGAATTGAAGAATCATTCTTCCATTGCACACTGTGTCACTGTGCCATGACGACCTCTACCGATGAATTTCATATGTTTAATTTTTTTGGGCTCTGTGCCTCAAAAAGATGGGAAATTCTGTTCAGATCACTTTGTTTGTCAACGAACAAACATACGCTGGATTATGTGGAGATATAAACTGAAATTAATATCAATAACTGTCTACGATCCCTTGATGTACAAAAAATCAAGCGTTTGAATCACTGCAATCGGAAGACATGCATAAATTTTGCTGCGTTTCGTATTATAATTTTACTATGTAATAAATCAATCAATCCAATTTCATACTGTTTATGGATAAACAAGAAATGAGATTTTATAATAAAAAAATCTTATAAAAGTTAACATAATTAAGTTCATCAGTTTAGCAAGTTCGACACGACCGATTCTTTTATTCAGCTTCTCGTCGAATCGCTCATGTAGCAGAATAAGCAGAAGAAAGAAGTGTTAATATCCCAATTTTACTACTAAGATTTGTTCTAAAAGGTGATGTACCTTATCTCTTTCTTATATAATAATAAAAGTATTTTTATTTTACAGGTAGAAAGTATGCGCGTGCGCGATGCAGCAGCCGGCGTCCCGACAGCTGCGGTACTGGAGGGTTTTGTGCGCCGCAAGGTCATCAAACAGACGGTCATGACCACCGTCTACGGTGTTACCAAGTTCGGTGCTCGCTTGCAGATTGCTAAGCAACTGAATGGTAAATCACTTGGAAGATATTTTAAAATTGAATGTAAAAATGATTATCGTAGGATTAAAAGCAGTGCGTTTTGGCGTCCATTACATTTCTTATCAACTATTACATATATATAGCTTCTTCCAAATTCTTATATACCGAAGTAAGTGTAGATTATCTGAACTAATTGGGATATCTTTAATGGCGGGGAACCCCCACAGTTAAGGGTCAGGATTAGAGCAACAGTTGACAATAGATGTTCGTGGGAGCCAGTTGAGTGTCCTATCATACCAAATATGTAAGTCCAACCCAGCAACACAAGAATGCACAGTGCAATATTGTATTATTTATAACAATTTTGTATTATAAAATTAAAAAAATACAAAAGATAAAAAAGTATTCTATTGTAGATACTGTGTTTTCGATGGTTAACTGAGGTCTTCCCTTCCCTCTCTTACCACTCGCTTTTCTTTTTAATCATCATTCTGTTTTGCCATTACCGCCTACAGACAATTTAATATTACATTTAATATATATAAACGAATTAAATTATTTATTTTACTATAGACATCGAGGATTTCCCCAAAGATCAAGTGTGGGCGTGCTCGCAGTACCTCACGGCGCGCACCTTCGACTCGCTGCGGGAGATGTTCTCCTCCACCAAGCTCATACAGGATTGGTTCACTGACTGCGCCAAGTGAGTCACTGAACTGTTGTTTTCTTATATGAATCGATTATACTTAGAGGCAAGGTAGTCCATTTCTCACGCATCGTGATCGTGTCATGAGGAAGGAAATGTAAATTTTAACGTGACGAGTTTGGGTTCGATTATGTACTGTGCCGCTACTCAGGTGTGGTGGGCGCTGACAGTGATAATCTACTTTTTCTACTTTATTTTGGTGTGTAATTAAATGTATTTTATTTAATTACTTTTGTCTACCCGATGTGAATTAAAATATTAATGAATTATAATCGCAACTTTCCAGAGTGATATCAGGTGTGTGCGGTGAGAGCGTGGAGTGGACGACGCCGCTGGGCCTGCCCGTGCTGCAGCCCTACTACCGCCGCGCGCCCTCCGCCGCGCCCTCGGCCGCGCCCGTCGACTTGTTGCAGTATGTACACTCGCTTACTTTGCCTTATATGTTGTATGCTGGTAGGTTTACGATGTTTGTGGTTCATATACTAGAGTAGGTACATACATTTGTTGAGGGAACAAATATTGAAATGTAACAAGTGACGCTATAACATGAGTTCAAGCCTGTGGATGTTACGGGTCTATGTCCACATTAAAAATTGAAAAATCTATTATTTTATTTGTCTTCGCTCTGGTGACAAGGGAAAGCGCGGCGTTAAGTTCGTAAAGTAGGCTACAGTGGCAGCGCTGTCCGCAGCCGGCCGTGCACGATGAAGCAGCGCAACGCGTTCCCGCCCAACTTCATCCACTCGCTGGACTCGTCGCACATGGCGCTGACGGCGCTGCACTGCGGCGGCGCCGGCCTCGCCTTCGCCTCCGTGCACGACTGCTTCTGGACGCACCCGGACCGCGTCGACCAGATGAACCAGGTACCCTATTTATTCATTTTTTTTAATGTGGTCATTAATTGTTAAGAAATATTTTTCTAGACGTCATTCCGAATCGTATGAGCTATCCCATATATAGTTTTTTTAAGGCAGTTTATGTCTGTGTATCACGTTTTTAAAGTTATTGGCTAGATCATTAAATACTTCATAATTTATAATTTGTGCACAATTAAATATTTGCATTTTGTTATCGTTTTTTAAATATTTTGTAGAGTTTTGCAGTTTAAATTACCGTCACAATATTAAATACATGATATTTTACAACTAGCTAACCGCTTGTATGTACTTAACATTTTAGATATGCAGAGAACAATTCGTGGCGCTACATTCTCAGCCGATATTGAATGATTTGTCTGACTTTATGGTGAAACGATACAGCTACCCTGAAAAGTATGTATTTATTTTAATTACAATACAATACACATACTATACTAATGTAAAGTAACTCAAAAAAACCATTTTGTGGAAAATCATTACAAAATTAGAATAAGAATTGGCGAATACAATGTATTTTTATGAAAAGTAGAAGAAGCAAATCATCGTTAATTTTTGTAGATAGAATAATAACAAAAAAAAATGGTCTGACCAAAGCATAATAATACTTTGGATATTGTATTGCCCTTGTCCGTTTTCATAAATGTATATTTAAATTTATTATATAATATGTATATATATTTCATGTATATTAAAATTTGATATATATTACAGAGAACTTGAAGACGAGGCAGCGGGCGCAGCCAATAAGAAACGTGTCAATTCCCTATTAAAAAAAGTTCCAGAGAAAGGTGACTTTGATATCAAAAACGTGCTCGACTCCGTTTATTTCTTCAGTTAATTCTTCAAAATGACAAAATTTGGTCGTAAATGGTATTGAAATTAATGTATTTGACATATAATTGAAGTAAGCTTCTAGTTTTATGGTACGTTGATAGACTGATAGCTAGATGGAAAGGAAAGAGAAGGAAGGTTGCTGATGATATTATAACGGGTGCTTTTTACTCAGTATTTTTACGCAACTAAGAGAAACTAATTGGAAAATGAAGTATAGAAGTATCGTACCATACACTTATCGACTGTTATGATTGTCGAATTCTTAAATACTTATAATTTGTAGATAATTAAAAAAAAATCTGGTTAAAGTGTACTTGTATGAACTGTCAACGTCTGTGCATACTTTGCATTGATAGAATTTCATATTCGTTGGTAGAACGAATTAATGATTTTCATGATGTTTTTTTCGGTTACTTCTAATTATTTTATGTATTTACGAAAAAAGTTTTTATATATTATTCAATTATCATAGCCATTGTTCAAAAGTTCCTTAATTACAAACAGTAGGCTGATAACCAAGTGTCATAATATGCAATCAATATAAAAAAACTACTTATTTGTGCAAATGTTAGTCTGTGATTTAGTTTAAAATAAAAAGTTTAAATATAAAACGTCTTTTCTTATTTAATTCCCTACAATACCTAACCCAAAATAAGAGGCGTTTATATAAAAAAAGACCTTTATTTACGTACAAAACGATTTACATTTACGTATTAAAATAAATACAACGTTAATTTAAATTACATTATTAAATGTTTTTTATTCAGACATGCCCTTTTCAACAGATAAAAAATGAGAATATTAAATGGAAATATTTGGCGCAAGTGCAGTCTACTGAATGATCTACGTGATAATAAATTCTTTTCGCTACAGATATACAAATCGTTTTAGAGGTAATTTATTGGCAAAACTACTCTACTACTATTTAGTAACATATATTTTTGTAACATTTTAAATATATTATTATAATTAAATACATAAATTTAAATTCAACATCACACTCGTTACGTTATTAACTTGCTCGTTATTAACTTGGGACATTAGCAGCATCACACATTTTAAAACCGTTATTTCGATTTGTTTCATAGTTTTTCTTATTAAATATTAGATTTATATAAATATAATGACATACTACAAATCATAATACACGTTGTTATACAAACCAAAACAAAATGTGTCACAAAAATATTCAATTTCAATAAATATATTAATCATTGAAATTAAATATTTATCTGTTTATCGATAAACAATTAACATACATAAATAAGCAACATGTTAAATTGTCTAAAGATAAGCTTGATTAGTTTTACATACTCTAGTCGCCAACTTCTCTTTGTTTTTAACGAAAATTAAACAATTGATAGTACCTACGGCTCGCTAGCTGTGCCTATTAAAATATTCAATACTAACGAGTTCCTGTGTCGTGTGTATTTAATTAAAATTTAAAATCTTCTAGATTTTTCACTACGAATAGCTTTTACATTAAATTAAAAGTAGGTTGACGACTATAATGTTAACATCTGCATGTAATATATGTATTTAGTGTACAGCTGTGAAAGGTCGTTCTGCAGGGTCGGCACTCGCACTGCCGCTTGTTGTACTACGACTCGCTTCAGAGCCACTGTTAAACAATAAAAAAATATATATTTAGATAACTTATTATTATTTAAATATATCATATTTTTTTAAAAGTCCAATAATACCTTACAACGAACAAGATCAGTAAAGAAGATGTATTATATAAATATTACTCTTTTCAACTTTTCATGAATCCTTTTGAGTAATAAAAAAAAAAAAAATGAAACCCTCTACAACTAAACTTATTAGAAATGTTTAGCCTTTACCAATATTTTGATTAATAAAATATTTAATTTTCATGTTTAGAATATATTTTTTACAAAATTTTAAATCGGATTGATCAGTATAGTTTATACTATATATTCTCAGAGACCCGAAGTATCTAGTAAAAGGAATATTACTTTCCACTTGTCTAAAGAATTTGTTTATATTGGCTTGTTTATAGTATTTATGGTAATTCATATTAATTACAACTAAGCGCAAGACATAGTCTGAGCATTCTGCAAGAATCCAGGACAATGAGGCAATTAAGAAATCGTTGGCGGTAGTTTGATATAATAATTATACCTGGGCGTTAACGCTTCTGGGTCGACGTCCTCAAAACATATCCATTGCGGCACGAGTTCATCCCCGCGCGCCATGTCAAGTGACCCCGTGTAAATCAGTAGGTCGTCCATTAACACCTAAAATTTTATAATAATTGTAAGTCAATACTAGCTGGTATCATAAAAGTCGTCCTGGTCTGGTTAGCTTATTTCTTAGTGGTCTAGCTCAGATGTGGATGTTCCTGAACTTTTTATTACAACATGTCAAACTTAATAACTCTTGACATATTTCTTATATTATAGCTTGTACATTATAGTTTATACTTACATCAACTGTAATTTGACCAACCAAGTCCAAGTATTGTATATATTTTAAACTATTACAGATATATATAAAAAAAAACAACCGACCGACAGGTAGGCAAAGCAATGCGTTTAGTTGCACTCAATACGAAATTCTCCAAAAGTTAAAATTGGGAATGGAGTGTTAACACTCAGTTCAGGCAGAGGGAAACTCAGTGTTAACACTGAGTTTCCCTCTGCCTACGTTCTCATGTGAAGCGTCAAGCCGAATTTTTTTTAATAAATGATCATACGCCGAATTCTTTAACGCCTCGTGCTGGTGTCTTCCCATAGTTCCATATCTTCACTCCGTACACGGACACCGGGGAGTCGAACACGAAAAATACTCTGAAATAAACATATGTCCGATAATTGATTTTATTGTTTTTTTTTTTTTTTTTATGTGTTTTAATTAAAAAACTAAATTATTAATTAAAAGACGAAATTAAAAAAATATTCATCAATAAAAAAATATACATTTTTAAATGCGTTGTATACACCACACACTCATGACACCATTTGTCTTTAAAAATTATAAAAGTTAGGTAGTAATATTATGAAAATGTATAAAATATATTTTTTTATATTGAGACTGTAATTATGTAGACTGTAATTGTATTTTGAGGCCTGTCCTGGCGCAGCGGCACAAGAGTGTGACTGTAACCAACAGGTTCTGGGTTCGATCCCCAGTCGAGGAAATGAAATATTTAATATTTTCAATTTAAATATTTAATGTTTCATTTCTTCGCTCTGGTAATAAGGCAAAGCGCGGCGTTGAGTTCCGCCACTCAATACGCAATGCCTCAAATTCGGCGGAAAGTGGGGAACGGAAGTGGAACGGAGTGTTATAACACTAGGTTTCACTTCCGTTCCCTCTGCCTACCCTGCCTAGTGCGGGATACAGCGTGAAGCTGAGAGAGAGAGACTGTAAACGACGTAAACTGCTTCGATTCCCACGTCCCTCGTCCCTCGGAGGACAGAGATATTTAACATTTACATTTCAAATTGCAATTCTTGAAGCATTCGGCGGAGAATGGGAAAAGGAGTAAGATGTATCTTAATGAGAAAAGAATGTTTTAACACTAGGTTCTGAAGTTCCCTCTGCCTACTTTGTTAAAATATTCCTAATGTGAAAAAAAAAAAAACTTCTTGAACCTATTTAGAGTCCTGGGCAGCACAGGCGCCAACCACGAGTGGTACGGAGCGCCGCGCGCGTTACGCCCGTCAATGAGGCGCGCCGGAGTGCGCGCGTCGCCGCCGCCCGCCGGCGCCGCGCCCGCCCCCGCGCTCCCCGCACCGCCCGCCGCACCCGCGCCCAGCACGTTGACGCTGGCGGGGTGCGCGCATACGTCTGTATTGCGATTTAAACGATTTAGAATTTATTATACTTCATAAATTTATATGCCTATTGCTCGGGAAGTCGCCTCAAGCTCCAAGCACCAACGTGCTAATTGATCGTAATACCATTAATTAAAGCTATTAATATGCTGCATTCACCAATTTAGCAAAACTTGGCAAGTGTCTACAATGACAAACGTGTAAATTGTGTTTTAAAATACTTTTTGATTACACCGACTTAATGTTGCGGATCTAGTGTTTATTATTAAACACCAATCAAAGCAAGCTTTCGACAGCCATTTTATAATTTTATGATGCTAAAATAGAGTGTTTTTAGTTTGGTTTGTATTATACTAAAATATGATACACTGAATACATTTAAATTAAAGCATCGACTAGGACTGGAAAATAAAATTAAAAATTGCAAAATTATCTGAAAAAGTAAGTTACTAATTATTCATCGCTGCTTTATGCTACTTACTTGACTCACTAACATGTATTTGTCGTCCGCTGGGCTCGTACAGCTCGACGCCGGTGAGCCCCACATAGTAGGGATCCCCCCACGTCGAGTATATGCTTATTTGCAGTACGAATCCAGTTGGAATTGATCGGGTTAGTGGGAACTGATCGATTTGAAAGTTGACGTTGGGTTCTGGTTGTTGTTGATCATAGCTATAGAGATAAGGTCGCCGTAAGTAAAAATTATTAAATGAAGCTCAAAAATATTTTTAAGCTATTATTAATTAACGGTGCTTTTTTTTCAAAGAAAGTTTTGTCAAAGAAATGGTAACAATGAAATCGTCAACATAACTGCAAGTTTGGCCGTATTCAATAAGAAAATAATCATTTCGTAGGTATACCCTATGGGATCAATGAAATTGACAATTCGCAATGAAAGGGAAAGGGAAAATAAAGCATTCAGACAGCGAATAAGACAATTTAGTTTAAAACATATTTTGTATGACATACGTGTTCCCAAACAGGTCAGCCAGGTCGACGTGCTGCACGTAGTCGTAGCAGGCGTCGCCGGGCGCGCGCCGCAGCTGCACGTGCGCGCGCCGCCCCGCCGCGCGCACGAGTGCGGCGCGCGCGCCCGCGTACGACAGCTCTAGAGTGGGGTTGTAGTTCCATATGCGTATACCTGTTCAAAGTTTTTTTTACATTTACGCCGTATCTCGTATACAGAAGGATAGGCAGAAGGAACCTAGTGCACTTTGTTCCCCACGCACTGATCACATTTCAGAAACGTGCGTTTCGTGTTGCGGAACTCACCGAAATTTGCCTTGTTACCAGAACCAGGAAATGATGATGAATTTTGGTTTTCTTGGTTTTGTTTACATTCGTCCCTCTAAATGGGATTATTAGTATTATTAGTATTTACAGTGAGACATTGTATCTGTATTCTGTACCAGGATAGCCTCTAATGTTGATGATATGAGTTAAAGTAGGTCCCACGTACGTATACAATTCCACTAAACGTAGTAGTATGTATTTCGCTTTTTTTCTTAAAAGTAACCGTTTTGTTTAAGACAAAACCACCAGTAGTGACTAATTAATATAATTGTGTTATACAACAGGAAACTTATTTCACCCTTCTTTAATGCTATTTATGTACCTACTTACGAAAATACATATAAAAATATTGTGATTATCGTTACATATAAGAAAGAGTTAAAAGAGCGGGAGCAAATTTACAAAGAAAAGTGTTTAAGTCCAAATAAGCGGTTAAATAAATACCTATTGACAAAAATAAAGATTGCAAAAAAATCACTTTGAAATGGAAAACTAATGAGATTCATTATGTGGATAAATAATCTTTGAAGCATTGATGGATTATTTATCAACACTTACACGGTCATAACGAAAATATAAAGAAATTCAATCTCTCACTGCACAAAATCGATTAATAAGGTACCCCATATTGCTACTACACCGGACTCGATGGTGCTAAGATACACAAAATTTTCCTAATAATTATGATAACATATTTTGCTAATATTACAATAACTAATAAAAATATCATTTGATTATTGATTTGGACAAAATAATTATTGTTTTGTCACCTTAGTGGCTCCATTAAGGGCATAAAGTAAAGTAAGTAGTAAAGTTTAATTTAATTTAGTTAAGAAGTACACAATCTTACTAGTAACTTCAATTGGTTCAGCAAACTCCATCACAATGTGGCAATACTGGGATCCAGGGGAGAAGTTGGTACACCACATGTTATTAAAATCTGTACTTATATTATTCCCATTAAATAAACTATTGCATTCCATATAGCCATGTTCTGAGTCCTCGTGGTCTATGTGTGAAGAGTATGCGTAAGCGCGATGGACCTTGACAGATTCATTGTTCCGTAGAACATCTATACCTTAAAATGATAAAACTAAAGTTGGAGAAATTATTTTTATTTTCGATACTATTAATTTTATTTGAATAATATTTGGACAGTTTCACACCGTTCTGATGGTGAAGAAAGTTCATCCACATATTATATTCTTCGTGATAATGGCTTATAAATAGAACAGCTAAATAAAAACCGATCAACTGCGTGTTAAATTTATCTCCTAAAGAAAACAGAAAAGATAAAATATAATACAATAAGTACCTGTTAATCCAATCAAATGTTTAGCTCCCCAATTAGACATGAGCGTAATTTTAATTTGCTTTACAATGTACACTATATCTGCTTCCAGGTTTTGCTCGTCATAGCTCAGTGGACTTAAACTTTTGTTATCATTAGCGGTTGGTGGTCGTTTCTCTGTTACATTGGTGTCGAGTGACGACTCATTGTCTTTTAGAATAGCTTGGAAATTTTTATCATTTGCTAAGATTGATTCTAGAATCCGAGCATCTTTTGTGAATAGAATTGTCTAAAAAAATTTTTATTTTTTTATATAATACAGTTAAGACGAAATAATGTTCGATCCTGTAGCTTTTTGAATGACGTCCGAGCATTCTTAGTGTAAAGTAATTAGTAATATTCACCATTAAAATATAATTTATATTTAATTTAGCTAAATCTACAAATTAGTTAACGTGGGTAAAGATATTAATGGATATAGATATGTACTCGTACCTATCCTTTTTTAGAAATTTTATTAAACCAAACTCAATTCTCTAAACCAATGATAATAGAAGTTTATCATAAAAACAATACTGCATAAAATCGATTGTCGGCTCTAAAATTAACTTTGTCTTGATGGATGTCCCTTATAAAAGATTTCCTCGTACATCCCTTCCATCATCCCATGTACATATAGATTAAGTACTTACATCCCCGAAAGACGACAGCGGTCCTTTCAGTTCACCGCTCGCTCGCGCTATCTCTCCGTGGAACACGACTTGGTCGTCCAACTTGATTTGTACGAGACGAACGCCCCGCGTTGAGTAGATACGAGATTTGTTGTAATTCTGAACGAAGTGTTTAATTATCAGATATTACAGTATAATTGTTTTTGTAATAATCTGAGGTGATTATGCCTTTTCTAATGTTATACTTGGAGCACAAGCTTGGGGTACAAGCTTGCACCTATAAACGCGACAGATTGTGAGTTTGATCACCACTCGAGAAAATCAAATATGTTCTTGATAATATTACAATATTACAAAATTATTAATATTTCAATAACATAGCTCCACAGATATTTTTTACATAATTATATCTGTAATATATATAATGAGTACAAACATGTCATATTCACACACTTACCATGTACTATATATACTTCTTAAAAGTTTGTAAAATCATTTTTATTTTACAGCAGTTACCTACGTATCAGGTTCCACCACCCAACAAGCAATATCTATGATAATTTAAGCTTGAACTTTATGATGTTAGAGAAAAATGGAGCTAAGCAATTAAAACATACATTTACATAACCTACCCAAATCCTTAACAAAGCTAATGTACTCCTCTTGGCCAGAAGCAAGCTAATAGAAATAGGCACTCCGGCGTGCGCCGGCGCGGGCGCGCTCCACGCGTGCGCGTCGTCGCGCGAGCGCACCGCCCCGTCCGATATGGCGTCTAAACAGCCGTGAGTGGAATGATCCCCGGACTCGGAGTCTGTCCATACCTTAAACATAATTTATTTATAAATAATAAAGTAGTTTACTTACTATATTAGCTACTCACTATCGCAAGTAACAGACGTAACATTAAAATACTGAGAATTTTCCTGTAATTAAATTAATTTAAATATGATGTGATATTTAATATACGAAAATATAACTCCTATACCTTTTCAACAGTGACAGTTTCTCCGTTAGAATCGAACATCTCTATCCCATTCATACCAACTAAATATTTGTCCCCCCAATTTGAATAAATCTTGATCTCTAATAGCCTGCCTTGAGGAAGTATGGGAATAGTAAATTCACTTTTAATTTGTGCTTTCGGCATTGAGGAGTCGACAATTTTTTTTATATTATTTGATTTTGTGGATTTCTTTTTACTAACGCTTTCACGTGTATTGATAGAAAAATCTTTTGAAACGGTTGGATTGTCAATTCTTTTAGCTTCTTGAAATTCTAAAAAAAGTAAGTTATAAAATAAGTGCCTACCGTTCATTTCGGTGCATTTAAGTATTCCAAAATAATATAATATATAAAAATTAAAATCTATAAATAAAGTTAAGCGGATTTGTTTCTTTTCTTACTAGATCCCAATATAACGTCATTAAAATCATCATCAATGACTTTATTCGACCGTGTGTGTCTCGGCGTCACGTAGTGAGGCAAAAGATCCGAAAGGAAATCATTTGAACCAACGTTAGCGGGATCATCCAGATTTAAATTATTATTCTTTGATCTTCGCCTCCCAATCTGTGAATTGCCTGGAAATGGAAAATAATTGAAATTCGAATTCTCAGAGACTACGCCTACGATAGTATGATTGTGTTTCTGCGTCCCTTTTTAGAGATATTGAATAACGGAACTTAACGCCACGCCTTGTCTTCTTTTCAGAGTAAGGAAATTAAAACAATTCACCCCCGCGAATAGGAATCGTACTCACGACCATCATCTTTACTGTCAGACGCTGTGCTGTGGTTAAAATGAATACATACATATACACTATTCAGATTATGTCTAATAATTTGGTACTTTTTTTAGTTATTATGTCTAATAATTTGTTCTTTTTTGTTTTATTATTTATCTTACCGTTTACTCGATTATTACGTACAGTACCAGCGGAATGAGCAATATATTGTTTCTGAGGCTTTACAAATTGATCCATGTTCGTGTCTAATGAAGTCCTGCGAACAATTCTAAAAAAATAATTTGTTATTAAATATTGAGAAAAAAAAGAAAAATGATAACGAGAAATCATATACTGTACCTAAAATGTTCATCGTTGGTGTTAACATATGCCGGATTAGAAATTTTGTAATTTTTATTCGGATCGTTTCCTTCATTTCTGATATGCGTATGTTTAATTTCCCTAAAAGGAACAGAAAATAATCAAATATTTTACAAAAAAAACTAGACAAAGAACACATTGTAAAGCTTAATGCTTTTAATTGAATTAAAATAACACTCACTTTGTTATGTCTTTGATCCAGAGTGCAAAATCCACGTCTTTAGATGAATATTCCAATTCATGTTGTTGAGCCATTTTAAGGCCATTTGAGTTCAATATGTATGTAAAAATTAAATGTTAGCTATAATAAATGTAAAAAAATATTTGCAAATTGAGTGGACATCATTTTAATTATAATTAAACTTAATATATCTTCTGGAAATTTAAGATTAGAAATAGATTAATAGAGAAACCCTATATAATATAAAAAACTGATAACAACATTACCACTTGCCACTTTTGAAACCTATTATTGCCGCTGTTTGTTAGCCCTACGTGACCATGGTTACAGTTGTTAAAATAACATAATGTTTTCTTCTGGTGCTATGTTTAATATTATTTAAAAAAAAATATAATAATATTATTACCTCAAAAAGTATTCAGTAGCCATTGTTTTCAGTAAAATAATAGGGGTTTTAATAATCCTTATTTTATAAAAGTTATGTATATATTTCTGAACTAAACTGTCATTATGTGACACGACGTAATGACAGAACCAAAATGCGGTACCTAACCTATTAACCTTATGTACACCTTTGTACACATATATTTATTAATTTATTATATTAACCTTTTGTGTGTAAAAATAAAAACAAACCGTCAAAAATGGACGGAAATACATTGGAAATACGGACAGCAAATGCTGAAAAAGAAGCCAGAATAATAGAATTAGAGTTGGATAAAATAATAAATGATGATCTTAGTTCTGTTGTTGATCCGAGGCTTGATAAATTGCTATCCGATAATGAAAAATTAAAACATCGTCTTGCTATTCTTGAAAATGCTATAAAATCAGAACAGAGTGGTTTACGGGGTTGTGCAAAAAGAAACAAACCTACCTTAATAGCAGACATAAAATCCATAGAAGGTACTATTTGTATAATAGATGAGTTAAAAAATGTTTTCGAAGTCGCTATAGCTTCAGCATATCCTGATTTGGTGGATCCACCCATTGTTATATCACTATCAGGAAACAATCCAAAGTTTGGTGACTACCAATGTAATTCTGCTATGCCTATATCGCAACTACTTAAGGCAAAAAATGTTAAAACGAATCCCAGAGAAGTGGCAAATAATATTTTAAATAAGACCCCTTCTTCACCTTTTATACAAAAAATGGAAGTTGCTGGCGCCGGATTCTTGAATATCTACTTAAATAAAGCTATGGCTGAACATGTGCTAAAAAGTATTCTTAGTGGTGGTGTCAAACCGCCACCTGTAAAAAAAGAAAGAGTAATTGTTGATTTTTCATCACCTAATATTGCAAAAGAAATGCATGTGGGACATCTAAGATCTACAATCATAGGAGATAGTGTATGTCGTGTTCTAGAATTTTTAAACCATGATGTTCTTCGTCTAAACCACTTAGGTGACTGGGGTACACAATTTGGTATGCTTATAGCTCATTTGCAGGATAAATTTCCTGATTATAAGACTCACTCTCCTCCAATTTCTGATTTGCAAGCTTTTTACAAAGAGTCAAAAAAAAGGTTTGATGAGGATGAAGATTTTAAAAAGAGAGCCTATTCATGTGTAGTTCAACTGCAATCTGGGCAATCTGACTATATAGCTGCTTGGAAACTGATATGTGAAGTATCACGCCAGGAATTTCAAAAGATATATGATCGCTTGGACATACAAATCATTGATAGGGGCGAGTCATTTTACCAGAGCAGAATGGATGCAGTTGTAAAAGAATTAAAGGAAAAAGGCTTCTTAGAAGAAGATGAGGGTAGGTTGATAATGTGGGGCAATGAAAGTAATCATGATGGAATACCTCTCACAGTTGTAAAATCAGATGGTGGCTACACCTATGATACTTCTGACATTACAGCTATTAAGCAAAGGGTGGAAGAAGAAAAGGGTGACAGATTCATTTATGTTACTGATGTTGGCCAATATACACATTTTATGACAATAGATGCATGTGCTCGGCGAGCTGGAATACTCAAAGGTGGCAAAAAAATTGAACATGTTGGTTTTGGAGTTGTTTTGGGAGAGGATAAAAAGAAATTTAAAACAAGATCTGGTGATACAATCAAGTTGATTGATTTGTTAGATGAGGGCTTAAAAAGATCTCTGGATAAGTTAGTTGAGAAGGGTCGGGACAAAGTCCTAACTCCTGAAGAATTGAAAAAAGCCCAAGATGCAGTCGCCTATGGCTGTATTAAGTATGCTGATTTATCACATAACAGAATTAATGATTATATATTTTCATTTGACAAAATGTTAGATGACAAAGGAAACACTGCTGTCTATTTATTATATGCTTTAACTCGTATCAGATCTATAGCTCGTACAGCTCAAATTTCTACTGAAAAATTATTAGAGGAAGCACAAAAATCTGGTCTTAAACTGGAACATGAAACTGAATGGAAACTAGGAAAAGTACTTCTTAGATTCCCAGAAATAATACTTAAAGTATCTAATGATCTCTACTTGCACAGTTTGTGTGATTATTTGTATGAAATATCATCTGCTTTTACTGATTTCTATGATAAATGTTACTGTGTTGAAAAAGATAAGAGTGGAAATATTGTCAAAATATTTTATGAAAGGTTAATGCTTTGTGAAGTCACTGCCAGAGTAATGGAGAGGTGTTTCGACATTTTAGGTATTAAAACTGTATCCAAGATGTAACGACATATTTAATTAGACATACTCGCTCTTAACTATCAAAACGTTTTTCCACCATCACAAGTAAATACATATAAACTAAATAAAAATCAGTTTTTTGGATGTAATTTTTTTATTTAATTCCCAAAAACCGCTACAAAACTATACCAGCATCCATTAACAAAGGTAAAGTTAATGAAACATTACACATACATTTAAGGAAAATAATGTTTTATCAATCATCGGGTGTTTACTTAACTTAATATACTTCTCACATGAGATATCTGGTAATCTACAATAACACATTACGATATATGTAATACTACTCTCTTATTACAATATATAATATTCAAAGAGTTTTTTTGGTTTAGATCAAAGATTAACTTAACCTCAACTGGCTCCTGTGGCAGTATGTTACATTTATAATATAAGAGATTCTTTTAACGTTAATGAATGTAGGATATTGAGGCCGTTATGGCGCAGCGGCACAGCGTCTGATTGTAACTGCAACAGTTGTGGGTTGATTCCCATTCAGCAGTATTTTTAATTTCCTCATTCTGGTTTCTATAAGACAAAGCGCAGTATCAAGTCGCAGTATTACACAGTATTCGTCACACCACGCAATGTCTCGAAAATTTGATGAAAACAAGGAACAGTGTCAGTAACTACCCACACTGCTCTATGCGGAATACAATATAAGTCGAAAAACTCAGCAGCCTGCAGTGCCGTGCTGGTAAATACAAAAAAAATCCTTAAAATACTATCATAATTGTATATTGTTTTAAATAAAACACTTTTAAACGGATTAATCGCGTATAATGATTGGGAAGCATTTTTAGAAACCCAACGTTTAGTTCGGTCCGTGGTCACGGGTAGAAATCAATATATACGATTAATCCGTTTAAAAGTGTTTCATTTAAAATGTGTACAATCGCGAAAATCAAAGACTTTGGATATTGAAAATATTAAAAATTGGATATTGGTTACGTAAACAATATACATTTTATAATTGATATAGTTATATCAGTTTTTGAGTATTATTATAGAGATTAGCTTTTATACATGAAAATATTACTAATTCTGGCACTACTCAAATCTTATTTGAATAAATCATACATATAATATTAAACTTATAGAACACTAACTGTTTTACTTGTTTTTGTTCACTTCATTACATAGGTAATTCCACTGAAATATATTTCATGATGTAGGTAGTTTAAAAATTTGGCCCATAGTTTAAAAATCTTTTAAAAGGGAAGATTAAAGGTTGACTATACATTTTATCCCACATTACATCTCAAAGGAAGACTTGAGATAAAAAGGGGGAGGGATTCCTACATAAATGAGACATAACGTCTTATATCACTAAAACTATCAATTACCAGAGGAAATATATAATTAAAAAATAGATTATTTTTAACATTCACAGAATACATTAACATTATTTAATTTTACAAATGTAACTTGTACAATATGTACCTATACAATAAAACAGAAACTACTTACATTAAAATACATTCAATTCCTATTTAACAATAAGTGAATGCCTGATTGTAAGACGATTATTTATAAAATTCATATTTTAGAAGATATTTGTTACTTTCTGACCAATATAATTAGGTAGTTCAGATTTTTTTATAAAAAGGCTTTTTTAAGATTGTTTATACTAAAAAAAAATATCAATTTTTGCAAATAGAATTATGTGATAAAAAGTATAGCATAAAAAAATAATTTAGTGACATGATTTATTTTTTGTATATTTTAACATTTTTCATCTATTACTATCATTTGCTTTTGCCAAAAAAGAAAAGATATACGAAAAATATTTTTAAATTAATTAAAAGTACTTTTATATTAGCACAATACCTTGCAAACATAATAAGCTTTCCGTTTATATAAATTATAATATCGCTTATATTTAATGTGTAGAGAGCCTAAGGAATATTGAATTCCTTTTAAACAACTATTATTTTGGTCAGATCGTTCATGTATGTATGTATTTCAAATCTTAGCCTAACATGTAGATAATATTTAAAGACCTTTTCCTATAAATAATCTTTTACTTAATATAGATGTTGACAAAACACAGAACAGGTAGGTAATAGATACAAAAATATTTATGAACATTATTTTACTAACACCATATTATCTCAATCTACTCTCACCATATTATCTTAGGTTTAAAATACAAAAGGAGCGTTCAATTAAAAAAAAAGATATCAGATATAATATAACATTCGTGAAATGAACAAATTAAAAAAAATGTTATAATTCTGTGCAACTGCTTTCACTTTTTAATTACCCTGTTGCCTTAGACTTCAAATCAATTTTGATCTTTCAAATAAATTTAATTTAATTAAAATAATAAAGTTAAACATAATATCAATGTGTATATTAAAAAATCATATACCATCACGAATTTGCGAAATGGGAAGCAAATTATATGACTAGAATTTATCAATACGAACTGAACAGTTCGAGGATATTTATTTGAAAAGCGCTAAAATGCTGTACGGTTAAATGCAATCGATTTCAATACCGAGCATAAAGAAAAATAATTACAGATTTTATCTAAACATTTCACCATTCCACCAGT
Organism: Eueides isabella; assembly: GCA_019049475.1. Classification (NCBI taxonomy): domain Eukaryota; kingdom Metazoa; phylum Arthropoda; class Insecta; order Lepidoptera; family Nymphalidae; genus Eueides; species Eueides isabella. The sequence continues at coordinate 9,873,040 of CM032399.1, forward strand.
AGCTATAATACCTGCGTATAGGCGATGAATATTCATGCGACCTACATATCTTTGTCCGCGTGTCACAGTTCGCCCCACTTTACGAGACTCCGATTGTCCACAATATCGATAAAAAATAACAATACATAGTGAGGAAATTACGATACTCTTCTGACCACATCGATAAACTTGATATGTATGAGAGGATAGTGTTAAAAGTCACACAGCACTTGTGGTCATCTACGAACTGGGAAGGCAATCTATGAAATTAGCTAATGTATAAGTAAAATTGAATTAAATTAATACGTACATATGCAATACGCTTACAGGGGACCATTTAAAATATTTGGAGAAATAGTAAATTCGATTAAAAATGGCGGAAGAAAAGAATAGTAATTTTAAGATCTGTAAACAAATATTAAAACAAATCGAGAATTGAGCAACATCTACTTACAATATGAGTACTTATATCGGCTACAAGTTAGATAGTCATTCCATGCTCCAGTTAAAATACACCACAAACCGAAGAAACATTTATATTCGACTACACTAAAACATGTATAAGGAACTAATCTAAGGGAAAATCCACATGAGGTGTATAAAAGATCTATGCTGAAAAAACTGGATCCGTATAACTATAGATAGATAAACATTTCTAAAAACCCTAATACATTTTTTAAATATTCTAAAAAGGGTTGGATTGGTCTCGAGATTCTGGAGTTACGACTACAATACAACAATAAGATTCAACAATATATTACAAAATATACACATGCATCTATATTGGAACGCGTTCTAATAGTTTTTCTATTGGATTAGATTATTGAAAACAAACGCATCGCCTCGTTGCATAAACGAAGCTGTATAACGTTACTTACGTGGTACGGACTGTTATATAAGTCTTCAATTATATACCAAAGACTTAATAAACAACACAATGAGAATATTCAAACAAATAAAACCTATTGAAACTAAAAATGTATATTATTCGTAGTGGATGGGTAACTTTTTGGTATTTTCTCAATTATTACTCGTCTATAGTTTACATATATCATGTTTCTTGAAGAAAAAAATGAGAACGCGTTCTCAACCACTCACATCTATAACTAGATTGGAATTAGATTCAATGGCTTTACGTATAGCATTCTCTTTTGCCATTTTTATATTTTTTTCTTTGTTCATTTTTAGGTGTACTAAATTTAAGAGCACAATTCTCTTACAATGTATTTAAAGAAGACAGTAAACCTACTGTTTACTATTACATACTGTATTACCAACCATCAAACCGTAAATGCGATTTCATTACAGTAAATACAGACATATAAAAATTCAACGACATCTACTATGAATAAAGATGAAAATTTAACAATTCTAACGAGGAGCTGCATGTTGATTCGGGAGATATATTTTTTGTCCCAAATTTTTCATTCATTCAGCTAACCAAATGACACTTGAGTCTTGACATTTCGCGAGACGCTGTCAACTGTGGCCTTGTTACCGAGTTATATAAAAATAGCTTAGAGAGCTCGCCAATAGAGAATGAATAGGTTAATCGGGCAGTCTTCATTGGGATCTGAGTTCGGGGAAGAGATGTCGTAGAATAGCTAAGTAGTGAACACTGGCGGCGAGGGCCACAAAGACGTGCCATATCGCGTGGGCAAACGGTATACGCCCGTCCGACTTGAAGAAGAACACGCCTATGAGGTATAGGAGACCACCCATCTTGAGATCGTGCATCGCCGGAAACTGGTGCTAGAAATAAAGAAAAATACAATAATTATAAATAGCTACAATAAAAAAGAATAATTACATATTCCAAGTACTATAAAACTTTTATACAGCATATCAAAATTTATAGAACATACATGCGGAAACTCTCATTTACACAAAGATAGCTCCATAAAGGTAAAGCTTCAACTCAGTGTCGAAAATGATACGGTACTTAGCTAACGAGTCAGATTCAAAAGCGAACTTACGTGTTCCACTTTTAAATGGATCGAGAACTGAGCCTTTTTTTTGCTATAATGTATCCTAAGCAAGCTATAATTTTAAAACGTTAATTTTTTTCATTTTAATAAATAAAAAAAATGGTTATTTGTGTTTCAATAAAAACAATGCCTGTCGTGGAAGTGAAGAGAACAAACAATAATAACTATAGCAATATTTATTAAATTCTTTATTTAATTAAAAACAATTTAACTACCTTAAAAGTAAGTCAGTAAAAGTGAGAGAGTAAAAGTAAGTCGTATTTACTTTAGTTACGTTGTCAACTTCTCAGTGATTGCATATTATTTATAAATATCATTATTTTTCTAAAAGTCCGTATACACCTATTTAATATTACATTTTTCCATATAGCTTTCTATAATGGGCTATTAAATGTGCCCTTTACATTTTACACGTGAGCTTCCTTCCTAGAACTGCTTAAATATTTACCACAGAATTTATAACGAACACGTCCTTCTGATTGGCTTAAGCTGTATCAAGCCTAATAGCAGGGGTTAGAAACAAATATTTTAATTAATGTAAAAACGTTTTAATTATAAAAAATATGTAAGTATTTAGTGCGTGACGGTTGTGAGCTTAATTCAGGATGAATGGGATGAACATTTTATATTTTTATTTCCTCCTTATGGTAACGAAGTAAAGCGCACCGTTAAGTTCCGTCACTCAACGTGCAATTGTTTACAATTCTGAAATGAAATGAAAGTGGGGAACGGAAATATATTAATGGGAACGGAGCGCTTTAAAACTAGGTCTTCCTGTCTGCCCGCTGAGGAAAACGACGTTAAGATGAAAAAAAATATTTTAGTCATCATATGACATTTATTGGTAGGTAGATACACTTCAATCCACTATCCAAATTATCTTAAAGGTTTTACCAGACTGTTGTTCTAACACATGTTTTATTTGTAAAAGTTGATTATTGCTAAATTTAAAAACGTATAAAATTATTTTGATTATTGCTAAATTTAATATCGTAGCCAGATTTGATCCCGCGCTTCTTAGAAAACGTCCAAGCGCTCTGACCAAGTAAACCAGAACGTATGTTCTTATCAAGCAACGTCAAATCTATCCAAACATTTTTTAAGTTTAGTATTTTCTTTCCTAAGTGTGGAATTACACTTTAAAAATAGTAAAAATATTAAATAAAGAGCATTCTCTCTTGCCAATCGATAGTTCTAACGAATAGTCTTTTGATTTTGTAAAAAAAATCCCCATGAGATGCTAACAACAAAAATAAGTTGTAACAAGCGTATAACAATTTCGACGTAACTTGATAAAGAACGCATGGCTTAGTTGATCAGATCGCTTCGTCGGTTTCCAAGAGGCGCGGGTTCAAATCGTGCTACGTTCAATATTTTCTCCGTATTTAAATTTAGTATTTTTCTTTACTAAGTGTGGTAAACTTTAAAAATAGTACAACAACAAATGTAATCATAATTTACTCGTATGTAGGTACGACGTATTACATATAAGATCTTAAATAATGACACATTTTAATAATAAACATCAGCGTATGTCCAATACGCTGTATTGAATTTATAAGAATATAAAAAAAATCATAAATAAATATAATAAGTATAAGGCGTACAAGCTGTTATAAGTTTTGAATATTTGATTCAACTGCAAAAACAAGTAGAAAAGAGATAATTTCTTTTTTTCTATAAGTCTCAGTAGCTAGTAGGTACTATAATTTATAAAACGTAAAAAATATTGACTTAATATTATTTATCATACATTCGTTCGTATTATAGTATACAATGAGTTAGAAAAAGGATTTTTGCAGTGTGAAATAAGATTTATGTGTACTGTTTTGTATCGTAAGGTCGTGATTTCTGAACATAAATCAAGGGCAACTTAACCGCGGTCATGATAAACAATATATAGTATGTATATATAATAATATAATGATAGAACATAAAAACAAGTGATTTAAAAAGTAAAATTTAAAGTTTTATAACTATAAAACCATTATTTACCTATATGGTGACATTGATGTTTAGTTATGGTTCGATGTCTGTATGCATCGTAATTCTATCTTAAAGTAATGTCAGTAAAAAAGAAACTTCTAGAAATACATTAATATATTGTATTACAAACGATTTTTATTTTACTATATACCCGATAATACACTGCAAAAGACGATAATTAATTGACTTATACAAGTAAAAATTGGATTATATAATAAACATACTATAAAAATAAACCTAAGTATATATAATAACTTTTTTTTTATGGATAAGACACGGCAAACGAGCGTACGAGTCACCTGATGGTATGTGATCACCGTCGCCCACGGCCCCGTGTTACTCCAGAGGAGCTACAGGAGCATTACCGGTCCTTAAAATGGATGGGCACCGGGGCCCGGTATTATCCAATGCGAAACGCAGTGGCCAAAGTCACTACTTAACGCCGGTCTTAAAAGCCGGGGGTAATAATGACCCGGTCGAATCTGCCCATGCGTGTTGCCATTGCTGACAGCGTGACTCTATCACACGTACTTTAGTCGCCTCTTACGACACCACCAGTACCAGGGTGATCCTATTCTAAGCCCGTCCGGAATCACGCAAATCAATTACCTATGTCACAATAAATTCATATTTTTATATTCCACATTTTTCATAAAATTACTAACAAAATTTTCCTACAATTTATTACAAAAGGCTTCTGATGTATATTTAGTTCACATGTACTATAGACGTCATAATGCTAAATAGTTACAAGAACTAAAGTAACATATATTTTTATAAAACGAGCAAAAATTATTTATATGTTCTTTGTTCGCTACAAAAAGAATAAGTACTGTAGGCGCGTATAATTGGTGTCGTACATATTTTCATCATTACTTACGTATTTACTTTTTCTTTTAATTTTCATATAAGATATATAAAAATAAAAATAATATTATTACTTACATTATATTTTTTTTTTATTTTTTTTTCTATTTATTGCGATAGTCTTATATCACTTGTATGGTATTCAAACACATGCTTAAACTATTTGTTAGAAAATATTTATTACCTTAAATATGATTTTACAAAAGATCGTAAACATTCATACTTGCATAGATACAAACAAATAAAGCTAACAAATGTGTAAAAAAATCAAAACTTATGAGTGAGTCATTTCAAATTCGAGGTTTAAAATATTGTAATATTTCATAAACAATATTTTCTTTTTCCCTCCAATATTATAGATTTAAGAGGAAAAAATTATAGTATTGGTGGGAAAATAATATTGCTACTTGATCAGCTATAGTAGTTTAAGTTAATAAATTAACACCACTAACACAATTAATAATAATTAAAAACACGTTACGCAAAATTTATAAGAAGACGTCCTTCAAGTAGCAAACGTCTTTTCTTTTAGATATTAAATACTTATTTCACGCCCACTCTGACGTATCTACATGTCAAGGCGATCCAACATTTCTCACTCGATATACGCTAAGCTACGGCAGGAATGAACAATTTTCTTTAATAGCCAGTTATTTGGCAATAATCGCGTAAAACCAGTTTCTATGCAAGTTATATGTATTGAGATCGTATCGTACATCGAGATTATTAATAAGCGAACTGTTAGTCAATTTCATAGAAAAGAAATGCGATAGTCAACTTTTGTCGACATAATTCTATTACATAAATACACATTTCACCGTCAAGAAGAGCATTTAATGTTTTTATTATAAATACAGTGCTTTCCGGGTATGATTAGATAAAACGCATCGTAACTTCCGCCACCTATACAAAAAGGGATCATATGGAAGATTGTTCTCCTTTGGCTTGATAAGTATAATAGAAGAACGTTTTATATAAACTAAATATCAAAATGTGTAGCTCTTAATAATAATTCCACTAAAATCTTATTTTTTGCATAGAAATAAAATGTGCCACTTATTATGCATGCTTCATCCATACATGTTGTATCAATAAAAACTATTTTGATACACTGATAAATGCTTTGCGTAGTATTGGAAGCTACGACAGCGGACATAATAAACTATAGTATATGCCATTATACCATAGAATCATTATAAAAAGTGTTGAGTATTATTATTTAATGATACAGACGCGTCTAGAGTGCGCGAATATCGCGTAGAATATCGGTTACAAGAGCGTTGAGATCAAAATACAGTTCTCAACTTCTCAGTAATGACGGTACTTCGAAAATATCATTATATGCTTCAGTTCTTAATGCACGTCTGAATAGTAAAAACCATTGAAAGTAAACCATTTGTTATTTTTTGTTCAAGAAATTAATTAAGTAAAGTTCCAGCTTCACGCTGTATCCCGCACTAGGCAGGGTAGGCAGAGGGAACGGAAGTGAAACTTAGTGTTAAGACACGAATTTGAGGCATTGCGTGTTGAGTGGCGGAACTCAACGCCGCGCTTTGCCATATTACCAGAGCGAAGAAATGAAACATTAAATATTTAAATTGAAAATATTAAATATTTCATATCCTCGACTGGGGATCGAACCCAGAACCTGTCGGTTACAGTCACACTCTTGTGCCGCTGCGCCACGACAGGCCTCATTAAGTAAAGTTATATGATATAAAAATAATTTTATAATTTCTAAATTAAATTGCTCTGTGAAAATTACATATTCTAATTAGGTATATCGCCATCTCTATACATATAGTAAGAATTATTCATATAGCCATTCATATAAAATATATCAAGAATATAATTTATAATTTTTGTTTCATGCTTTATTCAATATATAACAACAGAGAGAGTAAGACATGTTGTTGCCGCTTGCTACCGGAATTCGAGATATTGCATGATGAGTGGCGAAACTCAACGCCGCACTTAATATAAAACCTATACTTATAATAAATCTGTTACTGATGATTGTTTGTACATGGAGGGCGCATTAAAAAAATATATACTTTTATAATCGTAATAGGGCCCCGTAAAAGGTATTTAAATAAAAATAATTTTAATTTATTTTGTCTCTTTTTCTGTTCGTCTATGAGTTTTTACGTCTACGTATTGTCTTCGAAGTGATAACTTTATTAGAACAATAAAGTGATTCAGATTAGTAATTAGGCCACTAGTTTTAAAATAAGTTAAAAAATGGTGATAGAGTTTTCTCATTTTGTGAATTTCTAAAAGATTATGGCAGCTATGAAAGTAGTTCCGTTCTTTTGTTTGAGACTTCTAAATATGCCAGTAGAGCACTTAGCTTCGCCCTGAGGTCGAATAGAGGAAATGTAAGAAGATTGATCGGTGAACTGAGTAGTAGCTATTATGGTATCAATCCATGCGAGCAGACCAGTGACATATAAGACTACTTATAGCCAATCTAAATGTTGAAATAAATGTTAACAATAACTAATTGACACTATAAACACATTCGACCTATAAATATCACAGGTTAGAAAATATACAAATGTTTCCGTTTAAAAACAGAATTCAGACATTGGCACTTTGCAATGTATGTATTTTAGAATCTACTTACTTTGTATGTATATATAATATTAGCCTACAAAGTATGTAAATTCTAAAATAACTTAACAATTCTTGTTAGAAACTTATTGAGGAATAGTTTACCTATTTTACGTTACTTCAATGTATTTTTTTATTTTATTTAAATCTCTAGATACGTATAAAAAAAAATGTCTGGTCTGTCTGTGATTTAAAAATATCCATGATGTTCCAAGTGCACTTGTTTACAGGATACTGAAAGACACAATTTTAACATTTTTGTTCGGGCTAATTTTCGGATCAGCTTAACCGACTTTTATGAGAGTAACAATGAAAGGTAACACGTAATTTACTATTTATTAGTAAATAACATTATACTAAATAGTTAACCAATTTTGACTGAATATACTTAAATAATCGTATTCTTTAAACGGACGAAACCTTACGTTATTCGCTAGTTAAATATAAAATATTAGTAAATTTTACAACTATATGGTGCGGTGTAATATTTACATTAGTACACAATCGTATTTATAAGCGAGCAGGGCGCGTAAATAGACCGGTAATTTGTCAAATTATTATCAAAATCGATTTAAAAGGGCAAGGACGGCACTCGGATACTGTGAAGTTTAAGGTATTTTATAGAATATTATTATTATTTTTTTTCCACACAACTTATAAAAAACATCATGAAACTATAACCAAGTAAAATTTGTATGAAACAATTACACATTGTTCGTTACGTTCATAAATAAACAAGCCTAAGATCTAAATGGATGTAGCACTCATTCATATGTAACTTTTATCAAACTGGAACATTTCTATTCTGTAGGAAAATGTGGGTCACATCACGCGCACTACGATATAGCTGGGTAAGTATCAACTAAATAGATCTGAAAACAAATGTGTTTCTATTTATCATATACCTATTATTTAGAAACGTAAAACTTATGGTACTAACGGAGCTTGAACCCGCATCTCTTGGAATGTCTATGAGATAGTCGAGCTAATTATTACAATAATTAGTCTTGTATGCACGTGGTTCGCTTGAAGAGGCGCAGGTTCGAGTCCCCGCTATCTCCGTTCAGCCTCTGTTACTAAACATTTTTATTTCCTTAATGTAAACTACACTATAAAATGTTAAATTTTTAGTATAATGGCCTGTTTGTAAAAATACTCAAACCAATATGTACATTAAAATTAAATGTAACAACTAATAATTAACAAAATAATTAATTGTTATTATTTCTACGCTCTGGTACAAGGCAAAAACGTGGCGTTGAGTTCCGCCACTCACACGTAATGCCCCAAATTCGGCGGAAAGTGGGGAACTGAAGTAGAACGGAGTGTCTTAACACTAGTTTCCAAAGTTCCCTCTGCCTAACCTGCTATGTGCGGGGTACAGCGTGAAACTGATTAATAATGAACAGGTTTTGGAATAAAATACATTTAAGTGGGGGTAATTTTCCTAGATATTTTGTTTGTCTCGGCAACGACACATTGTGGCAGATAAATTATAAAGATATAACGTTAACATACAATTATAATGCGATAAAAAATGAACTTTGTTACACAGATGACTAACTCAAGCGTATTTTTGCAAATATTTTTACATAACAAAGAGTTAATATTACTTGCAACGTAACAGTGGAGTCTTAGTAAAGCCGTTTTATCTTTTGCGTACGCAACATAAAAACTGTTGGTCACATCTCCAAAATTGAACGAAGCCCGCATACGATCTTATCATTGAGTATTAGATATATAAATTTATTGTATATATATCTGCACTGTGTTGATAATGTCTCGGTTCTGGTTATAAGGCAAAGCGGCGTTGTGTTTCGCCACTCGACGTTTAAGATTCCGTAAAGTAGGGAACGCCAGTAGAACGGAGTGTCTTGACACCCTAGTTTCCCAACTTCCCTCGGCAAGGTAGGCCTGCCGTGTGTCGGATACAGCGTGAAGCTGAGTATTTCTTACATAGGCACAAATAGAAAAAAAAATACGAATTGAAAGTATATGTCTACTGACAATATTTTCGTATTACTTAATTTTCCTTACACATCTATACTAACATTATAAAGCTGAAGAGTTTGTTTGAGTCGACGCGCTAATCTCAGGAACTATTGGTCCGAATTGATAAAATATTTTTATACTTTATACTACAACTATAGATATAAACTATTGGCTATACTACGTCAAGTTAATCGTTTCACTATGACACTGTATCTGTTACCGCTAGGTAAGGGTAAGTTAAAAGGTAGGTTAACTCCGATGACAAAAATGGTATGTGCCAAACAATTTTTATATCTATTTAACCAAACAGCGCAACCGCAGCCGCAGGAAAACGGTACTACAAATAAAAAGATATCAAAATAAATTCTATATATATATATATATATATATATATATATATATATATATATATATATATATATATATATATATATATATATATATATATATATATATATATATATATATATATATATATATATATATATATATATATATATATATATATATAAATTAACATACAAATGGTATTTAAAAGTACAAAAAGATACTTTATAAAGAAGGTACGTTTCCTAATTAATGTTCTTACAATACAGTCTGACATTATGAGTAACTAGAATTAATTTGTATAATGAGTGAAGACTGCAACGACTTTTTTTATCTTTAGAACTGAAACTGGGGTCGGGTCGTTATTATAATTAGTCAGTATGATTGTTAGTTAAAAAAATAAATATTATCTCCCAATTTTGGTTTTGTGATAAATACAGGTTCGAATCCAGGAGTATTGTACTGATTAAATTTAAATAATAGATATGTAAGTTGTTGATAGTAATTAACAGTCATTTTAATCACAAAATTAAGATAAGTAAATTTTATACTTTTTTAATTAAAGATTTAAAATTTACCTTATGCTTATTTTCTTCTTATGCATTTTTTTGTATATCGTTGACAATCTATAGTCGTTTACAAAGGGGTATTTGAAGCAAGTCAAAACGTTCAGTCAATTACTAAACTGGCACAATGTGACAATGTATTCAATATAATGCTAATATTCATATAACACATTCTTTATAGTGCGGTGGGGTAACTCTGATCTTAGATAAAGAGGGTTGTGTAGAACTGATTAACGTAATGTAATACCCAAGAAGAATACTTAATCTTTATTTAGGAAGTCCATGAATTTTTTTAACGATGCGGGATTTAAGGAGCCACAAGAGTGTGACTGTAAACGAAAGGTTGTGTGTTTGGCCCCTAGTCGAGGAAATGAAATTTTCTATTTAAATATTTAATGTTTCCATTTTTTCGCTCCGGTAACAAGGCAATTGAGTTCTGCCACGCAATGCTTGAAATTCATTGGCATGTGAGGAACGGAACGGAGTGTCTTAACACTAGGTTCCCAAGTTCCCATTGGCTACCCTGTCATGTGCCGGATACAGCGTGAATCCGAGTGAGAGAGAATCTGGGAAACCGTCCAAACGCTCTGACCACTCATCAAGAAACATCGAAATTCTTACACACTTATTTGCGTTGTTAGCATCTCTATAGTGAGAGTAACAAATTTTCTCGCGATCGATTTCCGAAATTTTTACAAATTACTCAGAATTAACATTTTTTTACATTTTTAAAGTATTATTAACACTTGGAAAGAAACATATTTATTTAGAAAACGTATAAAAATTTAAATTAAAAAGAGAACTAAGTAGGTATTTAGAAAATGTATATAAAACAGATAACATACAAAAATAGAGTTAAATTTTCTAAATAAGGATATTTCTTAAGCTTGGAGAATCTAGGAATTACAATATTAGTTCATTCTCCATTTCTTTCAAATATCGTAAGTAACATTTGAAAAATGTTAAAGACCACTTCATATTGAACCAGTAGGTCTTAAGATAAGCGCGTTGCTAATAACTACTTGCTTAGCTCAATAATATTAAGTTTTTTTTTATACCACGATGGTGGCGAAGCACAAGGCCCACCTGATGGTAAGTGGTAACCGTGGCCTATGGACGCTTGCAACACCAGGGGCATCACATTCGCCTCACCGACCCTTTAGGAACCTATTTATTCCCCTCTTGAAAAACCCCATATTGTATTGTAGCTCAAAGGAAAAAAAATAGAAAAAATAATAATATTAAGATCACATTGATATACACGGAATACTATATGCAAGTATATAATAAGGTAAATGTTTAGTAAATATGTATATAATTAAGAGCTCGGGCTTTTATTAATCGCTTGGTTCACTTTTACAAGCATATCACTTTACTTCATTAAGTGCTAACATCGCCACTTGTGACACTAAGCCCCAGCGGCTTTTAATGACACATAATGGCCGCGTGAAAAGTTAATTAGTTAAAAACGCTTATCTTTTTTTATTATATCAGCTACTGTAAGTTTAAAAGAAAATAGCAACTTGTCTCTTTGCTCTTGGGCATAGGTTAAGTATAAATAATATCTATAAAATTACTATGTATCTTTAAAATCATTTTCAAAAGCTGTTATTGTCTCCGACAACTCGCGGCTTAATTTATAAAAATAATTGTCAGTAATATTCTGACAATAGGTTAAACAAATATACTCTCTAGAAAAAATCCTAGGTGTATTTGATTCTTGTGAATAGTAAAACAAAAACAGTAACAAAATGATGTGATGTTAGTTTCTAAGCATAAACATGAAATCACAAAAAAAATCATTACTTAAATTTATTCTTCTACTTTATCTCAAATTTGTATACATATTTTTCGCTTTAATACAAGAATAAATTAAAAGTATAATGTTTTAAAAAAAAAAACAAATGTGTTTTAAAATAGCGACCATTATGTAAACGGAAGTAATTACTTGAAAATATTGACCATGAAAATATAATGATCGCGAGAAAATACAAAAAAATATATTATAATATTAATGATATAAAATTAGTCTTCTCACATATTGTAAACCTTTGTATATTATAATTCGACTAAGGAAAATTGCGTATGTATTTATAATCTGTTCGGAAGCGAAAACAATGGATCTATTTTATTTATGTATATCGTCGAGACATTTTTTTTAATTAAAATAAAATTCATAAAACGGCGTAGCGTAAACTAAAATCAGATTACAGTTTATTAAATTGGGAAGTATTTCACTAAATACATGCAAGAAAGTTCAATAAGAATTTAGCCTGGTTCATCAAGTTCATTAATCATATAAATATGGCAAAATAAATCGATAATCATACGTTGTGAGCATAAGTAACATAAAGTCGTGATTTATTTACTAAAATAAATTGTTAATAGCTAATTATTTATAGATTGTACGTATTATTATAAGATATGTATGAAAATAATAAATACATATGAAAATGCTTTTGTTACTGTTATATGTTAGATGTCATATTTATGATTCCACGCGACTCGTACAGCTGTATACAAAATAAAAAGCGCGAGTCGAATGAGCATACAAAGCAGTGCTTATTTTTTCCAAATGTTTAATGAACTTTTACATTAATTCAATCATATGTACGATATACATTTTTCATTAAAATATTTTTTTTAATGATCATCAGTTCAGTATATTGTATATATATTTTTCTCATAAAAAGATAGATTGTATTGAATCTATATAGCTTTATACCTTCATAGCACATTATTTAACTTGATTGAAACGGAAAGATTGCACTTAACATTGATGTGTATGTTACCTACTTAATATATATAAATCACATTAGTTTGTTTTGATTATTCACATTTTGATTATTCGATATAAGCTCGATTATTAGTAGTAAATTATAATTGGCACTCATGTCATGGTTGCTTGTTTACCATCACTATCAATATGAGGTGGAAGCTACGCGTAACACTGTCCCACTGCAATCTTGTTAAGTAATTACTTTATATCATTACTTTTATGCATCTTAAAGTATATTAGATAGTAATAATATAAAGTGATCAAGTACTCAATAGGCATCCTTTTAAAATTATATTATATATTTTACATTAATAAGTTCTTTAAATAATTATGAAAATAGCATATTCTTCTAATTAAAAAAAGTAATGTTAGATACATGTTTAGATATATATCTTATAAAGCATAAAATTGTAATAAAAAACAGGTCAAGTGCAAGTCGGACCCTCACGCTAAGGCTTCCGTAATGGAATACATAATATATAGTACCTATAAAAACGGCAACAAAACACGTCTGTTTTATGTGAGCCCCCTTAAGTATGAATTTTATTTGTAGTTATATCGGTAACAGTAATGATCTGTGAAAATTTAAACTGTCTAACTAACACAGTTCATGAAACGGCACAGGAAACTTTAAAAAACCCACATATACTACATACAATTTTAGGCATATTTTTAATTTTTGTGCTTTAACTTGTCCTTATTTAATGTGTCAGTACGTTAAAATAACATATATAGAGTGTACACTATATTGATGAAAATATAATCCGCGCAACACCCACACAACAACCGTCTGTCGTGTGTGGAACGGAAGTGGAACGGAGTGTCCTAACACTAGGTTCCCAAGTTCCCTCTGCCTACCCTGCCATGTACGGGATACAGCGTGAAGTTGAGCTGAGTTCTGAGTACATTCATATATTTTTAGATTTCTTATTTAATAAGAGTACAAAGTTTGTATATCTTTACCCAAGTTAGTGGATTACAAATGCGCTCTTTTTTGCAATTGTCACTTGAATACCGGACTTATTAAAAGACTTTAGCATAAATATTATAAGTAAACTAAAGTCATTTCAAGAAGTTAATAAAAATTGATTAGTTTAACTACGATTAATTGGTACAATCTTAATTGAAAATCGATTTCCTTAATCTGAACTCCCACCATTACGCACGATAAGTCACCATTTTACACACTGTCAATTTTGTCTACAGAAACGTATTAATATATTTAATAAGTATAAGGATTTCTGTTTTGTACGTGAATTTCAACTCAAACCATTCATGCCAAAACAGGCTCAATATCAATTGCACCACAATGTCGCGTACTATAAAAACTTACATTAAAATAATTTGAAAATATATTTTCCTTTATGTATGCTTAACTACTAAAGTTACTCTATAGAGTACTTAGTTTACTTGATGCTTTTAAAGCAGTGAAAAGACATGCGACATATGAAGGTAACTTTGTTATAAATAGATGGGTCTCACCGCCGCGCTGGTACAAGCCGGTGAGTAGGGTTGCCAGGTATCCCGTAGCGTATTTCGGGACATATTGGTATTTATATTAATTAATACACCTGTTATGATCCATATCGGCTTTAAAGAAGTTGTTTATAAGATATACTTCTTGGAATAATATTAATACATGTTAATTGGGCTATGCAAATGTCACAGTAAAAGTTAAAAAATAAAACAAAAATATGTTGCTGTTTTAACAAAATTGTAAGAAATTGCATAAAAATATAAATAATATATGAAGAAGTTGTGTAACTATCTGTGTACTTGCAAATGATACCTCAACATGTTTGTAATCGCAAACATTTTGTAATTAAGAGAATTTTTCATTATTATATTTTGTTAATTTTTTTATCATATCAATGTTTTGATATTAGCGTTATCTGTAAAAAAAATTACAATGAAATGAAACAATAGAAATAACTAAGGGGACGTACTTTGTTTATATCTGATACCGTCGGGAATGTATAGAATACAATTGTTTGGTAGACAATGAAACTCGAAACTAAACTACTTCACTAAAAGAAATAACTTATTTTACACGCTCGTGATAAAATTACACTATAAATAATTCAGTATAGCTTCATTCTTTAAATTAGTAAAATATAATAATCAGTACGTTTTCAATCATAAATATTTCGACTTCTCTATGTATCAACTCTAAAAAATATTAAAAATATAACCGTGTAAATATTCTTTATACAGTGAGTTAGAAGTCTGACTTAAAACGAAAGTTCGTTATGACATCACTCATGACAAGCACACATGAAGCCACAGCGGTGAACAAATGCGAAGCGTGCATGAAACAAAACCATCTTATAAATATATAACATATCTACTGTAAGCAAATAAATATGATACACTGCATTCCATGTGGCTATAACAGTAAACACCAATCATACAATAGGCAGAATTACCTATATATTGTTACAACAATTAATTACCTGATACAAATGTCGAAACTCCTATTCATATAAATAAAACAAAGAATTCTCGACGCATTTAGCAAGCTAGCAATAGGTATGTACATACGTGTGGCAACCAAACAACATTGCCCAACTAAAGCATGCAAAGTGAGTAAACACAAAGGGACATACATTTGATGTGACAATGATCGCCGCCGGTCCGAGGCCCATTATTAAATAGAGTAACAGCTCCAGCATCTTGTATCGTTCGTGGAATATTTGCTGATAAGTGATCCCGAGTACGGCGAGAAGCCAGATGGCCCAGCGTAGCTCCCGCAGCATCCAACAGGAGAGCGTGCCTACAGTCAGCCACGGGAAGTAGGAACTCGCGATGAATATATAGATCATGGCGCGGTCGCATCGGTGGAGGAAATGCTTCATTTTACTGCAAAATTAGTATGCATTTAGCATAAAGTAGCAGCATGGTGGTCGCATGTGTACAAAGCTGAGGTGTAGCAAAGTGTGAACATACAGAAATTTATGAATTGAGCAGTTTAAATTATAAAGAAATGCTTAGTGGTCTTTAAAATTTAAATAATACCTAAAATCAGTTAGGAAACTATTTTTAAATGGTATATTTATATAGTACGGACCGTTTTGAAACTTGTTTAATAAATCTAGGTACTGTTCCTAATATTTGAATACAAATTGATTATATATTTTTCACAAGTTAAATATAGGAATCGACATTAAGCGTCCTACAATTGACGGCATCAAGATAAAGTGGACAAGTGTGTGCAAACATTTGTTGTTAAACACTCTAATGGAGACTAGACACGTAACTCCAATAAATTACTTTGTCTATAATAAAATACACAACATTGTTACCGTCTATTGTATATTACCTTATACATATTTTAAATATAAAAAGATGTCCCAATAAAGATATATAAAAAATAGTAATGAAATAATAATAAATCTTTTGAAGGTAAGTTTAGCTATAATAGATCAATTTTATATATAAATCTGTTAGCAATAAAATGTTATAAACAAAATTTAATGTTGCATTTACGATTTATTATTATTCTTATTAAGTACGGATTACGTCGTTGATAACCACTAAATTTAAAAGTCCTCAACGAGTGCATCCTACCATTTATAGAATACGGAGACGAGCACATTGACACCCATCAATTCAAACTAGCTCAGCGTGCTATTAAGGAGCTATGTATGGGTATGGAGTATCCCTGAAGAATCAGATTCATAACAAAGTAATCCGACAGATAACCTCGGGTATCGACATTTATCGGATCGGATAAACGCATTAAGAGAAACTCTCAAAGTTTAATTCAGGACCTCCTTCAGCTAGATGTGAAGACACGATAGACTGGCAAGGCCGAAAAACGTGTTCAATAGCTTGCCATTGCAGAGACCTATGCCCAGCATATAAATAACTGTATTTATAACAAATTTAAAACAGTTCTATAACACCGTTAGACTTCAGAAACCCCTGAGTGCCTCTCATTCTTAGTACGTACTCTGTAAACACTTTTCGTCCCCAAAGGAGTATATTCATTGGTAATTGAATCTCCCGCTCAAATGTAACAAATAACTTCCTGCGACCCAAATTGTTTGAGTTATGCTCGGATCCTACAAGTTGCGAAGCCTCTAACTGCGTGGGTGCCCTTTATTGAATACCTTTAGTGACATTGTTGTTCTATTATTATTTTTTTGCTGTTTTTCCGTTTTGCTACACAATGTAGAATACAATAGTAGGATATATAATTGAAATTAAAACGCAATAATTCTAATCATATTTGCATATTCGTGTTAAAAATATACGCGAGATAGTAACTGTGGTTTACCAATCTTGATTAAGGTTATCCTCCTTTATTATATAATATTTGCACCGTTATTATACACTGGCTTATTTTAAATTTCTTTTACATACACAAATAATGTTCACGTTTCTACTGAATTTTTTTCACGTGCCCTAAAAGGATCGTGAACTTTGCCAGTACATATACTTTAGGAACTCGCTGTACCAACATACAGAATATATAAGGAATTAGTTTACTATTTCGTTTTCTTTAGTATTTTATTTACAAAATAAAAATGAAATACTGTAATATGCTGATTTTTTTTGTACTGATCATCGTTGTTACTTTACAAAGTATATAAGCGAGGTTAAAATTTAAATTTTTGGATAGATTACAGATTATGTACATTTATACACAAAAAAAATATAAATTCTTGTAAATACTTTATATTAAAAAGATTGTGTGAATCTCCTTATGAGAAATCTACGTAAAGGCCATTATTATTATGTTGCTGATTGCACAACGCATGCAATATATAATTGATCCCTGACCTTTCTCAGTATCATTAAACGATCTGAAGTTTAATAATGTTTATAACCATAATACATAAACCCTTAAAGTCCCAAAGGCTTTAAATTTATTCGTTATCTATACAATGGGAAAAGTTAGCATCGTAAGCCCCTGGGGCTTGATTCTTAGAATATTAAAAGTTATATTATTAACCATTCATATGAAATATAAAAGTTTCTTTTTATATATAATGAATACTATTATATAGTGAAAGTATAAGATAAAATTTAAACAAATAAATGTTGCAGATTTAATAAATTTTGTAAAATTTAATAACATATTTTATTATGTAATTTACCTGTGTACGTTATGCGACGTTATTTCGCCATTAAACTATCAATGTTTTAATTATTTTCCCTAATACGTTGCATAAAATCAGCTACACGAGGGCCGTAGAAACATTACACTGTAAAAAGCAGACCTTTAGAAAATTGTTTATTATTTATTATATAGGTACATAGAGACTAGAGACTCTATCTTCTTTCTGCTGAACTTATGATTTTACTATTTATTAAGGAGTATAGCGTATTACTTTATATATTATAGATTTTGCACTAATATATTATTGTGTTAATTAACAAACGTATGCTTTTAAGCTATTCATATACAAATTACGATATTGTTGTTAAATTACCCGCAAGATATATTGACACAATGTGATGTAAAATCTGTATCTAATTTTATTTTAATGTTCCCTTTACATTTTGGAATTTATAAAAATAATAAAAAAGAGATTCTTATCGTATAGTAAAAATTGTTTTAGGTCATTTAAGGTCAGTGTTTCTCTGTAAGCATGATAAATTAGTGATAGTATGATTAAGAAAAAAAAACTTACGTATCAGACTGGCAGCAACACACCGAGTGGAAGGTAGTTGATACAGCAAACAAGAGACATAGCGCCAACCCATACACCACCGCGGCTATCGCTTGCGGCGCGTTGACGGACCGCGTCAACAGCTCACGCGCACCTAACGATGCGGGGGCGACGCATAGTGCATGCGTGAACACATTTGCCATGTTTTCCACCTGGGTTGAACAATTTAAAACTCTTATATATATTCTATTCAGTTTCACGCCGTATCCCGCATATGACAGGGTAGACAGAAGGCATCTTGGGAACCTAGTTATAAGATACTTTAGTACCATTAAGGCACTTCCGTTTGCCAATTTCCGCCGAATTTAAAGCATTGTGTTTTGTGTTACCACAGTGAGGAAATGAATGTATTACCTATATATTTTTTCTCTTTACGTATTATATGCATTGTATTTCGCATTTTCCTAATATTTAGACATAATGTTTGAATAAAGAAATTTAATGTGAGTGTCACATAAGACTTGTGATGATTTATCTTTGATTTTCCCAATTATTATACACTAGCTCTTAGGGGTTTGAAAAATTAATAGTAGCCGTATTCATTTAAATCGAATGATGGTAAGGGCAATGTTGTTTTAATTTAAATACTTATGATGAATAACGTATTTATTTGGATAATTAAAACACCTTCGCAAATAATGCATTATTTTAGAACAATTTTGGTTACTATAAGCTAAAAAGCGAACCTTAAAAGATAGACGTATGCTGTCGCGGACTTTTCTTTAGAACTTGTAAAGCAGAACAATTCTATAATATATGATTTTTGCGAAATTTTTACCGTTTACGCAACGTATACAGCGAAAAGTATCAATTAGGAAAAAAAACCCCTGATTTTGAAACATTCTTAATTGGTTGTCCGGTCCTATTAGCCTTAGCTTGATGATATATAGCCTATAGCCTTCCTCGATAAATGAGCTATCTAACACTGCAAGAATTTTTCAAATTAGACCAGTAGTTCGTGAGATTAGCATGTTCAAGCGAACAAACAAACTCTTCAGCTTTATAATATTAGTATACATTTTAAATTAAGCTATTTAAGCCGGAGAACACGACTCTACCCGTGAAGACAGTCTTCGAAACGTCGGGTTTCCATAAATTTATAATCTATACTTATAATACATGTATCTGTAACTTGCTGGACGCGAGTATTAAATATACGCGATAAATCCAGGTAAAATTGTTTTATTTATAATTAACGTCAGTGTGTCGACCAAGATCAGAAACAATAAAATAATTTTAATATTTTTACTATGTTTTAAAGTGTTATTCCACACTTAGGACAGAAATTTAAGTTTAAAATAATTTTAATTCAAGCGCATCGCCTAAATACAATATTTTAAGTATCTAAAACTTAAATGATGACAACCTTCATCATTAATAAAATGTGAGAGACCCTTCGAATGATCCGGTTCGTATTTTTGGGGTGGGTCATTAATGACGACCATTTATTTTGATAAGTACGCATTGGCGGTAATATAGCCTACATTTACTCATTTATGGAAATTACCATGTTTTTTGTGTCGTAAAAATAGTCTAATATATGGTTACTATATTTTATTAGTAACATTTAGAGATTGTGTCTTATTCATTAATTAGTATCAATTTCAAATTTCATATAGTCGCTGTAAATACGGCAACAAGTTATTAAAAAGTACCAAATAAAATTTTGGCTCTCCTACTATTTATAATTTTATCGATAATTGATTTTAATGTACAGAAAACAAACAACCAGGTTTACTAGATAGCAAAAACGTATGTACCAAAGTATATAACTTTGAAAACGATAAAAATGATTAATTTGAAAATTTGGTAGTTGACTATTCTATTTAATTTGAAGAAATATCACAACAACGTTTTCTAATATACTCAGTTATGAGCAAAATAGTGAAGTAATAAATATAACTTTTACTTTAAATAAGATGTTACCAAAAGGCAACAGTTGTATCTCCTGCTTAGTTACCATAAATTACGAGTAAAAAATATGTCAAGTAAAAAGTTAAAAAAATAAAGGTTTATTGATTCTCACTTAATAATAAATCCGTCACTTACTGTGGTTGGAACATACGCCTTGTTAGACGAAGCTCGTTCATTCATCCATTTCACTGATTTAATCTTTTCCCATGGCAAGTCACAATGAAAGTATATTTTGCTTTGGTTAAATTTTGATTTAAATTTCATTATTATCACAGAAAATAAGCTTACAACGTCGCCCATCGTAAATATTTTTAGTTACTTATCTTGAAAGCTAAATGGTAATGAGACGAACAATAACACCTTTGATTTTAAAATGATGCTTGCACTCATGATCGTAATTTATATTTTACATGTTTTGTTCAACTTTTAATTAAAAATTCTATTTTGGCTACACCCCCAACGTTCACTCCACTCAGTTGACAATCTACGACAACCGATTGCGGATTGACACAAAGTAATAACAATTTGACAGAATGCGAAGGACGATGAAGGGGAACCAACTGTCGAGGGGACAGCGACACAAGCGTAACACGCTTGTAAATCAATGTATCGAATTAAGTCGTATCGATTATTAAGTGAAAAACTTAATTTGTTAAATATTATATTGCTTTTATCGTATTATATATTATTTATAACATTTAAACTTAAACATTATTATCCTAATTGGATATTATATCAATAACATAAATAATATTTTTTTATTATTTCAAAAATACTATTGAGTTTTTCTAGAAAATTTACAATTCATATTTATTTTACAGAAGAAGCAATTAAGCACTGACAAAGATAACGCAAAGTAACTGACGAATAACGTTACACGACAAATCGATTAAAATCGACAAATCGATTAAAATCGATTTGAATGGTTTTAAGTAAATTAATTATTATTTTTTTGTAATGTTTGTGTAAGATAACTTTTATTCTTTTACCAATTAAAACAAAATTAAAATAGTTAACTACTTATGTTTACAAAAAGATATTATCATGATATGAAACTGATGCTGCTGAATAGTGTTAAAGTTGCTTTTTATTTATTATTCTCTACTCTGATAAATAAAAAGCGTCTTAATGTTTTGCCTAGAAATTCTTCAAATTCACATGACAGTAACAAGGGAAGGGGAGGAGGAGGAGCAATGTGGCATGTCTTAGAAGTATTAAGCATAAAATTAATTCAATTCTAAGGTAGTCATAGTTGTGATTACAAGAATCTATCTGCCCAAATAGCTTAGCAGTATTTAAGTAAAATCTAAAATTATATTATTAAAAAAGAATACAGGACTGAATAACTCAACACTAGAAAATTTGGCTGACCGTAATGTAATATTTTTATTAAACAATGCTAACTTATTTTTTTAATAAATTATTTCAATTATTTCAAAGTTTTATTAAATAACATTTATTCAGAAATAGTTTTCAAATATCTGTAAAAGTCTCTTTATTTCTGCTATCCTTGTAGCTTGGGCTTGAACTGGAACCATTGCTTGTGAAACCTCTTCTCCTTTTGCAAGAATAGTATACATACTTTTTATGTTATTATCCATTGCATCACAGGTTTTTCCAACTGCATCTCTATATACTTCCATATTTTCTGCAGTCAAAGAAGAATTTGAATGTAAAATACTTGACAAATTTTCTATTAAATTGTCAACAGATTGTGCTATCTTTTGCGCTTCATATTCTAAATCATTTAATACTGTTATATCAATTTGTCCTATTTGAGGAGCTAGTATTTGCCTATACAACTTGCCAGATGGAGTACTTGATCTAGATGCACTAGAACTTCCAAAAATTGGTGTTTCACCTCTTTTAGCAATTGGGCTTGATAATTTTATCTTAAATTCCAAGTCATCAGCCACATAATGTGTCATGTCTCCTTCATAACGAACATGACCGTCAATATTTAGTGGTATTTTGTCGTGTTTACGGTTTTCAGATGGAAGATCATAAGGCCTAGATGGTCCTGGATCTCTGTTTTGTTCTGCATTACTGTTCCCATTGTCTGAATGAAATGATATTTCGCTATATGATGCCGTCATTCTTGATGATATTTCTTCATCAATATCAGCTTCTGCATCCTTACTTGACTTATTTTCGGAGGTAGTTTTATTATTTTCATATAAGGACACTGATTCCTGAGTCTCCGACATTTTAACACTAAAATATTTTTATTATTTAAACCTACAATACGAGAATAAATATAAATTTATACTAATAAATATAAATATAATTGCGGGCCAAAAGGCAAACTATGGTATTATTTACAGTATCCCCATACTTTTGTATTAGAGAAAATATAAATATAAGCAGATAACAGATTTTGACATTAATAACAACGTTGACATTGATTTAATTTATTTTTTCCGAGCACTGCGCCGCTTTACTCCACAGATTATTTATATGTCTCTAATCTCTCATGCTAACACGTCTTTGCAAAATACTCTGTACGGTACTAACACTAGTAAGGTTAGATTCGTCGGTAATGTTATAAAGAGAAAATCAATGATTTTGTTGTTATTTTTAAATAAATAATTTACATTTACTTACTATATTTTATTCTACATTATATACTATAGTACCAAGCAACTTTTTAAACGCAATGTTATATAGACTATTAGTGATAAAAATATTAATAATCAATTGAAACGTTCAAAGCAATTATATTGATCATTTATATTATACATCGCACAGGGTATGAAAAGTCGATAAATGATGAGAACTCAACATTTTTTGTTCTGAATTTACAAAAAATGTGCAATGACTATAGTTGCTTTAAAAATATTCTGTAATAGTTATAAATGAGATCTAACGTTTAATAAAAAAAATAAAAATAAAACATAATATGTAGTAAAAATATACTATGTTATATCGTATCTAAAGAATTTTGTTGTCCATTTCTCTTTGTTTATGACTACTCCATAATGTTATTGAGGAATGTCAAATTTGCGGGAATATTTGACATTTGTCAATATAAACATCACAAACGTGAAAATTGGAATCGTGAAATGTATAATCTATGGTGAAGTCGTATAGAAATAATTTTGATGGGTAAAATATTGTTAGTTATAGTTAGTGTTTATTGAAAATTATATCTTAGGTGAGGTAAGAGATATGTAATTATTAATTTAATCAACGAATTTATTATACCTTGATTCATTGTGAACGTAGGAACATTGTGAACATCCGTTTAACATGGCGCTCTAACGACATGTGCGGAAGATAACGCTTGTCCTTTGTCGTGTTTCAATCTATTTCAAGCGGCTAGTGTGGCTAATATTTTGTTTTTCAATTCTATATAAGATTTTCAACCTGTTACATAATCTATTTGTGAGTTTGAATGTAATATTACGACATAACTAGCGGGCATTGCAATGGTGAAAACCCGACGTAGTAACGGAGAGAATGGGGAGGTTGATGAAGGAAATTATTCCATAAACGACGTTGGCAGTGTCTCTGATGAGAAGGTGATACATTCTAAATGATTTTTACGTATCTTTTGGCAATGCACCTTAGCTTTTGTCTGAATAGTGGTCTCCATGAATGCCAACTTCCTGTCCCCATTTTCCTCTCCAAGTACTTCTAAGAGTGCATGTAATTGCATGTGCTTTATAATTATTGGTCTTAATACAAGACTGTGATTGATTATGAGTCATGCACTTTTTAAAACATATATATCTTATTCTCAGCCTGATTCTTTGTGTTAACTAAGCATATTGCAACTATAAAATGAATGTAATTTTCATTTTAAACAATTGAAATAAACCTATTTTGTTCTGCATGCTTTTATTTACATGTTCTTATTGTTCTTATTAGTATTCTAATGCAGTTGAATACTTTATAAAATTATATTCTGCTTTTTTCTTGAATAGTAAAGACTGCTATTACAATAATATTGGAAATAAAAAAAAATATATTAAGAAACTTGATTCTCTTTGCCTACCCTGCTATATATAGGGTATAATGTGTAGCTGATTAAAATATTGATTATTAAATATTACAACTATTATAGTACTTTTGTAAGATATCTTACTATTACAAATAGGTAGTATCTGTTGATTATGTAATTTTGAAAATATTTTGTAGGCTTCTAATTGGTCCCAAAGGGAGTTAAGAAGCAGTCAATACAAGGTTGCAAGGAAAATACAACGCTGGCCAACTAGATGTAAGTGATACTCTATGTTTCTTATTGTATTATTTTTCTAAATGCATAAGTCCTTATAAAAATGTACTTTAATTTATGAAAGCAGTAAAAATTATTTTATTGTAAGTTACATATATTTAAAACAAGCTTTTACTTATGGATTAGTAGTCCCTGATTAAATGGATAAAAACCAAGATTTATGTAAAACAAATTTAAGTGCCCAATATAAGTATTATTGTTGGTGTAGGATTACATGAAATGTTTATCATGATGTAATATATCTTATAGCTTTACTTGTGTAATGTATTATTACATGCAAAATAAAAATTAACTTATCACTATAATAGGAACAAACACTTCAAATATATAATATTGTATAAAAATGGATCAAAACTTTGCTCTTTTAGGCAGCTTTTAGATTATCCTTTAACTGTTTGATATTATTTGTAAATATATAATTAAATAGATATTGACAATTATTTTTTGGCTAATCCAATATTTAGGGCTTACCACTAATCATGTGAGATATTGTGCATCGAAATTCAGAATTCTGTTTAGTCTTATAACTGTAGTGCGTGAGAAATATGATTACAGTTGTTGCTGTAATGGCTTTACAGATAGATATTTTGTTTATAATAGTGAAAAACAAGGTCTTAAGTTCACTTTGTTCAGGTTACAATGAATAGTACACAAAGGAACAAAAATGTTGTATTATATTCAAATAAAATAGTTCTGATTATAATATTGTCTTTAGACAGCCGCAGTAGACTTCGCGCAATCAAAATGCCCAGATCCATTATGTTTCCAGAAAGTGATACCGAGCCAGAGAAATATTCAAGAAGGTATGATGTTCTCCATTTATTCTTTTGGAGTTAATTTCTATTTAGATTTACTACTTTTATCTGCAAATCTTACAATAATGATCCTTATTATATTTTTTGCTTTCTGCTTAAATTTGGGTCATCCCATATTGTGTTGAGTGCTCAGTGCCGTGGTTTAGATAAAATGAAAAGGTAGTTTTTTAAGTATTTTAATAAAGTGGAAGAGATTTTCTTAGAAAATGTTGTTTTGTGTTTTCAATTTACTAAGTTTAAGTAAAAAGTTCAATTTCTTTAACCTGGAATAGATAAAATCATATTTACATTTTGAGGAAACATTGCCTATTAATTTCCCATTGTATGATATTTATTTAAGATCTCGCCAAGTCAGAGTGTTTTTTGCTGATGACAATGATACAAAAAACAGAAGTATGAAAATAAGACGTAACCGTGGGCCTAGAAAGAATTACATGGAAGATAGTGAAGATAAGCCAATACAACAAAGTAAGTATTTGTACCAGAAATATGCACAATAAATATTTCTGTTCCTTGTGCCCTGCAATTAGTGATAAGATCTCTTAGTGAAGTATGATATTGTTTTAGATTCTAAAATAATGTTTAAATTATATTAAGTATTCATATAAGATTATGATTTAAATAATAAATAGAAGTCATAAAAGGCTCAGAAATATATATATTTTTTTTAGTATTAATAATTCATTGTCTTTAAAGTATATACACGTATATGCCACCATAATATTATAAACCACGTTATATTACTATCTCCCACGCGATTTTGATAACTATCAATATATTGTAATTCGATATATTTAAATGCAAAAATCCACCATAACCTTCTTCCGGAACTCAACGCCACGCTTTGCCTTGTTACCAGAGCCAAGAATTAAAAACAGATTTAAATTTAAAACATTAAATACCTCATTTCATAGAGTGGGAATAGGACAGACAACCTGTTCCGTTCAAAGTCACACGATTAGTTCACAAGAGCGCTGGGGAAATAGTAATCTTACAAAGTAATATTATGGTGACATATAGATGTGATGCAGTTAGTAGTTGACATCTATCGTAGCTCTTAAAGTGTTATTTAAGTTGTTTCTTCTATAATTATAAGTTTAAATTCTTGAATGATACCCCAAATCTTGATTAAGAGAAAGTTCTTTTTAAAATAGTTTTGTTTTGCTTCGAGCGACATTTTATGATATATCGTTAAATATTAATTTTATCAATGAAAAAAACTTTTCACCAATCTCTATCACTATATAATTTTGAATGAGGTCTTAAATTATTCAAAAATCATAATATGTGTACTTCAATGACATACGTCATTAAAGTACTTTTATTTAGTATGTGAGTAGAATACTAATATATACACTGTAATTATACTAATATGAAAAACGTGAATTTATACGTTTTTAAAATTAGTATCTTTCTTTCCTAATCCGGAATAATACTCAGCTTCACGCTGTACCCCCACACAGCAGCGTAGGCAGAAGGAACTTGGGAACCTAGTGTTAAGACACTCCGTTCCACTTCCGCGGCGTTGAGTTTCCCACTTTCCGCCGAATTTGAAGCATTGCGTTTTGAGTTCGGAGCTCAACGCCGCGCTTTGCCCTGTTACCAGAGCGTAGAAATGAAGACATTACATATGTATTTATATTAAAATTGACTAAAATCCGGAATAACAATTTATAAATAGTTTAAAACAGTAATAATTATGGTTCTAGACATTTTGTTTATTTAAAGAATATATTAAAAGATATTTCAGATGTAAGGCGCAGTTGTCGTAAACGTAAGCTACTCCACCACAATTTCAACGAGAGTTGGATAACAAATGAACTAAAAGTGAAAGGATACCCTGATTTGTATGGGTTTCCCGGTACAAGCTCTTCTGACGAGTTCTCTTCAGGGGATGAGGCCAGAGAAACCAAGAAAACCGTAAGCAGCTTATTTTTAACACACAAAAATAAAATAATATAAGAATAGTATTGTTTTGTTATTTAATTATTTGTCTCGAGAAAATGACATATTTTTAAAAAAGTAGGAAGTGTGTGTTGGAAGAGGGTACTTGATATTAAAACACTCCATTCCCCATTTTCTTACTGAGTAGGATCGGATAGGAGCGGATCTCAGTGTCACAGTGTCACAGTTGTCATCAGAACGAGAAAATGAAAATCTTTACTTATAATAAATCTGTAACAACGTCTGTATATAGAAGATATATTCAAAATATTTAATAAGGGAATGTTTATATAGTGTGTTGTAGGTGCCAAAATAGTGATTTTTATATTATTTATTAGTTTGCCAATGGGTTGGTATGCGCTAATGTCGGAATTAGCTAACCTGATTTGAATGCATTTGGCAATCTTTCTTTAATATTTAGTAATTGTTTTTTTTCAATCGGTTACTATATGAAATATTTTTAACATTTATTTTGATAAAACATGAAAGTAATTGGGATTAGCAAATAAAATAGTGTAATTCACTGCAGTTAACCAAAACTTAGTGTTAGTTTTCTCGACCCAACTACTGAGAATCGAAAAATTTATCTCTAAAATATTGGAAATGCATAATAAAAAAAAATTGTGAAACTCATATTCAGTGGAAAATGAGGAATGGAACAGAGTGTCCTAACACTAGGTTCCCATGTTCAATCTGCTTCTGGTAAATTGTATATTTAACAATTAATTATTGTTATTTAATATATTATGTTAATTTTCGAAATTATGTTATTAAAATTAATATTTGTTCGTAGACTCGCAGTCACGTCCCAACAAACACAGATGAAGACACACAGCTCTCACGGAGACGAACCTCTGCAAGGTTCACTAATAAAAAGGTAATTAGCAAGTGTTCATACACTTGCTTTTTACTAAAATATGATAATAATCTATAAATAACTAGTATTTAGTACTTACTAAGAAATAAGTAACTAACTTTTTCTAGCAAAGTGCTTGTAGCTATTAAACCAATGTTAATTTTAAAACACCTTGATATGTGTTGCTCATGTATATTTTATGTTTTGCAGGATGCCTCCGATTCAGATTCAGATGATGACAATAATCAAACGGTAATAGAAAAGAAGCCCACAGAAACAAAACAAGTGAAAGAAGAGAATGACAAGATGGACACAGAGGAGACACAGACAAAAAAAGAACAAAACGATGAGAACAATGAGAAAGATGAAGACCAAGATAGTACAAGGTTTTTAATGTTTAATATGTATGAGAAAACTGTTAATTGGAATATGAGGGCCGGCGCCTCTTGAAAACCGTCCTAGGACAGTTGACAGTTGACAGTATGGGTTCAAATCCTGCTTTGTTCAAATACCTCAGCCTATACTCAGAACTAGAAAAAAATGTATATTTATACGCTTTTTAAATTTAAATTTTAAAAACTTAAATTTAAAAAGCGTATAAATATACGCTTTTTAAATTTAAGTTTTTAAAATACATTTTTTTCTAGTTCTGGGTATAGGCTGAGGTATTTGAAGAAATTTTCCATTTCCAAATCTCGAAAGTACCCAATTTGTAATATCGTGAGGTTGAGGTGATTTAGATTGGACTTTCTATTCATAAAGACCATATCGTGGTGCCTTATTATTTTTTAAAAACCGTCAATTTTTACACTTCACCGTTTCAATAGTGTCATAACCATTGTATATATTTAAAAATATAATTAACAGTAACCAAGTCCCTGCTCGCTCCACAAGACGGAGAGGGAAGAGAATAAAGAAGAAAGTTGACAGCCATCAAGAGACTGGTGAGTCTACATTATTTGCAGATTTTGATGATTGGTGGCCGTCCTGAACTTAGCATTTCTGAATTCTCGCATAGTTCATTCAAAAATAATATAGCTTAAAGTAAGAAAATCTTAAAATTAAACTGTGTCTTTAAAGATAACTTCAGGGCGCCCACAAACGTAGTGTGCTTAATTAATTATTTATAGTTTTAATTTAGAGTGTTACTTATGAACCTGCAAAAGCATGTATGTATGTGTATGTTTAGAATTTATGATATTGGTTTTATGTCACTTGAAGGAGGTTGTAATATAATTTGTTGTATATACTTAGAATATATTAAGAATTTGGTGGGTATTATTGCTTTTATTTGATATAGGTATATTATTGCTTTTATTTGATATTGGCATTACCTTACTTGATATAATAAGTTATATGCTTCTTGGGTACAGTAAAAAAGCCTCAAAGTAAAAATGTGTTATGTAGGTATATGTGTAAAATTTATATTTGGTAGTTGTTATTATATTTTAGATATATTAATGTAAATCTAGAATATATATTTGTAAGTATGTAATGGGTATTAGGGTGATATTGAATTAATTTATAGTATCATCATCATCATCATCGGAGTCAAGTAGTGAGCTGACGCGGCGGACGCGGCCGCGGCGGTCGGCGCGCGCCCGCACCGCGCAGCCCGCCTTCGTACAGCTCACGCCCAGGGAGACTCGCCCTAGAGGTAAGGAAGCTTCTTAGCTCTTCTGTTCTTCTGATACTCTAGTATCTCTTTCCCCTGGTTGCCAAATTAGAGTATTCGACGAATCTTGGTCGCTCTGAAGTTATTTCTTCCGATACTTTGGACATAATTCAATTGAGAAGAAAATTGTAATACTGTAAAAAACAAATAATTACGGCCACGCTTCGCGATCTTGCTGTACTCTCAGCTAGTAGGGTCATTTAGAACGTACTTACAATTTTGTAACGAAGTTCCTTTTCGCGCGTTGTGAATAGACGGAACGGACGGACGTGAACAGGCGGACGGGCTAGACGGAAAAAATTCTAACGAAAAGTTGTAACGGCTCTTTTTGCTATAGTGTAGTTAGCCGTGTGGCGTGCGCATGTTTCTCTCTCTCTCTCTCTCTCTTCTCTCTCATAAAAAGCAAACCAATTGCTTTCTATGAGAGAGAGAGAGACATACAGAGCAACATGCTTTTGCTTTGTCGCGACGATAATTTTTGTTCTGTTAAGTTTATACAAGTTTTTTTGTCCATAATAAATAATAAAATAATAGAAAATAATAACAATGATAAAATAAGAATTATGTTGTTTACTACAATTTAGCCTACTGATTATGGTTATATTACATTATATTTGTTAATAATAAAATAATATTATTTTATAACTTAAAAGAAATAAAAAAATATAACAATTCCTTCACTAATTAATCGAAAGGAAGTGCGTTCCATCCGGGTGTCCCTTGAAACCTCTCATTTTTTTTTACAATGCTGGAGACCACTTTGAAACTGATACGGATTTTTTATGAAAATATCGACTTGTAGAATTTCTATGCGTTTCGCAGTCATCTTTATATTTATCGATGGCACATTTCCGAGAAGAAATAAGATATTAATCCTCGGTTTTTCTAGTCCCCTGGTACTTCTATTTCTTTATTCATTTTAAGGTTTTTGGGCTTTTGTAGCGTTAATAGTTTCAATTTAAGATTTTGTTACTTATAACTAACTATATATGGGTATGGTCAAATTTGTATGTAAAAAACTAAAAAGTATTGTGATTAATGTATTTTATTAACTTTTAATATATTATTTTAGAACAGATTTTAATTATTTTCTGACTTACCTATTAATTCAACTGTAAAACTTGTTTATAGTAGGAAATGGTGGTCACATTTCAACTACAAAAAAATTACACTCTGGTAAGTAACATTAACATTGTAGTAAATAAATTTCTTAAACCCCATTTTTTCTCATTGTTTCAGGTAAAACGTTTACATTAAGAAAGAAACCATATAGTTTAAGAGAAAGGAAACCAAAGTTACTACGTAGGAAAACTATAAGATGTTAGTTTTTTTTTAATTACTCATATATTTAATATGTTGAGTATTATTGTATAGCGGCTTTACAGTTTCTTGAAGACACTCTGTTTTTTACGGTTTGCCCAACTTTAAGGAGAGTTATGTCAATAAAGACGTCATATCTCGGAAAGTAACGAACGGAGTGTCTATTTACTTAAAGCTAGTTTATAAGAACAAATTCAATATTTGAAAAATATAAATAAATGTTTGATTATTTGAATTAAATTTTTGAATATATATTTCAGCACAATCTCCCTCAAGCAGCAGCAGCAGCAGTAGCACCACCAGTTCTGATACGGAAGAAGATCTCAATGTATCTATGAAAAATAAAACTAAGGGCAGGTAAGAGTAATGTGAATATTTTGTAATTTTGATAAGATGAGACTTATTTTTTTGTTGGTTAGTGTTGTTAAATTGAAATAGAATAAATGTTGTCAGTGAAATATAAAATGGTTGGAACTTGGCTTGGGGATAAATGGAGAAATAAATGTTTTTTAAACAAGTTTATTTTTTGTTCTAGTGATATTATCACTTTTAGGACAATTTCTATATACATTGGATTTGGATACAATTTATAGATAATATAACATTGCATGAGGTTATTAACTATGTATGAGGCCTGTCGTGCCGCAGCGGCACAAGCGTGTGACTGTAGCCGACAGGTTCTGGGTTTGATCCCCAGTTGAGGAAATTAAATATTTAATATTTTCAATTTAAATATTTAATGTTTCATTTTTTCGCTCTGGTAATAAGGCAAAGCGCGGCGTTGAGTTCCGCCACTCAACTCGCAGTGCCTCAAATTCGGCGGAAAGTGGAGAACGGAGTGTCTTAACACTAGGTTCCCGGGTTCCCTCTGCCTACCCTGCTTCGTTCGGAATAGCTGCTTAAAGTAAAGAAAGGAGATTAAGCTGTTAAAGTAAGAAAGAGACACGGAAAGAGAACTTACATTTTCCTCTATGACTATTTTAGTGTATTGTGAATATAGTATATAAAATACATATGTACAAAGCTGATGTACATATATTTTTTACAGACAAAAATCTAAATCCACGGACGACAAGAAGACTGATAGAGCGCTGAGAGATATACAGCCAATAGAAGTAGATGGCAGTGTGAGATTTTCGTCTGTAAGTTATATTTGTTTATTTATTTAGTGCATATTTAAGGGTATAGTGGGGTAGACAGAGAAAACTTGTTAAAACACTTTATTCGTAAATACTAAACTTAAATTTAAAAAGCGTATAAAAATTTTGAACGAAGCAGGATTTGAACCTGCGCCTCTGGAAAACCGTTCCAGCAGTGACCAACTAAGCCATTCGTTCTCATCTCATCAATTATAAATTTCCGCTTTGTAAAAATTTCTCTATGTAATGCTAACAACATAAATAAGTTGTAACAAGCGTATAAGAATTTCGACGGAGCTTGCTGAGAACGAATGGCTTAGTTGGTCAGAGTGCTGGAACGGTTTTCGAGAGGCGCAGGTTCAAATCCTGCGCTTACGCTATACGCTTTTTAAATTTGAGTTTAGTGTTTTCTGCCCTATGTGTGGAATAACACTTTAAAACATAGTAAAAACACTTTATTCGTGACTTTAAGCTTAATTTTCAAAATTTACCGTTTTCTAGCCTAAATATAACACAACAACAATTGTCCAATTAAAATTTTATGATGACTGACTGAATGAGTAAAGTGGCTTGATTGGGTCACTTTAATTTATAAAGTTTATATGTCGTAATTTGGCAATAAAGTTCAATTCCGAAATTTGTAAATAAATTTAAAAAATATTATAGTTATACGTATATACTTTTGGAAATTGTTTGTTTTATTGTTTGTTTCATTTAAATTGGTTGATAAATAAAAAAAAAAAAAAACACGTTCGTTTAAAATAATTACTTCGATAAAACTGCTACATTTTTTTTTCATTTCGTAGAAATTTTCGTACCCAATGTATAGACGTTGTCTTTAAAGTGATAACTTTATTACAACAAGAATTGAAGACTAATAATTGAAATAGAGTTATTCAAGCGGACAAAGCCGCGCGTATTTCGCTAGTACATAATATATACCTCTATTTCCAGGTCGGAGGTTTAGAAGAGC
The DNA here is from genome assembly GCA_019049475.1 of Eueides isabella. NCBI lineage: Eukaryota > Metazoa > Arthropoda > Insecta > Lepidoptera > Nymphalidae > Eueides > Eueides isabella. The sequence goes on from CM032399.1 coordinate 9,906,688, forward strand.
ATATAAAATGTTTACGAGAAATGGTACTGTTTCCACTCATGTATCCAGACTTGTTTGACAAATTCAAGACGAGACCGGCCAAAGGAGTTTTATTTCACGGACCTCCGGGAACAGGGAAAACTTTGTTAGCTAGAGCCTTAGCCAATGAGTGTAGTCTGGTTGGTGGTAGGAAAGTGGCTTTCTTCATGAGGAAAGGTGCTGATTGCTTAAAGAAATGGGTCGGGGAGAGTGAAAGACACTTGAAGTTATTGTTTCAGCAGGTAATGTTGTTTAACGATATTTTATTCAATTATTTATTTAATTCAACTTCACGCTGTGTCCCGCACATGGCAAGGAAGTCAAAGGGAACTTGGGAACTTAGTGTTAAGATAATAGGTTTCCAAGTTCCTTTTGACTACCCTGCTTGACTTAGTGTTTCGTTTATCTCTTTCCGCCAAATACGAGGCATTGCGGAGTGAGTGGCGAAACTAAACGCCGCGTTTTGCCTTGTTACCAGAGGGTGGAAATGAAAATATTGTATATTCTTTTTGAGTTGATAATTTTACATCTATTAATATTTTTTGTTTTTTTTTTTGTGAAGGCAAACAAAATGAAGCCGTCCATAATATTCTTCGACGAGATCGACGCTTTAGCGCCTGTTCGCAGCGTGCGGCAGGAGCAGGTTCATACCAGCGTTGTGGGAACACTTTTAGCTGAAATGGACGGCGTCTGTGATAGGTTAGTAAATTTTATCGAGATGATATTTGCGGCAAAAATTTTTTTTTTAATATTCTTAATGTTTTTTTTAGTTGCTGTTCAATGTTATTGTGTAATTATTATCATATATTATTGCTTTACATTTCTCTTTATATATTACCTTTAATCTACAAGTCTGCGTATAAGTCAAGCAATTAGTAACATTATCATACATACATTGAAATTAAATTGGAGCTTCAGTCATATATATTTTGTTTGACAAAATTATCAGAAAAAATCTATTTATATATATCAAAAATTGTTATTTTCTAATAATTTTGTCAGACAAAATACTTCATATTATTTATTTCGTTTCTATATGGCTTTTTTATTTATACCAATTTCGAAGAAGAAACATTGGATTTGGATACAATTTATAGATAATATAACATTGCATGAGGTTATTAACTATGTATGAGGCCTGTCGTGCCGCAGCGGCACAAGCGTGTGACTGTAGCCGCCAGGTTCTGTTTGATCCCCAGCCGAGGAAATTAAATATTTAATATTAATATTAGATCAGAATATGACATTTAAATTGGTTAAACAATTTCTGAGACTGGCAAATACCCCTTGTATAATAAATTTTCTCATATATGTTACATGTACAGACTGTAATCAACAATTTTATTATATGTATTGGTTGTAGTATTTTCTCAATATATATATATATATATTTTTCCAGAGGAGAAGTGATAGTAATCGGCGCAACTAACCGTCTCGACGCAGTGGACCCGGCGCTGCGGCGCGCGGGCCGCTTCGACCGCGAACTGCACTTCCCGCCGCCCCACGCGGGCGCCAGGCGGGACATATTAAATATTTACACAAAACATTGGGTGCCAAAGCCCAGTGAGGATACCTTGGATCATATAGCTGATGTCACTAATGGATATGGAGGTAAGTGTTGGATGGATCACTTATTATACTTTATTTCAGTACAAAAAAAAAAATTGAAAAAAAAAAAAAACAAAATTGAGGCCTGTCATGGCACAGGGGTATAAGCGTGTGGCTGTAAACGCGACCGGTTCAATACTTATTCGAAGAAATGAAATGTTTAATATTCTTAATTTAAGATATTGAATGTTTTCTATTCTTTGCTCTGGTAACAAGGCAAAAGCGCGGCGTTGAGTGCCGCCACTAAACACGCAATGCCTCTAATTCTACAGAAAGTGGGGAACGGTACAGAGTTTCTTAACACTAGGTTCCCGAGTTCCCTCTACCTGGCTTGCCATGTTCGGGATACAACATGAAGATGAAAAAACAAAAACAAAGTTTATATACAATTATAATAAGTCAAACTCTATAATATGTAACATATTGTGTAGTATGGCCATACGAGAAATAATTGAATATCTATTAATTTATATATTTTTTCTTTTCTTTCTCTAAGGGTCTGATTTGAAGGCGTTATGTTCAGAAGCAGTATTGAAAGCGCTCAAAAGAGTATATCCACAAGTGTACGAAAGTGAATATGCACTTGTTATAGATCCTAAAAATGTAAGTAACTAAATTTTTATTGATAATTTTTTTTATAACAGTATTTGTGTTTTTTTTGTGTAACATTTAATAATACTTGAAATTAAATGTATATATTTTTAATAATATTTAATTTAGAGGAGGTGTGATATAATTTTATATTTAGTTATTGGTTGGGTATATAATGGTTTTTTTTGCACAAAAAAGAAATATTAAATATACCTGACTTACTTTTAGTTTATTTATATATTTACTGTACACAGTAATTCATAAACATCCAACTAAAATATTCACCTATATATTTAACATTAACTCAACATTAAATGAATCCATCCAGGTGGAAGTAACACAGAAAGATCTAGAAGCGGCCATGCGTGGTTTAGTTGCGGCAGGCGCGCGCAGTGCTCCGCCCCCCGCCCGGCGTTTACCGCAGTACTGTGCGCCGTTGTTAGCGGCACAAGTGAAGGCAGCTGCGGAACTATTGACTGAACCGACTTTGACTACAGTTGGCAGGTATTTTTGTTTCATTTTTGAAGTGATATTTTCTATAAATATATCTTTTATAAATTCATTAACGTTGGCTACATGCACGAAAAAGTATGACTAATTGTCACGTTCCACCTTTGGCGAAAGTGTAGGCGAGAGTGTGGAACAAACTGTAAAGAAGCACAACGAGTCTCAGCTTACAAAAGTGATTATAGTTAATTGTCATTAATCTGTGTAATAGGTTACTTATAAGTAATCTGTGTTAGCGTAAAAAAGTATTTGAATTAACATGCGCAAAAAATATAATTTTGAATTAACTCCTTTGTAAATTAAATTCAATTAATTAATGTATAAAATTTGTATTATCGTTTTCTTTCAATGTTATCACGTAAATTTATCGTCTTTCCAAATATTGCATATTGAGTGTCTATATTGATCTTAACGCCGCCATTATTCTTATCTCAATTGATTCAAATAATCTTTTTTCAGCCTATCCACACCATGTTCTTCCAACGTCCTACTAATAATAGGTCCCTGTGCTGAGACCCACTTAGCTCCAGCTCTCCTAGCCCGACTTGAAAGATGTACAGTGCGTGAATTGAGTGTTGCGGCGTTGCACTCCGCGTTGGCGTATACGCAGGAACAAGCGCTTATATCGGTCAGTTTGATTTTTATTAAAATGAGATATTGATAAAAATACTAATACATAGAATTATTTTTTTTGGTTTGAAAAATTTTCTTTTTTATTTAAATATTTTGATTATGCCAACCTCATATTTTGTAATAAATAAATATAATTAATATATTATATATTGTTTAAGTTTAAAATGTTATTACCGCTCGTTTGTAATCTAAAACAAACAAGTACTTTGTGAGATTAAAATAATTTTGAAGCAATAGACATATAAGCATATGTCTATTGCTTTTTATTAAAGAATATATTTTGTTCTATGTGATATATAAAACAGTACTTCCATAAACTGGGAATTAAGTGTTAAGACTCTCGTTCTACCAAATTTAAGGTATTTAAATTAAAACCATTTTAATCCCTTATTATATCCCTATATTTCGTTTAGTATACTTTTCGTGGTATACATTATCACGAGTACATATTTTGTTCGAAAAATTGCGCTTACATAAAATCATACATAAATATCTAAATATAAGATATGTGAATTCGTGTAGCAAATGCAAAATTCAATGATGTCGTTAAATATTCCAGCTGTTCTCCGAGTGCCGGCGGGCCGACCGCGGCTGCATCCTCTTCATCCGCGACGTGGTGGCCGTGTGGCGCGCGCTGTGCGCGGGCGCGGGCGCGGCGCTGCTGCTGCAGCTGTGGCGCGCGCGCGCCGCCGGCGACGACACCCTCCTGCTGGCCACCGCGCCCGCTCACGCGGAGCTGCCCGCACAGGTGCAGGAGCACAAACATGTCGACTAAATTAAATTGTCAATATTTTGAAGTTAAATATTTAATGTTTTCATTTCTTCATTTTGGTAATATCTTGTTGCACTACTCTACACGCGATGCTTTAAATTTGGCGGGAAGTGGGATACGAAACGGAGGTAACACTAGTTTCCCAAGTTCCCTCTGTCTAGCCTAGACCATGTGCAAGATACAGCGTGAAACTGAGTAAATGAGTGAACTAGCTGGTGGAGTTGAACTCACTATTTCTATCTATTAAGTAAAGTTTTGACTGTAAGACTGATCCTACTGTGACACAGTACAGTCTATTAAAAGCTGAGCATATGGTACATTCTCGTAGTTCGCGAGTTCATCGACATATAACTCAATATATATGAACAATATAAGGCCGTGGTCCGTAATTTGGTTACATCGCTCATAGCGCGCCAACGCTCGGTCCGTATTATCTTTTCACGCTCACAGTAAGCGTTGTGAATAGTATGACGTCACTTGTGACGTCACTGGCTAATGCTTACAGTGCTGACGGGTCGGAGCGTAAGCACCGTGAGCATTGACGTTATTTTATGTTTTGTTATACCGTTAACAAACGTTGGCGCGCTCACTAATATCGGACCGCACGTTAGCAGTGTAAGCGTCGTGAGCAATGTGAGCACTATTCAGACCACGGCCTAAGTAACAATTGAACGTTGGAAAATTTTTTATATCATCAACTTATGGGCTACTGTTAGGTACAGGGTCATATTTAATAAAAAGATACACAGTGCTTAGAAATTTATTTTTCACTTTTCATACCTTGTAAGAATATGGAGTGTTGGGTGGTGTCATGCTTTGCTTTGCAGTATATGCAAGTAATTTATCATGAATCTTGTAAGTGAAATTGAAACTACAAATATATGATAACCACAACTATGCAACAAGGGCATTTTATAAAAAATATAATCAAAAGTAAATAATTTAAAACTAACAATGGTAAGATTATATATTGTATAATTTCTTTTTTTAGCTTCAAGAACTGTTTCCGGAGTACAAAGACTGTGTATACAGAGTGCGTGAACCCACTGCCCCTGAAGTTATAAACTTTTTGAAGCCTATCATAACTGAAGCACCACTGGAACCTCCTATAATAGAGAATAATGAACCACCGCCTCCACTGCCTAGAGGTTAGTTCACGTTATATTAAGAATTAGCATACAGAAAAATCTACATTTTTGATTCTATCACAGTAATAAATGCCCCTAATAAAAAGTACAAATAAATACTAATAAAAAAATACATTTTTAACTACTAATAGAAATACATTTTTTATTATATAGATTTAAATCATTTTGATATTATTTTTTTTATCCCAATTGCAGTTTTTCTTTATTGATGTTTAGTTTTTCATGAAAAAGAAAATAGTTAGTTAGTCTGTTAAAACGATGGTTGTGGATTCGATCCTTGAGGCCTGTCGTGGTGCAGCGGCACAAGCGTGTGACTTTAATCGACAGGTTCTGGGTTCGATCCCCAGTCGAGGAAATGAAATATTTAATATTTTCAATTTAAATATTTAATGTTCCATTTCTTCGCTCTGGTAATAAGGCAAAGCGCGGCGTTGAGTTCCGCCACTCAACACTCAATGCCTCAAATTCGGCGGAAAGTGGGGAACGGAAGTGGAACGGAGTGTCTTAACACTAGGTTCCCGGGTTCCCTCCGCCTACCCTGCCTTGTGCGGGATACAGCGTGAAGCTGAGTGTAATTTTTAAGAGTTTTGTAATGTAATTATAATTAACTATTCACAGCCTGTCGTGGCGCAGGGGCACAAGCGAGTGACTGTTCACACATCACAACAGGTTGTGGGTTCGATCCCCACTTAGAGAAATGAAATATTTAATATTTTCAAATTCACACTAGGTTTCCGTTTCGCCCGCACCCTGCCAAGTCCGAGATACAGCGTGACGTTGAAAAATTTTTTGATAAATACACCAAAAAAATTTACGCTTCCGGAATACTTTTGCCTATAATAGCTTTATATTTAAAGGAGTTTTTGTTCAGCTCCACCACCGCCACCTCCGAGGGAGAGCAAAGAAGAAGTGACGCGAAGAAAGAGAAAGGAAGACTACAAGTTACGAGAACTCAGGATATTCCTGCGTGATATTTGTAGGAAGTTGGCTTCGAACAGACGGTTTTACAAGTTTACCAAGCCTGTTGATTTGGAAGAGGTGACTTTATTTAATTTTGTATATCTTAGATAAAATGTTACTAATTAGTTTATATTTTTCTATAACTTTTATATATTATGAGTTAAAAATTTAAGAAGTATGTTCTTGTATGGATTTATTTGCTTCTTTCTTACAAATATATTTTCGGTAAAGTTACATAAAATATATTAGATATCGGTACTTATATATACACTCAAAACTTGCACACCAATACTAGGCGTAAAGAAACTGTCAGGTTTTATAAAATAACAAAAATCTGGCTGCCACAGGCTCTTGTGTTATGATTAATTACTTACTGATATGTTTAAACAATGTTTTAATTTCCTGTAAAGCCTGTCGTGACACAGGGGCATAAGCGTGCGACGGTAAACGCGGCAAGTTGTGGCTTAGATCGCCACCCGAGGAAATGAAATAGTTTATATTTTAAAATATAATATTTAATGTTTATATTTCTTCGCTCTGGTAAAACGGCATAGCGACAACGCATCAACACGCATTGTCCCGATTTCGGCGGAAAGTAGGGAACGGAACTGAGTGTTTAACACTAGGTTCCCAGGTTCCCTCTGGCTCTCTTGCCATGTCCAGCAAAATAAAAAAACTTTTTTTTAAGGTAACGGACTATCTAGACATAATAAAACAACCCATGGATTTGGAGACGATGATGACTAAAGTCGATATGCACAAGTATAACTGCGCTAAGGAATTCTTAGACGATGTAGATCTGATATGCGCTAACGCCTTGGAATATAACCCGGATAGGTATGGAAGTTACATGTTTATCTTCTGTTTATATGTGGGAAGGCGGCATTTTAAATTGTCAATGTTATACTGTTTTTTAATTTTTCTTTATATGTGGCAGAATGTCATGTTAAATTGTCAATGTAATACTGTTTTTTTTTTAAATTTATATGTTAGAGTGTGTTTTCTTAAATTTTCAATGTTATTCTGATTTCTTTTGTTTGTTTAAGGAAAAATGTTGTTCTTATTGAAATATTTTATGTTCTGATTCTTTTACGCTTTATCTGTTGAAATATCAATACCAATGTTACGAAGATTTTTAAATTCAGAATCGTACTTAATTTCAAAATTATTTTTCATACTTGTTATAAAAATAAATATTAATATCAACTAACAAATAAGAGAAAACATCGATTAATCTACTTTATCAGTATCATCGTCACCATCATTTTTAATACAATTTTTCTATACATATATAATATATATGCCTAATTAACATTTTTGTCACATTTTTTTCCATATTTCCTGGTGCTTTTCAAAGGGCTAGAGGGATGTGTAGGTATGAACATGTTTAACACAATATTTTGTAGTGTTTGCGTGAAATATCGTATTATTATTGTATTATGTAAAATAAATATATTATTATGTTGTATGTACTGAATTTACATCCTCTAACCTTTTGTAAATTTATAGTACATAAATTTAATAAACAAATTATTTTAATTCTTTTTGCATGTTTTTTTAAGATGTATGTATGGGTTTTAGTGTTTGCTTCTTTTTATTTTTGTCTTACAAATAAGGAATTCTATATAAGTATATATTGTATACTGTTTAGTAATGACATTGTCATAATATAAATTAATATATATGGAGTGCTAATTTAACAATTAAATACAGCTTTTGTAGATAGTTTTTAGGGTTCCGTACCTCAAAAATTTGATTCCTTCACGCGATCGAGATTAGTGGTCTTAAAAGATGGTGTCCGACAGGATTATAAGATCAATTTCTTGTCCGTCTTTCCGTCAGTTGCAACCATTTCCCATGCGTATGGGACTAACAGAGACACTGCGAGTACATAAATAGAATATCAATAACTAACCAGCAAACATAACGCGTTGCCTTAACAACGGGTATATCACTCTCTAAAAACGTATAAAATTGTTCAACAAAATGTAATGTTTTGGCGTAATTTAAAAATAATATTTCTACAAAAAAAATCTGCCACTACATACTCTTTACGCTTAACTTAGTTTTATCCACTAAGTAGTTTTTGAGACAAAATGTAACAAAAACTTTCATAACATTAGTATGATAGATGAACTGAAATGTGTTAAAAACACGCCATTCCCTGTGCCAGGACGTCGTCGGACAAACAGATACGGCACGAGGCGTGCTCGCTGCGCGACCACGCGCACGCGCTCATCGACGTCGAGATGGACAGCGACTTCGAGCTGGAGTGTCAGGACATAGCGCGGCGGCGCAAGGAGGAGGGCGACGCCGACAATGATATACCGGATTTTATATATACCGCTTCCAATTTGCGTACGTATTTGTGGAATTAACGAATGTGTTTTTATGTTGCAAAATGTCTTAAATGTCAAGACATTGCGTATTGAGTGTCTTAATTTAACACTTCAAATCAATCCAATTGAGAAAATAATTTATTCTCCCATATGAGAATCGATCCCTCACCGCATCTCAAACTTGTGTACTAAAGTATCCATGGTGTCAATATAAATATTTTAAATTATAATTATTAACTAAATTATAATACTAAATATATTTCCTTACAGCTGAAGGTTTCGACGCGACAGTGAACGATAAAACAGTAAGAACGCCGCAGAACGGGGAAAAGACTGAAACACACTCCGCGAAACGTAAAAGGAGGAGAATCAATGCGTGGTCCAAAGGCCTAGTTGTAAAGCGGCAGAAGACTACGCAAAAGGTGATAAAAATATATGTGTATATTTTAATATTTTCAGCTTCACGATGTGTTTCGCACATGGCACGACTGGCTGAGGGGACTTGAAAACTTAGTTATTCTGATTTTACTTAGACACTTCTGTGCTTCAAATCCACGCTTCGCCTTGTTACCAAAGCGAACCTTCGCCTTGTTACCAAAGCGAACCTTCGCCTTGTTACCAAAGCGAACCTTCGCCTTGTTACCAAAGCGAACCTTCGCCTTGTTACCAAAGCGAATTAAACCCACAATCTGTCGCATTTACAGGCGCCCAACCAAACTATTGTTTTTTGAAAAAAATCAGCACAATCAGAATTATTAACTGAATAATATATTTTTTGTTTAGTTATATTGTTTTTAATTGTTTATAATTTCACAAAAATAATAAAACACCGTTCATGTATTTATTTCAGAACTACAAAGACACATCAATGGCGATAACGGACGAGGAATCAAAGGAGAACAAGCCCATAACGTCTACACCTTTACATAACGGCTCCTGCAGCTCGTCAGGGTCGGACGACGACGCCCCGCTACGTAGGCCAGCGAATGATGATTCCTTGATTGATTTTAATTCACATTCGCAGATTAATCACGTTATTGAAAGGTATTTTTTCGTTCTTTATTTTCTGCTTAGTTTTTACTACATTTATGGCACAAAGGTGTGATTTCTAGTTGAGGGAGTGAAATATTTAAGCTAGAAATAATACAAAAATTAAATGGATGTCTCGACGACACACATTATGGTATTATTAGAAAAAGGAAACATCTACAATATGCTTGTTATGATTTATTTATATGGTTAGCGCATCTGTAGAGAGATTAGTAGAACATTCTCTCTTTTTTTAATTTGTGGTAAATGTGATATGTTAAAATTGTTATTTATTTCTGTTTCAGTCCTGCCAAATCTACGGAGAAATCACCAACAAAACCATCGCCGAAGAAAAGAAATTCAGGTCCAGAGGCGACTAGTGGTGGAGGTGAGTAGCTAAGATATTTTTTTTCCCAATGAAATAATTAAAAGTTAAACTTAACAAGAGTCGAACCCGCGCCTCTTGGAATTGGTCCAAGTGCAATTGAGCCATGCGTTTTTAGAGATTTATATTTCTATTTTTTTATGCACCAATGGTAATATAATTGTAATAAGAAATTATTATAATGAATATTAGTTTTTTCTTTTTTTTTAAATTGTATAGATCTTGGAGATTACTTACATATAGAGTTGGTAGCACATGTAATATTTTAAATTTCATTTCAAAACTTGACAATATAAGTGTATAGTCTAAACAATAAATAATATGTGATTTTGTGATTTGATAAGCTTTTGGTAATATATATACATACACATAATATTCTTCATTGTACTAAAAAAAACATAAGAGAAAAATAGTGTACAAAGGTTGACTTATCTCTTTAAGAGATCTCTTCCAGTCAAACAGTGAATGAGGATGAGCGTCAACCAGTGGGTAATACAAGCACAAATAAAGAAATTTGAATTTAAAAACAAATACATAATGTAGTATGAAATTTTTAGGCATACGTTTTGATGTCTTTTTGGTTCCACAGTGGTTTTTTTTTTAAATAAAATTGGAATAAATATTGTAAATCAGTTTATAAGAACATATTATAAACTCACTCACTTACTCAGAGGGGACTTGGGATACTGGTATTAGTGTGTTGTTCCCCACTTTCCGCCTAATTAATGTAAACACTTCACAAATAATTTATAACAATCACCTATATAATTACAGATGAAGATAAAGTACTGATAAACAAGACTGAATTAGACAACATTCTATACAAGAACGCCAAGGCCCTCCGCTCCATAGGGCTCGAAGCCCTACTGGAATTGTACGCGCAACTATCAACGGCGGTTGCGTCGCACGCGCAATCGTTTCAAAGAGCGCGTCTTCCTCAACACATGCAAGTGATCGTGAATAGGTATTTACAGTGGAAGCGGAGATAATTTGACAGCTGTTTTAGTGACATCACTAGCAATTGTCAAATTGACATCTCTCACTCTTCCGTGTACCACCGTTCCTGGGTATTTACATTGGAAGTGTAGGTAATATGACAGTCACGCTAGTGATGTCAGCATAAAGGGAAATGTCAGAAATGTCAAGTGGACAGTCCACACATCGTTATTGTCAGTGTTGTCAATAATGTAGGTGTTGTAATTCCTTAAGGACTGCCATTACTGTTTTAAAAAGATAAATGTTGAGCAGAAACAGTGAACTCATTTCGATTATAAATTGAATGTTACTCGTCTATCATATTAATGGTCGCTGTTAAATAAGTTTTTTTTTAACACGGTATACTCCATATTATATTGAGTATCTAAAGTAATATAAAACATATAATAGAAGTTACCTTGACAGTTTGTACAGGAAAAAAATGTGGTTGTTAGTTGTAAAATATGCTTACTTGAAATTAATACTTTTTATATTCTATGGTATGTATCACAGTTATGGTTTTGGTTGTAGATAGATTGGACTGAAGGTTTATATTAAAAAATCGAACTGAAGAGAGTGTTATAAGAGATCATTCTTCCCTTTAAATCGTCACTGATCTTTACATTTGTCTTCTGTCTTCTACCTCTTCCTAAAGTGGTTTATTTAAAATATAAAGATGGAGACATATTTGGTGCATCAATGACGTAATTGCACTCTTTTTAAAAAAACGTCATTGTATACGGTAATGCTATTTTGATTATATCTTTTGCAATATTTCAAAAAGTGGAAATATAATACCGTTGGCTAGACGTGGCCATTCTGTAGATAGATTTTTGAACTTTGACGCAGTCATTTATGGTTAACTTAGGAGTGACCACAACACGTCGAACGTACTATAGGTCATTGTTGCACCAAGTGAGCAATGTATATATACTTAACGTTTGGATAATACAGGAGTAATTGTAATTATTGTATGAAGTACGGCGATACGCCTTAGTATAGGATCTGAACGGTCCATTTGTATTACAAGTCGGTATTTTATTAAATAAATGGAAGCCTTCATGTCAAAAATAATAATTATGTGCACGACATGAACATTGATTGATTAAGTATTATTTATTATATTTTTTTCTTTTTTAATTTCTGTGAATATTTCGTAAGATGGTGGTTTCTATTTTAATTTATTAGTAAATACAAGTTCAATCAATGTTAATTGTTAACACAAAATAATAGTCAAGTAAGTGCCGACAATAGAACTGAAAATGTATTCCTAAAACGTGAATTTATTGTCTGTGTCGTTCTGTTTTGTGTATGGTAATGTGGACTGCTGTGGACGGATTTTTCTTTACGAGTATATAACGTTTGGACTATGATTGTACAATGATTGAGGCATGTCGTGTCGCAGGGACAGGTTGTGGGTTCGATTCCTACTCGAGGAAATTAAATATTATATATTTTTAAATTAAATATTTAATGTTTTTATTTGTTTTCTATTGTCAAGTGTCAACAAAGCAAAGGACGGCTTTGTATTCCGCCAATCATTATGCAAAGCGTAAACACACGGAACAGTGTTAACGATAGTTCCCTCAGCCTACCCTGTCATGAGCGTGATACAGAGTAAATGTGAAGAAAAATAGCTAGTACAATTGTATAAAAATAAACGGCTGACTGTAAATGGTTATGGAGTCGATAGACGTTATACGATAGTGTTTATGCGTTTTGGTAACATTATAAGACTCGGCGTTGAGTTAAGTTCTCGTAAAGCATATGGGGCGAACCTTGCTATATGCCGTGAAGCTATAAACTAATTAAAGTTCTCCTGTTATAAATACATCACACAGTCCACATTATAATACCTCATTACATGTTAATAGATTAGGATTTTTAACTTTTCCAAAGCCGTCCAAAGTTTTTATTAAGCAAAAAGACCAGTATCATATTCGTAGTAAAAAAAAAACATTTTGACAGAAGGCTGTCGGACAGTTGTTTGAACATTCCATTTGTATGGCAAGTGGAAATTTTCTTAGAGAAGTTGATGTTATATTAAATGTTGTAAATAAGGTATGAGAAGTAAGGTTTCGTTTTATTTAACGTTAGTTAGTTGGGGTTTAATATTTTACGTTTAATTTATATCTCTATAGTAGGTTTAATCGATTAATTATTCGATATCACCATAGCAGGCTCAATCGATTAATTATTCGATATCTTCATAACAGTTTTAATCGATTAATTATCTATATAAGGGGTATAATAGCTCGATTACCTAAATAGCCAAATTGATTGTCAGACTAGTTGTCAAACTAGTGCCAGGACTGTGATAAGTGTGGTGTAAATACATTTCATATTTCATAATAATTATTAGCTTATTTATTATCATATTGCCATTAGGTGTGAACGTTCTGAGGGTTTGGTGGAACAATTGTTTAAATATGCTAGCTTTTGAAAGGTACACACTTTGGATTTTTTTATATAGCAACATTAGTTAAGCAGTGTGACTGAGTAGGGTGAATTGTTTTTACTTAGAAAAAAAATCGAAAATGAAAAGTTTTTAAAAAAATATTTAACACAAAATGAATAAAAAATTTAATATAGCAGGACTCAAACCAATTCTGTTACACACAAATTTTTATATGTTGTTTAGTGTGAAACACCATTTAATGTTAAAAATAAAAAAAAATCTCTGAAATGTTCAAATTATTTTTTTATTTGAAACAGAAGTATAATTTTAATTAAATGATTGGTAAACTTGAATTATACTGAAACTATTTATTTCGTATAAGTAAGAATGAGAGTGAGATAGAAAATATAGCTATAGCCATTATTTCAATTGAATTGTTCGTATTGCTTATGCATAATTAAGTGATTATTTATTAAACATATGTTAAACCAATAACACCTTGAGGCTTTTGAGGCGTGTCGTGGCGCAGGAACATATGCGTTCGACTGTAAACATAATAGGTCGTGGGTTCAATCTCCTCGCTCAAGGAAACAAGACAATACGCAGCGTTCATGTTTCGCCACTCAACACACAATGCCTCAAATTCATTTGAAATTGGGAAAAGGAATGGAGTGTCTTAACACTAGGGCCCCAAATTCCCTATGCCTACCCTGCCGTGTGCTGGAAGCTCGTTATTAGACTTATGTGTTAGACTAATAATATCTCCATTGTAACCCCATTAAGTTATGCTCAAAAGTTACAGAAACTATAGCAAATACATGTTTTATTTAATTTTCCTAATATTGCTATGAATAAACATGGCTTTATGTTCTTCTATTTGATTCATTTGTTAAGATATGTTATACTATTGAATAGAAAATAATTACTATTTATAATCAATCTTTGCTCTAAAAATAACTTACGTATATATCATATTGCATATGCTTAGTAATATTCAATAAAAAAAGCACTGAAGTGCAAATTCGAATCTCATTTACAAAATTATTCCTTCTCTAGTAGCTATAATTATATTAATAAACATTGTCTACGCACAATATAGTATATCCAAAGTGTGAGTTGCCTGTATTTCTTAAACATGTCATTAATTATCTTTAAAGAATGAAAACGTTAATAACATGAAGGTAATTTAGTAAAATATATTGAAATCCGCCATATTGGATTATATCTTCTCCCCATTTGTCGTTATAACAACTTGTAACAATACCTATAACTGCCTCAATATGTAAACAATGAAATATTCATAATAATTATATCGTAAGATACTGTTAAATTTTATAATAAAAATTATAAAAAAAAAATCACAAAAGGTTGTGAAAATTGACTATAGACAATTTGGCTTTTTAGGTTCAAATAAAATACTAACAGTTTTGTATAAACGATGGTACTAATTGTATTTATTTAAATAACTTAATTAGACAAATAACTACTTATATTTTATTAATTAAAGAATATTGTGTAGGTTTGCTTTGCTATTATCGGTTATAAGATAGCAATAAATGATTTTCTTATTTCTAGTTTCCATATTAGATGCCATTTCAAAGAATTTAAACAATTCAACACTGCCAGTAATATATCCTCGTACAAAGGCTGATATTATAAATATCTGACTGTTGATTTAAAGTGGGTGGGCTTATGAAAAATATCGTATTATATATTGATAGTGTGATTTTGTGAAACTAAAATATTCGTAACATACATTGGTGTTCTTAATTCTATTGGCTTATGTCAGACATAATTATTATCTTCTTTTTGACATATCATAGTTGAATGTTAATCTAATCATTCAAAATGGCCCCAAATTTTGTTTACTTTGAATTTCTTTTGTTGGACACTCGTCATATAATATATCCTAATATATTCTATTACTTTGTTTTAAATTTAGCGACTTAAGTATTTACTGCTTAATATACGCTGATACAAGTATAAATCTAACATTAACCAAGTATGCCTTTCAATTCAGTTATAATATTTGGTGTATATTTTATAATGCACCTCATCATCTCAAAATTCTTATATATATATAATTTTGTTGAAAATCTTTTTATCTTCCTTTTAAATAAAACAAAAAAAAGACCTTTTAAAATATATTTTTTTCATTAAAATTATGATTCATTAATTGATTTAAAATATACACAATAAGATAATAACAGTTACAGTACAAGCAGCTAAAAGATTATCTTGGCTGAACATTTTTGTCAACGTCAACCAACAAAAAAAAAAATACCCAGAAAACTCATGGTTATAACTGTCATGGCAGTTTTTACGCGTGGCGTGACGTTTTATTATTTTAACGCTGGAATAGCCTACTTAGGAGAATTACGCAAAAAGTTGTGCAAAAATTCGCAAGTTTCAAATCGCATTTAATCGACTATTGAAATTTTTTGTCCAATCATTTCTGTGCCGTGTCCTCATGCAAAACCTAGACATTAGATGAGTGTTATCGTTTATTTGCCAGTTTTTGTTTGGTCTGTTTCAAATATGTTTACACACCTTTCTCTATCGACTTTTATTATGCACGGTGTCGATGAATTGAGTGCACTTTTTTTCTCTCTTTTCATAGTGTTATCACAATAATACTTCACTTTTTGGTTTTGAAACATCTAGAATTTTGTCTTGTTAGTGTGGAAATTGAGAGTTGCAATCTAAACATGTTGTAGACAGTTTTGTTTTTTTTTTGTAATATTAAAATTTACCGGTTAAACGAAAATTTTTAGCTAAAAGTTATAGCTGAAACAGGTAAATAGAAAATGTACTTAACGATATGACTTGTCGGGAAAGTTTGTTGTTTGATTTGTACATATAACTCATTAATCGTTAAAAAGGATTTCATTTTAAGAAATCTTACATTTTGATTAGTTTCTTTCCTTCGTAAAACACTACTTTTATAATTTTTTGTGTAGTAAATATTTAACATTTAATTATA
Source organism: Eueides isabella (assembly GCA_019049475.1). Lineage (NCBI taxonomy): Eukaryota > Metazoa > Arthropoda > Insecta > Lepidoptera > Nymphalidae > Eueides > Eueides isabella. Next base: position 9,923,034 of record CM032399.1, read on the forward strand.
TGGATGTGTGGATACATACTTAAGTATAACAGTGTGATAAATATGGAATAAAAGCACATAAATTATATACGAAAATAGTTACCTCATTCCGAATCGGAATCAAATATATATTCAAATATTGTATAATGTATGTATATGTAAGTAAGATAATTGCCATAAGTATCGTATCGGATGGCGATTTAAAAAGGAATTCGATGATCGAGTCGACGGTTATATTGTTTTATATATTAAATTATTTTTTTTAATACAAAAATATTTCGTTCTAATTAAAATTGACTCGAACATCGAATTTCTCTGAACAGTTCAAACGAATTTGTAGTTATTATGTATTTATAATGTAGCAACACTTGCAATAACAGAGAAACGTATGATTGTAATAAAATAAAAGTTTAAAATTAATTTGAGAAGAATAAAAGTTGAATTAGTTATATGTTCCCATCATTACGCGAGATTAGAGCGGTGATTGCAATCTTCCGGTAGCCCAACGAACAATTCGTGTTTTGTATGTGTCGGTAATGAACTTACGGGCCCTTGCGATTTAATTATGGCTTTCTCCTCGTTCTGATAGATTATTAAAATTTAATAACTTTTCTATTGATTTTGTAATGTTGTCTATAAAAATAGTAACCGTACTTGCTTGGAAGTTAATGTATAATAATTAAACTAGAAGTAGATAGCGTATATTTATTAAATTATTTGATATAAAATTAACTTTTCTTTATTACTACGGTTTTTTATTTAGTTTTAATTAATGTTGACACAAATGTAGTTATTTGGTTACATCATTTATAATATAAGTGAAATTGAGTAACAGTTAAATTTAATTGTTCAAATTTCGGATTTGATTTTTTTTCCAATTTCTACGATGATGTAGCATCAAATTTCTAAATATACAATGAAAGTAAAATAAATATATATCATCGGCAAATTGTTCACCACAAAAAGATAATAAATTAAATTCGACAAATACGTAATGTGCATCGATTTAAAATGGTTAAATCGATTTTATTGTAATAGTGGAAGCGAGTAATAAAATGTGAATAGCCCATTGTCTGGTATTGCAAGTGTGTCTAGATGACCTAATTGTAATGAATCTGCTTGCATTTGCTCAATTTCGTGTTTGAAGTTTGTAAGCATCCACCGTTTGCTAGTGTAATAAATTTGTATTTATAAAATCGTATTTAATTGAAAATAAAAAGGGTATGCCTTCATGTGATAACGAATTTTGTGTTTTATTTCAAAATATTCTTTTTTCTTCAGTCTGACAATGAATATTCAATCGATCATTAAAATATAAAATTTCGGATTTGCCTGTTATAATATAAATAACAGCAATCGCAACACGTAAATTGTGGGTTTGATTCCCGCCGAGGCTGTGGCGAATATTTAAGAGCATATACTATACATCAGTTATCTGTTTGCTTTTGTAGTTATTTCCGCTTAGTTTATTTCTTCCAAATTTATATTAGCGAAAGTTTTCAGTATATTTTTTTAACTCCATTTGGATAATTTAAGCTAATGGATATCTTAAAGTGTAACGTTTGTCTTAGAAAAATGTATGGCATCGGTGATTGTTTGTAATTTACGCTTTATAAAATAACTTTTAAAATTGCAGATATTCACGCTATATCCCTAGCGGGGTAGGCAGAGAGAACGGAGCGCCAAACGCTACGGTCTCGGCATACCTCTTTCGTCTCGTCCACTGTCATCAATCTTCATACATGCCCTCCGGGGGGTCCTCATGCTTTTTACGTGACCTTCCTCCAGTATCGTCGATACTGTGTTTTCGAAGATCAACCGAGGTCTCCCCCTCCCTCTCTTGCCACTCACTTTTCCTTCATAAATCTTTTTTACCATTCTTTCTTCACTCATTCGCTCGACGTGCCCAAACCACCTGAGCACGTTCTTCCTCATTCTCAATGTGACATCCACGCTGGTACCTGCCATTCTGTGTATTTCTTCATTGGATATGCGATCAGATAAACTGACTCCGCATATCCGACTAAGAGATCGCATCTCTACAGCAATCATCTTTCTTACATTCTTCTTCTGTAATACCCACGTTTCGCTGCCGTATAACAGTGTCGATAACACACTGCATTGTGTACGGCCAAACGCGCAGCTATGCTGCCGTTTCGCCGTCTTAACAATGCAGCTAAGGCACCGTTAACTCTGATACCGGCAGCAATACGCCTTTCCACATTCATTTCGTATCTACCGTCTCTGCTAAACATACTTCCCAGATAAGTACTCATTCACTTGTTCTAATATCTTATCATTTACACTGACCTTGCAAACTGTTCATTTCTTTCAAAATCCTTTCTTTTTACAGAAGATCTATTAAATAAAACAGTTCACTTAGAATAGTTCATTCTTTTTCTATGGTGGTATTCTTCCTTTCTTCTCTGCCTTTCGTTCTTCTCGCGATGTTTAATATTTTCATATCCAGTTATCTCTCTTAGAAATTCAAGTAAATTCAAATTCCAGGGAAAACAAGGCAAGGTACTTTCTTCACTATGCTGGCATGGAAGGTGGCTGTCATCACATAAAGCTCTTTGAGCAGATTAGTCGCAGATTTCACGATTATCCCGAATTAATGTGTTACCGCACATCCACCTTAGTTTTTTATTTAAAAAAAAATAAAAAGTTACATATTTTTGACTCTTCTATTCATCTACAATATTTATTATTTCATTTTCAATATTTATTTTTCATTTCATGTTTCATGCACAATATTTATTAAAACCTTACTAAATTTATTCATAAGTACTATTCCTCATCTTTTGTACCTTTAGTGACTATGAGAATTTATCGTGGTTTGATCGATCTCTATACAATGAATGTATTAGAATGTAATAATCTTGTAATAAGTATATCTTACATCTGAAGCGAGTCGTGACGAAGTAACCCTGTAATTGTCATACAGCTTTCTTTATTAAACTTTTTATTACAATCGATAACTTCAATATTTCAAAGCAAAAATTGTATTAAATGTTAGTTGATTTTGCAACATTTTTTTCATACTTACCGTTTTTCATATTAGGCTTAAATTTATATCAAATATTCAGGTCGACGGTCCGTTGGAGCACTGAAGAAATCAAGCTTCTAAATCAACGCAATCAAAACGCACCAGCATTTATGTATCGTTTTTACCCGCTTTGTGTATGAAATTCGCCGCATAATATAAACTCTGATGAAATATGGCACGAAGTGAGAACTAAGTAACGAAACAAAAAAAAAAAAAAATACAGGTAGTTCATTGTCAATACAAACGCCCAAAACCCATACGTACGCCTACTAAAGTTTGTCAACTTTTTGTACTTCCTGTTGACATCAATCGTGAAATTGGTAGGGTCAGTGGGTGAACCCAAATCGTATTTGAACTTTTTTTTAAGTAAGTTGCAATTTCATGCGTCAGAATTTTATTTTGACAGTTAGTAACAACTAACTGTCAAAAACTGGGTATTCTCAACAGAAACCTTCTTCAATTTTCTAGTATATCTTTTGATATTGTTTGACATAAAATTTGACAGGTCCAAGTCGTTGTCGTAAGACACAACTAGGCAAGTAACAATTAAATTAAAAAAAAACCTTTTTATAACGTTCAATCAATCTTGCCAACATCATCACAGCAGTATCATTTGTTTCATTCCTAGTATATTAAACCGTAACAAAAACAAATAATTTAAATTATCTTTAAAGCTCTTTATAAAAACTATACAAAATTTTGACTTGCTTTGATTTTACAATTGACTTATTTTAATTTTACAAGTGCTATAAATTTAGTCTATGCTTATCAGATATTACAATAGCTTCACGCTGTACCCCATACATGGCGGGATAGGCAGAAGAAACTTTGGAACCTAGTGTTAAGACACTTCAGCTATTACAGTAGTAGCTATTACAGTAGCCTATGATATTTTATAATCTGCTAATTATATATTTTAGAGACAGTTCCTAAGTATCTCTGGATAACCTCGTAGAAATATGGCAAGTGGTCAGCATAAAGCTAAAGGCGAGAGACAACTGCAAATAAAACAGCATAGCGGTATTTCATATTTTTATTTTTACACTTTACGTCGGTGACCGTAAACGAATTTTACTACATCGCTCCATCATCATTTCAATTTCAATTACACGATAGAATGGTACTAGAACATAAATATTTTTTTCGTATTTATTTAAGATCAAATAGATAATCTTTTTTACATCCTAATGTAACGATATCATTTAATTTAATTTGTAATTATATTAGGCAAATACAACAAATCAAAATACACAACTTATTATAATATTTTTTACGGGAGAACAATATCTATTAGCTAAAATCATTTTAATTACAATTTATAAATACTCGTAACAGAACTGAAGGAACTAAATATTTGATTTCTACTAAATTAATACAATCACATATATTTTTATAAACTAAAAATACATAATTTCTTAAATTTATGTACCTATTAAATTACGTCCTTACATTTGGCTCCTGAAAATCGTCTGTTACACAATATAGGGGCGGGCTGAACAAACAAACGTCGACGCCACATATATACATATGGGGCGTTCAGAGAACTATATAAATGTGATCAATTAAAACAGTATACATCTCGTCTACAACATAAACTACGTGCGTGATAAATTATCAAGAACATGAGATTCTTATTGCTTAGATATAGAAATATAAAATAAAAAATATTCTCATAGTCCTATCCCTCGCCGCACGGCGACACGCGTTAACAAATAACAAACTTAATTAAAACGTCTCAATGAAAACTTTAACAAAATCACTCTAATACTGCTGAATTTGTACGAATTAGGTAAACTCTATAAACCGACGACACATCTTGCGACCACAAGCCGGAGTCACTTGTGACGGGAAGAAGAGAGACATATGTACGTACATACTAGAGGCATATAAGGATGCTAAAAGCGCTGGCCGATATCGAAGTTCTTTCACATTTTTGGCACATTATTGTATTATTCAATTAAATTGAAACGATATATCGAAACAATCATTCGTATTATATCTTTAGCGGAAGCTTATTTAGGAGCTTAATTTAGTTATTTTACAAGAAAAACTAGTAACGAAAGTGCTGAGTTTCATAAATAGATCTCGTCGATTTTATAAAGGAAAGCGAAGAAAGTGTAGAAAAAGCAATAATAATATAATCTGTTAAACTATAGGTACGTATTCAATTATACATCTCGTTAATATATAAAATCCCTGTAATGGTATATTGTAAGTGACGTGACACTATTGTGTATCTACGGCGCGGCGGCTCGGCGGCGCGGGCGGCGCGGCGGCGCGGGCGGCGCGGCTTCGGTGTGATCCAATGTTTTCGTAATGTACAATTATACAAAATAGAGTCGAAAATAGTTTCAGTCTTCTGTTAAGAGTTATGCAGATTTATGATGTGTACTGACGACTACAGCAACTGTAATCGCCTATGAGCTGGCAGTTGCCCTCGCGGCACCGCCTCGGTAAGTGTTCTCTGAGACAGATCCCTACTAAACAAGTAACTATAAATACTATTAAACATATTTGGGAATGTTCCTAGACGGTTAAACAAATGATATTTTCAACACTGCTATAACTAGACCGTATGTACAGAACTCCGCGTTCGCTCGCGACCTGCGACGCATCGCGCGGCACTACTTTAATACGAAATAATTGTATACGATTATCTAAAGCCAGGAAGTGTTGAACCCCGATTATTCTAACTTTCATTATTCACTAAAATCTTGAAAGCTCCTTTTTATTTGAACATTGAGTGCAGATACATTATTTTCTAATGTATATGTAGATACATTATTTAATAGTGACTAAACCTGGCGCGCACTGTCTTCGTTATTACATCGTTATCGATAATGAACTCTTTGTTTTTTTAATCAGTAATCACAAAGTTGCCTACGTCACGACGCGCGCGGCCCGGTCCGGTGGACCACCGGAGCGGGCGCGGGCGGCGCGCGGCGGCTCACGACCGCGCAGCTCCAGCCTCGTCATATATCTACGTCGCGTCGGCTACACTTTGTCTCACGTGGCCTGGCCGGTAGGCAGGTACGGCAGTACTGCAGTACGGGACTCGGGAGTAGTGGAGGTGCTCGAGGGAGTGACGAGTGCGTCGCGGACCTTCCAAAGACTGCGTCTATCGACACGTCGACAGTTCACTGTATTCACTTCACTAATTCTACAACAATTACAAATACGCTACTATTTACCATTTTAGACACTTAATGTCTCCTTAATTAATGGTTAATTCAAATTTATATTCCATTAATTTATAATAACTATTTACATTTAAAAATTGTTTATCTTCGAATAAAACTATTATTACGAAATATTTTACAAACTTTGGTGAAATGCAGAAGTCAACTCGCACGTGTAACGTAACATTAGGTATCTAGATTATGATTAACACAGGAAATAGGCAAGAGTTGATCGAGGATAGACTTTATAGAAGTAAAATCGTAGCCCTAAGTGATATGAAATATTTAAAAAATATCAATTAATGAGAATGTCAGAATGGAATGTCAACAACAAAGAAGATCGCCGCGCGAACCATCCGCCCGGCGATAACAATCACAACACCTTTCATACTTATTGCACTCCTTCGGAATAATAAATTATCGCCTATCACTTATACGCGATTTAAATATACATTTACAATATTAACACATCTTTTAAATATAAATTTAACTAATTTCAATGCGGACGTCGCTCGCCCCAGAGGAGTGGCGGGTGGGTCGCCTCCCGCCTCGAGCCTGATCTGGCGAAACTGAAATTTTTTCAGCATACACCGTTATCTTAAACATTAATAAAATTCATCTTCGATAAGATATTGCACGAGATAAGATCCAAGTAAATACATAATATAAATCACAATAAAAGTCGAGTACGGGATACACTAACAAAACTCCAGTTTCACCGTTGCTTTATTACTCATAGCGTACCTAGCGATCATACGTCCATAAATTATAAAGATCTCGTTCCGAGTCCGCGCTCCCCTCCCGCGCGCCCCCCGCACAGACGAGGACGGCCCGGGAGATGCGGCGGCGCCGGCCCGAGGTGAGTCGGGAAGGTACGGGTGCAATGTTTAAAACGTTTTAATTAATTTAAAATGGGAGAAGCGGGCCTAGTCCTGCCCGTTGTGGTGCAGCAGCGTGCGCGTGTCGGGCGGGTGCGGCGGGTGCGCGGGCGCGCGGTACGCGTCGCCCTCCTCGTCCGCCGAATTCTCCTTTGACCTATCGCTTTTGCAGTCCTCCTCCTTGGTGACGCCCGAGAGCGAGTCGAGCGCCATCGGCATCGACTGGTATAGCTCCCTCGCCTTATCACTCGGCGGCAAAAGGTGCAGCATGTTGAGCGGCATGGGGAATCCCGGCGGGAACTCTGGATAGAAGCCCTGCTGGAAGGGGTTGAACATCGGGTTGGAGGAGATGTCCGGCTCCGAGCTCGCCGGCCGCTGGCTCGCATTTTGGTGCGGGTCGTCTTTGTCGTGGTGCTTGCCCGGCGGATGGTTATTGTTGTTATTTCCTGAATTTAAATTTAAAACCTCCAACGGTCCACCGATGCAATCCTTCCTGAGCTGTTCCAGTTTTAAACTTTTACCGTATTTGCCCCTAACATACATGAGAAGTGAGTTGTACGGGATACCGAATATTCTTGATGCTTGGCTTGTGGTCATTTTCTTGTTCCAGACGTGTTGTAAAGCTTCCGTAAGTTCTGCATTAGTCCAGGAGCGGGGCGGGCCGCCGCGCGGTGCACTGTGCTGCCCCTTTGGTCGCCCTGTCGAACAACAGACATAAATTAGATTTTACATAAGTTTAGGAATACTTAATTCGCTAATTACATTACGGAAGTCGTATTCAATGATTTATGAGTGAGCAAAATGCAATCGCGGTGCACGGTGGTGGCGCGGGGGCGGGAGCGCACGACATGTGCCGTGCGCCACCCGCCGCCGCCGCCGCGGTTTTACCGAATGCACAACTATCTAATAACCGTGTTTTGGCGAAGCAATGAGCCGCCAGCGACAGTCGACTTTCGACACACGGCGAAATGAGCGGGTAGCGGCGACGCGACGGGATTTGTCGTTAATTCGGCGCGAGCACGCGACTATTAAGGCGGTTCTGTCAAAAAGAAAAGCGGACGTGCATACGCCGGCGACGTCGCCCCATGTAACTTTATAGTTTTATAATTTCGACGGATCACGTTAACTCGATTCCGATCAGATAATTCGAGGAATGTTTCGGATTACTGCCGGAATGATATTTTATTATGGAAATTAGTTTTCTTTTAATAGTCGTCGCGGGTCACGCGAGCGCGCGGCCCGCTCGCGGAAATTAAAGACGTTTGCATTAAGTGCTCAACCTCGTTAGCATTTTATAGGGAGCATCGCCATGCATGTGACGTCTGACGTCGGCTCTAACGGTGGGCGCTAATCGATTGCGACTATTGTGTTCGACAAGACGTGCCAGTTGCGCGCTTGCCAGTGACGTGCCAGTGGCGTGCCGTGGCGTGCCAGCGAGACACGTCGCACGCTGTTCTCGCCGTCTGTTCCCCTATGACTATGAGATAACGCTATCAGATCGTCTTAATAAACATTCGCCGGGAAACAATGGCCGTTTAACATTTTGCTTTTGCGATTGCAGCTCCGAGCGAGATGTGTGATGGCATGCTTGCTATCTGCCTTTTGCTAATATTGAGTCGACCTATTGTTACGCGGCTTTTATCTCTCTTATAAAATGTATTTACTATTTAGTTTGAATGTAATGCAAATCGTGCGCGATTTTATGTTTGCATCGAGATAAATATTTTCTCCAGTAATTGTGTGAGCTACAATAAATACTTATTAGAAATAGACTGTTCTTATTTATATAAGATATAGTAAATAATTAGATTGTTCCGTCATTGTAGATATCAAAAAAATAGTGTTCAAGACCAAATTATAATTTTAATTTAATTGAAGTTTAACTTAACTTTATTTTAGTTCTATAACAATAAATTAAACGATATATTCTATTTAATAAATATTCATATGTCTCACATTTCTTTTTGACGTTGGTGAAGAGTTGCGCGTCGAGCGGCGGCGCGCGGTGATCGACGTCCATCAGTGGGTACATCTTGTGCTCCATGCCGGGCGGGAACAACGCTAGCGGAGACTCCATTCCGAACACTGCAACAAAATTAAATTTTGTTAATTATTCTGATTATTTATATCTATGAATTAATCAACTTAGGGCTATTTTTTATTTTCACACTGTATTCTCCTTTGGTAGGGTAGGGCATACCAAAAACACTGTTAAGCTTAAGACAATCTGTTTCTTTGCCCATTTTCCCCAAGTTGAGGCCTAGCATGTTAAGTAACGGCACCTAACGCCGCAGTAACCGTACTTAAATAAATATGCACATAAAAGTGCATAAAAAATAGTAGTACAGTAAAAAATTAAATGAAGGATGAAATCTGATTTTAAAAAATTTGTATAACATTTACTCTATGAAAATACTCTTATGATTTCGTATAATAAGTTAATACTGTATGTTATCTCAAACTCGATTTAAAATTTCTTTTTTTGGTAGATAGTATAAATATTCAGCTAGAAAGGCTAAAAAAATTCTATCTTAAGTGTTTCGATGTAACAAGTATAGGTATAATTTAGAAAAAAAAAATTAATTATTCTGATTATTTATATCTATGAATTAATCAACTTAGGGCTATTTTTTATTTTCACACTGTATTCTCCTTTGGTAGGGTAGGGCATACCGAAAACACTGTTAAGCTTAAGACAATCTGTTTCGTAGCCCATTTTCCCCAAGTTGAGGCCTAGCACGTTAAGTAGCGGCACCTTACGCCGCAGTAATCGTAGGTACTTAAATATGCACTTTTATGTAAAAAATTAAATGAAGGATGAAATCTGATTTTAAAAAATCTGTATGACATTTACTCTATAAAAATATTCTTATGATTTCGTATAATAAGTTAATACTGTATGTTATCTCAAACTCGATTTAAAATTTCTTTTTTTGGTAGATAGTATAAATATTCAGCTAGAAAGGCTAAAAAAATTCTATCTTAAGTGTTTCGATGTAACATGTATAGGTATAAGCAGTTAGAGTTAACTTAAGGTTTTTAGATATATCATGATGTAGAATAGAGGAAGGCGCATGATAAAAGCCAAGAATAAAATGTAAATGTACTAAAATGTTAAGGTTTCTAAAAAAAATCATAGCATTTATATGAATAAAAGACGACTTTTAAATATATGTTAATTAATTTAGAATTTTAATACCTACAAAAATAACTAACACTAAGTATAACAAAAATAATCGTGTCTATGGTAAAAAAATATAAAGGAATTTTATTAACTAAATCATTCAAATTATTATTTGATTATAATAATAATCGATTAAAAAAAATAAATGAAGCATAAATAAAATGATTCATTGCTAAGCGTATTTTAATTTAAACATAGCTTTTAGTTTTGCTATTCAACAACAGATGGCGCTAAGCGTTTTTGTGTTACCATAAAAAATATTTACTGGCATTTAAAAAATAATAAAAACATAAATAGAAATCCTAAAAAAGAAACTATAAAGAATATGAATAATTATATAATAGTATTATAAGAATATATAATTAATTTTATACAAGAAAGAAAGTTACAATAGCTTGTTTAATAATTTAGAAAAAAAAAATTGTAATAGCTATATTAAAACATTTGTATATGAGAAGAGACTTTAAAATATGTCTCGGCAATAATAAATGGCGGATTACAGTGAATGTGGATGTAGATGTAAATAGCGGGAGGTGTCGTCCGTTGAACCAAACGCGACTAATCGATAGCGCTGCTTTATTACTATTCTATCTTATTTCTTACTGCTTTTATAGTTGAATCAGTCCGTCTGTCTGTACGTAAATATATGTTTGTTAGTTTTGCATTTTTCTATAATATATATAAAGTAGGCTAGGTTTCCCCTTAACATAGTGTTAAGACACTCCGTGCTAATTTCGAGATTTTGCGTGTAGAGCGGCGAAAATTTATGCTGTGCCTTGCCTTGTTCTAAGAACACAAATATAATTTAGTTTTCTGAATTGAAATCAACCCTACGTCCGTTACTTTACACAGTCAACCCTGCACAACTTCTCTGCAGGTAATAGTTCTCAATCATGGTGTCAGATAGAATAATATATCAATACAAATAAATAATGACCACAGTAATAATAATATTGGATCGTTATATTAGATCTAAATGACGCTTTTCTTCGAAAATTTGGAATAATTCGTGTAATAAGTTTTCTATCTTCACGTTGGTATGCATTTTCTGATTATCGATATGTTATAGAGGGTACTTAAGTATGTAAATAACATGTAAGTACACTGTACCAATACTCAGTTATAGTAATTGTAATGCAACCGTCAGTAGGTTAAATGAAAATTAAGCCTTATTAAAGTTTGCTACCTTCACTTAATCGTCTCATATGCAGCTAAAGTGTCATAAATATAAATAGTTACTAAGAAATATAATCTGAACATTGTAATTTTACTGTTACTTTATTATATACACGCATATAACGTCTAGAGCTGCCTTAGACCAGACCCGCGCGTATTATCTATTTTGTAAGAGATGTAAATAAGGAGATGTCTGAACTGAAGTTAGAAAGCGACTAATCGATAAGTCCAATTTATAGTTTATTGTAAATACCGGTACTACGGTATTGAGATCAAACTTGTTTTCAAATTGTTGTATGTTAGTAAATTTTGAAAAAGCTTTTTTTGTTATACATGATGAAATTGTATGAATCTTTATACGTTTTTTGTATATCTGTATATAAGTTTTAGACATGGCAACATTATAAATTTGAAAAACGTTATAGCGTACCTAATAGACACATGCATTTTACACACATTTCTTAAAATAAATAAATAAAATGTTTCAGATTCATTTAAACAGTGCTAAAAAAAATTCAAATATGGTTAAATAACAAAATCTTAATCTCCCTATTTCGGTAAAATCTATCACCCACTACGTCCGTCGTATCCGAGTATTTCCTATTGGCAGCTTATAATTTACTAGTTTCGCACGCGGCTGCTCCCGTAACCACTGGCTGGTGGTGTCGTAAGAATAAACGTATGCTGCCACCTGACAGGGTTGTCACATTATAAATGTAAACTGAGTTGCAAAAGATGTTTTTTTATGTTAGAAAACTGTTTTCAAAATGTCAATATTTTAATTATAGATTAGTTTTTCAACTGTTTTATATTACAAATTAACCCTTTCGATCAAATATTCGTAAAGTTGTGCGTTATTTGTATGACAAATTTCATCTAAATTAATTTTAGCTTCCATGACTGATAGACTTAGTGACATTTAAATATATAAATTTCATATTTATGTAAGTCCATATAATGAAATGTATGTACATATATGAAACGGTAATTCTAAAAAATGCTATAAAAGACTAGTGTTACTACAATTTTAACATATACGGCTCCGTTTAATCCACTTATCCCGGTAAAGCCGGACACTCGGCAACCCTAAGGGGATCTATCCCATATAATTAGTGCGTGTTATGAAATGCTTCCTGGCTTCTGTGTAATCAGCAGCAAAGAAGGGTTATGTGTATCAGTAATACTATGTTATTAACAATGTAAGATCTGCATCTAGTGAGCTAGGCTACCAGGTCAAATGTATGAAGAAATATATATTCCATTTTAAATATATGTATGTATGACGTAGTGCTATAAGACAGGATTTGCATTTGCGAATGGTTTTGGTTCTTAATATTTTTTAAAAGGTTATTCCACACTTTAGGACAGAAAATACTAAAACTTGAACGGTACTAAAACTAGAACTTGAACGGTTTTTAAGAGGCGCGGGTTCAATTCCTGCTTCGTTCAAAAATTGTATACGTTTTTGCAAGTGGCAACCAGTAATAAAATAACCCAAGCTATTGTGACTTTTTTTATTGATGTTACTAATATTTTTAAAATTTAATAATAGTTTAATTTAAGGAAAAAAGCTCATGAGCATTCACAATTATTAAAATGCATTAAATAATATAACTAAGTTAATTTAACTTTAAAATTTCAATCATTTTAAAAACCTTAATTATTTACAAAATTTTTATATTATGTATATTTCAATATGTTGATAAGTCAATTATACGCGTGGTTTATTATTTAAAAGTGGCCATAAACACTTTAGAGTGTCTTAAAACCTCCATTGTTTTAGTGGCGATAAATTATTTGCAACAGCAATATCGGGTGATGTGGGTGAAAGTTTCGACACGAAATTGTAACGTATAGCTTTATTTGCTTATAGGATTGTGGCCGATTTACTTATTTGTAAGGATTTACTTGTTAGTGGCCTGTCGTGGCGCAGCGGCACAAGCGTGTGATTGTAATCGACAGGTTCTGGGTTCGATCCCCACTCGAGGAAATGAAATATTTAATATATTCAATTTTAAATATTTAATATATCATTTCTTCGCTATGGTACAAGGCGTTGAGTTCCGCCAATCAACACGCAAAGCCTCAAATTCGGCGGAAAGTGGGGAACAAAAGTGGAACGGAGTGTCTTAACACTAGGTTCCCGGGTTCCCTCTGCCTACCCTGCCTCGTGCGGGATACAACGTGAAGCTGAGTACTTGTTAGATGTTGTTTGTTTGGCTCCGAATATTCTGGTAAAACGTGTGAGTAGTTTAAGAGATAAGAAATATCTAAATAAGAGTGGCTAAGAAGAAAATAAGACCATTGTTGCCTCATTACCGAGCGCTCAATATTGTTTAGTATTTCTAAATTCTATTGGCGGCAATTGGGAAACGGAGTGCCTTAATAATATGTTTCCTTTACTTACCATTCCCAATATAGAGAGAATACGTGAAGTAGCTTGCTAGGAACATATTCTTTTTTTTCTGCTTTACGCTGTATCCTGCACATGGCTGAGAGGAAACTTGAATTTAGTGTTTGGACACTCCGGTCTAATTAAGATTTTTATTCATATGCTTTAAATGTAATGTTTTTGAATATCTAATTAAATTTGTAATAAGCAGTTAATACGAACGTACGATAATCTTTATATATCATATAAACTATTTGTATAAGGCAGGTATAATCTATGTAATTTATTTGTAAACATTTTTTAAAGGAAGTAAGTTTCCATATCCGTATGTTCAGATCAGCAGTTTCGTATTTTTGCATTCTACTATTATTGTAGTTGGCTTAAAGCCAAGGGTAAAGCTATGGACGCAAAAATCTGTTTGAACTCTTAAGAGAAGTTCGTATTTGCTTAATTAGAAGAATGTAATGTTGATTTACTTACTGTTTGATTTTTGTTAACTAATCCACTCTAGAAAACAAATGGGTTATGCCTACATCGTTATACATACACATGGTGTACAACATGCACTATACGACCTCACGAAGTAAACCCGAGTTTTACAGCCGGAGCTAACGAACCGTTAATTCCTATCACTCGTTAAGGCCAGCAGATATACGTTATTTGCATAATTGCCGACAATCAATACATACTCACATCGCCGCCAATTGGACTTAATCGTGCCCCGGCTTTGTTAGGTACGCGGTTTCCACTAATACTGCCTTTGCCGCGACATTTCTACAAAGATTATCTCTCATTTGTCACAGTAGATAGGTACGGAGATCTCGCAAAACGAAAAATTTGATTCAATTTCATGCGAATAAATTGCAAATGATTGTAGGAGAAAACTGCATCGCTAGTAGCAAGCTAACGCTGACGCGTCCGCTTTGCATTTATTTTCTTGTTATTATTGAAATTGTTTTTTTAACGAGTAAAATTTCTAGCAGAATAGCGTAAACCTTGCGGTCAATTAGTCGCACCGGCGTCGGCAGCTTGACGCTTTCTAATTCTAGTGTTTGAGACACCTCACAAACCTATTCGACCATAAACAATCATTTACGAAATACGCCTCCGAATAAGCGCAATACGTTCGCATTCGATTCGATATTTTTTCTTGAAAATTTTGTAAAAGCTCTTTCAGTTCTTTGCAAGAGATATATCGCTTCGATCAAGTTATATTGACTAAGCTTAGCGTCATTAGGGCAGTAACTAATAGATAACAAAGTTGGGATCGATAGCCGGCGCCCCATATGGAACACATTGAAAACGAAAGCGCTCGCAAAGTTCGTAACTCGGCTCAACCCTTTTGCGCACATGGAGTAACTTGTCAGATTCACCCCTTTGCCGTTCATTGAGAGGAGCGGCGACCCCCCCGACGTCACGGTGCGGGCCACGCATATGTGTTGTTGTGTCTCGCTCGGCTCACACTGCAAGGTCGGGCCGGGTCTGTACGCGTACTGCTCGTGGCGACATGTCGGCACAAGGTCGGGAAGGGTCCCGGTCCCGCTCATTCATGGCGCGGCGTGTGGGAGTTGCCGCGTGTTGTCTATGGTCAGGCCGCGCGTGCTCGACGTTTATTTTGCAACCAGATTTACAACTATAACTGTAAATTAACTTTATCGGCCGCGCTAGAATCTAGGTCGTATGGAATCAGCATTAATTATCGCTCTAATCTTAGGGCCGATGTCGACTTGCGTACAATAGATCACATGATAGATAGCGGCGCACGCCAAGGACGCGAAAGTAATGAGACGAATGCTGTGAGCGTCGTAGAATATGGCGAACTGGGTTAATCTATTGTTTCTGAGAAATACATAGAAATCAATGTGAGGAACGATTAAAGAAAGAAGTCTAGGTCGCGGCTCGCGCCTAGGTGCGCGGCGCTTGTATCCTTGCATTGTTCTGTCCGAGATGATCGCGTGTCCAGTGTAAGTCCTCATTGCATAAATCATGAGGGGTGGATGGATACACGACGCAAACCTGTACACCTTGACTGTGCGAGACATCTACTATCTACATGCACGACAGATTCAATAATCGATTTTGTGATAAATTGCATTCGAATAAAAAAACTTTTTATGACCAGTCAACGGGAGTGACAAATTGCAACATACGGTATTTTATAATTAGGCGATATTTAAGGAAATTAATAACAAAACGCGTACAATAAAACACTGTCGATCGCAGAGCACACCGTCAATCTTTGGACCTTGTTAAATTAAGTATGAAATGTGTTGTATTTTAATGACATAGTGATTTACAATGGGCATATAACTTTTACCTTTGCTCCGAATGTCTCGTTACTGGAACGTTTCAAGAGAAACTGGTACGACGCGTTTATTAATCTTTCTCTTAAAACAATAATAAGTGTCTGTTTATTTCATTGCTTTGAAAATAATACTAACATGCTTTTTAAATTAAAGTTCGGAATAGCTAGCTATAGGGTTACCACTTGTCAAAAACATTTTATATTATAATTATTATATTTCTTGTCATTTTATATTAATTATTACAATTAATACTTATAACATTATCTAATATTTAATGTATTTTTTTTTTCGTCTTAATCTCATTCATATTCAATTTTAGTTCGTCTTATGATGAAGCATCCTTACGCTGAGCACGATCGACGTAAGATGAAGTGCTTTAAATATATGTGGATCGTCTTAGCTTAACTATTATAGGTTAAATTTGCATTATAAAATGTAAAGTTCAATCTGTTTTTATTAAAGTATATCCACCACACCATATATAGTTATTTACAGAAATAATTATCATATATTTAATGTAGATACATACTTTTAAAGAATTTCTTTAAAAGTAGATAAATATCCAAAAATATTATAATCAAATATTAACAAATATTTGTCAATGGAAAAAATAACATTAAAGCGCGTAAGCTCCAACCATTAACGGAATCACATTACGCGGATCACACACGCAAGCCTGGGAAGAACTTGTACAAATGAATTGTTGGCAACGTGTTAATTTTTATTCAACCAATTTGGTCCGCGCTTTGTAATATGTTTTCGTTATTCTCAATACTTACCATCCCGTGTGATCCATTGTCTCTGGGAGGCCGAAAGAGGTCGAACAATTGTCTATGCCCTACAAAGAAAGAAGATTTAATATCTGGCATCAAAGTTTTTTCGATGCTCGATTTATTCCTATTGAGCCACGACATTCACACTTGAAATTGGCCATTGTTGGAAACCCGCTGACTTTATACTATTTCATTCTTCGACCGGCAATCAATCGGTTTCAAATCGGAACTTAATTTGATTATTTTATTACTAATCTATTGTGGAGTAACGGAATTAAGATGTTTTAGTTTTTATTGTAGTAGTTGGTAATGTTCATGCAATGACATAATAAACGCAGAAAGGTTTTATTGTGTCTAAAATGATTAAGCAGTATGGACCAGCGAAATGCATCCTAATGTTATCAGTTATGCTAGTAATATATATATATATATATATATATATATATATATATATATATATATATATATATATATATATATATATATATATATATACCTATTTATATATATTTTATATATATATATATATATATATATATATATATATATATATATATATATATATATATATATATATATATATATATATATATATATATATATATAAAATAGGTAATATACTTATTTTTATTTGAAGTATTGAAATAGGTGAACAATTACACATACTAAGATTCAATTCTCAACTCACCCACTACACGTGTAAATTTGAGTTATTGTTGTACTTACACACAAAAAAAATCATACGTGTTATGGTTTATATTGTTTTAAAAATCATCTATAATGTGGTAAGGGAATAATTTAAGAACATAAATGTATTGTGTTTTTTTTGATTACATGCTCTAAGCTACCTTACGATAAAAACTGAAAATACACCGCAGATATATTCTGTGGTCAACCAATCCTCACTTCCGTTACGTATGTAATCTATCATGTGAAAGAGCCGAGCGATCGTGGCTCGCGAGAATCGATTACGGTGCCAACAATGATACAATAAATAAAAATCGATACGGTCATTATTATTAGTTTGCGATTCGACTTTCTCTGAAAAGTAAACAAATTGGTACATTTTGATGTGTGAAATTAGAATAACTGTATTTAAAATTAAAATCTTTACAGCTTCCTGGTGTACCGCGAGAAAAATTATAATAACGAAAGTTTTAACCCAATTTTTTTAGTATAGTGAGCAAAATATATATCTTATGTAGGCACTGAGTTAAGTTGACGGGATATTGAACATTAATTTATTATACAACCGGTAAACCAATTATTAAGACTATATATTTTTTTAAAATCAAACAACAAATGTTATTTTGTAACAGTTATTTTATTAAATCAACTATTTTAAACTATATATTTTTTGAATAACGCACAACATAAATGTTATTTTCATGTCAGTAGTACTTTGTACTTTAGATCTTTGGTAGTTTAAACGTAGCATTTAAGAAAGTGTACTCAATTTCAATTTGGCATAATTATCTTTGTGATAATCAAAGATAAAATAACAGTTATATTATATAATCACATATATATTTGTAACCATTTGTAGCTATTACGTACGAGTGGTTACTCTTATCACGCATTGCGTCACGCTAATGAAATAGAGAGTGACGTATAATTACACATTAAGTGCCTTTTGTTATGACAATATGCCGTACATTGTAATTATAGTTTCATTCACAAAAAAAACACATGTCGCAATGCCTAATACGGTTAGGGTTGTCAATAAAAAAATATCGATTAGAAAATCAGTTATTTGATTTAAATTAGTTTTTGTAATAATCGATTAAACTAAATTAGTTAATGTTTAAAACATGTATCATATCAATTTCGTGCGTATAAAAATTGACAACAATTACAGATCTATTGTAGGTTTAAAATTTTCACATTATTACTAATTCTCAAGACATTATTAAAAATCAAAGTATTAAAAAAGTATAAAAACTAAACATTTAAAACCATTTTAAATATAGATTTCACTAACCGATCAATAATAAGCATTAGTTTCCTATTGATATTGAGGTAACAAAAACTATGGATCAATTCCAAATTGCTGTTTACGTGTGTGGTTGTCTGGTTGACCAGTGATTTCCTGCGCCCGCGCCGGCGCTACTGACTCATTCTTGACTCACATATGAGTTATAATGTTTGTAATTATATTACTGGAAGCATATAAATGACGACCTCCAATTCTTAGTACGACCACATACGAGATTGTATATGAATGGAAATAGTTAATTCCGGATTTATTTGCGGTAATAACTTAGTAATTATACAGTACGTGTGTAAAATGTATAAACATTTGTATGGCCAAATTTTCCTGTTTTATATGATATATAGAAATTGTTATACGAGTTAAGTTAAGAATTTGTCATCTATAACGATGTGTATGTGTAATTGTTACACTTAAAATGTTACAATACATGTTACCAATGTGGTTAAAAGCATATTTTGGGGAGAAATTGTGGTTTCCCGCGCTTTGTTCCGTTCCGAAACTTTGTAATCGCAGGGCACGTAATCTGATTTCGATTTCTTACTCGGCTTTTTGTGGCCGTAAAAAAGTAAAGGAAGGCTTTGGTCTCCGCTCTTCTTTGTTACATATCTTATAAAAGTAAGCATAGAATTGTTTACACTGTTGAAGATTGACTTTAGAACTATTTATATTCTATATTTATTAAATGAACTTGTATTACTATGTGGTGTCTCATTTAGTACATTACTATTACCAAAGGATATTAAAAATTCACTTTATACAAAAGGCAGTTAGCTTAAATATAAATGAGTCTAAAATCCTAATGCACCTCTATAATTATTGCATCATTAAGCTCTGTAAAGACCAGGTTGTTAAGAGTAAAACGTAAGAAACGAGGATTAAACAATAGAAAGAGTCTCTAGACGCCACAAGACTTATTAAAAACATACTTATTAACCGCAAGCGTAACAATTTTTTATCGCCGCTCAAGCTAGTCACCGTTCTGCAGTGCGGTGTTTTTGTCAAAATCATTTCGTTACTTCTTAGAATCTTTTGGCGCGCATATCACAATTTTAAATCGATGAAGGCTGGTCGAATCAAATAAGTTCGTTTATAATGTTAGCGTTGTACGTAGTCGATGTATCGATGGCAGCTTCGGCCATACTTTTCATGTGCACGTATTTTAATTGCTTTCTAAAGTCCATCGTCTCCGGATTCCCATGACGGCCGCTGTGAGTTCGGCCAGCACACGTAGATGCATGACATGTAGTTTTTTCGTGGAGTTTTTGTGTTTATCGTAAAGAAAGATCTGGTTCGAGCGCGGTCATTGCGCCGCCTCAAGAACTGAGAGCTTACGAACTGAACGCGTTTCCGAACGCACTTGACTCGTGATCTTATTTCCATTTCCATTCACGGTACGCTCATTCAAATTTAACGGGCAAAATCAATTTAGGACGTCGTGTAACGACACATTGCTACTGGTAACAAAGGTGAAGCGGTAATAACAGAGTGAAAGGGAACGTATCGCAACTTGTATTAAGAATGAATGTATTATGGAACAATAATTAATACGAGCACTCTGTCGGGCTGTCGCGCCGCGGCGCTCAGCGGGCCGATACCATCATGCATCGTACGTGAACATCAATCTCGCCCCGAATTGTGTGTCGGCACCTCTTTATCGTTCACAAAAAATCGACCAGTTTTTTTCACATGGTCACGGACAAAACAATAGCCGAGTGCGCATCTCTCTCGTTATTAAATTCGTATAAAATTAAATATAATGTGTGATTCTACTTCCGGTTGCGTGATGGGAATGTTGGCTAACTGTAGTTTATGGAAAACGTCAGAATTAATGTAGCGGCGTAATGTTGTAAATTGGCAGTTGTTTACATAAACCAGTGCGTCTATCGCGTCGATCTTAAATCTCTCAAGCCTCTGTCCTGTACTGAAATTGATATTTAGGTTGCTTTCGATGCGGATATTATTGATAGCCGCCGTGCGTCGTAAAATGCACAATTTACAGCGGAAACAGAGGAGACGTATGTGGATTGTTGCATTCAATACATTGCCCAATTAGATATTTAATTTGACAAGCATTTAAAGATAATTTGTATAAATACTTTCGTTTCTTAGAAAAAATATTTAAAAAATTATACTAGAGAAATATGATATTACAAAATTTTGATAATTTAACAAAAATGTGTGACTTTTTGTATAAGATAAGGTCATATGTAAATAACTATAGGATAATTTGGATGCCACATTCTCAAACTTAGGTAAAGGTAAGCGATATATAATCTGCGACGACAATAGAACATCTATTTCCGTCATTGTCGGAATTATGAGACTGTGAATATATAAGTGAACGCAATGATGGGAAGAAAAAAATGTACACCAAGTACTTAAGTATTTATGAAAATGCAAGTAAAAATTTAAATGTAAATAATGAACTAAGTATATAAATTTTAAATAGAGACGGAATTGTTTTATCTAAACAACCACTGTCATTTTCGACCTGCAAAATAGCCATATAGTGAAAGTATTTAAATGCAAAGAACAAGAAAATTTTCGGATAAAAATTTGAATATCATATAAAATAATCATTGTTTTTAGAGTTCCGTAATTCAAAAGAAAAACGGAGCCCTTATAAGATCACTTTGTCTGCCCGTTCATCAAAACCATTTATCTCTAGAAATAGCCGCAATTTTTAGATAAAAAAATAAACATTACAAACTCATACTTATAATTAATTTCATAGAAAATGAGTCTACATTCGCAAATTTAAATTTGTTAACTTTTCTACCAGTTGCACTTTCCGTTCTGTTTTCTACAATCCCAAATTGGTACGGAGTGTTCAGGTGGCAATGTCGACTGGCACATGATTAGATTTTTATCTTACAATAATCTTTTTTTTTTGTAACGTACGAGTTAACTCTCATACTCTCTGTCTAATCTGACTAACCTCCAATAAATCGTCTTAATATCTCCTATAGAATATAACAATGCCGAATAAAACTATTATTGACGACCAAATATTTTTTATTGTAACATACCATCAAATGCTATTAAGATCACATATTGATAAGTTCAAGTGGCCTCTAACCTTTGATTACGAGATTTTGCTAGAAACGTTCACGATAAAAACTATTTAATATGCAAAGAAACTAATTAAATGGTCATGCCAACTTATTGCGAAAACATCATATTGGAATAAAAAAATATTAATTACCATATTACAAAGAAAACCAACTGCACGTTTATTATGTTTGAATTGAAAAATACTTCAAATAGCATTTGAAATTCCTTTTAACTATACAAAAGGATATGTATATATATATGGATTTTGTAAAAAGTCGGTTAGACATTTGTTCTAAATTATCTATTTTAATTAATTAAGCCATTCTGTATAATAAAATTTTGAAAATTATGATTTTAAAGTGTCGATAATATACCAAATATACCAACCAAATAAGTGAAATTATATCAAATAGAAATGTTTTCTCAAGGACAAACAGCTTCTTTATTTAATAAATAATGACAACGTAGTAGAATTTTGATGGATAGTATGTATTTATGAAAGAAATTGAACGTTTTTTAGAAATCCACATGATCCTTAACTAAAATCACTTTGTGAAATAGTTGTTGTATGTGTTATTTCAGTTCATCATATTTGCTTAATTAATTTATTTGTATTTCCTTTTGAATATTTTTCCGTAAATTTTCAATTTTACTTTTTCTGAATTATTAATTAAATACTATTGTTATTATTTTTCTGTTACTTAAATTATTAATAGTTATTTTATGGATTTCAATATTCCTATATAATTAAAACAATATTCGCAGTAGCTACGTGTATGTACGTATCACACTATGTTTACTTTCACAAAAAATACTAATCGTAAATTGAAACGACTGTAATAAATACCGCTACAATTATAATAATTTTAACCGAGTATATTAACTCACACAGAAAGTTCTGTATATTCAGTATTTTTAATTATTTATTTACGTAAGTATTTATGAATGTAGTGTGAGAAAAAGCATTCCTATTCCTGGTAGGCAGAAAGAACTTAGAAACGTTACGTGGCGGAACTCAACGCCGCGGTTTGCATATATGAAATATTTCATTCCTTCAAATAGGTATCGAACCCATGAACTGTTGCTTTTACAGTCACACGCTTGTGCCTCTGCGCCACGGCAGGTCTGAATGGTAGGCGTCTAGAAGTGACTTAACCCATTTTCGGCCAAAAGGTCGTATACGACCGCGAACTTTGGTAATTATTTTATATTACATAAAACTGTTTTTTTTTCGGTTCTTTTTATTATTTACTTTAGGTCGTCCTTGAAAAGAATGCCAATTTTTTTGGACCCGCTAATATTAGTGTATATAGGTGAAATGATGTCTCTAAGTTGGTCAATTTCAGCTTTTTAGAAGTTAAAAAGTTGGCACAATTTTATTATGTCTAAACAATTGAAAAAAAAAGATAACATGACACCATATCATATCCTATCTATCCTAGAACGAAATTGTAGAAAGTGGAGGTAAACATGAATCAAGGCGACACCGTGGACTTAGCATTTATGGAGTGAGGTCGTAAGTGACCTTTTGGCCGAAAACGTTAGCGCTGCCGCCATTCCGATAACGTTCGATTCTCGTTTTTTCCATGTTCGTGTTGAGTCCTTACTCATTTTTCAGAGTTTTTTGAAACGGTATTTTTTTCCATATGGTGGCGCTGGGTCCAGCATAACAACGGATTTGGGACTTGGTGGAGATGTCGTTCTCGATTACTCTCTGTTGTGCAAAATCCAAGTTCGTATTCGGTTTATTTTGACAACTTTTTTTCCTCATTTGGTCTATTCCGAGAGCTCACGAAGAAGGGGTTTAAAGCGACACGTACTGTGCGGGAAAACCGCCTGAAAAAATGTCTCTTCAAACCAATAAGGAGTTCGATTCTGTGTTTGATCCAACGTCTGGCTTGTTGGCAGTAAAATGGAATGACAAATCGTTGGTAATTGTCGCAATTTATTTGAATATAAATCCCATGAAAAAGTAAAACTATTTTCGAAAGAAGCTAAAGGGAAAGTATTCATAGACCTGCCTTCCATGATATTTGAATACAATCGTTACATGGGAGGTGTTGATTTACACGACAATGGTGTGGCAAACTACAAAATTTGGCGTTAGAACCAAAAAGTGGTGGTGGCCATTATTCACCAACGCAATGCGAAATTCTGTAGTAAATGCATGGAAAATCTATAATCGTATCAATGCGAAGACAATTCCTCAAATAGATTTCGTTTCTATGTCGTGCGTGACTTGATAAAGTTCGATTTATGCGAAGCACGTCCTAAATCTGAGATGAGTCCACCATCATCATCTTCCCTCCAATCTCAAGCACGGTATAATAATGTTGACCACATCATTGTTAGGCATCCAACAGGTACAAGAAGAGCGTGCGAAGTATGTAAGAATAAAACGCTCTACCTCTGTGAAACCTTTGATGTGCACTTGCATCCAGAGTGCTTTAAGGGCTATCACATGCGCTAGCGTTTTCAGCCAAACGGTCGCCTACGACCCCTTATGTATTATATATTTCTGATAATCAAAAAAAAATAACTTTGTATTTTTAGGTTAATGGATGTAAAAGTAAATAAGAATTGTCAAAAAAAAATTCTTTTTTCTTTTTTTTCAACCTTTGGCCGAAAATGGGTTAACATATACAAAAAAGTCAATGAATGGATTTTTTTTATATCATTACAAGCGTAATTTTTCTATTTTTTTACATACCTACATATTACTATTTTTTTATAATATCTTTATATAGAACATCTATGTAAACCAGAGAGTTGAGTGATCTGTTTTTTGTGATTCTGTTCAACTAGTAAAAGTATGGAACATGAAATAGTAAAAGCAAATTATGTTCTTAGATTAAAAACTTCTACACTTTAACGACTTTGTTACGTTAAATCAAATACTAAATTTAAAAAAGTTTTTTAGGTGATATTTGAATATTGTATTCAACAAGATATTCAAAATAAAAAATACATGTGTCTCAAATTAGAACCATTGTTGTAGTATAATTAAATAACAAGATAAAATGTGAGAACATAAAATAAATAAAATTAGCCTCTCAGAATATTAATCATGTATTAAGAAACACTATTCTATTATTGATAAGGAAGTTCTTTATAAAAAAAAAGTTTGCTTAAAACTTTAATAGATTCATTAAAACTTTTTTGTATGTTACAATGAATATTCAAATGGTTATTGAAACAGCAAAGTGTATTTTAATTAAGACTTTCAATTAAATTTACATGTTGTATAGTATGGTATAGGGATGTACCTGGCTACATCATATGCACAACTAATTTTTTATAATAGTAATAAATAAGATAAACAGATAAATTAGCTCAAGAAATTAAAACAGTATTACGTTTTTTTACATATTTAATACATACATAATCTTGTTTCTTTCGTAATCCGTTTAGGATATACTTCAGCATGACATATTTTTTTTAAATATGTCATAGCCGATCTTGGTAAGATGAATTTGTCTATGCCTAATATCGGCAGCACTGATAATAAAAATATAAAAAGAAAAACATAAATCGACGATGTCGATCTCGCCTATCTTTAATACGATATTTAATTGTGCAGCTTTCAGCAAGAACGTAGGTATAGTATAAAATTAAAAATGAAAATATTTATATTACATAAACTGTCATAGTAAAAAACTTATTTTTTTATTATCTATTAATACTTTATTCTTGGCAGGTTTTTGACAATGCCACACTGGTTAAAACATTGTACACAATGATTTTCTATTGAAAATGAAACATATATCTACATTATATATCTACTCATCCAAGCTAGTAAAGCATTATTTGGAAGAACGTCTCCTACATTCATATATACACGGTTACATTACCCAAAGTAAAAGTTGATATACTTACGTATGTAAATCTTTTTATTTTTTAAACTGAAATAGGTATGTACGAGAAGTGACAAGCGAGCGCCACACGTGCACAAGCGGCCGCTGGCGCCGCAAAAACAGCTAGCTAGTTTACAATACAATGGAGTAACGGCGTTGTAATTAGCACTGGCACGATATGTATGTAGTTCTTTAATTAATTACATGATACGACTATGCGCCTATTTTAAAGCAATTTAATTATATAAATTTAGCTGCGAGTTTTAGATGAGATATTCCAAAGATTTATAGCGTAACTATTTATGCAAAATTAAATCATTTATGTTTCTGGCAATACGACAACGCGAGGCGTTTAATTCCGCAACGGAATACATGTTATATGTGTGGGAAAAGCAATGTGTCAAAATTAGTCTCCATACCTACCTATTCTGCTATATGCGGTATATGATAGGAAATTACGAAAAAAAATCAATATAATACGTAACTATTTTATGACCTGGCGTCTGAATTGGACATTAATGGCAGACACTTCCCAGTCATGTTAAAAAAATGTTGAAACGGTAACATGTGGGAAATGGTTGGTTAGTATTACATTATCCAAGGTTTTCGCCAAACCACCAAGCACGGTTTCCGCCAAGCCACGGTTGAAACGTATATCAAAAATATACTTTTGCATTGTTTCTTCTATAAATATCGTCTCTCTCTTATTTGCCTTATACGTTAATATTAAAAAAAAAAAGTTATTGTATCAGTCTCTTCCTCTCGCCAAAAAACGACGATTAATTATAGCGAGGTCTTACACGAATTTGATTTCGGACTTAAAATAAATTGAGGTTATCTAATTATGTAAATATAACTTATTTGATAAATAAAATTAAATAGTGTTTAAATTAATTTAGTTTGACGGGTGCTATAAAAAGTCTCGATAAACTATTACACTCCTAATAGTTAAATCAGAAAAACGATAGGTTGAAATGTGTTAACTAACATTTTAAATAAAAATAATTAACAAATAACTATTTTGTTAAATTAATTTAGGCTTCTTTGTCAGGAGTAGGAAGAATAGGTGAAAGTAAAAGTGGAAAACGCGAAATTTTAATTATAATATAGTTTTTATGTAATAGGTATGTCTTTAAAATAAAAAGTAATTTAATATAAACATTATCATTTAGCTAAACTGAATATAAAAGTAACCAATAAAAAGCAGGCACTTTTTAGGTCAAATCATTAGTTCAATCATCTACTTGATGTTATTGTCAACAAATATATCGTTACCTACTCTTAGATGAAAAGGGTTTATTATTTTAAAAAAATATTTACTAATTTATGATAAATATATGAAATTATAATATTTATAATTTCCCGTTAAAGACAATCAGCTTACAATTTCCTATTTATTCATGCAATTATTTTGACCAAATGATTTATATACGCAAATTATTTTTTTCAGTTTCACCTGTATCCGTTAGATTGCAGGGTAGGCAGAGGGAACTAGGCCACCTAGTGTCAAGACACTCCGTTCTCATGCACTGTTCCCCACTTTTCGCATGAGGCTTTGTATGTCGAGTACCATAAATCAAAAAACCGCGTCATGCCTTGTTACTAGAGCGAAAAAAATAAACTATGAAATATTTAATTTTCTTGAGTGGAAATCGAACCTTCAACCAGTGGTTAATAATCGCTCGCCAATTATTGAAATATATCAGGAATTCGTTAAAATATTTTTATCATTATAACAACTGTGCTGTTGTTTGTATGACGAATGTTTAGAAATAATTAAATATAAAAAAGATATAATTAATAATTTTCCATTCTTACGTGATTACATAAAGTATAAGACATAAGTATGTAAGTCATGTACCTACTTATAACCCTATAAGAACTTTATTTATAGCTTTGTTAGTAAGTAGGTAACTGGTGTCGTTTTTCTACCATATCAATTGTAACTTTTATATATTAACATTGCATAACATTATTTTTTATATATTATAGACAAATAGGTATAACCAATAACAAAGTAAAAGTATTTTTTTAATATTTTTATTAAGTTTAAATCTTTAATTCAACGTAACATTATGCTTTTGTTTAATTTTGATTTTTTGGTAAAAAAAATATATTGGATTTTTGGATTATTTCTCAAAAAATATCATAATAAAATCCTTGTTACAGGGCATATATTTTCTATCGGTAGACAAGTAGGTCACCAGCGCCGAGTGTCGATTGAATGTAAATGCGCGG
Source organism: Eueides isabella (assembly GCA_019049475.1). NCBI lineage: Eukaryota > Metazoa > Arthropoda > Insecta > Lepidoptera > Nymphalidae > Eueides > Eueides isabella. Next base: position 9,951,089 of record CM032399.1, read on the forward strand.
GAGTAGTGCTTACCGTCATCCTCCGAGAGGGTGCGCATGGCTTTTTATAATTTAGTACTTTAATCAAAAGATTGAGTAGTCATTTTTTTGATCGAATATAATAATTATCACATAGCAGCATAGTTCACATAGGCAGATTAATTGTAATATGTCTAGTTTTTAAAAATAATTAAAAATATTTATATTTTTGTCGCTCAAAAAGAAATATTTTAAGGAATTTGCATTTTTATTATATAAGTAGCTATTATTTATAGATATATTACTATCTTGATTTAACCTGAAGATGTAAGATTTTTTATGTTTTAAATATTTTGGTTTATTTGTTCAGTTCACATATAAAATAGAAAATATCCGCCCTTCTTCCGAAGTACTAGAATTACATCAAGATAAAAAAAATAGTTCCTATATGTATAGTTGACATATATATATATATATATATATATATATATATATATATATATATATATATATATATATATATATATATATATATATATATATATATATATATATATATATATATATATATATATATATATATATATATATATATATATGTTAAATTATATAAAATGAATTAATAATTTACAAATGCGACATATGTCCACTAACACGTAAACGCCATGGTGTCCCTACACACCCTCGCGTGCGCAGCTCCGTGCCAATGTCGTGGGCTACGTTTTTTCTGCCACCCTTCAAGGCTGTGTACCCAATGCTTCACCTTGCGTGTGCATTTATCTACTATTGTTGTACGTGGAATTATTAATATTCACTTAATATTGATTATGTAGTTAATCATATTTCATTAATATAATATTTATCATTTTTTTTTTAGAAAATATGTATTTTACTACCTATAGCTAATGATAAGAAAACTTGTTATTATATTTTGGTTTGCTTGTTATGTTTGAAATTCCAAAATTAATACGACCGACTGCCCACAAAGTTATCCATATCAATGATTGTTGATTATATCAGTGACTACCTACTAACTATATTTTAATCGATTCATGTCATAATTGCTTTACGATCTAAAGCTTGCTAAATTAAACACATAATTTTGTTTCTAGCAGTAGGTACGTACCGCAACAAAATGCTAATTAGCATTACAATATGTAATTTGAAGTTATATTAAAAATGAACTATCCATTGTTTAGAAGCCACACACGAAGCCTCAACTATTTATATTGCAATTTGTATAATTGTTAAAACAAAACTATTAGCACATTATACTTGTATACAGCGTTTACGAGTTAATGATGGCAATGCCATTTCTGGGCTGTAAATGAAATGGTATAATGAAAAAACTAAGAAAATCAAAATTTGAATTACTTCAAGTGGGTACAATCAGGAAGGCAAGGTAGCTGTGATTGCAGCGCCAACCCCTCATTATGTTTACGCACCACCATTAAGCGTAATCAACCTCTCATCACACACGGAGAGGAAACAATAAAATGAACTATTAAAATTATCCTCCACTCTAAGAATGATTTTATTTCATTTAAATAGTGTCAATTTTAAATTTCAGCGTACTCTACTGTAGTTGTATAAAACGTCTGAAGTAGGTATAAAAGATTTAAAGTTGAGTGCTACAATTTTCTTTCTTGAAGATATTGCTTTTTTAATTTTTTTCCATTGCTATGAATATGTGTTTATTAGTAACAACGATTACAGGTTACCTATAGGTATATATATCTCATAACAAATATATACATACTTATATATATGAATAAAAAAACATAACATAACTTATATATATGAATAAAAAAATATACATTTTAAAACGATTAGAAAGGCAATTTCAAATTTGGAACACGCAGTGAAATGACAAGTGCGGAAGCGTAACTCCCCTCAACGTTTAGTTACCCCACGCACGTCAGCGGGAGTGCGTGCAACCCTTCCTCGTAGACAGACTATTATGACGTAATCAACCTCTCCACATACGAATATGAGGAGACTAAATTTTCTCCATAACTTTTTTGGAGTGTTTAAAAGTGCAATTTTAGTTTTATACAAAATAATCATTAGCAGTTGCTTATGTTTTTAGTTTACGTAGTAAAATCCCGAAATAAAATTTTAGGGAGTAAATCTTCCTTACGATTTTTCAATTAGGTTTAATAATAGTAATATTTTTTTCTGTATTTACGATTTTGAGCTATACTAGTAGTCAATACTTAGTTCTTCGAACCATTGCTTAACAATTTCACTTTCATTTATCACGATAATCTCACTTTAAAAATTAAGCTTGCATTAAAAAGCATAAAAATTGCATTGTCTAAATAAATTATCTTTAACTGTACGATGCTTATAACAACAATCATTGTCGTTTCCTCAATAAACACGTTTTGAAATCGAAAAGGGTTCGTAAAACAAGATGACTGCTCTGATTGCTTCCTCTTGCAGGCGTAAGGAAAGCTCAAGTAATTATCCAAGAGTAAAATTTACACTGACACACTATTATGGAATGCATGCAAAGGTAGGAATGGGACGCCGTTTGAAATTACATTTTACAGCGAGCTTCGCGACATGCGAAGTTAATAGACCATATAAAGTTAAAACCTCTTTGGATAGCACAGATAAGAAATCGACGTATGAATAGGTGATCTTAATTTATCTGTGAAAGGTTCCGGTTAACACTCTGTGTCGGTCGCTAATCGAATCATTAAAACTACACGCGATTTGAATTATCGATAACAGTCCATTAGTTGTAAAAATTGTAAGTGTTTTATGACTCTTACTTTTAATTTCATTTGAGAATAAATTAAGCTTGAATTATATAATAATTATTTTTATAGCAATAATATATTTTTTTTATAATTTAACAGAAAATTCATCAATGCTTTTCCTATTTATTAAGTGACAAAATTTTATGAACAAATGACGTGTACCTATAGATAAAATGTTTAGCATTGACTAAATATAAATGAGAACCTCATTTGACAATGAGCGGGCAAGGTTAGTTTTTGTAAACTGTTATTTAATTTATCATTTAGCAATTGTTCATCCAAAACGACATTGTTGTTATCGACCTTATGTTTTTATACACTCACGGTACAGCATCGAGTCTAATGTGAATCGATAACTTATGATAAATATTTAAACCTAATATATAATATATCTAAACCTTTGAAATTTTTAAAATTTAAGATGAAAGCGTGTCTTTAATATGCGGGTAATATCAAACTAAAAAGTAATGGATCATATTGACGTGAGACAGAGTGCATAGACGTATGAAGCAACATTATTGTATTTATTTCTAATACTACCTTCATTTGTTATCAGTTAATTAATCACCATTATGCAACGCGAGTTCAGACACTGCCCGCCTATTTTCCCGCTACGTATCTTATTCGATAATATAAATGACTAATTTTTCGCAACTTAAGCACCTACTTGACATAATTTACCTACTACTTGTGTCATGTACGACTATAGGTACCTACTTTACGTGAAGAGAAAAAATATAAGTCACTTACTGTGAGGTGGCGTTAACGATAGCGCGGATACGGCAGGCGGTGGCACAGGGGGAAACATGTCCTGGTGCGGCGGGAACATCCTGGGTGGCGGCGGCACCTCCGTCTCGGGCTCCTCGGGCTCCTGCTTGTGAGGTGAGCGGCCGCGCGCCAGCCGCACTGCCTTCAGCCCGCTCGGCGAGCGGCGCATGGACAGGTTCTCTGGCGTGTCGGACTCTCCCGAGCGGCGGCGTGGCCGGGCCTGCTTGCGGCGCGGCTGCGGGCTGTGCGGGCTGGCTGGCGGTGACGGCGCGCCCGTTCCGGCTGCCGGGCTGCCGGCCAGCGAGCCCGCCTCGGCGCACTCTCCCGCCTCCTGGTCGGCGAGCCCGCGCACTTGCAGCGACTCGCCTGCACGTATCACGGTGCCCAGCTGCTCCTGCGCCACTGACACCTCCCCGCGGTACATGAAGTCCACCACCGCCTGCACCTCCCATCCTTGAAAGTCTTTGAGCACGATAACGGGGTGCTTGCACGGGTTCTCGCTGAATATCCGACGGAACAGCGGGCTGCAGGCGCCCAATAGCACTTTGTGCGCGCGCACGCGGCGCTCAGCGCACACGAGCGTGACATCCACGAGGGTCTCGGCGTGCAGCAGCGCCTCGAAGGAGCGCAGCAGGTGCGCCTGGTGGTTGTTCCAGCGCAGGCTGTAGTGCTCCTCGCCGGCGGTCGGCTTGTCGTCCATGGCGCGGCCGGTGCTGCTCAGACGCGGCAAATCTCGGAGGACGATGCGAGCATCCCTCGCGGCGACACTCCGGTATCACTGCACGGCACGGCACTGGCGGTACGAGTGTGGCGCGGGCGCGGCGCGTGCGGACGTGTGCGTGCGACACGGGCGGCTCGCGAGCGCGGAGTGAGCTGGGCGAGCGGCGGCCGGCGGGCGGCGGGCGGGTGCGCGGGCGCGGGCGGCGTGCGGGGCGCGCGGGCGGTGGGCGCGGGGGCCCGGCACGCCCCCGGCCCCGCCCTGCGCACACACGCGCCCGCCCCGCCCGCCGCCGCACGCCGCGCGACACACGACACATGGACACATGGGCACGCGTGACGCCTACTCGCTCTATGTATTTTCGGGATACCTACAGGCCGCACGGGCAGCACGCGGGCCGCGGGCGGGCTGCGGGCCGCAGGCGGCGGGTGAGCCGGCGCCGCTGTTTGTTTACATGCCAGCGTACGGCGCTGGTGCTCGCCGGGAGAGCGGCGCGGTCGTCGTACAGCTCGGCGGTCAACGTCGAGCTTATTTTAATAAATTTACTCGCGGGAGTACCGCTTGATTCCCGATGAACCCAATTAAAAAAACAAACCTTAGCTGATATTTTACTATACAATTTACTTAGCAATTTTATTTTAGGTGTCAACTTTATTACGAGTTTCCTATAGAGATGGAAACAGCTTTTAGATAAAGCCATTAGACAAAGATTATCTATTACACTTGTGATGATACAAAATATCTTATAAAAAAATAGACACTGCAACCTCATAAATATTTAAAGATAACTTTTTAATAATGATTTATTCTTAATATGACAAGCCAATAATATCATAAAATACATTTTTAGGAAAATATTTTTATAGTTCAATGGGTGATACCTACAACTTACTTGATAAAACGTTCCATATAATAAAAAATATAAGCTTATCAGAAAAAATCTTAAATTTTTGAAGCTCGTAATGCGCGTGTCAAAAGTAAAATAAAATATATAGATACCTATCAACTTAACTAATAGACTTAACTAATGGACTTATGAGAAAAAAACGAACTTTATATATTTGATGGAAACATTATAACAACAAGTAGAGAGCATAAGAGGAAAAAGTTAACAAAAAGTTTATCCCACTTTGAGTTTTAAAGGTCAAGGCTAAGAATATTCCAGTAATACAATAGTCGTACGTAAAAAAGATTTCCAAAGAATAGAAACCAAAAAATAATATTTTTTATGTCTTATAAATATTAAAGTAGTTACTTGTAAAAAGCATCTAAAGAAGTATTGACCAATTCTTTTCACAGTAGGTAATAAATACCTCATTATTGAATAACGATTAACAATAAAATTCAACTATGGATATATATATATATATATATATATATATATATATATATATATATATATATATATATATATATATATATATATATATATATATATATATATATATATATATATATATATATATTTGCAATACAAAAAAGTATTTTTGTTTAATCCATATAACGTTATGATTTTTAAGGCAATTAAAGTATTATAGTAATTTGTAAAAAACATAATTATCATAAAATAAATTAATCTATACTAAAACGTTAAAGTGTCATGTTAATATTTCTTAGAGCATTAGTGTCTAATGTAAGTTAAACAACAGAAAAAAATTACAATAAGTATAGTGGTATTCGATTTTTCTGAATTTTTTTCTTGATTATTCAATAGTTATGAGAACTGTTCTTGGGAACGCGGAAAGTTGTGAGTTCGACTCTTACTCAAAAAACGAAGTAATCAATATTTTTACTGTCTCTATTTTGGTAATGAGGCAATTCGCAGCGTTGAGTTACACCACTTCACACGCAATTTTTCAAATTCAGCGGAATGTGCGAGATACAATATAAAGCTATAAAAATAATTTTGTTTGACGTTTTATATAGGTATAGGAATTTATTTTTATTGCAAAAACTACAACCACAAATCAAAACTAGTAATATTTATTTGTACTAGCTTAGCTTTAAAAGTCATATTAACTTGATTAATTAACACGTAACGCTATGAAGTATTCCGTGCTACAGACCTAATATATAATTCCTTCCAACTTGAAATTAATGTTCAATTATTACATTTTTGGGGCATACATTAGCTTACATAGGTCAAATAAGACCATATAAGTCAACATTATAGTCAATTAAAATTAGTTTTTTATTATTCACGTAAATCTTGTATGTTGTCCTTTTTTTTAGATGGGAGGTTCTCAATTATTATGCCAGTGTTCGGCGTTGTGTGTTGACCGGTGGAATTTAACGCCAAATTTTGTCTTAAAAGGAGGAAAATATTTTTTTTAACTATACAAACATTTCTTGTAGTAACAACGGAATGGAGTAATCCTAATGGACTAATAACCTATTATAATGTCTAATCTCATTAAAAAATACGTTATCGATCTTAAGTATACGGTGAATATGATATAAGAATTAAGAAGGAAGGAAGCTGTAATAAATTAAACAGTTGAGTCAGTGCAAGTACATAAATAAGTATGTATAATCTACTACTTTCCACGCTTGTATCATTGTGAAACGAGTTGGTTGTGGATGCAATATCTGTTTTAACAAGACCAAGAGCGGCGTTGAGTTCCGCTACATTATAAGCAATGTCTTGAATTCAGGCATTGTAAGTATATACGATTTCTTTCACGTATATTCGAGACATTGGCTGTAGTGTGGCGGACCCAACACCACTCTTTGTCTTAATAGAGCTGGGATTGAATCCATAACAACCTATTTAACAGTCACACCCTGTACCTATGTGTACTCAGCAACATTATTGATTTCGAAACATATTTTCAAATGACCTATCGACTTATTAATTATGCTTATTAAACAGGATTAATGGTGATTTATAAAAAAGTGTAATTAAAAATGTTTGTGCCGTTAATTGCGTTAATACTATTTTAACAAACATAAGTCGTTTTTGATTAGAAACCAATATTTAGCTATGAAAGTATGTATGTCCATTGTTTTATATGTCTTTTTAATTAAAAAGAAAGTGGAATTTTTATTTCAAAGGTGTAAGTTCTAAGTCTACTTAGGTTATATTTACGTTTTATAATGTTTATTGTATTTGACCGGCGGGTTGTGAGTTCGATGCTCTCTTGAGGAATTGAAATATTTAATATTATCAATTTAAATATTGAATGTTTACAAATCTTCGCTCTGGTACAAGGCAAAACGCGGCGTTGAGTTTCGCCACTCACCACACAATGCCTCAAATTCGTTTAAAAGTGGGGAACGGAAGTGGAAAGGAGTGTCTTAACACTAGGTTTCCAAGTTCCCTCTGTCTACTTTGCCACGATTGATCTTCGCTCGAGGGAATGAGATGTTTAATATTTTTTAAAATAAATATTTAAACATTCAATATGTAATTTCTTCGCTTTAGTAACAAAGATAATTTCTTAAGACTGACAAAACTGATATTTTATTGTCAACATACGTTTTAATTTTAATATGGATATATTTACTTAAAATTCTAAATTTGAGTTAAAATATTAAAAGAAAAACCTATTTAAAACGGAAAAATAAAACAAACAGTAAATAACAGTTTCAGTTGCCATTAATATCCTAGGATATTAATGGTTTAAATAAACATGTTCAGTGAACGAAATCAAAATTGTTTGAAAGTCGTTGGGCTTATTAAGCGGGGTCAGATTGTATCGGTGCTCACATACTGACTGGGTAGGTTACACGTAAGGGTAATTCGGCGTGATGTATGGCGGCACGGGCCACAGCTCACGCACCTTGGGAAATTTTGTTTTCGATTAATATTTTCGTTGAGCTGAAAAAAATTGTTTGGTTTTCATTTTGTGTTTAAACTTTACATTGGCTTAAGTGGATTAGTTAGAGATTGTCCATCGTCGGTTTACGATGGTTGAAAGTTCGATTCCTTTTGGGTTGTTATATACATTGTGTGGAACACAGCGTGAAAGAAAAAACGATTTACTTAGAATTTGAACAATCAAGTTGCTTTTGTAGGTATATCCTTGACATTTTTTTATTTAACCACCATTTTTTTTAGGTAATGTAGTCACCATTAAGGTATATAGTATTAGACAGATACTTTTATATATTTATGTCCGCTAAGGTAGAGCTGCATTGAGTTTAGTTATTTTCCATTGGTATATGTCTTTTAGTGGCGAGTGGGAACAAGCGTGCGACTGCTAGCGACAGACTGTGGGTTTGATCCTTACTCGAGGAAATGATTAATATTTACATTTCTTCGTTTTAGTTATAGGGTAAAGTGCGGCGTTTAGTTTTGCCACTCAGTACCCAATGCCTTAAAACTCGACGGAAAATGGGAAACGAAATGTAGTATCTTAACACTAGGTTCCCAAGTTCCCGCTGCCTACCTTGCTATGTGCTGGATATAAGCTAAAGATTGTCATTTTTAAACTTTCTCTTTCAAATTCATGTCCTTAACATCTAAGTTAACGATATCATGTTGACTTAATAGTTTGTTAGCAAGCAAATTTCTTGAGTAGGTAGCAGCTTCAATGGAGTTTGGTCTGTAGGTAAATATTTGCCAGTAGTTCAAGAGCTTTCCTATGTCTACAATACTAGTATCAATCTAAGGTTTTAATTTTAATGAATGCAGGTATTGAATGCAATTAATTACAAGCTTGTTTATTTTGGTGTACATTTTATTTTGAATATATAATATTTTTTATAAAAATAAGAGTTGATTAACCAAGGTATTTGTTGAAATTAAAACAAGGAAATTTAGTTTAAGAAAATGTATAAAAAAATAGAATTTAACAGCATTTGAACTCGTGCCTTTTGGATAAAGATATATCCTGTTATGTGTGTGGGGAACGGAAGTGGAACGGACTGTCTTAACACTAGGTTCCCAAGTTCCCTCTGCCTACCCTACCATATGCGCGATAGCTGTATCGCGCATATGGTAGGTAAAGCTGAGAAAATTGAGTTTCTTGGCGACTCTTTTGAGAATTGTTATAGCTTCCTATAAGATTGACACTACTGACATTTTCATATAATTTGACAAACGTACTTGTTATTACGTACCTATTTAAGTTAATAATATTTAGATTTCTTTTTTGTACAATATAAAAACAAAGTGAAAAAAAAATACTAAAAAAATACTAATTAATAATTAAAATACATAAGTATTGTGTCTAAAGAGGACATTCAGAGATGTTCGTCATAATTACACTGAAACGTTCTAATCACGAACGTTGGCATGTCGATAATTATTATTGAGGAGGTTTACCTATGACTTGAATGTGATTCACTTGTAAGACTATACTGGCCGTGACATAGTTTAGTATTTGCTTTGTACGTAACTTAATTACGTTAGTTGTTGTTTCATTAGCATTTTTTTTTTGCTTATTAAAAATAAAAGGGGTCAGTCTGGAAAGCACGACAATTTGTGAGCTCGATCGAAAATTGTATAATTTTATTTCCTCAGTCTGGTTTTGAGGCGATGTGCGGCTTTGACTTCCTCAATAGAATACGCAATATCTTCAGATGTCGGCAGAAAGTAACAGACTGTCTTAACACTAGGTTTCCAGTTTCCTTCTGGTCTCTCTTATCCTTTAACGCGCGGGATACAATGTTTACAACGACTTCTTTGTAGACCTGGATTGGCCGGTCAAATGGACTGTTCAACATAAAAACAATTCAGTTCTGAGACAAACGCGTTAAACAAAAGAAACTCAGCTTTTTAAAATTAGTAGAAGTATCCGTAGATTAATTATAATATTAATTAGAAAGGACCAAAGTAATGTTATCCACTGCACACATATAACTATAGGAAAGATAAATTTATTTGCCACAGTGCCTTGAAAAATAAATAATATGTTAATTATTTTTAAATTTATTTAATATCTTTTTGATTTTTTTTTATAAGTACTAATGTTGAATAAAGTTTAAATTTCTTTTTGCTATTTGAAATGAAATATACAAAATAAATATCCTTACATTCAGTACACAGTTGTACTCATATTTTGTAAACACAATTCCACCAACACCAAGCATGCTTACAGATAATGACGTCATTAGAAAGCATCGTCCTCTTTTATCTCGTTAAGGACTGAACCGTGAAGATAAATAGACATGTATTAACTTGATATTGAAAAATACCTTCCCTATTGATTCTGCAAGATCCTTTTGTCTTTTATACTTATGAAAAATGTATATTATATATCTTGTTTTGTATAAAAATGCTCGTTAATAATTTTATTATTTGGTAACTCTTTAAACTAACAATTTTTGAACTATGAACTGATAACAGTGTAAAATATATAATAAATTTTATATTTATAACAGTGTAAAATATATAATAAATTATATATTTTATAATTATTATATATTTAATAATATATAATAAATTATATATTTTACACTATGTATTGATACACCTAGTAGAGGCCAATCGTCACGTAAGAACACGAATGTGTTACTGTAAACACGACTGTAAACACGAAAGGTTCGATCCCAGTCGTTAATAGAAAAAAAAATATTTTCATTTGCTCGCTCTGGTAACTAAGCAGGAAACTGCGGCGTGGAGTTTAACCACTTTATACGTAATGCCCCAAATTCAGCGGAGAGTGGAAAACGGAACGTAGTGTCTTAACACTAAGTTCCTTCTGCTTACCCTGTAACGTGCTGTACAGTGTGAAGTGGAAATAAACCTGATAGAGTAGTTTGGCTTGTGATATTAATATCTCTTTATTACTACTTCGCTAAAGTTCTGTTTCAAATAATCTTTGCTCGATATCCGCTTTTTGGAACACCACCAGACGTAAGAAAGAGTATAAAAAAGTATCTTAATTAACAATAGATGAAAAAAAAACTTTAAAGATTTAAAAGCATTCGTACCCACAACCATCGTGATGCAGACAATAAATTATTTGTATATATTTTCTAATTATCTCAATAATTTACATATAAATCTTTGTTGAAAATACATATTTTATTTTAGCTTCCAATTTTACACAGTTGAAAATCATCCGACGCCAAGGTGTAAGAAACGAAGCGTGGAACCGGGAGAAATGAATGTTTTGGCTTCACAGTTCAATCCTCGTGCCGACATGTTTCCAACAAAACGTGCAGAATAATTCATATTTAGAGCTTAAAACGTCTTATCTTACACAAATAATAAATCGCATTTCACATTTTCTTAATAAAGCCTTATCTTTATACGTATACTGTATAAATAGTATTATAATTTTAGTCGTTTAATTTAAATTTTATATCAAAAGCATGAAATTTTCTAATAAATTTTATAATAAAACCGTCGTATGGTTGAGGCTTTTGTCGCGCAGCGGTGTAACAGTTGAATCACTATGTTTAGGAGGTCAATTCCAATCATTGGAAATGAATTGTTCCATAGACTCTGGTACGATTAGTCAAAACAAATATATATTTTAGTTTCCCACTCAACACATACTGTCGTGAAAGAAACGTGGTAAAACCAATATATATTTAAGTTTCACTCAACACATACTGTCATGAAGGAAACGTGGTAAAACCAATATATATTTTAGTTTCACTCAACACATATTGTCATGAAGGAAAAGTGGTAAAACCAATATATATTTAAGTTTCACTCAACACATACTGTCATGAAGGAAACGTGGTAAAACCAATATATATTTTAGTTTCCCACTCAACACATACTATCACAGTCCAGTAAACGAGGACGACCTAGAGTTGCGACACTCTCAACTGTAGGTTTTCTCTACCAATCTGCTATGTGAGGCGTACAGAGTGAACTTTCGTAGTTAATCTTAAAAAATAAATTAATAGATCTTTAAATCCTTGTTACAATTAGTTCCTTAATTATTTGTTATACCTACATGTATTATTACTAAGTATTATTACTAGTAAGAATGCTTCAATTTTTAATAAATAATAATATATAATAAAATAAATATTTATATAAAAGATGACTTAAATAAATAAACCTCTATGTATTATTACTCTGTCACTCTTTCCATGCATGTTACGATCATATCACTGGTTGGTTGGCGCTTAAAGAAAAAAGGCCACGTCGGCACTTGTCTGCCAACTTGTACGAGCTTGGCACTTAGATTAGTTCGAAACTTGTCCAAACTTAGGTGGTTGTAAAAATAGTCCCCTTTGGTTATATTATGAGAACGACATCACAAAAGATCTTTGTATGATAGATATTTGAAAGGCTCTTAAGAATTGTATTGCATTAGGATAATTATAAAATGTATTGTATACATATTTTTATATTTATGTTAGTTATTAGTCAAAGATTTATTTAAAAATATAAAAAATATTGTTAGCACATTTTTTTTATATCTAGTCATTACTGTCGACACTTCATTATTTTTCTAAAGCGTGACACAACAGTTATATTGAGTCATCAAGTCTCAAAATAATATACAATTAATAATAAATAAAATTAATTTATAATTCAAACATAACGAACATCTGAATCACTAAGTATAGACAATAATTCTTCTCTTCCTGAATCATAAATACTATTTTAATCCACTATGAAGTCCGTATATCATGATTCCACCTCCTGACACGGGGCATCGTGCTCTATGTTGTGTAGACTATGGTATAGTCTATAGTATAGACAATATAGATCGGGCGCGGTAATGAATCAGATGTGTATCGGCGACGTGTGAGAACACACGCCCGAAATACAGCCCGTAAATATTGCCTCGCGTGCACGAATGTTTGAACTAAGCAATGTATAGACATGGCACTTGATTGTTATATTCACTAGATTTGTCAAGGGAATGTATTTATCTTTAGACGTGCTATATCTAATATAGTATACGTGCTATGTTGAATAATGTACATAAGAAAAAAAATAACAATGCGATTGTATCAATAGAGATACGATATATTTTTTTTATTTAGAAAAGTTAAAACATTTATCACGATATTCGCATATTAACTTTTTTAATCATTATCAATAAAATATGAGGCTTCTCGTGCCAGAGAGGCACAATGCGACTGTTAAGCTACAAGTTGTGGGTTCAATTCCTATTCGAGAAAATTAAATATTTAATATTCTTATTTCTTCATTTTGCTAACAAGAAACTTGAGCAGTGTTGAATTCCGCCACTCAAGTCACAATGCCTCTAGAATTTCAGCGGTTTTAACATAAGGTCCCCAGGCTGCTTTTTGCCTACTTTCCATGTGTGGAATACACATGCTTACAAAAAAGACATTATGTTTTACCCGGATTTTAAAAGGATTTAAGCCCATTCGATTTGCAGTTTATATATATGCAAATCGAATGGCTGTGCATATTTAATTAATTACATACTTTTGTAAAAAACCTATATTATATTTTAACATTATATTAAATAGTCGTATCACTATTGTAAAAAAATTGTAAAGTAGAATATAAATTTTTCGCTGCAATAGTAAAAATATAAATTAATATTTTCAGATTATTATGTTATATCTATTTATTAGTAATTCTATGGGTAATTCGTGCACACAAGCCCGCCTCGGGCACAAAATAAAAGTTAAATTCGGCTTGATAAGAGCCAAAATTTTCTATGGGTCTGCAGTTTGCGAGTTTACTCCTGATTAATATACTATTTCGTTGTGCATATGTTATCTAACAGGGAAGTGTTAAATTTGGAGGAGGTATAAATGGATTTATTTTACTTATGTTTTTTTTTATTTTGCTTAAAATAATTGAACATACGATTGATGACGTATTCTCAGTGATTTTTTAATATTTCTTTTCGGATTCACGCTGTATCCCGCATGTGGTAGGGTAGATAGAGGGAATTTGGCTAGTGTCAAGATTCTCGGTTCCATTCCTCACTTTCCGCCGAATTTAAGCATTGCGTGTTGAGTTGAGGAACTCAATGACACATTTCACCTTGTTACCGAATATATGATAATATTAAATATTTTACTTCCTCGAGTGGGGTTGCCAAATTTTTGAGACATAGCCTATTGAAAAGCCGAGCTCAACATCTCGTTTTGTCTTATTATCCAAAACGAGAAAATGAAAATAGTTACTTTCCCGAGTGAGCGCCGAACCCACAATATTCCTTTCAAAGTATATTAATAAATTATGGTATTATAACTGTTAGCTAATAGGTAGTTTTTATAATTTTATTTACTTTGTACTTTAGCCTGGGATTTACCCACATATTTATCACGTGTATATTGTACCTGTTTGTAGTTGTCACAGAAAGATTTAGTAGAAATGAAAATAGTCATGTTGTCAGCAATGGCAACACGCATGGGCCGACTCGACCGGATTATTACCTCCCCCGGCATTTGATACCGGCGTTAAGTAGTTCAGCAGCTAGCTTCAGCCGATGTATTTCGCATTGGGTAATGCCAGGCCACGGTGCCCATCCAACTTAAGGCTAGGCTGGTAACGCTCCTGTAGCTCCTCTGGATTTACACGGGGTCGTGGGCGACGGTGATCACTTACCATCAGGTGACCCGTACGCTAGTTTGCCGTGTTCTATCCATAGAAAAAAGAAGATCGATGAACAATAACTGTTATTATTTCGTCACTCTGGCAAAGCGCGGCGTTCAATATTTAGCGAATTGAGGAGCAACGGAAGTGGCTAACTGAATGTCCTATTACTAGCTTCCTAGGTTCCCTATGTCTGCTCTTCTAAGAGCAGCATACATTATTATATATTATTTTAACCTCTTGCATAGTAGAAGCCAATATTTTTGTATGATGTATGTAATATTGAACACAAAAAAATATAGTTACCCAGTTTATTTAGTGAATGCGTGGTGAGTTACATTTTTAGGGTTCAGTTTCCAAAGGTCAAAATGGGACACTTTAACGAGTGTATCACACGTGTGCGCGTCATAATCTACAACATGATTATATTTCTTCTTTTTTCCTCTAAATAACTAAAGTTTAACCAATTACAAATAAACACACTTTAAGCGACATTGGGAAAAAACTACCATAGAGTAATACCTTTTATTACTACAGTATAAAATACCTTTAAAAAAATTAAAAGAATGCACGCACGCCTCATATAACAACTAGAAAGTTACCAATGTACATACAATAGCTATAACAAACATTTGGGCTGCAATATGCGATAGCAAAAACAAAAGATGTCCATCCTCTTTACCTGGGACTTACCGGTCACACATCTTTTTCTAAGAACAGATAAAAGGCTATAGAAATTTAGTACATATTATTAGCGTATTGGTCACAAAAAATATTTTGTTTTCAAAGAATGAATATGAAATGTGTTTATGGCGTGTATTAAGCTTAAGTTTAATGCTACACACAATATTTTAAGTTGTTTACTAATATATAAGAGGCCGTCATGGCACAGTGGAACGTTTTAATGTAAGCACAGTGACTGCTGGTTCAATTTTAGTCGTGGGAATAAATCAGTTTGGTTTCCACGCTCTAGTAAAACAAAAATGTGGCGTCGAATCAATTTAACGCAATACGTACTGTCACGAATTCGTGTAGAAATTAGAGAAGGAAGTGTCAATATCCCAGTGTTCAAATATATGTACATATTTATGTATTTTCCAATTAACACCTATAAAATATTTCCGTTTCCAAGTAATTGAGAGACAAGGACGTTAAAAACGGAATTCCCGAAATCTTGTCCTAATTAAAAAGAAATATATATATATATATATATATATATATATATATATATATATATATATATATATATATATATATATATATATATATATATATACCTATCATTATTTTTTGAATTCTATCGATGATACAAATAAACTTTTGACATTGCAAAGACAAATTTTGTGACCAAAACGCGGTGTCATGCCCCAAAACTATAAAGCTTTAAACACACTTTACGAAACACGATTTCGGAAGTTGAGATAAGGGCATTAATGGATTGACTGACATAAATGTGACGTCACTCCACATATTTCAGGCGATCGCATGTACGCACGTCCAGTGTAAAATAAACTTAGAAAGCTAATATATTTTATATGTCACGTTAGATGGTCATAGGCCCAGTTAGGTTGGTCGGTTAGCTAGGTTATCAGATAGTTGGGTTATATTTTCGTATGCGTGGTCCGGCTTACGCGTTAAGGGTTAGATTAGGATCGTGCATTAGCATTTTCTAAGGTGATTTTGTTTCGGCTGTCTTGAGGTCATGTGTTTAAGTTAACACGCGATTTTTATACCGACCTTTATAGACCATTACGTATGTGGAAAATGGAATAAAACGTGCCTTTTTAGTGCCTTATCGTTATTGTTTGGTACTTTAGTAGTGGTAGGTACTTTTAATTTTCATTATGTGCTAGTTTTCATTATAGATTTACTTTTATTTAACTTTAAGTTTTACTTTAAGTTCTACTGATTTACTTTTATTTAACTTTAAGTTTTACTGAAGAAAGTTTTACTGAAGAAAGCTTACAAGATAGACTGTGAATTCGATCCACACTTGAGCTAATTTGTTATTTTTGTTCTTTTATTTAATATTTTTTTCTTGTTCAGAGCAAGCACGAGCACGCCGTTTCCAGAGTAATGAGGGAAAACACGTCACTGAGTTCCGCAAAAAAATATGGAAAGCCTCAAAAAAGAAGTTTTGAACATTTTATACTATATAAGCTTTAAATTCAGATACTCATCTATTGTATACAAACCATAATTTTATGTACTAAACGGACACCCCCCTACAGGAAGATTGTAGTAATTTTCTTTTTTTTTATTTACGTAATAGTTGTATTAAGTGGTATTTTAATTTTTATATTAACAATTATACTATACATCACCGCACACTAAAGTGTGTATGTATTTATTTAATACTAATGTAGCAATGATGATGAATTTGCTAGGTCTTGTCCATAAAAAAAAACTGAACTATATTACATTAATCATTTCAATATTTAAACCATATTGGTGCATAGTTACTTCGGGCGCTTAGTCAGGAGTCATCTCCACCGTATCACCAGGACGAAGGGCCAAGTAAACTCAGTCAGTCAGTCAGTCTTTATAAAATATTTAGTACAATAGCTAAATATAATATAATCTAGCAATTATGTGAAGTGGTTGTACGTAATTATCGTAAGCTACACTGTCTGCCTAACAACGTTTTAACAGTTAACCGGTAGTGGTAATTTCGGGCAAGATTAATTGATAAGGCGTAAGGAAAGGTAGCAAACTTCACTTAATAACTCGTTACGACTAAATAGTTATGTTCGAGGTGTTTATTATGAGAAATAATGGGCGTGCATTTATTTTGTGTTAGTATTTGTTAAAATTTGAGAGAGTTGTATTATAATTGAAAATTGGTTCCTTTTCTCTACTTAAGTGAATTATATTACTTAATAAGTTTCAGGGTAGGCAGAGGAAATTTGAGAACCTAGTGTTAAGACACTCTGTTCTCATAACGACACTATATATTATAATGATTTAGTATAATATTTAAATTTATTTATTATGTAAAAGAAATTTTCGTTTCAATGATATGGGCTGTCAGGGGGATACTTTTTAAGTAGTGACTCTCTGTTATGTCACCTTCATATACAAAAACTGCATATCACTAATGAAATATTGACCAACATTCGTAACAGTATGTAATTTTTGTAACAAACGAAAATTTTAATATTTTTATTAGTAGCTTTATATTGAAGGGATAGTGGCACCAACGTTAACATAGTATACTTTAACTTTGTAATGGACGACCGAAGACAAAATACATAGTTCTTACTTTTTACATATTACCCGGTCCGTATTACGTAGATTGGGGAGGCAAAATAAATTAAAAGAAAAGTTAATTTTTTCTTTAACTATCGCTAGCGAAAGTTATAATATTGAATTCAAAAATATTTGTTTATTTATTTGTATAGAGATATTGAGTTTTTTAACAAACGTTTTTCAGAAAAATTGCCGTAAATAATTTGCAATTTTATAAAAACTATTTATTTTTCATATGTCTATGATATAAAAATATAATGCCGACAGATATCAATATTATCATACATTTTATTAGTCTCCTAAAATTTCATATGAAGAAACAAATACAAATATAATTCCATTATTTTTACTCGTCAATGCCGACAAAACGAACAAGTGAGGTAAGGTTTATTACTAATATCCTAAAAATGCAACAACAAAAGAGCACCGTACGACTGTTTACCTGTGTGTCGTAAAATTTTTTTTGATAGAAATGTCTACATACTAAATTTCCCCGCTCTGATAGACAAAGCGCAGCGTTAAGTACCGTTTCTCAACAAATGATATCTTAAATTATTATATTAAATCAATGAAAAATGCAGTTGCAATAAAGAAAGTGCAACGCGGACTTCATTAGGTTTGTCTATCTTTGTTTTTAAATATCGTATAGGCAAGTTAAATTAACATGTACAAAAATAAAAATAAATAGAGACTGAAAGTTAAAGTTACCATAGCCGTCTCATATGCCTATTAACATTTTCTTTATTTTCAGTTTAATACTTTTATTTACGGATTTTATTTTGTAACTGAGAAATATATTTTACAAACATATATTTTACAAATTATTAAAGAAAAGTAATTTTAGTATCTAAATTGCTTAAAATTCAAATCGTTTCTAACAGGGCCATGCAATATTGATCACACAAGTATTAATGAGGGTTACGAAACAGTTTCGGGGTTGTGATTCATTAAGCGATATATCGCCGGCTCAAACTCTGAATAAGGCAAAGAATAAAATGAAAACAATTTATTATTACATATTTTTATTAGATTTTTTTTTTGTTTTATTAATTTTTCTTAAATTATAGTTAATCTCTATTTAGTTTCACGCTGTATCCCGTGCATGGCAGGGTAGGCAGAAGGAACTTGGGAACCTAGTGTTAAGACACTCCGTTTCACTTCTGTTTACCACTTTGTGCATAATTTAAGTCGAGCAATGTCTCACCTTGGTGCTAGAGCGAAGAAATGAAAACATTAAATATTTAAATAGAAAATATTAAATATTTAATTTCCTCGAGTGGGATCGAACCTACAACCTGTCATTTACAGTAACACGCTTGTACAGTTGTGCCACGACAGGCCTATATATAGTTATAGTTGAAAGATCTAAACAAAAAAATAAGTGTCCTTTAGCTTAGTTTCAATTTTCATAAGTTGCCAGCATTTTTATGCATGGTTTTTATGAAGTAAAAAGGAAATCTCATTTTATCCTGCTCCTGTAGCTATTTCCTAAACTCCTGTAAGTGCTAAGGACAGTACATCTTAAAAAAAGTATAGAAACACTTCTAACCTAAATTTTAACTTTCTAAGTCTACTAGTTGGTTCTATGTTTTTTCTGTCAGTAAGAACTGTCTGTCTGCATTAAAGAAGAGTAAAAAAACCTATACATATACAAAAATAATAAAATACTTACAAATAAAATTTGTTAGCTTGTGCCCTTGCGTTACAACAGGCCTCAAAAATAAATCGGCTAACAATAGAAGCAGAATTTTAAATATTATGTGATTTCTTAACTTAAAAAATTGTATAAAATAGTTTTGTATTAAATTCGATTAATTTAAAAAAAAAAAAAAAACTTTTTTTTACTGTTTTAAATTATTTAACATATTTTCGTGGAACATATTTACACATAAACATATTTTCTAAATGACATTTGTACCAAATAGCACGTCTGCACACGTCACATCATCGCATACTCGAACGTATTTGATAATACATTGCTAGCACGCGAGCACACGTGCCTCGGCCTTCCACGACAAATGCAAATGAATAAGCTTCCATATTAACCGGCTAGAGGTTGATCATTATTAAAAAATAATAATTACAAATATATAATAATTAAAAAAAAAATACAAATAAGTATTAATTTATTCCTTAGAGATTTAAGGGTGTTTTGTCCGCCAATTAGAAATTAAGTAGAAAACTGAAGCTCGTCTATGACAAGGTAAATGTACGAAATACAATCGGCTCGGCAGGTGCTGTGTTTCCCCATTAGCGTTGCCTCAATCTAGATAGCATAGACACAGTCTAACTTTTTATAATGACTGCCAAAAAAAAACATCCTGTATGAGCAGTAGCGCAAATTCGGGCGGTACCAGCCAGTGCCGGCACCCTGTATAATTGCCCGTCTGTCTTCCATGTGTGTATGATCACTAATCTATGCTTCGCTAACTTCAAACATTTCACAAGTAAACATTTCTGTAGCACTCGCCTTCTTTGTATTGGACTTTTTTTTATTGACTTTGTTTAAGCATTATTCGCTAACTTTTCCTACGGGAAGTTTATGTAGCGTGACAATTATTAATAATATAAAGTAAAGCAAGCAAATGTATACAGTTAGTTTCCATTTATCTGGTCTAGATTTAATTATAAATTAAATTGCCTTAGACACACCGATGTCTCACTTAGGAAATGGTCAATAAACTCATATTCTGGAACGTGAATTACTCAGTGTGGAAACAGTATGAAAAATCTGTTGAAAACGATTTAACGGTTGATTAGCCCGATTGAAACAAATTAATGGTGTTGACATACAGGTCTAGTATCGTGGCATCTGGCCATCCCACATCGACCGTGGGACAGCTGCGTGAACGAAACGCAACAGTGGTGAATCGATTAACTCGAATCGATTTTTTTCAGTATAACGGTATCTGGATGATTTACATCTCGATAGTTATATTGCAATTTGTGAGCGTGATCTATGAAATTTTCTATTGCGGGTAAACGTTTGCTCATTGAAGCTTCAATTGTGATTTCTTAAGCCGCGACGACGCAATGGCACGAATGTACACAACATAGATAAGCGTCCAGTTCTCTGCGACCCTTGGCCGGCGTTCAGTTTCATCAGTTTAAACGCGTATGTAATAGCGTACAGGAGCTGTGGTAGATCTAATTAGACTGGCGAGGTGACACATTGTCACCGGTCGCACGATTTCAATGTCCGGCGAGACGTGACGAGTTACGCGTGGTCGCCGTTTTTATTTCTGCCAATGACGGGTGTCGAGGCGTGGTGCGACCGCTGCAGATTCACCGTCATAACAAAGCTAGCTGTGGATCCTATCACGATAGCGGAAGGTCCATTTTAAGATCGTCTTATCGGGTTATTAGTTGATTGCTGTGTAACCGGTGAGAAGTGGGTGTGATATGTTTTTTCATAGAGCCCAACACACGCCCACAATTTGAAATCATTAACAGATGAATGTAATCGAGGTTACGTTACGCTATTACTAAATCGATTTTAATGTAATATCAACAATTTATTTCAAACTGATTAATCTACTTGTCTGGAATTCGTTTAATATGTAGGCATTTTCTGAGAATTATCTTGTATATATCTATCGAATTAAAACATTGTTATTAGAGATCAAATAACGCGTTGATT
The DNA here is from genome assembly GCA_019049475.1 of Eueides isabella. Taxonomy (NCBI): domain Eukaryota; kingdom Metazoa; phylum Arthropoda; class Insecta; order Lepidoptera; family Nymphalidae; genus Eueides; species Eueides isabella. Next base: position 9,972,631 of record CM032399.1, read on the forward strand.
CGATTGAACAGTAACGTAATTGTAGTTAGAATTTGTTAAGTAATCCGGACGAGATATCTCGGAGATTCGATTGGGCTTTATGTATTGTCCGCTATTCTGATTATGACGTGACTGGCACATCTGTCTGTCGTAGCACGCGCCTCCCGCCAAAACGGGGGTCACTGACCTTTTATCTGTCAAAAAAAAGTATTTGGTAGCCTGTTTTGTGTTTATATCTCCTTGTTTCTAAGCTAACATATAATTTTCTTATATTTTAAGAGTGCAATAAAAATTATATTAGTTATAAAAAAATATTCCTTCTCACATCTACTCTTATTATGTTTAATAAATGTTATTACATAAAATAGTGATAAAACTTACTTTTTATTTTTTATAATTTTACATATGAAACTATAGTATTTTTTTAAAAATAAGGAGTGTTGTTGTAAAGCATATTACAAAGGCCTGATTTTAATCTGGCTGATTTCGGTTCCCATAGTACATGCAAGTAATGGGAGTTATCGACGACATATCTCGATATATCGATAGCATTCACACGTAGCACACGCTCTGGCCGTCTATCAATAGAGATGGACTGGCGGTGCTTTGTACCCGTATCGATTTGATATCGATTTTTCGACGGCGGTCCTGTCACTCAAAGTTTTTGGTGTTTTTTATAACTTGATATATAATCTATGCTGTAGTTTGATAGAAAATTATTTTGAATTTGATAATATCTGGATGAAATAAGTTTTAATTATAAATATATTAAATATAAATTGAGATTGCAATAATTATGAAAACAATAACAAATGGCGGTAAAAGAGGAGCATACATTTTTATTTTTATTCTAATTTCAGTATATAATACGCATTGTCGCATAGTGAGTAGAAAATTGACTGACTTATCTGCTAAGTATATACTTTCCTTCTAAAAAAAATAAATAAATTTAAATAATAAAACTAAAATATAATTGTCATGTAAACTATTTTTAATCTGTATTAAAAGAGAATATTTTTTAACTAGTAAGCGCTGTAAGCAATAACCCGTAATATAATCATAAATAAATAAATATATTTTTTTATTCCCTTTCCACAATAACTTGAGCTGCTGCACGTAATAATTAAACTGATATTATTAAGTTGTGTATAGACGTGAGATATCGAGTCGGCAATCTTAAATGGCCGCCGTAAAACTAAACCATAGATGCTGGAGATTGTATTAACACTAAAATTTTAATAGAAATTTAATTTAATATAATAAAATACAAACTGAAATGAGATATATTTAAATTATGTATTATAAATATGTTAAAAAATATCCTTTTTATGAGTTTTAAAAATAACAAGTTATGTTTTGGTAAATTAATAAAATTACCCTCTACTTAGCTTCACGCTGCATCTCGCACATGGCGGAGTAGGCAGAGGTAACTTGGGAACCTAGTGTTATGACACTCCGTTCTAATTTAGTTCCTCACTTTCCGCTGTATCTGAGGCATTGTGTGTTGAGTGTTTACTTTTAAAATATTAAATATTTCATTTCCTTGGGTGGCAATCGAACCCACAACCTGTTGTTTACACGCTTGAGGCCCCGTGCCACTAAATGAAATATGGATTTTATTAATAAAAAAAAATATTAAAATATATTTATTCATAATAGTTTAGTATAAAACTAAAATAGTTATCTTAATCCATAAAAATCTAAAAACACTCTCTTATACCAGGTTAAATTTCAGCCACTGAGTTCAGTGACCGTTAAAAAGTTCACAATGAAAAAAAAAAGTGGGTAAATTTGAAAATACAATGTCAATAGCCGCCGGCCGGACCTGCCCTACGCGCCCTTGGCTTGCGATAGGGGGATGACCCACCCCGATGGACGCTGCCCGCTACTTCATCTTCGCAAGACGTAGACTACTTTAGAAAAATGGTTGTTTAACAAAAAAAAAAAACAATAAGGAAATGAAATATGGGTTATATCCTACAATAAAAGATGGATAAAAAGATAAATTAAGCATAAACATTAATTATTTATTTAACATTTGCGTGTCAGTTTTGTTAATTATAAAATATGCGAACCAGAGGAGAATATTAGTTATAAACTACTTCCTTTAAGTTTAAAATTCCTTCTTATTTTGTCATTTTTAAATATATAATAAGTATTTTAAATGAAACACTTTAAACGGATTAATCGCGTATATTGAATGGTAAACATTTTTGGGAAACCCGACGTTTCGAAAACTTTACAGTAGTCCGTGGTCACGGGTAGACCACAGACCGGTAGGTGTCTACCCGTGACCACGGACTACTGTAAAGTGTTCGAAACGTCGGGTTTCCCAAAAATGTTTACCATTCAATATACGCGATTAATCCGTTTAAAAGTGTTTCATTTAAAATGTATAACAATCGCGAAAATCAAAGACATTATTATATAATAAGTATTTGTTGAATTGCGACTAAATCAATATAAAAATATATACTTATTTCTATGTACTACAATTCATTTTAGCCCCAAAACTGTTTTGTTGTTTAGGTACCTCATATTTATAATTGTAATTTTTGACGTCAAATTATATTTGTGACTTATTTACCCTTATTTATTTGTATTTTAGAATTAAAATAAATAAGGGTTGACATTGACTTTTGTATTTTGATAAAAAAAAAATGATATTTCAGTGTCAAAAAATATATAAATATAAATCTTACGCAAACGTAACGGGTCAACGTTTATAACAGCTGATTGTCAAACTGTCCCCTCAGCCGCGGCCTTGAACTATACCACTATTTAATTTATGCAAATGGCTTCAATGAATTTTGTGTTTGAATTTTTACATTACTTTATTAAAATTTGGTAATTTAAAATGAAACTGATTAATTTTTGGTTTACAACATAAGCATTAATTAAATGAAATACGAATTTAATTTTTGTTTATCAATAATTATATTGTCTTTAACATCCAATTTTTTTGTTAAATTTTAAAAGTGCACTACAAAATAGTTTCTTAATATCACGGTACGATGCGCTAGTTAAGCCTTTGACTCAAGTTGCGAGGTGAAATTAAAAATAGAATATTCAAATAACCATTTAAGCAACAGTGAAATCCACAAAAAAACTATGGAAAAAAAATGTTTAAAAGCGTGAAAATAATATCAGTTGATGTTCGATCGTAAATCTGTCCCCTAGCATTGACCTTGAGCGACCCCACTATTGAAATTAAAACTCCGAGGTTACTGGCACTTTGCACTGCACACCCACGGGACTATCGGCTCGGTGATTTGACAATTTTATTTATTAATGTCAAAATTTTGTAGGAAATAAATTACTATTTCTTATTGTTTGTTATTAAAATATCCTAAACACTTTATTTCAATATTTTTTCTCGTTATTTTAATCGCCTATACAAGCTTTTTGCTTTATACTTAGATATATAAAAGATATCGAGAAAATTAGGAAACTGAAATATTTTTGACGGGGTTACTATGTTATAGTTCCTGGGTAAATAAAAAGTTCAAAAGTAGCCATATGTTGTGTAGAATTTACGTTGAGTTTCGTCATTGAATTTTCGATTGCAAAATTTCGTCGCTATAATAAATAAAATGGATAGAAATACTATTATTGTAAGTTAATTTTAAAAAGTTTTAGAAAATATATGCATTTAACTTAACTAAAATAAATAAATTGTATGATTAAAACAAGTAAATTTTTGTATGTATGTTTGTAAAACAAAAGTCATTGTAACTACCAGCCGATTCCTAGGCCGAAGTCTAAAAAAGTCTATTCTTCTATTCATAAAAGTCTATTCATAAACGCACTCACAGACTAACTAGGTATGCAGAGTGGCCACGAAAGTTATAATCTATATTGAAAAAGTTTTTTAACCTATAAGTATATTGTAAGGATAAGCTTTCTAATCGGAATTTGAATTATCTTAATAAAACACTCTCTTTCTCAGCTTCACACAGTATCCGGCACATGGCAGGATAGGCAGAGGGAACTTGGGAACCTAGTATTAAGACACTCCGTCCCACTTCCGTTCCCCACTTGATAAATCACAATCATAATTAATATGATTTTTTATTTTTTTTATTGTATTCGTTTATTTTTAGAGTATATAAGTAATGTATCTTAAGGGTTTTTGTCAACATCTAGTTACCATTGTTTATTCTTTTTATTACAAATAGCTAGTTTTTTTTCTGTGGATTTAGTAGACGTCTTTAATTTCATAAATCTTCTCTTAGAAAGTGTACGCCTCTACACTATATAAAAGCAATATTACAAAATAATTCTAATATACGCGTAATCGATGGCCAAATATCTATACAATTGGAGGCCAACGTCCACCATGTCCATTGATTCGGCTTTCTTTAAGAAATCACGTCGAACGCCGGAAGACAATTCGACGCGCACCACGCAACCAGAACGATAACTGACCAACAGAATATTTCACACAAAAAACAACCGTATTACATAATTACAATAAAGTTTAAATTCATACACCTTATTTGTCCCATAAGACTAAATTAATAAGTAAATTAAAATGCACTTTAATTATATAGAAATAAAGTTAATTTTCTTTTACATTCAATAAAAAGGCTCGATTCCTTCGTGTTACGGGCGAATGCAGGGGATGTAAACGCTAAGTCACCGACAGATGATGTTCCGCCCTGATAGATCGCGAGGTGTGTTTTAAAAACACTTTGGAAATGTTAATGTTATAGACGACTGATCAACACTTGTAACGCTTTTAAATTTATTTCTAATTATAGATCTGTTCTTTTTCTTTTGAGTTATATCGGATCCGGTTTTAAAAATGTGTCAAAAAAGAGAAGTACGGATAAAATATTGTGCATACTTTTATTAACCTTTTTAATTGTATATATTTTCATAGTACACTTAACGTATTTAAAGAAATAGTCGCAAAATTGCATTTTATTAATCAATGAATTTGTAATAAAAATCGTTTATGGTTTATATAAAAAAAAAACTTGAAATACTCTTCATATTCATAAAATTCATTTAAAAATATAAAATCAATAATTAAACAAACCTGTACTTTGAAAGTAACGTTGAAGTCTTTCGTATATTACTACGTATGTGTAGCACATGTCGCTACGATTCGCTACGTAAAAATATTGATCATCTGTTAATTTTTTAAAACTTATTTTTAAACAATCAATAAAGTTGTTTTCATAGTACAATGGGAAGTATATTTAATTTATTGAAATAATACCACGACATATACACACGCGGCATTTAAATTTAAAATTATTTAGAACATTAGACATTCCGTGAATCACAATAAAAAAAGCTCCACCAACGAATCCCCTCTACACGTCAACAGCGCACACCAATCAAGCTTTCATTAGTATCAAACAATCAATATTCATATCCCATGCGAAATCTTCATAACGTAGAAAAAACATCCATGATAGATGATCCAGCGCGACGACTGCGCTCGCAAAATGAAATTAAAAAGAACAAGCCATATCACTTAGCCGCACACAGGCGAGTTTTTATTAAAAAATTCTACATATCTTCGTCGCCTTTATCTTACCCACCCCCACGTTGGATGAGACGGAGTGAAAAACACCCTTGCTAGAAAGGGACAAAGTGGGAATACGAAAATTATAATTGCCAACTGTACGTAAATTAACACCGCGGATTCACATTTTGTCTCATTCTGGCTTTTCGTTCGGAGCGAGACGGTTTTTGTTTGTGTGTAGGACATTTGCATACATGTATAGGTATTGTAGCACACAATGCACAGAGCACAGAAGCAGATCGAAGGTATCGGCAGTCTAATTTATTCGTTGCATTTCGGATGCGCGGCTGCATAATGGATACGGACATACTTTATTGAATAGGAGCCATGGGAAATGCTTCTTTATAGAATTCAATTGTATTAATGGTGGTGAAAGTCTTGTAGTTACTGTTTTTACTTAAGTCATTTATTTTAAAAAGTATTTTATTTATTTTTTTGTTTGTTATATATGATATTTTATTCTTTTATACCTATGTATATAGAAATACTAAAGCAATACGTATAAGTAGTATTTTTAATTTTTAGCGGCACAAACTTGTGACTGTAAACGATAGGTTATGGGTTTGATCTCCACTTGGGAAATGAAATATTTAATATTTTCAAATTAAATACTTAATGTTTTCATTTCTACGCTCTGGTTACAAGGCAAGCGCGGCGTTGAGTTCCGCCATTCAACACGTAATGCCTTAAATTCCGTGGAAAGTGGGTAACGGTAGTAGAACGGAGTGTCTTAACACTAAATTCCCAAGTTACCACTGCCTACCCTGTCGTGTGCCCGATACAGCGTGAAGCTGAGTTCTGGGACTGTTGTGGTGACAGAAGCAAAAATATATGAGGCGTTCAGCAATTAGCAAGCCACTTCTCTAAAACTCATAGGAAAATGAGGAAGGTAATTATCACAACAACAACGGAGTGTCATAACACTAGGCTCCACAGTTCTACCCTCCTATGTGCGGAATAAAATATATATATTTTTTATTTCATTACAGCTATTTAACGTGTGAGGCTCTTGGATCGTTGCCTTTTTTTAATCTCGATTTATTTAGAAATGCTTTATTTCCATTTGTTTTTCAATTTTTCAACTGTAAATGCGGTTTTCGTTATCATATTTTGGACAACCTTTCTTTAACAGTTAAGGTTTTATTTAAGTCGGTTGATAAATAAAATGGTTACGTTAGTTTAAAATATTCAATCCGACAAATTGTATATTAATCTATCTGAATTTTTAATTTTCAAGTTTTTTAGAAAGTATATTATTGAGATAAGTACTTAAATCAAGTAGTGCGATTCAAACGGGAGAAATGGAGAAGAAGAATACTAAACAATATATAATAGTTAGCAATAATGAAAAGAAAATTAGCACATAGTTTTTTACTCTTTCGTAAACTTATCTTAAAAAGTAGCAGTAAAAATAGATATTTTAAATTCCAAAAAAAAAATCTTAGATAAATATTACTGAATAATGATGTAATCTTATCGAGTACTTTGCATTATCTTTATAGAAAATATTTTCTTATGGCAATGGTATACATTTTTTGTTTTCAAGTTTACTTACCTCAAAAAAAAATCATAACCTTTATAGGATCACTTTGTTATGTTCAATTACTAAAACCATTTATTAGAGACTACGTGGAGGTATCAATTTCAATTTGATATCAAATATTCAGGTCTATTGCCCTTTGAAGCACAGAAAAAATCCAGTTTCTAAGTCTAGAAGTAAAAATACTGGCTATGTATGGCTTTTGCTGCATTTTGTGTAAAATTGCCGATAATCTTAGTTAGATTTTAGACTTCCCGACGACCTAGAAATTTCGCATAAAATTTACTAATAATAATTTATATTTAAAATAACGAAAAACTATTACAAACATATATTTTGTTTTTAATTTCATATAAAAAAAACTCCAGAATATTTCAGTTTGTCAGCTTTAATAAGTGGTACTTATAATTTTGGAACTTATACCTATGGAAACATTAAAATGCAAATGCGACTCGCACTACACCGGTTATTTTTGAAGATTTTTCCGTTATTATTATACTCAGCTTTTCGCTGTATCCCGCACATGGCAGGATAGGCAGAGGAAATTTACAAACATAGTGTTAAGACACTCCGTTCCACTTTCATGTCCCACTTTCCGCCGAATTTGAGGCATTGCGTGTTGAATCGTGGAACTCAACGCCGCGTTTTGTCTTGTTACCAAAGCGAGGAAATGAAAACATTAAATATTTAGTTTGAAAATATTAATTTATTAAGTTAGAAAATTTTCCTTCACTCTGTTAAAAACAACTTTGGTAATTCCACAAAGGTAAAAGAATGCACGTATCGTTAATTTAAAATTACGATTATATTTAACGTTTTAATAAAACAACGTTGAGACAAAAATATATTTTATGTTTAATGTAAGCATAATCATTTTAATTATCAAAATATCAAATAATATTAAAAAGACAAGCAACTTCACGTTGTATCCGTCATAGCAGGGTTACAGATGGTTGGAAAGATTTACTTGAGAAGAGGAAGAGTTTGTATAGAAAATAATCGATGTGTCTTTGCTGGGATCAAATCCAAGACCATATCATTTGCTGCTGACAATGTCACTATATCACTGCGCCACGACGGCCTAATAACTCAGAGTGAATCAATACAAAATATATATAATATAAATCAAATAATAAGCAATATATATATATACATATATATATACATATATATGTATAAATAATTTATATAGATTCATTCGTAGCGTCGCGTACGCAAAACAATGGCGACGACGGTTGACCTCGCGCGCGGCCACCCCATGTCTTGCCTCCCGGTAGCGCCGCGTGCAATTAATATGCCGAGCCCGCGTGTAGTTGGATTGATTGGACTGGAGCATGTGATTTTTTTTTGCTATAGCAATAAATAACAAACTAGAACTACTTTTAATATTTTTTTAAAGTGTTATTCCACATTTAGAAAAGGAAAATACTTTTTAGACAACATATAAAACTATAAAAAGTTGAATTTCCTTAGAATACTGTTGAATTAGTGCGTGTTTAAATACCGCTAAACAAGTAAAAAAGTAAAGACATATGTCATAGTATAAACACAGTTGATAGTATATGTATATGTATTTAATAGTTAAAAAGATGAGCAGTGTTACTTGTTGAGATCACAGTTAGTATAAAATTGAGTCTATAATTTAAAGAGAACTGTATGAATAAGTTATTTATATTACTGTTACTTAAATGCCATCATGTATATTTTTTGTAAAAATATCCTAGTACGAATATAGTATTATATTCGTACTAGATAATCGTATATATAATCGTATATATAATAGTAAACGAAACTATACTATCAATCTTTATATTAATTTGTATACATATAATCCAAAATAATATATTGTTTTAAGTATGTTGAAGCTAAATTACAAAGAGGTAACAAAATAAGCATATAAAAAAACTTGTAAGCCTTTACAAAAATATTTATCAATTAAAATTATCTAATTACAACGACCAAGCTATACCGGTTGACACATAACCCGTCCAAGTTTTCTTTTGCGAAAGAAGAGAGAGAATTTTTGATCAATAATTGTCACTGGGCGGTGAGGGGGGCGAGGCGGGGGCGGGCGTCGTAGGGGCTGGGGTGGTAATTACCAGTGCGTTTTGTTACCGAGATGATAGGCGCGAAAAATGGTTCGCGCGTGCCTTTACGTGTCTCCTTTAGTTTTGAATATTCAAGCCGGCCTCTTGGCCTGATGAAATATTGAATAGACTGAGTAATTTATTCCCTGTAGAGATCTTTCGAACGAACGAACGTTCAGTTCGGATATTGAAATTAGATGGTAAGAAAGCGTTCGTTTGACGTGTCCTAAAGTAAGGAGTACGGTAGCGCCCTGATTGATATTATTTTACCTGCCTGCGTCTTCGTTTTCGTTTTCTTATTAATGTTTCCTCAATGTAATGTAACTAAATGTTTGAATGAGTAAATTTAAGATAAGTATGTACATTTCAGTATGTTTTTAATAGATATACACAAACAATCATATTGTGGTATAAATAAACATGTAAATTCGTGATGTTTTTATCTCAATTATTGGAATATTGTATAAATTTGGTATGTTGTATAGTGGAAATGAACACCGCAAGTTTCCTCACCCTTTTTCACCTTCATATTGAATAGTGGGAAATGGAACAGAGTGTCTTAACACTAGGTTTCCAAGTTGCGTGAAACTGAACATTATATTTAGGATAGGCAGAAGTCTAGTAGGCAGAAACATTATATTTAGGATAGGCAGAAGTCTAGTGATAAGAGACTTCTATCTCCACGCACTGTAAAATTTTCGGGATATGTTGCGAAGTTTCATGCTGCCTTTTGTATTTCTACTAGAGCAAGAATTGAACCCATAATCGTCTCGTTTACAATGATATACAGCGCCTTTGTTAATTATTGATTAAATACATATGTAATAAGATTACTTTATTGGCATTCAGTAATAAGTGCGTCATCACATATAAAACAATGATAAACATAACAACAATTTAGAAACCTATATAAAAACAATAATTTAAAACACAAAATCATATTAATTGTCAATGTTACGCGTGGAAGTAGAGTAAAATGGGTAAATATTAAGAATTTCTGAGTGCGTACAGACAAGCTATTGCACTTAACGCTTTGAATATGCAAATTCATGCTTCTCATCGCTAGCAGTGTGTCGTGCGAGGATTGCGGACAGGGAAATGTACTGAGTGGATTGATTACGAAAATTGTAATTTAGCTTAAAAATATTTATAAAACTATAACAACTTCCACGTACAACTGCGTCGAATATTTTTAGTTATTAAAATTTAACATGTGAAGTTCTTATAATCTATGTTGTCTATGTTAAAGTAGGGGAACGGAAGTATTACGGAGTGTCTTAACATGAGGTTCCCAAGTTCCCTCTGCCTCCCCTGTCATGTGCGGGATACTGCCCAAATTTGAGTTTAGTCTATGTAAAGTTCCGCCACTTAACACACATTATCATAAAATTGGCGTAAAGTGCAGAACAGAGTGTCATAACTAGGTTTTCAAATTTCCGTTTGCCGGCCCTGCCATGTGTGGGATATGCGTGAAACGGAACAAAATAAAAAAGAAATCGTAAAAACAAACAATTCTATGCTTACTTTGAAACTCAATAGAAATCTCCACATTTTATGGACCAAATCCTAAGGAGAGGGTGGTTAATGAATAAAAAAATTCCCATTTTTTTCATAGCACAGTGATTAGTTACCCTCATAATGAGTGGTGTGTGTGTGTGTTTGTTGTGCGTAGGGGAGGATTTTTAAAATCGTATATGACACGGCAAGAGGGATGATTATAATATTCCATCGATGTCGCGATGAGAAAATACTTTGTCATGTTCGTTTCATTTATAAATTCTATAGCAAATTTTTGTAATGTATGTTTTATATTTATACTTTTTAACATAAATATTTTTGTGATTTTTATTTTCATTTTATAGCATGTGCAGGGTAGGCACATAGTTGGGAACCTAGTGTTAAGATAGTTCATTCAGTTCCGCCGAAGGTAGGTAGATATTGCGTGTCGAGTGGAGAAACTCGACGCTTGCCAGCTTGCTACTAGAACAAAGAAATGAAAATAAGAAATATTTAATTTCCTTGAATAGAGTTCGAACCCACAATCTATCCTGTTTACAGTTATAGTTTACAGCCCCTGCGCCACTACAGGCTAAATTATAAATTACTATTTGTATTTTAAAATTTAAAAACACACTACACAAATAAATTTATTTTAGACATTTGTATTACAAAAAAAAATATGATAATTTTGTTATTATCAACAAGTAGCTATAGAAGAATACATAGTAAAAAAAAAAGGTTTTATACAGAGTCAGTTCAGAAGTCACTTTGAGTTTTCAATATCAACGTTATTTCTCGTTTATTCCTGAAAAAAAAAACAATTACTTTATCTAAAATAAGAAAGCACAATAACTTTAAAAGTAATTAAGGCTAATAAGCTCATATAACTGTAACGTACTTATGTCAAGAGTGAATTCTTAAAATCTGCGCTGTTTTCCCCAATTCGATGTAACGTAGCCGCAAACGGCGTGTCAAGGTGAACCCCAAATGAAATCGGCTAAGTATCACACACATATAAAAAGAATAAGTGTACTGCCTGAAGAAATGGGGGCTTTCTTACTTTTGCCTCCCTTCGTCGTTTCATGTCCATTATAAGATGAACTCCAAGCAAAAGTATCAAGACGTTTGATATATTTTAGAACTATGGAAACGCGACGGGTGCGGGGGTTTAGAGAAAATGGTTCTCATTCAAGTAGGGATGTAAGAGTGACTCAAGTTAAATTAAGAATGTGGAGCTCGTATTTTCTTTTACTTTTTTCACTCACTTTGTTTGTTGACGGAGACTTTTTTGACATCGCGGACTTTGCGTGCGTTTTCCTTTTTTAATTCTTGAGGCGTTCGTGTATACACACCCTTATGTTACACTTTATCGTATAAGGTGCCTTCGGAATATTTTTTACGGTGTATTAAGGGATTTTTGTATGGGAAGGTGTGTTCTTTGGATTACCCGCGCTTTGAAGTCCCTGATTAAGGTTTAACATTATGTTGTGTTTGTTTGCTTGAAAATTGTGAATGAGTACGTTGTAATATAAGAAATAGCATTTACTGAGGTTTGCGAGGCAATAAAAATTAGATATCGTGACAAGTCACGATTTCTAAGAAACAAATCGCCGCTGACCAGAAAAAGAGTGAAGAATTAATTAAAAAAGTACAGCAGCTGCTGAAAATGCTAGAACAGTAACGGACTCTATTGTAATAGTTATAAGGCGTTTCTGAGGTGTTGAAATGATTTAACTTTAACCATTGTGACGGTCAGGTGAAGCGTATCGCGAACGGTTACTTTTAGAGGAGCGATTGTGTGTGACGCCGGACGCCGGCAAGTAGGCCCAGTGCAACTTATGTCAAAGCAATTACGTTCGAAACTAGTTTCTTGTCTGTATGTTTGTTTAAATAACGTCACAAATATTGATTTTTATATATTATCAATAACAATAATCATAATCAGCTTCACGCTGTATCCCGCACATGGCAGAGTAGGCAACGGGAACTTGGGAGCTTCTTAGTGTTAAGACACTCCATTTCAATTCCGTTCCCCACTTTTCGTTGAATTTGAGGCATTGCGTGTTGAGTGGAACGATATATAACAAGCAAACCAAATTGTCTTCTCGTCCATAGCATTACAATTTTTTAACAAAAACTGTAGATATTGGTTAAATACTTTTAATAAAATATTGAATTTACTTATATTTTTTTTCTTAATTGCCTTTTTAGCAATAGATTAATAACTGTTTAGCTCATATTTCTTAATCAGATTGTGACATTATACAATGACTATAAAATAATGTGGTTGAACACAAATCAATATAGGTATATTGATACAACTATATTACAGCTTTATGCTTTTAACTAAAGTTTAAGGACACTACATGTTAAGTGTCGAAATTCAAAGTTGCACTGCTAAATTACCAGACCGGTACAATTTGAATAATTCAACCCCTAAAGAAGGATCGAATCTACAACTGTCCAGTTGGCAACCAATCGCTGTTTCACTGCGCCATGATGACATCAATTTGTTTAATTTGTTTAGATTTTAGGGTTATGCAGTGGGTACTTAAAATTTTGTAAAGGTTGCGGTTGAGTTTATTTACTTCAGTCACGTTCAGAATTAGCGAGCTCCAAAATGGCTCTTTTAACTTCGCCTTGTTATGTTTAGTGTTTTGATTCTTTGAATGTTTTGTAACTCGGCCGATGGGGAATTATAAGTGTAATTTTGTATGGAAATTATGAATGTCTAAGGTTATTTCGTAAGTGTAATGTTAAAACTTTGCAAAAATTACTGTTCTATATAGGAAAACTTTAACATCTTCATATTTCGTTTTCAAAATCTTATATATATTTTTTTTTAATAAAAATTTAAAGCTATATTCAGTTTTATTTTTTCTTCAATAAGTTAAAAAATTATAATAATTTTAATATAGACGCGTTAGTGTTTTTCTAATACAAAGGAAGTTCATATCTATAGGTAGGTAAAGTACTTATATATTTTTATATATATATATGTATATATATATATATATATATATATATATATATATATATATATATATATATATATATATATATATATATATATATATATATATATATATATATATATATATATATATATATATTTTTAAACGTGAAATTGAAAATTAGTTTAATATAAAAAATAAACACCACGCTATGCAGGTAACTGAATACTAGGATAGGCAGTAAGAGCCTGATGTAAACCTACTACTATGTGTATGTATGTATATATGTATTTACGTTGTTTATTTTTGTAATAAGTGTATACTAACGTAATGTTACATCCATTATTCATAGTATTTGAGCCTGAACTGTCAGTCTTATATCGCCGTGGAACCGCAAATTTCCTGTTCTTCCGATGTGATTGAGGAATCACGCTCCGCTCCACTCACCTGCTGCGGTTATATAAAAAAATATCGACACATTCATATTGGAAATACACAACAAGTACTACTACAAGTGTAACTAGTAATTAGGAAATAAATGTAAGTACATAACGTCATTGTGGTCCAGGTAAGATTGGCTGATTTTTCCAACGATGGTTATGATTTTCGCTTGAAACGTTTTTTTTTTTTAGTCAGCTAGAGATAACGGAGTGCTTTATGCTATGGTCTTTGCATACCTTGCATATTTTGAATAACTCAACGATACCACATTACTGTAATGTCGCCTAAACTACATACTTTAGATGATAATAGAGGAGGCTAAAGTATCTGACTGTTTTGTGTACAATTAATACCCCATGTATGGTTCTTGTATAAGTGGAACTATTAACCGAGGATTAATCGAGCTCTTTGGAGTTTATAGCTCTAGTCGGTCTGTTGCCCCCTCGAGGAAATGTTATATTTATATTTTCATCTCATCGTTGTGGTAATAAGGCGAAGCGCAGTACTGAGTCCTACCACTGTGCACAGTGCAAAAAAATGCCTCTAATTCAGCGGAAATTGAGGGACGATACGGAGTATCTTAACACTAGTTTCCCAAGCGAGAAAATGAAATATATAATATTTTTATTTTATTTTAGCTTCACACTGTTGCTTGCATATGCCAGAGTAGTAAGTGTTAAGACACTCCGTTCCATATCCCACTATTCATTTATACATTTTTCACCCTACTTAATTTACTTCGCCCTAGTAACGAAGCAAAACGCCAAGTGATTGCCATTGAGATCCCAATTTGGTAGAGAGTGTGAAACAGAAGTGCATTAATGGGAGTCTTCTGTATACAATGATAACAGCCATGTGCGGGATATATATATTGTATGAAGCTGTCAAGAAAAATCTTACAGCTTCGAGCACAGCAGGGTACAGAGGGAACATGGGAACCTAATGTTAAGACATTCTTCTTTTCCTCTTAAGATACTTCTGTATTTCATAGTCTTCGCCGGATTCTGAGTCATTGCGTGTTGAGTTTTTTACATTTCATTGTAAGGGCGAAAAAAATGTGTATGAGTGGGGATTGAACACACGACCTATCACAATTGCAGTCGCATGTTTGAGTTCTTGCTGTGCTGCAAGCCTTAACTTTTAACTATACATTTTTTTAACCGAAAAGTAAAATAAGCAATTTACACGACAAACCTGTCGTATCCTAATATAAAATACCAAAAGTAGTTTTTCTATTAAAACAACATTGAAAGTTAGGATGTTCACAATTTCACGATAGGGAGTCACGTAATGGAAAGTTGAAGAACCTTTTTGTTTGTAATTTATACCGAAACTAAAACTACTGAACTATAATTTGCTGGCCACACGTGATTTGACGAGGCCAGGGGACGAATTATGTAATTATTTACAATACTTAAAATAAAGGCATTTGTATATAAATATTGGGTATAAAATTAATGGCCGATGAATATTTAGCTATAATTTTTTTAGCTAAGTTTAGGGAGAACTCAATGTTAGGACTATACGTACCCATTTTCAAAGCGTTATTTTAATTGCCCCAATTAAAATATTAAACATATTATTTTCTCGAGTGTCTATCGAACCCGCATTTACAGTCGCACGTTTATGCCCTTGCGCCATGACATCTCATCAATCTTTATGGTATATACTGATATGCGTTGTCACTATTGAATTTTATTACAAACATATTGATTAGAGAATCCATATTTGTATATATAGACAACATTTTTGTACGTTCAACCGTTTAGTTGTCCTTATTATATTTAAAAAAATATATAAATTCCCAACTATACTACATATCGAAGTACCTTCGAACAATTTTAATCAGTATAACAATATCCAAATTAACAATCATATCGCGAACCGTTAACAGTCCATATTAAACCATAGTACCAAATTCGTAATCGCGTGTTGGAGCTCGTAAAAATTTGAACCGCACGTATCAGCACGTATCGTCGGTATTTCGGTAATAAATTACAAGGGTAATATGCGCAACCCTTCCTGTTCGGTAATTAATAATATGATGTGATGTTATCAAATCAATGTAATATACGTAAAGCAATAGATAGCTATATATTTGTAAAATAAAATTATTTGTCTGGCCTGGCAAGAAAAAGTGCAACGTCAAATTTTGTAATTTAAAAAGTAACACACATAATTTGTATGAAAAAGCGTTTTGATATGCGTTATTGATTGTATCCTTATTCGACGCGAATTCGTTGAAAAGATGACACAGAGTGCCTTGAGTCCCCAAGTTTTGTCCGTGTGATTCCGGCTTAGAATAGGATAAAGAACGTGTGGTAGAGTCACGGTGCCAGTAATGGCAACACGCATGTGTAGACTCGACCGGATTATTACCACCCCCGGCATTTAAGACCGGCGTTAAGTAGTGGCTTTGGCCACTGCGTTTCGCAATAGGTAATGCCGGGCCCCGGTGTCCATCCACCTTAAAGGACGGCAACGCTTCTGTAGCTCCTCTGGAGTTACTCGGGGCCGTGGGCGACGGTGATCACTTACCATCAGGTGACCCGTACGCTCGTTTGCCGTCTTTTCCATAAAAAAAAGTTTCCTCTGCCTACTCTGCTTAATGAGGAATACAGCGTGAAGTTTAAAAAAATAAAAGGTGTATATACGAACAAATTATATGAAATTAAACCAAAAATGAAGTCAAAATCAACAATAATTTGAAACGTACACAAAACTATAAACTAAAAAATTGATATCTGTGTTGGGTGTGTCATTCTCATTTTTGAATAATAACTACTTGTTAAACCCACAAACACGAGAACGTATGGCTTAGTTGGTCAGAGCACTTGGATGTTTTCCAACAGGTGCGGAATCGAATTTTAATACATTTCAATTTACAAAAAAATATATACATTATACTAAAAATATACATATATTTATAAAAGTTATAGTAGTGCCTTTAGTTCATTATATAGGAAATAAGACAGTGATTTGGGATTCCATCCACTGCGTGTTATGATATTATTTTTACCATTCTTACAAGCCAAAATGTTGTGCTTGGTTTTAACAAACAAGTGTGACAATACAAAGAAGATGTAGCTCATTCCTAAGTTCGTCTTGCAAACTCCTTATATACACCATAATAGAAACGACGATAAAATAATTGTCACACAGACAAAGCCAAGCTAAACACTAGTTCACAGAGTATTTACTTTGTAAATGTCTGGTCCTCCACGACACTACTACCATGTTTTAGATCAAGAGATAGCAATTGATTTGATTAAATCAACTTAATTTTAGCGAGAAATTAACACTTGGGAAGTTTATGCTAAAATATGTATTCGTTTATAATAAATGGTGATAATTGGACACTTGGTGCTATAAACTAAAGAAGGAATTCTGATAAGCTGTAAATGTCGCAACAGGTCTTGGCTCGAAATGGTTATTTCAATATATGGACCAGCTAATAATTCATTTCTATAGCACTTGTACATTGCAAGTAGAGGCTGTTATAAAAGAAGGGTTCTGCACGTTCTGTAATATTGTTAAGGTACTCTATTTTATTCTATTATGTTTCCAGGTCGTATAAATGGAACAGTGTAAGTAATGAACTATTATATATTTATGCTACATTTTAGTGCGAAAAATTGCAAATTATTAAACATTTCTTTGAGGCCTCTTTCTTTATGGGTTTGGTCCGCATTCTGACCGTGGAAATGATTTTTTTAATGTTTTCTTTTCTTCACACTGGTAAAAAAAAGGAAATCGTGGCTTTGAAATGCGCCACTCGACATACAATGCCTTAAACTTAGCCATAAGTGGGAAACAGAATGAAGTGTCGTATCATAAGGTTTCCAAGTTTCTTCTACGAAAAATAATATATTTAATGTAATGTAATGAAATGTAATTTTCTGCTTTTATGTTTCCTTTTTATAGACTTATTTGTTTTAAATATCAATATATATATATATATATATATATATATATATATATATATATATATATATATATATATATATATATATATATATATATATATATAATTACTATATTAAAAATGACCCTATATTAATTATATCATTTTTTAATGATATCGTGGCACACTGACCTACCTGAACGCTCTAATAGTGTGTTTTGTTTCTATCAAGGAAAAGAAAATATATAATATTGATAAGTCCCGTGGGAAGTCCATACACTCAACTTGTTATGTTTTAAATAAATGAGAGAAGAGGAGAATGGAGTGTCATGATACAACATTCTCTTACCTGCTCTGTGTTACTCATGATAAAGTGTGAGAATAAAATAAATATATTAATATAGAATTACATTGGAGGTAGTAGTTCTGTGAGTACATTAGATAAATTCTATAAATTCACTCTTTAGCTGTCTCTTAAAGTGCTTAAAACATGTAATATTATCGACAATACATAAATAACGATCAAAATATCATATAAATTCACTTAAATTATGTGTTTAACTGTCCTATAAGACTTTTAATATTTCAGTAATAGTATAATAAGTATAATTTATTCTTATATAATTTGTTCGCGCATATTTTATACATTAACTTTGCGTTTTTGTTAAGATTGATATATGTATGAGAAGTTGATTTTGATTGTCGGATTTTAAGTTTTTTACTTTGATAAAAAAATATATATACGGAAAGTACAGGCGGACAAACCCAAAATATTATACTAGTTTTGATTATAACAATTTATATTATATATTTAGCTTTATTAGGGCATGATCGATATTCCGTATCGAGAGCGGTGGCCGATCGCGAAATTCACTTAGAGCATCGGACACCGCTTGAATATTTTAGCCGATAACAACCCTTCGGCTAATTTTAGCTAATAAAAATAATAGTGTAGTGTTCTGTATAATTTTTAAAAATATATTAACTTTATTACTTATTAAATTAAAATTATAACGTTTAAAAATTTGATTTTTTGTCATCGAAATTATGCGAAGTCGATAAGTTATTGAAAATCAAATAACACATCACACTCAACTTTAAAGACTGTATTACAAATTGAAGAAAAAAAAAATAATCAAAATGTTCTATGTTAATTTGGACAATACAAGCCTTTTCTTTCAGTCGTCAAATTACATACAAGTGTCAGAAAAAAGACTAAGCAGCAAACCTTTTTTTTATAAATTCACGGTTTGCTTAAGCAATCTAATAGAACACCTTTTCAGTAACTAATATTATTAATGAATTTATAAAAAACAGTACGTTAAGGCAAAAAATGTGAGAATCATGGAAAAATCTAGCGAAGACTGCGCTTGAGGACCCCTGCGGAGGTCGTCTCGGACTCGCGGGTCGACGGTAAAGCAATTTGTGACAGAGTGACGTCTGCGTGCTCTAAATGAAGCTGAGAAGTACTTATTAAATATATGTCTATATCTAAATGACGTAAACTGGAAACGTAAAATTTAAAAAAATATTGCTTCATTTTTAATTATACTAACCGTTTGTTTTGCTATCCTTATTATTGGTATCTATGTTGATTGACGAAATTCTCAGCACTACAAGTCTCCTCAATGGATCTCCGATCAATGAGTACAATGATATTGCTTTTATTTTAAAATAAGTATTTGAAATAAACTCAATTTTTAAATATGAAGATCAAGTTAATTTCTTTTTCCTTTATTTTTTGAGGCCTGTGGCGCAGCGGCACAAACGTGTGACTGTAACCGATGAGTTCGATCTCCACTCAAGGAAATATTTAATATTTTCAATTTAAATATTTAATGTTTTCATTTCTTCGCTCTGGTATAAGGCAAAACGTTGAGTTTCGCCACTCAACACGCTATGCATCAAAATGCGGCCAAGTTCCTTCTGCCTACCCTGCCATGTGCGGAATACAGCGTGAAGCTGTGTGAGTGAGTGAGCTAATTTCAAATTAAAATGGTCGACAAGTGAAAAAGATGGCACTTGGGGATTTAATTTTTATTCGGGAAATGAATTATTTTCATTGTCTCGTTCTGGTAATGAGACATAGCGCGGCGTTAAGTTTTGTCACTCGATATGCAAAGCCTCCAGAATTCCGCGGAAAGTGGGGAGCGGAGTATATCAATTGATAAGATGTAGAAAATGGTAGTATTTAAAAATAAAAATCTAAAAATATTATCTTATAAAATGTCAATGGGATATGGAAATGATGATATTTTTTAACACATTTTTATTACGTAGAGCTGTAATTAACTAAGTAACTATGTAGTAAAACGTAAATATCTAAATTAAATGCACTTCTAATTTGTGTATCATCATAAAAGTTGACAATTATTTGTAAATTAGATGACGATACAATATTATGGTACCATCGAGCTGGTCTGATGATGGAATTGTAAGGTGGCTGATAGAATCTTGGATATTAGTTAATGTTTACTAATATCCAAGGTTCTATCAGCCACCCGCAGTTTTAATTTTTAAACTATTATTTCAGTTATTATTGTTATTTCTATTGAAATTAGAATAGACAATGTATATGCGTATTACTCTTCTTACTTCGTATTTGGATAATTATTTTTCTATACTTCAAATGGTTCCTGAGTGGTTTGAAAATATTATTAGTAGGTATATATAATATATGCTGGCAAATTAAGAAATCAATAAATAATATACTCACTCGCTCAGCTTCACGCTGTATACCGCACAGGGTATTCAGAGGGAACTTGGGAACTTAGTGTTAAGACACTAAAATTTTTCCCCAATTTTCGTCGATTTTGAGGCATATTATACATATTGAGTGGCGGAACACAACGCCACGTTTTGCCTTATACCAGAGCGAAGAAATGAAAAGATAAAATATTTAAATTAATAATTATTTAATTTCCTCAACTAGGGATCGAACATACAACCTGTCAGTTAAAGTCACACACCTGTGCGAGGCCTGTCGTGAACAGCGGCACAAGCGTGTGACAAACGTGAACAAATAATGTATAAATGTCATAGTTAGTGTGATTTTATATTTTTATTTTTTAACAGGACAACTTCATTTTTCACAAAAAGACTCTGTGGTCTGGAACCCGATAGTTTTCTCTAAAGAACTTTTGTATCAGAATATTTAAGTTCAGTAATTATTCACTGATCTCGGTCCTGTGCAATAACGGATGTAGTATGTTAAAGGCAGGCATACCAAGAATTAAGTTGTCGCATATCGGCCGTACTTGTTGTCTAATTAGTACTTACGTATAACGGTTACTGTGCGCCGTAAAACCGAGTTTTATTCTCGAGTGTAGTGAAATCTCGATCTGTTCTATACAAAGTATTTTATGATCTTTAATTATTATTATAATCTGTAATATCGATTAAGGACGGTATTAAGATGATGAAAGAAGTTAATTTTATGATTTTTTTATTTCATATGATATAATATTGTGTCATAAAATTAACTCATTCGCTCATTTTATATACTGCTGTACTATACTTTAAAATGGAGTTATCTTCAGTTAGATCAGTTCTAGTTCTTAGTTCTGATTATTTAGATTTCTCATTCATCTTCATGAATCCCGCACATGGTAGAGTAGGCAAAAGGAACTTGAGAACCTAGTATTAAGACACTCCGTTCTATTTCTCACTTTCAGCTGAGTTTGAGGCATTGTATGTTGAGTGGCCATTGAGTAGCATAGCTCACTCTGCTGTTCAACTCAATGTCTTTAATTCGTGCTTCGCTCGCTGGCGAAGGCAGAAGAGCCTGGAACTGAAAAATGTTCAAAATGTTTGTCTTATTTTAAGAAGCAATCATAACTGTTGATTACTACTAATGACACTGTTCACATAGTATAATTTGACTTAGGAAAATACTAAAATATAAATAATGAAAATTATATATAATAAAATGCACATAAAAAATAAAAAAATAGAAAGTAGATCATTGTGCAAAAGGGTGGTTCTTTTGACAACCTTCAGGACGAAACGACTCTGACATATTATTAAGTAGGTAGATAGTCGGCGTACTTACTTAGTACAAATGAAAAAAGAAAAACAAAAGAAATTAATAATAAATGCCTATCGTGGCGCAGCGGCACAAGCGTGTGACTGTAACCGACAGGTTTTAGGTTCGATCTCCAGTTGAGGAAATATTCAATTTCCTCGCATTTAATATTTTCAATTTAAATATTTCATTTCTTCGCTCTGGTAATAAGGCAAAGCGCGCTGTTGAGTTCTGCCACTCAACACGCAATGCCTCAAATTCGACGGAAAGTGGGGAACGGAAGTGGAACGGAGTGTCTTAACACTAGGTTCCCGGATTCCCTTGCCTACCCTGCCTTGTGCGGGATACAGCGTGGAGCTAAAGAAAAAGATAATAATAAAAATAACAAAAGAAATAGTAAAATAATGTGACGTTATCATTCAATTATTTCTTTCAAAGTTACAAATTGTTTATTTTCATCTATTAAATATTAATATAGAAAAAAATACCTTAAATGGTATATGAACTCAGAACCACCGCGTCCACACATCGTGATTGTACCACAAATACCTCAATAGTAATAATCGTAATGTTAACCATAAAAGTAACTGAAGTGATATTCAAATGAAATACAAGTGAATAGCTTTATAACGTACTTGGCCGTATAGTGTTGTGTATAAGTTCTGTTTTACGAGATCAGCGTAATTATGTGTTTAGCAATCTCATACGTCAGGGTGGAATGCGATTGCGCAGTGACCGTAGAGTTGAATAAATGAACATTTTGTGTATCTTTAATATTATAGCCAAGTATTTTGTGTGAATAACGGATACATAATATATTTTTATAATGGTGAAAAGGCTTAATAAAATGAAATTAAAATTAACTTTCTTTTCTTCTTCCGGCATCATGCCTTAACCAGAGTGAACAAATGAAAATATTAAATATATAAATTGAAAATATTAAATGTTTCATTTCCTCGAGTGGGGATCGAACCCATATCCTGTCGCGTTTACAGTTATACGCATGTGCTGTGAAGCTCGACAGGCAACAATTAAATTTTATTATGAAAAAGAAAATTGTGGAAAGGTTGGAAAAAAAAAACATTTACCGATGTAGAAATTATATTAAAGTACTTATTAGTTTGGATATTGGGAAAAGTTTGTGAAAAACAAATTTTTGATAAAATAAAAGAAAAAATGACGATTAGTGCGTCCCGTTTTTTACATTCTAACCAGATATTTCGTTCTATTGAGTCGTTTATATAGTTTGTTTGTTGTAGATCATTTGAAAAATAATTCTTTCATATAAAAAAAATCATATTATTGCTCAACACGTAATGCATTAAATTCGGCGGTGGTTGGAGAACGGAATGAAATGCTTTCAACATAAAGAAAGAAAAATACATGCCCGGGACAAAAAATATATCCTAGATCGAGATCGAACTTACAAACTTTGTGTTTTAAGCTGTACTACTAAACAACGAGACAAGCAATTATTTTTTTATATAAAAATAACGTATATTTATATAAAGATTCTAATGAAAGTGGAAGTCCTATGAGAGCCAACGTCGCGACATGTCACTTGAATGGACGCCCGTACCTATTCCTACAGTGTATTTACATATTTAATGACATAAAACGTCGCCAAGTATTCTTTAATGAGATACACATAGCGTGTTGAATAAACGCTTAGATTAAATAGTTTAACTATAGTTAGTAATTTATTTTTATAATAAATTTAAATATAAAAAAATTTATTACTTTCATTCCATTTTCCTTACAAGGCAACGCGCGGCGTTGAGTTGCGAAACTGAACGCGCAATAACCCAAGGTCTGTTGAACAGGGGGAACGGTGTGTAACAATTAAGTTCCCATGAACCACGATGAAGGGGATGCCATTTCCGGAATCAGAATAAACTAATCAAACTTTTTAGTTTCAAAGGAGTGTCTTAACACTACCTACTTACTGTAATATACCGGGATCTGAAGCAAAATATAATATATATATAAATATATAAAATATCAGGCATTAACCTAGTTTCCTCTGTCTACTCTGCCATGTGCAGTTTACCGCGTCTAGCAGAAAAAAATTTAGCAATGTTAGTTAAGTAAGTGCATAGCGCAATCTGCAACTGGATGAAGTGAAGAATAAATAATGAATGGTGCTAATTATTTAAAGACAAACGCTGCTTGTGGAGAATACGAAATATGTACATATTATTTAATGTCATCTTAAGTGGATTTTTTTAAAATTTATGTATTTTTAAAAAAATGAGGCAGTCGTAGATCAGTGGTCAATTATGCGGTCGATTCCAACTTGAAAAAATGAGTTATTCTCATTTTATCATTCTGGTGATTACGAAAAGCGTGGCGTTGATTTCTGTCTATCAGTTTACAATATCTTGAATATATTTTTGACTATCCTCCGCTTGAGACGGAGGTCTGGACGGACGAAATTCAATGCCGCTCTTAAAATTATAACACGTTATTTTATTATATGGCATGTTAAAGTCATCAGTCAAGATTATAAGTAAAGAATGAAATGTATGAATATATTTCGAGACGTAATATGTAAAAAAATTGGCTATCGCGGTGCAGGCTCACAAGTTCTGGGTTCGATCTTACAAATTTTCAATCCAGTAATTTCTGAAATTAGCGTGCTGAACCAACACGCAGCTCTTCAACTTCGTAACATCAGCGTAGATTGGCCTATTAAAAACCAGTAGTACACATGCATGGCGCTATAATGAAGGCAGTGCGATCGCTGGATTGTCATTTGTGCACTATTGTTCATTCTATATGGGTACCGCGTATTGCGTCTCGATTTGGACGTGTCTAAATAGGCATAGATCTACGTGCCGCCGCGCTTTTTGCGGACCAGTATCTGTTGGTATCAACTAAAATCAGTAAAGCCTTAGTTACATCACTAGCTGATCAATTTAATTTTTATCTAAAAAAATGATGTAGTCTAAAGGAGCTAATTTTTATGTAAGATCTATTTTAAAACTTATATGCAATTGTGATGTGTGAAGCTGTGGGTGCAATTTTGCTCCGAAATGTAGATACGCTGAACAGCTCATTAGGGCCAACAGCATACTGGTCAATCGATACTGGTCGTTGATATTTATGGAAAATTAAAAAAAATACAATATTTTCCATATAATTAGCTAGAGCTTAGTAGGCACAAAATACATACGAGATTTTTTTCCCTTTATCACGGTTTCCCTTTGTCTTATACATTTAACAAAACGAATAGTTAAAGAAATGTTTATTTTTATGGATAACTATATTAGTATCTGACTGTTTCTATCTCTACCAAATAATCAGGTCATCGATATACTTATTTTCGACTAGCTTGGAACTGCAGCTTTAGATCATAGTCAAAGTACTAGTTAATCATTTGACATGTTATTAATTATAACAAGCTTTTATCTGTGGTTTTTCAACGTTTGCGACAGGTCGAGTCCCACTAGAGAAAATAATATATTTAACCCGCCAGTCAATATGCAATGGCTCAATAATTCAGCGGAAAGTGTCTTAATGGATACTCAGTGTCTTAACACTAGGTTCCCAAGGGTTAAGGTTTAGGGTTTCTTCTGTATATCTTTCTTTGTAGTAATCATATGTCATAAATCCCTAGTAAGGAGTGTATGACATATGATTACTTCTTCATGACTTAGCCAACTCTGACCGCAGGTACAGTGAGTCAATTATCGTGATTTCAATGCCTTTCACGATTAATAAATTATATAATACAAAAATAATTGTTCAATTACAGGCAGTAGTTTTCCAAATAAGCGTTCATATACTAGTATATGTCTATACAGAGATGTAGACCAAACCTAATCCCTTTTGAACAAGCCTACATTGCAGAGTTCACGTACACTGGTCGCTAGTTACGTATGGAGTTACATTGTCAAAGTTACAGCTTTCTTCTCGGTTGTTGACTTAATTAGTAAGTTGGATATGTGAATGGCAGCGCAATGCATTCTACCATTTCTGTGTAAATCTAAGGGGTCGTTATGCTAAAATATGGGTGGCGGCGAGCGACTACTTCTGTGACGTCGACGTCGGCCCGCTTTTGTTTTCTTGTACGCATTATTTACGATAATTACTATTTGGTAAGGCCGGTTTGAGGTAAGCTTCTATAAAAACAAGATGTTCTATTAATATTGTGTATTGTCTATGCTTTTGTTTAAATTGATTCCTTCGTGTGTTTTTTTCATAGTGCAGTAAATATAGATAAGCCCTTATGTTATGTTGTATATTTGAATATAAATAAAGAATTGCAGTGTAAATAATAAAATACATACATCCCTTTTTACGACTTTTATTATAGATGTCCAGATTAATCAAAAGCTAATACTAGTACATCATTTTTAACGTTCAACTAATGTTATATTATTCTCTTATTATGCATTTAAAAATCGAAAACTTCGGAGAAAAGTTAATAATTACTGATAAATGCCGTAGTTTTTTTCTGTTTAAAAAACTTTAAACGGAATACAAACTGGGCTGGAACTCGCGATCCTCCGACATTAAAATACAAAACTATGCGAAATATTATTGAAGCGGGCGAGGCGGAATTTCCGCGTAACATCCGATTTATTAGCAAAAGTTCGAGCTACCAGCAAAGGTACTGTAGAAATTAATTGGGGGAAAATTTATGTTGTTGGGAATGTGATGATTTTGTTTATTCCATGATTAGTGATGAAAAATTTTACTTTTATAAAAAAAGAATGACTGGTCTTTGTCCATAGCCAGCGATAATTTGACCATTTAATTACTGTAACAACTTATAATATTCCCTATTGATTAATAAATAAATGAGATTGATATACTTATTGACTGAAGAGAAGAAAGATTTTTATATCCAGAGACAATATACTAGAGCAATTTTATTTGATTCTATTTTTAAATGAAATTTTATTTTTCTTTCTAGCAGAAGAATGACATTAATACCTACTTTAATTTCGAGCTATTTCTATGAACTACCAAGGTAGTGGCAGCCGAAATTCGATTATACACGAAATGTAAATGATACGCCCCTCAATAAACATATATCAACAAAAGCTGTATTAATTAAAGCTTGCGTGCGCGTAGACAATACTGGCATGAACAAAGAATCAATAAGATTAAAACCGCGTTAAATCAACATTGGACGAAGTATAAGAAACGAATCCTAGAATTTATGGTCGCCTTCCACAGACTTGGCAAACACTAGAGCCGGTAAATGATGCGATAATATATCATTGTCGCCGTGCTTTGTGACTTAGGAGCAGCTCTTACGTTCATTTTGGACTTAATTAAGGATGGATTTATGTTGGGTAGATGTAAAGTGTTTGTAGTTTGATATTTTAATCGTCTTTCTTTTAATGTTTTAAGATTTTTTTTTGTTTTTTAATTAAATAATAAATGAATGAGTTAATTTCAGATCAATTAGGACAATGTAAAATAAATTTTACAAAATTGTTATTTATTACAAAAACTACATGCTAAATTGTCATTTCTAAGTTTCTTTAAGTCTATTATCTAAACCTTAATTTTATTAAGGACGCGCCCACACCCGAAAAAGGCGCGAAACACACGCGATATAAAAAATGGCGGCATGCGATTTGAATGCGTGAATTATTGCCTTTTAAGGAGAAATAATATACCACCCGGATGGCCAGATGCCCTCGCTGCGTTTGTCTATGTGTAGATTAAGATATACGATGAGCAAATGTTTTGTTAACGACCCAATAGTTTATCACTTTGGCCAATAAATGTAATAATTATATAAAATAATGATTTGTTGTAAGTAACTTTAATAATATTTAATTAATATGATCGATTTAATCGACTTTTGGTAATATCTATAATCGATATATATCTTCGAATTTATTTTATCTGTGATGCAGATTTCATTTATCTGTCAATTACACTCTTTTTCAATGTTTAATGTACGATTTTCTTTTATCAAAATACTTAATGCATAGTTGAAATAATCTAAATAACGTTTGTGGTTCGACATAAGTAAGGGCGACCGTATCGTAAAAACAAGTTTAGATAGTTTTTGCATATCCTTGGCGGTTTCGAATCAATGCGCGGTTTGATAGCCGTCTGTCTGTCATTAAAGTAATGAGCGCTAGGAAGTGTCTGTAAATACCTATAGATATATAAGTAAAATGTGTTGACTTGATATCTCCGTGGTTGATTTGTAATTCGACTGATTATGTACTGACTTTGATTTAGTTGATATATTGTTCGTTGTTAATTATCTATCTTATTGCTTTTTTATATCATGTGGAATTTTGTAGTTATATGTATATAAATATAAAAAAGTATGTAGGTTAAAACCGATTAGTATATATTTTTTGTTTTATTTTCTTTTATTTTTTTTTTTTTTTTAGCTTCACGCTGTATCCCGCACAAGGCAGGGTAGGCAGAGGGAACCCGGGAACCTAGTGTTAAGACACTCCGTTCCGCTTCCGTTCCCCACTTTCCACCGAATTTGAGGCATTGCGTGTTGAGTGGGGGAACTCAACGCCGCGCTTCGCCTTATTACCAGAGCAAAGAAATGAAATATTAAATATGTACTTAAATTGAAAATATTAAATATTTCATTACCTCGACTGGGGATCGAACCCAGAACCTGTCGGTTACAGTCACGCGCTTGTGCCGCTGCGCCACGACAGGCCTCTAAAATCTATATAATATTTCATAAAATTAATACGGGAATGGCCATCATATTTTCGTACTTGTCAAGGCGTATATAGAAACCAATGTGGTGTTGTCACTACTATTTTTTTTTTTCACCGATTGCGTATTGAGTGGTGAAATCTATTGCCTTAATACTTAGACTAAGCCAGGGACATATTTAACTTTGAAATTTAAGTATTCATTCAAGCGAGATTAGAATGAACGATCATTGCGTGTTAGGGGCAAAAAGTATGATAGTTGTTAAGAATTAAGCATGAAATATTTTTTTAAAAATATTATTGAAGTTTTTATTGCTTACTAAGTCACATAATTTAATTTAATGTCAATTAACTGTTAACTTACGTCCATGAGTATGAATTTAAGGTGAAATATTAATTTCATTTATAAACGATTTTAATGTCACCGGGAGTTGCGATCATGAGCATATTCTATAGAAATTTTACATACTACTTAGTTTTTCATATGTACATGTTAGCAGCACTCGTAGATTTATAACCTATTGTATACAAATAAATGCATATAGAACAGAATGTTTAAGCAATACATGCGATGAGAATTTCAAAATATATCATTTCTATATTTTGTTTTACGTCCAATACAAACGATGAATCAGTTTAACATGTTTATTATAATCTCTAAGCCTATTCGTATATCTATACAGCGTAGGTACTATCTTGTGTCCATACAAAATCGCGCACGCAAATGAACTTGCAATAACGCTCACAAAATGGCCGATTTGTCAGACAAATATATGAAACTCACGGCTTATTACGTCAGTTGATTTTATGTGGCCAATAACAGTTTATCGGTTCGTAATTCCAGCATTCTATTAAATTACTATCTATAATAATATCTGTATGATAAATTTACAGTGGGCTCGACTTATGTGACCATAGTATCGCTTTCGCGTATCAGAATTGCTAATAAAGAGGGAATGTGTGCCAGCGCAGGCAGCGTACAGTGGCGCCCTCCGGACAATCGGTTACGAGCGGCCGAATGAATTAATGGACGCCCGGACAACCTTTTTGCATATACTTGAACACGATTTCATACTAGATCTCGTACTGTGTTATTAGAAACAGCTATTTCAATGTATAACGTTAATTTGTATATGTGATGTGGTTTTAGATTTTATAAATATGTTATAACGGTAGGGCTTAGGTTAGGTTCTGAGATGTGGTGAGAACCGTGAAATCTTTGCAACAGCGAGTGATTTTTAATGTGACTGGTTGTGGGTTCGATTCCCACTCGAGGAAATGAAATATTTAATATTGTCAATTTAATATTTAATGGTTCATTTCTTCGTGATAAGGCAAAGCGGCGTTGAGTTCCGCCGCTGGGTACTCAACACAGAATGCCTTAAATTCAGTGGAAAGTGGGAAACTGAACGGAGTGTCTTAATATTAGGTTCCCAAGTTCACTCCTCCTACCCTGCCATGTGCGGGAGTCAGCGTGAAGCTGTAAAAATATAATAATAATTTACCTGAATTTGTGTTACATAAAATGCCAAAACATAAGTAAGTATATAAGTGCAATATTTATAAATCAATCTCCTCTCTGTCGTTGAAAAAGTGAAAAGACACCCCTTTTCTACATTCACCCCACTCAAGGAACCCAATATTACCTTATCAGACTAAGAAAGAGAAATTATTTTAAATATACTACTTACGAGTACATTATATACTATTTATATTTCATACGATCAAAATATCAACTATAAAACATCTACAATGAATAGTTACCGTTAAATTTCATTTATTGTTATAATTTAAAGTTCGGTATAATTTTCTCCCTAACAGGAAGAGGGTATTACCATCTAGTGTGAATAGACAAGCACGCTGTCAATGTGAAGGCATTGCAGTTTCAATTGGCTAAGAAAGTATGCAATTGTACAACTAGTTGGGTGTGTCTGAGAGCATGTGCAAGTAAATCGACATTCTTGATGGCCAGCCATTATGCACTTAATTCACTTATTTAATGCAACTATGGATTTCACTATTCGACTAGATGTTCTAAATTGTTTATTAGATTTAAGGTTCACAATGTATCTCGTATATAGCGGGGTAAGCTGAGGGAACCTTATGTTAAGTAGTTCCGTTTCCATATGCCGTCGTATTTTTGAGGTATTGCAGAGAGTGATACTTTGTTACCAGGGCAAGGAAGTAAAAAAAATATTTTAAGTGGAAACTTTATTGATTTATGTTAAATTTTTGTAATTTTATTGTATATGTTCTATCTTAATTGTCCAAATATAAATAAAATAAATAATAAAATAAAATAAAAATCATTACCCACACACCTACACATCAGACGTAGTTAGACACAGTCAGATGTACCGCTGTGTAAAGTGTATTTAAATTGTATTTTTATAATGAAAAAAAAATTGACACTATCGTGTCGGAACGCAACGTCTGGCTGTAAACGTATTGGTTTATTTATATAAAAATATTTTTGATATTTCCTACTATTTACATATAGTTTTATATTTATACTATTTCCTACTATTACTATTTGCTATTTTAATATAAAAATATTTTTAGTATTTCCTGCCTCTAGTAAAATAGGATTCAGGCGGTAAGTTGACACTAGGTTGATATGAAATAAGCTAATCGAGGCAAAAGTAATGTATCGTGGAGGTGATACTCTCACTTGAAAAATATTTTAAACGTCTTCCATCCAATTTGCCTAAGTGGTAAGTTAATAACGCCCGTCCTTTATTCTTCAATTGTAATCTATCGCTATTATTTCTAGGAGAGGTACGTGGGCTTAAGTTTTGATTGAGAAAAGCGTTCGTTTTAATAGTTTTGTAACTTACGTAATAAACTAAATTACATCTGGTCAAGATGTTATAATTAGAAAAAAAAAACAGGGAAAAAAAAAAGTAAATGTGGAACCGAAGAGTCCTAACGGGAACGGACTTCTTGACATTAGGTTCCCAAGTTCCCTCTGCGTATTTCACCATATATGGGAGTCGTGAAAGCGTGAAGTTAAAAAAATATAAAAAAATAAAATAATCATGTTGTTGATTTCTATCACAAATTTAATACGGAGCCTTAGAACAGAGTATTAGAGTATTAGAGAGATTTAGTGACTGTCATATTGGTAGATGCACAGGTCTTTTAAAGTACTTTATATACAATAGATGTATATTTCAAACATGTTACCACCGTACGTAAAGTATAGGACATATTTTTTTCAGCTTCACGCTGTATCCCACACAAGGCTTAGTAGGAACTTAGAGACCGATTGTTAAGACACTCCGTTCTGTTCCCCATTTTACGCCAAATTTGAGGCATTACGTGTTGAGTGGCGGAACTCAACGTCGCACTTAGCCTTGTTACCAAAGAAGAAATTTAAATATTACATATATTGTTGCCTCAAGTGAGAACCGAACCCACAACCTGTGTTATTTACAAACACACGACTGCGCCTGTGCGCCAATATACAACATATAACATCAATATATTCAAATATAGTCAAACTCAAATAAAACTATGATTAGGTCTCTAAATTAAGCAATTAAAGTTGACTCTCGTCAATAAAACTGTTCTATTAACTACCCCTAAATATATGGAATGGTCGACTCGTAAGTATAAAGTGGCGTATTATTAAACTAATGTATTCATAGTCTATTCGCCTATTCGTGTAATGCTTGGACCTCACTAGCGTTTAACGTTCTGAATGTTACTTTTAATAAGTTGAAAACATTCAACGGAAGTGGCATTGCATTGATAAGATGTTAAATATAGGGTGTGGATGTTGTTTTATTTGATTTTAAGTTATACTAGCGATTTACACGCGGCTTCGCCTGCTTGTTTTATTTATTAATCTCAATTTGATTGTTAATTTGTGCCCTAATAAAAATGTCACTTATAAGATTTTTTTAAGATATTTCTCATGTACAGACAAAGATCAGTTTCAATTCTGCAACTTTTTTCTACTTACTTTTTTTTTATTCTACTTACTTCTTATACAATAAGTATAGATACAAATGTGTACGTATTTATAAAATTCATCAAAAATATTATGTTTATAGTATACCATGTTCTCCGCATCACATTTTTAAAATATTTATATTTTTTAGCCTCACGCTGTTTCCCATGCATGGCAAAACAGACAGAGAGAATAGACAATTCACTTTTGCCATATTCCGCCGAACTTTGCAAATATTGCTATGTCCAGAAGCACAACTCAAAGTTAGATTATTTCGACGCTTTTGCATCTCGATAGGCCTCAAAATATTATAAATTTGTAATTAAAACATAATTTGAACCATGTTGTATTATGTACACTTCACACCTGACTTCAATTAAAAAATCAGCCTAGTCTCCATCTTTTCTTTTTATAATAGATATATAAAAAGATAAAATTATATAAAAAAATAGAATATTTACTTATTTTTAAAAATCTAACCTTTTTTTCCTAAGTGCAGTTTATCAGTAGTGGGCATCACTAAGTTATCTTTGCCTAGGACCTTATATAATATAACGGAACAATCCCTTGGTTAAGTTGCTAAATACTTACATCTTTTCTTTCTTTTTTTAGCTTCACGTAGTTTCTGGGAATATGCGAACCTAATGTTAAGATACTCGAGACTGTAAGAAAATTAATATAATAAATGTGTAAAATAATTTTCAATTAAATGGATTGGATCAATTCCCTGTGCCACGACAGGCCCCAACATGACAATAATATATAAAATTAAATAAAATCAAATATAATTATTACATACAACCACCATAAGTGTAACCCAAGTATAAAGTAAATGTTCATATAAAATAGCAATGACATATAGAGCACCGGTGGGTTTTAATTAACAAGCGCATGCTAATAAGCATACGACGGCGGGCGTAATGAGGGAAAATGATATGTATTATTACGTGCTCCGAGTGTAGGAGTTAGTCGGTCAACTAGCATTGCTTGAATGAAATTATGTGGTGGTTTTCCTTTCTTGATTAGTGTTAGTATGGAGAATAGTGATAATCTTAGTGACTCAGCTCTCTCTCTGGTCGCTTACTATGTTTTTCTTTTAGTCTCTCTCTCAGAATCACGCTGTATCCTGCTCATAGCAAGATAGACAGAGGAAATTTGGGACCTAGTGTTAGAACACTCTGCCAATAATTGTATTATGTCCACTTGTATTGTATTGTTATTTTGTTAGTAATTAATTATTTGAACTGAAATAATTAAATATTTCATTTTCTTGAGTAAAAATATATGATCGTAAAACGTTAAAGTCACATGCTAAACTTTTGTTTGTTTATCCTACTATTTACGGGATAAATAGTGAAACTTCATGATTTTCTCTGCTTATTTTACTTTCTGCGGGATAAAAATTAATTTTTGATCATTTTCTTTTCCCCACATAGCAGGGAGGCCAAGAAAACCTATTCTTTACCCACTATGTTCCCCATTTTTCGCTCAACTCTCGAGTTATTGCGTGTTGAGTGACGGAATTCATCGCGCTTAAGCTCAAGCAAGCAGCAATTATATTAAAAAAGAGAGTTCTATGACATTTTCAAAAAGGTTTAATTTGTATATTTGAGAATTATTATTTTAATTTGCTTCAATTATTACTCATTTTTGTTAAGCCTTAGTAAATGTGTGTTTTAAAAATATATTTTTTCTTACTCTATTTAAAACGTGGGTTATGCCGCTACAAGAGTTAAATGATAAGTAAAGACCAGGTTTACTTGCAACTAAACTTTTGCCGTGAATTCCGCAAAAATATGAGAAGACCACATAAATTAACATAAAATGGCATCTATACTATAATATTATAAAGCTAACTAGTTTGGTTAAGCGCTCTAATCTCAGGAACTGCTGGCTTGAATTGAGAAGGTCTTTTTGTTTTAGATAGACTAATCATAGATATATACTGTAAGCTATTTTACCTTACACCAAGTTAAACTTTACATACAGATCAAAATGAAGAACCTCGAATTTAGAATAAACGTAAAATATGTAACCTCCTCAGCTTCACGCTGTATCCCGCACATGGCAGGGCTTCCGTTCCCCACTTTCCGCTGAATTTGAGGCATTGCGTGTTTAGTGGCGGAACTCAACGCCACGCAATGCCTTTTTACCAGAGCGAGGAAATGAAAACTTTATATATTTAAATTAAAAATATTAAATATTTCATTTTTTTCGAGTGGGGATCGAACCCAGAACCTGTCCTTTCCAGTCACACTTCACTCTATATGTCTCACACTTATATCTATTAATCTTTATACGGGCGAGTCCACAGATAAAAGCTAAACTTAAATAGACATATATATATATATCATCCGGCAGCAGTCTATAGCTACATATATTAAAAACATTACCATACCTGCATACATATATCTTTTTTACACGCTCTCGTTATCGTTCATCTCTTACATATGAGTGCAAAAGACCATAAAACGTATTTAGTTTATTTTTATGGCACTTGATGCAAACGTGCAAAAAACATATAAGGCTTTTGACAGACGTGACATTTATATACGCTGGTTGCATGTTTTATAATGTTATTTTTATTCTCAGATTGGCAGAGGTCACGAGGTAGTAGTTAAGGGTAATTTCATCCCCACTTAGAATTATATGTTATTTTTATTTTCAGTCCACCAATAAAAAGGGCATAGAAGATTGAAACAGATTTAATTGCAAAACTTGCTTGTATAAATGATAATGTTATTTATTTATTAGTTTTAACTTTACGACAAAAGGCTTTTGCCGAAAAGGTTTATATGCAATTTTATAATGTATACGTAAAAATAGATTTCTTTGAAATTTTAATATAGTCAAATTATTTCATTAGGATTCCGTGCCTAAAATGTCAAAATGGAGCCGACGATGCCGTTGTAGGAACACTTTGATGTCCATTCGTCCTTATTTCAAAATTATTTATTTTGAGATAGCGTGGAGATAGTTGAAATAAAAAATATTTAAGTACGGTTCTTCACGAGTGAGAAGGAAGTTTCTAGATTAGCGCATACCAAGGATACAAGCTCTTACGTATCGTTTTTTTTTTTAGAACTTGCCGAGGATTTATAGTTATAAAATTTGACAAATCCACTAAATGATACAATAAAAACAAAGAAATATTTTTAAATGAAACACTTTTAACCGGATTAATCGCGTATAATGATTGGTAAGCATTTTTGTCTACCCGTGACCACGGACTACTGTAAAGTGTTCGAAACGTCGGGAACGGGAGTCGCCAAAAATGCTTACCAATCAATATACGCGATTAATCCGGTTAAAAGTGTTTCATTTAAAATGTGTGACAATCGCGACAATCAAAGACATTACAATGAAATAAATACTAAAAGGGAAAATATACAAGTATAGTACAAAAAAACCCATTACAAGTTTATATCTGCAATTAATCTTATATAAAATCAGTGGATGCACCCGCAAACTGTGCCCGCAAATGTTTGTAAATTTTTATAAATTGTACTCTATATATATAATCTATAATATTGAAATCAAAGATTCTATATCACTCTTGGTGGACTAGTCTGACTCATACTTGATCAATTCTTTTTAATTTTAGTATATAAATATACTATTATATACAAAAAGAAATAAACATTTTATAGTCTGAACAGCCCCTAATATAGTATCTCATGTCGTGTCGTGAGACACACTACTTGTTGATACGTGAAGTACAGAGTTATGCAAGTATTCACAAAACTATTAAAATTATATAGAAGTGGTTTATGTTCACAATTAAAAATAAATGCTTAAATTATTAGCTCAGCTCAGCTTAGTCGTGGCGCAGCGGCACAAGCGTGTGACTGTAACCGACAGGTTCTGGGTTCGATCCCCAGTCGAGGAAATGAAATATTTAATATTTTCAATTTAAATATTCAATGTTTCATTTTTTCGCTCTGGTAATAAGGCAAAGCGCGGCGTTTAGTTCCGCCACTCCATACACAATGCCTCAAATTATGAGGAAAGTGAGGAACCGAGTGTCTTAACACTAGGTTCCGGGTTTCCCTCTGCCTACCTTTCGTGCGGGATACAGCGTGAAGCTAAAAAAAAAACAAGTATATATATATATATATATATATATATATATATATATATATATATATATATATATATATATATATATATATATATATATATATATATATATATATATATATATATATATATATATATATATATATATATATATATATATATATATTTATATATATATATATATATATATATATATATATATATATATATATATATATATATATATATATATATATATTAGTTTTTGAATAAGGAGTACAATTTAAGGGCATTAAATATACCAAAAAAAATATTTTTTGTACTATTAAATAGATAGCCAAAATATATGTCTATCCTCCACTTTTTCAAATATGTGCTAATGTAAAAATATTGTAATGTCTTATACACATTTTAAAATGTTACCAAAGCTTAGAGTTTAGAGATTTTAGTATTAAAAAAATAATTATTCACTCACTTGACCCAGAACATCTTGATACAACTTGTGGATCTATAAATGTACTACAACAATTATATAAAGTAACTAATTAACAGTACTAGGCAACTTTTTTAACATAATTAACTACTGGATGTATCAATTAAACTATATATTTATGTATTTCACTGTATCATACATCAAAATAGAAAGTGGAAACCTAAGGTTAGTGGCTCGTTCGATATTAAAATCCAAATTCAAATCTTGACACATTGTATGTTGAGTAACGGAACTGAACGCCGCGCTTTTTCTTATTATAGTTCCAAGTCAAAATTGAAGCTGCAATCGTTGCATTTACAGACAAGAATTACACATTCACTGCATCATAACATTGCATTTTATAGAAGGTCAGAATTGTTTTCTTTTTCCGGGTTCACGCTGTATCCCGCATATGTCAGGGAACTTGGGAACCTAGTGTCAGATAGCGTTCCGTTCCCCACTTCAAATTTATTCTTAGCACATATATACATGAAACATATCCTTAAATCTTAACATGAATTATTTGTCAATATTTAATGACAATATAAAAGTGACGCGAAAGTACAATCGCTTGTATAACGTCGTGACCGTTTTAGATAAATGAACATGTGGGGTTGCACAAGGTACGAAGGCGGTTACACATAAGAGATACGGATATAATATTATTTTTACTATAAAGTATTATAATAAAAAGGAGGCCTGTCGTGGCGCAGCGGCACAAGCGTGTGACTGTAAACGACAGGTTGTGGGTCGGATCCCCACTCGAGGAAATGAAATATTTAATATTTTCAAAGCAAAGCGCGGCGTTGAGTTCCACCAATCACCACGCAATGCCTCGAATTCGGTGGAATGTGGAATGGAGTGTCTTGACATTAGGTTTCCAAGTACCTTCTGTCTACCCTGCCATGTGCGGGATATAGCGTGAAGCTGAGTGAGTGAGTAATAAGTATTATAATTAAAGTGTTATTCCTCACTCGGCGTATAATTGAAGAGTTATTCGATCTCGACGTAGCTTGAAAAGAACGTATGGCTTAGTTGGTGAGAGCTCTTTGACGGTTTCCAACGGGCGCGGGTTCAAACCCCGCTGCGTTAAAATTTTAATACGCTTTTAAATTTACACTAAAATAAATAAAAAGCGTTTATTTTTCAAAACTTTTTTTTTTTTTTGCCTGTTGTCGATAAATTTGTTTATTTTGAAGAATTTTTGTACTATAGGTATTATAATTTTTTTAAAGTGGTTTTTAATTTTTAACGAATTTGTTTTTTTTTTTCTAAATTATTTTATACATAAAAAAACAGATTTTTAACAGTAGAGTTTACGTTTCAGGTGTACGAAGAGACGACAAAAATGTCAAAGATTTTATATATTGTTTACATTTGTGATAGATTTTTGTGTTCATTTAAAGTGTATGGAAATTGTGCCCGAGCCATTCACACGTATACCATTAACATTATAATGCGTTTACTATGCGAGGTGCGGTGTATTGTAAATGTCAAACTTGTTCGAAATCTTTTCAAATACACTAGACACTTATATATACTAGCCGTGTGATCCCGGCTTAGAATAGGATCACCCTGGTACTGATGGTGTCGTAAGAGGCGACTAAAGTGCGTGTGGTAGAGTCACGTTGCCAGCAATGGCAACACGCATGGGCAGACTCGACCGGATTGTTACCACCCCCGGCATTTAAGACCGGCGTTAAGTAGTGGCTTTGGCCACTGCGTTTCGCATTAGGTAATGCCGGGCCCCGGTGCCCATCCACATTAATAGACGGCAACGCTCCTGTAGCTCCTCTGGAGTTACACGGGGCCGTGGGCGACGGTGATCACTTACCATCACGTGACTCGTACGCTCGTTTGCCGTCTCTTCCATAAAAAAAAAAAAAAGTATATATATATATATATATATATATATATATATATATATATATATATATATATATATATATATATATATATATATATATATATATATATATATATATATATATATATATATATATATATATATATATATATATATATATATATATATATATATATATATATATATATATATATATATACAACGTCAACAGCGGCAGACGCGACACTAATTATAGTGTCACCAAAAAATTACAATTAGAGAATCTTGTTCAAATGAAAACTCTCTATTTATGCACTGAGTATACTCAGTCCTTTAGTCTTAATTTATGAATTTTATTGAAAATGAAAATATTTATTTTACTTGAAATAGTTTATTTAATTAGCTAACGTTATCGTATGTTATCTACAATAGATGTGTCATATCTACATAGTTTATTGAATGACACTGAAATATGTACGTGAATAATACTCTTTACCGTCGCGGTAAAAGATTCCTCAGATTCTTAGCCAAGACTGAAAGTGAATTTTTTGGCTGAAAGGGGACTAAACAGAACAAAATTAAATAATTTATATTAAATTGTATACGAAATAATTTATATTATATTTAATCGTAACTTTAGAGTGAAAATTTTTGTGTACTAGTCGAATATCTGTGCGACAGACTTTAATATATAAAAAAAAATATATATTTAAATGAAGATGCGTAAATGTATCTATAAGTGTATTTATTGGGAATTTTAATGGGAACATAAGGTTCCCAATTTTCTTCTGCCTTCCGTTCTATGTGCGTGATAAAGTATTAATAATTCCTGTTTACAACATTTATTTTTTTAAATTAAAAAAAAATCTATTTCCTGTAACGAAAATTTTACTCACCATGTGTACTATATATAAAGTGGCTGGTATTTAAACAATGGTAGCCTGCAATTTAAAGTTCACTACAATTTACTAACGCGTTTTGTAACATGTATATTATTATGTTAACTTATAAATGGATATCGCTTTCTAAATTCTTGGCTTTAGATGGCAAGTGTGGAGTGGAAGTCGTGTGAACTGGTGACCGCTTGTGAGTTTTGGTCCTCTTTTATATATGGCATCGTAAAATTTTATCGTAATATATAACTGACTTATCTTATTACATTACCCTTTTTTTTAATGTCACAAAGTGTCCGGCAGGGTAGGCAGAGAAACTCATAGACCAAATTTACGCCCATTTTTTTTGGTGAGTGCTGAAACTTAACGCCGTGCTCTATTTTGGTAAAATAAGTAATAATAATAGGTCAATCTCCCCCGAGAGGGAATCGTATTCACAGCTACTTCATTTATAGTCTGACGCTGTGCCACTACATCACAACGGCCTTGCTTACATTATATCATTAGTATTGATTGACGTCTATTAGAAGGAGACAGTTAAAATATTAAAGGTTTAAATTTCGCACAATTGTCTGCTTTACTTATAAGTGATTGTAAAGAAGCCAAGAGAAAATAGTACCAAAATATTCCGTTAATCAGTTTTTTGGGCGAGTTCTATTAGTAAGTATTATTTTTTTTCAGCTTCACGCTGTATCAGGCACATGGCCGGGTAGGCAGGCAGAGGGAACCTGTGAACCTAATGTGACATTCCGTTCCTCACTTTCTACCGACTTTCAGCCATTTTGGGAGTAACGGAACTTAACATCGCTAATAAATTATAATAGTGATTATAAATATTTCGTACGTTTATTACAAATAATATTTCACTAAATTAATATATCTATAACATTCATTAGTATTATACTAGCAAACGATTAATATATCAAATACGTATAGATTAAATTTAATGACTCGTATAATAGCGTTGGTTGTATTGGGTGCGCGTGCGCACAATGCAGATAATCAGGTGTTACCCGGTGCCCTATATAATGCGAAATGGAAACGCTAAGGGACTTTGTACAGTGTGTGCCTGGCCTTGGTTATTATTATTATTTTAGTTTTTCTCTCGCATTCTATATATAGCAGGGTATGCAAAGGTTAACCCTAAAGGTTAAGGTAAAAAACCCGGAAGATTTAACAATATTTTGTTCCCATAATCTATTAAACATGCAATTTCTCAAAAGAATAGAGAAATTGCATGTTAAATAGATTACCTCAATGCTGCGTATTAAGAGACGCCAAAAAGGGAAATATAAATTGAAATATAAAAAAAAATAAATATATAAAAGCAGGGAACTTGGGAACCTAGTGTTAAGGCACTCCGTTGTGTTGTCCACTTTTCTCCGAATCTGAGGCTTTGCGTGAAGGAACTTAACGAAAAATTTTACCTTGTCACCAGAGCAATGAAATGAAAACATTGAATATTTTAATGTTTCATTGGAAATATATAAAATTTATTGTATGATTTGACTATATTTATTATAAGAATATTTAACAATTTCCGAGGATTGTTAGTTTAGAAAACTAATCAGGTGGATATTTATACATATT
This sequence comes from Eueides isabella, assembly GCA_019049475.1. Lineage (NCBI taxonomy): Eukaryota > Metazoa > Arthropoda > Insecta > Lepidoptera > Nymphalidae > Eueides > Eueides isabella. The sequence continues at coordinate 10,014,073 of CM032399.1, forward strand.
TATGTTTACAATTTAGGTATTTACCATTTTAAGTACACTAAAAGAAGATTATTATATAGTAGTAAATGCCACAAGGACTTTTTTATTTATCAAAGAACAATAATACATTTTAGTAGCCAATAACTTAAAATTTATAATTCATTAATTTTCTTTTTACTTAAGTAAATTAAACACATTTAGCTTAAATTAACTAAATGAAAATATTAAATAAGATCAGGCTGTATACTTTAAACTGTATAGCGTGTTACGGTACATTGTCCTGCGATGTGGGCGCTCGCCCACGGCCGCGGACACGCTCAGCGGAGCTATACTGATACTCGTACTGATGTTGCTACTACAGTCTACACCTGTGCTTGAGATATTTGCGAATTGATGCATAATTTAAATTGAAGGTTGCGTAAAAATTCCTAAGGGTGTGTCGTCTGTGGTTTTTATTTTGAGTATTTGTTTTTTTTTAAATCGTTACGTATGGTATCTATGTTTCAAGTGTTATGCCACCAAACGTATAAAAAATTGAACGTAGCGGAATTTGAACCTGTGCCTTTTGGAAACCGAAACATGCGCTCTGACCAACTAAGTCATACGTTCCCATCAAGCTACATAAAAATTTCGTTAAAGAGAGTGAGAGAAGTTAATTTCGATGTAGCTTGATGAGAATTTATATACGTTTTTGTTACCTATGTTCCCGTTGTTTCTCTTATCTCTCTTTTACATATAGCTAATATGAGCCTTTTCTATAACATAATTTAACAGTTAACACAGAAAAACCGACGCTTAGTTAAATGAAAATGTCTTTTTGATATTCTTTTATTCCTATTTTTCTCAAATTTGGGTATAAAAATTGTAATTTCTATAAAATGTATAGATTAGAATAATAATATTCAATATATCTGTATAATCATCACCTTACAAACAACTTCCAGTAAGTGTCAGAAGCAAATATTTTATGGAAATATAAAATACAAACACAATAAACATAAAACCAAACACATTCACGTTGAAATATTATAAATCACTGCTTTCTCATATTAGGTTACAACAAAAAGGACCTAACACAAAAAAATATTAAAAATCACTCGGTATTTAAATTTTTGTTAGGTTAACACTGTATATACACCTTGGGAACCTTGCTAGCTAGTTTTAGGACTTACTTCTGTTGCCCAATTGGACAAAACTTATTTGTCTAGTTACCCTTTCCTTGAGTGAGAATCAAACCCACAACCTATCGCGCTTACAATTGCAAAATTTAAAAAAGATAAAAGTTTTAAAATTAAACAATTTTTTTTAATTAATAAAGAATTAATGAATATATAAATACAAAATTAATATTGACAAAAAGTATGGAGTACTTTTTGACTTTAGACTAAAAAACAGGGCTAGTTTTAATGGAGCTTTCCAGCTTTTCCGGATCTACCCAAGTGCCAATAACAGTGGCGCAATAGAAAAGTTGACGTTAAGCACAACAGTTGTGGGCTCAACTACACTTTTTATAATTTCTAGAACTGGTAAGACAAAGCAAGGCGTCGATACAATACAAAAATATTTAGTTATACCACTTTACAATATCTCACTCATATAAGATTATGGAAATAGGTTGAAATGAGTAGCAAGTCATAGGATACCTAATGCTATTCTATTCTATTCGTAGACTATAAATACGCCTTAGCGTCGATTCGTAACGGAATGCAAAGCTTGACATGTACATGTACATACAAACATACATACATTCACGCACGCATTGTTATATTATAGCTTTTACCGGTGGTTTTGTTCAGATGGTTAATTTTCCAAGTCGCATAAAAAAGTTTTTGAACTTACAGTGACATTAATGTGTTCAACCAAACAAACTTTTCTGTTTTATAATATTAGTACAGATTTGTTCACGGAGCTTATTGTACCAAGTACTGGCGCAGGGCCAGAGAGTGTGACTGTCAACGTGACAGGTTGTGGGTTCGATCCCGATTCGAAGAAATTAAATATATAGAAATTTAAAATTAAATATTTTATTTCTTCGCTTTGGTAACAAAACAAAGCGCAGCGTTGTGCCACTCAACAAGTAATGCCTCAAATTAAGCTAAAAAAGGGAAACGGAACGGATTGCTTAAACACCAGGTTCCCAAATGGACATGGCAGGGCACGGGAAATTAAAAATAAACCTATTATTTTATTGTGCGTTTATTGTAACTGGTATTACCTTTTAGACTTCACTATAAGTAATGGATGTAGGTACATAGGTACCTATTTTTTGTATTCCTATCTCATTGTATGATTTTGCATACACGATTTAGGTATTTTAAGACCTTTAAGCTTTTTAGGACTCAATTTTGAGTACTATTCAAAAGACGTAATTCTTCAAATTCGACAAAAAGAAGGAAAAGAGAACAGAGTGTAAGACGTTCTGTTCCGATCTGCTAGGTCTGCCTAAAAAAAAAAATAGATAACTTTATGTGTTTTACCTTGATTTTAGGCTTGTTTTTTTTTTTCAAAAGCTTTACTCTGCCTTTACTATTTTGTAGAAGATCCTTTTATACAATACATATTAAATCGAAAGATATTTTTTTAAATTCCCTATATAATTTATTATTGTATTTTTCGCATATCATAAAAACATTTATCACCAGCTTAAAAGTGTCTGTTTAATATAACGTATAAATAACATGAAACGTGTTTTTATTAGAAATAATAAAGATTATAATTTTATGTCTTATTTGATATCTTACTTCGCGTTTTGAGATTACAATAATATATAGTGAGGCTCGGTTTTCTGCTAATAATTTGGCTATATTTAATTGTTTGCGTTCAATTTTAATTTGGACATAAAAATATAATTATTAAAGAAAATATAATATGTTTTTTGTGGCGCAATGACAGTAAATGGGTGGTTGGAAATTTTATTTTGTTTAGGGGTTGGTGTGGACCTTATATAACCATTAACCATCTCTTTTGGTTTGAATGGACAAAGCGCGGCGTTAAGTCCTGCCGCTAATCCCAACGTCTTAAAATAGAATCTTATTATTTTAACTGTAGGGTAATCTTCATATAGGAAGAAGTATTCCGCACAGTATGTCACCAACTAAAGTACCATCATCAACATCTGAATACGTGGAACTCTACTACTGAACAGTTTGGTAGGAATGGCTTTCCACGCGCCACGATTCTGTGGAACGGCCTACCCGCGGCATTATTTCCAGGTCGATTTGACATGGTTGTCTACAAAAAGCGCGTCCACCTCTACCTCAAAGACCGGCAACGCATCTGTAGCTCTTCTGGTGTTACACGTGGCCGTGGGCGGCGGTGAATACTCACCATCAGGTGACCCGTACGCTCGTCTGCTTTTGCCAAAAAGAGGTATTTTTTATATATTTAAAACTCTTTTTTACTATCTTCCTCAGCATCTCGTTTTATCCCACACATAGCAAGGTAGGTAGAGAAAACTTAGACACCTAAAAGACCCCTCTTTCAGTTGCCTACTTTCCGTTAAACATGAGGCATTGTTTGTTAAGCGGCGGAACTCAATACTGTGCTTTACTTACTTAGCTTCACGCTATATCCCTAGCGGAGTAGGCAGAGAGAACGGAGCGCCAAACGCTACGGTCTCGGCATACTTCTTTCGCCTCGTCCACTGTCATCAACCTCTTCATACATGCCCTTCGGGGGGTCCTCTTGCTTTTTACGTGATCTTCCTCCAGTAACGTCGATACTGTGTTTTCAAAGGTCAACCGAGGTCTCCCCCTCCCTCTCTTACCACTCACAATTCACAATACTGTGCTTTGCCTTGTATAATACTAAAAATATCGATCAATATATATATATAAAAAAAAAATATTTTAAGAATTGATATTTTTATAAAATAAATTAAAATAAAACTAACCTCTATTTTAGAAATAATTATTCAAACACACAAAGATTGATCTATAATATTTAAAAGTTTCATCAAGATCTTTAACAACCAATTAGTGGTGTAATTAAAAATGTATTTATTAAATATACGAGTTCCGCTTGTTAGGGACATGTCTGTGGCAGATTATCTCCGAGCCTGTGGTCTAATGGCGAAATAAGTTCATGCCCCACTCAGATACCGATAATATCTGTACGTAAATTTAAATTGTATTTACTACAGTGTAATTGTATAGAAACGAAATTGTGATATTTGATAACACTTCATTTTCTAGTCTCGGAGTTAGTTATGTTAGGGTATTATATTAATGTTAGGCAATTATTGAGTTTTGATTGGTAAATCGTTGAGGTGTTTTTATATCTTTTAATATGTATCTTAGCTTCACGCTGTATCCCGCATATGGCTACTATGGCTACTATGGCAGGGTAGGCAGAGGGAACTTGGGAACCTAGAATCTCTGAATATTTTCCCACGTAAAGATTTATATGGTTTATACAACAAAAAAAAAAATCTTTATATTAGAAATGTATATCGATTTTAGCTTATATCATTTATTTCTTTATAATCTAAATTTAAAAAATCACCACGGTCCTTAGTAAAGGCTCTCAAAACTATATAACGACATATCATGCCGCAATACTTTTAAAATATTTTTTTTAATAATTATCATTTTCTAAACATCGATCGTTTTAGTTCGTCACCCTGGTACCGAGAATAGCGTCGAGCCTCATAACCATTGCTGTCTACGCCCTCAAACACGGAATAAATATTGAATAAATTAAAAATATTTTTAACATATTTAAAGTAATATTACACATATAGAAAATAATTCCAAAGCGCGCGGGTCCTAATCCGGCTGCATCTGAATTTTAGTTCGTTTCGTAAAACGTATCAAATAAAACCATCGAACTACTTTTTTTTTTTCTTCTTCACGCTGTATCCCGCAGGCTATACTAGGCAGGGTAGGTGTTATGACACTCCGTTCCACTTCCGTTCCCCACTTTCCGCCGAATTTGAGGCATTGCGTGTTGAGTGGCGGAACTCAACGCCGCGCTTTGCCTTATTACCAGAGCGAAGAAATGAAACATTAAATATTTAAATTGAAAATATTAAACATTTCATTTCCTCGACTGGGGATCGAACCCAGAACCTGTCGGTTACAGTCACATTCTTGTGCCGCTGCGCCACGACAGGCCTCATCGAACTACTTAACCATTGTTTTACTTAATGTCCCGCACAGTCTAGAGTAGGCAGAGGGGTTGTAGTAATCTAGTGTAGTTTAATTTCCAACTCAACAACCTTGGCGGAACTCAACACCGTGCTTGGTCTCGTTACCCGAACGAAGAAATAAAACTATTGAATAATAGAATTTCTCGAGTAGGGATTGAATCCACAATATTCGCTCGCACGCTTGTAATATTTTTAAAACCAAAATAGAAACAAAATATATTATAATCTAAATATATATCTGTACATAAATTTTCTATAAAACTACATACAAATAAATAACAATCACCGCAACTAACGCACGCGTCGTGTGTCGCTTTCGAGATCAACAAATCAAACGTGCACTGACCAGTGACCAGTCGTTAGCATTTGATGCTCACTTGCGATAACTTTATTTTATGTATCCTAGAAGTCTTGAAGCTAGGAATAACCTGATATTACTAGAAGGAAATAGTGTTAATTCATTATTGTAATAGAATAGTAGGAGGTATGTTTTTTGTTTATTATTATTATATTATTTTGAGGCCGCGCATAGTGGCAGTAAATGTGACGGTTGTGAGTTCGATTCTTCGTTCTTGTACAGAGAAATAGCGCGGCGTTAAGTTCTGTCTCTCAATACACTATGTACTGAGAATGCGGCGCAAAGAGAACAACTTAAGTGTCTTTATGGAATAAGAGTGTTTTAATACTAAGCAGCAGGTTACCAGGTTTTCTCAACTTCCATTTATTTACGGGATATATAGCGTGACGCTAATAAAAATATATTTATTTGTAGGTACTTATTGTACGTTTGAGAAAAAAAGTTTACATCACAATGTAAAAAAAAACCTCTTATTAACTTAACTGAACATTGGAACCTAAGTGTTAAGACACTCCAAATTTGAGGCATTGCGTATTGAGTGACGGAACTCAACCGATTTTTCTTGGAGATTAACATACATAGTCCTTCTTATTAGTCTGTGTGACTGACGTTAACTCAGTACTTGCAAACCAGTTGGACTATGGGTATTGAGCAATCACTTAAGTCTAAAATTGACCAAAGAATAAATACTTTCTTAAGTTAAATACCGTCTTTGAGTTTCGGATCTAAAAATATGGTATCCATTTAAGTGAATATTAACTTTTATATATATTTGCCATATCATTGTGGAAAAATACTGCGTTGTGTTTCACTAAACAATGACATTTCAAATGATTAGTGATGTATTACAAAATTTACATATAAAAGTATCCTTCAGTACTAATACTAACAGAAACGTATCTTTCAAGAGTCTCTTCTACCTACTTTCCAAGTGTAAATAGGCTAGTTAACAAGCTCATCTAAAGCAAAATATTGCCGTTTATTTGTGTATGCAAAGTTACCTGTCACAGCAACTATGAGTTACTGACGTTTCTACGTCTAAATTATGGTTCAGTTATGCATATGTGGGAGAAAACACTCGTTACACGTGATTGATGTATTCCGCTAAATTATATTGGATATCGATGAATTTCTTTGATTTGTTATGTTTTTGTTATTTACATATTGTGACAGGAAAAAGCTTCCTTTTAGGTGTTCTTGTTAAAATATAAAAGTAAAATTTTATTATTATTTTAAAAGTGGTAATAAGGCAAAGAGCGGCGTTGAGTTCCGCCACTCAACATTCAATGCCTCAAATTCGGCGGAAAGTGGGGAACGGTAGTGGAACGGAGTGTCTTAACATTAGGTTCCCTGGTTCCCTCTGCTTACCCTGCCTCGTGCGGGATACAGTGTGAAGTTGAAAAAAATAATTTAAAAGTTAGGCAATTGATTTTTAGCTGTATGTCAGGTAAAAAGTGTTACTTCCGTCTTCGCTTCGCCTGTAAAGTGCCTAAAGTGCCATTTTCGGAAAAAAATAATCTACTTTATACTATATTATTGAACGACAACATAACTACGTAACGTACCTATTAGTAAATATATTTTAATAATAAAAAAACTGACTATAATTCAAAACTCCATGATAATATTTATAGCTACAGACATATACATCACGGCATTGCGTGCTAAATAGCGGAATTCTACGCAGCGCTTTGCCTTGTTATCAGACTGAAAATATTAAATATATCATTTCTTCTAGTATCGATCCCACAACCCGTAGCTTTATAACCAAACACTTGTGCCTCTGCGCCACACATTATTTATAGATAACTATTAATATTATTGTTGCACTGGCTAAAGCCTGTCGTGGCGCAGCGGCACAAGCGTGTGACAGTAAACGGCAGTTTGTGGGCTCGATCCCCACTCGAGGAAATGAAATAATTAATATTTTCAAATTAAATATTTAATTTTTCCATTTCGTCGTTCTGGTAACAAGGCAAAGTGCGGCGTTGAATTCCGCCACTCAACACGTAATGCCACAATTTTGGCGGAAAGCGGGGATCGGAAGTGGAACAGAGTGTCTAAACACTAGGTTCTCAAATTCCCTCTGCCTACCTTGCCTTGACCGGGATACAGCGTGAAGATGAGTGAGTGAGTTACACTAGTACTACTGTCCTTTTTAAAGAAATCATTTTTAAATTAAAAAATATTCTAATATATATTTTATTTTACATAGCACTTTTGATTAAGTCGGATAAAATACTTCAATGTCTATATGTAATAGTAGCTCCGTAATATAGCGGTTATACGTTTATATAGCCTCCAATTAAAACCAACTACGGGAACCTTGTTCCTTTAATCAACAGAACAATTAGATATACCTAAGTAATCTTTAAATTGCAATATAATTTACATTTATTGTTTGGAATTCATTATTTGTTTGTTCTTATATAAAGTGATAAAAGTCTCTTTTGTAAATATGTATGTTATGAAAATTAGAAATTATATAATTTTCATAACGTACATACTTACAAATAAGACTTTATATATCTAATGAGGTTGTAGTTGAGGCCCGTTGGGGCCGCAGCGGCACAAGCGTGTGACTGTAACCGACAGGTTCTGGGTTCGATCCCCACTCGATGAAATGAAATATTTGATATTTTCAATTTAAATACAGCGTGAAGCTAAGAAATTATCTAATGTTTTTTGTTCTATGAATTTTCTAATAAAATATGCAACTACTACCCCGCCCACGGCAGGGTAAGCAGAGGGAACTTGGGAACTTTTCTAATAAAATGGAAAAAAATATTTATGAAACAAAATTTATTTAAACGCTAGTATTTTTCAGATTAATGCTTTAAATTATATAGAGTGTGTTAATAGGGCACAGTAATAAACCACTCCATTTAGTGGAGTGGCAGAACTCAACGTAGCGCTTCTTCTTCAAGACCGGAGGAACGTAACTTATTACTAGATTACGAATACAATTATGCCTAAGAAAGGAAACCAAACCCATAACCAATGTCACGACGTGTGAAAAATCAAAATATACCTATATATTGATAATATTATTTCGTCATTGTCGTCGCTGTCGACGTCTCAGCAGTGCGACTCGCACTGCTGGACATAGGCCTACCCCAAGGATTTCCACGAGGATTGGTCTTGCGCCTCCCGCATCCAGTGGCCTTAGGCGATCTTCAACAGATCTTCAGTCCACCTGGTAGGGTGCCTGCCCACTGAACGTCGTCCGGTTCAATGATAATATCAATAACATGTAACCTTGAGGCCTGTCGTGGCGCAGCGGCACAAGAGTGTAACTGTAACCGACAGGTTCTGGGTTCGATTCCCAGTCGAGGAAATGAAATATTTAATATTTTCAATTTGAATATTTAATGTTTCATTTCTTCGCTTTGGTAATAAGGCAAAGCGCGGCGTTGAGTTCCGCCACTCAACTCGCAATGCCTCAAATTTCGGCGGAAAGTGGGGAACGGAAGTGGAACGGAGTGTCATAACACTAGGTTTCACTTCCTTTCCCTCTGCCTACCCTGCCTAGTGCGGGATACAGCGTGAAGCTGAAAAGAAAAAAGAAAAAGAAAAAATAATATCTGACATATATAATTTTTTAAAAGTATTTTAAGTACTTATATAGCTAGAATATTCACCCAATTCAAAATGAAAATGACTACTATGGTAGGGTTCGCATCTGTGCCAGATATGTAGTATCTGTGCCAGATTAGATATTTATACTAGGCAGAGGTAACTTGAGAACATAATGTTAAGACACTCAGTTCTGTTCCCTACGCCCCGCAGAGCTTATGGCTTATGGCTATAACACGCTATGTGTTGAGTGGCGGAACTCAACACCGCGCTTTGCCTTGTTACCAGAGCGAAGAAATAAGAATATTAAATATTTACATTGAAAATAATATATGTTTCATTTACTCGAGTTGGGATTGAACCCATAACCTATCCTACCTAGACGGAGTCTCATACTTTAGAGACCCTGCGCTACGACAGATATTATTAATTATTACAATCATAACTCATACTCAAATGCAAATATTAGTTCGTTTAGCTAGGTGTTCCCGTATTTACCTAATCAAGTAACTGTACGTGACCGAAATGAAATAGTGTGGACTCGCAGGATGTCAGTACAAACATGTTGAAGCAATGATACTTAAAATGTTTAGTTATGATTTATTTGATGCAGATTCCCATCTTGATGGTAGATAAATATTATAAAAGCGTCCACTTTAGTGTTCGTTTAAGTTATAAATACATGTAATTCTTATTTTTTTTCTGTAGAGTAATAAAGGTCCTTCCGAATTAGGATTTTTTTCATTCAGATAATACAAAATGTAGAAAAATGGTGAAAGAAAGTGTTTTAATGGAACATGTCTTAACACTATGTGTCCAAGTTTATTCCCCCTACCCTGCCATGTACGGGATACAGGGTGAAGCTGAAAAAACTGAACTTTTGTGTGACGAATCTTAAAATTTCACTCTCATAATCATTTTCGATTCCGACATGTGCTATGTCTCGCTTATTAAGGAAAGTGAAATGCAGTAATTTCTTGACGTTGATTTCTCTCTACTTATCCTATTATTCCTTGAAAGCTTGTAGCTAAATCATATAATATAGTGAGTGTCTAAAACTAAAAGTGATTTATCTAAAAATCACTACTTTCCATCAAAGTTATAGACATCTGAGACATCCTGCTTTCGATAGCACGAGCTAATATCATATTTTTCTATAAGGACTCATCAAATATTTAGTTAAATTGCCTCATGGTATAGATGGTTAATAAGGGAATAAAGTAAAATGTGGGCCTTAGTGGAGAGTAGAAACACATAACATTCTCAGAAAGTTTTCAAAACAAAGTATATAATGAAAAATATATTATAATAAATTCTGCCTTCCGTAAGAGCATAATATCTATGATGCAAAACCGACCCCATTCGTTATCATCGACTTGTAAATGTAAATTATTTTACTCCACATCCACTACCTACTGTGCTATAAATAACCGACTTTTGATTAGAGAAAACCTTTCATTACTATGTATATTCATATGAAAATTAATTGGTTACAAGTTAATGAATTATTGAGATTCAAGTTCTCATGATATACTTAGTTTTGCCCGCGGCTTCGCGATCAATTGAGGCTGTATTAAAATACAGTAGATAAAGTTAAATATCCTGTATGGCGGCTATTTAACGGTAAGGTGTAAATCATTTTATGATGACTTTTATTTATGTAACAGTAGAGTATTGGATTAATGAACATAATTATATTTGAGTTCCGCCACTCTACACGCGTCAAATTTGGCAGAAAGTTGGGAACGGAACGAAGTGTCTTAACACTAGGGTTCCAAGTTCTCTCTGCCTACCCTACCATTGTCGGGATACAGCTTGAAGTTAAGTAAATATAAGTAAGCACATGATGTATTTGAATTTACGGAAATAATTGAAACTAAAATCTATAATAGTTCTAATTTTAATACAGCGGGTTTTTTTTGTAATGAACATAATTATGTATATTATAACAAAAAATGCGGCGTTGAGTTCCGCCAGTCAACACGTAATTCCTCAAATACGGCAGAATGCGGGAAAGTGTCTTAGCAAGGTGCCTACACTTTGCGCGGGATAGAGCGTGAAGCTAAGTAAGTATAGGTAAGATTAATTACATTTAAGGAAATAATTGAAACTAAAATCTATAATAATAATAATTTTAATACAGCAGGTTCTTTTTGTTTCATTGTGAATTTATCTAAAAAAGAAACACTATACTGTACCCGTTGTCGAAGTAACCTCGAAATCTGCGACACATGTCTTAAAAACAACTCCTCTTTCTCTATTATTTTAGTCTCATTAAATGAAGACGAAGTTGCTTAACAAAACTAGTAATTTTCGTGCTTTACGATTTATTTCACTCACAGAAGAATAAGCAGAGAAACTAAGTGATAAGACACTCTGTTCCCTCTAAGACATTTTCGTTTCTAACTAACCGCCAGATTCTCGAAGCATAGGGTGTAGAGTGGCGAGGATCGAGGATCGAGGATCTTTATACGTTTATATGTAAGTATTTTGAATATTTACCTTCGGGATACCAATTTTTCTATAATCTTAATTAAATCCATTACTTTATCTTGAAGCTGTTATTTACACAGCAACTTGTAAATTAGATCTCATCATTTCCTCCGTCCGTCATGTAATCTTAGACTTCTGAGTACTTGCACTATATGTTAGATCAAGTGATAGATGGTTATACAAACATATCCTCTTACGTATAGAATAGGTGCTTATAATGCACAACCATCTACAAAATCACCTAAATACTTAGAGGCGATTGAAAATGAAAATATGCAATATCTGAAATACTTATATTTTTATATGGGCACTGGACACTGCTTAAAAGCTATACATATTTTTTGTACGCTGTATCTTATGTATAGCAGGGTTGACAGAGGGAACTTGGAGACCTAGTATTAAGACATTTCGTTTCCCACTTTCCAACTTTCCGCAGAAACATTGAAGTGAGGCTGACGAGTTGAGTGGTGAAACTCAACGCTAAGCTTTTTCTCGTAAACAGTTCAAGGATAGAAAACTTTTAAAACTTTTTAAAACTTTTAACGCGCGTCGCACGACAGGTCGCACGACAGGTCCTTATTATTCAATTAAAATTAAAAAATACCTAAAATAAATTAATACTTGAATGATCAAACATTAGATATAGATATATAAACAATCTGTTTACTGTGGCAATGTGAATAATAGAATTAATTTCGCAATAACAAGTGGTTGCATAATAATCACCAATAAAACATTTACTTCAGTTTTATGGGCTAAGTACTGTATTGACATATCCTATCAGGCTGTAAAGACACTGTTTATTGCTGTTTTCGATATAAAGCCGATTAAGTAATTCATAACGGTACTATTTTTGGGTTACGCACACTGAAAAATGTAATTTATCATGTTATATTTTTTTTTGTCTTCACACTGTGTCCGGAATGGAAGCAGAAGGAACTGGGGAACCTACTGTTAAGTCACTCAGTTCCGAATCTACTTTCCGACGAATTGAAGTCATAGTATATTGAAACTCAACGCCGCGTTTTGTCTTGTTATCAGAGCGAAAAAATGAAAACATTAAATATTTAATTAGAAAAAAATCAAAACTACATAATTAAAAAAGGCCTGTCATGAAGCAGGAGCACAAGCATAAGAATGTAAAGGTGGCACATGAGGATTCGATCGCTACTCATTAAAATAAAATATTTTATATTTTTATTCATACGCTTTAGTGATAAGTCAAGGCACGACGTTGAAATCGGCCACTCAACAAGCAATGCTTTTAGAACTAAGCAGAATGTCGGAAACAGAGAGTCTCAACACTTGCTTATCCTGCTATATGCGGAAAACAGTGTGAAACTAAAAATAATTATGAGAAAAAGAAAATCAAATCAAGATTTATTTTTATATAAAATTATTTTTAAATTATTTAATTTATAAATTAAGAGCATTTTTTTCCCGTCAATGTCAACGAAATATTTTTAATATTTTAGTGTTATTCTACATTTTAGTGTTACAAAATCAGCAAAGTAATTAGAATTAACGAGTCGTTAATACTTTTCTAGTAATAAAAAATAATTTCACGCATATTTTTCGTTCCATCTATACGTATTTATTTAAATCTTGTTATTTTTACAAACAATCTACCGTTCGGTAGAACGAGAAATGCACTCCCGCGAACCTCTCAACGTTTTATTGTGAAAGGATAAGGATACGAGTAGGTAATTGAAACGAAATGCGCCCATAAATGCTCCAGAACTAAGTACTTCTAAAAGTGGCATATACGACCAATTAATATATAGATTTTCTAATGTCATCCTAGATAGAAGATATTGCTTGTATTTATTTCTAGTTTTGAAGCATCTGTGTAGTTGTTACGCTTTTATATTATTTATGATTATACAATTTTCAGGCTTCCAAGGATACCTTATTTTTCAAATTATGACTAATATTTTAAAAAGAGAAAACATGAATATCTATTTATATATACTTTTTAAATAAAAAATAATATACTTTGAATTTTTCACTTACTTATAGTTTTGTCATCAGTATCAAAAATATAATATTAACTAACAAAAATTTTTAATTTTTTTTGTATGTAACAAATATAAGACAAGAAGAAAATACTTAACTTAAATTTAAAAATATTTTCTTGTCCTAAGTGTGGAATAACACTTTAAAACATTGTAAAAATAAAAAGAAAATATATCATAACAATATGTACAAGACATTTCAATACAAAAATACACAATGAGGCCATCGTGGCTCATCGAGAGTAATCGTTGTAGGCCACATTCGTATTCGGTATTATGAAGTATTTCTATTTTTCTTCTCTAAAACTTCTATAAAGAGAAACTGCTGCATCAATACAAGTTAACATGCAACGTCTCGATTTCTGAAGGAAATTGGAGTGTATCAAGACACTCCATTTTCCTAATTAGGTTCATTTTATATATTTTATTTTGCAGCTGTACACTAAAATAGTCTTATGGACTAAGCATATTTTTATTCTTCATATCACTTTTAACTCTCTCTCATCTCTGGTTGGATAGTCAGAAAGAACTTGGGAACCTAGTGTTAAGACACTCCGTTCCACTTCCGTTCCCCACTTTCCGCCAAATTTGAGGCATAGCTTGTTAAGTGGCGAAACTCAACGCCGCCGCGCTTTGCCTCGTTACCAGAGCGAAGTAAAGAAAACATTAAATATGTGATTAGAAATCCTCGGGTGGTTATCGAACTCACAACCTATCGTTTACAGTCACACGCTTGTGCCACTGCGCCACGACATGCCTCTGTATCACTTTCATAAATATTTAAATAATCTATGTTCGGAAGGCAATATCAATTAAAAAAATCGTATCAATCGATATATTCATTTCAATTATCTTACTTTATTAGTATTTCTTTAAAAAATAACGACCGTGTGTTTACATTTTGGATGATTAAAAGATTTTAGGCATAATTATGAATGGAATTACTTATATACTAATTGACATTTTTACTTTTAATTGTAATTGGCAGAGATAATTTTAATGAAAGCCATTAGGCTCTTTACATCACGTGTTGTAGGCACTTCCGCTAAGATCGAGAAGTTTATGCCCACTGTACGGTCAGCATAATAATGACATTAGCTGCGCTCTTATTTTATTTTATTTGTTTGTATTGATTTTATTTAGTTTCATGGTATGATTATTTTAAAAACTTTATAAATTACATATATTTCAGAAAATTGAAATTGGTACCTATAATTAGATTGATATTGCCTTTGCCTACTTACATTAAAAAACGAAGGGTTACATTTTTTTTTAATAAATTTAATTATATATTACAGGTTCGTTTTTCATTTAAATTTGCGTGTTACAAAGTAATTGTAGTACATTAGTATAAAAAAAACTTATTCTTTAAAGGCTCACAAAAACCAAACAGTATAACCTTTACACTCGAGTCCATTGCCATTAGTAAAAAGCTATTTTTTTAAAGATTTTTTGTCTTATTAAAAAAGTAAAGAAAAACATATTTACAAATGTAGGATTCGACTGATGCGTATTAGAAATTATCCAAACATTATTCCCCGGACATATAGATAGGAAGGCAGACGGATCCTAATGTTGAAATATTTCTTTACTACTTTGTTAGATAATATAGCTTAACGCCATTAATGTTGCTTAAAATTAATCCTTTATTATCCGAATAATATGAAAGGCTAACAAAATCACACTAGTTTACAATAACGGTACCGGTAGTCCGTAGTCGGGTAACCGGTGTGTCAGCCACACAATATCGGTTTGAGATCGTACAATTATGACCGGCTTTAAAGGTAGCGAATGGACATGCGATGTATAGTTATTTTTAGATATGTTAATGGTTCTTACTGTGTTTAATGTATCTATGATTATGTATTCAGGTCTGTCGTGGCGCAGAGGCAAGCGTGTAAACGTATGTTGTTGGTTCGATTTCCTCTCGACAGAAATGCAATATTTAATATATTCAATTTAAATATATTATGTTTTCATTTCTTCGCGCTGGTAACAGACAAAGCGCGGCGTTGATTTCCGCCACTTAACACGCAATGTCTTAAATTCGACGGAAAGTGGGTAACGGAACAGAGTGTCTTCAAACTAGGTTTTTAAATTCCTTTTGCTTACCCTGCTATGTCCGTATGTATACAGCGTGAAAAAAAAAAATGAGTATAAATATAATTTTTTCATCGCTTAATGAGACAGTCGTGGGTTCGATTTTGAGGACTATTTTCATAGTTCCACACTGGTTCTAGGTCCATGACACATAATATCTCGATACAATAAAATGGAAAGTGATAAATGGAGTTTTTATGAGAGGTTTTCTCCGCTTACTTTATAATTAATATGCTGGATTTTCTTTTATTGTCAATTTCACGTATCTTCCAATATATTTTAATATTGGTTCACGTCGATTAATAGTCAAAGAATAGGACACTTGACTTCTCTTTATCACTTTTTCTAAGTATTATTCCTTTAACTTTTTGAGTCTGGTTCAAAATTTAAAATTTGGGTTTATCTGTTTATACTTTTTCTAAAAATTATTGGAATTATCTTGTATAAGTAAATGTCTCTATTGTTTAGGAAACAGTATTTCATTAATAATGTTAACCTCTCCTGCCTCTAATTCGTATAATATACAAAAATCCTATTATTTCAAGTGATATTTAAAAATAGTTAAAAAAATTTTTTTATGCTATTTTATCCGGTAACAGGGCAAAGTGCGGCGTTGAGTTCCGCCACTCAACAGACAATTCGGTGGGAAGTAGGGAACGGGGAATACGGTATCTTAGCACTAAGTTCCTAAATTCCCTCTGCCATACGGGTTAAAAACAAAAACAAAAAAAAACTATTTTAAATACAATTCAAACTGCAACTATATATCAGGCAGCTAACATTTAGCTAGAAACATCTACCGCAAGTGGATGCGCTCTATCGACATATCGACGATACGACATCACGACGATTTATAGCGGATGTTCAACAGAGTATATCGTTCCTACGTGTTAATTAATCCAACCCGTTAAATCACCAGTAAGTGGCCTTGAGATAGGCTAACTGTGGTTTTATCTATATGCAAATCGCCTGTTTACTATGCGTGTTCGGTATAAAGTTGCTTTGAAATATGTATGAACTTGAGGGTAGTTGTATTTTTCTTGGTTCATAAATGGTGGATGCGAAATGAGCTTTTTTAAATATATTCACGTATATGGTAGTTGTTATGAGTGGGAATCGAACTTATAGCCCATTTTGTTTATTCTTATTTCATTTAATCTAAGTACAGGTTCAATCTTGACTAAAGATTAATATTTATTATTTTTAACTTTCATATGGTATAGTTTAATTTAGTTTATCTAAATCTTCGAAACCTTTTATTTTTTAGTATATATATTAAGGTTTATAGTATATATAATAAGGTAACAAAAATATTAATACATTCTAAAATCACTATGAGAGATATGTCATGCAGAGGCATAAGCGTGCGACTGTAAACGTTAAATATATTCTGGTAACAAGGCAAAGCGCCACAAAACGCAATGTTTTAAATTCGACGGAAAGTGGAGAACGGAACGGAGTGTCTTAACACTAGTTTGCCAAGATTCTTACAATGCGTTAAATACATCGTGAAGCTAAAAAAACATCGTTTCATATATCATCATTTTATATACATTGCGGTAGGCAAACAAGCGTTAGGAGCAAAAATATTCCTAATCCTTTTCTTCGGCTTCGCTCGTGGTTAAATGGAAATAACTAAGTGCCCAAGATAATTCTGAACTCAGGCACAATGAGTTCCATCAAAACGATTAGCGCTATGTATTTTACTCTAACAGTCTTTAATGATAAATTAATTAGGTATCTAATACAAAAGTATTTTAGATCGAACCTGCAGCTCCCGAGATTAGCGCGAGAATATATAAAAAAATATATAAAAAATAATACTGAGAATAACTTAACTAATCAAATTTCTTAATAAAAAGCATATAAAATACATATTTTAGCATCGTATTCTAAAATTAGAAGCCATTTGCTAAGATACAGGTGATAAGGCAGGAACAGATTTACGGGCACCAACCTCCTGCTTCGCGGACACTGCATTGTGCGCCGCGTCGTATTCATACGTCAACACTCAATTTATTAACCAACTATTCTAATGCTGTTGTAAAAATAGAATTATAAATAAAATAAACCTTTTCGTGTTAGTAATAAGATATACAATGGAAGAATGTGAATATTTTTTAGAAAAAACTTTAGAATCCGCGAGATGTATGGGGACTGTTTATTTCCACAGTATATTTATTGGTTAGGGGGATTTAATTACAAACAATCTAAGTAATTGCTTTATTGATGGAATTATCGGATGCAAAACTGATAATATCTTTGATTTTAATGTTGTGATAAGTATGTACTTGGATTGGATGACCTGAAGGTAGCTGTGTTTATTCGTTGATATAAAGAGAAAGAAAAATATCGTTAAAGGCAAGTGTAAAACATAGGCTTATTAAAATAAGTGTCTATGAGGCAGTCGTGGTGCAGGAGAGCACATGCATGCGGCAGTAAACGCGACAGGTTATAGGTTATATCCCTACTCGGGGAAATAAATTATTTAATGTTTTCATTTCTTCGCTCTAGTACTAAGGCAAAATGCGTTCTTGTTCTGCTGATTAACACGCAAAGTGAGGCGGTGCGATATAAAGCGATCAGAGTTAGTAATTATTATTTATTTTTATTTTTATCACTTCACGCTGTATCCCACACACGTCAGGGTAGGCAGAGGAAACTTGGGAACCTAGTGTTGCTGCACTACATTCCGTTTCCGCTTTCTCCGCCTGATACATTGGTAGTTGAATGTTAAATGGCGGAACTCAAAGCCGCGCGTTGCCTTTTAACCAGAGAAATAAAGTGAAAACATTAACTATTTACATTGCCAATATTAAATATTTAATTTCTTAGAGTAGGGATTGTACAGTCCTAGTCCTAGTCCAGCTTGTACCCTGGCGCCACGACAGGTCTCACAAACAAAAAGGAAGCAGCAAAAAGAAAAACTCCTAGTTTTAATATAACACTTATGCTCATCGAACTACAGCCGGCAACAGCTTATAAACATTATTAGTATATGAATGAGGTACTATAATTTTATGTAACAAGTATATTAAGTTTGTAAAATGAAATGAAAGCTATATATATATTGTTAAATTAAGTACTAAGAACAAGTACCTAACGGGATAGATCGTCTGGTGTAAAGCTAAGCTGATCCTGTACTCATGGCGTACCGTTAAGTGTTAATGTTTTAACATGTACGACAATAAAGACACTTAATAGAATGATATTTTTTATATTTTTATATTATTATTTTTTACTATGGCGGGTAGTAAGAATAATTTGAAAAAAATAGAAAAACGTTGTAAGTGCATAATTTTTCTGATGTTTTCACTAACTTTCTGTCTCTCGTTTTTTATTCTTGTGAAACTTGGCCAATCAAAATTTGTAAATAATATTTTGAAAATTTGTTTTGGTATAGTAGTCAGTGGGAACCTGGCGCTCTATTGTTAATATACCTCCCTTCCCTCCATTTTCTGTCGAATTTTGGGGGCATTGCGTGTTGGGTGATGAAATTAAACACTGTGCTTTGCTTCATTACCAGAACGAGGAAATGAAGATAGTAAACATTTAATTTCCTTAAATACGGAACGAATCCACTTTTCGCGTTTAGCGTCCGATGCTTGTGCTCCTGCGCCACACTAAGCCTTTTTAATTTTATATTTTTTATATTTGGCCTTTTTGGACTTATATAAAGTGGAATTACGATATTTCTATGTCGTAAATATTGCTAACTATCACCAGCATCTACTTTGTCAAAACTAAACCGAAAATTTTCCAAAATTGTTAACTTTAACTGGTATATAGTAAAACATTTACGTGTTTGACTTACATATACGTAGTATTCTGTCTGTTCAGTCACCAACACATTCTAAGTCCCTACACAAAATACGTACAACTAAGGAACTTTGTAAACATTTTCACGTTAAATTGTTATCAAAAGTCAAAGTCGCATCGAGCCGTTGTATCCCGATCATCTCGATAGCCATCTGTAACCGATGAGTAACATGATACACTATTGTGTTGTCTTCCAGTCGTTAACGTAATTGACTAAGATTTAAGTTACTGAACACCGGAAGCGTTCTAGGGAAGCTTTTCCGGCAGAAAATGTTGTTGTTTTTATTAAAAATCTATTGATAAGTATATTGTTAATTTATAATCTGTATATTATAGTCAATGTATTGGACAATCAATGTATTTAGATTTTAGAATAATCAAATTCTTGTTTTCTGAGGTCTGCTATGATGCTAGCGTAGCGTAGGACGACCTCCGACCCGCTGGTCTGACGACATTCGTAAGATCGCCGGTAGACAGTGGATGAGGAAAGCAGAGGACCGAACAACGTGGCGCACTCTAGGGGAGGCCTATGTCCAGCAGTGGACCGTCATAGGCTGATGATGATGATGCTATGATGCTAGGGCAAAAGTGTAAACGTGATAGATTGTGTTTTTCATCCCCACTCGAGGATATAATATTTTATATTTTCCTTTTTTCGCTGTGGTATCAAGGCAAATCGTACAACTCGCAATTTCTACACATTCGACGAAAAGCGGGGAATGTATCGAATTTTCTTAATATTAGGTACCCAAGTTCTCTCTGATTTCTCTACCTTCTGTGCGGGATACATGTGCATGAAGCTGGAAAAATAAGCCACAAGCCAAAAGTAAGGCCTAAAATTGTTTGTATATATAAATATTGACTAAGTTTTGTAGGCCTAATCTCACAATTTCCGTCGTAAAATTTTCTAATGGTTGTTTGTGGGTTCAATAATAGCTCAGTGCCATGAATATTTTTGATATTCTCACTCTAGTAAGAAGAACAAACCTAGGTGTTCAGTTCCAACTAGCAACATACAATGTCTGAAATTTAGGGCGAAAAGTAGACAATGGAGTGACAAACAAAAATTTCTGAATACCCTGCTAAAGGTTAAGCTAAAAAAAAAAATAATAAGATAATTCTCAGTTTCAAGCAGCCACATCCGAGTTAGTTGAATCTTCGATATGTAGCAAAGGAAATTAAATCCTAAGCTGATAAACAGCTAATGGAAAACAACTGAACTGTTTTTGTAAGCCGATAGTGACTCTAACGATCAATTAGACTTCATTGATTTTTTATATTTATTCGCTCCTGTAGGTACTTATTAACGCCAGAACCATTTTAAGGTACATCTTGAGAAAACGGTTATCTTCAATTTTTTACAAGTTTTTTGTATATGAAATATATATTTTTTATTGATAAGTATGTTGTGGCGTAATTTTAATTAATCATTTTAATCGAGATTTGAACATTATGGATTCCATACAAAAAAATATATTTTTAATAGAAAAATATATAGAAAGATTATAATAAAAATTTAATATACAAAAATATAAGTAATATATAGATATATTATCTAATTAACTTTTTTATTTAATACATTAGTTTAATATATTGTCATCATCCTCATCAATCAGCCTATGACGGTCCACTGCTAAAACATAGGCCTCCCCTAGAGCGCGCTACGTTGCTGTGTCCTCTGTCTTCCTCATCTTGTGTCCACCGGCGATCTTACATGTCGTCATACACTACGCTTACCGAAATGCGTCTACAATTTAGTTTAGCTTAATATATATCTATATTTATATTTTTAATCGAAGTTTAATAGATAATCTACCTACATATTACCATAAATAAAAACAAAAAATATGTACATTAGACATTGGAAGAATTTGGTCAAAGTACAATATAACCACACGCAGTGTCTCAAATCTAGGTAAGACATTGCGAGACGTAAAGTTATAAGAAAAACCAAAATTATATTTTGTTTTTACAAAATTAATATCTGCAGTATACATTTAAATTATTTAATATCATATCGTTGAAATCAAATAATTGAAAACAACCCCACAAGATTTTCCCGTTTTATATTATGATGTATTGGACATACTATAATTATTTGTGTAATTACTTTTCCGGACACGGTACTCGGTTGGATAATAAATCAATTAACTAGTATTCTCATTAACATTGCACTGGAGTGTTATCGGGAACCAAACCGGGTGTCGGTCGTCGCGTGCGCACGGTGAAAGTGTACGACATATTCGCGTTCATTAGCTAAGGACGCTTAATGTTTTAGAGGAAGTAATATCTATTAATAGGTTAGAAATTTTAAATAAAATGTCGTTATATATAATTAGATTTACGAGTAACGTGGTGGTGTGGGGCAGTAGCCGACATGTATATTGGGGCTAGGGGTTCAATTCCTATCTGGGCAATGATAACATTTAAATACTAATGAAGAAGCCTATTGTGGCGTAGCGGCACAAAGTTGTGACTGTAAATGACAAGTTGTGGGTTCGATCCTCAAGGAAATGAAATATTTAATATTTTTAAAATTAAATATTTAATATTTCCGTTTCTTCGCTCTGGTTTACAAGGCAAAACGCGGCGTTGAGTTCCACCACTCTACACGCAATGCCTCAAATTCGGCGGAAAGTGAGGAACGGAATTGGAACGGAGCGTTTTAAAATTAGGTTCCTAAGCTCCCTCTGACTACCGTGCCGTGTGCGGCGTGAAGCAGAATAAATACTAATTCTTCACTCTAGCAACATAAAGTACGGCATTGGGTTACATAATTAAACATAAGTGTAATATTGAAATGTAGAGAATATTATCTTAACTCAATAAATTCATATATTAAAAATCTAATATTGGTTTTGTATCTACTTTAAGAAAACAATAGAGCCACGTCTTTTCTTTACATATGAATATGAATGTGCCTATCATGCCGCAGTGGTAAAAGCGTGCTACTGTTAACGCGATACTTTTGTGAGTTCGAATCCTACCAACTTGAAGAAATGTATTGCCAGAGGAGAGAAATGTAATATTTTCATTTCTCCTTTCTGGCAACACAGCGTAGCGTTCTGCTCCGCCACTTAATACCTTATATCTCTGGCTGAAAGTAGGGTTTTAGCCCTGGATTCGCAAGTTCGATCCGTCATATACAGAATATAAATAATATTCATAAATAACTATTTTAGAAAAAAATATCCATACAAATAACTATTTTAAAACTAAAATACTTTCCGCATTTTCAGTTGATCAACATTAAAGATTTTAAAAGACTATTAAGTCTTTAATTTTATACAAACCGTGTGCTAACATCAAAACACACATTAAACGCAAACTAATGATATTATAAACTCATGTTACCATTGACTTTATTATAGGTTAAGGTATTAAAATAGGAAAATTACTTTATACGCACTAGACAGTATGTAATAACGTAACACAAGTAGGCCTGATAACGCCTGTCAGTGCGGACCGCCGATACCGCGTCGCGTGATAAGGAAGCGACAGTCTGACGTGGAGATATGTAAAATTAATAATGTTATTAAATTTGTTATTACTTTTCTAATTATATGTACAATATAAAGGCGGGGAAACTACCTATATATAAAATATAATGCTTGAAACTACTTATGCTATAGGCTATAGATGTGACTTCCAATTCAATTTTGGGGATTACTTTCAGCGGAGTAGACATAAGGGTGACCAGAATCAAAACACTCTGGTCTCCCTTTTCACGAAACTTAACGCCGCGCCCGTATATAGGTATATTGTCATTCTCCCTTATGAGAATCGAGTCGTCGACCATCTCTTTTTTTGTTTTTTTTTTTTTTTTTTTTTTTTTTTTAATTTTTTTATGGAAAAGGCAAGGCAAACGAGCGTACGGGTCACCTGATGGTGAGTGATCACCGTCGCCCACGGCCCCGTGTAACACCAGGGGAGCTACAGGTGCGTTGCCGGCCTTTGAGGTGGAGGTAGACGCGCCTTTTGAAGGTATCCATGTCGTATCGACCTGGAAATACTGCCGCGGATAGGCCGTTCCAGAGATGTATGGTGCGTGGAAGGAAATTCCTACGAAACCGCACAGTAGTAGAATGCCACGTATCCAGATGTTGTGGATGGTATAGTAACTTGCGGCGGACTGTGCGGTTAGAAAATTCGGCGGCAGGTACCATTCAAACAGTTCTCCAGAACACTCCCCGTGATAAATGCGGTAGAGAACGCACAGTGAAGATACGTCTCTACGCAAAGCCAAAGTGTCAAGCCCCTCACAGATCACTGGGTCCTCAACGATTCAAACGGCTGTACGTTGTACGCGATCAAATGGTTCAAGCTGATACTGGGGTGCACCAGCCCAGAGGTGAGAAGAGTATTCCATATGAGGCCGAACATGGGCCCTATACAGGGCCAGACGGTGTTTTGGCGTGAAATACTGTCTCGCTCTGCTGATGACCCCCAGTTTCTTCGAGGCCAACTTGGCCTTGCTTTCCAGATGATCGCGATACTGGCAGTCGTTCGAAAAGCTGAGGCCCAATATACTGATGCAGGGCGCGGCTTTAAGGGGAGTGTTCTCGAAAACTGGTGATACGACAACAAATCTCGTTCACCTTCAGAGCCTGTCCCACAATCAAGTCCTTATTGAACCTAATAAATTACATATATGTTTAAATATATTAAATATATATTCATCTCTGTCATATACTAACATCACTAAGGGTAATGTGTATTAATAATAACAATCAAAAGAAGTCGCCTGACTACGATCGATAGTGCTGATAAGGCAACTTTTACAACAAATATATATTTTGTTTTTTTCTTCACATTGTATCTCACATACAGCATTGTCGATAGAAAAAAAATCCGATCCTTGTGTTAAGAAGATGCAAAACGACGCGAAGATAAACACTTCCATTTCTCGATTTTCCTCTGAATGAATTCTGAAGGTATTGCGCTTTCAATGGTGGAACTTAACGCAGCGCCTTACCTCGTTACCAAAGCTAGGAAATTAAAATATTAAATATTTCTTTTTATTAAGTGAGGATCAAACCTACGATCTGTCGGTCTCCAATCACACTCTTATACACTTTCGCCATGACATGCTTGTACTATATTTCTCTTTTTTGTATATTTATTATACTTAATACTAAATAGTAATTAACATTCTGAAGATTTCAGAATGTTACAAGAGCAGCACTCTCTTTCTCTTCGTCCTCATCAAGCAATATCTTTTTGGGCGAAAGGAAGAAAAAGAAATTCTTTAACATCGATCAATATATTACGTGCGATAAAAGAAATACATGTAATTGAAAACCAAAGTGTGGTACCATTAAAATATCAAAAGTTATGTCATAAACCAGTATTTGTATATACATAATATTGATGAGAAGGGTTGTCGTTAGCACCCAGTCGGCGCTACGCGATAAAATCTGGACAACCACTCAACTTATTATTAATATTTTAAACTGTTATACTGTATACAGCTCGTAATAATTTATTTGTGATTTAGCAGACCAAGGTGGCTTCGCTTTATTTTTTATTATGTAAGTATATTAAGGCAGAATTAATTATTATAATTATTGTTACGAAGGCTGCCGTGGCGTAGAGGCACAAGCGTGACTGAAAACGCGGTAGGTAGTGGGTTCGATGCATACTCGAGGAAATTAAATATGTAAAATTTTAAAATCAAATATTGAATGGTTTCATTGCTTCGCTCTGGTAGCAAGGTAAAGCGTGGCATTGAGTTCCGATATTCAACACTTAATGCTTAATATTCGGTAAAAAAGAGGGGACAGAAAACGGAGTTTCTTAATCCTAGAAAGATCCCGGTCCTCTTCGAAGAAATCATAAGATATATATACTACCGTTTCGATCCTTTGATATATTACTCTATGAAATGCGGAACTCAACGCCGCGCATTGTCGTCTAGAAAAGGAAAGTAAATATACACCCATTCCTCTGATTGAAAATTGAACGATAAGTTAAGGCATAAATGATTCACCGTTTACAGTTAAACCCTGTTCTACTGCGCCACGATAGCCTCAACTGAGTATCTATATTAGTACTCATTTTGACCATTTCAGTTGTAGCAAACTTTCATTAGAAGCCACATTAATTGTTATTTAACTAAAGCTTATGGTACTATGTAGTTTTATATGAACATAAAATAGTAAGTCAGTTAAACCGTTAACTCGATTCACGTCCACATAATTATACTATAAAAGCTGGTATGCAAATACATACATGTTTTAATTAAAACGCTCATTCACTTATTGGATCCAATTATGCCTTGTGGTTATCATAAAGGCACGGAGAAAGTAGACTAGATTAATTTATCATATAAATTCTATGTGTAAAGTGTATGCGTTTTCGATGCATATTATATACATATTTACCTACAGCTTCAGTTCTGTGGTCAAATTAAGATGAGTTCAGTTATGTGTGATACTCGGGCCTGCCTCAATAAATGGTCTGTCCAAGTCACCAAAATATTTTTTCTATTTGAATTATTAGTATTATTTCCGGATATTAGGGTGTACAGCACTACAAAATATCAATTTTGATAGTAAATTATAGCCCATGTAGTTCAATATTTAACTTTAAAATAAACAATAAGTCAATATGCAAAAATACAAACTTATTGCGCCTCTTGGAATACTTTAATACTTGCAAATATATATATGTCTTTATTGCATCAAATGAGCAGATTTTGGTTCGGTACCTAGGCAGAAAGAACTTGGGAACTTAATTAAGACACTCCGCTCCGTTCCTCACTTTCCGCTGAATTTGAGGCACTGGATGTTGATTGGCGTAACTTAACACCGCGTTTTACATTGTTACCAGAACGAAGAAATGTAAAAGCGCCATGTGAGCGAATAATGGTATTATATCGTCAGCTAATTGCGAATTCAGGCAAAAAGCGGAGAACAGAATGTCACAACACTAGATGTTAGTCTATTTCGCTGTATGGAGAACAACGTGAAGGTGTAAAAAGATCATGTTCTATAAATAAGAACTAATTCCATTTTCTTACAGATTTTATAACATCGTAATAAAAGTAAAGCACAAGACCAACTACACTAATCATCGTACTTCAATTTTTTATTTGTAAGCATTTTACTTAGCTTATACCGTCTATCCTTAATTGAAGTATTTAATTACATATATTAGGTCTCATCTATTACTTTTACTGTTCATAGCAATAGTTCGCTAATATCTTTAAATATCATATTTATGGAACGTCTTTACGTGTAATAAAATTTATATGATAACCGAGTATTAACTAACTAATTGACCGTGCAGATTTTGTTTGCTCGTTTAATAATATATTAAATAATACGGTGGACGTTGTCCCGTTCGGAAAGGAAGCGCCAGTAAACATGATGTACACGATTTCTTATAGTTATTATTTTACAGTACATTTGTGATCATAGTATCTAATAGGTATCTTTTTATCTTGGCTACACTTAAGAACAAATTAAATTTTCGTCTTACTTCGTGTTGGTATGTCAAATAATTTCAATATAATCGTCCCCATACTGCCAATGGAACTAACCACCAAAGAGTGTTACACTCAGACGTTGTACCACTGTACCACGACAGTCTCAATACTATTATTAGTTTTTATTTTCGCCCTATATCCCATACTTGTATAGGCAGAGAGAACTTGGGACCCTAGTGTTAAGACATACCGTTCAATTCTCCACTTTCGAAATTGAGATATTGCGTGTTATTTTCGAATTTGAGGCATTACATGTTGAATGGCGAAATTCCACACTGCGCTTTACCGGGGCGAAGAAATAAAACAGGAGGGAACCCGGGAACCTAGTGTAAAGGCACTCCGTTCCACTTCCGTTCCCAACTTTCCGCCGAATTTGAGGCATTGCGTGTTGAGTGGCGGAACTCAACGCCGCGCTTCGCCTTATTACCAGAGCGAAGAAATGAAACATTAAATATTTAAATTGAAAATATTAAATATTTCATTTCCTCGACCGGGGATCGAACCCAGAACCTGTCGGTTACAGTCACACGCTTGAGCCGCTGCACTACGACATACCTAAATTTGAAAATATTAAATGTTTTGCTTCTTTAAGTGGGGATCGAACCCACAACCTGTCGCTTTTACAGTCACACGCTTATATCTCTGCGCTACGACAGGCCTATATTATTTTATATAATTTCATATACCGTTTAGGTACATAACATATTCCACACATGCGTATTCCACGCACGCTATAATATGTAGACGTATGTGAGTTAACCTCTTTCGCTTCTTCCAATGGTAACCTTCTTTTGACGCATGCTCAGGAGATTTGTTCACACGAGTTGATTTTTGATTATACATATATTTATTGATATATTGATTTGCTTTTTAGAACAGTACTATATGTAGGTATTCCAGTACGATACAGACAAGTAATAATAATAAATATATTATTAATGAACTTTATGGACGACGCTTTATACAAAATATAAGACATAGTGAAAAATATGAGTAACAATAATGTCATAGATCAACGTAGATAATCCATTGTCTTTATGTTTTATGATAATTTGAAGAAAATAATCCGACTGATAGTATCTAGACATTTTTGTATCGAGATGTATAGCTGTATAATTCCGCTTTTAAAAAAAATACTGATTTACTGATATCTCTAGAATTTCTAATCTAAGTAAGATGTTAACTTAGATTGTTTCCTAAATAGAAATAAAAAATATTTACATACATTCTTTACAAAATTCAAAACGCGCTTAAAAGCTTCAATAGATCATCATACATATTCCTTTCCAAAATAATTATTACAAGATATATAAATATATAATTTCAAAGGCAACCAATATATAAAATTACATTTGTGTGTAAAACTCGCGTTCGCTATTTATAACCAACACTTAGACTAACTCTAGCTATAATCCTCTAGTAGTATTAATAAGGCCCGCATATTAATTATGTTAACAAGATCTGAGTAGCAATCGAACTTATCTCTTGATCGTACCTATACGAGGCTGAGGAATTAAATCAATATTATCTTATCTACGGCTACCACATATGCGGATCTCGTTAGTAGCTTTTGCAGTTTATATGTATTTAATATGGATATGTTAGTGCTTTGTGTTGTAAATATTAATTGAATAAAACCGTTACTAAAGATTATGAGGATATTGAGCCATGTCGTAGCGCAGTGGCACAAACGTGTGGCTGTGAACAACAGTTTGTGGGTTCGATCCCCACTTGAGGTAATAATATATTTAATATTTTCAATTTAAATATTTAATGTTTTCATTTCTTCGCTCTGGTTACAAGGCGGCGTTAAGTTCCGCCATTCACCACGCAATGCCTCAAATTCGACGGACAGTAGGGAAAGGAAATGGGACGGAGTGTCTCAACACTAGGTTCCCAAGTTTCCTCTGTCTACCTTACCGTGTGCTGGATACACCGTGAAGCTGGATGAGTGAATAAGATTATGATATTAAAATATATAGCTAAAGATATAGTTCTGTAGTTTGTACGCTTGTATCCAACTAACAGGGTAGGCACTGAGAGCCATGCCACGACACTCCGTTTCTCATTTTCCTCTGGAATTCGAAACACTATGTATTGCATGGCGGATCTTCATTATGGCCTTTTCTGAGCGAATCTAACATTTACAATTTAAATATTTAACGTTCTTCATTTCTTAATTCTGGTGACAAGGGACAAATTGCGACAATGAGTTTCACCACTCAACACGCGCGGGGAACGGAATGGAGTATCTTAACACTAGGATCCCAAGTTCCCATGTAAGAGAAGCGTGCGTGCGTGAAACTAAAAAAGCTTCAAAAGTACCTACTACAAGTGATCAATACAAATGTAATTTTCTATATACTCGTACGTTACTAATCTCTCGCCCCGGGACACTTTCCAATTCCCGCGTCGTAACTACAATGAGTGCACCTACAATTCGTATAGAAAGTGCATTTATGCTTGGCCACTGACTGTTTAGACTTAGATTCAGTTTACTACGTATGGCATATAGCACGGTTTATAAAAATGTAATAGTTTCTGGTATTTTTTAATGCTTCTGTTGAATTAGTAGAGAGAATTAATGATAAAGGAGTATGTATATTTCCCGTCCAAATTTGATATTTTCCGTAGCGTAACTCTACGCCGCGAGTTACGCCACGGATCTCTAGTTATAAACCATTCGTTTATGTGAAATTGTCTTGAATTTAATTGAATTTATATTAAGTATATTACTATTTACACTAACATACATTTTTTTTGTAATAAGTACGTGTAATGTACTTAAAGAATCTAATCACTATCATTACATGAAATATGGATGAATTAATTTAAAAATATTTTTTATTCCTAAACCAATAGCAAAAACGAACAAAAATTACGCAATATTTTTGCGTGTGTTTCTTATTTACCACATTTTTTTTGTTTTCAACTTCATAAATATGATTTACTTGTATTTCGCAAGTTTATTACAAGCAAGTAGTTTTCGTAGTACAATAGAAAGTTTGTATCGGACAAGGAGCCCGCGGACATGTTATAGTGTGCATCGAATGCTCGGCTTGGCCTACTGATTTGCATAACTTAGAGTTAACTGTGCACTAGTGAAGATCAGTTCGAACTACTCAAGAAGATTGTGGATTCGAATACTAATGTAAAGAGAAAAATATTTAAAGGATATTTTCTATGAACGTTTCAATGCAGTTTTTGCGGAACGAAAGCAACGTTTTCGTCGAAGAAAGTTTATAAGCTTAATATTTATTCGAACGAATGGATGATATGAAGTATTGTCATTTTTCTTTCTGTAAACAATTTATTAATTATTATAAAAAGTTTCCATTTTTTTTCTCACTTGGCAGGGTAGGCAGAAGGAACGTGGGAACCTAGTGATGAGACACTTTGTTCTTGTGGCCTTGCGTAATGAGTGGCGAAACTAAACGCAGCGTTTCTGCGTTGTTAACAGACCTAACAAAAAATATTAAAAATTTCATTTAAAAATATTAAATATTTCATTTCTTCGACTTTGGATCGAACTCATAACCTGTCGAGTTTACAAACACATGTTTCTGTCCCTGCACCACAAGAGGCCTTATGTCTCTAAATATCCTGAATAAATACCTCAAGTTGATTGTTAATTGGATTTATTACAATAAAATAGTATAAAATAATAAATTCTATAATTAGTAATGGATAAAAGTGATAGTGATTGAGTACTTATAGAGTGAATCTTATATAGAACTCAGTTATTTTTCTGCTTACATACTTATTAAAAATTATTGAAACTTACCTTATGATAACCGTTAGACTGTCTTGCTGTGATCATACAAGCCTCTGACTGAAAGCGCAATGTTTACAGGTTTGATTATCACAGTGTTGGAAACAAGACAAAGCGCGGCGTTGAGTTTCGCCACTCAATACGTATTGTCAGGAAAATTCGGGAGAGAGTAATTCACTTTAAATTAGTCAAAAGAATTATTTGTTGGCTGGCTCACTGGATATAGTATGTATGCTAATCCTAAATGAAATTAAAAAAATAATACACTGTGTTGTGTATGTGTTTTTAAAATAGAACTTATTAATATTACGCTTTTAAAAAGCAGCATCACGCTTTTTGCAAAAATTATGAATATTGAGTAAGAATGAAATTCAATATCGTTCCCTATGCAGTAAGTAGGTACGTCCGAACCAATCTACCGAGATACTGCCGTAGGACTAACACTACTGATCTTTTAAATATTTTTTTGTTTGTTGAATAAAGAATATATTGTTAAATAACATTAATCACGGACGGTTCTCCAGAAGCGCGGGTTCAAATCTCGCTACGTTTTAATTTTTATATGTTTTTTATACGCTACGTCTTGGTGTAAGTCAAATATCATTTAATGAATAATAAATTGAAGAAAATCTTTTAATAATTTACAAAGGAAATTGAGTCAGTCTGGTAAAATTTTTCAACATTACCAACAAGACCATATATTGATACAACAAATAATTATTTGCACAAGACGCGATCACATTATAAACAACTGGGACGTGTGTGGGCGTTCCGAAAGTGCACACTATAATATTTATATGAATATAATTGATGAAAATTGCACAGCGCTGTCGGGCAATCGAAATTATGACCTGAGCTAGTATTCTATTTGTCTTGTGACCTAATTGGTACGCTAATTTATAATTATGAAATTTATTTTAGATGTTAATATGTTTGTCATGATTATAGCAACTAAATAATTAATTACTTGATACGAAATTTTAAATTTGAGGCCTGCGGCAGCGGCACAAGCGTGTGACTGTAACCGACAGGTTCTGGGTTCGATCCCCGGTCGAGGAAATGAAATATGTAATATTTTCAATTTAAAATATTTAATATTTCGTTTCTTCGCTCTGGTAATAAGGCAAAGCGCGGCGTTGAGTTCCGCCACTAAACACGCAATGCCTCAATTTCGGCGGAAAGTGGGGAACGGAGTGTCTTAACACTAGGTTCCCGAGTTCCCTCTGCCTACCCTGCCTCGTGCGGGATACAGCGTGAAGCTAAGTAAGTAAATTTTAAATACTTGATATATGATTATTAAAATAATTTGTTGAACGTACCATCGATAGACCTAAGCGTCCTTCTCTCGAAAAGATCCTAGAACTACGGGACGCAGAAGTTAGGAGTAGAGGATATAACAGTAAAAACGAAGAGTTTGTGTTAATTGACTGATTGATAGACGAATTGTTTAAACGCTTTTAGTGTTGAAAAACTCTTTAATAAAATTTCTTTCTTAATAAAAGTAGTGATTAATCATTATAAATGATCATTCTAGGGTACATAAATTATACCATCACCCTGTACCACACATACATAGTAGAGTAGGCGGAGGTAACTTATATATATTTAACACTACTCTATGTCTGAACCAACGCGTGAAAATGAAAATGATCGAATCAACAACCAGGGAAATTAAGGCCTGTGATTGTACACGCGACAGGTTGTACTTTCAATCCCTATTCGACAAAATTAAATAAGTTATTTAATTTTCGGTAGGATTACCAACGGGGTATTTTAACACTAGGCTCTTAAGTTTTCTCTGCCTATCCCACCATATACGAAAAAAAACACCATCCCAGCCAAACACTGTGCCACTACACCACAACGGCATTTGACGTGTACCGGTAAAAAATAACAATAATTTTAAATTTCACATTTTATAAGAAAATATTTTTTTAAGTCATGTCCAATACATTTATAAAGCTGTTATAAATGCTCGCATGTAGATCTGTGTACGCTACATCAGTCAATTGTTGGAGCTGTCGCTGGTAATGGTGCAGTGATTGCTCGAAGCGATACTATACAGCGTACAGCACAAGTTCTTCTGTTCTTATTATACAATTTGCAACTTAAGTTTTGTAAAGAAAGTATGGAGATACATAAATTATTTTATTTTTAGCCCCCGACACTAGAACAGTTAGCGCGTATATCTTTTTTATCTGTGTTTTCACAAGTGCAGATGATGGTGGATCCTAAGGTAACTCTGTACAGTATAAAAATGTTATACTCTGTACAGTATAAAAATGTAGATACATATATCATTTAATATTTTGTTTAGAAATGAAATTTTTTATATTTTCAATTTAAATATTCAATGTTTCATTTCTTCGCTCTGGTAATAAAGTAAAGTGCGGCGTTGAGTCACTACGCCTCGACGGCATTCGACATGTACCGTGTCGGCCTCTTAACACGCAATGCCTCAAATTCGGTGGAAAGTGGGAAACGGAAGTGGAACAGAGTGTCTTACACTAGGTTCCCGGGTTCCCTCTGCCTACCCTGCCTCGTGCGGGATACAGCGTGAAGCTAAAAAAAATACGCCTCGTGTTAGTATGTAAAACATATTCAAAATAATTTTATTGGTTAACGGTTAACATACTTTAAAGCATTGTTATAACCACATTTTTATATACATTTACTAAAAATATATAGAATATATAGCAAAATATACTCGTATGTTAACATATATAGTTAACGGTTAAACCTTATATAAACAAACTCTCATCTGGTCCGCGATCAGTAGCGTTTATCCGTTGATCATGACAATGCGTCTGCGCATGCAACGCAATTATTCAAATAAGCTGGTCATAGAATTTAGTTGCAACAGCGAAAGTATAGACAAGGCCTACATTTTAAGAAATTAATAATTAAATGATATATTCAGTTTTTTTTTTCGCTCTCGTGATGAGACAAATGGTGGCGTTTAGTTACGGCACTTAAAACGAACAATGCAAGATTCAGTGGAAGGGGACGCGGGGTGTCTTAACGCTTAGCTTTCTTTGCCTCCATTATTTTCCATGCCAGATTTGGCGTGAACTTGAAAATTTTGACTTATATTTGTTTTATTTTATAATTATATATAAAATATAGAAGCAAGAAGAGAAGAACAACTAAAAGGCGGAGAAAACTTAGCAACAAGACACACCTCTCCTCATTTTCTGTAAGTTTGTTGACTAGCGGAACTTAGCTCCGCGTATTTTAACCGTAGCAAGAATACAAAATAAAGTATATAAAATATATCTTCCACAGTATACATTGTCATACGCTATTTGCACTGCACTACCAAGGACTCTATCAAATGTATACTTATAATAAATACTAGTCACACTGATTTTGAAGTTATAAAATTATTAGAAATTGCATTTTTAACACAAATCTTTGCTTTTATAGATGTTAAATTAAAAAAAATAAACATCTGTAAATGCAAAGTAGTTTGAGGCCTGTCGTGGCGTAGGGACTATAAACGTGACGGAATATGGGTTCGATTTCCACTCGAGAAAATGAAATATTTAATATTTTTATTTCTTCGCTCTAGTGAAAAGGCAAAGCGTGGCGTTGTTTTCCGCCACACTATACGTAATACCTCAAATGCGGCGATTAGCGAGGAACGAGGAAGAATTATCTTAACACTAGGCTTCCTCTACCCTGCCATGTACATGACACAGCATGCTGCTGAAAAAGAAATAAAAATTAAAATCTACTTCAGCAAGATTGTTGAATGCCTTTAATATTTCTAAAAGAAGACATAGATTACACATTATGATTTACAACGAAATATTTCTAATATGTATTTGTATCATATAAAAAAAATACTTCTGGTAAAAGTACTTTGAGGCCTGTCGTGGCGCAGCGGCACAAGAGTGTGACTGTAACCGACAGGTTCTGGGTTCGATCCCCAGTCGAGGAAATGAAATATTTAATATTTTCAATTTAAATATTTAATGTTTCATTTCTTCGCTCTGGTTATAAGGCAAAGCGCGGCGTTGAGTTCCGCCACTCATCACGTAATGCCTCAAATTCGGCGGAAAGTGGGGAACGGAAGTGGAACGGAGTGTCATAACACTAGGTTTCACTTCCGTTCCCTCTGCCTACCCTGCCTAGTGCGGGATACATGAGGATGCGTGAAGATGGGAAACTTCTGGTAAAAAATAAACTTACATATGATTATTAAGTAAACTTCGAATCAACATAGATTAACATAATTTAATATATATAAATTTTTAGACACCTCAGAGGTGGTCATCGTGTAGCGACACAGCGTGTGACTGTATTTGTGATAGTTGTAAAGTCCATTCTTACTGGGAAAAAAATATAAAATTTGCCTTCTTTTTTGGTAATAAGGCCATTCGTGGCGTTCAGTTTCACCTCTCAATGTGTAATGTCTCGACAATTGGGCGATTGATTGGGAACACTAGGTTCCTTATACTTTACTATAATTTAAGATTAAAAAATAAGAAAATATCGCTATATAGAATGCGAAGGCTAATCTCAGCTTTAAAGCTCGTTTGGTTAGAACGTATAAATCACTTGATACAACATGCATCGTCACTGTTTGTTCGCGTGTGCTCAATTACAGGGCTAGCGATAGATTATAATAATTTATTCTTGGATATTTCTGTGCTTACTTTTTGGTTTTCTTTAACATTTTAAAATATATTTTTAATAAATACTTATTTTTTTATGTATAACGCAATTAGTTGTTATGTTTGTATCAATCTTGATTCCAATGACTACGATTTCAACTAAAGGCAGGGAGCATTTTCAATTCTCAGCTCTAGTAAAACCAATAGCGGCGTTGAGTTTCGCTACTCTGACATCACGCTGTATACCGCATGTGACATGGTAGGCACAGGGAACCTGAGAACCTAGTGTTATGTCACTCCATTCCTTTCCCTTACTTCCCATTGAATTTGTGGCATTGTTCAGTGGCGAAACTCAACGCCGCGCTTTGTCTTGTTACCAGAGCAAAGAAATGAATTAAATATTTCATATCCACAACATGTCGCATTTACAATCACATGCTTGAGCTACTGCACAGGCCCCCAGGCATATTTTTATAATTTAATTATATATTTAAAGTGCGGATTGTCATTCTCTATCTACAATAGTAATGGATAAATACATACTATTTAAGTACAATTTATAAACTTCTTTAAGTATTAAGTATCATTTTATTTCTATTTTCTTAAAGTGTAAAGAAGTTGTAAAACAAATTAAACAAATGAAAAAAAAACTATAATATAGCAATATTTTATAGTTTAATAATAATCAATGTGAAAATAAGAAAACAGATATTTTTTCTATGATAAAAGGATAGACAGCGCGAACCTAGTGTCAAGACATTCTCTTCTTTCGGCGATTTACAAGCTAATTTCGGAATTATCGACAGAATCCAACGCCGCGCTGTTCTTACCTGCCTGAGTGAGAAAATTAAATTAATTTAAATATTATTACTTAAATGAGTGACGAGGCCTGTCGTGGCGCAGCAGCACAAGCGTGCGACTGTAACCGACAGGTTCTGGGTTCGATCCCCAGTCGAGGAAATGAAATATTTAATATTTACAATTTAAATATTAAATGTTTAATTTCTTCGCTCTGGTAATAGCGCAAAGCGCGGCGTTGAGTTCCGCCACTCAACACGCAATGCCTCAAATTCGGCGGAAAGTGGGAAACGGAAGTGGAACGGATTGTCTTAACACTAGGTTCCCGGGTTTCCTCTGCCTACTCTGCCCTGCGGGATACAGCGTGAAGCTAAAACAAAAAAAAAACCGAGTGACGACTGAACCCCTTACTATCACGTTGAAAGTTTTTTTTAGCTTTAAACGACCCAATATATCAGTTTATGTCTATAAATAAACTGATATATTAATATATAAAATTATTATTGGTATATGAAGTAGTCTATATTACTTCATATAACTATAATAATTTTATAGGAAGGCTATTTTTTTAACAACATAAGCCATAATTTCGATATAGTTAAAATCTCTTATAAAATTTACAATTTCACATACACCGCAAGCTTTACGCAACTAAGCTTGCAAAGCTATGAAATGCAAAGCAGGCGTGTGTGATTTTGGATATGCATAAACGGTACACATAAATCTATTTACGTGTACATTGTACAACGGTGCTTTAATCAAAATCTCAATACAATCACGATGTTACTAGACGCAAACGTTCTTATGGTAAATTGTAATAAGGATTTTGGTTCTCGTTAGTCGATGTAGAGGATATATTGCTAAATATTGGGTGGTCTAATAATATTATTGCTTGGATGAAAGTTATTTAATTATTGTAATAGAAAAACATTACAATTCTTAAGTATTTATAAGGTGACAATCAATAAATTAACTAATATGACATATGTATATTAATAAATGATTCATTTTAGTTGATGATCTGTATGCCCGTTTGGTATTCCGATTCCGATATCGATTTGGTATATCTCTCAAAGCCTCTTTAAGATTCCAAGCTTTTATATGTACATTTGTTCTTATGCCTGTCCACATACAAGGTATCAATAGCCTTTTGGTACTTAGAGTTGCAAATTGCCAATGGAAGGTTCGAGCATATCGTTAAAATTGGTGAAAAACTTAAGGGCTACTCGTCCAGAAGTGTTCAATTTTGGGCCCTCTCTAAGGCTGCACCTGGCTACATTAGCCAGCCTTTGCTTCAGCTACTACGCACAGGACACTTGGTGCTTACCAAGACTTCATGCCTTGGTCCCATAAGGCAAAAGGCAAAGCCGATTTGTCAAAAAGCTTTTAGGCGAGCTCAGTCTTCTTTTGACATCTACCAGTCGTGCGCACCAGCTGGAATCAGACGCTGGTGGTAATGCGTCTAGCCTAGTCGAAAACTCATGGAACGCTCTTATTCACCCGAACCCGACCGACCGAGTAAAGGCGGCAGTTCCGATAAAACTATCTACATGTCTATAGCTGTCATCCCCCTGCTCTCAAAAGTTGTGGAGAACATAAAAAACATCAAACATCAATCATATGGGTTGAAAAGAATTTCATATAATTCAACTGAAAAAACTACTTTGCGTATTAATCACTAAAAAATCGCATTTGTCGTGTTACTAGTTTTCAAGACCACTCCTCTTAAAGTCTCGCCCGGCTCTGTATATTGGGCTTCAATGTTTCAAGTGGCTGCCAGTATCGTGATCACCCGGAAAGCAAGGCCAAATTTTTGCCTTAAGTAAACTGAAGGTCATCCTCAGAGTGAGACAATGCACCAGTAACTGCCAAATCACCCTTTCGTCAATCGTTTGGCCTAGGATGTAAAGGTTCGGCCTCATATGGAATGTTATTCTCACCTTAGGGTATATCAATATCAGCTTGAACCATTTGATCGCATTAAACGTAGAGTCGTTTCAATCGTTGGGGACCCAATGTCAATCGTTGGAGATCCAACATCTGCAAGGGGCTTGACATTTTGGCTTTGCGAAGGGACGTATCCTCGCTGTGCGTTCTCTTTCCCATTTATCACGGGGGATGTTCTGAAGAACTGTTACACTTGGTATTTGCTTGAAAGTTTTAAGTTGAAATACTGTACTCACTACCTTGATACGTGGTAATCCAACACTGTGTGGTTTCGTAGGAATTTCGTTCCACGCGCCACACTTCTGTGGAATGGTCTATCTGCGGTATTTCCAGGACGATACAATATGTATACTATCAATAAGCATGTCTATCTCCACCTTATTGGCCGGCAACACACCTTACACCTACAAACCGTAGCTTTTCTCGTGTTATTAAGGTTGATTTCTCACCATCAGGTGACCCGTACCCACATTTGTCTTCCCATCAAATATTTATAGATTATTATTTTTGTCTATTATATTATTATTAGTTATTTATTTAATTTTTTATATTTATAGATCTATAAATATTATTGTTATAATAAAATTGTAACTGATCATGTTCTGTATACTATCAACATGGAATTATAAAACAAAATCCAATACTGGGGCAGTTTTAAACTTAGTTTTACACTGTTAACTACGAACAAAATAATTAAAATATGTATAAGTCAATAAATAAATCTGAAGATACAGAGGGTCGCTAGTCGACAATTTATGATAAATAATCTACATATGATCGTCAACAATAATTTATAACTACACTATGATAACTTAGCAAAAGTATACATTATAAAGAGATACGCTTATAGTCCCATAAATATTAATGAAATTATATTTAAAGAGCAAAATCACTTTAACGAATGCCTCATCAGGTTATTAATCTACGCGATTGCGTGCGCCGGCGCTTACATTTCGTAGTAGTAAATACATACGCGTACATGTGTCTATAATAGAACTTCTTATTTTTACAAAGTAAGGATTACGTTTATGTAAATATAGATACTTTAGAAGAAAACGAATAAAATATGATTATAGTGAGATTTGAACCCGCACCTCTTGGAAACCGTCAAAGCGCTATGACCAACTTAGTAAGACGTAGGTATCTAGCTACGTCGAATATTTATACGCTTGCTAATTTATTTTTGTTTCGACATACTTTCTGGTGTGATGTGATGGCGTTTTACCACAGTGATAACTCATATCTTTTTTATACAATTTCACTTTAAGTAGGCACTCTTCCCCCTGTTGGCAGTTATTAGTTTTTACTAGCTGGTTAGCTGAAAGAGGTGGTTATG
The DNA here is from genome assembly GCA_019049475.1 of Eueides isabella. Taxonomy (NCBI): domain Eukaryota; kingdom Metazoa; phylum Arthropoda; class Insecta; order Lepidoptera; family Nymphalidae; genus Eueides; species Eueides isabella. The sequence continues at coordinate 10,053,523 of CM032399.1, forward strand.
AAATAAATATTTAAATAAATATTTAAATAAATATATAATAATATATAATATTAAAATTTTATACATCTACAACTTTTTGCTAAATAGTTAAACTTGTCATACTAACTCGTTGAAAATATTTTTATGACGTTACCACTACTGTTTGATACTTGAGATTCCGTTCACACATCCCAACAATTACTGAAGCAATTAACCCGTCCAATAAACAAAACCTCCATCAGTCTATATCACGAATGTTCCATGAATACAAATACTCGTATTAATAACTATAGCTTAAGACAGGGGGACAGAACCTTTTATAAAATGTAAAAGGTAAAATTCGTAATCATAGACAATACATGGTCTATACTAGCTGTACTGTAAATTTTATTTGCTTATGCTTTTGTACAGTAATAATCAAATAATAATAAGGTAGAAAAAAAAGTAATATTACCAATATGGGTGGCTTTAATCTGTGTACAACGGTGTCCGTTCTGATTCTGCTCTCTATTTATTAGTAACTTTAGGATGAAATTGGGTTGTAGTCATTAAAACTTATCTTACAAAAGTTATCCAATAATTGCAAAACAATACATATACGAATTATACTATTTTATCTAAATATAATATAAAAGCAAAAGAAAACATATAAGAATAGAGCCAATGGAATTTCCGCTATACGAGACTGCGATAGCAAAATGTACCATTCGTTTGTCACACCTGGACGAGAAATTGCAATGTATGAGTTGTATGACGTGCAGCGACGCGAGATACAAAGGAATGATCGCGTGCCTCGTTATAATCGGCTCAAATATATTTTACTATTTTTCATGTATATTAAAATTGGAATAAGAAATCTTATGGGATGATTCCCTAACAATTAAACCACTGTCCAGATATATTTTCATTTTCTTTCACTGATAAAACATATATCCTTATTAAAATATAAAAAATTAACAACATATAATAGTTGCTGGTGTGATTTATAATTACGAAAATTTGATCACCTTTCAGTACGCACATGTAATGTAATTAAGAGTGTAAAACAAAAAAAAATGAATGTAAGATGACTCATTGTCATAACCATTATTGGTCTGTTTTTAAGGGAACCTAGTATTAAAATCCACTGTTTTTCAGGCGGAACTCAACGCCGTGTTTTGTTTCTTTAATTAGCAAATTTCATCGTTGCGACCGATCACATAGATCATGTGGTAATATATTCTAATTTAATTTTTAATTTTAAATTGCAAGATAATATATTTTAAAGTGTTTGGCAAAAGGATATTAAATATACGATAAATTATAGCTATCCTATTAGGCAAGCAAAGGATACTATGAATTTAGCAATATTTCTTAGTTATGATTGTAATTTGAGAGAAAGTAACAATGCAATTTGATATTACGAACGTATGTCACTCGAGTGGGAGGCAGCCTACTTTGCCGGTTTGCTTTGTAATACATACAATGTGTTCAATATATTTCGATTATTACATGTATCTGATATTAATAGAACAAATCTCTTGTGCAATATTTATAAAAAATATAAAAAATATATTGTTTGTAGGTCAAAGTCATAAAAAAATGCATATGACGTTTGATATTGACATTTTTTTATCATAAGTTTCTCTAGGCGCAGTGGCACAACTGTGCGAGGGTTAGCGTGACAGGTTATGGGTTCGATTGCAACTCAAAGAAATTATATATGTATTTAATATTTTCATTTTCTTCGCTCTGGTACTAAGCGCGTTGAGATGGGGAACGGAAGTGCTTTAATCATTATTTTATTAGTTTTCATTTACTGGATAAGCGGAGAGACTCACTAAAGATATATTTTTTTTAAATCTTATTTAAAAAAAATAAAAATTACGATAATATTACGTAATATAACGGTAAAATCACACTATAGTGCTTGTCACAGATCGTTATCAGTCCGATCTCTATCTATTAGAAATATTCTTATAATAATGAAGGAAACATTTGTAGTCTTGTATAGTCTTACTAACACTACTGTCACTCATCCATTTAAGAATATTTTCAGTACAGTCAATACTCCCTAATAGTGTGAATACTCCCTAATAATTCATACTGCCTTTTTAACTGAAACCTATAAGCAGAATTTTACATAAATATTAAAAATTAACAGAAAATGTGTTATTTTAAAGTTTTTTTTTGGGTTCAAGCTCCCGTTTGGTTCCGTACCTCTAATCAGATATTTTATTACCAAAACAATTATGAAAACGATTTTAGTTTTTTTTCCACTCTTTAAGCAATAAAATGATGCCTACACTTTTCAAATAAAATTAAAAAAAAATCTAACTTCGATGAACATCTACAATACTGTAGTTCATTAGTTCTAAATCTGACATACCCGGAACACCCCATGATTGCGGTTACATTACGGTGCCTGAACATGCGTGGGACGGGTTAGTAACGGGAGCTAAATCAAGCAGAGTTATTGGTCGCAGCAAGCTTATATGTCTACGTGTAGACACTGATTAATAGAACCTGGTGAAATAAAATGGTTTTATTATTATATTATGTAATTTTATGTTATTATAATTATTTTCATAGATTGATAGATAGTAAATTTGTATGTAATAGTAATTGACGGTACTCTGCTTCACGCTTTATCCCGCACATGGCAGGATAGGAATAGGGAACTTGGGAACCTAGTGTTAAGACACTCCGTTTTCTATTATCCGCCGATTTTGAGGAGTCATGGAACTCAACGTCGCGTTTTGCCTTGTACCAGAGAGATAAATAAAAAATAAATAAATGTATACATTGAAAATATTAAATCTACCATTTTCTAGAGTGGGGATCGAACCCACAACCTGTCGGTATCAGTCACACGCTTGTGCCGCTGCGCCACGACTCTGTATCCCGAAAGAGGCAGTGTTAAGACACTCCGTCCCACTTCCGTTCCACACTTTCCGCCGAATTTGAGGCAATGCGTGTTGAGTGCCGGAACTCAACGCCGCGCTTTGCCTTATTACCAGAGCAAAGAAATGAAACATTAAATATTTCAATTGAAAATATTAAATATTTTATTTCCTCGACTGGGGATCGAAACCAGAACTTGTCGGTTACAATCACACGTTTGTGCCGCTGCGCCACGACAGGCCCCGAACTTATATACCTACCGTTTTTCTATCAGCTTCACACTGTATTCTGCTCATAGCAGAGTAGGCAGAGGAAGCTTGGAAACCTAGTGTTAGGGTACTTTGATCCCATGAGGTGTGTGTTGGAACTCAATGCCGCGTTTTGCATTATTTCTAGAGCGAAAATTACATTTTAATTGAATGTATTTTTCCCATTAACCTACCCTGGGGAGATAAAGTAAGCCTATAATTTCTTCTTTAGTAGCAGTAATATATTCTTTAACCACTGCTGAGTGTCTGATCACTAGTTGTGAGCGGCGAAACCCAATGATGTACCTATCACACTGTTTGGGCCCAACGGGTTAAACGGGATTAAAATCATCTAATAGCCGGTTTTATCTCATGGATTGTATGGATATTGAGAAAGGTGAAATGTTCACAGATGGTGCATGTTTGTTGCCGTTATAACAACGAATATCAAAACTAAATATCTATGGAGATGGGATTCCCGTGACAAAAATGGATGTTTTGTCGCTTTTATAGATAAAATTTCGACCCATCCCTAGTGTTAGCTTTTTAGAGATTTCTTTGTATACCAAAGTTAACAAAGAAAATCTAGTGCTTTAATACTTAGCTATCCGCTTGCCATTCAAATTCGACACTTTCACATAAATTTATTTACAATTAATTTAACAATTTTTTAAAATGATAATCTACTGAACTAAATGGTCAGATTCAACCCACAATCATCATTAATAGTCAAGTCTATTCCACTGCGCCTGTATCCTCTTTATTTTAAAATATAAATATATAGGCTTGTATCTCACTGTCAGCTAGTAGCTACAGTTACGCGGAACAAACTCACGCGTGAAACATGCCTTGATAGGTGTCAGTGTTATCAGTTCAGAAATAGCTTTTGTGCAATTTAATGGATAATTGCATATGATTTTAAGTAATGGTCAAGGTAGATTTATAGATTTTTAAAATTTAAATTCATTATTTTAAATGATTTTATTTTTACTTATAAAACAATATAATATATAATAAAAATAATAAAATACTATCTGATACAAGGAAGTATTAAAAAAATAAAAGAATTTCTTTTTTTTTTAAGCTTCACGCTCTATTTTGGCATCTTTCCATCGCTGTATCTTTTACATGGCTGGGTAGATAAAGGGAACTTGGGCACCTAGTCTTAAGACACAGTTCCGTTATATCCCTTCTTAGTGCCAAATATGAGGCATCACGTGGTGGTGGGTGATCTTGGACTTGTGAGTTCCTGTACTCTGATATGTGAATTATTTTCATTATCTTCGTTCTGTTAATAAGTAAAACTAGGTGCTGAGTTTCGCTGCCCAACCTGCAGTACTTAGAAAATGGGACAGAAGCTGGGGGCGGGTCTCCCTGTGGGTGGATTTTCCCTTTATGCGGCACAAGGACGTGACTTCAGATCTAGGTTGTGAATTTAACTCATTCTGGTAAAACGAGGCAAAGCGCAGCGTTGAGTTCCACCACGCAATACGCAATATTTTCTTCTAGAATGCAGCGGTAGTTGGGGAACGAAAGTATCTTAATGGGGACGGAGTGTCTAAATACTAGGTTCCCACGTTCCCACAATCTACGCTGCTATGTGTAGAATAGAGTGTGTAATTTACCTACTTTCTGTTTAACGTACGTATCTATTTTAAGAACGTAAACAACTGTGGTAATTTCATTTCATCTAAAATTAGAAAGAACTACTAAATAAATAATACTATAGTTTATACTAGAAGTATTACATGATCCAATCGCGTACGTTAGGACGCACGGAACACGCTGTATCAGTCATCTCGTTCTGGCTAACTAATACTTTAATTAAGTGTAAAGCCGTCGGTAGCAGTGCGTGGGATAATAGAGAAAACTAAATATTACCTGTTTACTTCTCAAACTGCAAATTGATCATGAAATTTTATGGAAAATCTATAGGAATCTTTGAGGTCATCATGACGCAGTGGTACAACGTTTGACTGTAAATGCAAATAAACGCAGCAGGTTGTAGGTTACAGTCCACCACTCGATAAATAAAATAATATTTTTTTTCTTCGCTCTGGTAACAAGGCATGACGCAGCGTTGAGTTCCGCCACACAGCACACAATTACTCATTTAGGGGAAAGCGAGACATGGAACGGATTGCCTTAACTCTAAGTTTCCAATTCCAAATCACTCTGCCCTATCAACAAAAAAAAATAATGTACAATTTTTTGAAACAACACATATATTTAAATAAAAGCAACCATTTTAATATTTGCACTTACAGCTCAGTTAATTACGTCACTATGATCAATCACGTCCCCACTCTATTACTGAAGTGCGCGTTACACCACAAAGGGGTAAATGTTGACACTGTAATACGCCACTTCTGATAGGCATACGCAATTAATTACGTGCCCGCATCATTCGATTATAGTTAGTTACCTGTACGGTTAAATAATGGAATTTCTACGGTGTTATAAGATGTTTACTAATTATTGTGATTAATATTGTTGTTCTCTCTTTCACTCAGCTTCACGCTGTATCCCGCACATGTCAGGGTAGGCAGAGGGAACTTCCCAAGTTCCCTAAACCTAATGTTAGGACACTCCGTTCCAACGCCATGTTTTGCCTTGTACCAGAGCGAAGAAATGAAAACATTAAATATTTAAATTCAAAATATTAAATATTTCATTTCCTCGACTGGGGATCGAACCCAGAACTGTCGCATTTGCATTCGCACAAAAAATGTTACTTATAGTAGTACAACAAAGAAATACAATCCATATTTTTGCAAAATACAAATGACAAACGACATTTAAATAAACATGCACGGTGAATTTTAAATTGAACATGACTTGCGTGGCCTCGCCCATATGTTATTGATGGAACTGTCTAACTTGATTACAATATTGTAGACATTGTGACTCATGTTCTTTGCGAGTTAACCTTTTCTTGACAATTTTGTATTATATTTACGATTTTAACTTTTGTTTTACATATTTTATAGGTAAGAATATTGTAACTTATTTAGCTTTAAGACCTATAGTGTATAATGTTATTAATGGTCAAATTACACACTTTAAAATGCAAATAAGAAATATGTTTTCTCCAAGAACACTCACGTAATATTTATAAATTTGAACAATAAGATTACTTAAATTCTTCTTATTAAAGATAAAAAGTAGTTGAACCCCTCTCTACACAAGCAAGATAAAGAAAGGATGCTCTAATGACAAGACGGTCAACTTCATGCTTTGGTGTCTTTTGTTGTTTTTTATACTTTTATATTTTAAAAAATATTTTAATTATAATCATTTCCTCTATTAGAAATCGAAGCTATAACCACCGTATAAAGTAATACGAGTATACTGTTTCACTGCACCATAGAAACCTCTTAAATATATATAAAAGGATATATTTGAAACAAACGCGTGGTCCCATATGTTATTGATACATCGTCGTCCAGTATGCCTATTGCCTAGACCAAGATTTGTAGCTTCATTCCAATGTATATTTATGGGCTGGGTCCAGTGAGATGTGACGTGCACACGCTAAACTTTGTTAAGGAGCTCTCTTATTTATAGCCACCGTCAATAGCCTTTATGTAAGTTTGTGAAATGTAAGTTATATTAGGTGTTTAATATTTACTATTATATATTCTCTATTTTTTTTTTAGAAAGCAGATAAAATGTATTTTAGTTTTTTCTTTATTTACATTAAAATTAATTTAACTTAGCTTCGCACTATGTCCCTAGCGGGGTAAGCAGTGAGGACGGACCACTAAATCTCTCTAAAGGTCTGGGCTGGTCTGGGCATACCTTTTTCACCTCGTCCACTGTCATCAACCTCTTCATAGGCATCCCCTCTGGGGGGTCCTCACGCTTTTTACGTGAACCTCCTCCAGTAACGTAGATACTGTGTTTTCGAAGGTCAACCGAGGTCTCCCCCTCCCTGTCATTCTCACTGTGACATCCACGCTAGTACCTACCATTCTGAGCATCTCTTCATTGGGCATGCGATCAGCTAAACTGACTCCGCATATCCTACGAAGAGATCGCAATCTTTTTTTACATCCTTCTTCTGTAATACCTACGTTTCGCTGGCGTATAACAGCGTCGGTACCAATACTGCAATGTGTACGGCCAAACGCGAAAGAAATGAACGTAATTTACTAAAAGTGGGCTGCCTTATAAGATATATAAATACATGAATACGACACGACTACCGTATTCATTCTTCGTCTTAATGCCTGTTTTAAATCATGAAAAAAAAAAATGTTTTAAAGATCAAAATTAAACTCAGTTTACTGAGTCTGGTAGTAATGTTTTGGTTCAAAAATATTCTTTTTTAATTGATCCTATAGTTCCTTGTTAGAATCGCGTTAATCGCTTTCACACAACTCACAGGCATGTAAAGGCTAGTTATACATATTTATAGCAAAAATGTCGGAAATTCGATATTTCCCGCACCGGTTATTAACGTTCACCAGTACAAAGTGACTTGAATAGGTAGATAGATATGAAATATGTATTCGCAATTAGAATATCTTGGATCTTGTGTTAATAGTTTTTGCGCAATGTTTAGGAAATGTTGGTCTGTTTGTTTGGCGTAATAAAGCAGCTGTGCACTGTGCAGCCAATCGACCTTGCCTCTTATTATGACTAGAATACGTTCATTTTGTATAAAAATGTATATAGATAATTTAAATAAAACTATCTGTTGATTTATATTTCAATTTTTGTCGATTTTTTATATTTTTTTTAAGATTCACGTTTTTCAGGTGTATACCTATTTATTAGAGAAGAGAGAAGTATCAAGGTACTCCATTCTTTAGTTGCTTTCTAAATTTTATTAATAATGTCTTTGATTTTCGCGATTGTTACACATTTTAAATGAAATCTATCACGGTCTACCCGTGACCACGGACTACTGTAAAGTGTTCGAAACGTCGGGTTTCCCAAAAATGTTTACCATTCAATATACGCGATTAATCCGTTTAAAAGTGTTTCATTTAAAATAAATTTTATTATTTAGATATTGCATCTTATTAGAACCTGGAAATTAACGAAATTCATTTCCCGAGTGAAAAACGGATGTATAACACGTAACAGGGGAGGCAGAGGGAACCTGAGAAAGTGTGTACTTAATTGATGAGTGGTGTAGCTCAAGACATACTTTCCGTCATAAATTGGGTACTATGAAAGAAAATGACAATATGAAATATTTTATTTCCTTGGTTGAGTTCCGCCCTCAACACGCAATGCCTCAAATTCGGCGGAAAGTGGGGAACGGAAGTGGAACGGAGTGTCATAACACTAGGTTTCACTTCCGTTCCCTCTGCCTACCCTGCCTAGTGCGGGATACAGCGTGAAGCTGAAAAAAAAAAATATAAAATATTTTATTTCCTTGGTTGGAGATCGAACCCACAGCATAGCGCATGATTGCGCCCCTGCGCTACGATAGACTTCCTTTGTTATTATTATTTTATTAAATCTGAAAAATATATATGACTGTAGTTAGGTATATATTGTACCATACGATAACTCATTAATATTGTCATTTAAAACCGCGATTAATCTCTAGTTAAGATTTATTAAGTCATTTCATTGTAAAACAAAAATGAAATATGTACTAATTGGTTAAAATAGTTTCGTCGTTTCCTTGTTCATGTTTTGTTCATTAGGCCTTAATTTTTTGAGCGACGTAATGTAAATGACCGGCTTTGGGTTTGATTCCCATTCGAGGGAAATACTTGTTTTTATTTTCATACTCTGGTAACAAGAAAAAGTGTAAGTTTCGCCACTTAACCTGCCATGTCTCGGAAATTAGGCGGAAAGCGGCAAATAAAATTCCATAGGTATTTTACATGCGGGAAATATCACAGCGTAAAGGTGAAACTAAAAAATTGGGTAAAACATCGTCGATATAAATTTTACTGTCAAGTGAAGCCTCCCTCTTTCCAATTGAATTTTTTAAACCACTTACGTGCAATTCAACTTGATACACTTACTCTATGAACAGCATATCTATGGACTTTCTTTGCTTCGCGTTGTATCACATATACTTTAACTTCATATTTTTTTATATAACAAGCAGCTTTTGCTTTACAGGTCCCCTGATGATAAGTGATAACCGACCATGAACCCACGTAATACCAGAGGAGCTATAGGTGCGTTGCCCGTTGCTTTAAGGTGAAGACAGAGCTTTATCGCGAAACGAAGGTATCCATGTCGCATCAACCTCAGAACACTTCCTGTACTATATAAAATTAATGCTCGTTTGCTTTGTTTTTCCTATAAAAATAGTTGGAAGGTAGCAACAATGTTGTTGCTGTATGTGAAAATACTATGTTTGTAGCATTTTTGAGATATTGTTAATTTGCAGATCCCAACGCCGCGCTGTGTTATTAAAAAAAAAGGGAAAAAATTAATGTAAATATAGAAATATGTTGTGTTTTTTTTTCGTCATTAACTTATAGTATTATTATACGCAAGTCATAGAGTCTAAATGCACGCTTGCCTAGAGTAGCGTGGGTCAAAAACCCGGCATCTAGGGCACGGTTTTATTGTTGCCTGTCCTCGGACAAGTGGAAGCTAAATATTTATGGCTCCAATATCGTGATTAATATGTATCCTATATTATGTAGGCGAACGGTATCTCGTGTTTGAATGTGGAGTTAGCTTATTATATAGGTTAATGTATAAAGTAAGGAAGGATAATAAATAAGTTATACATGTTTTAATGTCTGAAGAAAAGAACTAGAAGTTGGTGTATGAAATTCGGACGGGAATCGGAGAGCAGAGTGTCTCAACATATTAATTTTATTCATCTCCCCTTTATATATGCGATGCACTGTAGATAAACATGTTATCATGGCATAGTCAAAGAGCGCTCACGATGGTTGTAGATTATAATTGGTGAAGTATATATATATATATATATATATATATATATATATATATATATATATATATATATATATATATATATATCATATATATATATATATATATATATACCTAATTATATATATATATATATATATATATATATATATATATATATATATATATATATATATATATATATTATTTTTATTATATTTTCTCTTTCTTTACTTTAAATATATATCAGAATCAAATTTAAAATCACAATCTTATTGTGAATTCGTTTAATATCTTACAAAACTTAGCTACTCCACTGACATCGCAATAGCAAAACAGCGCTAAACGCCATAAAACACACCACACAATCCAACTTTCCATTATATTTATTATACAAAGCGTACACTCGTAACATAAACACAAAGTTCACTCTTGATGTCGTAACTCTTGTCAAATTACAGGGGACAGTAATGTGCCTAATTCTAGTGAATACAGTGCGCAGGAGTTTTCTATTAGTAAATGTGGTTTTAGATTGCTGTTTCATTGTGTGTGAGAGCGATTTTTTTTTTTCTATGAATATAATAAATTGCAGTGTGAACGACTCAGTTTTTTTCTAATGTATATGGCATAGGGTATGTCATACAAAACACTACTAGTAAAATATACATTAAAAACATCTGAATCGTTCACACTGCGATTTATTATATTTATAGAAGAAAAATAATCGCTCTTACACAGCATGATTATGACTTGACAACTGTCTGGTAATGAGCATTGCCTATTTGAATGTTATACAAGTTACCTATCTATTTTTTTCATATTGGTTGAGAAAAAAAATATCTGTTAATATAGTAGATAAACTTTTTTCTTTCTCTTAAAATAAATCACTACATTTTTAGGCCTGTCATAGCGCAGGGGCATAGATGTGCTACTGTAAACGTGATAGGGTGTGGGTTCAATCCCCACTTGAGGATCTGAAATATATCCGTTAACTTCCGCCACTCAGTACGCAATGCCTCTAATTCGGTAGTAAGTGGGGAACTGAAGTGTTTTAATAGAAACGGAGTAGGTACTAGATTTTCCAGTTTCCTGTGCTCTTTTCTCTCGAGTACACTTTGATCACTCAATCTTCGCTTTAGTCGAAAATATTGCACAATATTGATTACATGTGAAAAATATTTTTTTTTTATTTAAATGGATCAAGTTCAAATCTTATCGATTTTATAATTCGCTTTCTTCTCCACAGTACCCTATACACGCGATATCACTCTCTAGGACAACATTCCTGCTCAGACCGCAGCCACAAGCGCGCCTGAATTAATCACAATTATGTGACAGAGTGTGATTGTGATAGAAGGATGCGCCTTGCACGAGCCATGTCGTAATGCACTTTTATTGCATTATGTTAGTGTCATAGGTATTACTGGAATATTTACTATGGAGTAGGATGAGAATATATAATATTATTTTAATGTTTTATCGAAGGTCTAGTTAGATACATTGGGGTAAGCAAATGAGGAATAAGCTTAAATTATTAGAACTTTATCTATGTATAACAATATACAAATACGGTTTCCAAGAGGAAACACGCAAGATCAAATCCCACTACGTCCAAATTTTATACTTTTTCTATAAATTAATAGGTTATATTCTTTATAGTTTTATCGATTCTTTTAAATTTGTAAATGAATATAAGATTTTCTTTTCTTTTATAAAATACAATTGTTTTAGGAAATCATTGTATTATATTAAAACTACTCCATGACAATGGATGGTAAAGTCTTAAACAAACTGACTTACCTCAGCGTGTCAACTAAGGGAAATGACAGAACACCATAAAATACACATCATATTATTTTTAATATTTATATATAGTCTTGTTATAATATTATTAAATATTAACTATTTTTCATTTTACATCTACGTCTCATTGAATTCCTCAAGTCACAATTATAACCAAAACTGCCATGTATAGATAACAATAGGCTCTCATTGTTCGATAACGTCTGTACGTACTCGTATGTAATGAGGTTCAGCGGTGGTCCAGCTAATATTTCACGTCCAGGCAATCGCAATATAAGATTGTGCTGTGTCATATTAAACTTAAATTCTATTATTCTATTGGAATTTTAAATTAATCTTTTCGTATATTTTATGTGACATTTCGTTTTTACTATCATCGAGGCCTGTTGTGGCGCAGGGGCACAAGCATGTGACTGTAAACGCGTACGATTCGGTTCGATCCCCGGTCGCCGAAGTGATATATTTAATATTTTCCATTTAAATATTTCATATTCTCTGGTAGCATGGCAAAACGTGTTGAGCTACGCCACTCAACACACAATGCCTCAAATTCAGCGGAAAGTGGGGAATGAAGCGGAGTGTCTCAACACTAAGTTCTCATGTTCACTCTGTCTACCCTACCAAATACGGAATACAGTGTGAAGCTGAGTAGAGTAATTATATCATTTTCTCTTTCACATATTTTTTGTTATTATATGTATGAATATTATTGAATTTTAATATAAGTATAGTGTTTATGTACTTATATACATATGTATAAATATATATACTTAAAATTAATACATATTAATATACATTTATAAATATTAATTTAAATATATTTGTATATAAGTTTGTTATTGCTAACGTAATAGTAATTTTGATACTGCACTTCAGTTGCGGTATCAAAATTATTTTTCTTAACATTTCCTACATTCATGGATTAATCACATATATGTATATATTGGAATATTTTAATTTTTTCAAACATGACGTTTTAAACTTTTTTTTTCCATGGTTGATAGTTTTTTCATTAGACTATCCTGCATGCAGCGTTATTTTCTAACATATTTTTTATAGATACTGAAACATTTTACTATTACGTTTCAACGAAAAAACGTTGAGAAAAAAAATATCTGTTAATATAGTAGATAAACTTTTTTCTTTCTCTTAAAATAAATCACTACATTTTTAGGCCTGTCATAGCGCAGGGGCATAGATGTGCTACTGTACACGTGACAGGGTGTGGGTTCAATCCCCACTTGAGGATATGAAATATTGAATATATCCGTTAACTTCCGCCAATCAGTACGCAATGCCTCTAATTCGGTAGTAAGTGGGGAACTGAAGTGTTTTAATAGAAACGGAGTAGGTACTAGGTTTTCCAGTTTCTTCTGCTCTTTTCTCTCGAGTACATTTTGATCACTCAATCTTCGCTTTAGTCGAAAATATTGCACAATATTGATTACATGTGAAAAAAACATATTTTTAATTTAAATAGACCAAGTTCAAATCTTATCGATTTTATAATTCGCTTTCTTTTCCACAGTACCCTATACACGCGATATCACTCTCTAGGACAACATTCCTGCTCAGACCGCAGCCACACGCGCGCCTGAATTAATCACAATTATGTGACAGAGTGTGATTGTGATAGAAGGATGCGCCTTGCACGAGCCATGTCGTAATGCACTTTTATTGCATTATGTTAGTGTCATAGGTATTACTGGAATATTTACTATGGAGTAGGATGAGAATATATAATATTATTTTAATGTTTTATCGAAGGTCTAGTTAGATACATTGGGGTAAGCAAATGAGGAATAAGCTTAAATTATTAGAACTTTATCTATGTATAACATTATACAAATACGGTTTCCAAGAGGAAACACGCAAGATCAAATCCCACTACGTTCAAATTTTATACTTTTTCTATAATTTAATAGGTTATATTCTTTATAGTTTTATCGAATCTTTTAAATTTGTAAATGAATATAAAATTTTCTTTTTTAAATACAATTGTTTTAGGAAATCATTGTATTATATTAAAACTACTCATGACAATGGACGTAAACTCTAAAACAAACTGACTTACCTCAGCGTGTCAACTAAGGGAAATGACGGAACACAATAAAATAAACATCATATTATTTTTAAAATTATATATAGTCTTGTTCTAATATTATTAAATATTATCTATTTTTCATTTTACATCTACGTCTCATTGAATTCCTCAAGTCACAGTTATATCCAAAACTGCCATGTATAGATAACAATAGGCTCTCATTGTTCGATAACGTCTGTACGTACTCGTATGTAATGAGGTTCAGCGGTGGTCCAGCTAATATTTCACGTCCAGGCAATCGCAATATAAGATTGTGCTGTGTCATATTAAACTTAAATTCTATTATTCTATTGGAATTTTAAATTAATCTTTTCGTATATTTTATGTGACATTTCGTTTTTACTATCATCGAGGCCTGTCGTGGCGCAGGGGCACAAGCATGTGACTGTAAACGCGTACGATTCGGTTCGATCCCCGGTCGCCGAAGTGATATATTTAATATTTTCCATTTAAATATTTCATATTCTCTGGTAGCATGGCAAAACGTGTTGAGCTACGCCACTCAACACACAATGCCTCAAATTCAGCGGAAAGTGGGGAATGAAGCGGAGTGTCTCAACACTAAGTTCTCATGTTCACTCTGTCTACCCCCATATACGGAATACAGCGTGAAGCTGAGTAGAGTAATTATATCATTTTCTCTTTAACATATTTTTTTTGTTATTATATGTATGAATATTACCGAATTTTAATATAAGTATAGTGTTTATGTACTTATATACATATGTATAAATATATATACTTAAAATTAATAAATAATAATATACATTTATAAATATTAATTTAAATATATTTGTATATAGGTTTGTTATTGCTAACGTAATAGTTATTTTGATACTGCACTTCAGTTGCGGTATCAAAATTATTTTTCTTAACATTTCCTACATTCATGGATTAATCACATATATGTATATATTGGAATATTGTACTTTTTTCAAACATGACGTTTTAAACATTTTTTTTCCATGGTTGATATGTTTTTTCATTAGACTATCCTGCATGCAGCGTTATTTTCTAACATATTTTTTTATAGATACTGAAACATTTTACTATTACGTTTCAACGTTTATAAATGAGCCACTGTGGAGAGCGTCTTCTGTAATGCTACTGCAAAATTTTTACAATTATTTTACAACAGATGCCTTTGTAGTATTGTCATATTTACTTTAAAGATAATTAAGGGCTAGTTTTTAGCCAGCTACCATCTAGTAAAACATATGGTAAAGTATCGTATGTATCATATGTTTGTATATATATATATATATATATATATATATATATATATATATATATATATATATATATATATATATATATATATATATATATATATATATATATATATATATATATATATATATATATATATATATATATATATATATATATATATATATATATATATATATATATATATATATATATATATATATATATATATATATATATATATATATATATATATATATATATATATATATATATATAATATATATATATATATATATATATATATATATATATATATATATATATATATATATATATATATATATATATATATATATATATATATATATATATATATATATATATATATATATATATATATATATATATATATATATATATATATATATATATATATAGGAGAAGGTGGTAATGTGGCCCCTCCGGGTATTATGGCCCCCTTAGATATTTCATACTTACAATCACGGCGTCTAGTGAATTCTTATTTCAACTGAACATCAATATGTCAACGTGTAAATAATATCAAAAAAACCCGAGCGAGAGCAGCACAGATTTGTGTTATACGAACTAGTTTAAACTTACAGTGACAAAAACTTTTATCTTGTGACGCAATTAATTCAATAATTTTGTAAATATTAAGTTATTGCTACGAAGAGACGTACATCGTATTCGATTAACGTTTTCTATCATGATTTTAAAGGTAAATATACAAAATATTCGACGTTTTATATTTATTGTGATTTATTAATAGAATCCACCATGTTGATAATTTGGCCCCCTCATATTGAGTGTATTATGGTCCCGGGGGCCATATTACATACAAGAATGATTTTCAAATATTTTTTTGTGTCCAGATGCTTAGACAACGTTTATTGTTCCCAGTACCAAAAAGAACGAAAAACTTAGGATCCTGACCGAATGAAAAAGGCTATCGAAGCTGTGAGAACAATAACTATGGGCTACAAAAAGGAATAAAGAACTTTTTCTGTAAAATTATATATATATATATATATATATATATATATATATATATATATATATATATATATATATATATATATATATATATATATATATATATATATATATATATATATATATATATATATATATATATATATATATATATATATATATATATATATATATATATATATATATATATATATATATTAAATCAACATTAAAACGTATGGTAAAGCATTCTTAAGAATCATTGGAGTTACTTGAGCATACGCCTTTTGGTAGAAAACCAATACAGCCATCAGACTTAGAAAAAGCTAGTGGAATACCTTTTATTCATGGAAGTTAGATATTATGACCTTACAAGGATGGATATACGAAAACTGGCCTATCAACTGGCATTGAAAAATAATATAATATTTCAGCAGCAGTTTCCACAGTTAAAGAGCCAGAACACAATGTTGTTTTACCACAAGACATTCTATCGATCCCTGAAGCTAAGATTAAAATATCAAACCGAGGAAGAAAAGCAACCACAGCAAAAGTACTAACGTCTTCACCCTATAAAAATCAATTGTACTAACGTCTTCACCCTATAAAAATTAATTGTGCGTGTCATTGCGTTCATTAGAAAATCGTGGACTTGGACGTGGACGCGGATATGGACTTGGACGTGGCCATCTGAGTAGCCGAGAGGATAGAGAAGATGACGCCATATCTAGTAGTAGCTCAGATAATGAAAAAACCGACTCTACTAAATATGATGAAAATGTCCGTCCTTCACAAGTACCTAACGACTCAGATACATTTTGTATATTTTGTGACACCCGTTATTCCAGTGACAGACGTGGAGACGAATGGGTTCGGTGCCAGAGCTGTAACTTATGGGCTCATACCGACTGTACAGGTGAATGTCATATCTGTGATTGTTGTCGTTAAGTGCAATACATTTAATTTGGCCCCCGGGGTGCCATATAACCCTCACTTGATGGTAAACTGTTAAATTAATTTTTTTTGGAATACATACGTTGATTAAATATTCTGTCACTTTTTTCAATTCCATGGTAGATCATATATAGGTAAATAAATATGGAAATAGGTAATATATTATTTATAATTATATTTCTTTTACTTTTTACGTTAGACCTCAAAAACAAAGTGGGGGGCCATATTACCACCTTCTCCTATATATATATATATATATATATATATATATATATATATATATATATATATATATATATATATATATATATATATATATATATATATATATATAATATATATATATATATATATATATATATATATATATATATATATATATATATATATATATATATATATATATATATATATATATATATATATATATATATATATATATATATATATATATATATATATATATATATATATATATATATATATATATATATATATATTATATATATATATATATATATATATATATATATATATATATATATATATATATATATATATATATATATATATATATATATATATGTGTGTTTGTATGGTTAAGCTAAGTAAAATAGATTTTCTTTAACTATTACAAAATGTGCTCAAAATTAATTTAAAATAGATATTATAGAACAAAATTAAACAATAAAAAGCAATACTAAAAATTACCAAATATTAAATCTCACATACAGCTATACAAAATTCAAAGATAATTATCGATAAGTAATTTCTCTCTTAATCATATTGTGAACAAATTCACAAACGATCGGGTCTAACCCACGCTGATCACGTTATCATTAACGCGAGCATTGGTGAAATAAGTGTTCCACTATAGAATTATCCGCAATATCCGTGTTCGAGATATTATATCATCGTAGGGCTAGGTGCAACCCGTATAAGGTCTGGACACACTGAGATCATGAAAGTCTTTAAAATATAATGAAAGCTACAAATTAATTAGGTTTTTACTACAATTCTGAGGTGGTAAAACAAAATAGTTTATGTTTAGAAAGTGTTAAGTATATGTACATACATATTTGTGAAAATCAATCTTTTTAGAGATTTTTCTAGATAATTTTGGAGATTGCGAATGGTACTAAGTCACTTGTTTCTTGGTGAGGTCAGATACATAATATTAATGAAATATATATGTATATTTACGCTTTGTTTCGCATAAGACCGAGAAGAAGTAGAGAGACCATAGCGTAAACATACTATTTACAGCTTTCCGGATTCAAGATATTGCGTAATTAATTAAAAAATATATTTACTAAGACAGCCTTCTGGCAGTTGCGGGCAGCAGGAACACAAATATGGAACACTAAGCATGACGGCACTTTCTCGAGGAAATGAAATGACGACGAGGAATAAAAAATAAAGCAGATTTCAATACAAGTTAATTAAAACCTCAGTGCACCCAAAACCTATCGGTAGATAATACACTAACACGTAGATAACAATGCGCCTCCCGGGCAGGATTGTTGCAAGGATTTCATTAGCGCACGCGGAACCGTGATTCATCTCAGATGTGGGTCATGCAGAATGATTTTACATTCTCCTGACTACTATATTATAGTTATAATTATAATATTAGCATGATTTGCATACAAATTATAACAAATATATGAATATATGTAGGGTTTCTTTGTTCTAGCTTAGTGGCTTGTTTGTTTGGTCTGATCTGTCGGGTCTGGTTTAAAATATTTATAAGCTATTTTAGAAGCCAGTGGTGGCATCTAGGTGTAATCGCGACCGGTTGTAGGTTCGATGCTCACTGAAACAAACGAAAAATTTAATATTTAATTTGGAAAAAGCAAAATTTTTACAATTATTTTACAACAGATGCCTTTGTAGTATTGTCATATTTACTTTAAAGATAATTAAGGGCTAGTTTTTAGCCAGCTACCGTCTAGTAAGACATATGGTAAAGTATCGTATGTATCATATGTTTGTATGGTTAAGCTAAGTAAAATAGATTTTCTTTAACTATTACAAAATGTGCTCAAAATTAATTTAAAATAGATATTATAGAACAAAATTAAACAATAAAAAGCAATACTAAAAAGAAAAGTTGTAGGTACGTTGCTCACTCAAACAAACGAAAAATTTAATATTTAATTTGGAAACAAGGTAAAGTGCGGAGTTGAGTTCCGCTACTCAACACACAACGTCTCAAATTTGGTGAAAAATAGGTCTTTTATAAATATGTTGTATATTATATTATACTTTGTTTACATCTGAGAACCGAATCCACATCCCCACTTTCTTTTAGTGAGTGATATTTAGTCTACGGATTTTGTTGAGATGCAATCATCTTAACATAATCTAATAAAAATAGATGATTTTCAATTTATCGCTCTGATAGAAATAAAAAGTTTGAATCTAGGGGAAAGCTTCGAAGCTTATCCTGCCATAAGCTGTTCTGAACACTAGTATGAAGTTAAACAAAAGGGACGAAATATTATGAAATCTAAACTGCTTTCAGAATAAGTACTATTATTAGCTATATCTCATTATAATATGTTATATTAGTTAAGCCGAGTACGTATTCATATTTATCTCAGCGCACTTCATTACACATTACAACTCATTTACTTCTACAGTTTAAAATTGCATGTCAATCGTTTATCTATAGATTATCTGTTTGCTGCCACAGTTTGCTGAATTCCAATAAATTCATTATAAATCTTATTGCTAGTTACATAAGATATAATCTTGATTATCTTGTTATTTTCTAATGTTTCGTTTAACTTTGTAAGCTAAGCTTGGTATCCCTTGACGTTTATATTTATAGGCGCTGGCGCAGAGCGTCCAAACACGGGAACTTGGCGCGAATGTGACCTAAATGTTTAACGTGCGGTTCGTAAGGTACGAATTTTTAATACGCGCAGGTACACAAGCGCGTGATTGTAATTTTTTAATTTGATGCCCACTCGAGAAAATAAAATATTTAATATTTTATTATTATATATTTAATGTTTAAAATTCTTCGCTTTAGTAACAAGCGCGGCGTTGAGTTCCGCCGCTTAATCACGAGTTTCTTAACATAAGGCTCCCCATCGTGAAGCAAAAAAAAATGTTAAGTGTCCATGGTGGTTACGTCTGACAGTAGCCCCATCTTAATTGCGGTGTTTATGTGTTTGATCATCTCTTGAGAGAGTGGGTTATTTTTCCCTACCAAACAGATATAAAATTATAGATAAGTGATGTACAAATTCTGCCACTCAACACGAAATATCTTAAATGACAATTAAGAATGGTATCTACCATGTTTTGTGCTCTTGAGCATCAGGCTCTAGTATAGAAGAGTTCACTACCAAATGCAAAGACTCAAAACGAATAAAAATATTACAATACTATGTAGGGTGTTAAAAATTTATCATAAAACATATTTTTCAACGGCAAAATGAAACAGTAAATATTTTATATTTTATATTTTTTTCTTTTTCGCTTCACGTTTCAAGGAAAGATTTCTCGACGTACCGAGATCACCTCAACACGTCTTTCTCCTTTTTCTTTCATATTCCGGCACATATTGTCCTTTTCGTATTGTTCAATTGAAATCTTTCAAATAAATAATTATTTACAAAAATTTTTAAACATAATATTATAGGAAATCAACTCAGCAAGCCAGTACACTCGCTATAGGCGATCACGAGCGTCGTGTACACTTATTAACGCTACAGGGGCGATATATCACACCGCGTATGCCGCTAGGTTTCATGCTCAGTGGAAATGGGTTTTTTGCTAATATAATGTTTATTATATAGATTATTTGTATATGAAGTGTATGTTCTTTCTATAAAAACGAATAATTTCTTTTCTTAATTACATATTATTTTACATTTTTTACAGTTCAGTCGCTCAACGCAGAATGTCTCGAAAATTGCGTAGTATGGGGACAATGGAGTCAGAAGATCTTAATCTACCGCTCGATTTTCACTAGGGACTAAATATAATATTTTTATGTTCTTTGCTCTGGTGTCAAAAATGGTGCTCAAAGTGGAAAATAGAAGTGTTAAAGTGAGAACAGAGTGTTTTAATAGCCCAGGTTCCTTCTGCTGTACACTCATTATAGTGTCAGGCTAAAAAGAACATTTGAACCTCATTAAAAAAATTATACACAGCTTCACGCTGTATCTCGCAAATGGCAGGGTAGGCAGAGGGAACTTGGGAACCTAGTGTGAAAACACTCCATTCCACTTCCGTTCCCCACTTTCCGCCAAATTTGAGACATTGCGTGTTGAGTCGCGGAACTCAATGCCACGCTAAAAAAAATTATAGTTACAAATAAATAAAAAGTAAATACTTTAACTTACCCAAAAACAATATTTTACAGCTAACCGTTCCCTTCTTAACAACTATTATGGCATTGTATCGTAACGTAAGTAGGAAGTGATTTATTTAGAGCTAGCACAGACCATATATCTGACGGTCGTGGCTCTGACCATTTACAGGCTGATTGTGTGGTCAGTATGAGCTATTGACCACGGCCCATAGGATATGCCAAGCGGCGCTTTTAACTAGTTTGCTATGTAATTTGTTGAATGCTTGTCGTTTATTAGGGACGTGTTTAAAAATATAATGGAAATAGTTTACAGATTTCGTTGTTTAATTTTTTTCGTATTAAGTTGGACCAAATAGGTCTGGTTTATTACCTTGTATTAGTTTATTCTTTAAAAGTGTAGTAATATTATAAATTGTAAATAATTTGCAGGAAATTTATAAATATAAATATTTGATATTCTGTAATTTTTTATATATTCCTTGAGACTGTAAACGACAGGTTAAGGGTTCAAATTTCACTCGAGGAAGTGATTTTAATATTTTCAAATTAAATTATTAAATGTTTTCATTTCTTTGCTCTGGTAACAAGGCAAAGCGCGGCGTTGAGCTCCGCAACTAAACATGCAATGCCTCAAATTCGGCGGAAAGTGGGGGACGGAAGTGGAACACAGTGTTTTAATATTAGATTCCCAAGTTCCCTCTGCCTACCCTGCCATGTGCGGGATAAGGCGTGAAATTCATATTTACCTCGCTTTGTAAGGTAGGTGAAAAGAGTCTCCCCTCTTTCAATTCTTTGGAGTTACTTGCCTCCAAAATTTGATTTTCTCCCATTATAACAGTTCCAACCTAACAACACGCTGAATTTCCCTAGACTAGAAAATGCCAGTACTGTTTATTAAAGGTAGACGTTATCCCCAAAATGAGAACCGAATTCATAACCAACATCGTATAGTTGAGCACTATTTCAATCTATATTATCCAAGTGTGTATTATACTTTTAAAATGTGGCGTTGAGTTCCGCCACTCAACACGCAATGCCTCCAATTCGGCGGAAAGTAGGGAACAACAACACAACACTTCTTAACACTAAGTTCCCATGTTCCCTCTGCCTATCCTGCCATGTGCGGGATACAGCGTGAAGCTGAGTAGTAGAGTATATTATACTTTTAAATCTTTTAAAAATGCTGTGTGTTCTATAAGAAACTATACAAAACATACTTACGCTGTGTTTAGCAGACAACAGGCAGAAAGATTCTGGCATTAAGAAACTCAATTTCTCATTTTTCAGGTGTTTATTGGCGGAACTCAACGCCACGTTTGTCTTACAGCTAAGGAAATAAAACGATTCATTCCCCTGAGAGGAAATCGGATCTACAACTGCCGCCATCCAACGTTTTGATGTATTGATTGAGTGGTGGAACCTGTTGCCGCGCTTTGCTTTGTTACCAGAAATGAAAACATTTACTTTACCCAAATGGGAATTGAACTCAGAAACTGTTGCGTTTACAACTGCACGCTCGTAGCCGTGTCACGACAGACCTCCTTCTAGACTGCAAGATAATAATATAAATCATTATATCCAAACACCTAATACGGTAAGATCAAAAACCCCCACGCATCGATACATACAAATCTATACTTAAAATAAATCTGTAAATGATCACTGTACATGGAAGATATATTAAAAAAATCTTATAAGGGACGTTTATTAATGTAACAGGGCCCAAAATAGAAATTTTCAATTTTTTTCTGGTGTCTGTGCATTTGTATTCGCCTAATTTCAGAAACATTTAACGAGATATAAGTAAAGTTTTTAGTATTTTTTTGTTGGCATCCTTTCTTTAAGATTTAGTGTTTTTTCTAATAAAAATCGATTGATAATTAAAAAAGTTACGTCAAAATATAAGGAAAAAAATGCCTTATTTTTATTTAGCTGAAATTACAATTTTTAATGTATACATTACTGTGTTTTAACACAGTAATGTATACATTAAAAACTAACATTACTGTGTTAAAAGTAAACTTAACTTTATGAGAACAAAGAGTTATGGAGTTTGGTAAACAAAATAGTGAAATTCAAGCGGACGACGCCGCGAGCAGGTCGCTAGTTTATAAATACACGTACACAATATATATCGCAAATCACGATTTTGACACAATGCATATTAGACTGTAGCATGGATATGATCTAGAACAGCAGGTTGATTAACCAGGCTGGGGGCGCGCGCGCATTCGACGTGACTGGTCGGCGTTTTCATTAAAATACCTCCCGCTACCACGTATTATGTTCTATTGCCTTTATATAACGGCATATGGTATATTTTTGAAGTATTGTTTTCGTTTTTGATTGCATTTGATAATTGAAATTAGACTATTTGGGCCAGTCGTGGCGTAAGAGCTCAAAAATGCGACTGTAAATTTAATAGGTTGTTGGTTCGATACCCATTTAAGGAAATGAAATATTTAACACTCTTATTTTTCGATATGGTAACGAGGCAAAGCAAGTCTTGAGTGACTGAACACGCAATGCTACTAAAATTTTGTGGAAACTGGGTAATGAAAGTATCTTAATGGGAACAGACTGAAGAGATTTATTGATTGTAAGCTTCATTTTCCAGTTAAAGCTGTCGTCGCGCTCCGCGACAGCATCATCCTATAAGCGAGGTAATGTGTTCGATAAATATTTATTTTTTAAGATCTTTAATTTTTTCCATTGTTACACATTTTAAATGACACAATTTTCACCGGATCGCGAATATTGTTTTCTATACATTTTTGGAAACCCAACGTTTCAAGTAATTTACAGTTGTCCGTGGTCACGAGTAGACTGAGGTGGCATCCGTCCTTTAGTTCACATAATTATTATACAAACTACCGCCAACGAGACAATTCTCGCGAGGTGTGTTTGAGATTTTAAATGTTTTTGAGAGTGGATCCCAGGTGGTAGAAAGTTTCAAACCACCGGTTCTATACAAACTTTTGTTTAATCCATATAAGATAAGCCACAGTCACTATCAGATTTATATACCTGCTTTTATTGTCATATCTAAGATATATAATGAGTCCTTTAGAACATAGTATTCGGTATAAAGTATACCAGCTACTCGCGTGCTAAACGCACATTAACGTTTGGAAACGGTCACATTCAGTAATACTAGTTCGACTAATTTAATTAGATTACGGGTAAATTGAATTAATAAGAACATACGTAAGGATTTGAACAAAAAATAAAATAAATTAAATGAAGGTTTTTTTTAATAAGAAAACATTGTAATATCGCTTTGGCGCAAAATATAAAAGTTATATGACAAATTGTATGTACGAATAAGTTGCGTGTTGGTTGACTTTAGTTTTTTGGTTATAATTATATAGGCATGACTACTTTTGCCCACGATTTAGCAGAAGCGAAATCATATAAGTGTGTGTATTTCATATATGATCACAAGAGCATATGACAGCATGGTCATATTCTAGGAATATCGTTATATTCTAATGTAATATTATAGCTACAAGTAAGTGCTATATATGAAACATGATAAAATTCAAAATAGCCTATAGCATTTTTTATTTCTTTTGTTATTTTGGCCAGATATGTGGCCAAAAAGATTCTTCTGTGAAATGTACGTGAAACTTGTAGTTCAAACGAGAGTTATAAGCAGATCACAGCGCAGATCTGTCGTGTGATAGACCGTCCCAGCAATAGTTGTCCTTAATTAATGACTCTCTCTACGACTGTACCAGGTAGGCCGCCTTGAGCGAAGCGAATGACGTTCAATAGTGAGGCACTCTACGAATCCTTAAAACGACCATTCTGTCAAAAGTGAAACAAAAAAGAAAAATAAGATAGTAGATTTTAAACTTAAAGTTAAAAAGCGTATAAAAATTTTGAACGAAGCAGGATTTGAACCCGCGCCTCTGGAATACCGTTCCAGTATTGAAATACTGGAACCAGTGGAATACTGGAACGGTATTCCAGAGGCGCGGGTTCAAATCCTGCTTCGTTCAAAATTTTTATACGCTTTTTAACTTTAAGTTTAGTATTTTCTGTCCTAAGTGTGGAATGACACTTTAAAAACATAGTAAAAAGATAGTAGATTTTAATAATTATTAGTAAGGATCGCTTTTAGCCATAAGGTTGCCCGTTGTACATTTCTTCAGTATGTATGTACGTATTTTTTTTTCTTCTTCTCTATTATATCGTGTACACAATAGTATATATTTTTTGTACTAAGTTAAAATTATCATATAAATATTTAATTATAAAATTAAGACTATTGGAGGCTCATATAGGCCGTTATAGATAGAGAGTACTCTATCTATAACGGAAGTGCATTTGTAGGGTAAGACATAGTTTCCTTAAAGTATATTGTTCGATAATTAGGATACCTAGGTAACTTTATCTCGGCTATCCGTGCACCGGTTACGTTGCAGCCGTGCATCCAGTTCTTATCTATTAGTTGATAATAGGCAATAAATTATATGAGCTGTAATCACGTTATGTAGGGTTGCCATGATTTTGTGCTATGGCGAAGGTTTACACGTTAAATATAAAGATATAAGTCTATTTCTAGAAGAAGACATTTAGGGAATAATATAAATAAGTTATAAATTATTATTAGGTCAGTTGTAGCGCGGGGCCACGTGTGTGCGACTGTAAACGCGACTGGTTGTGGGTTCGATTCTCTTTGGTATGTGTGTTGTAATGCGGCATAGCGTGACGTTGAGTTTCGCTACTTGACGAGCAATATTTAAAAAAGATGGCGGGAAATTTAGAAGAGAAGTGTCCTAACGAGAACGGAGTGATTTCCAAGTGCTCTCTGCATACTCTGCTATGCCCGGGATAGAGCGCGGAGCTAAAAAGAAACAAATAGTAATAAACTAAAGTATATAATAGTTTAAATACTCATTGTTGCAATTACTTTATAGTAAAAAAATCTTATCAAAATGTATGGCAACCCTAAAACAAGACGATTGTTTAGATCTCAGCAAGGACGGACAATGTGGTATTAATAATATAGTTTCTAGGTGTCTGAACAAGCAATAATGGTATATACAACTTTTTATGACGGCAATATTAACTTAATTAACAGCTATATCTACTGAAATTTTTACAACATTTTTTTTTAATGTAAGTGAATGGTAGTGAGTGATACGTTACGCATTGGACACTCCAAAGTCCTCAAAGTGAGGGATAGAAGTTTTTTTTTTTGGAAAAGACGGTAAATGAGTGTACAAGTCAGGTAATGGTAAGTGATCACCGCCGCCCACGGCTCCGTGTAACGTTGGAGGAGCTACAGGAACGTTGCCGGCCTTTAAAGTAGATGGACACCGGGGCCCGGCATTACCGAACGTGAAACGCAGTGGCCAAAGCCGCTACTTAACGCCGGTTTTAAATACCGGGGTTGGTAATGATCTGGTCGGATCTGCCCTTGTGTGTTGCCATTGCTGATAGCGTAACTCTCCTACGCGTAGTTTAGTTGCCTCTTACGACACCATCAGTGCCAGGGTGATTATTAAAACTATGTTCCCATGTTCCTACCTTCCGCTTGCCTAGCTTGGAGCATGAAATAAAATGAAGTACCCTAAATAATAGATTCACTTTGGTCACTCTACTATGTGTCAGCTTCATGGTGTTCCGGGGCAGGAAAGCCATAGGGAACATAGGAACCAAAAAAATTGTTAAGATACTCCGTTTCCATTTACTATATTCTAAATGAACAATGGTCCTAATAAGAAACAACGAAGGAATACTTAACAAAACGAATTGTTAAGAAAAAATAAAATAGCGTGATAGCTATAAAGTTATTATTGTTAAAATAAATGAAATGAGCGATAGTAAATAAACTAACGGTTAACAAAATTAAACATATCCTTGCCATTATACGGTTGTCCGGCATCAGATTTATTGTGAACACATTTCAAACGCCGCAAGCTTGTGTTGTATTAAAACGTAGCGCTGACATGTTACTGATTTTATATAGAACTAGATGATTTCCGCGACTTCGTTTACATTTTATATTTAAAAAAATATTCATTTCTCAAAAACAAAAAGACCACCTTCGTATTCTTATAATTTCATAATTGTACTGTAAAATCCTACATTATTACGTTTTTTCTTATTTAGCACGGTGTCAGAGGGAATTCAATGTTAAGACAGACGGATGGTGGCGTAACTCACCTCCGCGGTTTGTCTAACAAAGTGGGGTCCAAAAGTGCAATAGCGCGCATAAATAAATAATTTAAATTTGTCGTGGCGCAAGAGCACAAGCATGCGACCGTAAACCCGACACAACTTTGACACCCGACAATAATAAAATTAACAAAAATTGGGAAACGGAATGCTGTGTCTTAACATTAGGTTCCTAAGTTCCCTCTGACTTCCGGGTACCATGTACGTGATACAGCGTGAAGAATAAAAAAAATATCAGTAAGTAAAAAATAAATTGTTGTAGATATCAAATTTTTAATAGACATACATATTTAATCAAAAAACAATTCTCATATATATACAATATAAATATTCTCCCTCAAATGAATCACACATTGTAACCGCGTTGCCAGTTCTGTCACATCACGCATCATCTATCACGCAGCGTGTTAACACAGTGTCACCCTGCATACACTCCCTTTAGAATTAAACTTTTGTTACCATCCCTTAAGAAATATATTTAAATGTCAAACATATTTTTTAATATATTCTAAGCTTATAATATTCTTAGTTTATTTATTATCTATGGAAATATGGTCTACATATTTTTTTTATAAATATAATATATACTTCGTTTACGATATTTAAGACGAATCTGAATTTCGCCTTTTTTTACATAAGAAATCCTTCTTCATAGTGCTTAACACTCTGTCCCCCACCATATGTAAACCAAATGGGAATTGAATCAACAACCATTGCGTTCACAGTTTAGAGATTATTCAATCGTATTGAGCCAAGACGGCGTTCAACATTTCAATATATTCTAAATAAAATAGCCTAAAGTTCAATTTCGTACCTTCGATATGGTAATATTAAAGCTTAACACTCACTCGTTTAAGGTTGACGAAACGTAAAATTGCGGAGTAACTTCATTTTTCGTGATTGACAATATATCGTTGATAGCTTATCTTGTTAGGTTTATTGATAGATGGTGATGTGCGTTCGAGTGTATATCATTGTGAGGTTAAAAAGCTAGCATTTTGATATTTTATTTTCATTGACAAGATACTCCATTTTTCGTTCAGTTTTTGAGACATGGTGGAATTTTTTTGCGGAACTTAACGCCGTATTTACAGTCACGCACTCTCTTATGATGTCACAACGGCCCACTGGTAATTATAAAATTTTAATAATTTAAATTGAATATTATCAGCAATTCTTTTGAATATTATTAGCATTATCGATCGTCGTGGAGAACTTATGGCGAGGCTTATGACCAACAATGGGCGTAATACGTTATTTAGAAAACTGTTATGTGTTCGATTTCCATTCGGCGGAATTAGTTATTCTGATTTCTTTTCTTTTATTCTCATATCTTTTTTTATTGTTATTTGATATTCCGAGTATAGCCAAGCCGAAACCTGTCGTGGCGCAGCGGCACAAGCGTGTGGCTGTAAACGACAGAATGCAGGTTCAAATATTAAATATTTTCAAGACCAAATTATTTTTTTTTTTCTTCGCTTAGGTAACAAGGCAAGCGGGGCGTTGACTTCTGTTACTCAACACATCTCCAATTTCATCAAACGGAAGTGGAGCGGAGTGTTTTAATACTAGATTCTTAAGCATCCTCTGTCCATTCAGCCATTTGCAGGATTCAGCGTAAAGCTCAGTATAATATTCGTATTCGTTATTTCGTTATTTCACTAATAAATCCTCACTTTTTATCAATAAAATTATCAATGATTTATTTTTTCATGTCTAAATTTGAGACACTGCGTGTTAAATAACGGAATACAAAGTCATGCTCTGTGCGTATATATCACAACTTTAGAACCTGTTATTCGACCAAAAATACAATACCAAAAGGCATAGATTATAATTTACTTCATTCGCTCAGCTTCACGCTGTATCCTGCACACGGCTGTGTAGGTAAAGGGAACTTGGGCACCTAGTGTTAAGACAATCCGTTCCGTTCCCCACTTTACGCCGAATTTTAAGCATTGCGTGTTGGATGGCGTAACTCAACGCCGCGCTTTTCCCTTTTACCAGAACAAAGAAATGAAAACATTAAAGATATGATTTGAAAACATTAAATATTTTATGTCCTCGAGTGAGCTTTCCTTACACGCTTTTTCCCCTGCGCCACGACAGGCCTCAGGTTCTTATCTCGTTACGTTATTTTTTAATACATTTTCTAACAAAATATTTAAAGTAACTACCCTTCACAGATAGCTTAAAGACATATCCCAATTAACAAAAGCTAAAGCATCGATAGAATCTATAGCATTGCACACCCGGTATTGATTAAAAAAGCAACATAAATTAGCGAATTCGGGGTGGAAGGGGGTGGTTGTTGTCAAAAAACTTTTATAAGTGTTTATGTGTACGCGCCACCCCAACACCCTTTCGCGTATACCCACATTCGTAGAACACCCGAGTACTGGCGGACAGATAAGATGAGGAAATTTTTATGATTATTTATGGTTATTTATTGAGTATTGCTGTTTTTATTTCTTTGGTATAAATATAATTTATTTATTATTGATATTGCAATAAGTAATGTAGTCTATTTGTGTTCTTTCACTATATCTTTTTTTTTTACTTATGAACTGTAAGTATGAAAGAATTCAATATATGTATATGCATGACTTTGTATACACATATATATATATATATATATAGATATATATATATATATATATATATATATATATATATATATATATATATATATATATATATATATATATATATATATATATATATATATATATATATATATATATATATATATATATATATATATATATATATATATATATGTATATGCATGACTTTGTATACACATATATATTATCTAACATCTAACCTCTTAAGTAAATTACTGTCAGTCATAACAATATTAACATTAAATAAGAAAAAAGACAAAAAAATATTGAAAAAACCTAAAAAACGCAAATCAAAACCTGTGCTCATTAACTTTTCAAGCCAAACTTCGCTTCCGACCGTACCCACATACAAGTACATGTAAATTAAACACAACCGCACACAGACACGCACACAAATAAAAACGTAAAGAAACACCGCGGAGAGGAAGAATGTATTAAGAAAGCGCGACAGAGACAAACTCTAATTAACACTATAAGCGCGAGGGAGACAGACACACCCAACACGCTAATTAAGAATACAAGAAGAAATACGTTTTATGTATGCTTCAAATTTGTTGTAGTGTGCGTGTACTTTATGCATGTGTTGGACATTTTCCATTTGTAATAGTGTGTATAGGTGTTGCGTTATTAACTCATTATGTGAAGAGTTAGTATATAACAGTTATTTACTGGTTAATTGAAGGCGGTTACTCTGATAAGAGTGAGGCTTGGTGAAGACAGCGGTTTTGAATTTCTTAGACAATTTTGATTTTAAATAGGGTTTTGAGCTGTTAAGTACTTAGGTTAAAAGTCATAAAAGTTAAAATTCTTGGGTAAATTTTTGTAGTAATTATTTTTTTTCCACATATAATTTTTTAGAAATATCTATATATAAATGTGCGCATCTTAATTTTTCCTTTGATTTTCGAAATTGCAAGCTTTATATTGGTAAGGTAAGTAAATGTATAGATGAAAAGTATTCAAACTCATTATAATTATATATAGGTGAGAACGGAACGTAATGTTTTAATACTAGGTTCCCAAACTTCCTCTGCCTACCATATCATGTCTGGGATGTAAGGTGAAGCAGAAAAATCAATATTCCTCTCCCATTGCATACTTATATTATAATTATTCTTATCATAAAGTAAAACTGAATGCCACTATCATCCGCCCTAATGTATAAAGTGGACAATATTTTTATTTACATTTATTATGTGATACTTTAACTATTTTCAAAAGTGAAATACATTTATTCAACAAAGAAACCTATTTTATTTTATTTTTGTGAATATACGAAGAAAAAAATACCAATTTTCAGGAGAGTTACTAAATCTTTTAACTATATTCAGAGAACGTATGGCTTAATGGTCATAGCACTTGGACTGATTCCGAGAGACGCGGGTTCAAATCCAACTACGTCAAAAAAATTTTTTTCTTGATAAGTGCATACGCACGTTATGCACTTATCAAGAGGTAAAACAAATTTGGATTGTCTTGAGTGGCAAAATAAGTTGAAAGGGCTTGATCGCTTATATTTTTTTTAATCATTTTAAAGCGGGAAAGTAATTGGTTCCACCAATTCGGGAATAAATTCATAGCATCGCACTTATATTGAAAACTTAACACTGCTTCATGAGAGCCTTCGCTGTTTACAACATACAACATATTTTAAAAGATCAAATGTACACATAAAGTTTAACAGCAGTGAAAAAGTCTTGTGGAAGGAACATTTTTAAAACGAATGTATAAATAACAAAAATCGATAGACCGGGTATCGAATCCCAGAAACTCTAATGATAGCTTCGTAGCGAAATCTTATCTTGAAACCTTCACGTTTATTTGTTTAAGGCTTTCAATGCGGACGAATGAAACAGCCTGACTATCGTATTACTAGAAACGACATATAACAATTTAATGTTAATGGAAAATAGAACTTTATACCAGAGAGATAAAGTTTAGTTTTCACTGTGAAAGTATAAAGGATACAGGTTGTGTCTTGCTCTAAAAAAGCTTGTAAGAAAGCGAAGAAAGGGGACGGTAAGGAGATATGTCTCAGGCGCTGATGAATTAAATTTTTAGGGGGAGGCTTGAGGCTCATTGCCGCGTCTTCATCTAGTACGCTTTCTTTAATTTGTATTAATTATGATTTTGAACGGGTTTTTTTACATTAACAAAGGATTGAAATTGTTTGAGAGGTAACAATGTTTCACGTTTCTTGAGATCTTTTTTGTAAATTGTATATGAATATTTTATTTTAATTTTTTGTATACAAATATAATATCAAAAGTAGTTGTAAGTATGTGTCTACATGTGATCAAATATTAACTAATTAGGAAAACTGATTGTAATGTGCTTTTGGACTAATAAAAGCGGTTCTTTTTCTAGATTTTTTCTTTTTTAAATCTTTCGCCCAACTGAGAACTTTGTAAATACAAAATAGAATAAGATTTTTAAAACCAAATAATTTTTGCTCAATTATTTCAAAACGATCACAAAACACTCTAATACAAAAATTGCCTAAAATTGCAATCAACGAACTCCACACGTACTCAAAATCAATATGACTATCAAATTACACACCCTATATGCAAACTGTGAACAAAAAATGAATCGATCGCACGAAACAAAAGAACCCCCGAAAATATTCTAAAATCGATGCCGAGTGTCATTAACTACCCCCGAAATTAAGCACGCACACATGCAACTAATAATGCATAGGGTAATGAACTTTGCATGTACATTTTTTTTATGTTTTTTAGACGCGGGAAAGAATTTGATGATAAGATTTTTTTTAAACTAGTTGTGTTGATAAAAAATATTTTACTTTTATATTATGCTTTTTTTTTAGGTCTGTCGTGGTGCAGGGGCATGAGCGTGTGACTGTAACCGATAGGTTGTGAGTTCGATCCCCACTCGAGGAAATGTTTAATATTTTCAATTTAAATATTTAATATTTTCATTTTTTCGCTCTGGTTAAAGCATGGCGTTGAGTTCCATCACTCAACATGCAATGACTCAAATACCGCGGACAGTGGTTATAAAAATGGAGTGACTTAACACTAGGTGTCCAATTTTCCTTTGCCTTGTGCTGAAAATAAATATTGCACTTGAGAACAGATACTGTCAAAATAAATATAGAAATAAAGTTAGTTACAGTAGACTTATAAGTGTTAACAAGAGGAATATGAAAATAGAACAGACATTAAATTTAAACTAATGAAAAATATCAATTATATGTCATCTATATATTAGATATCTATTAGCTTGTATTACCTATCTCAAAAGTATACAGGGTTGGCCATTTATGTCTCTTAAGTAGAGTGATAAATGGCCAACCCTGTATACTTGAACATATCAGGCTTTTTAACTATAATATTGTAATACAATAAAACTTACTCTGTTAGGATTCAAGCTTCAATGACTTATGGAAATGGTGAAGCCTAAGACCTAAACTAACGTGTTGTGTCTGTAAACGTCAGGTTGTAAGTTCGATCTCCAGTCGAAATTAAATAGTAATATTTTCAAATTGAATACTTAATGTTTTAATTTCTTTGTTCTGGCAATAAGGCGAAGCGCGGCGTTGAGTTCCGCCACTCAAAGTTTCCAAAGTTTCCAGCTCTATATCAACAGTAACAACTAATATTCAACATAATTTATGCTATAAAAAAATAAACACTCTTTACGCATATTTAATATATACACAATTAAAACTGAAATCGCGAACCGTTCCACTTTATGGGCCAATAAAGGGCACGCAACGTTTACGCTAAATGCCAACGATATTATACTGTAATGTGCACCTATTTTTAATGTAAAGGCTATAAATTTGTGTACACCCGATGTATTTTCCTTTTTGACATACACGAAAAATTATGGTTGTTCAGATCACGATTGTAATTTAAATCTATACTGTATTTACTTATATCAGTAAAATCTAATGCCTATCGTGGTGTAGGGGCGTAGCGTGTTACTGTAAACGCGACAGGTTACGGGTTCGGTTCCCACTGGAGAAAATGAGATATTTAATATTTTCTAATTGAATATTTGATGTTTTCATTTTTTAAATAAAGCAAAGTTCGGCGTTGAGTTCCGCCATTCAACTGCCAATGTTTCAATTTCAGCGGAAAGTGAGGAACTGAAGTGTCTTAACACGAGATGCCTAAGTTCCCTCTGCCTGTGCCTGCTATAGCGTAAAACTGAGAAAACAATTTAATATTATAGGTTGGGACATATAGTGTTATCCTATCTAGTCAGGTGGTCAGTTTAAATCACAGTGAGATTATATTAAAAATAAACGCTTTACAATATTTTCGTGCTATTCGCGGTAAGCATAATAACATTGTATTGTGGTTAAATCAGGCCGGATGTTTTAATATTAAATATATATTTAAATAATTTTCATTTTTCCGTTCTGCAGACAAACGTATAAGCCCGAGTATGTACAAACATATGTGTCCCAAAATTACATGTACATAACGATATGAAATTGAGCAAAATATTAAAAAATATAATTCATATTCAAAGAACACCCTCTTAATTAAAAAATCAACCCCTAAGAAAAGCGTCCGAACATAACCATATTATCTACTCGCTTCATATAGATATATCTTTATACATCGTATGGGATGGCAAGGCGGCGATGAGTTTTAAAGTTTTTAAGGGTTCGAAGATTGCGTGCCTTGATTACCGACCCCCAGGGTGGCACACACGCTGCCCCACTGCCGCTGCCTATTTTTAAGGAGGGAAAATTAAAAGTGTAAGAGCTAGACGATTGGTCTTGATACTTTAAGACGTATGATTTTATTTGCAATATGATTCATATAAAAAAAATATATCCATTTTTTTTTCTATTTCTACGATTAGTGATCGTAGCGCAGCAGTGAAAAGTTTGATTATAAAACGTGACAGTTCAATTCGGTTCCCAGAAGTTCAGCCTATCCAGCTAAAATAATATATATAAATTCTTAGTCAACTTTGGTCGCATCGTAGTGAATCTGTTATATCTACTCGCACGTGTGGTAAACACAACAATTTTGAATTGTCTAGTAATTATAATCAATTGCACCATTTTTCTAAACGTATCTTAACTTTCTTCACCTTGTCAAGTGCGGGATACAGCGTGAAACTATAGAAGTTTCACGCTGTGTCCCGCACATGGCAGGGTATATAGAGGGAGCTTGGAAACTTAGTGTTAAGATTGTCCGCTCTGTTTCCCAAAATCCGCCGAATTCGAGGTATGTATTCTGAGAGTTATAATCAACATTTGTCTACTTTCTTAGCACTGTTAAAAATGTATGTCATTATAATATTCTAAGCACAATTTCATTTATTTTTTTTTTATCAAAAATTATATCTTAATTTCTATCACATAATTTTAAAAACGATGGACAAAGTATCAAGATATCCCACGTATACACCGCCATGTGCGCGCACTGGCGTCGCCCGTTCATTTAGGAGAGTCTAATTTCTTACGTCTGTGTTGGTGACTTGTGTTGCATCTCGCTGATATTAAATGACGATGGCCTTGTTTTTTGCTTCCTTCGTATTTTTCAGCCAATAGCTGAGACACATATTATGTGAAACGTTCTTGTTTGTTTCGATGTTATACGACTTTACGAATGATATTTGATATAACGTTATATTAGATTGCTTCTTTTACGTGATCTTTATTATAATTCTACTTGATACATAAATAAATATACCTTTAGCTCTACGCAGTAAGGAAAGTAGGCATAGAGGATCTAGTGTTTGACATATAAATATTTTTCTAATATGAAAGAACAAGGAGCGGCTTTTGTTTTTTTGATTGAATGGATGAACACGCAATGTTTTTGAATCGACACTTATTGAATATTACTAGGTGTGCCGTCCTTTTTTTTTAAATACAGTAATGGTTAAAACAATAACACAATTGTTAGTGGTTTTTTACTCCCTATATAGCAGGGTAGGCAGTGGAAACTTCGGAACCTAGTTTAAGACACCCTGTTCTCACTTGGACACTTTCGTATGCTACTTTCCGCCGTTGCAATTCTAGATGCATTGCGTGTTGAATGGCGGAACCCAACACCGCGCTTTGCTACGTTAATGTCTTCATGAACTTTAATTTAACGTGTTTACAGTTCACGCTTGTTCTGAAAATTTATTATGATTTTGTTTTCTTATATTATTTTTGACCAGTCAGTTTTATCCTAAAAAATAATAGATTCAACATTTTTTTATGTTGTTTACGTACAGAGTATAACAAAATCTACATAAACTAAATATCTAAAACACGAAGCAAGAAAAAAGCATTTAGCAATCACACATCACCCCAAAATTAAAAACAACGCACACAGTCATAAAGCTGGGTACGCACCGCCTAATTATCGGCGCGGGGAGACTTTGCATAAGAAAGTATTGCTGCGTTACGACGCGTGCCCCCCCACGGCCCAGATAAAAAATCTCCCATTTCCTTAATTCGTTTATCGGGGTCTGCCGAGGCTTTGTCTCCGATCGATGAACGCTGCCAAATGAGCGTGGAACGTGAGGCGCGTGTTAGGTGCGATCTGTTCACTACTTATTTATTTTTTTTTGCCTGAATTTCTCGGTTTTAGTGATTCAGTGATAAGAAACTCTTTGTGATATTAGATTATATTTATAATAAATATTGTTATATTTTTTAATGATTTTTGTTCTGTAAATTAAATAAAACGATATTTTCCTTTACATGTATGTTTTAAAAATACATACAATATTTTTTTAAGTCAATATCATTTAATAAATATGTAGCTTTTAATAGAAATCTATATTTTTAAATACTTTGGTAAATTTAGGAAATTATAACACAGCATTTTTTATCATCAAACTTTTATAAGTAGACTTTTAAGCTCTAGCTACGTGCAAATAAAAAAAAAAACAATCAAATATACAGAGTATAGAATTGTCATTATAACTGTTGTCCTCCAAGGTTGAATATTTTATGGTATCGGACATGCAGCTTGTAGTCAATATAAGGTCTACGCAAAGCGAGTTCCACACGAGTATGTTACTTTTAAATTGTAAACTAATAAGTTACTAGATAAAGAAATAAAATAAATTCACTTTTCTTATGACGTCATATCTGCTTAAAGATTAAAATTGAATACTTAAAACGATATTTCAATTTTTATATAGCAATAATACAACTATAAATATGATTACCCAAATAGGGTGTAAAAAATTAAGTATTATTTTATAGATCTCATGAATTGTATAACTCTTACTTTGCAATATATGGATATACTTGTTATTACCAATTATTTTCAAAACCTCATTAATTTCTATAAAAAACAAAAAGCGAAACTTTCCAAGCCCTCAGGAGTTAAAAGTTAATAAATTACAGGAACACATGCATTTACCACCCCACCCCTTAAGCCCTCTAAAGAATGATAACTTCGTAATTAAGAAACGCATTAATCATGAATTGGAGACAAGCATTTCTACGCGTCTGATTGCTCTGACAAACTGCCGTGTGACATGCGTCCGTGGGTGCTAAGCCTTACTATAAGCCTTATATACGACCATGCTAAATTCGATAGTGAATTTTGTAGTGTTCACGCTTAATTTACTTATGTAGGTCATTCCGTTACTATTTCTAATGTATTCTGGTTAAAACTAAAATATGTTTAGCGACTTTGAAAGGTATTCAATGTAATACTTTTGTTTGACAATAAGTAAGAAATACGTAATATATAAGCTTTCGTTTTTGTTCATTAAATGGGTTGTTAGTATTTTATGCATTGAGTTCGTCCCTCATAGAATATTTTTTGTACGTTATCTCCCGTTGTCATAGAAATTTTAATAAAGAAGGCAATGGATGTGCCTTAATTGAATGAAATATATTAACGTCTGGTTTTCAGATTTCCTATGCTTATATGAGATTCGGCGTGAAGCTGTTTTAGAAATTTTCTCTCTCTCTACTCTCTCTTCTAGTGCTCCATGCATACTTGACTCTTTGAAGCTACGTAACTCAGCAACGGCTAGGTTTAATATTTATATGATAATTACTTATATAATAATTAAATAAATATTTCACTCATGAAAAACTATAAAACATAATTGAAACAAGTCAAGATGGTGACCAAAAATCAATACGCGCGTACTAGTTATAACACTGTATACGTAGGGTAATTAGTTATCGTTCCTTTAAATATAGTAACTAATCATATACTTGAGGCTGTCGTGGTACAGCGGCACAGTCTCCATAAATAATTTAATTTCTTTCTTCTGGTAACGAGATAAAAAGTACGACGTTGATAAAGGCCAGTCCACACGCATTGTGTAGAAAATTGAGCAGAAGTGCATAACGGAGCGTTTAAACATTGAAATTTTCTTTTGTAGACAATATAAAGTCAAAAAGCTGAGAAAAATGTGTTTATGTAAAACACATGGCATATGTAGGTAACGTACATAATATTTTTTCTAAGTACTCTGCCAGGCAGTACTCACAGTCTGCTTGATAGCCACTTCGTTCGTATTAAAACATTTGAAATATAACGTTTGAGGTACTCAATAAGTACTGAGGAACTCAACGCCGAAAAATTTCAATTTAACAAAACGTTCTGTGTATTAATATAAATTAATTTAGGGACATTCACCCAAAACGAACGGCGTATACTCAAATAGATATATACAAAATAAAGGAGCCTTTTAAACACTCTTCGTCTCATATCTCGCATTGTTAAAGCACTTTGGACGTAATATCGCAAACATTTCCCCTACAAAAATTAGGGCACCATTCTCACCTCGAAAAATCGGGAGAAACACCTGACCTGACCGTTCTTTCTATTCACATGACCCTTAAGTCAAGGGTACTGAGTTCAAAATCATATAATTTTATAGCGTATGTCATGGTTTATTAACATGAGGGAGTGGACGTGACATTTATTGTTTGACAAGCATCGATCTGGTCTTCGCGATGCGATGCGAGGCGTGAAGTAAGTTTATAAGGATTTTTTTCACAAGACGTCTTTGAAGTTTGTCATTATCCTCGCTTGGTTTTATGTAAAAAATGTAAATTCGATACATAAAAAAATATATATTATAGTAAATATTATTATTAATAAATTTATTGAATCCTGTCGTGGCGCAGGGGTATAGGCATGAGACTTAGTAAACGACAGGTAGTGGGTTTGATCCTAGTCGAAGAAGTGAAATGTTTAATACTTTCACATACATATGATATTTTCATTTCTTCGCTCTGTTAACAAGGCAAATCGCAGTTTGAGTTTAGCCAATCAATTCCCCTTTACCCTACCACGTGTGGGATAATACAGCGTGAATATGAAAAAAATAATAAGCTTCATGAAATTAATTTATTAGGTCGATTAAAGTAGAAATGTTGCTCTTAAGAAACTTACATTTGCGAAGTTACCAAAGCAGCACCGATAAATAAAATAATAAATCAAAAAAGATGCTAAATGAATCAATAAAGGAGTAGATATATTTTTATATCTGAATTAAAATTTTATATAACCAAATGTACTAGCGGCCGCAATGAAGAAGTGGAAAAACATTTCGTGAATCAATGTCAGCGTAATTATTGTGGGTTTTATTCTCATGGAGAAGTGACTATATATATTTAAATATTTTCAAGATCTGGTAAAAGAACCACGGCGTTGAGTTCCGCCATATAACACGCAAAGCCTCGAACATTTGAGGGTCAATAGGGAATGCAGTCTTATTTCCCTGTAGTTGTTTTTTTAGATAAATTAACACAACACATATACCACACTTTCTAAGACGTCTTTAATTTCCGTTTAACAAGATTCTCTTATAATTACGGTAACGATATCAATATTGAGTTCCAAAAGTTGTAACACCCTCTAATCGCGTTAACGTGTGGTAAATGAAGCTCTGATTACGGAACCCTTATATTTAATACGATTTTTGACTTTAAACAGTATTTGTAGTAAATTATTCTTATAAATTCTAATGCTTGTCCTAAAATACTCAGCTTCACGCTGTATCCCCCATATGACAGGGTAGGCAGAGGAAACTTAGGAACCTAGTGTTAAGACACTCCGTTCCACTTCCGTTCTCCGCTTTCTGTCGAAATTGAGGCAATGTGTGTTGAGTGGCGGAATTCAACGCCGCGCTTGGCCTTGTTACCAGAGCGAAGAAATGAAAACATTAACTATTTAATTTCAAAATATTAAATATTTCATTTCCTCGAGTGGGGAACGAACCCACAACCTATCGTTTACAGTCACACGTTCGTGCCGCTGCGCCACGACAGTCTGTTGTCCTTGTGCCTTTGTCTAAAAATGTGTATATATCATTTATATAATATGTATATATTTTTTTATGGAAAAGACGGCAAACGAGCGTACGAGTCACCTGATGGTAAGTGCTCACCGTCGCCCACGGCCCCGTGTAACTCCAGAAGAGCTACAGGAGCGTTGCCGTCTTTTTAGGTGTATGGGCACCAGGGCCCGGCATTACCTAATGCGAAACGCAGTGGCCAAAGCCACTACTTAACGCTGGTCTTAAATGCCGGGGGTGGTAACAATCCGGTCGAGCCTGCCCATGCGTGTTGCCATTACTAGCAACGTGACTCTACCACACGCACTTTAGTCGCCTCTTACGACACCATCAGTACCAGGGTGATCCTATTCTAAGCCGGGATCACACGGCAAAAAATATGTATATATTTATAGCTTAAAATATTTACGATTAAGTGAAGAGCGGCGTTGATATTCGCTCGTTAATACATATTATGCGATTAATGTATGAAGAGAAAGTGAATCCATCATTTCAAGCTTTTAGAGCGATTTAATCAAAAAATATTCTTTTGTCTCTTAAAAGTTACGAACCTATCACATCCAGTACGAACTCACTATACCAAAAATACAATCAATATAAATGATCTATTAGAATTATTACATAAATAAATTAACAACGTATCAGCAAATCTAAAACCTCATACAACAAAGTGCTTACTCATCTCAATGAATGTCTAATATGTGTTGCTCAAGCGTCGATCATCGGCAAACGTTTTCGAGTGCCTTTGTAAACTCCTTACTTTGATTTATCTTTTAATAAAAAAAAAACCTTTTTAAGTCACGTGGAGAAAATTCAATTGTTAGGTTCTTTTCTGAATATGATGACAAAATGTGATTTTTAATAGTGTTTTCGGTATAAATATTTGGTTCAGTTTCAATAGATCTTGCCATTGTTGTGATTTTACGGTTTTGTGCATTTATTTCTCATTTAGTTGTTGTTGAAATTATTCTAATATAAAAAAAACATCATTATATTAAAGAAGTATCAGTGCTAATAAGCGCTGTTTCGCTTTCCGAAAAAAGGATTTCGTAATGTTGAAGGAGAAAACGGAATACTCATGGGATACCTTAATTGTGTAGGACCACTTTGATATATTTATATAAAGATTACACGATAATATAGTACATCTGAAAGTAATATCAAATATACAGGTCTACGGACCCTTGAAGCAATAGATAGATGCGAGCATATTTATATATTTGCATTTTGTAAGAAATTTTACGTGTCCATTAACCTCTAAGGAACACTCTGTGGACCAAGAATTATTAAATTTGCTAGTAAGAATTTGTAGTATAGATCAATCGAAAAATAGATATTTATATTTAAATGACGTCCATAAACTTGAGTTTGTCAACTTTGATATTGTGCTCCTCGTTGACATACAAGTGTGTGAGTTCGACTCGCATTGATCGAAATTTTGTTTTGAATTTTCACTCAAAAACCATGTTTATTATTAATTTTCATATATATTTAATGTAATACATCTTTAAAAGAAGCAGTTGAGACCGCATTTAGCGTCTTGGTGTTTCTGACCCCACTAGGTATAAAGTATAGCTAATAAATAATTTTCTTTGGTTTTGGATTGAAAAAGTTGAACATTTCGTTTCCTAAAACGGGGCAAAACGGAAATATAAAGTGATGTATCACAAAGTTTATTCCTTTGTACAAGATGAGGAAAATTCTTAAGGACAAAAAAATAAGATAACAATAATATAATTAGTACCTCTCATTATACATTGAAGTATACGTTCTTATTACGAAGGGGTTGGACGTAGTTCTTACTCTAATAGTGATATTATGAAATAACAATATTATAATTTTAATTTTTGGTAGCAATATAGTGTTGTTACTCTTTTTAAAGTTATAATGAACACTTTGCACATTTTCCACATCATGAAATGAGCTTTGTTACCAAGAATGTCGAACATATGCTGTATATAGAATAGATAATAATATATAATCCACCGCACGCACGAAGCCGAGCTGAGACAGGAGCAAAACCTACTTAAACAAATTATTCGGGGACGCATTACACCGTTCATAATCTCTTGTATCCGACATAATTTAACGAAAGAAAATCCCGAACGCAACGTCCCTTACGTTACGGAACACATACACTTAGTGAGTTACACCCCAAATTAATAGCATCCTAACAAAAAAATGCCCCCCTGTCTTATGAGGGTGGTTCATTTGCATATATGTCTCCCTGGCACCCTAAGGAGCGAGGATGTATTTTTAATTTCATTCTTATCCCTAAGCTTAAATCATGAGAGCGGCCATGCGTGCGGGGGTGGCCACCCATCC
Source organism: Eueides isabella (assembly GCA_019049475.1). Taxonomy (NCBI): domain Eukaryota; kingdom Metazoa; phylum Arthropoda; class Insecta; order Lepidoptera; family Nymphalidae; genus Eueides; species Eueides isabella. The sequence goes on from CM032399.1 coordinate 10,096,300, forward strand.
CCTTGCGTCATACGTCGCTAACCACGTACAGAGTAAAAAGAAAAGAAATCTTAATAAGTTTGTTAGGGAGTGAAGCATTTTATGGACATTGCTTCAAATATGACGGTGATATACTTTGTTTTTTTTATGTTTCTTTTTCATCTTGATATCCTTATTTGCGTTGAATGTAGTGTAATAGTAGTAGTGGTACATATTTTTTAAAGTCAAGCTTTATTCTGCATAAAGCAGAGTATGCAGAAGGAACCTGGGAACCTAGTGTTACACATTCCTTTCTCATTGAGAAATTTCCGTTCCGAATTTTAGAAGTATAGCGTGTTAAGTGGTGGAACTCAACGCAGCGCGTTTGTCTCATTACCAGAGCGAGGAAATGTAATTATTACATATTCATTCAATTCATTTTTATACATAAATTTATATTTATATCATTTATGGTTTATAATATTTAACTTAATCAAGCAGCGTAATTGGTCTACAGTCGTATCCACATAATACTTTTAATAAATTATCGTAGGAACAAAAAACATCGTCATTTTTGGCAAATGTACGCTAGTGGGTACGCTAATACTCCCTTTGGCATTCTTATTTTATGTATGTATGTAATGTTCCGGAATAGCTTGTGTATGAAAAGACCTCAGTGGTCTCGTAAATTAGATGAAAATATTTAATTAACACTTGTATAATATTAGTATTTTTTGTGGCGCAATACATACTGATATTATTCAAAAGGTCTTGGGTTCAATTCTCATTAGGAAGGAATAATTACTTTGCAGTCTCCATTCAGACTCCAAGACTCAACACGCAGTTTTAAATTTAAGAGAATAATGCAGAAAATTGTGTCTTAACAATAAGCTTTTCAATACCCTGCTAGATATGAGTTGGGAAGTATGAAGCTGAGAAGAATACTTTTGTCGGCAGTAATCGTATACAAATAATCAAATGAATACAAAAACGAAGGGATACGCGAGTATAATAGCGGATCATATAAAATTCAGTCTATCTTATCGCTAAAAATGATGAAAAAAATCCAGAAATTTAAGCTTCTGTACATTTAACAAATATTATAGAGGGAAATAGATATGCTTTTGCATAATGATTTTCACCACCTCAATTTAAAATCATGAAATAACAACATATATAAATTAATAATAACCATTCACACACTCAGCTTCACGCACATAGCGGGGTAGGTATGGAACATGGGAACCTACAGTTAAGAAACTTTGTTCCGTTCCCCACTCTCCGCTGAATTTGAGGCAGTGAGTGTTGAGTGGCGTAACTCAACACCGCACTTTGCTTTGTGACCAGAGCAAAGAAAAATATAAAATATTTGATTTGAAATGATTAAATATTTCACCTTGTTGAGTGTGTCGAACCCACAACCTGCCGTTTACAGTCACACGCTTGTTTTACGCAAACATAAATTACTGTCAACATTATTATAAACCAAGAGCCACATCATAACAAACTGGAAAACAAAGTAGCTACCAGAAACCGCGACCTTATAATCGCATCAGTGTGGCCGTTAATTATTGATAGAATGAAAGTTTTATCAAAACTTCACGAGCAGAAGTCGAATTATTCGAAAGCGGGCAAACCCTTCATAATGCCTGCGAAAATATTAAAACAAAGCCAAGGTGCCCACCCCGCCTACTGTACAGGACAAAGCGACTTTGTGTATCTGTATGGAGCTGTTGTACAGTTAAGTCGATGAAGTTGCGTTCAAATAGATCTCCGTTATCTAAAATAATCGATTAAAAAAAAAAAGAAAATATGAAAAAAATATCTATATTATTTAAAGAACTGAATTTTAAAAATCTTATTTAATTTATTTTATTTTTTTTGTGATTTAAAACAATTTCGTATAACTTTTAAAATTTTTGTTGCGATATCATATCATACATATATTAAGTCAATGATATTAATATTAATGGCCACATTTGTCATATATGGGAGTGAGTATTAGCTAGCTTATATTGGTAGTAACAAGCACGATGTTAATTTTTTCATCAATTACAATATGTAAAAAGAACGATGTTATTAAAATATTTGTTGACAAGAGATATAGCTTTGAGAAGGTAAAATATTAAAAGCTTTTTAAAAGCTTATAATATTTGATGTTTTGATGACATGTATAGTGTTGACTTTAAACGTGAATGGGTTCAACTCCTACTTGAGGAGACGAATTATTTATATTTTCATTTTCCTCGATCTGATAACGAGGCGTTGAGCTTCGCTGCTTAACACCCAACACCTTAAGAATTCGGTAGAAAGTGGGTAGCGGAATCTAGTATGAGGCTTAAACAGAATATTTATAATTAAATGTTCATAATCATGAATTAAAATTGAAAAAATAAATATTTTAAGTTATAATGCCTTAGCCATTACTTCATATAATAATATATTTAATATAAACAGATATTCTTATTGCTTATTACAATTTAATATTTTTTCTCACAATATTAGCAACTTTGTAAAATCTTATAGAAATCCTCGAAGACGACTGCTAGCGGGCGGTGATTAATATAACGCATCTCCCCAACGGTTTAATCGTTGGCTGGCAACATTTTTACCCAATTTTTGGGGATCCCCCTAAAGGCCCACCCACCCCTTTCTTTCGTTAAGATAAATTATCTTGCGATCAGGATAAGAGTGTAGGTTCAAATTGCCGCCTTAAAATTCAGAACTCGGCCTAAATTTCTTTGAACACAAGCCACCCCGCGATTCACTGTTTCTTTGTAAATGTTTAAACGGCGAACTTACCCTTTAAATGTTGTTAGCTGGAAAAAACTGAATTGAACTAATTTACACAGTTATTTGATTGGGATGTTAATTATTAATTCAAAATCTTTTTTTTTTAATATTATTTTATAATGTACTTATGACGTTTCGTTTGAACTTTATTTTGATATACTCGTAAGTAAATATTTATCTGTTGGGCATCTGGTATGAAATTACTATTGATGTATATATAACGCTTATGTTATAAGATATCAATCAAGCTTTTACGATTTTCTTTCTATATGAACTAGTAATATTTAATACTTTTTGATTTCGATACTATCTTGTGATATATCCCTTATTTTAGTATACAAGATTATTTATAATTTTAAATCAGCGAAGTATATCGATTTTCTTTATAAAAACAACATAATATTTTTTTTTTTATAATTTTGATGATATGGTCAACTATAACACTGCTAGTCACTCCATAATATCGGATTCGAAAGCTTATTAGATACTTAATTATATGTATGTGTTATCTAACTGCGTTTTATATACGCTTGCCTGGTGTTGAATTAAATGATATCCAGTACCGTGTTAGGCTTCACGCTGTATCCCGCAGTAGGCTTCACACTTTTTCCCTCTGCCTACCGCCTTGTTATAAACAGTCAGAGGGAAACAGTGTTAAGACACTGTGTTCCTGTTTTTTAATTTTATTTCTGAGACATAGCATGTTGAGTTACAGATCTCAACGCTGCAATATCTCTGGTTAACAGAGTAAAGAATTTAAAATTGTTTATTCTCACGTGTGGAATCAAAATCACAACCGTCGCGTTTGAGTGATGTTGCACTTCGACAGCCTCAAAGAACAGGTGCCATGAATAAAAATCATATTATGCACATTTCTCTATTTTTTGTTGCTCATTACAAATTTCCTGAAGTATAAACTAAGAATAATTACAATAAACATTTATAGATTTTAGTGGGGAACGTAACAAACACGTTAAGATACTCTTAACACTAGGTTTCCAAGTTCCTTCTGCCTACCCTGACATGTGCGGGATACAGCGTAAAACTGCAAAAAAAAATGTTTCTTAGATTTGTTAGATTTGTTTTGTCAAAGGATTTTATCGTAGTCAAAGGTCACCCTGAATTTTGTTCGATTGCCTTCTGGTACTTTCTGATTGTGGAATATAATAAAGAACTTTTGCAAGCCAATGAATATCGTTTGTAATACATTTTTGGCTTCATTATGTATATACGAAAGCGTCTTTTTATTTTTTTTTTAATATTTTGCTTTAGTAATAAGACAAAACGTTGAGTTCTGTCACTCAAGTGTAGAAAGTTAGGTGGAGAGTTGGGGAACGGAAATATTTTAATATTAAGTAATACACATGCAACACTGCACTAGCGCGGAAAGAAAATATTTTAGAGAACAGATAATATAACAAAATGAAATTTGACATTTAAAAACTTGACAAATACTTATTTAATTTCAACCTTTAATTACTTTTGTAGCTTTTTTCAAATTTATCATATCCAATAAAATGCAACAAAAAAAAAGGAAATCTCAACACTACCCTATGAAATTAATTCAAAAACCGTACATAAAAAGCTCACACACACTCAATTACATAAAAGTAAACGTTTGCTTTTCTTTTCAACGTAAAACTCAAGTAAATTCGTTTAGTATGCAGGCGACCATCCAATAGCTGAGTGCTGTTTGCTCAAGCGCCGTGACATGTGAACTTGGCTCGTTCACAACACGTAAATGAATTTTTACTTCACCTTTTTCATTCCCTAGTTCTTACCTTTTTTAGGGAAGTTTTAGTGTGTTCTTTTTATTTTTGTTTGTATTTCGTTTGAGGGTGTGTGTAGTTGGGAATATTAGATGGTTGTTTTAAAAATTACTTTGAGGAAAGTAAAAATTAAATTTAATATATTTTCGTTTCTATATTTTATTTACCTGTGTATATCAAGATATTTCGTTTTCGACTTTCTGGCCATTTTTTGAGACTGTTTGTTGTATGGGAGAATTCCTTTTTTTTAATAACAAGGATATAATAGAACCGCTAGAGTGAGAATTAAACATATGATCAATTAATCATTCGATTAATTTTTAATAAAAGTTTTACTAAAAACCAAAGACCATAAATAAATATTTAGATCAAATTACACATAAAAACATTCTTTCTCTCTTTCAGCTTCACGCTGTATCCCGCACTAGGCAGGGTAGGCAGAGGGAACGGAAGTGAAACCTAGTGTTATGACACTCCGTTCCACTTCCGTTCCCCACTTTCCGCCGAATTTGAGGCATTGTGTGTTAAGTGGCGGAACTCAACGCCGCGCTTTTGCCTTATTACCAGAGCGAAGAAATGAAACATTAAATATTTAAATTGAAAATATTAAATATTTCATTTCCTCGACTGGGGATCGAACTCAGGACCTGTCGGTTACAGTCACACTCTTGTGCCGCTGCGCCACGGACAGGCCTCAAACAAACCACCACATAAAAACATGGAATTGTTAAAAAAAATTTTCGAGTTATCAACCATTCCTTGTTAAGTATTAAAATTATTCAAATAAATTCACAAATGAATTTGAATTTTCTCTTAGTATGCATACAAGCATCGGACGTGCAAGCAAGGGTTGGTTCAAGTGGCGTGATATGTGAATTTCTCCATCTTTAGCTAAACTATTGTAAAGAGTACCGTTAATATTTCAAAATATTATAAATAATATTATGGATATATTTAGAAATTACTCAGGGACTCTATTTATTCTACTCTTATATCTACAATAATTTGCGAATAACAGACGTACACTAAGCTATATGGTATGTTAGCTGACGGAGATCTCTCAGCTCAGCTTCACGCTCTATCCCGCACATGGCAGGGTAGCCAGAGGGAACTTGGGAACCTAGTGTTAAGTCACTCCGTTCCACTTCTATTCCCCACTTTCCGCCGAATTTGAGGCATGGCGTGTTTAGTGGCGGAACTTAACGTCGCGTATTGCCTTGTACCAGAGCGAAAAAATTAAAATGTTAAACATTTAAAATTGAAAATATTAAATATTTCATTTCCTCGAGTGGGGATCGAAAGAACCTGACAGTTACAGTCACACGCTTGTGCCACTGCGCCCCGACAGGCCTCGCGGAGGCCTAACGGAGATCAATATTTCCTTTTATTTAAATTGATCTAGAGAATAAAAATATTTCATATATAAGCTTTATCCAAAGAAGGAATTGAACCGGCTAATTATCTTGAATGAACATTTTTACAACTAAGCCATATAGTGGTCTAATATCTAAAAGTGCACCGTAAAAGTCTTTTTTAAAATGAAAAACGATAAAAATAGAATTTGAAATATTATGACTGACCACATATAAAGTGGGTTACATCAAAATAATTAACAAGAATGAGATACATAACTTTGCAAGTGCTATACTATAGACTAGGTCATAGATTACCTCGATATATGGACTATGAAAATAATTTCTGTTTATGATTTCGAACAGTTCCTGAAATTAGCGTGTTTAAACAAACAAACTCTTCCACTTTACAATACAAGTACATAGCATATGTAGAGGTACTTATAAAAGCAATATAATGCTCGAAAGCATTTTTTTCAATTCAACGATTCAACTGCACCAATGCTCCATGCTCCAATATTTAAAATAAAAGAGTAATACTGCCCTAGTATTTGCTCGACTGGTCCAGTTTTAGACTAATTGGCTGGTCAGATATGATGGCTGTGAACTCAAGTACTTTATAACGAGTGGATATTGCAAATGGATCTTATGAACAGGTAAATACAGGTATTTACCTATTTAATGAAGGTAAATTATAAATGTATGGTGTTTTTCTTTATTCTACTCTACTCAGCTTCAGCTTCACGCACATAGCACGGTAGGCAGAAGTAACTTGGAAACCTAGTGTTAAGACACTCCTTTCCACTTCCGTTCCCCGCTTACCGCCGAATTTGAGGCATTGCGTTTTGGATGGCGGAACTTAACGCCGCGTTTTTTCTTTATGTATGTTTATGATAGTAAAAGTCAATAGAATATTATTTATAAATTAGTTTTTTGGTAATATCAAAAACAATAAATTTGAACCTACTGGATTTGAACCTAGAATATCTTTTTGTATCAGATAAACACGTACTTGTCAAACGTGATAGCAGAACTGTATATTGTTTATTTTACGGCCACAGATAGCAAGCTAAGGACTCATTATGGCATCCCCATACCGTAATGAACGTTGACGTCCGTAATTACCGGGAACACGGAAAAATCTAATCTCACACTCACACATGCAAATTAAATTCCCAAAGAAATTTGCACACACACACATGCACCTATTCGACTAATAAATTAAGCATCCCCTAGTTCCTACAATATATGGGATAGCTGTGTGTTGGTATTGTAAAGTCTTAAAAATGAGAGGACGGAATCTTTTAAAGGGTACGACTTAAGTGGGGGGGTCCCCCTGTCCTTACAAGGGGGTAGCCCCCCGGGTGGCTTGCGCGAACGCGTTTTACGGCCTACTGCTTTCTCATTGTCCGTTGTTTTGGTTCAATATTCTGATGACGATAAAGGTGGGTTAAGTGTTATTTTACCAAAATCATTCTGTTATATCGGCCTTTTTAAATGAGGATGGAGATGATATTAAGGAGGACTTGGCTGTTTTAGATGCTTGGATGTGTTTTTGTTTAATTAGGTGTGGTATTTTAAGGCTTTAGTTTCTTTTTTGAGGCCTTTTTGAGGCCTTAGACGCGCAGGGGCACAGTCGTGTTACTGTATATGCGACAGGTGGTAAGTTCGATCTCTACTTGAGAAAATGGAATATTAATCATTTTAGTTTTAAATATTTAATGTTTTCGTTTCTTTGCTCTGGTAACAAGGAAAAGCGCGGCGTTGGGTTCTGCCACTTGACACGCAATGCCTCAATTTCAGCAATTTTACAAATCCCCTCAGCATACTCTGCCACTCGTGGATATTGCGTGGCTATTAATTTTTAAGAAAAAATAATAATAAATAAAATTTCTGCTGTCTTTTCTCTTTTCAAAGCCGGCTTAAAGAAAATCTTGCATCCTGCAATCCTGAAAATGCATACAAAAAAGTTGTTAGAAACACAAAAAAACAAGAAAACGTGACATAAAACGCTTTTTTATAACCGTACAATATGTATATAATATGTTTTTTTATAAGTACTCCTAAGTACAAACTGTTACTATAGAAATTTTATGCGTGGTATAGGATGATTGCTAGGAACTACTTTGGATTTAGCATTAGTTAGCGTTTGACTGATGCTGCGTGAGCTTCTTAATTATTATTCATTTAAAAAGATTAAACAAAGAAATTTTTGCAAAGACGTTAATATATTTATCCGTAAAAGAGAAGAATTTAAAATGTACAATTTCGTTTGTATTTATAAATGTATATTATGAAATGAAATAGTCATTTGGCCAGTAGTGGTGCAGAGGTATAACGTAACTGTAAACATGATAGGTTACGGATTTGACTGTCGTTCTAGAATATGAAATATTTAATATTTTCATTTTTCTCTCTCTGAAACTAGGGCAAAGCGTTACGTAAGTAATAAGATTCAGCCAAATTGGAGAATAAGGTGTCTAAACTGTAGGTTTCCAATTTCCGTCTGCCAACTCTGCTATGTGCGGGATTCGGCGTGAAGTTAAAAAAAATAAACATATCTATTGTAATGGTATTAGTTTTACACGATCGTGTCACAAACTTTAATGGTAGACTGCACAAATTTTCGTATAAAGACCATATTCATAAAACCTCAGACATTAGGCAGGTATTATTTACGTACTATCATTGTCACGCACGTTGAATTGCGATTCCATTATGAAACTACACATTTACCAATTTAAAGAAAACTTTTAATACTAAAATATATTTGAAAATAGCCTTTATTTATATATAGCTAAAGTTGGTTACCAGTTTTGTTGGATGCACGAATTTTTTTGCACAACTTCGTTTCTAATGACATTTATTAGAAGCAGTATTACATGACAATAATTAAAATCCATGCACGAACTTCTGTACCACACCGTGCCACCGTGACGGTTGAACACATTATTGAGTTCAAATTACAGATTAAAAATATTTGAGTGCATTTGCGGCTATAATGTTATATTTAGTGGAAATATTTTATTTCAGTTATATCACGCATTTTCTCGTACAGTACGATAAACAGATGAAAAATAACTTGGTGTTAAGACGTTTTTCACCAAATTTTCGAGATATTGCATTTTGAGGAACTCAACACCTGTGTTTTGTCTATCAGAGTAAAAAAAATGTGTATTTCTTTATATTTAGTATAATTTCAATTTATGATATAAAATAGAATTTGACATAGCTTTTAGTTGGAATTCCGGGTAAAATTAGTTAAAAAATATTTCTTTGAAATAATATACCAGAAGTAAGACAATTTTTAAAATAAAATATATTTATTGTGTAGAGTATTTGAACACAATTATATAATCACACTACTTTTGGAATATTTTATCTAAGAATATCAAATTGAACGATATTTTATCACAAAGGACTTTTGAAACAAAATTTAAATTGTGCCACCGTTTGGGTATCTATAAAAATCAGCTGTCAAAGAAGCCACTGGTGACGTTCCCCGATGGCCTGCCATAAACCAAAAGTGACGGCCTTAATGCGATCCTTGCTTTAATTATAAGTGAAATTTCCAAAAATTTCAACCGCCCAACGCCCTGTTCTAACCCATTAACGGAACTTTTCAAAACTCGCACTTTTCAAACTGTTGTTTGTCAAACGCGGTTTGGCGCATAGAGTAGTTTCTCGTCAGAACTGTTAAATTTAATTGGAATTGTCATTATTAAGATGAAATATAAATATTTCTGTTTCAGTAAATTAGGTATATATTAATGCCATAAAGAAAACGATTAAATTATTTATTATAAACTATTGTTATTAAAATATATCGCACATTTTATGAGCAATTCGAAAAGGCTATTCACTCTAAGGTATAGAATACTCATATGTATGGTGCTTTAACTAGCGATTAACTGATGCTGCGCGAGCTTCTTAATTATTATTCATCTCAAAAAAAAAAACGAAGAATTTTTTGCAAATACGTTAATATATTTATCCATAACAAGAATAGCACTTAAAGTATACAACTTTGTTTTTTTTTAGTATGTATATTATAATCACATTTCCTGGAATATATCTAAATGCGTCATTGTTGCACTATAAGTGCGAAACAACGAATTATAGAAAATATTACTAACTAGAATTTGAATACGCACAACAAAGAAAAACAGTTAAACGAAGGTGAAATCATTGAAATATTTTCAGGTATTACAACATTTACGTTTATTTACTGAAAACCTGTATAATTCACTGTAACAGTGTCTCCTGGAGTTCAATACTACGTAGGCATAGATTGTTGCACAGTTTTTTATCCTCTACAAAAGATGTCACAAACTTAACGCCGAAAAAAATCTTTTCTCAATTCTTTCACATCAGCAGAACTTTTTCAGCGATAGCTAAAGTCGAAGACTAAAATAATTGTTATACCAACATAAGTTGAGCTTTGTTTCAATATATAACAAGTGTTAACATGACTTCCATTAAAATGGCCTTAACGGCTTTGTTTGCAGCGATAAGGGCGTAATTTGGAGAGTGACTGATGAACGTAAGATTTGCATAATGATTGTTGAGTTGTGTATGTTTTGAAGGAGGCAAAGCTTTTGTAGGTAATTTACATATTTGTTTTGCAATTGACTTAAGTACCCGTTGGTAACTCTTATCTTGAAATGTGACTTAAAAGTGATAAGAATCGGGTATAAATTGCTGTTAGATAATAGAGGAAAGTAGCCCAAAAATCATGTCTTGTTCATTTGAAAATGTTTATTATTGTTGTTAGCAACTCCGTAGGAAGATTCATTTTTGAAATAATTCGCACAAATGATTCATTTGAAGCTCCTAAGCTTTTTTTTTATTTTTACTATGTTTTAAAGTGTTATTCCACACTTAGGACAGAAAATTTAAAATTTAAGTATTTTAAATTTAAGTTTAGTAACTCTTAAGCTGTATTAATTGAGTATATTTAGCTTTATATATTTTTGGAAGCCGTTTACAAGACAAGATTTCGCAGTAGTCCGTGGTATCATTCTCTAGAGACCAAGCGAGACCACGGTGCTGCAAAGTGCTTGAACGTCGGGAATCAAAAACGGAATAGAAAAATATGCGATCAATACGGTAAAATTTATACAAAATATAATTGAATCAAGCGTATAAGTTCCTCTAAACCTCTTCTGTACAACTTAACTTAAAAACAATTATAAATGAAAATGAAATACTCTAATTTGATATTCAATAAAACAGCGTTTTTATCTGACATACAATACTTACTTTTACATAAATAAACAAAATATGTTCAAAACACGAGAAACAAAAGGGATCCACACGAGGCACTCAACGTGCCGAAATGCACTATGTGGGTGACAGACATGACTAAGACAGATTATCTTAGAACAACCACGTTTCACATGGAAGTGGACTCATGCGATATTATTACATTTATTAGGAATTTAAGTTAAATACATTATGGTTCAGTGACACAGTGTTTGAAGCGATAGTTGTTAGTTTGATATCCAGTTGGAAAAATTATTCGAATTTTCAAAAAATATCGTTTTTTTTTATTATTAGAAAAAATATTTCAGATACTTTTTCAAGTTTTTTGTTTTGTTAGACAAAACAAGGCGTAACTTTAATTATAGATATACTCGTATGCTGTAAAAAACGATATCAAATATTGCTTGAGGCCGCCGTAGTATTCGGTACAGCGTTATATTGTGAACGTGGTGATACAATAAATTATATGAGTTTCACCAATGAACAAGTGTTTTGATTGATAAGATCTTTAACTTAGCGATTATTACACGTTATAAATGAAACAAATTTAACCAGATTGATAAACTCAATATACGCGATTAATCCGGTTAAAATTGATTTATTCTCAGCTTCACGCTGTATCTTGCACATGGCAGGATAAGCAGAGGCTTGGGAACCTAGTGTTAAGACACTCCGTTCTACTTCCGTTCCCCACTTTCTGCCGAATTGGCGGCATTGTGTGTTGAGTGGCGGAACTCAACGCCGCGTTTTGCCTTGTACCAGAGCGAAGAAATGAAATATTTCATTTTCTCGAGTGGGGATCGAAAACAGAACCAGTCACACTCTCGTGCCACTGCGCCACGACAGGCAGCAGGAGCCTAAATACATATATTTAACAATTTAACAACTCATAAATTCAATACATCTTGTTTAATATTAAATAATTTTACACATGATTTCTACTTTGATTTTTTAAATTATTTTCAGAACAACGTGTTGTTAAACGTAAAATAAAATATAAAAATAATTTACACACCCAAAAATGTATTCACAAAAGATAATTTAAAAGTGGATCTCCATAATTTGAAGCATCTCCTCGACCGATTGCCGTCGACACGCGTGTCCTATCACACAATCTCGTCTTGGTACATACACAATGTTCACCTCATTTTAATGATCATTAAATTATGTACCTTTTTAGAATAGAATAAGGATTATTTTTCTATGCACTATTTTTAAGGTAGTATAGTATTTATATCTATTGATAATTTGTCCTGTGGTGGCGTTGATGGATCATTGTAGCAATTAAATTACCGTGAGTTCAACCAACATGTAATTTTCATAGACTTATATGAAAATAACGTTTGATTTGCTAAAATAAGAAATGTTATTGAGGTACTTTTTCAACCCCTAAAGCAAAAATGGGGTAATATAAATAATATGTCTGTCTGTGGCATCATACGAATGAATAAATTTAAGTGTGATTTTTTTTAACTAAAAGCTTTGTTCGCGGTGGTTCTTAGCTATATTTTATGAAAATCAGAATAGTAGTTTTGAGATCTATAAGCATTTTTCCGAAAGCAGATCATGTTTTTTGGTCGAGACAGTGATTTTTATAAATCATTTAACTATCCAAAAAAGTTATTTGTGAATTTCTTTATTATTAATAATAATATTTTTATAATATCCCTAATATTGACCTATAATTATATTAATAAATATAAATTTTCGTAAAAAGATCCCCAGAAATGTTTTAACAGTATATAAAAATTCATTCAAATTTATATAATGTAAGTATTTGTATACGAAACAGTTTTGCAAGAAAATAAAATTAAAACTATTAAAAAGCGAAACATGTTACACAAAGAGTACAAATTCAAACACATAGCAACATTTCAAAAAGCTCACAAACCTCACAACTTGAACAAGAATGTTAAAGTCCAAGTACAAAAACGTCTCACACAAAAGCTTTGCAAAGCGAGCTTTTCTGACAAAGCACTAAAGAAAAATATCTAGGCAACAATCTTACTTCGAAAGTACGTGAAAATCCGTGCGACCAATTATTTTTTGCCCCTGGAAATTCGAGAATTACAAAATTGAAATCGTTTAGAGCTTTACCTACTCGTATTATAGAAAAAGCTCGTCTTCAAAGGTGGTAACCCTTTGGATGGGGTGGGGTGGTACGCACTGTAATATAGAAAACTTGTGTTAGCCCAGTTCCGAGTCTTTGTAACATCATTTCGGCAGCCGTTGTAGTTGAAATGAAGTGACTACATCGTTGCGAAATTTCCTTATATATAAAGTTCAATGGTACTTATAAAAAAAAGTTCTTTATTATGTAGACGAATATCAATAAAAAATGTTGTATTTTTCTTAAATACTGAAAAAAGGATAAGTTATCCCTAAAATTTCTTCAAAAACAATAAAAATACGTTAGTATAAAAACATAATAACATTCAATCAACAAAAACTATCAAAATTGATTTGTACGATAACTGTTTCTTTACAAAGAAAAAATAAAGTAATATTTTAGATTTATAAATATTTAAAAGCATACAATTATTTAAGTTACTTGATTGTAGACCTAATTACTTTGTCATTTCTACCAAATGATATATAGGACCAAAAGCTCTCGTGACAACATTTAAATAATTTTACATATTTATTTCACTTGCATTTAAATACTTAAATTGGTATATAAATCAGTATCGAAATAATATAAATAATTAACGTCTATATTTTAACGGACACAAGACACACGTATTGGATTTATGGAGTATTTTATTGACTTATTTTATATTTTTATATTATAAAAAAAATATAATGGAAAAGTATCAAAACATATTGTTCCAAGCAAAGCTTTATAATTTAAGAAGAAGAAACAGGCCATAAGAAATAAATGTAAAGAAGGAGAAGAAACGTTCCGATCCCAAAAGGGTTAAAAAGGGGTGCGAAACACCCCTACCTGTATACGCCTGTTAAATTTTATATTAAACAATTTCACTTATGGTTTGTCTGTTCATTCACTTTTATTTTGCCATTTTAAATAGGAATATTCAATTATTTTGTATTGTATCAAAAATTTTCAGAAATTTATTACGTTTATGTGTTGATAAATGCTGTAACTATTATATTTTATATATAATGTTTGAATAAAGAAAATGGCATAACATTTAAAAGTGAAACCATGTTTTGTTAAAAATAATTTAAAAAAAAAATAAGCCAATAAACATCCAGACAAAACCAAGTCAAAAAATATATCTTTTTTTGTCAATGTAAGGGTGACAATACTTTAGATGTGTTAGTGAATTTTTGCTTACGAAATAAATCGTAAGAAGCATGTACTATTTAGAAAAGCGCCCTTTGTTTCATTAGAGGGTTAGAATTTCTCAAATGGTTTTTGCGACGTATCGATTGCTGTCCTGGAACATTTAAAATTAATGATAACATTAAACTATATTTTATTAAGTTAGTTAACTCTGTTAATGATCTTGTATATGTGTCCTTAATTTTCATTTACTTTTAACGTGTCGTTATTTTTACACATGTTAGGATATAGGTGGTTGAGTGCCGGAACTCAACACCGCACTTTACCTTTACTTTACCGTATTTGTATAAAATATGATTACTCCTAATTGGTTATCGCTTTATTCAGCGTACAGTAAGAACGGCTGGGAAAAACTACTGTAAGAACACTTAGTTCTACATTTTCCGATTATATAATCGGTCTACGTTGATTGACTCATCTTGGTGCCTCGATCTGTTGTCAGGGCGAACAAAATAAAATAAAATAAAATAAAACATTTCTTTGTGTAGAAATTCAACCCATAACTATGGCATTTACAGCCGTTGTTATTTTATTACTTATTTAATGTGATCTCGACAATAAATGACAAGCAATGAAACAAATAAAGGAAAGAATTCATGTAAAAATAAAAAAAAATGCAATATACAGTAGTATAATCATTAAACGGACCAAGAATTAAAATGTACAAAATTACATTGTTAAACAGTACTAGAAGTTTGAAGGAGCGCTTATTTAATCGTGATACGTACTCTATATTTATTTTAATTATTTTAATAGTAGAAAGCTAAAGAGTTTGCTAGGTTAGACACGCTGATTGTTAAGTGTCCTTACTTAACGCGAGCATAGTCTTGTTACTAGAACATGAAAATAATTCATTCAGTTTCACGCTGTATCCCGCACATGGCTAGAAAGGCAGAGGGAGCTTGGAAACTAATTGTTAAGACACTCCCATTCCGTTGCCCACTTTTCACCGAATTTGAGACATTCCGTGTTGAGGTGGACTTTGCCTTGCTACTACTTAGAAATGAAAACATCAATATTTAAACTTAAAATATTAAATTATTTATTTCCTCATTATTATCAGTAAGATTCACACTATGTATATATTATATTTTAAAATAATAAGTATCTGATTGATTGGTCAACTTATCAACCCCAAAAAAACTCGAAAACTTTTCCAAAGATTGCGTCATGTAACTTTTTTTTTTTCATATATTTATGTTTTACATATTAAAAGTTACTTTATATGTCCATAGACTAAATATTAATTATAAAAAGAGAAACATATAATATACTAAGAATAGTCGTGGCGATGGAATGTAAGCATTCAACTGTAAATGCAACAGGTCGTTGGTTTGATTTCCACTCGAGAAAATGTTTTTTTTTATTCACTTTACACATAATGCCTCCAGAATTTGGCGGAAATTGGAGATCGGAAGTGTCCTAATGGAAATAGAGTGTCTTAACATCAGGTTCCCAGGTTCCTTATGTCTACTTCTTGTACGAGCAAGATACAGGTTAAAATAATATTAAATAGAAAATCAGTACCAATTAATATGGTCCAATTGCCTGACCTCGCGTCGAGATAGTATTTAAATTAAGGAATACTCCTATTGAGTCGTCCCAAGCGGCTCATTTAAATTAAGCTTTTTGAAAAAGTCTCATATCTTCTTTACCCGAGGCGGGTACATCAAAGAGGGTGGGTGGTGAACGGGTTAAGGTATTTTTCTTAGGGGGAAGCTTTCTTGGGGGCAAAAATGCGTAGACTCACACTCGTGCGTGAGTAAATACCGACGCACACAACGATAGCTGTATGTAAAACACTTTAAGAAGCGACGAAGAAATGCGAGAAGCTTAGCGGTTATACAGCGAGTTTAAAATTCGTTTTCATTAGTATTTTTTTTATTTTGTTTTTATTAGTGTTGATTTTTTTATGTATAGTGATTCTTTTGAAACATCCATTCGTTTCATTATTTTACTAAACTTAAATTTAAAAAGCGTATAATTTTTTTTATCGAAGCAGGATTTGAACCCGCGCCTCTTGAAAACCATTGAAGCGCTCTGGCCAACAAAGCCATTCGTTCAACGAATTTTTTGAACGAATGGCTTAGTTGGACAGAGCGCTTGAACGGTTTTCAAGAGGCGAAGGTTCAAATCTTGCTTCGTTCAAAATTATTATATAAATTTAAGTTTGATATTTTTGCTCCTAAGTGTGGAATAACACTTAAAAAAATAGTTAAAGTCTTACTGTATTCATTATGTATTTATTTATATAAGTATTAATTTAACATTAAATACTTCGTTGGTTAAACTGTTATCTATATGACTTACTAGAACTTATCTGTAAAAGTAAAGTCAGGTGTGCATATTACAATAGCGATTTGAATATTTTAAATAAACAATTAGCATTAATAACATAAGTCAAATTTATAAAAATATATAGTAGGTTGATAAAAATGCAATAGAACAGTATTAGATAAATAAAATGTTTTAACGTCTTTGAATTTTATGTTTATAAGAAAGGTAATTAATACACACTGTAATATTTTTATAATAATTATCTTATTATTATTCTGTTTTTTTATTAATAAAAATATATAAATGTATGGTATTTATAATTTATTATACAAAATCAGGCACTATCTACTGCCTAATTTTATATGACAAATTACAAAATGTTCTGTTCGTACTAAATGGTAAGTGGGTGTAAAAACAACCCTTACAAATAATGATAATCCACTTATAAATAAGTGATATTGCGGCGGAATCTGACAATACGTCATGATTTTCATATGTACAGCAGGTGTTGTTCGGTTCATAAGATGTTCTCATGCGACACCATATTATTACATTGATAAACAGTATCGTAACATTAAAATTAATAAAATATGTTACAACTGGAATTACTGCTCTTACAGATTATATTTTATATATGCAATTATATACAAAGAGTTGTTAATTTTCTAAAGACTTGTCTGTTTCAATATTTTTGCGGCGTACTTTCATATATATAGGTATTACATAGTTATATAGATAGGTATTACATATACTATTTAAACTTGTATACATTGGTCACGTTGCAAGCGGCATATATAGATGTGAAATACGAGAAAAAAGAAAATATTAACAATATTTCACACAATTCAAACAGCCTGTAGGCGGGGGTAAAAGCGAAAGGGTTGAAGGCGATCGTCTCCCCGCGGGGTGTCCACCTTCTTACAACCTTTTTAAAGAGGGGGCACAGAGCAGGCGCTCGCAGACCGCTGAGATGGAGGTTTTTAACTTAGCTGTTTATTATTAATTGGCGTTGGAAATAAACATCCTGTATACGATGACATCTCTCATATATTTCATATGTTATGAGTGATACTTGGTACAAAATGAAAGTTCTTGGTAATGAACGACTTTTTAACTTTTCAAATTAAAAAAAATAAAAGCTTATATTTATAAATTGAATAAGTAAATATTTCTAAAATACTCAAAATATCTAAAATAATCAAAATATCCAAATAACACAAATTTAGTGATTCTCAAACTTTTTTACATTTCAATAAATGAATATAAAAGATCGTAGTTATGAGAACAACAAACACAGTGCTACATGGGAAACTACTGAGTTTTATTACTTACATACTTCTTTAATGCCTGTCGCCAATGTTGTATTAGCTCGGGGGGAATCGCCGGCACAGAGTAGGGCGGGGGTGTAATTGCAAAATAAAATTAGCCGGAACGGGTACGTGCTCAATTTGCGCCACCCGCACTGATTTGTTTTCGCTGCTGAGTCTCGGTCTCGCTGCTCTGTACTTCTTAGCCTATATATTATTGATCGGATGATTGTACGCCATATTGTTTCACGATGTTTCGCTTTTAGACTCGAGAAAAGTATTTTTACAGTAGACATTTGTATATGATCTCAGAAAATGTAGCTCAGAATCTGTTACGATCCTTTTTCACTAATGCTGTGCGAACCTTACCATGGAACGATTCTAAAGTTTAACTTAACATCAATACTCGGGTTTAAATTTCAAAGAAACAATACCAAAACTCTAAAATATCGCCTTTGTTAACTTTACTGCTATTGAAAATCTATTTTCAAAAATACAAAACTGTTTTGAAACAATATTCAGTATGAACAGATTTCACTAGTTAGTTGACAGGAATAAGCGATAGTCCCTCGAGCCATGAAAAAAATCCGTCGCGATTCCGTCCGCGGGATGTTGAAAAAGTCGAAAGTTTCAGGGCCGGTCTGCGGAGTCAATGGCTTTTTTATTTTCGTTTTCTTTCTTTTCCGGTTGAACTTTTCCCAAGTTTTATTTTGAGGAAGTTCCACGAGTGTCAGTTTGGCGTTCGCCAGCAATTTTACGCGGTTCGCGCCGATAATTGCGGCCGCAGGTGGCATTTTTTATTTTGTTCGCCACTTTAGTGTTAAATTTGCGGGAATATTAGTATTTGTTGGGAGCATATAGAGTTGAGCATATAGAGTGTGCGGGGTTATGTGTCTTACATAGGGGTATCCACCTACCATACGACGACGTGTGACCCGCCTACCGCGGCGTACGCCCACCGGTACGTGCTACATATGTGCCCCAGTTCGGGGACAGCGGCACACGCGTCACACATGGGCGTGCGTGCCCAGTGCGCATGTCGGGGCGTGGCCTCCCCGCCGTAAACGTTCACGTCACGTTACGCTTCTGTGTGCGCCAACGTGACAGCTATTTATTCAGCCGGCGACTAACGATAAATGAGTTATAATTTATTTTTACTTGAAAAAGGAAGGGTAAGGGAGGCAGCCTTGTAATTAATGGCGAAATTGGCTATTCCGAGTATTCTGAAGTCGGTAATGAGGTGAGATTGAGATTAAAATCCGGGTAGATGAGCTCGTGAAGGATTAAGCGTGGAAAAATGGAGGCGCATAGGCCGGAGCCCGCTGCTGATACATTATGTATGATTTCCTTTTTCGCTAGAGTTTAGCTTTGTATTAAGTCGGTCCTCCAAGATTTATCATAATCTTAGAATATATTTCAGTATATTTTTTCTAAGTTCGTCTGAGTACAAGTCACTAGACGCGAGGAAGCGGCTGTTTTAGAGTAGATTACTGACTAGAAGTTAAAGATAAATCATAACATGTATGATCATACTTTACAAATATTGTATAAAAATATGTATCAAATTAATTGTTGGTTCCTATATTTTCCGCTATCCCTTGATACATCGTATCAAACTTATTGAAATAATAAATAAAACAGACGATTTCTTCACTTTGTCATTTGAGCTCACTGAGACATATGTCTTAATATAGTCAAACATAACAAAATAATATAAAAATTGTTGTGCTTTTTATCATTTACAGAAATTTAATTACTATAGATGGGATTATTTTTCTATCTGATAAATTCATGTTATAAGGATTTGTTCATTATTTTTTGCATTATATGCCTAGCAGAGGCCTGTGGCGCAGAGGCACAAGAATGTGAATTTAAACGCACCAGGTTGTAAGTTCGATCTCCATGTTGGTTCGAGACTCAATGCAATGAAATATTTAATATTTTCAATTAAAAAAAATATTTTTTTCATTTCTTTGATTTAATGACAAGGTGAATCGCAGCGTCAAGTTCCATAATTTAACGAGAATGCCTCAAATTCGACAGAAAGTGCGGAACCAAACAGAGTGTCTTAACACTAAGTTCCCAAGTTTCCTCTGTCTACCTCCCATATGCGGAATACAGCTTGAAGCTAAGTAATAACATTATATTAACACTTAATATAGATAGGTACTAGCCTGTCATAACTTAATAAAAAAATATAACTTATCGACATTATATGAGGAGAAATTTGAAAATTATACCAGAATAAAGAGCATGTACGTTGACAAATAATCGCGTCATGGACCGAACGTTAAGTACCATCTGAGACGCGTGCGGAATTTGGCTGCCTCAATGACACGCAGACCTCCTTCCCTATTATTCTCTTTAATATGCTTAGCGTAGTGCTTTATTTTAATACTCTTAGTTATAAAAAGGCGGTTTCACATTTTTTAGTACAGCTGGGTAGAAGAAAACTAGTGTTGAAATACTGTTTTTTAAGTCAAATTTTTGCGATATTTTTTGAGTGACGGATTTTCATGCTGCGATTTATCGATTGGTTGATTAGCCCACATTAACCGTGTTTAGCCAGAAGCTGTGTCACTATGTCACGACAGTCAGTTACATTGTCTTCAAAGTTTAAAGTGACTTTATTTAGCATTTTAAATGATCTAAATAGAAATATTTTCATATTTTCTATAAATTCTTCTTCAATTGCTAGAGAAAGTTCATTAAGTACTGATTTAATTTACTATTTTCATCTTGTCTCTTAAAATGTTGTTCATAAAACCTGTAGAAAAACGTTAAGGGTCTGATATACTTTTTAAAATTAAGAAGTACACATACGGTATTGTACGCTCTATAGTATGTAAATTATATTTAATGAAATATGCGGGCGGGCTACATGGTAAAACTAAAAGAAAATCAACATAACATAAAAAATATAAAATATAAATATACTATACAAATATAATAAAAAATCTAATTATATTAAAGAATAAATAAGTAAATTATGCAAGTATTCGAGCACGCGTGTTGACAAATGGCGGCACAGCAGGATAGGTGACCATTAACCGAAGTCAAAGCGGCGCGTTCGGAATTCAGGTAGGCCTTGTGATAAACAACTGAGATCGTAAATCCACTGGGCAACATATTTGTTATATTATCTAGGTGTGCTATCTGATGCTTGTAGCTAGCATTTGTATGATACAACATTTTTTTTTTCTTTTTTTTTTCTGCTTAACCAGGCAGAGGAACCTTGAGTACAAGAAATTCCGTTCCGTTTCCCACTTTCCACAAGTACAAGTAAAGCCTTTATTTTGTTTCTAAAGCGTAAAATTAAAATATTAAATATTTAAATTGAAATTACAAAATTATTTCTATTTTTCGTGTGGGTATCGAAGTTGATTCCCACAACTTATATTGATATCTATTTACAATAACATGTCAATTAGTGTGAAAAGCAAGGTATTCAAATAACCGTTCGGTTAAGGAATATCTTATTCTAGATTGCATAAAGACAAACCACTCTGTATCGGCCTATTAAAATAATGCCTATAATACGAACCGTAACTGATAACAAGATAAAAGATAGGCATCGCGGTGATGAATGGAGCTAACACTGCTATGTATTTATTGAAAATATGTATTTATAAAAAGTCGTTAATTCTGCATAATATAGCAATATAAATTATTTAATTTTCTCATCTTCTTTCCCCTTTCATTGCACTGGTGGGAAAGCACGGTGCTATCACTCAACGGCTGGCGAAACTTGGGAACCTGATGTTAACGCATTCCATTATAATACTTTTATTCAACATTTCTTGCCAAATTTCAAATTTGAATTGCGTGCTAAGTAGCGCAACTTAACTCCGCCCTTAAACTCGGTACCATAGTGAAAAAATGAAAATATATTATTAATTCATTTCTACAATTCTGAAACAGACGACTTTATAAAAAAGGACTTTCTTGTCACTTTGTTTCTTTGTCTACCAAAATCAATCGAATGTTATCTTCATATTAAAATGATATGTAGTTATCTTTTTTTCTTAAGTAATCTCAATAAGCGATGTGAACCTTTAGTCATATCAACTTAAGGCCTTTTACCATTTTTTAAATATGTACCAATTTTAAATCAGGGAACATTTCGAAGTTTTGAAATATAATTTTCATTCTAGAAACCAGAGTTTCACTTAGCTCTAAACATGTAGGAATGTAACATTAGTGTAAAGAAAGTCGTATTTAGGTCAAGCATGGCCATACATTCTGTTAGCGCCGTGTTGGCTCTGCATTAACATGTAACGGAAAGCTAACACAGTATAACTTGAAACTTGTGAAATTTACGTATTCCTACCATATAATGAATGTTTATACTCGTATTGATACTGGCGACCTATTTTTTTATAGTTAGTCATTTGATATTTATATGTACCTAATAAATTTACTAATAAGTAAGTTTTAAGAACATAATATATTTGATTTATTTTTTTTATTTTTTATTTTTATTTATGTTTGGGAAACATACAATTACAGTAACACATATACAATAACATTACAAAATTTTTACATAAATCAATAAAGTTTCCATTTAAAATTAATACATATAATTGAAAATACAAAAAAAAAAAAACAAAAACAGAAAGCTAAACTATGAAATAGTTAAAATATTAAAATATTAAAGCCTAGGACAATTCACGCAATTTTTTCTTTTAATTACTGATTTTCATGCTGAATATATCTAAATCATTACAATTTTTATTATAACTCTTATATGCATTGTGCTTAATACTAATATGTGCTTTATTTATAATCCATGAAAGTATTCTAAAATAATGTTTTTCAGAGTGTCTTGTAGGTGTTCATCCTTGCGAGACAGGCTTCTGCGCTGGTCGCAGCTTCCTCTAGACCGTTGGCTAGTCACCAATGACGAGGCGATGCTGAAATTAAATGATATAGTGTTGTGTAAGTTAGGCAGTAATAACATATTTAGAAAAAGTAGAAAGGCTTGTCGTAACGCAGAGGCACAACTGTAAACGCGACAGGATGTGGGTTCGACCCCTATTTAACGAAGTTAAATATTTAATATCTTCAATAGCGTTGCGTTCTATCACTCAACATTCAATGCCTCGAATTCAGCAAAATCTAGAAAATCGGAACATTGTGTCTTTACACTAAGTTTCCAAGTTGACTCTCCCTTACTCTGCAACGTGCGGAAAACAACGTGAAGCTAAAAAATGGTTTTAAAAGAAAATATTTCAATTACTGTTAATATATATTTTTACTGTATACACAAGACCTGATTTCTAAAAACAGTATATGAACAGGTAAAGCACAATGCGTGGGCTCTGCGTAATACTTACAATAGCGAGTATTCCTTCGGGACGTATAGTCCTACACAGAAGTGATATTTTCTTATTTTTTATAAATATGATCAGAACAAGTTATTATAGTTAGTGTTTGATAATGCTTACTTGAGACTACTAAGTACTAATGTTAGTATAGGTAAGTCTGGGAATGAAGAAGAGCAATAAGAGGATTTTGTTTATTCTTTTGTTAAGTATTACGAGTTTCTATATGCTGTATTAAAACTTCTTCTCGTTTCTATTTCAAAATATTAAAAACCAAAACCAAAGCAACTCTTTTAAATTTAGAAAAATGATAAAAAATATCATCCAAGTAGTACCTTTTAAGTTAACTATATGTGTATAATTTTTAATACTACAAGTAATGTGGAAACACGTTTTTATTTTAGGGAAAACAATATAAGCTATGGAAGATGTTTTATTTTATTATACATTAATTCTAAACTTTTGATGCATTGCCTGATAAGAGAAAATGAAAGTGACTTAAATATAATAATTCCCCCGGGTCAGTATCGAACCTACAACCATTGTGTTTACAGCTAGACGACACCCAGCCACGACGGTCTCAGTTCGACATGAGCTTAAATTCAACATTTACCTTAGTGAGAATTGTTGCCTCCCGGCCATTATTATGCAATACTTACTGTGCACATACTAGAATACTTAGCTATTATATAATTTTATCGAAGCAGGCGCGAATAACCATCGATTTTATGTAAAGAAAATATATTGTTAGTATTAAAATATCTTCTAAGCACCTTTCACTGACGATGAAGGAATTTTATTATATGTTATGTATTTTGATATAATTATCTATGCTAATATTTAATTACTTCGCCCTTAAAAGTTTTTTAGCTTACCTTTTTATCTATTGCAGTAGGTAGTAACATGAGGCCTGTCGTGGCCCAGCGGCACAAGCGTGTGATTGTAACCAAGGATCCATCGATCCCCAATCGAGGAAATGACATATTTAATATTTTCTATTTAAATATTTAATGTTTTCATCTCTGGTACAAGTCAAAAGGCAACGTTGAGTCCCGCCACTCAACACGCAATGCCTCAAATTCGGCGGAAAGTGGGCAACGAAAGTGGAACGGAGTGTCTTAACACTAGGTTCCCAAGTTCCCTCTGCCTACCCTGCCATGTGCGGGATACAGCGTGAAACTGAGTTTGAAAGAGAGAAAGTGCCGTATAAACATTAGTTTGCAATATATGTATACACTTTTTCGTTTTATTAAGAAATAAACGCGGCAGTAAATGCACAAAAAAAAAAATGGAACCATACAATATAATAAAATATGACTTAAATTAGTGGACAAGGATAATTAGTGTAGTTAATAGACATTAAGTTTTTCGGATGAAAGCAGTATTTTAATTCAGGCAGTGTAGGTGGAGAAAGCCTAGAATAAACACGTTTTTACATCTCGCTCAATTTTGAAGATATTCAATGTACTCCACCACCATATTTACAGTCAAGTCATGTGCAGATGCAATACAACGGCCTCACCATCCAAGATATTCATCAATATTTAAAATATTTGAAAACTAACGTTCTCTACTCTTCTAAACTCTGATTCAAACGAACAAACTCAACGCACTCTCAAACTGAACGAACCACACAAAAATATTTCTAATACCAATATTCTTGAACATAATTAATGTTTCAAGCCATATCGTACTACACATATATCGTAGATAATCATATTATAACAAAGGAGTTTAAAAGACGCTATCAATTCGATCTAAATCTAGCGACACGGTCCATAAGAGAATGGCTATTTAATAAGAAAGATTTATTCGTGTCGCACCGTGCATGAATTATCTTACCGTGACTGATCGCCGTTTAAACTTTAAACACGAAGACATACGGAAGTAAAAAACATCAATTTATAATTCGTCCGAGCGTAGGACGCAACTAAAAATTAACTTTGAACATAACTACTGGTCTCTTCGTATAAAAATATCACGGAGTAATAGTTGAGATTAAGAGCGGTTGCCTCGGGAGTCAAATAGAATGGATGCTTATTAGAATTTATACGGGCAGAGTACCTACTTACTTTAGAACCACGTTTGATGTAGCCGTTTTTTAGAACACTCGGGAACTATCATCGCGTTTATTGGAAGAAATATTGCAGATCATGACATATAGGCTGAGCTTGTTAGTTTACGCTGGGGGCTGGAGGTGGAATAGGATAATTTCACAAGTAATTCGCTTGTCGACGAGATATCAGCCGCTGGTGACGCGTCGTGTAATGGCCGGCAAAGTAATAGTTATTCAAGGCTGTTCAGTAGCGAGTATCGCTGGGCGGGGTAGGGTAGTTCGTGTATTGGGAAAGATTTACGGAATTTTCGAGTGGGGACTTGTTGCCAGACCCGCCAATTGGTCCAGCTTGTGACACTGATATATGTTAGTATTAGATTAGCGAATTATTAATGTATCAATGTGTTCTTATTTATAAGATATTTTGTTCTTGTTATTAGTATTTATAACGGTGCAGGGCAAATTTGATGTCTTTATGTATTGAATAGAGGGTTTGGAACTTAAACGGTTAATTAAGAAATGGGCAAGTAGGCTGCTGTGAGAATAGTGTGGCCTACTTAGTATCGAATATTTACACGACGAATTCACTTAACTACTGACATACGACATAAACGTTCCCGTGTAATGTAATGTAACTGCTTTGGTTAAGGCGAATATCACTCTTAATGATTTATTATTAATATTTTTTTTTCACTTTCATGCTGTTTGCACATGGAAGGGAAGGCAGAGGGAACTTGGCAACGTACTATTAAGAAACTCTGTTTCGTTCCTTATTATTTCCGGCGAATTTGAGGCAATGCGTTTCGAGTGGTGGAACTCAACGCCGCACTGTACCTTGTTACTAGAACAAAGAAATAAATAATACTAATACAAGGTAAATATTTCAATTTCCTCGAGTGGGGATCGAGCTCACAATTTACCTAAATTTCCTCTGCCTACCCTACCTTATGCGGTATACCGCGTGAAGCTTATCATATGATGTAAGATAACAAAATATTATGTTAAAAATGTACATACACGTTTATATTACTTTCAAGTGGAGCAACACTAAAACCCGCAGCGCCGCGATTAAAATCCAAAAAATATTTATTATTTATTTTGCAAAAGCCAAAGTAATCATCGCCTTAATATGACTTGGTACACGACTCATTACTGTTCTCATTATACTAGACGTTACATATTCAATACTTAATCGTAATTCAAGAATTGGACTTTCGATGATTGCCTCATGTTATTATTATGTTTGTTCTTGTACATACATGTGAGAGACCGTTATAATATATTAAATAGAAACTATTTTGTTTGCTGTATCCCGCATTTCACGCTGTATCCCGCATATGCCAGAATAAGCAAATATGATTTAGCGTTAAGTGTACGCTTAACACGTTGCCGGTTGCCTACCACCAGGTGGAATTCCACACTACACTTTATCTTTACCAGCGCGGGGAGATGAAAATAATTCCTTCTCACATGTAGAAATCTAATATACGAACATCGCGTCAGAAGTTGTACCACTGTACCACAATGAACGCGTCATAGGACATATAGATGATGACTGACAAATGTCTTGTATATTTTGATGCATAGATATAATACATTTGTGAAGTAAAATACTTTTTGAAAACTCACCACCCACCTTTCGTCAAATTTGGAGGCATTGTGTATTGTGTATTGAAGCGGAACATGGTTTTCCAAGGACGTGGTTTTCCTCGTTACCAAAGAGATGGGCAAAAAAATAAAAATAAAGAAATATTTCCCCCAGCGGGAATCAAACGCAGAACGCGTTTGAGTCGCACGCCGTTTGAACCTTTTCGCTACAACGGTCCCTCCTTTTTACATGCTACTTATAGATATGTTTAACAACATCCATTATTATTAATTAAATTTTTTTAAGTAATAGTTCAGTAACTAAATCGTACAATAAACATACCTTCAAATTGAATAATACTGTTTCATTATGTTTTAAACAACTTCAATAACGTCAAAGATATATAAATTAAATTAAAGTATTAAATAACTGTGACAGCAATCAAACACTCTTACGAAATTTATTCATAGGAAACGTAGTGACTTAACACTAGTTTTTACTTGCGTTGATCTTCAATTAAGAATTTCATTAATACATACGATTAAAATAATCGATCCCATTCAGGATGTTCTCGATACATCCAATTATAAAACACACATTTATTGGAGCAATTTCCTTAAAACCTGATTGCGAAGACACAATGACATATTGACAGCGTTAGACCAGTCTACCGTTAACTACACTTACTTGAGACAGCTACATGCGACATATTATGCCACTTAAATATTTTCTATATTTATTGGTTACTTTTCAAAATTTTAGACCACTCTTTGTGCGCACAAGTTTTCGAGTGCAAACGTAGCAGGTTGTGGGTTTGATAACTCGAGGTAAGGAAATATTTAATATTATCATTATCTTGGTATAATAGCGAGGTATATGAAATGCCTTTAGAATTTGGCTGGAGCTGAGTGTCTTAGCACTGGGTTCCCAGGTTCTCTCTGAATACTTCGCTATATAGTGGAGGCTACAAAAATAATATTATTTAAGTTATATTAATTTATGTACTGTGATCGGGTATTACGTAGATAAAAATGTAAATTATTAGATAGTTAACAAAAATAAAAGAAATATATTTTTGTGAACTTTGAGACGTTAGGCTGTAGCTGTAGGTAAGAAACATTGCAGTACATATCTTACCATTATGTTATGTTTGCCAACCATGCTGTATACTAGATATCGAACAAAAAATATATTATACAGCTCAAAACGCTTCTAAACAAGTGAACACTCCCTCTAAGTATACAGGTTTGATGGAATATGTCATCGTCAAAGCCCAAGGCAGCAATTATTGAGCTTCCAATGATTTGCAACCCCTGATCACTGGCCTTGGGCCGCTCGTAAACACTGTTAGAGCAAACATGACTTTGAATACTGGGTAAAGTAAGTCCGAAGAATTAGGACTTACTTTACCCAATGACTTTAAACGCGACAGATTGTACATAATATACATTTGAAGTAAAATTAAAAAAAGTATCACTCACGCAGCATCATGCTATAGCCCGCACACGGCAGAGTAGACAAAGTAAACTTGGGAACCTAGTGTTAAGACACTCCTTCCGCTTTCCACTTTCCGCTGAATTCGAGACATTGCGTGTTGTGTAGCGGAACTCAACGCCGCGTTGTCTAGTTACCGGAGCAATGAAATGGAAGCAATGAATATTTAAACTAAAATATTAAATATTTAATTTTCTTGAGTGGGGAAGGAACCCATAATCTTTCACGTTTACTGTCGCTCCCTAACATGGTCCTCCTGCGCTATGTTAGGCCTCGATTCTCTACACGACTAGACTCGACTTGATTTACATATGCTATTAAAAATATTATACAAAACATAAAATATCTTAAGATATCTTATATAAATCGGTCCTGATATGCCGAATAAACGTAGTAGAAGTTCTATAAGAATCTTGAAAGTTGTCAAAACATTTCTTTGATATCTATTTGCAAAGAAATTTAAGTAAAGACACGTTCAGAAAAAATATTAGAAAAAATAATTAAAAAAAACAACATAGAGGTGTCTCGACTGTGTTAATCTTAATAAAATGTTTTGCTTGATTTTTTTTTATAGTGTTATAGTTATAGTTAAAATGAATAAATAACTGGGTGCCGGTACGTAATAAATTGCCTAGTTTAAAATATAAATAAACAGGTATCGGGTCTGATAGGTAGTTTAAAATATATATATAGGACCGGGCCCGGCATCACACTTTGCTATAAATTCACTAAATAACGTTAAAATTCACATGAGTTAAAAGCAGTTCGGTTCGACTCCGGTAAGGGGCACTGCTCACAACACAACTTCTAGTTTCCCAGTCATATCGAGTCAAAAACAGCAAAGTTAAAGTTAACATTTTTTAAACTTTTGCATTGTATCCTTTTAGTTACTATTACGGTAGTGATATTCATGAAATATCTCTTTAAAATTCTTATATTGAGCGTTTTAATTCTTTAATACCAAGATTGTAGTATTTGAAGAAAAAAAATATTTTAGACTGTCGTGGCGTCGGAGCGTGTGACTGTAACTAACAGGTTGTGGATTCGATCCCCACTCGAGGAAATGAAATATTTAATATTTTCAATTTAAATATTTAATGTTTTCATTTCCTCGCTCTGGCACGATGCAAAATGCGACGTTGAGTTCCGCCACTCAACACGCGATGCCTCAAATTCGGCGGAAAGTGGGGAACGGAAGTGGAACGGAGTGTCTAGGTTCTCAAGTTCCCTCTACCCAGGTGCGGAATATAGCGTGAAGCTGAGTGAGTTGTCACTTACAACTTTAGAAAAGGCCTAGTCATTGTATAATCTGCATTATTTCTCATCTAATGTAATAGATAAATAAAAGCATCACACTTACTGGGAACCAAATCCGCAACGACTACGTTTAAAGTCAGTATCTCCAGTGCTTCAAACATATGGACATCTATTACAAAGTACAGTTACGCAATTATATAACAAAATAGGTTTCACAGTAAATATAATACTAATTTAATACCCACATATATATAATTATGTATGACTTCTGTGTTCCGCATGAGGCATGAATGTACACCGTCATTATCGCATAAATCAGCGCCGATATCGATTCGAGCGTAATTGCAGATACATCGATGTATCGATCGTATCCCGCTAAATTAAAGTTGCCACCGATATAATTTTGCTTGATGTGTGTGACGTTTAATAAATTGTACAACACTAGCTTGTTAGACAAGGGTATGGCTGTAATGTTATATAATATTATTATATTAACGAGGAATTTCTAGGTACAAGGGCACAAGCGGGTGATTGTTAAAGCAAGAGGTTGTTAATTCGATCTACGAGGAAATATTTTTTTATCTTTCTCCCAGCTTCTCGCCGTATAGGCAGAGGGAACTTGGGAACCTAGAATTAAGACACTCCGTTCCACTTCCGTTTCCCACTTTCCGCTGAATTTGAGATATAGCGTGTTGAGTGGCGGAACTCAACGCCGCGTTTTGTCTTGTACATCTTGTACACAACCTATCGTTTCCAATCACACGCTTGTGCCACTGCGCCAAGACATCCTTTTATAGGTGAAAAAAATGGTAAATTGTTTGGTGAAATCAATAGTGATACATACACATTTTTTGTGCTGTACTCTGTTCTTCGTTTGTTTAAATCCGCAATATATACAAATAATTAAATTAAAACGCTATGCTAAAGTTGAATTGGATCTAAAATAAGGACATTCTGTCACTATCACACTGCACCACGACAGTCACAAATAATGTATATCTCTCTGGTTATTCTTATTACGTACTTCTTCTCAACATTCTTTCAATCATTATTTGTATTAATATTTCTGTTCAAAGAAAAAATGTATAATTTTTATATTGATCTATTTTAATAAACCTTTTTACGGTTTAATTTATTTAAATGAACATTTCAACGGCGTTACACTTACCAAGCAAAGTCAGATATTTGAAAACGTATAAATATGGGAACGGAGCGGGACTCGTACCAGCTCGTCATGAAAATCATCCAGGGGTTTATCATTACTTATGCTTTACTACGTAGAAATATTATATACTTACTTACTATAAAATAGTAATTTGCGTTTCTGTATCTAAAATAATCAAGTTGTGAAGAATATGAAAAAAAGTATACGTTTGATTTTTGTACTACAATTTATAGAACAAAAAATCAAAGATTTTATGAATTGATTTTAGAGAAAGGCCATCATGGCGCTACAGTACAGCTTGTGATTATAAACGTGGCAGAGTAGGTTCTATTCCCACCCAGAAGAATAAATTAAAAATAAAACATTTTGGTAATAGCTACTCGTTATTTTAAACAAAATAATGAAACATACTTTCGTTCAGAAGATAAAACGAATAAAAGTATACGATATTTTTATTACAATATTAAAAATTGTATAACAAACAAACACCTTTCACTTCATTATATATAGATAGCTGCCTCTAAGATATAAATCATACATCATGCGTGTAATGAATAACAAATTGTGTAGCTAATATATTAGATAAGGGAAATTTAATTGAGGCTGGAAGCAATCTTAGCGATTTGTTCCGTTACTGTCAATCAATATCATTTTGTTGATACAAAATTAATATAGACACTATATTCTAAGTAATTTTGTACATATTTATAATTTTGTTGAAAAACGTTAAACTGAAAAGCCTTTTGGAAACCATCTCATTACAAAAATCATAAAACTTCTGTTGCTATAGTAATGTAAACAATTAGTAAGCATATAAGAATTGTAACGTAGCTTGATAAAAACGTATGTCTCAGTGGCCTTAACGCTAGAACTGTATCAAGGAGGTGTGGGGTCACGTTATGATAACAATTTTATTTATTTTTTCAGCTTCGTGTACTATACGGTATAGGTCTCTACCTAGTTCTCTCTAGACCTTGGAAATCTATACATAAAGACACATCTATTCCCCACTTTTCGCCGAGTGGCGGAAGAACGTTTATTTCCTCAAGTCGGGGCCGAACCCAAAACCTTTCACGTTGATAGTCGCTCGTTGGTGTCCATGCGCCACAAGTCCAAGCCGTCGCAGAGGCCTGTACCTATTAAAATTATAATTATAAGTTGTAAAAAAATCTTACATCCTCTTAAAACGAAAACGTTTTAAAACCAACCTTAGTGACATTTTAGTAAATTTAAAAATATGTATTTGCTTTCTAACGACGATTGTCTTGATGGAAATAAATAATATATAAACTAAGTACATTTTTTATTTTACATTGTGCAAAATTAATGGTTGTTATAAAATTTTGTAAAATTATTAAGAATCGGTTAAAAAACGGAACAAATTATTGAAACGTATCAAACTTTGTTTTTGTCTTATAATCGGCTTTAAACGGCTTAAACTAAACTGTAATTCAATAAAACCAAAGATTAAAGAAACGTTTCTCAATGTTGATCTGAAAATATTTTTTAAATTGAATAAAATTCAGATTTGTTAGGAAATGAGCCGTTTTACTTTATCTTTTTTCCTAGTTTTTGGACTAGATTTAACGGTCCAATTAGCTATAATTTTTTAGCCGCTTACATCACGGCTTTACTTGAAATATATAAAATATAATGTTTGTAATCGACGTAACGTAATTGAAGCGTGCATGATTGCACAAAATGGTAAAAAATATTCAGGAAGGTATTGTTATAGAGTATCTTCAAACTTAAGCTTACTGCGTAACGATTATGCCAAATTTTTATTTGTTGTTTCGGTCTGTATCCCACCAAATTCCCGCTACGTTCAAATATATATTTTTATATATTTTTATACGTGTTCTAAATATATTTAATTATTTGTTATTCTAAATGTGACCTAACACTTAAAATCAGTAAAACATAAAAATAATTAATTTCAAAGGGCTACAATCGCACCCACCGCTAACGCATTTACGGTCTCAAATTTTTATTTCAATATAAAAAAATATATCTTTACAATATTCACATGGAGTATGCGTTATATAACTTATTACTATACAAAACCGTTAAAACAGGAGTTCAGTACAGTACTTTCACGTAGCGGTGTAAAGCCTCCCTCTCTAATCTAAGTAGATTATTGGAAACATATTGAACAATAACGAAACGGTAGTCCGACCACGACCGTGTGGCGAACTGCGAGCTATGGTCACTGAGTGTAGTACAATGGATATGGCCTTTTTATCATGTTGTATCCAGTATTTAAGAGGGCAGGCAGAGGTTACCTAATGTTGCAGTACTCCATACCATAATTTTCACCGCTTTCTTTTCATTCGAACCGCTGCGTATGCAAGACCAGAACTCAACGCCACGCTTTGGCTTATTACCAAAGTGAAAAAAATAATAGACTATGCGAATACTCCTCAACTACCTCAAGTTAAAGTCTTTAATGTTAATTAAAAATCTTATAACTAAAACTAATGTCGAACATTTCACTCACTTTCCTTTACATGAAATAAAATTCTAGTGATGATTTTATTACGAAGAAGTATTGTAAGGTTATTGGCGGAATCGAACATTAAATTGGGTCTGAAATAACTCTTCTCTCTTTATATTAATTGTGCAAATAATCCTTACCTAAGATTTCTTTCAGCCAATCAGTAGATTGGAAGAAATCTCTTTATTTTTCAGCTTCACGCTGTATCCCGCACAGGCAGACAGAGGGAACTTGGGAACCTAGTCCGTTCCTGACTTTCCGCCAAATTCGAGGTATTGCGTGTTGACTGGCAGAACTCAACGCTTTGTGCCTTTTTATCACAGAGTAGCTGATTTTAAAATATTAGCATCATTTTCTGGAGAGTGGATCAAAGCCGCAACCTGCTACGTTTACAGTCACACGCTTTAACCCCTGCGCCTATTATTACTTTTACAAGTACTATAGAGAGTATATTATATAAGTAACTTCATATTTTTACCCCCACAATAAGTTGGGCATAGCGGACCTGCTCTAAGGATTTCCGTCTAATTTACAAATATTACACATTAATAAAAAAGCTAATTCAACATTGCAAAGCTGAGAGTGAGACCAAAATAATAATAAGTAATAATAATATGTGATCGTTTTCCCAAAAAGAAACCAAACTCACAACCTTGCTTAAGTCAAACTCAGCTCCACTTGCTTAAGTCAAACTCAGCTCCACTGCACCACAACAGTCTTCTCAATTTTTTACTTCTTTTTATCAACATCATAGTGCCATTTCTAGTTGGAAAACTTCTAGGTACTCGTAGATATTATTTTCAATTGATCGTGAGACGTGACGCTCGTGGAAGTGAAACTTCTTTTGTAACATTTATGAATAAAGATTTAGAAGATTGTTTGGTAATTCATGATTGATTTGTCATGTTTTTTTTTACCATTTAATGATTGTACAAATTAAAGAAACAATAAATTGCTAAATATGAACTATTACTATCAAAGGTCACATGGTATTACAAGAATTTTTTTTTTTTTTGTGTTCAATTATTATTAAGTTCCCCCCGGAGGGCATGTATGAAGAGGTTGATGACAGTGGACGAGGCGAAAGAGGTATGCCGAGACCGTAGCGTTTGGTGGGCGTTTGGGCATTCTCTCTGCCTACCCCGCTAGGGATATAGCGTGAAGCTAAGTAAGTAAGTAAGTAAGTAATTATTATTAAGGAGATTTTTCTTTCATCGCTTCAGTAAAACCAAGGCGGCGGCGGTGCGTGGAAGACGTCTCTAAGGTTTGTTTTGTAGGTTGTATAGGCAGACAGAACTTGGGAATCCAGTGTTAAGATAACGCCGCGCTTTACTTTTTTACCAGAGCGAAGAAATGAAAATATTTAAAACTTTGATTAAAAATATTAAATATTTCATTCCATTGAGTGAGAATCCATTCCCCCAAGCCACAACGTGTCGTATTTACAATCACACGCTTGTCACCATGCGCCACGACAGGCCTCAAACTACGTTCTCCCTATATATTAAATATTTTTAATAATTTGAAACAATTACTAAACTTACTATGATTTTTGATTGAATATGATTTTGTCTTACTTTATAGCTTACTATATATATATAAAGTAAGACAAAATCATCACTGAATGAAATGAACTGTCAATTTTAGAATAGACATATATTTTTGTAATTATTTTGTAACACGTGGTATATTTAAGCATTTTTGTGTAAATTAGTTCATTAAGCATATATTTAGATATAGACAAAAAAAAATGTGAATGATATATGCAAATAACAAATGCATAGTAAAATGTGAGTAACTTATAATAAATAATTCATATGAATTATGATGTCCTTCATTATCTTTATGCAACATATCACGTTCATACAAAATAAGTTTAAATGTACAGTGGACATTGGTACAAAGTGGAGATAATCAAAAGATTCATAAACAAGCGACGCACGCGCAACAATCTGATCGTTTGTCAACCCCTGTCAATTATCGAGACGTCATGACAAATTGACGTGTTGACACGATCTGTCATGATAGGTTTATTATAGTTTTTGTTATTAAAATGTTGTTTAATTTTATTAAATAGGTAAGTGATTCAGAAAAGATCGATATTTAGCTTGTATCGAAACAATAATAATCATAATCATTTTATATTGTTAGTTAATTGTCACACTGCCTAAGGGGCCGTCCATTAATCACGTGATGTTTTTTGTAGATTTTTTTAACCTCCCCTCCCCTCTTAGTGATACGTGGTGAGGCTTAAACTTATTAATTACTTACTTATATGTACACGTGATATCTTAATGCACTTCCCCTACTGCCTTGTGATATTTCGTGATTTTCGCTGAACCCCCATTTTACCCCATTTTAAACCTCACGTGATTAATGAACGGCCCCTAATCAGTCTAATAACTAAATAACTACCACCAGTTCACTATTGTTGCCATATATAAAACCTTTCTGGTATATTACTGAGTAACTGATAGTCAATGCCTGGTCGAAACTATGGAAATACTAAAATATTATATTAAGAGTCTTTCGTAGCGGAAAAAGAGGATTTCTCAAAATTTCTTCGATAAGGTTTTGATTTAGAATCAAGATTTTCATTTTATACCATAAAAGTTAAGGCAAATATAATCACAAACGACAATCAGTATTTTATAGAACCGAAAGAAAAGGTAACCCTATTAAATTGGCTTATACCTTTAAACATACACATTTCATAATACACATTAGCATATATTAAGTCGATTCAACAAGCATCAAGTGAATATTTGAATAGTAAACTAGAGTCATTAACTAAATATACAAAATATACTCTGTGGTAGAACGCACTAGGTCGTACATGCCACAAATAATATATAATAATCAGTTAATGCGCGTGTACGTTTGTAATGATAGGCACATTCGGCTTAGGGCGTTTAGTAAGAAAAGGAGAGTGGGGTTTGATGGATTTTCATTTCTCCGCCTTGGTGACGAGGCAAAGCAGCAGGCTGTGCTGAGTTTCATAACTGTTAAGCTAAAATTATGTACACATACATTGTTAAGCTAAAAAATATATATATTTCTGGATAATAAACAATATATCAGTTTGTCCCTTATAGTGTCTTTAAATGTAACGTAATATTTATTCAATAACACTGTATATAACGCTGACATCTGACTTATTTATTAAAATAGAAATTAAAAGTAATTTAAAAGTTAAACTTAAATTTAAATACTAAACTTAAATTAAAAAAAAATCGTATAAAAATTTTGAACGAAGCAAGATTTGAACCCGCGCCATTTGAAAACTGTTCAAGCGCTCTGACCAACTGAGCCATTCCAACTAAGAAAGGAATAACACGTTAAAAAAAATTAGTACAAACATTAAAAAGCTATTTAAAACTCCCCATTCTCCCCTCAGTTTCTTGACACAGATCTGTGTATAATTGTAGCAATTTACCACAGTCGTAGGACACGTCAAAACATATCGACGTTCGTTGCTCAACCTTGCTTTGATTGAGCCATTCACATAATCAGCTGTTTATGGTTCTCCCCCGCGGCATTCTGTGTTGCTATTTGTTATGACTGACACCGTGACACACAATATTTCGTATGTGAATATGGTTTTACATTATTTATGGCTTTTCATAATACGAATATAATGTTCTTACAAATGTTTTGTTTATTATGCAACGTTAAATAAAGTTTCACAATTAAATATGCTTTTTCTATTTCGGGCCGAAAGTTGAGAAAAAAGTTTTGTTAAAATGGCTTTTTTGGTCTTTTATTTAGCAATATTACGTTTTTGTCTAGTCTAGTGATGATGAATTAATTAGTTATCTTATGATAAATAAGAAACTGATAAGATTCTTATAAGCTATTTTTTTCAAATTACAATTAAAATATGGAATAGAATTGTTTTTGATAGCGATTTTGTGTAATCCGTGAGTAGTCATTTTATTGATAGTGCCAATAAATCTTACATTGATTTGTTACATATCCTGCATATGCAGGGAAAGCAGGATAATTTAGTATCGAAACATCCTTTTCTAAGTTTTCTGCAGAAATTAGATCTTCCTGCCAGAGCATTTTAATTTGCAGGTGTTGAGTATCATAACTCTAAGCCGCGCTTAGCCTTGTTACCAGAGCGAAAAAAGAAACTATTAAATATTTATTTTGATTTTATTTATTTTGATTTAAGGAGATGGGACTTACAGTTGCACGCTTGTTCCCCTGCGATACGCCAGGCCTTCAATTCTTGAAAAGATAAAATAAAGTCAGCATGACAGAGCATGTGATATATATCTGGGGCTGTGATTTCTACTTACACATACTTATTTGATATTTTCATTTTTTGAGTATGGTATCATAATGTTGACTTCTGCAACTCAACACGCAACGGTTTAAAAAGTTAGCAGAAAGGGGCAAACTGGGTTTTTTTTCTTCCCTTTGTCGACCCTGGTATATATACCTATATGTAGGAAACATCGTGACGATAAATAATAATATAATAATTACTTTAAGTGACGGTCGAACCCGGAATCATCGTGATTACAATCAAACGCTGCCACTATACTATAATATAGTATATCATACAATATTCAAAAATAATTAACTCCACCGTATAGTATATTACTACTTACTAGTGCATTTCATACATAGAGAAAGTTAAAAAGAAATTAAATTTCAATTTCCCTTGTAGAATTGGTTTCGCTTTAACAAAAGCGACGCGTAGCGCGGTAGCTAAGTTTATTTCATGCTCATTGTGGCTTAGATCAATCTACTTTTTGTATGTAACTGCATATTAGTGTACCACTTGTAAGCTATTTACTAGGTCGGAATGTAAAAAAAAAGCTTTAAGGCCTGTCGAGGTGCAGGGCCACATTCAGCTGTTGTGGGTTCAAATACTTCGTCCCACTGCAAAGAAAGTATCGAAGATGGTAACAAGACAAGGCGCAGCGTTGACTTCTGCCACTCTGCACACATCGGAGTATTTTTATTGCAGGTTCTCAAGGCGAACTAAAGTAAAAAGCTTTAGAGGTTTCAATTTTTTACACTTATACACTTGAAATATATATACTTATATTTATTTTTATGTTTAAATAATAATTATATTATTTAGAATTTCTAAATTGAATGTAGCAAAATAAAGTAGGTTTTATAGTAACTAGATATAGTTTTTTTTACCAAAAGTGTAATTCAAATGATAAATTTTTGCTTGCTTTTTAAACAATTAGTGTAAAAAAAATCTAAAGTTATTATAAGAAATTATTTTAATATGTACTAATTATATAAATCCAGGCTTCACGTTCAATCTTGTAATATTTATAAATAAATCAAAATGTACTAAAATGAACAGAGAAAGGAAGAAACATAATCCACAAAATAAAAAATATATATATTTAAGGCTTTATGTATATTTTTTCAAAATTTTAACAAATTTTCAGTGTAAAATATTTTTTTACCGCTGCGTAATTTATACTTGAAAAACATAAAATAAATGTGTAGTGCTTAGCATCACGGTGTATCCTGTGTGTGACAGGGTAGGCAAAGGTTCTCGATTATTACACATTTTAAATGAAACAAAATTAA
Organism: Eueides isabella; assembly: GCA_019049475.1. Taxonomy (NCBI): domain Eukaryota; kingdom Metazoa; phylum Arthropoda; class Insecta; order Lepidoptera; family Nymphalidae; genus Eueides; species Eueides isabella. The sequence continues at coordinate 10,135,274 of CM032399.1, forward strand.
TCAGATTAATCGCGTTTATAGAATTTTTAACACTTTACAGTAGTACCAACTAGTGACAAGACATTTTTTTGCTCATTTTCCGTCGAATTTGAAGCAGTGTTGAAACTGAACGCCGCGTTTTGCCTTGCTAACAGAGCAAAAAAACTTAATATAATAAAGGGATCAAATCCTCAACCTATCATTTACAATCACTTGTGCCTCTGCGCCACTACAAGCCCCAAGTGTAGTTAGCACTTTCTTAGAAAACACAGTGTTAAGTAACATTGTATAAAAAGATGTTATAGTTTACGCAAAATGTTAAAAACTAATAGAATATAATTTATTTGTACCGAATCGAATTAAAGCTTTCCACTATTACATAAGATACGGTTAGCCATTGCCATCACGTAATCCCCAATTACTGGTCACTCACAAACTTAATTAGTTCAAGATTGGTTAATTTTAGCAAGAGTTATTGGACCCATGGTGTTATTGTGTTTCTAAAAGCAATTTTTACTTAATAATTTTGACACTTTGTTACAAAATTATGTTGTTTTTCTTATTTCATTGGTTTTCATTGTTTTTATTATGGATAAGGAAGTCGAAGGTATAGTAAGGATAAATCTCTGCAGTAATTGCTGTAGTAACTTGTAGTTTTTTATTATTGTACTAATTTTGTATATTTTTTCTCAGCTTCACGCAGTATACCAGCACACGGCATGGTAGGCAGGGGGAACTTGGGAACCTAGTGTTAAGACACTCTGTTCTACTTCCGTTCTATTCGTTTAAAATCCGCCAAATTTGAATTTGCATTGCGTGTTGAGTGGCGCAACTCTAACTCAACTAAATTATATGTTATACTAAAATTTTTATAATAATACAGAAATAAGTATATTTCTATATTATTATAAAAATTATATTAAAATAATAATATAAAATACATGTAATCAAAACTGAAATATTTTAATATTTCAATTTTACAGCAAACCAAGGCTTTATTTTATATTTTTATAAAAGAAAAGAGAGATTTATCACAGTTTTTCATCAGTCATGCTGTTAAGGTATGTGAACGTTTGAGAAACGAACCTATAAGCCATAACCCGGCGTGACGGACTCACTCGACTGTAAACAGTGTGTTGAAGCTACAAAAACAAGTCTTAACTCTTGGACATCATTTCACGTCGATCAACGGCCACCGATGAATAACACGAGAAAAAAGACCAACAAAATCCCCCGTTCTCAATGCGACTCATTTTATGAATGAAATAAGATTTTTTTCTATGGAACCGCGTCAAATACGTGCTTTCCTTTCTCGACCGTCTGACGCGACGTGCATTCATTTTCTACAGTTTCAATTGAAAAAAATTATAAGTATTCACAAAACGTAAGACAAATTTAACCTTGATAATGTGTAAATAAGGTTTATTTTCAATTGTTATTAAGCTGAAGGTGTGTATATACATTCGTTCTTGGGATGCAGTGGACAAGCTGGTCGCTACACTATGTTCGTAAGAGATATTGGAGCGCTTGAGGCTCCCAGATGTTGTGTGATTAAAGAGATTTTGCTTCGTATAGGCTGATACTTTGTGTTTATTTCCTTTTGAAATATAGAAATGAGAAAAATACTATTTTTAATTATAATTTACGTTATGTATTATTTTTATATACTTTTATTAGGAAGTTGAATTGTTTATATTGACGTATTAATCACAGGAACTTTTTATGATTTTTTCTGTGTTCAAGGCAGGCTCCTTGACCTAGTATTTTAGGCATTACAGTAACCGTTTCAAAGTAAAGTCCTGAAGTGCCTTAGTTATGTTCATTTAACCACGGGACGAATCTGTTGATAAAAGCTTGCATTAAATAAATAAAAACGCGAATCTAAATATAAAAAACACAGAGACTTAACTGAAATGAATAATGTTGAGTATTCCGTATATTCTATTTGATATTTTATAATTTTTCTAGTATCAAATTCGATAAATGGAAATATCGATTTTATAGATAATTTAAAATTGTACAATCTAGTTTTTTTTTTGGTGAATTCATTTAAAGTAATTTCATAGTCAAAATTAACGCAATAGTCCTTTTGTTGATAAAAAATATATTAATTTCAATTTAATCTGAATCAATTACTGATTAAATTTGTAGTTAAAATGAATATAGAAATATTTTACAATTTTACGGCTCAAAAAATACGCAGTACATTTAGATTATTATTATAGACAATCGCATCGTATTTATGTACCAAAAACTGTTCCTCACAGACTGTTCCTGACAACGTACAATAACTACATGGTGAAGAACGCTGAAATTTAGTACATAGGTTTTTTTAAAGGTGAAAGAGAGAGAGGCTTGTCATGGCGCAGTGGAGCAAGCGTGTGACTGTAACCGACAGGTTCTGGGTTCGATCCCCACTCGAGGAAATGAAATATTTAATATTTCCAATTTTAAATATGTAATATTTTCATTTCTTCACTCTGGTACAAGGCAAACGTGGTGTTGAGTTCCACCACTCAACACGCCATGCCTCAATTTCGGCGGAAAGTGGGGAACGGAAGTGGAACGGAGTGTCTTTACACTAAGTTCTCATGTTCCCTCTGCCTACCCTGCCATGTGCGGGATATAGCGAGTAGCGAGTAAGAGAGTAGTACTCTCAGACAGGATTTCTCAAATTTTCCAAGAAAAACAGGAAAAAACAGGAAAGGAAAAGAAAGTACATTTTACGTTTTATAATTTAAATAAAGTAATATCTATGGATTTTTTGCCGTAACCCACACATAGCAGGGTAGGCAGAACTTGGAAACATTGTGTTAAGCAATTCCGTTACTCTTAAGGCACTTCCGTTCCCTACTTTCTGCTGAATTTTCCAGGTATTTTGTGTTTAGTAACCGTGGCCGCGCTTTGCCTCATGTCAAAGTAATGAAAAGAAAATAATAATTATTTCAATCCTCCCAATTGGAAACCAATCCACAACCGTCGCTTCTTTATCGCCGCTTATATATGTAAGTAAAAAATATAACGTAAAACTATCGATTAACACACGGCTTTACATTTCAAAGTACAGTAGTCAAAGGCACGCGGGCGCGGTGTTCCAGCAAAAACTGTTTGGGCTCGTGGGAAGTTAATTACACGATTAGCTCCCGCTTAGCACCGGTTCACGCTTGGCATCTCATTTACTAGGCCTTCCTATACTAATTTAATGGATGTAGTTGTTTTGTTTTGTCTTTGTAGTATTGACGTATACATTTTGTGTCTACGATACAGTGTACTAAAAAAGATGAAGATTATTTTTTAACTACAAGCTCTCAGTTCGACTCAGTTTTTCTTACAAGAGTGATTAAATGTAAGTAGTTTATCTCCCCGAGCGATAGTGGAACGAGCGTGCGTAGTGTTGCCACTACACCACGGCAGTATAAAAAAGAGTCTTTTTTATACCACAAGTACAGTAATGGTATCTCCATTAGTAGATACTAGGGTGTAGTATAGACGGAAAATAGACAGTAAACGGAGAGCTTAGATTCTTCTACCAATCTCATTGAGCGCGAGTTGTATGAAAAAAAATTTCAAAGCGTTTTTATTGCAGTGATATTTTAGAAATATTATGAAATTATTATTATATGATGGTAGTTGATTCATATATCGCTTAGAATATCAGATAATAATATTAATAAAGAAAAAGGAAAACAATTTTATTATTAGTTCTTGTTAAGAAATGAACGATAGTATGAAGTTGAATATTGTAAGAGACTGTAGTTAACAAATTACTTTATTTCCACGACGGAAAAGTAGGGGTATAATCAGTTTGACCTGTCTCTAGGTCTGTATCTGTTCATCTGAGGCAATGTAGCTTCCGAATGAATGAGATATATCTGAGAACGCCTTATTTTTTTAATGCCTTGATCATCTATCTTTGGTGGTTATTTATGCTTTATGAAAATTACAAATTCAGCTTATTAGCTTAAGTTACAACTGAATATACCAAGAGTAAGCGTTTTTAATTGTTTCTTTTACATTTAAAGTTAATTCGTAATTATTGTTTAAGAGTAAGAGTAAGTAAGTAAAAGGTTTGCTCTACAACCGCTCTACCCCCCACACAAATGATAAATGGTAGTATTATTGGAACAGTTTTAGTTTACAAATATATACCGAGGTAGGCAGAGGGAACTTAGTGTTAGGACTCTCCTTGGCCTTTAAATGGCAAAAATTACTCGCCCTGTCTAGTTACCAACGGGAATCGAACCCAGAACAATCGCGACAGATGCTTTGTCACTGTGCCGATATGGTGTTAGACAAGTTGTTAATAGTAAAATTATTAGCTTAAAATAATGTCTCAACACGTCCAAATTGTTTTTCTTGACTATTTTGCGAAACGACAGTAAAGTTAAAACTAAAAAAGCCAGTTTACCTAAACTGAGATAGTTTCGTAATAAAATAACGTAATCTCGATCACGACTTGGAAGATCGATACGATTCATCGATCTTGGAACGCGTCGCGGCGTGCGTGCGCGCATGCATTGTTCGTGTACGTGGCGTGGCCGGTGATACCTACTTTGTGGTGCTTACGTTTTTTTCTATAAATTAAAGACAAAATTATAAAAAAATATCTTTTATTGTTCATCATTTCATTTCATCATTTCAGCCGTTTGATTCCGGCTTAGAATAGGATCACCCTGGTACTGATGGTGTCGTAAGAGGCGACTAAAGTGCGAGTGGTAGAGTCACGTTGCCAGTAATGGCAACACGCATGGGCAGAGTCGACCGGATTATTACCACCCCCGGCATTTAAGACCGGCGTTAAGTAGTGGCTTTGGCCACTGCGTTTCGCATTAGGTAATGCCGGACCTCGGTGTCATTCCACCTTAAAGGACGGCAACGCTCCTGTAGCTCCTCTGCAGTTACTCGGGGCCGTGGGCGACAGTGATCACTTAGCACCAGGTGACCCGTACGCACGTTTGCCGTCTTTTCCATAAAAAAAAAATACTAATGTCTCGATCTGACGAGGCTCAGAGCGCGCATAAAATTGAGACTCTAAACGCGACACATTTAAGAGTTCGATCCCCCCTATATAAGTATGATGGGATAATTAATATCTTTTATTTCTTCACATTAGTAAAGCGCGTATTTGAATTTTGCTACTCAACACGCAATGCCGTATATTTACCAGCCTTAATGGGACCAGAATTTTTTAGCACTAGATTACTAAGTTCTACGTCTACCCTAGCACGTCCGAGAAAAAAATATATTCTAAAACAAACGTTCAAGATGTATTAAGTAAATATACTTATACTATACTTATAATATTTTCTTTATATGTAAGCTTAGTTTTATATTTTAATTTAATTATTTTCTTTATTAATATGCCTGTCTATAAATAAGTTACAATTACTTATCTGTTTTGATTGAAAATCGTATTCACGATTTTCAATAACTGTAGTCTAATCTTCAGTCTAGACTTTAGTCAAGTGTATTTATTTTTGCTTCAATTTGATATAAGGATTGTGAAAGTGCAATATGTCATGATTTAGTAGCGTAACTTATGCGTAAGTGGAAACGTTAGAGTTAAAATATTTATTTTTTTCTTCAGAATCAGTCACAGTATTGCAAATGAATAACTAATTTTGCTACATTCGCGATTCGTGGAAAAGAGGAATTTCTATCATCGCTTTCTGTAATTTTTTTAGACATTGCGTGTTAAGAGCTTACCAATGTTTGGATATGAAAATAATTTACTCTCCGAGAAGGAAACAAATCCACACCTATCCCTAATCTGTGTGTGTGTGTGTGCGTGTTGTGTATGAGCATCCTTGACTTTTTTTTTTTAAAAACATATGTATATTTTTGATCTTGCAAAAATATTTTATTAAGTTTAAGTTTATAATTTTTTTTCCGCCCATTTCATATAGGACAAATGATTATACACATATAGAGCTTAACTATGGCTTAACCATAGCTCAGCCGTACGATCGCACCAACCTCAGCCAGTAGAAACCCGATAGGCATCCAGCAATGGGATCGTTAGTTAGTGCAACGCGAAAGCTATTGCGAGCATTTTGCTTGAAATTAACAATTATGGCCTAACACCCGATTTGTATGTTTGAATGTTAGAACGGACGTGAACTAGAACGCAGTAACGGTAGTTTAAGAGCTGTGTATGTTACAACAAAATAAACACCTTAGAAATGAATATTGATACGTTTACGAGTTTCGTATAAAGATTTTAATGTTGTAACGCCATTTTGTTTAATAACCAGATCGGTTGTAAGGATATGAGCTACCTGTATAAAGATCGCATAGTCCGTTTTATTGCTAGTAGTGGTTACTGGTTCAGTTCTTATGTAGGAAAACGTTAAATGACATTTCGATGTATTTTCTATTATATCCTAAGGAAATTAATAGATTTATTTAATGTACTCATTGTATATTTAAATATTTTTCAAAAAATATTTAACTTATTATAATTGTTATTATTTGATTTATTTAATGTCTTTAATTTTCTATATATTTTAACAGCAGAACTCAATTAAGCTATCTCATAGATTTCTGCTTCCAAAAAGTGACATAAAATTCGAATAAAATGGTTAATATCTTCCGCTTTAACAATAATTACATATATCTTTGTTAACAATAAATAAATACATTACTTGCGCATCTGTAGTTTCAAAAAGATGATATATCAGCCAGGGAAACGCAACTTTTAGATATCTGGGTACGCAAAGAAAAAGATAAAGAGAAAGATATATAAATGACCTCGTTTCACACGCCGCATTGAGTTATACTTTTTTTTCAGCTTCCCTCTATATCCTGCACGTAGAAGTGTTGGCAAAGGACATCTAGGAAACTAGTGTTAAGTCACTCCGTTCCTTTCTTCACTTACCGTCAAATTTGAGGCATTAATGGGTGGTGGAACTACACACCGCGCATAGCCTTGTCACCCGAATGAAGAAATGAAAATATTGATTCATGTTCTCGAGTGCAGATCGAATTCACAACCTGTAGTTTATAGTTCCACGGTTGTGTCCTTGCGACAGGATTGTCAAACGTTTTTATTATTTTTATATTATTGTGTGTTTTGCAAAGTTTTTATGATCTAAAGTATATATATATTAGATGTTATAATTAAAAGTATCTGAAAACTAAGTTTATTCTAACAATATTAAGCATTAGAAATATTATAATTAATAAGGAAACATTGTAAATAACTTTCAGAGTTAAATAATATATTAGTAGTTACACAATATTGTTAATAGAAGAATAAAATATAAAGTTTAAAATCAATGCGTATCAAAAAATCGAAGTAAGGAGACAGACGGTAAAGTCAATTACATTTGTAACAATCAAGTGTAGGAACACACAGAGCCACCATTAGCCCGGTCCGTTAGCGGAAGGGCCCGAGTGGAATTGCCCACAACCTTCGACATCACATGACTGGTAAGTGAAGTAAGTTATTGTTGTATCGATATTTTAATGTAATAAAAATATATAAGTTTAATATGTAAAAAGATTATTTGAAATGTAAAATTGCCGAATTGAAAGTATAAATTTAGAGTGTAAAGTTTGAAGTTATTTTTTTTTAATATAATATGTAGTCTATATTATTTACTCAGAGTAGAGAGGGAACTTGGGACCCTAGTGTTAAGACACTCCGTTAACCATTTTCCGCCAAAATTGAGGCATTTCTTGTTGAGTGTCGAATCTCAAAGTGCGTTGCCTTGTTGCCAGAGTGACGAAATCAAAATAAATATTTTTTTTTTCAGCTTCACGCTGTATCCCGCACTAGGCAGGGTAGGCAGAGGGAATGGAAGTGAAACCTAGTGTTATGACACTCCGTTCCACTTCCGTTCCCCACATTCCACCGAATTTGAGGCATTGCGTGTTGAGTGGCGGAACTCAACGCCGCGCTTTGCCTTATTACCAGAGCGAAGAAATGAAACATTAAATATTTAAATTGAAAATATTAAATATTTCATTTCCTCGACTGGGGATCGAACCCAGAACCTATCGGTTACAGTCACACTCTTGTGCCGCTGCGCCACGACAGGCTTATATAAATATTTAATTTCAAAATATTAAATATTTCATTTCTTGGAGTGGGGATCGAACCCACAGCCTATGTTTGCACGTCACACCCTTATGACGCTGTGCCATGACAGGCATCCACCTGTACTATTTGACTTATGTCAAATTATATAGATTGAGGCCTCTGTTTAGAAATTTTTTTATTGCAATTAATATTTTTAAAATTATATTTTTACTAACAAATTCGTAATGGAACACAATATATACAAAATAAAAACAAGTGCGTCAATCGAAAAATTCATATTATTATGAAAATGAATAAAGAAGCTACTTTATAATAACTTTAAGTTCATAAAAAAAATGACGACATCAACATCTTAATATTATCATGGAAACGAGAGCATCCGAATGTATTTAACTCAACCACATTATCAACTTGCTCGTTCCGTCCTAATTGAGACGGCCTGCGAGCCAACTAAGTTTCCGTAGACCCTAAAAATAATTAAAAACTCAAACCATTTAACCGTGGTACGTTAAATCTCATCTGAAAGCTAGATAATTATCCTGGCGACACTCCAAAGTGTCTCCTCATTTCAATTAGCTCTCTTAAATATTCAATGTCTTTGAAATAGGCAGCGCGATTGCACGTCCCCCACCTAGGAAGTATTACTAGAGGTTAACTGTTAAGTTTTGGCTTTTTGTTTTACGACACAACTTTTACGAGTGAAATTTGTTACTGATTTTGGATATAAACGATGATTATGGTTATAAACGGCTATGGGAGATTTGTCTTTAATTTTCTAATATAAATGAATTTGGGGTCTTGTGCAGTCCATAAAAAGATCGTTTATTAAAAGTTGTAAGACGAATTATTTGTAAACGATAGAAGGAATGTTTAATATCAAAATCCTATAAATATAGACTAGAAATATATTCGTCGTTATATAACGAAAAGACAACACAGACAAAACTGAATTTTGTTACATAGTTCTCTTGGGAAATATAAAAAAATACTAAGAGGGGATTTCCCAAAATATATTTTTTTCTATTTAAAGTAAATAACGAAATTCTGTTTGACATCCTAAACTTAACGGTAAGAGAAGCTCACTGCAGTAGTTCTATATAAAACCAAACCAATCGCTTCATCACTCGATCAATATGTACATCTCTAATCAGCGACATAACATCAACATACTCTAATCGATAAAGCCGAATCGATAATTCGCATTCGGAATACCCATCACTAGCACGGACTGATGATCATAGTCGGCGCATGCGCTCTATAAATAATATGTTGTAAAACGATTTTCGATAGATTAATCTGAATCGTGCGCGCGGTCGTGCGCCGCCGGTGAAGAGGGATCTATTGTGGACCGTTGTTGGGCTCGCTAACTCACGAAATACCAAAACCTATTTCTATCATGTTATTTTTGTTAAGAAAAAAATTATTTTTACCTAATTATGTTTGTTTTACGAATAGAAATATGTGGAATTTAAATGCAATTTGTTAGAATGGAGTTGTCATTGATTAATTTCTTTCCTTTGTATTTTCTTACAATGACACTTTATGTCAGATATGTTTTTTTTTTATTATTCTTAAAGTATTAATCCAGACTTAGAACAGAAAAATATTTATTTAGGAAACGAATTAAATATGAACGTAACGTGATGAACCTGCGCCTCTTGAAATCCGATTCGATTCTAAGAGGCGCGGGTACAAATACCGCTACGTAAAAAAAAATATATTCAAATTTATTATAACATTCGATTACGATAGATATAACGGTACATATGTTTTAATATGTCATAGCGACTACTCAAAATATAACGGTACATATGTATTAATATGTCATAGCGACTACTCAAAACAAGCAGCTTATGCTTAACCCACATCACAGGGAGAGAGCAAGAACCTGGAGTTAAAACATTTTATTCTCCATTTTCCACCCTAATTAGCAAACATTACATATTCATTGGCAGAACTTAACGCCGTACTATATCTCTCTTACAGAGCGTTGAAATAAAAATAGCTAATTGTTCCAAGTGAGAATAGAACTTCTTTATAATGTCCAGCACAAAGTATAACCTGTATAACTACTACATATTACTTCACGTAACCTTATTTAATTATCTCTACCACTCATAAACTATTTTTATTTTAATTTCATACTTTCTAATAGATTTGTAGCTCTGTAATGGTCAATGTGCACGCGTGTCCGTACGTAGCTGTAGTACCTAAATGAGCGTACTTGTGGGAATGTCCGAGATGGATTATTTGCTTTTACATGGGCTTTTAAACGTCCGAATAGAATGCTTTACTATTATTTATAATTTTCTTACAATAAGTAGGTATAGTATGTAAAGGGAGTTTTTATATATTTATTTATGTTTTTATTTTTAGCTAATCGCTATATCTGTACTAAGTATACGTCTAATGCTTGCACTTGCACGTGCACTGTTAAACTGTTTGACACAACGTTTCCTTGGAGGCGAAGAAAGCTTCACGTAAATATAATCTGATACTAACGCACCGGTCTATTTCGGAAAGGTTGCGTGATGAGTTCCGGAACTTAACGCTGATTTTCATAGGCCGTTATAAAGGCGAGAAAATAAAAATAATTTATTCCCGTGATCACAGTCAAGCTAAACATATACAAAAAGTGAATCTATAAAAATACATCTAACAAAAAAACCTGTACGCTAACTTTAAAACTAGCACTTACTTACTTTAAATACACAATAACTCAGCTCCAACACAGCTATTTATAAAAATATCAATAAAGAAAAATTTTATGAAATATGACGTAAATAAAAGGCACTGAACGAGCAGTGCTTGCATAAAAAACCCTTTACACTTTCTTAACTGATACTTTAAGCCCCATAAAACTTTTCGAGCGTATTTCACATAAGTTTCACGTTCTACTATACAAAATTACAAAATGTGTTCACAAAATCATGAAAACTCTTATTTCTAATATGTTAAGGTAACTTATTGATCGTTTCTTTAAAATTTAAATGCAAATACTATAATATACTAGGCACTTGCAGTTATAAACATCAGTGAGTGTGTACTGCATCTTTATCTCGGATACTAGCGACCGCCTGTGGTTTTGCTCCTGTGTATTACAGTAAATTGTAAAATACTATTATATATTTTTTTCTTTTATTTCTATAGTGTAAAATTGAGTCGTGGTGCTTTCCTACTGTATGTTTCAAGATTATATATATATATATATATATATATATATATATATATATATATATATATATATATATATATATATATATATATATATATATATATATATATATATATATATGTATATGTATATATATATATGTTATTATGTACATTAAGTTTCCATAAAACACACTTCTATTTTTGTGTTCATTTTTGTGTAATAAATATTTAATTTTCTCCTAATGGGACCCGAAACCCACAACCAGTTGCGTTTACAGTCGCGCAGAGCAATTCTATACTACATACATATATAAGTAAAGATCAGTCGATAGTGTCCCGTAATAATACTAATGCGTAACCGTAAAATGACAGCAGATGGCAATTAGAGATAGTCTCAGTGCAAGCTTATAGTACAATGTGGAAAGCACTGTATTGTACTTATTGTAGTAGTATTCGATAAAATACATTTTAAAATTTGAATATAAACGTTAAATTTGAATTTTCGTTTTCAGAGTTCCCTGATTAGATTAGAAATCTGGTTTTGGGTACCGTTGCTAAATTAATTTTATTATTTTATTTATGTGTAAGTAATGCCTGCCTGGAATAAAAACTATTGTCCCTATTATTTATTATTTATGTGTAATATATTGAGAATATATTCATCTTATCCTAAAGATGTCTATGACATAGAAAAGAAGTCAATCAGCAGGTATTGTATGTAAAGGGAACAGATGTCCATCCGTTCCATGTCTCACTTTCCACCTTATTTTTGAACACATTGCGTACTAAGTTTTGAAACTCTACGCCGCCTTTCTATCTCAATTATCGAGATATACTCGATAATTGAGATAGAAATTGTTTCGTTTACATTCAAACTGTATGGAGCAGCGCCATACAGTTTCAGTGTATGGTGTTCTTATGTCATACATAATTAAGAATATTATATTCCTTTTAAAGCATTTTTAAATTTAAATGATTTTTACACCTAAAACTTTCATTGGACCTGCTATAGAATATATTGTCTAACCTTTTAAACTGCTATTTCACACTTAGGACTTATTTTTTTATAAGTTTAGTAAATAAATATAGAATATGTCCTTATTCATGTGTGTGACAAGATCTTATTGTTGCGGAACGCGTTAGATCGCTGCAACGATTGCGACAAATGCGGACACGTTCACCTTATCAGGATATCTTTGTTAATTCTTAACTATTAATGCATCTAGTTCATGTAAATGTTTAATAGAAAATTTAATATTTACAATCCGGTTTTACATAATAATGTATTTTTTCATTTAAATTGAGCAAATGTAAAAAATTTTACTAAGACACTCTGTGCTCAATGTTTCGCATCACTGTGGAAAGACAAATTGCGATGTTGAGTTCCTCCATTCAGGTTATATACTGTAACGCATTAGAATGTCTTGAAATTATTTTTTTTTTCCCTCCTTTATGCAGCATAAAGTCAAGTCGTCAAGGCACAGGAGAACAAGTGTGCTGTAAACGTGACAGCTAATGTGCACGGTCAACACGCAATGCTTCAGATTCGGCGGAAAGTAGAGAACGAAAACGTCTAAATGGGAACGGTCTTAACACTAGGTCCCCAGGTATTCTCTGCCTAACCTGAGTGCGGAAAACAGCGTGACGCTAAAATACGTACTCTAACTTAAAAAGCATTTAAAATTTAATTATAATGTAATTTAATATTGATATAAAATTACCCAGTAGTTAACGGTTTTATCACTCGCTCCATACATCATGTAGCTGTTTACCTCGGTGGCTTCATTAGTGAGAATATCTAGACTAAACAACTCTTTAATTTGCATTTATATCCATAAGTCAATTTAGTCGTGAGAACCAATTTTGATGAAATATGACTACGATAGTGGCATATACATACAACCGAGGCTTCCAAGCGTAATTAATAATAAATATGTGAATATATAATTAATTTATAGTAAAAAATACCTTATACGCACAAGGAAAACATGATGAAAGAAAGTAAGTAAAACGAAAAAGTAAGAAAGTCTGTAAATCTGTAATACTTTGTTTAAAGATTTTTTTTTAATTTTTCGTAATTTTTTTTAAATAAAAATATTCCAGCGTACTCAATAAGTTGTATTTATTACACTTAAAATTGTCTTAAAAATTATTAAGCCTTTGTTATTATTGAACGCATTACCTGACTGATACCTACTGGTTTTTGATTATAACTATAAACGTTTTTCTTTTTTCAATCAAGGCATAAATACTCATAGAAATAGAAAATAGTTATATATTTTACCAAAATGATTTTTTTAATAACGTTAAAACAGTCCAACGTTTGATCGTGTCAAAAAATTATTATTATAGCAAAGCTCATAATCTAAATAATTTTATTAGCATAGTGGTTGACAACGTAAAGTCATTAAATCTTAGAGTCATTATAGAGCACAGTGCTCTGCTACAGTTGCGCTTGCGCAGACTTAAGTTATACAAAGACAGCGTTTTTTAAATTAATTTTGAATTTGTTAAAAATATATATAGGTTAAAAATGGTATATTAAAAATGACGATTTCTACGAAATTCAACTTCAATATACATACTATAGTTAAGGGAATACCTACAATTCAATATATAACAACAAAAATATATGTATATTTTTATATATACGAATTTTTTGTTGCTTTTGTTGTACGTATCTCAAAAAACCTCAGCATTAATAGATTATCTAAACGTTACTTTCCTCCACCTTACTCTACTATACGAGAAAAGCATAAAAATATTTTTCTTTTTCTATAATTAGTTAGCAAAAGCCTGCGCTAATATCTTATACCACGCATCAACAAATACGTACCCCGAGGTCGGCTTCCACTTCTGTATTTCATAAGCGGATAATTATTACCTCTGACTACTTGTGAGGCTGTATCATCATTTACTTACGAGTATATTCGCTGTAGGCCACATGTGATTGATTTTATAACCATTATTAGTTATCTATTAGGTCCTGTTTGATGAAATTGATATGCGAAAGTTGTGCTATTTGAAGTTAAACTAACATTAAACGTAGTAAATTATATATATATATATATATATATATATATATATATATATATATATATATATATATATATATATATATATATATATATATATATATATATATATATATTATATATATATATATATATATATATATATATATATATATATATATATATATATATATATGATTTTGTGATTAACATTTGAATGTGCTTCTAAAACTACAGTTATAGGAGAAATTGTAAGAGACTCGAGCAATCGTAAAAGAAATTTTCTTTTTGTTTCTTACATGTTTTGGTTATCTCTCTTATTGTTTGTCTAAATAAAACGTAGAAGACAGCCGAACTTCAATTAACACATTTTAAACGACTTTGATAAAACAATTTTGTTTATTGATTCTAAATAGGCGCATATAAGAGAGCTTTAAAATATTTCAAATAATTAAAAAAACAATTCACGATTTACTAAAGACAACTAAACCAAGTATAGAAAATGATATCAAATAGAAAAAGATAAATAAATCATCCCTTAAACCTTAAATCGGCAATAACGTGCCCTTGTGTCAACAACATATTAGTGAATATTGGGTCGCTAATGTATCGTGATCTCCTACAGCCCTTCCATCACATACTAAAAAAGGAAATCAAAGAACATATGTATACCTTAAAAGGTCTATAAATTCTGGTCGCGTTAAGCCCTCAGATTTGTCGCGAGTAAATCACGCGAAAAATCCAACGTTAAACGTCTATATCCGCTTTTCACACATATTTTCGTTTCCCTCTCATGTGCTCACTTAACATGACGGTGTTTGCCCTTTTCCCCTTGTTGCTCGAGATAAAACAACAATTGTCAAAGCAAATTCAACCTTATTGTAAAATACTAACATACATTTTTCTTTAATATGTGACGAAATAGAAAAATGTACGTCGATTTTTTTCAGAAATAGCTGCATATTTCGATATTTTTCCAAAATAAACTTTATTTTTTATACAATAAAGTTTAGTTTTGAATGTACATATTAATTTTTTTACAGGCTTTTCCACGTAAGGGGAAGTTCGGGTGACATTGTGACACAGTGTATTGCACATTATTGGGTGATTGAATGGTATACTTAACTGGTTGAGCGACAACTTTGATAAGGTGCTTGTGTCGAGAGTGCGGGGCCTCCAAATTGTTTGATATGTTGCCGTGATTTAGTGGATTGTTTATTTATTTGATTTGATTTATATTTCATTTTACAAATGGAATTACATTTTCTAAAGTTTTATTTATCAGAATATTTAAAGTGTCTTGGAAAAATGACTTTTCACCTATATTTATACAAATATATCTCTATGCTACACAAAAAAATAGAGCACAATTTTAATGATGAAATAATTGATTCTGACTTCAAGCATTCAAGAGAATGAATAACGCAATGATCATTATCAAAGTGGCTAAATCGATCAAAATACTAATGTGCATATTTTGAACGAAATTTATATACTACTAGCACACGAGCGCGGTTTTGCTTGTATTTTATAAAAATATAATTTAATATTATAATAGTGTATTTAGTGAACATTTAAATAATTATTTGAGTATGTTTACTTATATTAGGTATAATTAGACACATCTCTGGAACGACCTACTCGCGGCAGTATTTCCAGGTCGATACGACATGGGTACTTTCAAAAAGCGCGTCTACCTCTACCGCAAAGGCCGGCAATGCACCTGTAGCTTCCCTGGTGTTACACGGGGCCGTGGGCGACGGTGATCACTCACCATCAGGTGACCCGTACGCTCGTTTGCCTTGTCTTTTCCATAAAAAAAAATATATAAATCGTATTCTGCTCTTTCATTGGAACGGAAATTAGCCCGGACAAACAAAAAAAGGGACAGAGACAAATATTAAACAGTAATATGGTTTTTAAAAAAAAAAATTTTTTTAATCACAGACAGGCACTCGAAAATTTTTAAGCACAGAACATTATAAATAATGAATGTTTTTTGCTATACCATAGAAGCCTTGTTTAAATATCTAGACAGTAAAAGCAAATACAACTGGCAAGACACATTTGATTAACACAAACAACAAGTGCAATTCTTGTTCTTCACATATATATCTATATGCAACTTTCTAAGCATTTCGTGTTACTATAATTGCTACAAGAACAATTTAATTTGGTATGCCTTCTACATATATATCGACGATGTAGAGTTGACAGGAACAAATTAACGCTCTCCAACAGCGTTATTGCTTAGTACGTGTTTGTTTTATAACTTTTGTTGTTTTACACATTATAGTGATAGTATCGATTTGTGGTTTTATCATAGTATAAAAAATGTAGATGAGTATGTCATTTTAAATCCTCTTGACGCAAGGGTACAGGTGTGTGACTGTAAACAATAGGTTGTGGGTTCGATCCCAACTCGAAAAATTTAAATATTAATTATTTTTATTATTTCGCTCTGGTAATATAGCAAAGCGCGGCGCTGAGTTCCGTCAATCAATATGAAATGCCTTAAATTCAGCGGACAGTACGGAATGGAACGGAGTATCTTAAAACTAAGTTCCCAAGTTTCTTCTGCCTACCCTGCCATGTGCTGGATACATCGTGAAGCGGAAAAAATATAAAAAGTATGTCATTAGAGTAGGATAATATAGAGACCGTCGTAGCACAGCGTCACACCTACTACCTGCAAAAGCTATACTTGTAAGTTCGATTCTCAATAACGGACCCGTTCAACATGTAACGTCTCAAAATTAGGATAGACTAAAAGGAGGGGAGTATCTTAGCACTAAAAAACTTTCTTCTAGTCCGGTACTAGCTGGATTTAATACTATTCTTTTATTTCATTTTTCATGCTGTATCCTACACATAGCAGGGTAGGTAGGTAGAGGGAACTCCAGAACGTGTTAACTTTTTTTCCATTAAGGTATTGCTTTTCGTCATTTCGAAATCTCTTACTCTAACTTGGCTACGTTACCATAGAAGCAGAGAAAAGATTAAATATTTCAATCCCTCAAGTTAGAATCGTACTCACACTTTTCGCGTTTACAGTCGCACGCTTGTGCGTGTACATATCTCTCTTACCATACAACCATTAACATCATAATAAGTGCTATTTTGTAAATAAATGTTATTATATACATATATACAATGCGTGATGAGAACAGAGTGAAGAACAAAACTATGTATATATAAATTAATTCTCCTACAAAATGACTATGAAACCAAAACATATTTCTATTAAATCAGTAGCAATCTCCCTAATCTTTATACAGCATTAACATAATCGAACGTATCAAATAAAAATGATATAAAGCTCTTAAGGCACTCTGTATAATAATATATAGATACATAACAAAAGGTCACATCATAATAATCTGTATACTACGTGACCGACCGAAATAGCCTCTTACCGTCTTATAATTTGAAATTTCTATTCTCCTGTCGTAACAAAATCATGCGCGTACGCATGCTTGGACCAAATTTTAAATTTGTTTTTTGTTTGTAATTTTCAATTTCAATAGCTCCAATGTGTGGTCTTCATTGCCTAAAGATAACAAAATTTACTCTAACGGTGAAACACTCAATGTCTTATTTTCTAAGTGACAGAATTTAACGCCGTATATAGCCTTCTTTCAAGGATATGAAAAAAGCTCAATCCAACGAGTTGTAATCGAAACCACAATTGTCACACTTGTAATTAAATGCTGAGTCACGATGGTCTCAAATCATAGCGCATGTTATATTAGCACAGTTATATTTTCAAATATAAGAACATGTTAATAGTGAGTGTATTTCTTACAATTATTTAATATTAACATTTGAATAACCTAAACTCTACAACAACTTTGACAGATTTTTAGGCAGAAATAGCCTAAAATTGTGTTTTCCTGAATCACGTGTATATTTCATCGAGTTGCGCCACTCAACATGCAATGCCTCAAATTCGGTGGAATATGTGTAACGGCAGTGGAACGGAGTGTCTTGACACTTGGTTCTTAAGTTCTCTCTTCTTACCCTGCCATGCGCGGGATACAGTGTGAAGGTGAATACGTTTATATTAAATACCAACCAAGTCTCAGTGCAAACCAACAAGTAAAATATTTCACGTTTCCTACAAAATCGGTTAAACAATACAAATGATCAAATTGAATAGAAATCTAATTAGTATTGAAACTGCAAATACGCGCAGAATTACAAAACCGCAACCATACACTCCACTCGTACATGCGAAATGTCAACATGTACATGTTGTTAGCACTAAGTAATTAGTTAAATCGTGGCTACGAACAATAGAAGTTAAACGGAACACTTTGATAGTAGATAGTCGATCTGGGTACTGCCTGAATTGTTTTAGTATATATATGTACATACATATTTACACCAGAGCGAAGAAATGAACATATTAAATATTTATATTAATATTTCATGTCTTCAAGTCAGAATCGAACTTACAACTTATCGCATTTATAGTCACAAACTTGTGCCCATTCGCCACGACGGGCCTCAGATATACATATATGGTTGTATATGTATGTACGAGTAGATACCTATATTATAATGAATATTTAAAAAGAGGTTAATAATAATAATTATAAATAGTTTATAACTATTTATTACTCAAAATAGGTATCGAACTGACAACCACCTCGTAGTCCACTCTATGACAATTTTGTCTCGATGGAAATTGAACCCATAATTATTATTGGGCTATTACTGTAACTATTGCGCCATGACAACCTTTATAATGCATAGAAGCATGCAAAGTATTTCAAATTAGAATTGGCCTATTGAATAGATAATTGAGATTGTGTGTTTAGTCCCATATTGGCGTATAGTGGCTTTTAAGTGTGTTCACGAATGAGGTCGTGAGGTCGTGAGTTGAGGTTGCTTTCTCCTTTTTTTGGAAGCTAAAATAAATTTGTGACAATTATTTTGTTCTCTTTTTTAAACTGTCTGCTCCTGTTTACGATTATTATTATGATTATTATGGATGATTTTTTCCTGATGTGAGTTACGTGGTAGCAGATTTAGATACGTGGTAGCAATTTTAGACTAAGCCCAATAGATCATTAAAAAAATATTATAAATTTCTTAGACTGAAATTAGGTGCGCAACTATGTTGCTCCATCGACTACGTCTAACTTATGTCTTCACAGTAACTCGCTTTTACTTTCCACCGCTTTTACTTCCCATCTAATCAATGTATTATTTAAATTGATGATTTAGCAACCGCCCTAGTCTATCCAGACCCAGTCTATACTAGACCCAGACCTAAGTAGTTCGAGATATAGCGGAAGTATAATACATGAACAGCTTCACAGCGAATTGCACATAGCTGTTAAGGCAAAGGGAACCTACAACGTACCTCAACGTACTCCGTTCAAATAAAAACACTTCCTTTCCCCGCATTCCGCTGAATTGTTAATGCAATGCGTGTTGAATGTCAAAACATAATTATATAAATTTTAAATTTAAATATTAAATATTTCATTCTACCGAATGGGAATCGAACCCAGAAACGTCGCTTTTACAGTCACACACATGCACCATCACGGCATCTCTGCTATATCCTATATTTAATTTAAAATATAAGTTGCTACACTTTAAAGGCCTCGATAATATACAATAGATACAAAACTATAAGTAAGAAACGGACGTGAGCGTCCAGAACTCTAAGCAACAGTGCATTACGATTATACGTCCAGTACATTGAATTTATACGAGAAATTTTATCTCCATGCTACAGTTATTATAGATTATTGTAAGGACAAAACAGATTACTACAATAATATGTTATTGTGCGACACAACTTATCTGTACCGTATTGTTTATTTGCGTGTGCATGACGATTTAGAGATTCAATATTCCATGCATAAAATTCTAGTGCGGTTCCAAGTGAGAGATGAAGCTAGCTTTTGTTTGACCTTGGAAGTAAAAGAAGATTTTTTTAATAATAACTTTGAAATTTGTGAGTCGGCAGCACTATTGGTTCAAATTGGGTATACTTGATTGAGTTTTCTGTTATCTTATCTTTATATGTGAAAAAGAAAGAAAATAAATGTCAAACAATAGTATATTTGTTTTTTCGGTGAGTATTGTAGGAACTTTTTTATATAAACAAAAAACCAATATTTTATTTATCAAGAAATAGGTGTGATTATGTTCACGTATCACGATGGGTAAATTTAAATTCAAATTCAAATATTTTATTCAAAATAAGAAGTTACAAGCTTCGTTTTTTGATCGTCAAATAATTTACCACCAGTTCACTAAAGTTACTGCCTCAGACCTGAGAAGAACCGGCGAAAGAAACTCAGCGGGACATGTCTTTTTTTTAATCAAATTTTACATCATATAATCAATTGTGACAATGATACATTTGAAATAGCCTGGAGCGAGCATTTTATTCCCAAGGCGTGTTATCATTTATGAAATCGTTAATTTGGTAATAACCTTTAACACACAAACGTCTTTTCACAACTTTTTTAAATTGTGAAATAGAAAATTCTCGGACGTTTTCTGGGATCCTATTGTAAAAGCGTACACCCTGACCCATAAAAGAATTACGGACTCGATTCAATCGAGTTACAGGTGCACTAAGATTAAACTTATTTCTAGTATTAATATTATGTATATCCCTTATCTTGGTAAATTCATTAATATTTTTCTTAACATACATAATATTTTCAAAAATGTATTGCGATGCAACGGTCATTATATTGATTTCTTTAAATTTTTCCCTTAAAGAATCTTTAGGGCTTAATTTATAGATTGCACGAATAGCTCGCTTCTGCAAGACGAAAATTGATTGAATACCGGCTGCATTACCCCAAAGTAAGATGCCGTAGGACATAATACTGTGAAAGTAGCTAAAATAAACGAGGCGAGCCGTTTCCACGTCTGTTAATGTTCTGATTTTTTAACCGCAAAGGCTGCTGAGCTAAGTCTATTCGCCAATCCATCGATATGAGGTCCCCACTGTAATTTAGAGTCAATGGTGATCCCGAGAAATACCGTTGAATCAACAGGATCTACGGCTTCACCATTCAAAAGTACATCGGCTTTCACAATTTTCGTGTTGGGTGTTCGGAATATAACACATTTGGTTTTTTTACTATTCAAAAGTAAATTATTTGCACTAAACCAATGTACTAATTTTGAGAGAGCATTGTTTACATCGTCATATATTTTTTGTCTTCTTTTCATTTTAAAAATTAGCGATGTATCATCTGCAAACAATACTATCTCATGGCTCCTTTCAACTAAATATGGTAGGTCATTTATATATATATTAAAAAGAGAAAAGGACCAAGAATAGACCCCTGTGGGACCCCCATACCGATTGAAGAACCAGGAGATTTTTTACCATTCACATCAACCTTCTGAATCCTATTAGTTAAATAAGAAGTCAGAAGATCGAGTGCACGTCCTCTTATGCCGTAATGGTGTAGCTTCATGACCAATGTCGAGTGCTGCACGCAATCAAATGCCTTCGACAAGTCACAAAACATGCCAAGAGCATCTTGCGATCCTTCCCATGCCTCATAAATACTCTTTAAGAGAGCTATACCAGCATCGGTAGTAGAGCGACCCTTAGTAAAACCATACTGTTTATTGTGCAAGAATTTATGGTAATTAAAATGTATTAATATTTGATTCAAAATAATTTTTTCAAAAATTTTACTAAATGATGGTAGTACCGATATAGGTCTAAAATTGTTAGGATCGGATGTACTACCCGATTTAAATATAGGTATGATTTTACTAACTTTCATTAGGACAGGAAACACACCATACTCTATACAATTATTAAATATATCAGCAAGATGAGGAGCAACAGCGTCTATTATAAAACTAATCAATTTGACAGAAATACCCCATAGATCTGATGTTTTCTTGATATCTATGGTCTTAAATGTTTTAACAATGTCTCTAGAGTTGATTGAGTGAAATTTAAAGTCTATATTACATTTGTCGACGCACTCCTTCAGCAATGATTCAGCGACAGTTGTGGAAGCTATAAGGGTTTTGGTTGTGGAAACTGGAATATCAGCAAAAAATTTTTCAAAAACACTAGCAACTTCTTGATCACAGCTGGTTACACCATTGTCAGTTTTTAATTTAAATTCATAATTGCATTTTTTTGTATTTCCAGTTTCACAATTTTTTATGTTCCATGTCATTTTAATTTTGTCAGAGGAATTTTTTATTTTGTTTCTTATATGTAAAGATTTTGCCATGGAACATACTTTTTTAAACAATTTCGAATAGTTTCGGACATAATTAATAAATGATTTACTGTGGTTATATGCTTTTTCATTATAAAGTTCATATAACCTTTGTCTACTCTTATGAATTCCCACAGTCGCCCAATCATTAAATGATAAGAAACTCCTGGATTTTACTGTTTTAGAAGTAAATACCGCATTAAACTCATTTTTTATAACATTAAAAAAATTCCCATATAATAAATTGGGTTTATCAGTAAATTGTATGTATTGGAGTTTTTCTATTGTATTTCTTCTAAACTTTTCTATACGACCAGTTGTCATCGGTACACAAACAATTTTGTTTTGTTTACATATTTTTTTTTTCAAAGTCAAAAGAAGCCAACTGACCGCAATGATCTGAGCTTAACATATTAATTATTGATTTTTCTCTTGGTAAAGAGTTTGTAAAAATATTATCAATACAAGTGGCGGTACAACTAGTTATTCTTGTTGGCTCATGAAATAAGTTAACTAGGTTAAATGAACTTAGTAAAGACCTGAATCTAGTACAAGTGGTGGAGTTCTCTAGTAAGTTAATATTAAAATCACCACATACAACTATAGATTTCTTAGATCCAGATAATTTTACAAGTACTTCTTCTAATACAGTTTCAAAGTGTTCATATAACCCAGTGGGAGGTCTGTACACACTTACAACAATGAAATGCTCAAGCTCAGCACAGACCATTTCAATAGTTTGCTCAACGGAGAGGCTCACAATATCTTTACGTTCTTTACATTTGTAAGATTTTTCCATAATTATTAAAGAGCCACCACGAATTGCTTTTTCTCTGCTGAACATACTAACTACTTGGTGATTTTTGAAATTGAAAATAGCCTCAGAGTTACGGAGCCAATGCTCTGTGATACAGAGTACATGAATTTTCTTACAATTTAAGAACAATTCAATTTCTAATTCTTTACTAAAAAATCCTTGTATGTTTTGATGCACCAAGTTTGTATCATTATCTGTACATAATGTATTTACATTTATATTATTATTAATTTTATTTTTACTGTTGGTAGGCATATTGCCAGAGATGGCCTCTTTTGTCTTTTTATCTAATTTAAATTAATTGAAAGGGATTCCAAACAAGTCAAATTACACTGTTCAATAGGAACATTGGTGTCTATAGCTACAGTATTGGCTAAAGTAGACAGTATATAATATGATAACATACTTGCTATCTGTCTTTTGTAAAAATAGGATAGGTCTAGTCTACAAATGTTTCAATTATAAAAAGTTAAAACATTCAAATTTCTAGTTCGACTGGACTTTATTATAGGTCATTATAGCACAGTAGTATGTTGATTGTACATGCGAGCGATGTTGCGCTGTTTGTGTATTCAAATACCGACCGGGGAAACTAATTATTTACAAATTGCAGCGTTTAGTTCTAATTATCTATATAATGATAAAAAAAAAATATTCAAAGCAATATCCACATCGAAAAACTTGTCATGTTCTACATTTCAATAAATGGTATTCTTGGCTTTTGTTCGTAATAAACAAGAAAAATGATCTACAGAATTACTTTCCTTATTCTAAAGCTATAAAGACTATTATTGTCTATGCGCTATATGCACATACCATGCCAGCGAAGGCTTAGAGCTTTCTCATATTTATGCATTTCCATATGTTGTATTTATGATAATGCTAGATATCTTAGAAATCGCTTACGTCCAGATAAAATGTCCTTTGACAATAAATTGACGATATGTTTGATATTGTCGTATTATGTTACAGATGTTGTGGCGTAAAATAAGATATTATATTTATAATGACTAGCTTTTGCCAGCGGCTTCGCCCGCTCGTTTGTGGCTTGAAGTAATGAAACGAATATATAATCTACTGCAATGTAAAAAAAAAACTATTTCGTCTAGTAGTTCCTGAGATTAGCGCGCTTAACCAAGCATACTCGTTAACTATAAAATATTAATATATGTATATTTTTGAGGTCTGTCGTGTCGCAGCGGCACAAGCGTGTGACTGTAACCGACAGGTTCTGGGTTCGATCCCCAGTTGAGAAAATGAAATGTTTAATATTTTTAATTTAAATATTTAATGTTTCATTTCTTCGCTCTGGTAATAAGGCAAAGCGCGGCGTTGAGTTCCACCACTCAACACGCAATGCCTCAAATTCTGCGGAAAGTGGAATTGGAACAGAGTATCCTAACACTAGGTTCCCGAGTTCCCTCTGCCTACCCTGCCTCGAGCGGGATACAGCGTGAAGCTGAGAAAAGAGAGAGTGAGAGAGAATGTATATTATTATCTTGAAGGAGCTCTGAGTGTGTAGGCGATAGTTAATGCATATTTTGTAAGGATCCTATGAGTCTGCTCGTTGACAAACGTATGTAAGTTATAGGGATTTCTGCGCAAAATTGATAAAACACGATGGGTAAGAAAAACTAATTAAATTTAATTTATATGTTTTGTAACTATAACATCATTTTATATTTCGGGTATGGCGTGGGAAAAATGTAATCATATGCTTTGAAATTGCGCCAAACTGGCTTTAATTTTTTTTATTAATAAATAATAACGATGCTTGTCGTGGCGCAGCGGCACAAGCGTGTGACTGTAATGGTTGTGGATACGATCTCCACTCGGGGAAACGAAATATTTAATATTTTCACGAGTCAGGGTAAATTGAAAATATCAAATATAACATTTCTTCGACTGGGGATCAAACCCCGAACCTGTCGGTTACAGTCACACGCTTGTGCCACTACGCCACGACAGGCCTTCAATTTAAATATTTAATGTTTTCATTTCTTCGTCCTGGTACAAGGCAAAACGCGGCGTTGAGTTCCGCCACTCAACACACAATGCCTTAAATTAGGCAGAAAGTGGGGAACGGAAGTGGAACGGGGTGTCTTAACACTAGGCTCCCAAATTCTCTCTGTCTACCTTGCATTGTGCGGGATACAGCGTGAAGCTAGTGATAATAACGACAAAAAACTTAAAGTAGAGTGCAGGTAAAAACACACAAGATTAAAAAGACATTGTATTGATTAAGCCGCTCACATAATAAAAAATTGCATAATAAGATAATCCTACTAACATATTAACGTGAAAGTTTGAAAGTAGCAATGCATGTTACACAATTAAGCAAAAAACGAAATGGCTTCGGGGGAAATTTAAAATGTAGATACGATTAAAATCTATATATAACATTGATCTGGATCATATTCAATGATTTTTGAGGCTTGTTTTGTTTTCTTTTTATTTCTCTTTTATAAATAGGACTTGTACTTAACTGTAGTGAAACTAAATTTGAACCACTTACAAAGATTTCATCATAATACATCTTATAATAAAAATGCGACAAGTAATAGGTTCGGTTATAGGTTCGATCGGTTCGACCTTCCGTACGGATCGATTCGGTTCGATTCATCACTCGAGAAAATGAAATATTTCATATTTTAAAATTAAATATTTAAAGCTTTCATTTCTTTGCTGTTGTTAACAAGGCACAGCGCGGCGTTGAGTTCCGCCACTCAACACGCAATGGCCAAAATTTGTCTGAAAGTGAGGAAAGGAACGAAGTATCTTAACACCAAGTTCGCTATCTCTGTCTACCTACCATCGTTCAGGACCAGCGCGAAGCTGATAAAAAAAACCCATAATATGATATTATCGAGATAGTCTGACAATAACGCCAGGACAGTGACACTCTACAGAGGTTACTAGTAGACGTTTAACTGCGACCACAATCGAGGTCACCTTTTGAAGTGTGTTTTGTTGTTTTAATTATACTCGTATAGCTTATTTATATATAAGAGTGAGAAGTGAGATATACAGAGACAAAAGTAAAAAATGGAGAATATTTTTTTTTATTTTTATAAATAAAATATATTATTATCTTATATTAATCAAAAAAAAAGTGAACCACAGACACTATAACTAGAATGTAACATTAGTTAATTGGTGAATAATTTTGTACCACCCACTGTAGTCCGGTAATTGCCGCAGTCAACATTGCATAACTTGTGGGTTTAATTAATTTCTGAATTAATTATCGTATTTAAGTCATAGAATAATTCCTGATAACTGTAATAATTGATTTATTTCACGTTTGTATATACATACGTATATACTTACGGGGTTTACCGCATTACAGAATTAGCAGAAAGAATGTGATATTAAATCTTTTATTCATCTTTAAATATCATCGTTAAATATAGCACGTCGCTGAATTCCACCACTCTACACGCAATGCCACAAATTCAATGGAAAGTGGGGAACAAAACGGAGTGTCTTAATTTTATGTTCCCAAATTCACTCAGCCTACTCTGCTATGTGCGATTGCGCGAAAGAAAACAAACTTAACTTAACTTTTTGTCCCACTTCAAGACATTATCTATTGTCTAGCGAAATTTATCACGTGATATATATATATATATATATATATATATATATATATATATATATATATATATATATATATATATATATATATATATATATATATATATATACATATATATATATATATATATATATATATATATATATATATATATATATATATATATATATATATATATATATATATATATATATATTTCGCTAGACAATAGGTAATGTCTTGAAGTGGGACAAAAAGCGGCGAACAGAGTGTCTTAAAAGTAACTTTTTTCATCCTGTTACATGCAGGATACAGTGTGAAACCCAAATGAAGGATACATTTATATAAATATAACCCATACAAGAAATATACTTACATATTAAAATACTCTACCGTTATTCAATATATTCATAAATCTAATGTATAATGTAAAGTATACTAAGAAATGCATATCAGTTCGTGACATAAAACAGCTTTAAGTTCTCGTTGTAAATAATAAAAGGACGTGTGTATTTACAATGTCAAGATATGTTGCAATAGACCGCGATATGCCGCTGTACTTGGCGACAAATTGTTGCGTTGCGTTTCGAACGTACCGGGGAACAAAACGCTGCGGGAACACGAGTGAGTTATGACCGTGGTTTTAGTTTGGTTAGGAAGAGTCTCTATATAGCATATTTTGCATAATTATTTTCATATTAGATATCACACATTTTTTATATGTAATAGCACTATAGAGGCCTTCGTACTGTATGGGCAAAGTGAAACTGTACTCGACAGGTTATGGGTTCAATTTCCACTTGAAGAAAGTGGAAATTGAACCCTGAGAAGTATATAATATTTTCAATTATTCATTTCTTCGCTCTGGTAAAAAAGCAATGCTCGTCATTGAGTGCCTCAAATTTGACGGAAAGTGGGGAACGGAACGGAGTATATATAAATATTAGTACTGAATCCTGGGTTACAATATTCCGTTTTCCATTTACAGTAAAATATTGCGTTGTTGTATATAATCATACGCTGTGTTGTAATTATTATTGTATTTAACAATACTACAATTTTATCATTCGATTTAAAAAAAAACAATATGTGTATATGAATAATATCGGCGGAAAGTGGAGAACGGAAGAGGAACAGAGTGTCTTAACACTGGGTTCCCAAGTTCCCTCTGCCTACCCTACCATGTGCGGGATACAGCGTGAAACTAAGGAGTACAGTAGTTTATATGAATATATATACACATATTGATACACATATGAATGTAGTCATAAAATCCCCAGTGAACATCAACCTTAGTCAACCTCATCAACCTTGGTATTAAGGCAAAGCGCGGCGTTAAGTTCCGCCACTCAACACGCAATGCCTCAAACTCGGCGGAAAGTGGGGAACGGAAGTGGAACGGAGTGTCTTAACACTAGGTTTCACTTCCGTTCCCTCTGCCTACCCTGCCTAGTGCGGGATACAGCGTGAAGCTGAAAAAAAAAAAAAAAAACACCCACCTTAGCGTTATCGGCATCACTATTTGCAAATAAGGGTTCGTTAATTTGTATGCTATTTTGGGGACCATTGAATTGTAGCGATAATGTTTGTAAGCTACTATATTTATGGAGTTTACTGGGTCATGATTACTGGTTTGGTAATTACCGTTGTATCGTAGGTAAAGTTAGTTCTTTGGATTTGACTAGGAAATGTGGCGGTTAAAATAAAACTGTGTATATTATGTTTGAGACATTGTAGTAGAAATAGAAAAAAGTTAATCGACTACGAAATTTTGTACTAAATATATGTTTTTACTGTTTTTTTTTTTAAGTTAGGACAAAACATAATAAGCTTAAATTTAAAAAGCGTATAAAAATTTTGAACGAAGCAGGATTTGAACCCGCGCCTCTGGAAAATCGTTCCAGCACTCTTACCAACTAAGCCATTCGTTCAGCTTAGTTGGTCAAAGCGCTGGAACGGTTTTTCAGAATTTTTATACGCTTCTTTAAATTTAAGTTTAGTAAAAATATGTTTTTTTTATAACGTAGAGATCTTATATAAAGATACATGGCAGTGGGACAGATTACACCACGCCTCTCTCGCATAATTTTGTCGTAATAATGAGTTAATTGATTTTATGCCTTTAATTTTGTTTATAGTAACTTTTTTTATAGTAAATTAGTAGGTCTTATTTTTTAGAAAACTCAAAATGACTTGAAAGAAAATGATGTATTGACACCAATTGCCTTGTTGTTGATTGAAGAAATGAAGATATTAAATCTTTCATTTGAAAATATTAAATATTTCACTTCTTATTTCGGATCGAACCCAAAGCTGTCGTTTAGTCATAACCTGGTGCCTCTGTGCCAGGCTTCTTTTTTTATGAAACGAGCTACAATAACTTTGACACGGCAAAAGTACGGGTTGAGGGTATTTGCGTAACTTTTTATTTAGTTCATATAAAAACTTGATTTTTTCGTTAATCTTAGGGAACGTAGATCTAAATATTTGAGAGTAATATCAGCTTGACCATTACGCGATTTTTAGATACATAATTAAATAGACTGACTACAAAACCTATGAAATGAAAGTGTACTTTTTCTTCATTTGAAGTTCGGAACACAAAAAAAATATATTAGAAATTTTACAAATATCAAAATGATACCGTGTATATAAATAGAAACCACCTCATTGATCATTCACATGCAGCTACTAAGTATGCAAAAGATTTAATCGCCTTTTATCGACTCATACAAGATCTTAGATGCAATCTGGCTTGTCACTACGCTACCAATGGTTAGCTAATGATATTGATTCTACAAATTATTCTGCACGAATTATAAATATTTTTCATTTCTTCGTAGGTATTTTGTTGTATGAATTAGATAGAAATAATATATCTTAGTAAGACAGTTTGTTTTCAAGTTTTAGCTAATTGATTTTTTTATATATTGACTAATGTTAAGGCCAGGGTGGCCCTAACATTTGTCATACCTTTTTTAACTATTTTAACTACACAACAACTTTACCTCTTTTAACTACACAAGAATAGCATCTCATATTACTATAAATGTATCCTTTTCCCTTATCATGTGTTTAAAGGTCTATCATCAGCTATAGCTTTTACATTTTTTCATAAATCACTTATTGGGTGAAATTATGCGTTGTTGAGCGTATATAGACGGATATTAATAAGTTTTCTATTATTTACTTGTAATCTGTCTGATTTTCTAATAATCAACGGTACAATGCTTATGTTACAGGAAGCTTTTGCCACTGTAAATGCTATAAAAACTCTTCAAAGGAAAAAAGGAAAGGTGGAGAACAAATTACAATAAGTGCCTTCTGTCTCCTTGCTATTTCTAGGATACAGCGAAAAATTTTAACAAATTATTGAGCTTTAAAATCCACAACATATCACCCAAATTAATCAATTGAAAATGCAAATTAACCAATTGGAAATGAAAATTAATCAATTGGAAATGAAAATTAACCAATTGGAAATGAAAATAAATCAATTAAAAATGCAAATTAATCAATTAACAAACCAAAAACTGTTTTTAAATTATTTTTTAACCAAAATTTTTTCTACCATTTCAATTTGAATCAGCCGACTACCGTACACTATAAATGATGATACTTAATCAAGTAGCCTATGTCTATAGAACATGCTTCACTTTGATCAATACACGGTCATTTGTTACCATTCAGGCTTCTAACACGCCTATTCATTTCTATGTAATTTATACTTACGAGTAGGTCTATAATTAGATTCTTACACGTCTGTAAGTAATTATTTTCTTAATCACCTGGTTGCTAATATATACTTAGTTTTTGTGATTTTTAGTATAAACCCGATAGTGAAATTAACACTGCGATAAATAACTGATATTTAATGCACTCACGCATCTATTGTGTAGGAAGTAGGAAGATATGAAATATTAAGATTAAAGGTCAGGACTAGCGTACGACTGTAAACTCGTGAGATTGTGTGCTCAATCCCCATCAGGAAATGAAGTATTTAATATTTTCATTTCTTTGCTTTGGTAACAAGGCAAAACGCGGCGCTGAGTTCCGCCACTACACGAATACACAATGTATCAAATTCTTCAGAAAGTGGGAAGGGGAACGGAGTGTCTTACAACTACGTTCCAAATTTTCTTCTGAATTCCCCGCCATGTGCGGCATATCGTGTAAAGCTAAATTATTAACATGTGCCAATTAGTAATCTTTTTTTTTAAATTGTCATTTATGTTATTTCAAAACTATTTTAATGGTGGCTATTCATTGCAACTTTAGGCAAAATTCTTTTAGAATATATGGTACGTCACTCTCATTAATTTTAATTTCGATACAAGGCAAAGTCGCAGGTAAAAGCTTGTATATATTATACTCGTCTCATTTTCTGTTATAATAATAATTTTGGCTAGAACCCAAAATTATACAAATAATAGAGTAATCCGTTTACTATTTTTAAATAACCAAGTATAAAAAAATAACTTTCGCTCCAATAATAAATATTTAGAAAGCTCGCTCAAAGCTTAATCCTTCACCTATCCTACATATTTGACCGCTACTTAAATGTTCTATAACTTATGAGATATTTTTAATCTTACCATGTCCGTTCTCTATAAACATTTAAAGACAATGCTATGTAACTGTCAGCTTAATGGGCGCGTATGGATAATAATAAAGTAGGTATAAAGCGTTTGATAAAGCTTTTATGCGGGATAGTTGTGTGATCGATTGTGGGAATACCTGAGATGATGACAGTGGCTTGGGCTATAGCTAGTTAACGTTAGATAGTATCTATATCCTTGATCGTTACGTTATTAGTATCAAGTTTGTTGTTGGTAATGTGTATGTTTGTAGCTTTTTGCTATGTACATATAGAAATAAGTCATATTTTATGATATTGGAAAGTAAAAATGTACTGTTATGATAATTAAATCTAATTTAGTAGGAGATAATTTTATAACGTTGCTTTATGTTAAGATGACGGATGGTTGCACAACATTTTTATAGTAAAAATATAATGTATTGGATAAATCCTAAAAATGGTCCACCAGCTTAATAATGTATTTAAAATTTGACTTAATTTTAGCTATTTAATATTTGTAAAAACCTTATTCAATATAATGATAAAAAAAAAACTTATTACAACAGTGCAAAATCGCGACACAGAGCTACCACAAAAAACCATATCAACCGTATAATCTAATATCTGTAAGAAATACAACGTTATAATTTCTAATATATTCATCTTCAATTACATGCTTAGGTCGCTGGCTAGTTTTAATGTCAGCTTCAAGTTTCAAGGTAATCTCGCTATCTTATTAGTGCCGTCTCATAATATATTATGCTGGTGGCATATATTACAATTCACGTCTCATATAAACGTCATTAGAATTAGTGCGCTAAACGACGTGTGCGGTCCGTGGCTAGAGAGGTATCAGTGGTCCAAGTGATGAGATAGTTCAGATTTTAATGATCTTCAATTCAGTATAAATAATTTTATATTATTGTTTTGACTATGGATTTAATTAAAATAATGTTTTTGTTACTTATTAAAAAAATGAATGTAGCATGTTTTGAATCTGGAAATCTTCCAAGATGTGATTGGTTGATTTTCTTTCCTAAGTGTGGAATAACACTTTAAAAATAATAAAAATGATATTTATGTTTAAAATGTTTAGGTTTCGCCAATTAAATAAGACACAGAGCTCTATTGCTGTTAATCTAAAATATAATGAAAAAAATATTCATAAATATATCCATTATAATTTCTTTAGACTGCGTAATGCAGAAGATATGTGAAAATAACGAAATTTTACCAAAATTCACGACTTCTTCCAAATGGAGGTAGCTAGAGAAAGAAGTGCCAAACGCTAGACTCTCCAAACCTTTGTTATCGCCTCTCAAGCATATTTCATACCCTCATTTAAATATTTAATATTTTCATTTATTCGCTCGGGTAACAAGGCAAAGCTTGGCGTTGAGTTCCGCCAATCAACAAGCAATGCCTCAAACGGCCAAAACTGGGGAACGGAACAAAATTTCTTAACAAGGTTCCCAAGTTCCCTCTACCTACCCTACCATGTGCGGGATACAGCCTGAGTAAGTTATAACTATAGAGAAATCTTGATTACTAAACAATAATCGTTTACTTTCACAATGTGGACCACACACCAAGTATCAAAAAGTCACGAAATAGAAACGTGTGTGGTGCACTTAATGTCCTCTTAGCTCCGTATGAGCAATTGTTGAGCGGTCTGACTCCACGTTACCGGATTCTGCTGTAACCAGTAGCGATAAGAGATGAAATCATGAGTAAAAAACTGCATTACGTTAGTTTTGTTGAAACTTTTAAGTTTGTGAAGTAGATTTTTGTTATATTTATTATAATTAATCTTAAAGTTGGGTCGCAAATAGAATTTTATTTTAACTTCGTATGTATGTATATGTATTCTGCATATTGCAAAATAGAGAAATAAAACTAGTGTTAAGGCACTCCGTTCCCATTAAAACACTTCCATTTAGCACTTTCTGCAGAGTTTTGGAGGCAATGCGTTGCGGAACTCAACGCCGTGCTTTTGCCTGTCACCAGAACGAAGAAATAAATTACCATATAGAATAGTTTACCATATTTCGTTTCTTTTATTATAAGAATATTAACCTATATTCAATGTTATAACCAATGAGATGTTTTTTTTATGATTTTATTTTTTGTTCTGTACATTTTTTATTATTATATAAAAGTACACGCATTAGTGACATTTTTTAGTATGTATTTTAATTATCTTTTAATATTTGCATGTATCTTAGGTAAAATACGTTAAGTTTAACCATAAATATTAAAATTGAATTTATTTTCTTTAATTTTTATACAATTGTTATACATGGAAGTTAAAAAAAATATCAAAGTTAGTTTAGAGTGGTTTGAAATTATGAGACAAATTTACGGTCGACGAAAAGAGTCAAAATAAAACGTAACAAAAATACTTAAAATTGTTTTTTTAATTATAAGTCAATGAAAATAAATTTAACCAATAGATTTTAATATTGAAGTAATTAAAACAAACTTAAAATATATATATTGAAATAGATGTAAAAAATGATACCAAAATTCATACTATAATTCGTATACAGCAGCTTTTGTGCTAAACATAACTTTCCTCCTCACTTTACCGTCCAATTTTCGAGACGTGTTGAGTAGCGTAACTCAACGCCGTGATTTGTCTAGTACAAGCGAAGCGAGGAAATGAAAAAAACAATTCAAATCAATATTCGATTGGAAATCGAACCCACAACCGCTGCATTTACGACGGTCTGACGTTAATGATTAATTTATTTATCACAGTTTAAATGGTACTATAAAACAACTAAGTATAATAAGTAACATACACATATTCCCATAACACAAATTCAATTCACATTCCACTACATTATCTTCCCTCAAAGGCCTATATTAAGCAGTATTTCCACGTACCATGTCAACAAAATAACCCTTGCCAAATAAACGAGTTGTCAAAATACGAAATAAACTCAATTTTCCTCTAGAACGGTGCAAAATCTCGTTCCCGTGAGCGTAACGTAACGTGCTCACATCGTACCGGGGTATACGTATGGCTTGTCGTATGGAAGCAACAGGTGGCTGCCCGTAGGGTTAAGCGGTTGAACTGCTTATGTTAACGTATGCTCTTCTTGTTTTATTTTTTCGTTTTATTTAAGGTTTATTAAAAGGTTATTGAATAAATAATGTATTGCTGAGGACGTTTCGACACGGTGCCTCAGTATTAGATAATAGGTTCAATTTCTGCTTAAATATTTTAATTTTTTTAATTTTCTTGCTTTAAATTTGCTTTAAAGCGTCGAGCTGAGTTACGTCACTCTACAGATTGCCTTTATTTAATTGTCATCATTTTGTGATTTTTTTTTGTCGTCGTAAGAAGAATAGACGTGAAGTGGGCAGCGCAGTGTCTTAACACTAGGATAAATATTTCTAAGCATATGACTTCCTTGATAAATATTTCTAAGCATATGACTTTTATTAAAATATTGCTCTATTGACTATAGTGCCGTGGAAGAAACACACACACAATATCTTTATAAAAGGTGAAAAAGAGAACGGAGTATAAAAACACTATCTTTCCTAATTGTTCTCCTTTATGATCATACATTAAAATTAAAAAAAAAAACAATTTATTAAAAAAATCTCAAGTAGAGTATCATTCACAGAAATAAATACGGAAGCATTACGAGGAAAATGTTTTCTCATATGGTGGAAAATCCTGAGGCTAATGCGTGTTAGGGCCCATGCCGGGGAATTTATGTCGTACTTTTGTTTTACGAGCTCTTTGAATAAATTTCATAATAAAGCCACAGACGGGTTAGTTGTTTGCGAATTGTTTTTGTAGTGTATATTATTAAGTGTAGTGCAGTTTAGTAGTTTATTAGTGGAACTGAAGTTGTAGGATCGATTCCTACTCGGGGAATGAAATATTGTAACCCTCTCGTACTGGTAATATTAAAGACAAAGTGCAGTGTTAAACTCTGCCTTTAATCATACAATATATCGACAATTAAACAACAAAAAAAATATTAGAAGATAGTGTTTAACACTAGACTATGCCAGGATACTTAGACATTCAGGATACAGCATAAGCATTTGAAGATATATTACTTTTATTTCAATATTTAAGTGTTGTTCTTTACAAAAAAAGTACACAGATTTCAGCAATCTTTAAAAAATCTTTTCACGTAGCAAAGATTAAAGGCAATGTAGACACTTGCTATGTATGATAAAAATATATCAACAACAAGATTATTTTAAATAATGGTTTCGTTTCTTTTTATTGATAATTTTTTTATTCAAATTTTTACGTATAGTTGTTTTAGCCTATAGTTATAGGCTGTTTTGTTAAAAGGGACGCCAATGAATAAAGTTTTTATGTTTGTATGCAGGTATACTGTATAATAACTTAATAAAAAATCTCTAAAATTAATGTTTGCTTATTTAGTAATTTAACACATTAAATATTGTAATATATATAACTTTGTATTATAATATAAAAAAAATACAGAACATTATAAATTAAGTAGTACTAATTGGCTACCCCTTTACTCTAATCATACTCTTCTCGCAGTTGATTTATAAAACAAAATTGTCTACGAAATTTGTTAACAGCGTGAATCATGACACACATTAGGGTAATCTCATGGGATTCCCGACCGTGTAACACATTATCAGTATTACTTTAAGTGATATGTTGGGGTAGGGGAGATGCTATCTATGTTTGTATTGAAAATTGAATTTTTACTATAAGGAAAAATAAATAATTTTATACAATTTTGTTTGTCTATCTCCCTTAGCGATGTCTAAAAGCGGCATTTCGGCGGAAAGTCTGGAACGAAACGGAGTGTCTTAACACTAGGTTTCCAAGTTTCCTTTGCCTACCAGACTGATACTGATTCAGCGTCAGCTTCACGCTACGTAAGTTTATAAATTATTTTTTTTAGCTTCACGCTGTATCCCGCTCGAGGCAGGGTAGGCAAGGGGAACCCGGCAAACTAGAGTTAAGACACTCCGTTCCACTTCCGTTCCCCACTTTCCGCCGAATTTGAGGCATTGCCTTATTACCAGAGCGAAGAAATGAAACATTAAATATTATTAATTTTTACAATTTAAATTGAAAATATTAAATATTTCATTTCCTCGACTGGGGATCGAACCCAGAACCGGTCGGTTACAGTCACACGCTTGTGCCGCTGCGCCACGACAGGCCTCTAGTTTATAATTTTATCAATACTTATAATAAATCTGAACCTAATCAATATCTATACATTTTGGCAACTTTTCTTCGGCATTTGGTGTTTGTTTTATTTAAATTTTGAATATTAGGTTCGACAAAATGACGTACTTTTATTAGTGTAATAGGGGCCAAATTGATTTTTATTTTTTTTGTCTATTTGTGTGTGCGTTTGTATGCACTAATCTTGGAAACATCTATTCAGATTTAAATCCAGTTTTCATTATTATATTTTAGCAAACTTCCTTCAACATTTAGAATAAAAAAGTTACGGTAAAATTTCGATCGAAAAAATTGCTACATTTTTTCTAATATTTAAGGTGAATTTTAGTTCTCAAGGTATCATATTATAAGAACAAAAAAGTAATTGAGATCACTGAATAAAATTATGTAAATTAAGTAAATTAAGTTAGTTATTTTACTATAAGCAGTGGTTTTGGGTTCATATATATTTCAAGGTAATCTTTAACGTGTAACAGATTCTAAGTGTTTGTTCGCTTAACTCAGCTTCGTTTTTTCAGATCAGATCAGATCCTAAGTGTTTCTTCAGTTAACGTAGCTTTAATTTAGTTTCATGCAGTTTTCCTAGCGGGTTAGGCAGAGGAACCGGAGCGCCAAGTGCTACCTCTTTTCCCTCATCCACTGCCATCAACCTCTTCATATATATCCTCCGCGAGGGTCGCTTTCTGGTCCGGAGGGAGTTAAGATGTAGGCGTGCTATCATCATCTAGATTGGTAAGTGTTAGCGGCGCATACGCCAGTATTCTCAGCTTCATTGTGTGACCTCGTGGAGATTGGGAGAGTGTCAGGGACTAGGTAGTGTTAGAGGGAATGAAAAACGAACGGATGGGGTAGAACTGCGCGTAGAGCTTACGAAGGTCTGCTAGGCAACTATGGTGACAAGAGAATGACAAGAGAAAATAATTGGTTTGTGATAACCACGATATTTTTACTACGAACAAAATCACA
The DNA here is from genome assembly GCA_019049475.1 of Eueides isabella. Lineage (NCBI taxonomy): Eukaryota > Metazoa > Arthropoda > Insecta > Lepidoptera > Nymphalidae > Eueides > Eueides isabella. The sequence goes on from CM032399.1 coordinate 10,172,852, forward strand.
TGTACACATAGGAGCGAACGGAAGAGAAAAGTATGATTGATCTAATATAATATTGTGATATAGTGGAGAAGCAGTTGTGACCCAGTGGTACAGCGTGTGACTGTAGACGTGTCTCCCTAGCGATTCTGTACGGAAAAGTAAAATCATTTCCTTGCTCTTTCAAAGCATTAAATATTTACTTTTCTCGAGTGAGAATCGACCCCATAATCTGTCCCTTTTACAGTACATACATTCTCTACTCTGTGCCACGACAGGCATAAAAAAAAACAATTATATTATTTATTATATTGTGAAAACGCTAAAATTTGCCGTGTGATTCCGGCTTAGAATAGGATCACCCTGGTACTGATGGTGTCGTAAGAGGCGACTAAAGTGCGTGTGGCAGAGTCACGTTGCCAGTAATGGCAACACGCATGGGCAGTCTCGACCGGATTGTTACCACCCCCGGCATTTAAGACCGGCGTTAAGTAGTGGCTTTGGCCACTGCGTTTCGCAATAGGTAATGCCGGGCCCCGGTGCCCTTCCACCTTAAAAGACGGCAACGCTCCTGTAGCTCCTCTGGAGTTACACGGGGTCGTGGGCGACGGTGATCACTTATCATCAGGTGACCCGTGCGCTCGTTTGCCGTCTCTTCCATAAAATATGTACAACTCATTTTCTCATTAGAGGCGGAAAATTAATAGAAAAACATATCATTTAAAATACACTTCGGCATGAAAATCTTAATTGAGACGTAAAAAAATATATATATAAATTTAAATACGATGTATAAGCCAGTATAAAAATAAATTTTATACAAATGAGAAAATACGTGACCCATATTTTAATTCTAAAAGTGAGTGTTTAAAAACTTACATAAAAAAAAATATGAAAGTTCTCTTTCATAAACTTTGTATCTTTGACTCTACAAATTCAAGATAAGTTAACAAAACGGAGTGTCTTGACACTAAGTTACTGCCGCATACCCTACTAATGCAGGATACATCGTAAAAACGAAAAAAAGTTTCAAACAGTTTAGTAAGATATCATGGATTCATTGTAACAATCTGTAGTGATAATGGGAGTGCTCTTCTTAGCAACTCAATGGCAACTAGAACATAATAAGGTAAATAAAGCTCGAAAAGTATAGGTGTATATTTCTGTAGTACATCAATTCAACACCCGCCACAGTCATGTTTATTACCTAGAACTACATATATTCTTAGATTTTAGTCCCTGAGGCCTAATCTTGTATGTTCCATGTGAACCAGATTTTGGATAAGTATATAAGTATATAGAATATTTAATTATTCGGTTATTTCAAGAGAAAAGTCAAAGTCAAGTCAAGAGAAAAGTCAAAGTTAGTTCTCCAGCACCTGACACTCAGTCTCTGTGAAATTAACGAAAAGGAAGTACTGATTTTTGTTTACTTAAGTCGCAAGTTACAAAATAATAAAAAGACGGTGACATATTAAAAATATTATCACACTGTACGTGTCATCTTGAAAACCTTTTAGAAAAAATATAATTTCATATTCGGAATTTTTAAAACGCGAGCATAATAAGTACACGAGGCGAGTGTCAGGCGCATCTGAATGGACTATGGAGGCACATTAACGCCGCATTCATCAACCGACTAATGACACGTCCGCACGTCATAGTTGTTGTATGGTCCAAATTGTAGATATGAGCGAGTTTTCTTTGTAGAAATTTTAAAATCAAAGAATCTTTATATATTTTTTAATACTTACTTACATTTATTTAATAGTTAAATATATTCACTATTAGTGAATACGCTGTTACTAAATAAAATTTGATTATTCTGAAATTTTAAGTTTTGATAACACCTGATATCGTTGCTATATAAATGTTAGAGGCCTGCCGTGGCGCAGGGGCGCAAGCTTGTGACTGTAGGCGTTGTCGGTTTGATTTACACACGAGGAAATAAAATATTTTATATTTTTCATTTCTTTACGTAATAAAGTAAAGCGCGGTGTTGAGTTCCGCCATTCACCACGCAAAATCTCCAATTCCTTAGAAAGACAGAGTCCAAAGTGATTCTAAAAACAATCACTTCAGCCTATAGCTTGAAACGTTTACAGCCATAACAGATGAGAATATTAAAACATTACATATTTTCCTTTCTTCATTTCACCGTCGACGCTTTCAGTGGATTTGCAGATATTTCTGAACAGCATAAGTGTTACGTGCGTTCCACTTTTTTTATTTTTTTTTCGAATTTATTTTATTTAATACATTGAATATTTTAAAATTATCTTTTCTCAATTATAACTTTGGCTTAAAGATGAGAATTTTGTTTTACAATTTACATTCTATTTTAAATAAACCTACTTAATTAGGCGCTCCAGATACAGATTACAATAGACGACAGACAGGTTTGTTTTTCTCTGGAAACTCGGGATATGTGGATAGCCTATATATACCACATATTTCCCAACGACAACAACAATTTCAAAAAAAACCTCAGCTTTATGCTGTATCCCGCACATTGCAGGGTAGGCAGACAAAACTTGAGATCCTAGTGACACTTCGTCCCACTTTCCTTCTTCTTTCGCCGAATTTGAGACATTACGTGCTGAGTGGCGGGACTCAACGCCGCGTTTTTTAAGCAAAGTGAAAAAATTAAAGCATTAAATATTTAAATTAAAATATTTAATATTTCATTTCCTCCAGTGGGGATCGAACCCACAACCCATCCATATCGTTTACAGTCACACGCTTGTGCCGCTGTGCCACAACAGGCCTCGATTAGTAAGTGGAAAGCCTAACACTAAGTTTCCTATAAAATATCGTGAGGTGAAAATTAATAACGTTCATGCGTATTTACATTCAGTTTTAATACTTTATTTTAGCTTATTTATGTATTTTTTACGAAGCCTGTCGTGCCGCAGCGGCACAAGCGTGTTACTGTTACCGACAGATTCTGGGTTCGATCCCCGGTCGAGAAAATGAAATATTTAATATTTTCAATTTAAAATATTTAATGTTTCATTTCTTCGCTCTGGTAATAAGGCATGTAATGTTTTCATTACTGGTACAAGGCAAAACGCGACGTTGAGTTCCGCCACTCAACACGCTATGCCTCAAAAAATGGGAAAGGGAAGTGGAACGTGTCTTAACACTAGGTTCCCAAGTTTCCCCTGTCTACCCTGCCTTGTGCGGGATACAGCGTGAAGCTGAAAAAAAAAAGAAAATTTGTTTTTTTTTTTTACTGTTTTAAAGTGTTATTCCGCACTTAGGACAGAAAATACTAAACTTAAATATAAAAAGCGTATAAAAATTTTGTTTTACTTTTCATCTCTCTTGCAATATTATTTAAAGATGTTTTTCAGTTTCAGTCAAACTGCGTAATTCAGATGCTCGATAACATTTAATGCAAAAGTGCAAGCACTACTTTCATCTTGACAAGGCCAAGACAAATCAGACGAGTTCAAATACGACATGTCTTCCACTAAGGGTCAATTTAGACATATATATTTTGCCACTTGTGATCTTCTTTTTTTTCAGGCTTCATGTAGAGGTTCCAGAATATACATTTTATTTTATTTATCAATTTATCACTGGAGTAGTTGCCAAGAAAAATCAAACGTATTTGAAGGCAAACCGAGTAATAGCACAAAAAAGTATATATTCTTAGTTCAGAAGTCCTTCCGGCTTCATCTCCGGTCGCCAGGTTTTTCCATAGTATATTGTATTTTATTAATAAAGCCCTTCTTGTTTAATACTTACTATTAAATGGAATGTGCAAACAATTGTAATCTGCCAATTTGTTGCGGCGATTAAGGTTATATGTAATTTATTTATCATCAGAGCTGAAATTAAAATCCAAATTTCACCTCAACCTCTTCGAAAGTGAGTAAAATTAAATCTTGCAATGTTAAATTTCACATACAGTAACTGACTCATAAACACAGAATGTCAAACAAAAGCTTGCAATAACAACAGAATGACCTAAAAAAACATAAAGACCAACATTTTTAAAACATACGATAAATGATTACGCAATACAAATGTAGCAGTTCCATTTTATATACACCACAACAAAAAAAAACAAATTCTAAAAACCTATTAAAAATAAAACAAAAGGCAGGAATCCGCATTTACTTGACTATTCAGTCGTAAATGCTGAAAACTTGCCAACACATTCACACTAGCACTAAGGGGGTATTCATACGTAACACCTGGAGCGTGGAGGGTCTATTATCCTGCTATTATACCATAATAGCTCGTCTCGTTTAACGTGGAGAAAAACTTGCAGTTTTTATAATATTTATACGTGCTGCAGCTGTCTGGTTATGTAGTACGTGAGATCGTGATTCTATAGTTATATAAGGTTTGCCAGGTAACTGTAAAGAGGACGGGTTGTGGATTCGATCCCTAATACTAATGTTTTCAAATGATTTGAATTATATTGGATTCATATATTTGAATTATTTATATTGGAATGCGTTGCCGACTTCCGCCACTTAACATAATGTTAATGGTATATTAGATTTATATTACTGAAAGCTCGAAAAGTAAGAGCTAAAACTTAAAAAAAAATACGTTATACCTCCACACTGTATCCATATACATATTTACTTACCAGAACAAGGATAAAATATACTCACTTCCTTGAGAAGGAGTCGAACTTGAAACCATTGCACTCGCACAAACGCTGTGCCGCTGTGACGACATACTCATTTCAATATACTATTATATACAATTTCAATGCATACAAGAACTTGCATTAAATTAACGGCAGCTAATACTATGTTAAGACATTACTGAATTTAAATATGACTTGGTTAAGAAACAGGTTAACTTATCGACAGTCATTAGCTTAGTGTGAAAGATTGATAATTGCGTTTAAGTACCATTAAATAGTCATAGGACAAGCAACAATATTCTAGTCTACTTAAAACGTGACGAAACTGCCGCTTTCTAGTGACATTAAAAGTAATGATAAATAATGAAATGAAATATTTAATATTTTCAAGTTAATTTTTTATTGTTTTATTGTCTTCGCTCTAGTAACAAGGTAAAGCGCGGCGTTGAGCTCCGCCACTCAACGCGCAATGCCTCAAATTCGGCGGAAAGTGGGGAACGGAAGTGGAACGGAGTGTCTTAACACTATGCTCCAAAGTTCCCTCTGCCTACCCTGCCATGTGCGGGAAACAGTGTAAAGCTGGTTCTGTGAAGATCTATGTATTCTTCATCTTCAGCAGTCTATTCCCTATAAACAGAGGCGCGGCCTTTAATTGGACTTAGCTCAATTATATATTAAAAAGTGCTTATATTAAATCTAACTTGAGCTGGATTTGATGGTCATATTGTTTATTTCATATTATTTATTGGATAATTAATCATGATGATTATGTATGATTAAAATATGTAAAGTTTTAATATGTGAAGCGAAATAGATGTTTTATTATTTAATATTTTTTTGTTTTTGCTCACGTTATTATAGTCTAAACTCAGCTTTTAAAATGGTAATAAGGCAAATCGCAGCGTTAACATCCACCACTTGAGATGCTTCAAGAATTCGGCGCTAAAGGGAGGGTGTTTAAGGGAACCGAATTTCGTTGTAGAACCTAATGATAGATTTCCAGATTTTTCCTTTTGCTATCAATAATTTTAAGTTCCATAAGTAAGCTACAGCTGTATTCTCAGTTACGCTATACATATATTATATTTTGAACCACAAACTCATTAAGGTGTGTTCGATTACATGAAATATTTATCAATATTTTATACACTAGCGCTTTGGCCAGATGTCTTGAACAATGCTAATGTTTATGTTAGCTTTTGGCCCGTTGGACAGTAATAGCTACTTTATTTCAGTTAATCTATCTACACCTTTATGTCGAAATGTCCACAGCATGTTTACGACTTCAGGTACAATGGGTTTTGAAATATTATTGTTAACAGTGTAATTCGACCGATTGTGCATAATTCAACGCTCGATTTCCTTTTACAGAGTACAACGCTAAGCATAGCAAGTGTGAGATTAATTATTTAGAACACTCCCCTTTCCATTTCTCGATTTTGCCGAATTTGAGGCATTGTGTGTTGCGGAGCTCAACGCCGCGCATTGCCTACCAGAGCGAAGATAAGAGGATAAAGAATATCTCTAACACAGATTAATGAAGTCAAAAATAATGCATTGAATGTGATTAGTAATACTCTTATATTTCAAGTTATAAATTTAAAAATATTAATCCATTTACATAAAAAAATGAAAATGTATTAATATTTTTTAAGTTGCGGGAACTAACCCTTAAATGGACATTAATTAATTATTCTTATACGTTGGATTTTGAATATTTTTATACATTGTTTTTTTTTTACTTTTCTAAGTGCAATTCTTTAAAAATAGTAAATAGGTATACGGCCTGTCGTGGCGCAGCGGCACAAGCGTGTAACTGTAACCGACGGATTGTGGGTTCGATCCCCATTCGAGGATATGAAATATTTAATATTTTCATTTCTGCGCTCTGATACAATGCAAAACGCGGCGTTGAGTTCCGCCGCTCAACACGCAATGCTTCAAATTCAGCTGAAAGTGACAAACGGAAGTGGAGCGGAGTGTCTTAACAATAGGTTTCCAAGTGTCTCTGCCTACCCTGCCACGGCGGGAAACTGCGTGTAGCTGAATCATTACTAATAATATTTAATGCATTATTTTTGTATTCATTGATTTATGTTAGAGATATTGGTAGTTTTTATTGAAACAACAATTTCCATAGATCGATTAAATATTTTGAAACAGTATTATGTGTTGAAGTGCATCGTGGCGCAGAGTCACATGCGTGCGACTGTAAGACGCGTCGCGCAAAGACCCAGGTTCCCTCACCTATCCTACCTCGTGTGGATTACAGCGTAAAGCAGAAAATAAAAAAAAATGTTCACAGCGTCACTGGCACCCACTGCACTATTATAGATATTTTTTCATTACCTACTCCGGTAAATCAGCTGAAATATACATTTATTTACAATATATCATCACAAATCTTTGATATTTGTATTCGACAATCTTTTTAAAACTATTTATACCTTACTTACTGTACCTACTTACGCTGATGCATCATTTAGTGGATATTGGGTATTTTATTCGAGGCCGTATCCACAAGCAGTAAACTGTAAACGAGAAAGGTTCCATCACCACTCGAGGTTCATATTTTCGTGTCTTCTTTCTAATAACAAGGCAAAGCGCGACGTTGAGTTCCGTCAATAAACACGCAATGTCTCAAATTTGGCGAAAAGTGGGGGCCAGATCGGAATGTATATATACTAGGTTTCAAAGTTGTCTCTGCCTACCCGTCATGTTCGCTAGATACAGCGTACAAAAAGTGCCTTTTTCATAACATCTTAAGAAAGACATATCTTAAAAAGTAAAAATAAAATCTATATTCAATGGGGAAAGAAAATAAATATGCCTACATATAGTCGTACATTATTCAAAACTATAAATACTGCACGTTTGAACATATCATTATTAAAGCCTGTGTTGTTTTCCTTTTGCTATCAATAATTTTACGTTTCATAAGTAAGCTACAGCTGTATTCTCAGTTACGTTATACATATATTATATTTCGAATCACAAATTCATTAAGGTGTGTTCGATTACATGAAATATTTATCAATATTTTATACACTAGCGCTTTGGCCAGATGTCTTGAACAATGCTAATGTTTATGTTAGCTTTTGGCCCGTTGGACAGTAATAGCTACTTTATTTCAGTTAATCTATCTACACCTTTATGTCGAAATGTCCACAGCATGTTTACGACTTCAGGTACAATGGGTTTTGAAATATTATTGTTAACAGTGTAATTCGACCGATTGTGCATAATTCAACGCTCGATTTCCTTTTACAGAGTACAACGCTAAGCATAGCAAGTGTGAGATTAATTATTTAGAACACTCCCCTTCCATTCCTCTAATTTGCCGAATTTGAGGCATTGTGTGTTGCGGAGCTCAACGCCGCGCATTGCCTACCAGAGCGAAGATAAGAGGATAAAAAATGACATTAAAATCTACCAGCCCAAATAGCTTTAACACAATTTAATAAAGCCAAAATTAATTCATTAAATACTATTAGTAATAACTACGCTTATATTTACAAGTTTAAAAATTTCAGAAAAAAAAATTGAAAGTGTGTTAAGAATTTTTACGTAGCGGGAACTGGCCCTTAAATGGACATTAATATTCTTATACGTTTCATTGATTTTTTTTTACTTTTCTATACGTGAATAGGTATACGTGAGTCATTGCTGTGGCCTGTCGTGGCGCAGCGGCACAAGCGTGTAACTGTAACCGACGGATTGTGGGTTCGATCCCCATTCGAGGATATGAAATATTTAATATTTCATTTCTGCGCTCTGATACAATGCAAAACGCGGCGTTGAGTTCCGCCGCTCAACACGCAATGCTTCAAATTCAGCTGAAAGTGACAAACGGAAGTGGAGCGGAGTGTCTTAACAGTAGGTTCCCAAGTCTCTCTGTCTACCCTGCCACGGCGGGAAACTGCGTGTAGCTGAGTCATTACTAATAATATTTAATGCATTATTTTTGTATTCATTGATTTATGTTAGAGATATTGGTAGTTTTTATTGAAACAACAATATCAATAGATCGAGGAAATATTTTGAAACAGTATTATGTGTTGAAGTGCATCGTGGCGCAGAGCGATGTAAGACGCGTGCGACTGTAAGACGCGTCGCGCGATGACCCAGGTTCCCTCACCTATCCTACCTCGTGTGGATTACAGCGTAAAGCAGAAAATAAAAAAAATGTTCACAGCGTCACTGGCACCCATTACACTATTATAGATATTTTTTTATTACTTCTTTGGGCTCACAAATATACATGTATTTACAATATATCATCACAAATCTTTGATATTTGTATTCGACAATGTTTTTAAAAATATTTATACCTTACTTACTCTACCTACTTACGCATCTGCATCATTTAGTGGGTATTGGGTATTTTATACGAGGCCGTATCCACAAGCAGTTAACTGTAAACGAGACAGGTTCCATCCGTACTCGAGGTTCATATTTTCGTTTCTTCGCTCTGATACCAAGGCAAAGCGCGACGTTGAGTTCCGTCAATAAACACGCAATGTCTCGAATTCAGTGAAAAGTGGGGGCCAGATCGGAATTTACATATACTAGGTTTTAAAGTTGTCTCTGCCTACCCGTTATGTTCGCTAGATACAGCGTACAAAAAGTGCCTTTTTCATAACATCTTAAGAAAGACATATCTTAAAAAGTAAAAATAAAATCTATATTCAATGGGGAAAGAAAATAAATATGCCTACATATACTCGTACATTATTCAAAACTATACATACTGCACGTTTGAACATATCATTATTAAAGCCTTTGTAATGCAGTGTTACTACTTCTTACAGTAACCGTGACGTTCGTGAGTTCAAATTCCATTTGAAAAAATGAGCTATTTTTATTTCTTTTCTCTTATAAGAAGGTAAAGCGCGGCGTTGAGTTCCGCCATACTATAAAATGTCTCAAAAAACGAAAGATAGTAGGTAACGGTATATCTTAACGGTTTCCTCTGTCTAGTGAAGCTATAAAAATTACAGTCATTACATATATTTATAATATATAGAGTAACTTAATATATAATAAGTCCATTTATACATTACGCTATTTCCAGAGTACTTTAAAGGTGCGACATTAAGATATCGTATCTCAACGCTAATGCAACACTAAGTCATGTGCACGCGCCTTTACAGTAAAGTTCGTTTTGACTTACCTACGAGTGTTCCCGTTGCAAATAACGCTGATACCATTTTATATGGCACTTAACTGTCACATTTGATTGGTTATTTGTGATATACTTAAGTTTAAATGGATCAATTAAATATGTTAGAAGATTTCTATGGTTTATTTATTAAATTTAAATAAATTTATGTTATGTTTTCTTTTGTTATACGCTGTATTCCGTTCACGGCAGAGTAGGCAAAGGGAGCTTGTGAACCTCCGCGTCTCGACTTTCCGTGTTGCGTAGAACTTAATATTATTAAGTTCTTCTTCACTTTATCTACTATAATAAAATAAAAATGCGAAAACAATTAATGCCGTTTTTATTTCAACTTCACATTGTATCTTGCACATGGCTGAAAGAACCTAGTGTTAAGACGCTCCGTTCCGTCTCATATTTCCGTGAGGTATTGCGTATAGAGTGGCGAAACTCAACGTAGCGCCTTGCATTGTCACCAGAGCGAAGAAATAAAAATACTAAATATTTAATTTAAAGATATTATATGTCGAGTTGGGATCGAACCTACAACCTGTACCCACAAGCTGTTGCCTCCGCTTCACGACACGCTTGAATATTCATTCTTATTGATATTATAATTTTTAACTTATATAAAAGGCCTGTCGTGGTACACTGGCAAAAGCGTGTGACTAGTAGACGCGATAGTTTGCTAGTTAAATCCTCTTCACTTGAGAAAAAGAAATAAAATATTAATAATATATTACTTCTCAGAAAAAACTGCATATTCATATAAATTGAGCTTATAAAATGGCTCCAACTCCACATCCCACAATCGGTTCCACACAAGCATGTAAGATCCAGGCCAGAAGGTTGACATGTGACAGACAAATTTATGCATCTGATAGTATCTTATCGCGCGGGTTTATTACCCCAGTACTAGGCTGCTAACGGTGAATGTGCGTAAAATTTGCTCAGTACTGCTTTTATGTCTTACTTAATTTAATATATTTTGCAAAGTAGAGTTATAGAAATATATACTTTTAGTTTTAGTTAAATGTAAAAGTATATAATTCTACTTATGGTCAATATTTCAATACTGTAGATATTTTTTGAATGATACTAGTTGTATTTGATAAATTATTTTCGTACTGAAAAGTTGTTTTTTTTTTTATTTTTTCAGCTTCACGCTGTATCCCGCACTAGGCAGGGTAGGCAGAGGGAACCCTTAAGACACTCCGTTCCACTTCAGTTCCCCATTTTCCGTCGAATTTGTGGCATTGCGTGTTGAGTAACGGAACTCAACGCCGCGCTTTGCCTTATTACCAGAGCATTATATAAATTGAAAATATTAAATATTTCATTTCCTCGACTGGGGATCGAACTCAGAACCTGTCTTCCCATTTTTCTAAAAAAAACTACTATAATAGAAAGACTTATTTTTTTTGTTTCACACTGTATCCCGCACATGGCAGGGTAGACAGAGGGAACTTGGGAACCTAGTTTAAGACACTCCGTTCCACTTTAATCCCTCACTTTTCGCCGAAAAAGATTTAAACATTAATTCAGTTAGTGGCAACTGTTACTGCTGAATCCATTGCCAGTGCCATGAAAGCCAGTCAGTCACTAAGCTATCATTGGGGCCGTCGTGGCACAGAGCCACAAACGTGCGACTGTAAGCGCCTAAACTCAACTATCGTGGGTTCGATTCCCACTGGCGGAAATGAAATATTTAATATTTTTATATCTTTTGGGAACGAGGTAAAATGCGGCGTTGAGTTTTGCAACTCAAGGCGAAGTTTGAGAGATTCCTGGCATAAGGTAATCAGCTTATCACACCACATGAAGCAAGAGGTATCCTTTCAAAATTGTAGAGAAATAAAAATAAGCAATGTTAATAGTTGTAATGTGGAAAGTCTATTTGGAAAGAATTAGTTAAGTAAATGTTTAAATACTGGATGGTATCTCAGATTTTATCATTATAGCCGATGCTTACGAATCTCTTAGCAAATTTTAAATGGTATGGAATTATGTCTGTAAGACTACCACGTTTTATCCTACATAACAGGGCAGGGCAGTGAACTTAATGCATAGACTTTATTTTTTTCCTTTTTCCGTTTATGTATTATATGTTAATTGGCAGAAACTAACGTCATATTTTATATACAAAAGAATAGAAATAAAAATATTTGGAATTAAACTATTACTCCGATTGAAAATCATACAAGTGATCATGACTATAACAGAAAATCTTTCTGCACCGCAACAGGCTCTACTTTTTTTGTTATCCTCTGTATTCGGTATATGTCAAGATAGACAGTTCTGGGAACCCAGTGTTAACTAAATCCGTTCCCATTAAAACATTTATGTTCTAAACCCGAATTTTTAAGACATTACGTGTTATTAATTGGTGGAACTCAACGCCGTTCTTTTGCCTTTTCACCAGTACGAAGAAATACAAATATTAAATACTAGCAACCCGACTGCTTTACCCGCTTGAATTATATTATTTTATTTTCTAATTGCAATTACTTTCTTATTCTAATATAACACAATAAAAACTATCTTGGGCCCTATTTAATTAGTAAAGGTCCACTATAGGATTTTCTGTAATTTATCGTCCATGTATACACAGCGATCAGTTACAGATCTATATTAAGTATATATTACACTTCCCTTAGTGGGAATCGAACTCACAACTATTGCATTTCCAGTCACACGAATATACCACCAAACCATCCTATCTATATACATATTATCGTGTCAATAGTCCTAGTACTTGTAACGTTCTAGAGCGGCGTGTAAGGGTATACGTCAGTTCTGAAGACACGGGCCCAGTACGAGCCAACACTACCGTATCAAGTTTCTGATTTAGTGCACTTTGCTAGAACGAAATGTACTGAGCGAGTTCAAAGTAAAACACTTGTTTGTATTGATACTAGTTCAAATACAAGGAATTGCGAAAGATTTTATGTACAAAATAAGAACCTGTTAATGATACAGGTTGTGGGTTCGATCCCCACACAAGGAAATTAATTAAATAATATTTTCTTCGCTCTGGTAACAAGGCAAAGCGAAGCGTTGAAACCCGCTACTTAAATCGCAATATCTCAAGAATACCTCGGAAAGTGGAGAGTGAAAGTGGCGTTACGGGAACGGAGTATCTTAACACTAGATTCCCAGTTCCCTTTGAGTCATGTATTTATGAGCATAGTATACTGGGCACAGCTGGGGGCCATCTGCGGGACATAGCGTGAATAAAAAAAAAATAGTGTCATTCAAAGAGCGCAGCGTTTATGCAATTTAGAGAATATTAGGTACTAATAAAGATAACCGAGAATAATAACCGAATTAAATTATTGAGCGGTGTCTCAGAAAAAAAAGTAAACTGAAGGGGTCGTTATTATTTTTATTTTTTGGTCCATGTAAGACAATTTGCGGCGCGAATTAATAAATAATGGATACGTTATGAGTTAATATGATTAGCTACAAATATATTTTTGTTAAAAAGGGAACTTGGGAACCTAATGTTAAGACATTCCTTTCCCATTGATACACTTTCGTTCCATACTTCTGCCAAATTTAACGCATTTCGTGCTGAGTTCTTATTAACACAAAGAAGAAATTAAAATATAAAATATCATTTCCTCGACTTGGAATTGAATCTATGACCTGTTACGTTAACACACATGCCTGCCTCTGCACCGCGACAGCGCTCCACTAACTAAATTTTTACTCAAAAACAAAACCAGACAAGATGACGATTAAGTAAAGTACGCATTTACTCACGATGTTTGCAGTAATCATGCACCCTTATCTTTCTTAAAAACCTCCTAGCCCTGTTACGTACGTAGTCTTCACGATGAAATAATTACGATCATTATATTAAATAATACGCTGATGTGTGTCTGAATGAATTTTATGGTAGTTAAAATTGTACTTAGATGTTTTTAATATTTTTCTTAACAATTTATATGTGCAGATTTTCAAATACATTTATATTTAGAAAAGGCACAGGCACAGGAAACGCGTTGTGAACGAGAGGTTAGTAGATTCGGTCCTCTTTTGAGGCAATTATATTCAAATTAATATCGAGGCCTGTCGTGAGTTTAATTCCCCCGAAAATATGAAATATTTAATACTTTCAAAGTTTAATGTTTTCATTTTCTTCGCTCTGGTAACATGGTAAAGCGTGGCGTTGGGTTCCGCCACTCGTAATGCCTCAATCGGCGGAAAGTAAGAATGGAAAAGAGTGTCTTAACACAAACACACACACACACACACACACACACACACACTTAGGAACCTTCCTAAGTTCCCTCACGGCATACCATGTGCAAAATACAGCGTTTACTTTGAAAAATTATTACTTTTATGCTCTAGTAAGAAAAATCATATAGTTGATTCATATGGCTTAAATATCAATGTCCCAAATTTTAGCGAGTCGAAGAGGACGTACTGTTTGAATGGAAAATATGTCAATGATTTATCATATCTTTTCTCAAAAACAAACAAACAAAGAAAACAAATTATTTCATATACATAATTACACCTAATCTATAACAAAATACAATGCGTTATTCTGCCCCTATATTATTTATAGAATATATAAACAATATGATAGTTTCTATTCTAATTAAATTTTACTATACCATATATCTGTCACTTCTCGTTAGCTCGAACGTTTGTTTATCATGTCAATAGTGGGCCGGACTCAAAACACAAACGTACTGAAGCTTTGAGGTTAGGTTTTGTTAACGCAAAATATAATGCTCATAAACTATTTCAGTTCTTTACTGAACTTATATCTTTGTAGTACATATATGAAGTTATTATAGCTCAGTGGCAAAGAGAGTGATTGTAAGTTCGAATCCATTTGGGGTCACATATAAGAATTCAGCTCGAAAAAAGAAAGCAAAGAAGAAGAATAAGGCATCTTAAACGAGAATTGAACCAATTACCTATATTATACACTCAAACTATACCATAATAGTAGATACAATACACTAATATACAACAACATTGCCAGCCCTAAAATCAATCTAAGCAATGATTGTCGAACACGGTAACGTCGTGGTAACAAGATAGCTACGTCTAAGCTCACTTATTAAAGGCCCTTAAAGTGAAATACACACAGTACATTAGTGCTTAATCGGTAACACGTTACCGACGTCTAACTTAAACATGTCAGATGTTCGCACTTTGCAGTTGTCGCCCAAACTGTTTTGCATAGTGGGATGAATGTGTCTTAGTAGTAGGCTGCTTAATTTTACACATTTTTTGTTTTTTCTAGGGATGACAGAGAAAATATTATATTAATGATGGACACGTAACTATAGTTTTAAAAGAAAACTAGTTAAACGCCTTTGAAGGTTAAATTTATTTTACTTGGTTGATAAAAACATGAATGATATGATAGATAAAGCAAAAAAAAAAAATCTGTTATATGATATTTTAAAAGTACTAGTTACACAAGTCTTCGTTCGCAAACTCACCTTATTTTAACCACTTCACATTGTATCCCGAACAGGGAAGGCAGAATCAACTTGGAACCTGTACTTTCTGCCGAAAAGCATATAACAATCATATATTTGATACTTTACATACGTCTTTAAAAATATTTAAAAAGTATCAAACCGTGCCAATCCAAGTCTGAGGGCCTGGAGAGCGTTGTCACTACACACATTACGTGTGAGATACTGCGGCATTGTGCAGCGGAACAGGCGATTTGCGATTCAAGAGGACCATTCTAAGAGAATTAGGCCGATATGGGTCCGCCCACGCTGGTTTGTGTGGTGATGTGAGAAACATTTATATATTATCTTGTATACAAATTTGAAAAAATAAGTTTTATTTTAGCTTTACGCCCGTTCTATTTGATAGTCCATTCCTCGTTATCCGTCGAATTTTAGAAACATTGTGGTAGAACGCCGCGCCATGCTTCAAATATTTAATATTTCGTTCCTCGAGTGGGAGTCGAACTCAGAACTGTCTAAAGCCATATGATTATGCTCCTGCGTTACGATGACCTTTACAATTTCATACATATAGTATTATCAGAATAATAATATTTAACGTTATTAAACCAAAATCAAAAGGTAATACAATCAATGGAAGGAGCCTATCGTCGCGCAGGGGCACAAGCGTGCAACTGTACACGCAACAGGTCGTGAGTTCGATGGAAAGTAATATTTAATATTTGCATTTTCTCAATATTCTCTTTTAACAAGGCGAAGAGCGACGTGGAATTCCGTCACTCAACACGCAATGCCTCAAATTCGGAGAAAAGTGGGAAACGAAACGGAGTGTCTCAACACCAAGTTTCCAAGTTTCCTCTGCCTATCCTGCCATGTGCGGAATACAGTGTCGCACTGAAAAAAAGGAAAAACATTTAAAAAGATAAAAGATTAAGCATAAAAATAAAAAAAGAAGCCAAGTTTCCAAAACCAATACAATCAATAGGAGAAATTAGCAGCACCAATCACATATCATCTACAATCGTGCGGGCCGCTAATTGCGCCGCGCATCGCGGTCACGATGTTACAACGTACACATTAATCATATACTATAGGTAGTATATTAATAAACAATTGTCATGCCTTTAATGGGAGGTCAATAGTTTCCATCGAGTGGGAAGTTATTTATTTATTAACTAGTATTAGGTATTTTGCGGAACTTAACGCCGTGGTTTTTCTTAATAGATTTGGAATTCGAGCGCTTGGTAAAATCTTGGCCTATATATGGCTTACACAGACTATGGAGGAACATACAATTATTTTATAATGGAAAAATGCCTTAAATTCGGGAAAGTAGGTAACGGAACAGAGCGTCCTAATACTTGATTCCGAATTTTCCTCTGCCTGCCTGCCCTGCCACGTGCGACGTGAAGCCAAAAAAAAACGATATAGAAATACCATTTATTGCACATAACTCATATTTTTTTACGTAACAGTAACATAAATAGAATATATCCGTTGCATTTACCTAAAACTTTAATGCTTTTGCATGGCTCTTTGGAGCCAGAATCGAAATATGATTATAATTTATATCGAATGTTTATCAAAATATGGCCTTTTAGTACAAAACTAACGTGCATTTTCTTTATATTCACTCCGCGAAAATGCAAAAAGGGTACTTTGACTATTTTAGTATTTTTATATTTACAAGTCAAAATTTTAGAGGATATTTTAAAGTACAAAATTTGGATATCATAACGTGGTTTTTTTTGTAAATAAAAGCAATTTTCTTTTCTTTCGTTTTGTGGCCCTTTTGTATTGAAGGAGCGATATGTAGTATAAAACTAATAATTATAGAGACTATGCAGTTTCATATTAAACTAAATTTGAAATAATTATCAGTATAAATAAGTCAAACTCACGTGAAAATCGGTGGACGTTGTTAGCCGATTGATTGTCTTTAGTCTATCCTGCTATATGCGGGAAAAAGCGTGAAGCTAAAAAAAGTAAAATTTTACAATAACTTAACATTAAAATAACTTAATCACTCACGCAATCACTCACTCAGCTTCACGCTGTATCCCGCACATGACAGGGTAGGCAGAGGGAACTTGGGAACCTAGTGTTAAGACACTCATTTCCGTTGCCCACTTTCCGCCGAATTTGAGGCAAAACATAACACTTACTAATAATTTAATTATTCTTTAAAACTCTAAAAGTAAAGTATACCTTATAATAGACAAGTCATATACAACAATGATCCACAGAGTTGGTATGTAACGGCGATGCTTTGTAGGTAAGCCGACAAAAGGACGTGAAATCCATTACGTAATGTTAATAATTTACCTGAATTAATAATATATTTTTTTAGTTTCACGCTTAAAAAAGCAGAATGGATTTCTTACTGTCCACTCTGCTTTTTTAAGCGTGAAAGAGTTGAAATACTCCGTTCTCTATTTCCACTTTTATTTCTAGACATTGTGTGTTGACCGTCGCTTCGATCCAATTTTGCCGTTATTCTTAGCGGACCGAGAAAAATAAAAATACTAAAGAGTCAGAGCGGACGCAACTCAGTCAACCTGATTATTGCAAAGTATTTAAATATTTAATATGCTCGATTAAATTAAAAAAGGCGCACAAGCGTGTGACTGTAACCGACAGGTTGTGGGTTCGGGTCCACACTCGAGGAAATGAAATATTTAATATTGTTACATTAAATATTTAATGTTTTCATTTCTTCACTCTGGTACAAGGCAAAACGCGGCCTTAAATTCCGCCACTCAACACGCAATGCCTCATACTTGGCGGAAAGTGGGGAACGAAACGGAGTGTCTTAACACTAGGTTCCCAAGTTCCCTCTGCCTAGTTCCCCCGCTCTGCCTGAGTTAGTGAGCAGAAAAAAATAAAACAGATATAAGTCACGTTCACGTTAAAACACTCACGCAAAAAAATCAGTTCATATACATACATGCCTTATTATTATTATATTAATAAGACAAAGCGCGGCGTAGAGTTCCGCCACTAAACACGCAATGCCTCAAATTCGGTGGAAAGTGGGGAACGGAAGTGGAACGGAGTGTCTTAACACTAGGTTCCCGGGTTCCCTCTGCCTATCCCGCCTCGTGCGGGATACAGCGTGAAGCTAAAAAAAATCAATGTCTCTGTTTCATATACGTGACATCATGCCATTCCACATGACTAATAATATAATTTTAACATTAATTATTAATATAAAAACCAATCAGATGTATAAATACCTTTACCGTTACGCGGACCCCACACGGTAACCGCAAGTCATGAACAAATGAGTCGATCCTATCGATTAACTAGATTTCGTCTACGCTTTTGTCCGGTTTGAGAATAATTACTTATGTACATATGTATGGCAAATTCAAAAAGTAAACTTGAGATTAGTTATGAAAATAATGATAATAGTTTTTTGTATATATTCTTTTACGGCGTCACGCTGTATGCAGTGCATGGCAGGGGAGGCTGGGAGCTTTAATATACATTTTTTAGACATTCCGTTAATTTCTTCAATTTCCGCCGAATTTTAGGCATTGTGTATTCAGTGGCGGAGCACAACGCCGTACTTTGTCTTGTTACCTGAGTGAAGGGATATACATATTAAATATTTCATATTTTTAGAGTGGGAATTGAACCCACAATCTGTCACGTTTACAGTCACACGCTTGCGGCCCTTCGCCACGATAGGCCTAAATAGACGTATATATTAAAAAAATTGGCGCATGCAATTTATTTAGTGTACCTATTTATTATCTTTTAAATAAAAAAAATCAAAATTAAAATCAAAATTGAGACCTGTCGTGGCGCAGTGGCACAAACATGTGACTGTAACCGAAAGATTCTGGGTTCGATCCCCAGTCGAGGAAATTAAATATTTAATATTTTCAATTTAAATATTTAATATTTCATTTCTTCGCTCTGGTAATAAGACAAAGCGCGGCGTTGAGTCCCGCCACTCAACACGCAATGCCTCAAATTTGGCGGAAAGTGGGGAACGGAAGTGGAACAGAATGTCTTGACACTGTACACCTACCCTGTCTCGTGCGGGATACAGCGTGAAGCTAAAAAAAAATTAAATCAAAATCTTCCTACATATGTAGAAGACAAATTAAATTGAAAATATAAAATATTTCATTTCCTTGACTGGGGATTGAACCCAGAACCTGTCGGTTACAGTCACACGCTTGTGCCGCTGCGCCACGACAGGCCATTATTTCGCCCATCTATCTATTTATTCGACAAATCACTTTACTCCTTAATCTCAATTATTTACAAATATAACATCAATTACTATCGATCGCACATATCCATCTAAGTATAGAGTAACGGTAATAGAAAATTGAAATTATAAGGACGGTAACATGTTATTCTGTTGTTCCACTCACTGCTTCAGATTAGTATTTTGTATCGATATTATTCACGATTAAAGTCATATGTAGCTGACATACCATTTTACAGATATAATATGTTACTGGTATTTACAAAGTGGTCGTCAAATAAGTATTTGTGATACATTATTTCTATAGTTATAAAAGCCCTGCGTGGCAGAGGGTTATAAACGTGTGGCTGTGGCGTGACAGGCTGTGGATTCGATTTCTACTCGAGACAATGATATACTTATTATTTTCATTTCTTCACTCTGCTAATAGGGCAAATCATGGTGTTGAGTTCCGCTATTAAACACGCAATGCGCCAAATTCGGTGGAAATTGGCGAACGGAAGTGGAACGGAGTGTCTTAACACGAGATTTCTTGGTTCACTCTGCTTACCCTGCCATGTGCGATATGCAGCGTGAAGCGAAAATACATATTAGACTTTTATTTTATAAAGTTGAGTTAACAATACAATTTTAACCTGGATTTTTACCTGCAATTTAGCCTGCGTTCCCATAATACACTTCTGTTCCCTATTTTCCCCTAAATTCGGGATATATAAGTTGCATAACTCGACACTGCACAACTTAAGCAAGTGATTTAAAATATGTTTTTGTTTCGACTGTAAATTGAAACCACAACTGTATTAATAAAGAAAGTAAAATACATCATCTTATCAACAATTTAACAAATGACTTTATAATTTTTTTATATGTCCTACCTCCATTATTACTGTACTATCCCATTATCGCTATACATTTTCGATGTTACCTTACAGCTTATGAGCACCGTAGATTGAATAGAACACGCGTTGACTTAATGCCTATAATTAACTAGCGAGATTAGCTACGATCATTTTCTTTGGGATGCGCACGCGACTATACCACGAATGAAAAGTTATTACGTCGGGTTGATAATCTATTACTTCATTTTGAGACGACGACGGACCGAGACTAGTGGTGCAATGGGATAATGCTTAATCAAATGTGTACGATAGTATGGAGTTCAATGCTTAATCAAATGTGTATAGTGGGTGGGCAGAGGGAACTTGGGAACATTGGGTGTTGAGTGGCGGAATTCAACGCCGCCCTTAATCTTGTTACCTGAGTGGTGCTTTATTAGGTCGTATTCTTTAAATTGAATATAATATTTGTCGTACTCCCTATATGAACTGCGAGTAAAATGAATACCAATATATATACTTTTGACAACCATTTTGTAAATTTGTTCTTTAACTACACAGATTCAATAGATATATAAACAAATACCATATATGGATGTGTAACAACCGTTCGCTCTTCACCCTCAAAAATACACACGAAATAAGCAACTAAATAATTAACAAAACAGACTACAAAATGTACATTCACGAAAAACTTTTACATTCCCTTCGGTTCATGATCATTTTTTGTAACGTAAACTAATTTACGTCCAGATTTTCGAGAATAATTGTGAAACGGGTGAAATTTTTCATTTTCCCAACTAAAATGAGTTAACTCGCATGCAATATTTTTTTTCAAGTATACATTTTTAATTCGAGTGCCAGTTACAAATTCGCGACGACTTGAGGCAACAACTTTTCAATCCGATTGCAAACAATAAGGTTTTTCGATTGGTCGCGAATTTCGCTGAGGCAATTAAAAAGTTTACGGGCGACTGTTTGTGCCCTTTTTTTTTCGTTTATTGAAAAAAAAAAAACTAAACATATTTGGTTAGTTAAATAATTTTGTAATTAGCGGTATAGCGGTATAGATATTTTAATGAAAATTCTCATAACGTTAAAACGGATCACAGACTCAAATTCTCTACAGAACGAATGTTTCTGATAATGAGAAGGACACCAAACAAGACAAGGCAAAGCGGCATTGAGTCTTGCCACTCAACACGCATTGCCAAATTTGACGAAAAGTGGCGAACTTTGCCTACGCTTTATGTGCGAGATACAGCGTGGAGTTAAAATAAAAACGAATTTTACCTATTAGAACAAAAAAAAAAACATTATTGAAAATAAGAAAAGAGAAAGATAGAGAAAAATTAAACGTGTATAACTATCATGATTGTATTTTTATGCTATGACATAAAGTTTATATATTACAGTAAATTATATTCAAGACCTAAGTGTATGATCGTAAAATCGGTGGTCGTGGGTTCGATTACCGTTAATGTGAATCATTGACGTGTTTATTCCTTGCTCTGGTATACGCGGTTAAGGAAGCGTCGACTTTCATCATTTTATGCGTAATGTTACGACCGTAAGACGTTTCTTGAGAAACAGAGTGTCTTAACAATAGGTACTCCACTACTTACTATATGAGGGATATATGCATACATGAATCTAAAAATAATAACAAAAAAAATACAATTATATATATATATATATATATATATATATATATATATATATATATATATATATATATATATATATATATATATATATATATATATATATATATATATATATATATATATATATATATATATATATATATATATATATATATATATATATATATATATTGTGAATAAATCATATCGGATATTGAAATAACACGCGTCTCTTGGAAACCGACCAAGAGCGCGGGTTCAAATATCGCTCGTTCAATTTTTTATACATTTTCTAAAGAAATATTTTTCTTTCCTATGTATGAATTAACATTTTAAAATTATAATAAATACTTACATCATCTTAGACGAAAAATTTTAATTAAGATATATGTACAACATAATATACATTATTATAAAAAACACAACCTATAATTATTTGAATGAAATATTTATATTTACAAATCAACCCCAATTAAGACAAATACCATGTTAAAATTATTTACCAGTTTTTCACTCACGCAAATGTTGTGTAAACATAACGTATGCTCTTTTCGATATAATTGCTGACTTTGACGTTTCATTTCCCGCCATTTTTGTTTCAATATGGCTGCAATTTGCTCATGCAGTCAGCGTTTTGGCACTTTATTTGTATAAACTCGTTGTGGCTTATTTTCTTTTATTATTTTAGGAGTAAAAATATAATTGTTGCAACGTACAAACTTATTTGTTGCTTATTGAACTTTAATATACGTGTATTATTGAAAACAAAAATGTTCTATGCCCGCGTTTTCTACTCTATAAATACGATAATCGGAAAATTTATGTCATTTTTAATTTGGTTAAAACGAACTACTAGAGACCTATATGTATGTAGGTCTCTAGAAAAATAGAGAGGGTTGTGGAGCATCATATAGATAAAGATGTGTTTAAGCTTCACACTGCACAGTTCATGTTATACAGGTAGTAATTAGCAATCTACTCCGTTCCCCTTAAAACCATTTGCCCATTTTTTGCCTAATTTTTGAAGTCTTGTATTGAGTTGCAAAATTCAAAGCTGTTCTCTGCCAACGATAGATAGGTATGAAATAACAAAATATTTTTTCAATACGATATTCATTGTTAGTTGAGTAAAATAAAATTCAGAAAACTTCACAATATAATATTTCGAAATTTGAAACGAACTAAGAGTCTAGAACACTTTCTAAAGAAAAACAGAATCACACTGTATCACACGAAAAATTAAAATTGAGTAAAACGGAATATTTCATATAAACTTTACTTAAGTTTTCTTTATCTTCACACTATATCCTGAATACAGTAGCAGTGTAGATAGATAGTACTTGGGAACCTACTGTTAAGACTCTTCGATCCCATTAACACATCAAAAGTACTTAAGGTAACTATTAATCTAACTTTACACAATTTGCATAATTTGCAAGGTATATTATAAAAACACCTATATGTATTCAACACACAAGTACACATGACAAACTCTCAGATCCTCTACATTTAATCCGCATCGGGTACAAAATGAATGATTAACCAAACTAACATTAAGATTTGAATAAGGGACTGAAAGTAGAATCACTTGGCAATTACAAACTGACAAATGTCCGGGTATTAGGCACATGTGCCACCAACTTCTGGAGACGGCGAGACACATGATGCCCATTTAGATCGCCTCGGACCACTATTTGTGTAATCATTTTATATGGATTATTGTAGATTGTTTGTCTTATTGGCATTTGTTAGATAAGACTTTGGTATAGTTTTTTCTGTTTGTATTTGGATTTAATTGTAAGTGTATTCATTTAGTATTTGTACATGTAGTACATGTAGGATGACAATAATCAATACAGCTATTCTTTTGTCAATTAATAAATCACGTAAATTTCGATCACGTGTGTTATGAGTACAAATATTTTCTAAGGCTAGTTGTGGTAGCCTAAATGAGACAGATTCTGGTTATGGTTACGAAGCAAAGTGTGGCAGTGACAATAATCAATAGCGCTATTCTTTTGTCAATTGATAAATCACGTGTGATCAATTTCGATCACGTGTGTTATGTGTACAAATATTCTCTAAGGCCAGTTGTGGTAGCCTAAATGAGACAGATTCTGGTTATGATTACGAAGCAAAGTGTAGCAGTGAGTACCGCTTCAATACGCATTGGTTCTAGGATTGGGCGGAAAGTGGGGAAAAGTCTTAACGAGAATAAAGTGTTTAACCACTAGATTCCTAAATTCCCTCTGCTTACCCTTTTTTTCTTCTGTTTGTGAGATACAGCGTGAAGGTAGAAAATCAAATATTTAATTTTACCTAAATGTTACCAGGTCACATTAAAATAATATCTAAATAACCATTCAAACAAATATTTTAAGGTATAAGTAGCGTAGGCGCAAATAATGTGACATGCAAAAGCTAATCAAGACAAACTTTAACAACATATCATGTTCATGCGTGCTATTAATATCACAAATAGATATCCTTTACGTACTAATGTTTCACACACCAAGTGTAATTGAGCTTTCGATGTTTAATCTTATCGAACATACTATATGAGAATCATGGGTCATTATTAACTGGCTAATAGCGATTCCTTATGGGTAATAGGCAGAAAGTTTCGAAAACCTACGCAACGCCCACGTTTTGAACTATCGGTGAAAATTGAGGATGCTATTTTATGTTTGAAAAGATATGGAATACTGTCTTGAAATATACTAGTGTTTGATCGGAAATCATTGTTTAAAAGCTGAGCTCAGAAACGTTCGTTGGTATGTTTTTTTTTTCTTTCATTCGATATATTGACGCTGTAGGTGTAGAGAAGTAAATTCCAAATTCCATTTTTTTGTAAATTGGAGGCTTTGCAGAACTCAACACTCCGTGTATTTTTTTACAATAAAATACATTAATATTTAATAATTATCAATATGTATAGAACTTTTTAGTAAGTGTGAGAATACTACTGGATCTAAAAATTTGAATTTAAGCTCGGAGATAAATTTGATAAGGAGCGCAGGAGCAACATTAGAGTTTTAGTTGAAATAAGACCGGGAATCCAAATGAATTTTCTTTTCTTTACCTAACAAAAATTATAATATAAAAAGTGAATTGTAACTGTAAATAGTGCAGGATTTTTTTAAATAAAAAATATTAAATATAAAATATTACATATTAAGTTATAATATTTTTTAAAATACTTACAGCTACTTTGAGTACACATAATATTTTATCTATGTTTAGACATAAGAAAAATATTATGTGTACTCAAACTAGCTATACTTAGTACTTTTAGTATATCATTAGTGATATAGTACTAAAAGTATTTCATTGGAAATTCGGAATTACATATCATTGACATTTATCAAAATTTCATTCCTGACAATCATAAAATAGGATCTTCTAGGATATTTGTCTATTACTAGAAAAAAAAATACTCAAAAATTGTAAAAAATATTTCGTATCTTTTAAGCAAATATATGTTTTAATATCATATCATATATTAAGCTTTACTTAAACACTAATATATGTATGTCAGAAACTAAGCTTATTCACCACATAGAGCTTTTAGAGCTTTTGCAATACCATGCCCTTAACAACAATTAACACATAACTCAGCTAACATTGGATAGAAACCATTAAGCTTTCAATAAGGCACACACTCTGGCTATTATAATTTTGATACGGGTAAGGGATCGGCCAGTAGGAATTAACTTATCACTGTACGAATACCTCCAGCATTTATTACTATGGGACGTATTCTGATTTTATTAGTATTATGTTTAAATTTTGTAAAAAATATTTTATGAATTATGGAAAATAATTATCATTTTACACGCAGTTTCAAAATAGTAATGTTTATTTCGTTTTGTGTTTTGAACATTTGTGCCTTGACGATATGTCTTTAACCTTAATCGGCGCTTTATTCTACAGCAGCGCTGATTTATTATATACAATTTAATTTAAAAACATCTAACAATGTCTACTTTCAGTTCACATTTAGCAGGCAGAGTAAACTTGGGAACCTTTGAAGGCATTGCGTGTTGAATGGCGGAATACTGCAGTTTGCTGGTAATGTTTCAAAAATATTATATAATAATGTTATATTTTTCAATCAAATTGCATATATTATTGGGGAACCCAAATTACTTAAAATATAACAATGAAAAATATAATCAAATTAAAAAAATATATGATAACTTACAAATCAAATGAAAAACATAATATTTGCAAATCATTTTCATAATTTTTCGATACTAAAAATTTGAATTTACACTTTACTGCAGTCCATCCCTGTACCCACCCCAGACTCGGACCGGGAGGCTCAAGACACATATCTCAGAGAGGGATGCAAGAAATTCCCCAACAATATGTAGATTTGAGTCCGTCTTGTGGTCATTATTGTAGAGCGGGTGATGAAACTTCGTAGTTATTTATTTGCAATTTAAATATGAGAAGAAATTTTTATATTAAATAGTTTTCTCGATTCATGAGTTACTTTAGACGTTTTTTTTATTAATAACGTTTTCTAGGTATAATTGTTTTTTGTCAAAATAATATTATCAGGTAATTATGCCCAACATTTCACTAGCACGATATCTAGAATAAGGTTTCCAACATATAAAATATCAACTTACATTGAATTAAAGATTAGTTTATATATCTATATGAGTAATATTTTAAACTCTGATTAATATTAGACCTATATACCTTCAATTATTTCTCCTCCTCAGTCTGCTTATTACAATAGTATCAAAATTATTCAGTTCAATGATTTCGGGTGTTCATAGCAGTTCTCGTACCGAATGTTTTGTCTGCTTTAGTTTGCGAATATGTGACGGCCACATGGCTCGAATATCCTTCGAAGATGAGTTTGTATTGAGACAACCCTTTTAGTCTAGGAGATAGCAGATATTAGTTTTAACTATTCTCTATTATTTTATATTGGTTGATAAAATATATGATACTTATTACGTATTCCGCACATGGCAGGGTAGGCAGAGAAAACTTGGGAACCTAGTGTTAGTACACTCTGTTCCGTTCCCAACTTTCTACTAAATTGTAGGCATTGCGTGTTGAGTGGCGTAGAATTGCTATCATATAAAATAAAGAGAAATCACGTAAAAGTTTCGATTTCGTAAAAAAATTACGTATTAATTGATACTTTAATCTTAAATATTTTTGCCCAAAAGTATATATTTTTAAACTTAGTATTTTATAATATCTCAAAGATAAAAGTGATATTAAATATAATAACTATTTAAGTTTACATGTAAAACATTCGTCAATTTTAGTAAACGATCACGACAGAAATGTTAATCCATCAATCAGCTTTTCTTTATCTATTTATTTTTATACTTAACGTACATCTAAAGAGGAGTTTTGTTTCTTGTCAGGTCTTATAGTATGCCATCGTCTCAAGACGCAGGGATGTCTAACACAGATTTTAATATATATAATAGGTATAATATGCGATTGTCGTATACGAGTATGTCTGAGGGAATTATTAATGCCGCTTGCACCCGGGTACGGGTTAGATGCGGGCTTATTTAAATAGTTTCTGTAGATGAAACACTGCTTAATAAAGGTGTATTTGTATTTGAGCATTGGAATTATTGACCATTTTATTTAGCTTGTATGGATTTGTGATTCCATTCAAGAAGTATGAGATTGAAGCTTGTCTTAGCGTATTTAAATTTAGTAAAGGTTTCAGGAAATGAAATATTTAATATTTTTCCGTCAATACACAATGCGTATTAGATTTCTTTTCTTGGGACTCAAGAAACATAACATGGATTAAGTACAGTTCAGTTCTTTAGTCATGGCGTTCCGAGTGTGCTAACATTGATTAATATTACTATCGTGATATACAAGGCTTTTGATTGAAACCACGCTTAAATTACAATAAAGATAGATATACAAAAAAAAAGACAAAAAAGTCAAACTGTGTGTCTCTTTTTGTATCGGAGGTTGAAAATGGAAAATTGTGGAATCATATTATAGTATTTATTTTTTAACAAAAGGTTGGCGAAACGCTTTATTAATACTTTTAACTAAATTGAATAAAAAAATTGTGAGAAGCTCCAAAATATAATTATATATTATGTACAAAAATTAAACAAAAATATATAATAAATGATATGTACCTTTTTTTAAAAAATCACATGTAAAGTAGTCTATAAGTAATCGACAACCCTTACCCTTCTATCGCAGAAGGAACCGGACAATGAAATATTCGCTCATTAGACCGTCTACTGATTAATTGGGCTCCTTAGTTTTAAGACACTACTGAGTTTCAGCGTTTTGTAAGACGATCACTAGATATCAGTTTGCCTTCATTTATTGTGTTTAGACAAAAATTGTACTAAATAATTGTTATAATATAATGTTATTAATACAACGACATTACGAAAGCCAAAAAAAATAACAACAACAAGTTCGAATCCCGATTAGGTAATTGATCCTAATCGGGATTCGAACTTGTAGCCATTTGTATTTAATAAATGTGTCGATGAGGCATGACTTCAATATATATTTTTTTCAGTTTCACGCTATATTCGTGTGGAAGGGTAAGTAAAGGAATTTTGAAACCTAGTGTTAAGACAATCCGTTCAATCGGCTTTGACATTATTGCGTGGTGATTGGCGAAACTCACGCGCAAGTTGATAATTTCTTTTACATATTTCTGAGGCTTTTCTTAAAAAAAACTAGTTTTTAATCCATGAAAAAAAAATAACAATACCTATACTCCGCTTACAAAGAGACCACCAATGTCTTGCCTTACCCATTCTATTGTTTATACATAAGATATTATAATGTGTTTTGTCGGTAGCCGTGATATGGAGCTATTTACGAGTGAGATAACTTAGACGGGAATGTGGGAGACTTATATGGAGATTCCTCTTATCGTCTAACATCGCTTAGATGTAAGATACACTAAATATGCGATAAAAACTGAGCGTATGCATAAAATTGTCATTGCCTACATGCTTTGTACCGTTTACCTATTCTATGAAGTCACTTGAATATCTATGGAACGGTGTTCTAATGTTCTATATAAATATTTCGCTCTAAATATGGCTGTATTAACATTTTTCCTAGTTCTTCCTCCTGCCTACCCTTCCGCAAATAGTAGGATAGGCAGGACATCACGTTTGTTTCCGATCTCCAGTTTCTGCCGAATTTGTGTTATTTTTTGTTAGGTGGCGAAACTCAACGCGTTTTAGCTCGTTACCAGAGCAAAGAAAAAAATGAACTAAATAAAATTGAATATTTGATATTAGGATACTACTCTAGGAAGTATGATTCAAGCCCACGAGAAGGAGTACACATTTCAGTTATTAAAACATTATTTTTTTTTTTTTTTTTTTTTCAGCTTCACGCTGTATCCCGCACTAGGCAGGGTAGGCAGAGGGAAAGTACGTGAAACCTAGTGTTATGACACTCCGTTCCACTCCCGTTCCCCACTTTCCGCCGAATTTGAGGCATTGCGTGTTGAGTGGCGGAACTCAACGCCGCGCTTTGCCTTATTACCAGAGCGAAGAAATGAAACATTAAATATTCAAATTGAAAATATTAAATATTTCATTTCCTCGACTGGGGATCGAACCCAGAACCTATCGGTTACAGTCACACTGTTATGCCGCTGCGCCACGACAGGCCTCTACATTAAAATAGTTTTTAGAATAATTTATTTCTTTACTTTTATTAATTTGATGTCAGCCTTCATGTGTATTTTATGTGTGTCTATTACACAAATTTATATGCTCCTAAACAGGTTTGAAAAGATTTAGAAAACTTAAACAAAGTGTCTCTCTGCTTCCCGTTCAAATAATCATATTATGTTTAGTGAAATAACATTCAAGAAATTACTAGGAGCGTATTGAATCAGTGGATAGAATTGAAAAATGTCTCATATATGTAGCATTCCATTGAGTGAAATAGGAAATCACAATCATCATATTTTATTACATACGATCGCTAAGTCACAATGACGTTATTAGCAATATACGTTACGTTACGTTACGTTATAAGCGTATTTAATTTTAAGTAGCAAGTTAATTTTAAGCAGAAGTTATAAGCAGCTTCACGCTGTATCCTGCATATAGAAAGCTGTGCAGAGGGAACGCGTGTCAAAACACGCACTGTCTGTTCTTCACGTTCAGGCAATTTAACATTGCGTATTGATTGCAGGAACTCAACGCTGCCTTGTTATCAGATCAAGAAACTGATAATAATTCATTCCATTATTTATAAGTACCTAATAAAACGGACAAACGTATACGTAATATAAATTTAAGTTTAACTCTATCCCTATATTAGAAAGGTATCTTGTCCCTAGTTTCATATGGACATAATTGTCGAATGCAGATGTCGCAGACCCAACCGAGATTAATCTTAACGAGGGTACAGCTATACTTATGCGATTAGTGTGTGTTTTAAGTAGAAAATTGAAGCGATTTTTATAATATCTTAATAGTTTTATTGTTTACTATTATTATAGTAAACAATAAAACTATTAAGATATTATTTATTAATAATTAAAATTGATACTGTTACTACTGATTGATACTGATACAGGTACTGTAAATGAAATTAAAATACTATAATTTTCATTGACTTTAAATAATGCAAGAATGAAAATGAAAATTGGAAACAAAGTACTAAGTATTAAATTAAAGTGAGGAAGGAAAGTGGCACGGAGTGTCTTAACACTAGGGTCCCCTCTGCCTGCCCTGCCTCGTGCGGGATACAGCGTGAAGCTAAAAAAAAATATTATTTTTTTATTTATTAAATTGTAGCATAAACATGTACTGTAAGAAATAAATAAACACATAGTAAGCACCAACAGCTCCATATGTTGGTTGGAAGACATTTGAAGAAAAAACTGTTGCTAATTTTATTTCTAGCACTTAAGTCGTGCAATATATTATTAAATTGTATTTAATATTTTTCTTTTTATTTTCATTTATCTAAAAGTATATTAAAATGTATCAGTCGTAGAAACTGATAGTAACAATACCAATTGATTTTTATAACTTATTTTTCAATAAATACGACATTATTATGATTTATTAGATCCTTTAATTTAACATACCTACGTTAATTGTTAAGATAAATCGTTTTTTTTTTTCTTTTCGTCATCCTTAAAATATTTTTCAGAAAATTAAAAAAAAAAATTCAACGCATAAAATTCAATTCGTTCTATTATTCATCCTAGCTGGATTTGAACCTATGGCGCCTTTAAATTGCTTATTATATCCACAAGGCATCGGTTTACATTTTTATACGATTTTTGAAAAGTATTATTCTTTTCGAAGTAATAAATAATATCTGATAGAAATACAAATATTAAATGTCTCTCTCTATCAAAACAAATAAAAAAAAACGCTTCAGCGTATCGCCGGAGCCATACAAAAACAATACGTGTAATATACACGCGGGGCTCCAATCCAAATCACGTGACCAGGTTAAATCCATAGTACAGCATACGTTCATAAGCCGGGATAAGTAAGCAAATATTGGCCAGCGGTATTGCTTGCACGGTAGTCTATGTGGCCAATATGATCTGATTGGTATCCAATTAGAGACTACAGTTTACACGTAAATACGAGTTTTATGAGGGTAGATCGAATGTTTCGAGCTTTTGGTTTTTATATATTGAGAGGGTATGTTATGTTATGTTTTTGACGTGAATAATATTATAAAATAAGGCTATATTTCTTAGCTTCACCCGTGTGAGATGCACTCACATTTGGTAGGGTAGGCAGAGGGAACTCGGGAACCTAGTCTTAAGAAACTCTATTACAATACCCCCCTTTCGACAAATTTGAGGCATTGCGTTATAAAGATGAACGCTGCCCTGCCTTGTTAACTGACCGAAAGACTTAAAATATTAAATATTTTATTTCCTTGAGTGGAAATCGAACACAGTCGCATTTGTCGTATGATCTGCGTCTGTATCACAATATGTCTCTAATTTAATTATATTTTTATTTTATTTATTAGTAATATGAGGCCTGTCGTGGCGCAGCGGCACAAGCTTGTGACTGTAATCGACAGGTTCGATCCCCAGTCGAGGAAATGAAATATTAAATATTTTCAATTTAAATGTTTAATGTTTAATTTCTTCGCTCTGGTAATAAGGCAAAGCGCAGCGTTGAGTTCCGCCACTCAACACGCAATGCCTCAATTTAGGTTCCCGGGTTCCCTCTGCCTACCTTGCCTCGTGTGGGATACAGCGTGAAGCTAAAAAAAATATTAGTACATATAGAGGATGTTAGAAGTTATAAGAAAAAAATATATTTCTTATTAGTTAAGAAAGTAGTGTTAATTATTTTAGTGTTAATTATTATTTTTACTCATAACACGGTAAGTTGAGGGAACCTAAAGATAAGACTCACTATTCTCCATTTTTTAAGTTACATATTTCTTTGTCATTTTAAATGTCTAATGAAGCACTTTCGTAGACAAAATGCAGAAAAAACAATAATTATATTATAAAATTGTTATCAAATTTAAAAGCATAACTTTTAAAACATTTAAACTTTCTGTAAAAACAACATAACAAAAACAAACATATCTTGTCGCAGCTTTCCTAAAGCCTTTTCAGAACGCACTTTACACCTTGTGATATGTAAATGTATGATAATTCACCGACTTGTACAACTCATGACCAGGTCCCAAACTATTTGCGGGAATCCCATAACTTCTGTTTTGATTTGGTATGGAGATGTTAAAATTAATATGTTTGGATTACATTAGGACTGAAAGGATCATATATTTGAATATGTTGTATTATTTTGTTGGGCCTGTCGAGACACAGGGGCACAAGCGTGTGATTCTAAATGCGATAGGATGTGGGTTTGATCCTCACTCGAGGAAGTGTAATATTTGATATTTTCAAAAGATATATATTAAGGCAAAGTGAGATGTTGAGTTCCGCCACTTAACAAGCATTTCGGCGGAAAGTGAGAAACAGAACAGAGTGTTTTGACACTTGGTTCCTCAGTTCCCCTCTACCTACCCTGCCATGTGCGGGTTACAGGATGAACCTGGAAAAAAGATTATTTTGTTTGTTGGACATATGTACTCTATGTATATAAGAATCTATTTTATTAAAAACAACCATAGTATTTTTTTTATATAATTTATTAAATTACTTTTATATTACTTCCCACTCGAGGAAATGAAATATTAAATATTTTCAAATTAAATATTTAATGTTTTATTTTCTTCGCTCTGGTACAAACTAAATGCCTAAAATTTGACGGAAAGTTGGCAACAGAAGTGGAACGGAGTGTCTTAATAGTAGGTTCCCAAGTTCCCTCTGTCTACCCTGCCGTGTGTGGGAAACAAGGTAAGACTGAGTATTAAATTACTTATAACATTTTAAAACGACTAAACGAATTCCATAACAAGAAGTGAAATATATCTTAGAAAACGTATAAAAAATTTATCGTAACTGTATAGAAACCCGCACCCGCAAGCGTCACTTACTGATACAATATATACTGAGTTGATACTATTTGCACTGCACTACTTCGTAGTAGCCTCTAAAAATCATATTATTTTAGCCCCAAAAAATAAATATCAAATTTCAATTTACTCTTCAATATATTTTAGTTCCAATATCCCTGAGGCGTGTAATTTATATGTAATACAAAGGTATAAAATTACTAATATGATCAATCCTAGTTGTTTTTTTAATCTAGTCTATTTAGTATATAATTTCCAACACGATTCTCGTGATTTATTATATCCCATGTAATAAAGAAGTATTATAAGCTTGACAAGTCTGTCTGTGTGTAGTACCGTACCTCCTCAATAAATTAACCAATTTGTTTAAAGCCGTCATGTGCGTCACGGTGGTTCTTAGATATGTTTTATCAAAACCGGATTAGCAGTTTACGAACTACAAAACCTATGAAGAAGTAGGTATTAGTTAGATCTTTCTAAAATAAAGAATTTACCTTATGGCTTTACTCTATATACTGTAGGTAACTGAATTAGCATAGAACTGTAAGGAGAGAGACTAGAGGAGAGAAAGTGAGGTAACGGGGACCCACTTTTCTGTAATTAAAAGCGTGTTATATTTTTACTTTTAATGAGATCTTCTAATATATAGAAAAAAACATGATAAACAACTAAATGTGGCTTTACATTTATAATGGAAGAGTTGTACGATTAAATTTTCTATATCTAAAAGCAAATCGCCGTTATGAAAAGTTGTACAGATAAGTTAGCTCATATCCTGAAGTTCTCGGATTCATATCCGAATTAATTTCGATACGATGTGGGAATAACTCGTTACGTATTTGCGGTTGCGAAGCTACGAAACACAATGTATATGGTATTTTATTTTGAGGTCTGTCGTGGCAGGGAAATATTTAATATTGTCAATTTAAATATTTAATAGTTTTATCTCTTCACTCTGGTAACAAGGCAAAGCGCAGCGTTGAGTTCTGTCATTCTCAAATTTGGCAAAAAGTGGGGAACGAAACGGACTGTCTTAATATAAGGTTCCTAAGTTCTCTGAGTTTACCCTGACATGTGCGGGTAATATAGTGTATAGTGAACAATTAATATTTTATGTCAGCAACAGTCGTGGATTAGATTTTAACAAAAATATTTTATATTTAAAACTATTATAATTTTCAGTTCAGTGAAGATTTGTGACGCATTGGATTTTGGGATGAAGAATAAGTATTCATATTCAATTGTATTTAACATTTTCAGCCGAATTATAAAGATATTGCTATGGAGTTGAGCAAAAATGCCCCAAAAGAGAATCAATCTCACAAACATTGTACTTTTATTCAGAAACTCTGCCGCACCGCCAAGGTGGCTTTCTTCGACACCTCTAGATCGGACGGGGAGTTAGATATCGTTTAAGATTGAAAAATTAATAGGGCACTGTGTTCTCTATTTATTTCTTTCTTTATGTTGAAGCTTAAATTCAAATACGCTGATGTTTATCATAAATGTATATTTTTAGCGTAATACTTTATATCACACATAGCAGGGTGAGTAGAGGAACCTTGGGAACCTAGTGTTAACACATTCCGTTTTCGTTAAGATTCCTCCGTTTGCCACTACAATTATTCACCGTATGTATTTATACATTTTCACGATACAAGCAATATTATGTTGTCAGTTGCATAATGTAATTTGCGGCAGCAGCTTAGGGATTAGTGTCAAATAAATTATATTACTTTAGTTCAATAGATTATTAATTTACTTGAGCCCTGCTTATAATATATGAATATGATAAATATTTTATAGTATTTCCGTCCATAGAAATTCGATATCTGCTATACAAAAAGGTTTTTATCATAAACGAAGATATGTGTTTTTTGTTAGGCGATAAACTAGAGATTAGTGATCAATCTCTCCGTGTTTCTTCACTAGTTACTATTCTATACATTGGATTCATCAAATTATCATTTATATTATTTCCAAAGAATACACACACACAATATTTAAAAAAAATACATATTATGACTTGTTATCGAATAAGTACAAAAACAATTTGCCTATAAAATTTAATTTAATTTCGTAACTCACTGTAAGAGATACTTGGTCCGTTCAATTTCCGACAATATCGACAACATATTGTCGCTTCGGGACTAATGTGACTTAAATGCGCATTTCAATTTATAATATATATCAAGATATTTCAACGGAACAAACATCAAGAATCAGCTAACGATGATTTAAAATGACGCTTATAAATTGGCAGAGTGTTAATAACTAGATATGGTACTTGTTATGACATTTTTTCGTTCCTCCATTGGGAATAGAATTCATAACTATTTTGATTTCCATGTCCACTTTCTGATCACGTTAATATTAATTCTTTCACGCTGTATCATCTCATAGTACGTAGTGGCAATTTCTGAACCTACTGTTAAGACACTCCGTTGGGTTCCCGACATTTCGCCGCATTTGGGGTAT
This sequence comes from Eueides isabella, assembly GCA_019049475.1. NCBI lineage: Eukaryota > Metazoa > Arthropoda > Insecta > Lepidoptera > Nymphalidae > Eueides > Eueides isabella. The sequence continues at coordinate 10,208,717 of CM032399.1, forward strand.
TGCATGTTAAGTGGCGGAACTAAAGGCCTCTTTTTACTATTTGTATTAGAACAAAGAATTTTTCATCTAAAAATCTTTACAATTTTTCTGCGTAAATTATATGTAGAAATAAGGCAAAGCGCGGTGTTGAATTCCGCCACTCAACACGCAATGCCTCAAATTCGGCGGAAATTGGGGAACGGAAGAGGAATGGAGTGTCTTTACACTAGGTTCCCGGGTTCCCTCTGCCTACACGCTGTATCCCGCACCCTCGTGCGGGATACAGCGTGAAGCTAAAAAAAGAATTATATGTATTTATAGCAATTAACAAAATAATACACTATTAATCTATACGATATTAAAAGCATTAATGCAACAGTGTCGTGGCTATTAATTAACGAGTATTCATGCATTTTTAATACTAAAAAAAAAATTGCAAATATATGGATGAAACAATAGAATCTGTATTACAACGTAACAATGTCAAGATCGAAATGCTTATGTTTCCGTAAAATGGTGTGAAAAATAAACTTTAACTTGATGAAACAATATTAAAAGAAAATACAATATATTTCATTTCCTTGAGTGTGGATCGAACTCACAGCCGTGTTGCGTTTACAGCCGCAAGCCTTATATTAATTCCAATAACATGAGGCCATAAAGGGTCTGAATATTAATTCCAATCACAGATATTAAATTTTGACCAAATAAATACTAAGAAAATACCATAAATGACTGCGACATCACATAACGACAACGCATAGTTGAGAGTTGAGACAGACAGTAAGATCGTGAGCTGTAGAGCAAATATCTTGAAATTGTTGATAGCTACACCGTCCGTCTGATTTGTACACATTGCGTGCTCTACGTTTTGTTATAGAGATGTTATTACCATTTGTTTTGTTGGCTAGTAGAGTATGTATGTACCATTTTTTTTTTTTGTTACCAATTTAATTTGATTATCTGAGTTTTATTAAGGTTTACTGATATTTTTTGTTTGAATGAAACGTTAGCTAGATCTAAATTTTTATTTTATATATAGAACTGAGTTAGTAATAACTGTAAATAAAATAACAAAAATCATCCAATATTATGTCATCCTTTAAAAAAACGCTCCGTGGTATCATAATTATGCAATTAATGTAAACAGAGCAAAGCAATGGAAATATTTAAAACATTTATAAACCTCGAAGATTTTTTCTTTTTGTTTTTATTTAAGCTTAGTGAGAAAGAGAGGGACTGAAAAACTAATGTTATATCACTACGTCCGCAGTATTACAGTTCTGTTAACCATTTTCTACTGAATTCTGGAGGTATTTCATGTTGAGTAGCCGAGGTCAAAGCTGTGCTTTCCTTCGCTACCAGAGTGAGAAAATAAAAATAATAAATATTTCATATTCTCGAGTAGTAACCGAACCTTAAACCTATCGTATTTAATGTCTTATCTTAAAAATGATAATATTAATACAAAACTAACTACAAAGGAAAAAATAGTTTTGATACATATACAATAAAATTTACTAAAATTAATTTAAATATTATCGTTATATCATCTCTATACAATACACATATCACATGCAACAATAGGTATAGAAGGGAAACAATCAAATGCATGAGATTCGGAACGTTCCCCGGCGGATCCTTATTGAGGAGCAACTTGGAATCGGATTGCAAATAATACTTTCTGTTAGAATTAATATTAACTTACATATGTTAAATACTCACTCACTCAGCTTCTCGCTGTACCCCGCACATTGCAGTGTAGGCAGAGGGAACTTAGGAACCTATTGTTAAGACACTCCGTTCCACTTCCGTTCCCAACTTTCTGCCGTATTTTTGATGCATAGCGTGTTGAGTGGTGGAACGCCACGTCTTGCCTTGTACCAAAGCGAAGAAACGCAAACACGAAATACTTAAATTGAAAATATTAAATTTTTCCTTTTGCTCGAGTGAGGATCGAACCCATAACCCATCGGTTACAGTTACATGTTTGTGCCGCTGCGCCACGACAGGCCTCTGTATGTTAAATACTTTTTAGAAAACGTATAAAAATTTTAACGTAGCGTTGTATGAACCCGCGCCTCTTGAACATAAATTTCAGTTACGTTAAATATTTTATATGTTTTTTTTTTCCAAATGTGGACAAAGACTTTAAAAATAGTAATAACATATGCACATATGTTATTCTGACATGTCATGGTTGTCAATATGTGATGTGAAGTTACAGGTTCGATCGTCTCCCATGGAAATTGATTATTATCCTATTGAAAAGGAAACTATTTCTTGATATTTATAAATAATATTAACAGAGTGCAGCGTTAAGTTCCGTAAATAAGAAATAAAACAGAAACCAAGAGTAATATAAGATTTATCTTTAATTTCCCTTAAATAATATCTTAATACCAATCTAGTACATTGTGTGTAATATGACTTAAACGCAGACCGTATACAAAAAGCTGTACAATATGCTTTTGTCAATGACATACCCTTTGTTGTATGGCAAGCAGTTATTTATAAAGGAGATATAATGTATTAAAAATGTATCAAACTTAATACAATATTTCTGTGCTTTATTTATTTTGTCTTTGTATTAGTTATTTATAATTATTTTCGTAACAACGTTTGAGGATTTTATTCTCACTGGGAGCTTTCTTCGAAATACATATAAGTGGAAAGCTTTTTTTAAAAATATATGTAGGTCACGTAATTAATTTAGCCAGTGTCAAATGGAACGAGGTAGGTATTCTGGAGATTCAAGTTCATGAACACGTACAGACATTAAATGAGTTATATCTCTTTATTAGCTTGAAAAAGTATAATATTATATTAACTGTTTTGCTGTAAAAACCCTACTAATACATAAATATTATTATATACATTATTATTTTTATACGAGGCAAAGAGCGACGTTGAGTTCCACCACTACACCCCAAGAATTCGGCGAGAGGTATGTGCATGGAGCATACTTTATTTGCATGGTGATTTTTTATTTTTTTGTCTTTATTTTATGGTGGCATTATGGTCTTATACGGGTTCTTTACAGGTGTTTGTTTTTTTAAGATAGGCAAACTTTATAATTTTTATAAAGTAAAGATTTGAAACATGAGCACAATCGTGCGGCTGTTGTGGATTTGATCCCAACTCAAAAAAATTAAATATTAAATATTTTAATTTCTTCTTTGGTAACAATACAAAGCGTAGCGTTGAGTTCTGCCACTGCACACGCAGTGCTTCAATTTCAGCGGGAAGTGGAGAACATAACAGAACGAGAGATTCAGAATGAAGTGTCTTAACACTAAGTTCCTAAGTTTTATCTACCCTATGATGCGGGCATGAAGCTAATATAAAAGTAAACATATGTACAAAACTCTTCTAAGCCTATCATTAAATTAACATCATTACCGAACAAAATGTGAACCTAGATACCATAAGATAACCGATATTATGACAATCCGTACAATTGGCCATAAGCTAGCGAGTGATTATCTCGCTTCGCACACTGTCGTTTCGCCATTTATTTGAATTACATTACCATGTGCAGGCGCAGTTTAACTTAGGCCACACTGAACGTTTGAAGCGATACTATTAATATATTAAAAATTAAAAACTAAATAATTGCTTTTAGAAATTAAAAATATATAACTTAAATAATAAAAGTTATTTGCCCTCACGTTGTATATCTTACATTGCAAGATTGGCAGAAAGGACTTGGAAATTTAGTACTAAGACACATAAGCGTGTGAATGTAAATGCGTCTGGTTATAAGTTCGATCGTTTTTATTTCTTCGTTCTGACAAAAGAAAGTGTGCGAGAAACTGCAGCGCTGTCTGCTATTCTTAAACACGCAACGCCTCCATAGCTCAACGGACTCTGGGTAACGAAAAAATGTTCAGAGGCTTCAGAGGAAACGAAGTGACTTAACAGTAGGTTCCCAACTTTCTTCTGTCTGGCTGTAAGTGTGCAGGATGCAGCTAAAAGCTTCAACTACAAACATTTCTGCCTCAAAGTTTAACTACAAAACAGGCTTTATAACGTGTGTACAGTGACACGCGTGGGCGCGCTGATGTGTGTACTCAGATTAAATTGCATTAACACAATATATTCACATATCACGCTATCTACGGTTATACAGGTATATATATACATATATATTATATGCTATTTAGAAAATAATAAGTGTTTCTGCTTGCAAATGACAAATAGTGCATAGTAGCTTTCGATTTGCAGGTATTTTTTTGTATATTATTGTTACATGTTAAAATTTTTGGGCGTTGTAATCTTTCTTCTATTATTTTTAAACAGTACATGCATGTGACCGGGCCAGCTTAAATAATTAAAGTAAAATATTTAATTATTTATATAACACCTCTATTTTTGAACTCGGCGGATTAAGGCAGTAATTTTTAAAATAATTAATTGCCCCGAGTGGTGATCGAACCCGTACCAATCGCATATAGAATCAAAACAATTCCATTATATCTTAATCACCTTGTAACAAACAAATTATAATTCATTTTTTATCTCAGTTAATACTTTGAAAATATTAAATATATCACTTTCTCGAGTCAGGATCGAACCGACACCCTACTTTTATAGTCATACGGCTGCGCCACGACATGTCTAAAATATAATATATTCAAATTATAAAACATCCTATCCAATATCATATCTGAGCGAGACAAATATTAGTTGCAATACGATAACGCATTATACATACGTAATGCTCCACCCACTCGTACAAAATAAACATGGGTGTCTAAACCTATTAGAATTTATGAAATTCAGTGTTATGTTAAAATCATGAATATTTAAAGATTTCGCATGCTTTATTTGCAAATTTATCTCTTTTTTTTTCAGTTTAAAAAGATGAATTGTATCCGATTTGTATTCCCATCAAACATGCTTACATATTAAAAATATTGACGACTGTAATGTTTTTGTAGTTGTATATAAAATACAAAGGCGTAGTTCATTAAATGTTATATTAAATATGGTGTGTATATCGACTTCTGTGAATATATTTAATATTTCACTTCCTTATTCTGATCAAAATATAAACAAAAAGTATTTAAGTATACTTTTAAATAAAATATCACGTAGACAAAACCGCAAGTGGGTCGCCAGTAATATATAAATATACAACAAATATAAAATAAGTATTTTAACATAATTAGTTAACTACGTCAGGCTAATGCCTCGAGTGACCTCTTCAGCGTCCGTGCAGACTGGCTCGAAAATAAAAGTAAAGGACATTCGCTTTTCCCATATAAATGGTAGAAATATTTATTATTGACATAACTCAAATAAGTAAAACGACGTGGCTCAGTTTTAATGAAACTATGATAGACTGTAGCTATCAGGTTCGATAAGAATTAAATTTATTGTAGACTGATCGATGTTGGTGTCATGGCACTCTGTTCTCCGGTTTCTAACCAAAATTGTAAAAACTGCGAATCAAACACCGTTACTTAATGCCACTAAATATCTGATTTCTCTTGTAAAAAAAATCATATTTTTTAATGATAGATATATTTATCACAGTCAAAAATACAGATATAATTTTAGTAAATCTTAAGATCAAGATCTAAAGGAAGTGTCGCAACAATATCATAAAATACACTGCAACAAGTGTTTCATAGTAGATCAATTTAGTAGAAAATTACTTACGTCTTACACCATACGGTATTGTTAACTATCACAGCATTAAGTGCCCTACACATGTACGTGGAATTAAAATAATTGCCTTTGCTACACTGTTCCGATGGTAGATATAGCTCTAGTTGCACACGCAATTTCACATGTAAAAGGGATCATAGATATCCTTGTAATATATAAACACTGCTGTTTTTTTTGAGATTCAGTTTGTGTATAAGCGTGTAAACGACAGGTTGTGGGTTCGACCCCCATACGAGGAAATGAGATATTTAACATTTTCAAATTAAATATTTAATGTATTAATTTCGTCGCTCTGGAAGGCAAAGCGCAGTGTAAAGCTCCACCACTCAACATGCAATGCCTCAAATTCGGCGGAAAATGGGGAATGGAAGTGGAGTGTCTTAACACTAGGTGCCCAAGTTCCCTCTGCCCACCCTGCCATGTACGGGATACAGTGTGAGGCTACGTGTATGTGATCAAATATAAATACAATAGAATTGTGTTGTTATGTATGAAATATATTATAAATTTTAAATGCTTGAAGTAATTCTAAGACTGACGTGTCGCATGGGACTCAAGCGTTTGACTGTAAACGACAGGTTGTGGGTTCGATTCTCACTCAAAGAAATTAAATGTTCAATATTTTCAAATTAATTTTTTTTTGCTTTTGTAACAAGGCAAAGCGTGGCATTGTTTTAACGACAAAATATTGCTAAAATAAGCCATAACAAATTATTTATATGTATTATTGTTAATGGATACTATAGATAACTCAATCAATATTATAATTTATTCATCCTTTTTGATGACATTCGTCGATTAACAAAAACCTTAATACGAAGCCCTTGATGAGTGGTTTTGGCTCATTTTGACCTATTTCTGGAATTTCTTTTATGTTACTTTTGTAATAATATTAAAAATTAACAAAATTATTACAAAAAATATATAGTTACCACGAAGCAACTTAATTACGTAAATCAGATTGAGTTCTACGTTTCTATAAACCATATAAAGACATACGATGCTAGATCTATTAATTTTGTTAAATTCTACAGCTAAAATAATCTCAATTACTTTGAAAATAAGACACATTTTTGACTAAAGCCTAATACTCTTAGAGACGCCCACTCATCAAGTACTAGATTACGGTATAATTAACCTTAGTTAATTACTTAATAATATATCAGATTATTTTTCTTATAACTTCGTTGTAATCAAAGGAACAATGAACTTATATTTAAAATATATTTGATAAGTATATGTTCATATTATGTAGATTATAAATGCAAAAAAAATGTTTTATCCTGGCGGAAAGTAGAACGGAGTCTTTTGACAGCAGGATCTTTCCGTCTACCTGATCCCCTTACCAGCTATATGTAGGAAATTGTATGATTTTTTAACTCCACTCTATATTACGCACACTAGCGGAAGTGGTATGAGAAACATGGAAACCACACGTTACCATTAAGATAATGCAATTTCCGCTAAATTAAAGTATTACGAGAGAGAAAAATAAAATCGAAATCAGTACCTGTCCTGTTTATAATCGCAAGCTGTTGCGCAGCGATCTATTTTAAATAATACAAATGATCAATGTTAAGGGAAGCCTGGCAGAGTACAATAGTGAATTTTTTTTTCGAATTTAAATTTAAATTTTTAAAAATAATTGCTTACATATAGATGTCTCTAATAAAAAAATATCCTGTAGGTACATTATAAATTTAATGAGAGCGATCAGTTATAATTAAAAAAAAAATGTATTCCATGTAAATATTATTTTATGCGGTACCAATATTATAGTGTAATACAACATAGATATGATGTTTTATAACTAAATATGTTTATCTCAACTGTGCATTTTGTAAATAATTAAAATATTAATTACTTTTAACATTTAGAAAATTATATTATTAAATATAGCAATATCCATTTCACAGTATATATTAAAATTTAAGTCACATTATACATTACTGTACATAGAATTGTCCTCAAAACGGATGTGCCAGCAATAAAAATTTAATTGAGGACAAAACAAAATCAAAGTATGCAGTTCAAAAAGGACGCATAATAATTGCTATCTCTATGCAGAGCGACCCTATCGTTCGAGCGTTTATAAAAATGCATCACTAATTAAGAAACATTTTGTACGGGCGTGTATAGCCAGTACAGTCCTGGCCATTCGGGGGACCTACCTACTGTGGATTTTCATTTTTTCGCAGTTTTGAGTTATGAATTTTTAATGAGATCGCGAGAGATTATGAGAGAAGTCATTTCCCGGTAAAGGAGAAAAAAACAGTGCCGTTTGTTCGGATCGGGCCATAAAAAGCGCTGAGTTTGTGGAAATAGAAAAAAGTAGAGCTTCCTTGTGAATGAGACGTTCGTTTTGTTTGTTGTTTGTTTTGATGTAATTACGCTTGTTTTGTGGCCACGATTTCATATCTACTTGAGGGTAATCCACATTCCGTTTTCGGGTTGTGTATAGCTTACCGGGCTCTTATTTTCCGGCTCTAGGGGCTCGTAGAATCAAAAGCATTGTTTGATGACTACATAATTATTGTAGCATTCCAACAGTTTTATGATGTTGTCTGTCCGAAAGTATGGGTATACTTCAAACTTGTTTTCGTCGTGTCGTAGAGCGTGCCAATATGCTAGCATTCTACACTGACGTTCCCTGACCCAAAAAGTCGAGCGCTCGTTCTTTTTTTTTATAGGGAACGAAAATAAAAAAATGATGACTGTATTGTAATAAACATACTTGCCTGGATATAATAAATCAATAGAACGCGTATTATAAAATCGAAAATTAAGAATAGAAAGTCACTTTTAAGCTTATCTATTTTAATATAAAAATTATATTAAATATACCTATATGATGACGACAAATCATACGTGATTACAGGAATTAACGCAAATATATTTTTTTTAATGTAAACTATTTTTTTTTTTATTTAGTTTCACGCTGTATCCCGCACGTGGCAGGGTAGGCAAATGGAACTTGAGAACCTAGTGTAAAGTCACTCACTCCGTTCCGTTCCCCACGCAACGGTTTGCTCTGTTATCAGAGGGAAAAAATGAAAATATTAAATATTTAATTTTGTAATATTCAATATTTTTTATTTCCTCGAGTGGGGATCGAACCCACAACCTCTCGCGTTTACAGTCACACGTTTGTACTCTTGCGCCACGACAGGCCTTCTTCTATATTTTAACAATATATAGCCAAGTAATAATTATATTAAATAGCGAAGTGAAACATAATTCACCATACAAAATTTATGACAGCGTTCAAAGTCAAAATAATGCATATTTCTGACCAAAACTATATTTTTACTCATTTGTAAATTTGCGGTCCGGATATTTTTATTACAGTACTCGTTATATTCAAGTCGAGCGCTGTTGCAGATAGTATTATATAAACTCATGTAGTACACCACAGCTACTACAATTTCATGATTTCAGCTTATTAAAAATCTTTTCTGTTTGACGTTTATTGCTGAATATTATTTTTATTTATAAAGAAAGTTACGTATAAAATACAAAATAATTATATTAGGACGATAAAGGAATATTCGCTGTAGGAATAAATATATTGCTATACGATTAACGGTACACTCGGTATATACAATAATTATAAAATAATTAAAAAAAACTATAGAAACATGCTTTGTTTGTAAACTATTATTTATTTTCTCCCTTTTTTCTTTATTTCGGTGTTTTTTTAGCATGCGCAGATGTGCTAGCTTTATCACTCTTTCGAGGAGTAAGAGAGATAGAAGGATCCATAACATAACGTTCTCATAGTGATAATGGGAAACTGTTTTCATATTATTGTATTGTCATCGGACCTTGATAGGTGTGCAAAGTTTCAAATTAATCTGAGTTCTGGAAAATACCAAAAATCAAGCTCAAAGATTCCATTACATACATACATACATACAACCCAAGCTAATGAATAAAGCGTGTTAATAAAACTATAAATACCGCCCAAAACAATATATACATAAAATAAAATTGCAACTGATCAGGCTCTATATTCTAATAATTATTATTAAGTTCTTAAAAATTTATAAGTTCTTAAAAAAATAATTTTGAGGCCTGTCGTGGCGCAGCGGCACAAGAGTGTGACTGTAATCGACAGGTTCTGGGTTCGATCCCCAGTCAAGGAAATGAAATATTTAATATTTTCAATTTATATATTTAATGTTTCAATTCTTCGCTCTGGTAATAAGGCAAAGCGCGGCGTTGAGTTCCGCCACTCAACACGCAATGCCTCGAATTCGGCGGTAAGTGGGGAACGGAAGGGGAACGGAGTGTCTTTACACTAGTTTCCCGGGTTCCCTCTGCCTACCATGCCTATAAAAAAATATAATTCGGAACATTAAACACTGTTTTGGGCTTATATCAATGTAGACTAAAAACAATGATTTTTAAAGCTTTACTCTGTATTTTAGGGAACTTCCCTTAACATTTATTATTTGTATTATTTAAACCAGTTCCTTGTCCAACCGCGTGCGACTGTAAACGTGTCACATCAGCAGCTGTGACATAAACATTCAGTCTGTCTTTTAAAGGTGGTTTTTTTTTTCGAATCGGCTTGACATTTTTCATTAACTGCGCAACAAACACATCACATTATCACTGGTTTGCTTGTGGAACATCTCGGAAACAATTTCCGTACACTTACAAATTGATGTAGGTACTAGTTGGGATACTCAAAATACGTAGGTAAACGTATATTAATGTCTGACATTTATGCCGCAATTATTATTTTTATATTGTTTAACTTGTGGGTTTGGGGAGTGATGTGAAACACTAAGAGACGATTTATCGTAATTTCTACTGTAAAATTGGGACGGGAATTTTTATAACTTTAATATAAATATTTAGGCTATTACTCGATACTAATTTAAATACGTGACTGGATAAGTTTCAGCGTATGCTTGATAAGTTTTATCGTATGCTGTAGTTGGCCAGAGAGTTTGGACGGTTTTTAAGAGGCACGGACTCAAATACAACAACGATTGTTTTGTTTTTTATTTCTCATCTTTACGATGTATCCCATACATGGCAGGATAGGCAAAGAGAACTCGGGAACTGAATGTTAAAACACTTTCCGCCAAATTTGAGGCATTGCATGTTGAGTGGCGGAACTCAACATGCAATGCCTCAAATTCGGCGGAAAGTGTTTTAATATTCAGTTCCCGAGTTCTCAAACATTGAATATTTAATTTAACAAAAGTAAATGTTTCTATTCTTCGAGTGGGGATAGCACCCACAGCTTGTCACATTTACTGACACACGCTTGCGCTTCTGTGTCAACAGACATTTAATCATTTTATGTTTTTATAAAAATATATATGTCTCCTAAATGAGGAATGTAACTTTAAATACGATAAACAAAATACATAATTTTGAATTATTACAAAATTATACGTACATTAAAAAAAAATGTTAGTACTTATAAATCTTATTTGTACAATTTCTATTTAGTAGACAGCAAATACGTCTAACATTGCACAGGTCGGGATCATGCATGCGTGTCCCGCGCTCTCGGCACGAGATTATATCTAAACCCTAATTAGATTAGCAACGTATATGGGTGTTTATTATTTGATCAACTCATGGAAAATTATTCGTATGTAGATTTATTAAAATTTATTTTAATATTATTTCTACCTGTACACGGCAGGGTAGGCAGAGGGAAGTTGGGAACCTAGTGTTAAGAATTTTTCGTTTCCCACTTTCCGCCGAATTGGAGGCATTGTATATTGAGTGGCGCGCTTTGCAATGTAACCAGAGCAAAGAAATGAAAACATTAAATATTTCATTTCTTCTAGTGGGGATCGAACTCAGAACCTGTCGTTTACAGTCACACGCTTATGTCGCTGAACCACGACAGGCGCCATTTCTTCGATACAGTGTAAAAGCGTATTAAAATTCGTGTGTGATCGCGATGGTCGTTAATTCGATCCTAAGATAAGGGAATGCATATATGGGCAGTCAAAACGAGCTGCTGAGTTTCGCCACAAATTAATAAAAAGTGCAGAACAAAGTGTCTTAACACTAGGTTATACCTATCCACCATGCTACAAAAAACAACGTAACGGATCAAGTACATTAAAATATCTGAATATTTATATAAATATTTGATAGATATTGATGATTAATGGATGTTGATCTGTAATTATATCTATATCAAATGACTTATAATTTTCATGTTACCATCAATTATTTATTCCATGAGTCAGAAATATTTTTACTACCCTTTGGTAATGTTATGTTTAAATAAAAACTTAACATACGAGGCCGTCTTTACGTGGTTTATGTTAGAAGAATTAATTATTTCATTCTTTTGCTTTGGTAACAAGCAAAGTATGTTGAGTTTCGTTACTCAACACGCCTTCCTATATATCCCTTATTATGCAGGGTCCTACTTAAAAACGAAGTTCAAAAATACTACTATATTATTAGTATTTCTCTAGAGTAAAAAAAAAACGTTCCAGAAAATTCCATTTAACACGTACACAATATAATAGAAATGACTCAATAAATTATAATAAAATTTTCATCAAACCTGACGACACTGAAAAACGACTAACAGGTAGAGCAATTACGTATTTAATATGCATGACTGTATGAACAGTAAGTACGTGTTGAATGGATTATGAGTGTCGTACGAGACTTAAATGAATAGCCAGGCTATGCTATTCGTCATGTGAAGAAAAGAGGGTACGGGTTTTGTAAAGAAAACTTAAATGTTTTAAGTTTTTAGTGTAATGGTTCATGCTTTTGTGGCACTGCTGGGATATTTCTACTATTGCGATTTTCATAGGCATTTTTATTCTAGGTTTACGCTGTATCTTGCACATGGTAGGGTAGGCTGAGGGAACTTGGGAACCTAGTGTCCAGACACTCTGTTCCACGTTCCCCACTTACTTTCCGCCAAAAACGATATTAAATATACCGATAAATTTCGCAGTTTATATTGTTATAATTGCAGTTCACAGTAGTGATGTCATATTTTTCTTTATATTGAACGTAATTATTTGTTCTAGAACGATATTTTCAATCAAAAGCTTTTATTTAAATCATTATTTATATCATTTCATTTCAACAAATGGTGCAGCATATTTTGCTGTTTTCGCAACCAACACGCGACCACATGATGTATGGCTGAAACCGATCTAATAAATTAACTGAATTATAAAAACCCTTTACAGTTAACAAGAAGAATTAATTTAGTAATGTATTATCAAAAGATTACAAATAATGAAAAACTTACTGAAATATCACATATACAACTTATACAATTTTCAGTCTGTTTTTTACTTTTTATTCTAGAATATCCATATGCCATCATGAATTCTCAACGTCTTCTTGATCAATTGACACAATTTCCTTTCATTCCACAAGTTGGACTAAATTTATATTTTTGTTTTTTTTTTTTTTAATTTTTAGTTATGGCTTTGCCCAAGTATATTTCGGAACGTATTCATTTATGTCAAAGTCCTCACGAGTCCTCAGTCTTGTTAAATAAAATATGGCATTGGATTTTATCGGCTTATATGAATTCTGTGGTAGTTATGAAAAAAAAAAAATAATAAAATAAAATTTCACTTGACTTTTATAATTTATATACTTTTTTACTAAAGAAAACAGAGAGGACACAATAGAAACTCTTCACTTTGCGCCTAAATTACAGATTCAGTATGATTTCCATACCAAATCACGCTCTGAGAAAAATGAAAACCTTTTACTATATCGAGTGATGATTGAAACCACACCTACTGAATTTCAGTTAAACGTTGTTCTACAGAACCATGAATACTATATTAAATTTTACAATGAAAATATTTAATAGCAAAATTACCCTACAAAATCGATACACGTCTTGACGTTAAGTAAATAATTAATTAACGTATGAATTCAAATCACATGTAACCTATGTTTAAAATGAAAGCTCACCGTCTTATTAAACTAACAAGGCCACTCTACAGCTCTATAATTAGAGGAGGGTTAGAATAAGCCCCGCTCTTGATGTATTCGCACTATGCTATAAATGTAATATTATCCTTTAAACTTATTTTTTCTAGTCTTTTTTGCATTTAGGTACATTTTTATTATAAAAAATTAAGAAATATCGCAGAAAATGTATTACTTTGTTTACATTTCAATGGGTATTTTTTTTTTGTTCAGTATCTTAGTTACAGTGTTTCGAATATTTCGTAATACCGCCTTTGTTTTCTATTACCAATTTATTAACACACTTTGTCAAATATTTTAATTTTCATAGAACAGATTTAAAATCGTAGGTAATCTTTTTTTATTCAGTACAAGTTTAATTTTATAAATTAATGACACTAGATTAGAGCTTAATGGAAGCGTCTTCACATGAACATAAACAATATTCTACTACTAAACTTTACAAACAAATGATTAAATAAGAAGAGGTAAAATATGTAACATTTTTAAATAAAATATTATATATTTTTCTTATGTTTTTGTCACTCTCTTAACCAGACAAAGCGCGGCGTTGAGTTCCGCCACTCAACACACAATTGAGGCGAACGGTACTCCGTTCGCCTCAAAATAAACTTTGTAGATTTCCTCTGCCTACACTGCCATGTACAGAATACAGAGTGACGCAAAATATTAATTAAAATAATTTATATTTACCGTTTGGCATTGATTCATTATAATTTTCTTAACTCGTAAGAAATTAGCACTCAAAGTCTAACAGTATCCTAACGGTTAATACTATAGATGTATGTTAGATATAAATACTTCAAATTGGCAGTCGGACAGTCGGCGATGCCCCTATATGATATTGAAGTTCAAAATTGAAACGATAATTTCATTGACGTACAGAATGTGCAAGTTCACTGGCTCAGTATTTTAAATGAACAGAACGATAGATATTAGAATAATTTGTTGAATAGCTTATATGAAAAAATGTTTGAACAAAAGTAGCTAGCATAGCCTTAAAACATTTAATTAAAAAATAATTTTAATTAAAAAATGTAATTTTTGTTCTAGTCCTTTTATTTAATACTAACTTATCGTTACGGTTGGACCATGGTAATGAAAAAGATATTTTTAAGAGTTGTGTATATAATGCATGATCCATTCTAAGTATTTTAGGTGAATCCGACGCCCGTTTTGCCTCATTAAGTGTTTTCGTTTCACACTTTCCGCTGAATTCTAGAATCATTTCGTGTTGACGTAACTCAATGCTGTGATTTGATGTGGGATTAAATGCTGTTGGTTTCAGGAAGCTAACTATGATATATATATACTTTAATTGATATTTTGAAAGAGCAACTATTGAGTTTCTTGCTGGCTCTTCTCAGCAGAACCGCCTTCCTAGCCGGTGGTAGCTTCCTGTAGGACCGACACTACAGACCTTTCTATGTAACTTGACGATTCAAAAGTGTTTGCAATGGCCTATATGAATAAAGAATATTTTGATTTTGATTTTCTCAACGGGAGATCGAACCCACTAAAGTCTCGAATACAGTAGCACACTTCTCTGCTGTAGAATAATAGCCACCCGCCCGCGGCTTTACTCGCTTCAATTACATTACTTTATTCACTAATCTCAATTATTTTCTTGTTCTATTAACATTCTCACTTTTATAAAATCTATCTAAACATTAAAGAAAATCAGCCAACGTGAGTAACATTTAAGTAGTCAAACTTAATAAATATTTTAATTTGACGTAAGTTTTTTTAATTATAATAAACGATCTAAATAAAAAAAAATATATATAATCAGTTAAAAAAAAATGCCTAAATATGGCGTCTGCATTTTTCTTAACTGTTTCGGAGATTAGCACGTACAAAGACACAAACAAACAGACAAAAAATACTATTTTGGGCACTATTTACTTTTATCAATACCCCCTATAAGTTTTTATTATATATTTTCCATGTACAGACAGTGATCAGTTACGAATTTATTATAAGTATAAATTTTAACCTTTAGTAAGATCTTTAACATCATGAGTCATATACAGTAGTTTCCAAACAATTCACAATTGTATCTGGTGTACTTTATAAATGACCTAATAACCTTTGCCAGTTATCGACACTATTGCCTGATGTTTTTATTATGGTATATATTTATACATATAATGAATTTGTGATTAAGCGTGGTCTGTACATGAAAGACATTATTAAAAAAAGTTTCACGAATAAATGAAAAATGTTGTTTGTCCATGGGTTTTGGATGGGCTAATCTCAGAAATTTAAAGTTTGAAAGAAGTTTATACTATCATGTTATGGCAGCATTCACTTAACATTTGGCCAAATGGAAACTAATTCCATTTACTTTTATTTTTGATTTTGAGTGGCGGAACTCAACGCCGTGCTATGTTAAGTTACCAGTGAGAGAAAATAAGCATTCATTTTCCCAAGTGGAACTTGCATTGCTATTTGGTCGGTTGGTTGGTCGCTACGGAACGACAACTACAGTATGGCCTCAGTATTATTAAATTAAATGTCAATTAAAACTGAAATCTCTATCAGGCTATAGGCATCTTTGGAATGAATAAATATTTAGATTGCTATAGATGCCATGCTTAAAATATCGGCTATAAATTAATGAAAATAGTTTCCTATAAATATTTAATTACCTCAAGTTTATGCGTTTTTACATATTTACTTGTATTTATTAATTAACTTTGATACATAATAGTTTGTTTTGAATAATTAAAAAAAAATCAAATGAAATATTTGAAATAAAAGTCAAAGCGCGGCGTTGAGTTCCGCCAATAAATACGCAATACTTCAAATTGGACAAAAAGTGGGGAAGGAACGAATTGTCCCTTAACACAAGGTTCCCAAGTTCCCTTTGCCTACCCTGCCGTGCAGAATACAGCATAAATGAAAGTTAAAACTTGGACAGCTGCCTACCCTACTATCCAGTATATAGCATCAACTGAAAAAAAAAAACCTAACTATTACATTAGTGATAACCTTCTCGATAAGAACGTGCGCTGTTATATGTACTTCAATAGTTAAATGCATCGATACCCGCTGTTTCAATTTACGGATACGTTTCATTACTATACCAATCTCCATCTGCCACGCCTTCGACCTTTAGTTAACTCCCGTAGTTAGCACACTTATACTATAATGAAATATGCGCGGTTAATACTTTTATATCGATTGTTAACTTGTGTATTGAGGCCTTCAGGGTAAAGGGCTTAAGATTGTGATTGTAATCGTGACCATGGTGGATTCGATTCCCAGTCGGGAGCAAAATAATATATGGTTTCATATACGTTTCCAAACACAAGGTTCCCAAGTTTCCTCTGCTCACCCTACCATGTACAGGATACAGTGTGATTGTGTTTTAATTTCTTCGCTTTGTTAACTAGAAAAAGCTAAGTTAAGTTCCGCCATTCAACACACAATGCCTCGACAAATTGACGAGACAGAGAAAGGTGCGAACGGGAATATCGTAATTTGAATTACTTACTTAATGTTTTAATATTAGGCAGATGTGTGGAGACACTGTGACGTAGAAGAAGAAAATATGTTGTATGAGGCCTTTGAGCTAGTAAAGTGCAGTGAAACTGTATCTGTTTCGGAAATCCTTGTTATTAGTTTCCTAGAAATCCTTTAAAAAAATACTGTGTTTTATTTATTTACTATTTAGAAGATAAAGTTGTTGGCTTCGCAAACAAACTCTGAAAGTAGGAAACGGAATGTTTTAACACTTGGTTCCGCCTACTTGCACTATGCGGGAAAGTTAGAATCTTTTTTTGTACTTTTAATTTTCCCCATCATTTCGTTCAACAACAACGCAAAGCATGGTCTTCTGTTCAAAACGCAAAGCGAAAACGGAAAACTAACCTATCTGTAATATACTAATTAAAATAATTTAACTATGATTTAACTAATTTTAAAGTATTAATCCACACTTAGGAAAAAATCTTATCAAAAATCGTTCAAAAATTTAAAGCAGCGAGATTTGAAACCGCACCTCTTGGAAACAGTCTAAACACCCTTACCACTAATCAAGCTTAAAGCGTTGAAATTCTTATACGCTTCTCACAACTAACTTATTTATTTAGTTAGTCTGTAGGAAAATTGTTTCATATTTCCGATACTCAAACATAATTTCTTACAATTGTCTTTTGGTAAGAGAGAATGCTTTTTACTAAATATTTTTATAAATTTTAAGCTATCAATCTACACTTAGGAAAGAAAAACGTATAAAAGCGCTCGTTCACGCATGTTAGCTGAAACTGTATATACAACCATTGTCCTTACACTAATTTCTATCCCATCGCTCCTTTATAGATTTTACTGACACGTACATATATTCCCCCTATACATTTTAAACATAATAACTAATAATTTAAAAAATAAATAAGGCATAAGCAAGCCTCATTATCTATAAAAAAAACATTAAATTAAAATCCCTAACAAGATATAAGTATGATCAAAAGTAACTTGTATGAATTATGCTGAAAGGCTTCCAATTTGCAACAACCAACTGCCACTCCACACATCGGCTCGGTGTAATTACCCGTGTCCCTCCAATTAACGTTTTGTGTTTGCTCGTTAATGATAGCGGGTTCGGTCTAGATTTTACTGTCATTCTAGATTCTAGAACTTTTGAAAAGATTAACAATTTTTTTTTTCTTAATTTATGTTTTAACAATTTTTGTTTTTCTAAGTAAAAGGATGGTGGTGGCGGAGTAAAATGTTTGCCTATAGTGCAGTGATTTAAAAAAAATCACATCTTCCCTCTAGGAGATCACACGGCGTTGAGATCCGCCAATGAGCAAACGGTTGTCTTAACTCTAGATTTTCATATAATTTTATTGTTAGGCCTATGAAGTGAAAATGCAGAAGTAATATGCAGTTAACATAAATCTTTGAACTAAAATTTGAATCCACTACCATCTCGAACAACCAAACATTCCTCAAATTTATATTTTAAATCAATATTTTCGATAATATTAAATGAATACCAAGTCTTTAAATCGATAAAAAGAAAAAAAATCTGTATACCGTAAGCAGAATGGCAAGATCCCACAAATTACAACTAAAACAGACAGCTCTTTCAATCTCGCATGATCACCTCATTAGTAATATGGACTGTGTCACCAATCATTCCTCGGCAGCAGAGGATGAGGGTGCTTCATTAAAATATAACGAGTAATTTGTACTCTAAGATACTCTAGCTCACATCAGATTGGACATTCATTAGACGTTTTATTTAGTTATAGCTAAGCTTTCATTTAATTACTTTTATTTTTATTTAGTTTTTGCGTTTTATCGGTAGCTTAGAATCGTTGCACAAGTATGGGAGACGTAAACGACTTTGATAGTCAGACAGAGATATTTTGTGAACCTAGTATTCATAATCCATTTCCATTAAAATACTTCCGTTCACCACTTTCCGCCGAATTTGAGGCATTTCGTGTTGAGTGGGGAAACTACCCTGCCTTGTTAAAAAAGCTAAGAAGGGTACAAAGTATATATTAAATATTTCATCTACCCGAGTGAATTTTTGAACTATTACACAAGAAATGAATAGTTAAATAACAAAGTATATATTAAATATTTCATCTACCCGAGTGAATTTTTAAACTATTACACAAGAAATGAAAAGTTGACAGTAATACTCGTAAAATCGTGAGTTTTTTCTTTACCTAAAACGGCACCCCATATAAAAACTATAAATAATGAGTCATTCTAAACATCACACCCCAAAACCTAATAAAATTTAATATGTCAATATTTTACACATGCACGGGGCAAATAATCATTAATTAAGTAAAATACACGCTCCTTTTAGTATTGTGGAAAAAATATGTAAAATATTTCTTTTGACTTATGCTCTGTAAAAATAATTTATGTAAAAATGTATATTTTTTTCAAAATCAACCATATAATAGTCTATAACTTAGGGACGGAAATCTATGTAACTTTGTTCATCAGACCGTGTATATTTTTTTAACTTTACTCTGTATCCCTCACATAGCAGGGTTGACAGTCGGGAATTTAAAACTCAGTGCTGAAACACTACGTTCGTATTAAGATATGTTTATATGTTATACCACTATGTTTACCATTTCTTGTCGAATCCTGGACGCATATGATGTAGTGTGGAGGAACTCAGTCAGTGTCTGGTTACAAGAAAGAGAGAATGAAAATATAAAATATTTCGTGTCCTCAAATAGGAATGGAACCCACAATCTATAGCGTTGTTAAAATCGCCAGGCTACTAGTGTCCATGTACCGCGACTGGCCTAAAAATAATTGATGAATCCAAAGTTGAATTCAACCTCATCGTGTTTCATTTGCCAGTGTCCTGTATATAAATTTTAAAAAGTATTAACATCAGAAATTATTTTTTTTAAACATGGACATATAAAAAGTTTAAATTATTATTTTGTTTTTAATGCCCGGTGCAAAAAGGAGGGTGTTAATATAGATTGTTGTATTATATATAGTTTGAAATGTCAGTTCAACACCATAGCTCATGAATAAATAATCGCGGTGTTTCTTCGATATGTTTAATGAAAATCTGATTAGAAGTTTTATAGCTAAAATGAATTGCCTAAAAATTAAAAAAAACTAACGACCAATTTAAATACATAAAATATGTTTTAAAATTTATTATTACAAGAAAATGTTATTGTACAACGTAAAATTTGCTTAAACAATCAAATTATACGATGTATATTAAGTTTTTTCTTATATAAACTAATCGTTTGGCCTATACAAAACAAATATTTGTATAAATCCATGCTCGTGGCACACCGCGAGCTGAGCTGTCGATATCAGTTTGTTGTAATGGACACCATCACCACGCCTAGATTTCGCCTTGGTAAAGTTCTGATTCGGCTTTATTGATTCGTTCAAATAAATTTAGCTAACATACAAAAAAGGAAGATGTAACGTTAGTTGGAACGTATTAATTTTAGGTCAATAGTAGGTTTGATTTTCACTAAAAGTTGTTATTTTTTAAGTAAAGCATGTTTCTACACAATCGTGGGACCTATGTAATATTTTAGTATCACTTTGGTAACGAGGTAAAGTTCGGCGTTGAATTCCGTCCAGAATGAAGTGTCTTAGCACTAAGTTCCTAAAATCCTTCTGCCCACTAGTGCGAGATACAGCGTTTATTTTTCTCTTTATTGCTGTTTAAGTTACGTGTTGAACGATCAAACATATTTTTTAATGGAGTGCTATAGTCAATGGCACAATTAGAATTATTTTTTTGTAAAATATTTTTTGTTCACTTAAAATTGGTGTATTACGTTATTTTAATATGCAATATAAATACTTTCATATTAAATATTCAAGGCAAATTAAAAGGCTGAATCAGAAGCGTTAAAAGTTTTGCGTGTTTAACACTACTCAAACAACATATCACAACCGACACCTACGCATATTTTTCTGTCTATTTAATGATGGTGATAACAAATTAATTAATACTGACTATAAGAATATACTGACAATAACATTATAACAAAATAAAGCTTTGTATTCATTCACTGAGAAAGGGAGGTGACTCTCATATGATAGTATTGGAAAATCTTTTGCATAGTATTGGAAAGTCAGATGGTTAAATCTTCGTTCGGGACAAAATTAATAAAAAACTTCCTCTCTAATAACAGCAACACATACAGGTTGTATTAGCGCAGGGGTAGATTGTGGGCTACTGTGAGTCAAATTCAATTCAAATTCAAATATTTTTATTCAAAATAAGAAGTTACAAGCTTCGTTTTTTGAACGTCAAACAATTTACCACCAGTTCACTAAAGTTACTGCCTCAGACCTGAGAAGAACCGGCGAAAGAAACTCAGCGGGACATGTCTTTTTTTTTTAATCAAATTTTACATCATATAATCAATTGTGACAATGATACATTTGAAATAGCCTGGAGCGAGCATTTTATTCCCAAGGCGTGTTTGTGTTGTGAGTGCAAGTTCGATTTCCATTCAATAAAATTAAATATTTAATACTTTCCTCTCTTTGATCTAGATTTGAGTAGCAAACGCAAAAAGCAGTAGGTAAAAACGCAAGTCACAGAGTTTCTTTACTCCACACACAATGTTTTAAGAAGTTCCGAAAATGAACTTGGAATGTATCAAATTCAGGCAAAGACCTAAGAATGATGAACCTTGACATTAGTTTCTCGAGAAAAACCTGTTGATCTAACCTATACGCAATTAAACTGGAAACTATCAACATGCCACTTCAAACTCAGAATTCTAAAGACTCTAAATAAAAGAAAATAACAACAAACTCACAGAATATATATATTTCGCATAATTATTTACCATAACAACTTATATACCACAGATACACAAAAAAAATGTACAGAAAAACAGAAACACCATGCACTGAAAAAGGCTTTCAACATATTTAATGCTCCCCACGCTCGTATTTCACTAAGAAATGGCGCAAGAAAAGCAAAATTATACTCTCCATGGAAAATAGAACGATATAAAAGCGTAACTGAGGTCGGTAACAATTCACAGAGTGCACCCGGTCCCATACACGGCTGTATTGTGACATACGTCGGGTCAGACGGACAAAACAAAAATTCTATTGTAATATCAACGACGCTTTATATTACGGGGAAAACAATTTTTTTAAGAACGTGTTTCGTTTTTTTTTCCTTTCTATACTTTTACTTTATTTTAAAAATGAAAAAAACATATTTCGCCGTGTGAATATTTTAAGTGTATTGCGTTGCGTGTGGTATGAATGCGGTACATTCGAGGAATGAGATTGCATTGATATAGATTGCTATTGAATTTCTTTTTTTTTCTTTATAATAAATGCTTTTTGTTTTATTAATGTGGTAGCATTGTTTGGATATACCTACGCAGAATGGTGACTGTTTGGTTTAATGTTTATATATATATATATATATATATATATATATATATATATATATATATATATATATATATATATATATATATATATATATATATATATATATATATATATATATATATATATATATATATATATATATATATATATATATATATATATATATATATATATATATATATTGTAATGTTGAGTGTAATTAAATGCTGTCATAGGCATGCTCATGAATGATGTTGTTTTGCAGTAATATATTCAATATTCAAACAATTATCTTAAAATAAAACTTTAAATATATTTAAAATAAGGTGCAGTGTACATTTGTATAAGATCATATACAGATTGGTACTTGCAGATAAGGTTGAGCAAATGAATAGATAAAACACTATATATATATATATATATATATATATATATATATATATATATATATATATATATATATATATATATATATATATATATATATATATATATATATATATATATATATATATATATATATATATATATATATATATATATATATATATATATATATATATATATATATAAGCTTTATTTGTGTACCTTACCACAGCGGCACAGCGGGTAACAGTAAAAATACTTTAAAAAGAGAGTATACATATTGTAGACTTATTAGTTATTTTTTAACGTATTTAGTATATATACTATAAAAGGCAAAGAAAAACACTCTGTTCTTTAATATAATTTATTCTCATAGAAAATTCCCATAAGCAAAGCTACATAAATATAGCACAAGTGTCGATAATTGTATCCCACGTTAACGGGAAACGTCCAATAATTTCCATGAAAACGTCTTCAAGCATCTGCAGGTTATTTCATTAAATCCACTGCCTGTAATCATTCTACGGTAACTGCATTTGCTTGTAGCATTGAAATTGTAAAAATGGTTAAAAATAAATATATTGAAAATTTTGATTAAATATATAAACTATTTTAGTTAATTATCGTCGTGGTGTAATGGTGAGTCTGTTTGTAAACACGACGTTTATAAGTTCGATTCTCTCTCTCTCTCTCTCTATTTATAGTTCAGGTAATACCGTATGCCTTTACTATAAGTTCCCAGTGTCGAACCTGTTACATTACAGTAAAAAACTATTACAATCTTATAATTGTAGTTCATTTCACACAAGAGGCCTGTCGTGGTGCAGCGGCACAAGAGTGTGACTGTAACCGACAGGTTCTGGGTTCGATCCCCAGTCGAGGAAATGAAATATTTAATATTTTCAATTTAAATATTTAATGTTTCATTTCTTCGCTCTGGTAATAAGGCAAAGCGCGGCGTTGAGTTCCGCCACTCAACACGCAATGCCTCGAATTCGGCGGAAAGTGGGGAACGGAAGTGGAACGGAGTGTCTTTACACTAGGTTCCCGGGTACCCTCTGCCTACCCTGCCTCGTGCAGGATACAGCGTGAAGCTAAAAAAAAAAATATTCACACAAAATGAGTGCACACGCTCGCAAACTAAAAAAGATACTGACGACTCCAACTGACAGTCCTTTACGGTATGATGATCACTGAAGTGAATCAATGATAATTTCTTCCATTAGTTGTTTATTTAACTGCAAAGCGCATAGCCATAAAGTTAGTAACAGCTTCACGCAGTATCACGTATATGGCTTGGGAACCTACTCTTAAGACACTCCGTTCCGTTCCTCAGTTTCCGCCGAATTTGAGGCACTAAAAAATTTAAAGTTGAACCCACAACCTGTAGCAGCGATTACAGTCATGCGCCACGACAAGTCTCAATAGTTAACAATAAAATAGATTCTAACACTAGTTTCTTATCTCAAAAATATTAAGTACAATCCACAATAATGCGGGAAATCTGCTATATAATGATATTAACATAGCTGTCTTCGTTCATTGGAGATACGATTTGTATCGGAGCATAGAATAACTCCAGTGGAAACGTTCTTGCAGCTTATTTTATTACCTGTCTATAGCCGCCTTCCAATCATCCCTAGCCGCATTCGGTTATTACTTTAGAATAAGGTAAAAGTTGAATCTATGGATCTCTGAACTAGAAGATTACTTTATTATGAATTCCATATATTTTCTTGTACTTTCAAACATTTATTGCGATTAGCGTCGTTAAAGCAACAGAGTGTCAATACACACCATTCTCCATTCCACGAATAGTATTAAAATACACTAACCAAATAAAAAAAAAACAGGAACAAATCAATTTTCTCATTGCAGTGAAAAATGTAAGTGCCTGAACAAACTTGACTAAGTCCTCGAGACAACGGATCTCTTGTCTTATGAAATCCTTGAGTGGACTACCTCAACGATTTTATTTTTATATCTCTGAATCATGACTTAAGTAACCCCTTAAGTAAGTTTAAGATGGTACTGTTTTTATAATTGGAATACCCTGTTTTCTTGTTTCTTGAAATGTTTAAAAGATTCAGTTTTATTATACATCTTCTACGCAAGACCTTCTTAGCTTTTCTGTTAGTTGGCCTCATAGATTTTGTAAACTGCTGATGATTCTTATTAAGTAAACATACATTAAGGAGAAAATATTTTATAGAGATTCCTATGCCTTTACTGTAAGGTTTCAAAATGTGAAATGAGGTGATCAGATCCAGAGACACTGGAAATTGGCGACCAAATAATTTAATTGTAACTCCTTTAGAAGCTAGTAAGATATGAGTCTATACTTAATATTAAATCCATTCAATTTCATTTTCTCATCGGTTTTTTCATATGGTTTTGATTTAAATCAATTTATCAATTTAAAGAAACAGGAAACTATGAAACAGAATCCCTGTTCTTTATTTTATCTTAACAAATATCTATTTTTCTTCGATCTTATCTTTTCGTCAGCTAAAAGCCAAAATCGTTCAGCTGAAAACCAAAATTGTTGGCATGTCAATAAAGGGATCTATGTCCTGTTGTGAATAAAGATCCAGTCTTTATTCACAACAGGACATAGATCCCTTAGTCATAATGATGATTTAATTTTACGTTGCAATTATTATCATATTTAACATAAATACTCTAAATTAACTAGTTTTCCTGAGCAGTATATATATTTTCAGCTTGACTCTTTACCACATATACCTACAACAGGTAGGCAAGAACGGAACGGCAGACGGAACATCATATTAAGAAATTTCATTCCACACTTTCCTGCTAAATATTTTAGCAGGAAAGTGTGCGAGTTCAATGGTAGATGACTCAATGCCGTATTTTGTCTTGGTACCGGAGCTAGGAAATGTAAGAAATTCTTTGTCCTGAGTGATAATCAAATTCGTAACCATTGTGTTCACTGCGCCATAACGTCCTCCAGCTACATGGACAGTGTTCGTGTAGAAACTAATTAAATTAACCTATGCATTCTTCATCTGATGGTACAGTACAATAATAATGAGAGAGGAAGCGTTGGTTATTGTGTATTTTCGGCAGTTACCCCCCTTTGTTTTCGCGTGTGTGCTGGAAGTCATTAATTTTTGAAGGCTCAACTTTTACAGGGGTAGTGTTACTGTTTTTTTTTTCTTTGAAAAACGCCTACAGGGTGGTTTTTATGGAGTGTGATCAGGTTCAGTTTGGTTTATACTATTTTAGTTGAAAATAGTTTTGTTAATTTGTGTGTGTGTTTTTTTTGTTGATATCGCATTTCCTGTGATCTTCTTTCATTTAGCTATTTATTTAATTCTAACTATCATATATGTACATATATTTTGGGTTCTATGCCTAGATATAGTACAGAAAACCAATTTCAATATTTTCTTGATAATTTACTGTTATAACTTATTACCTTTTTAAAAATTATACTTTAAAAGTGTACATATGAGATACATAATTACATTTTAACGTTATATAAAAAATATATTTGTTTTCATCGTACAATAACGCCGGAGGCGCTTGACGTAGCGCCGCAATTAAAATTATAATTTTTGGCAAACGCTCCTGCCCCCTGCGACGTGTATATTCTGTATCTTTGACTTGTCCCGCCGGCGATTGGGATGTAGACACACGGAGAAAAAATATTATAATAATGTGTTATTTAATTATATTATAAAAACATATATTGAATATATTGAAAAGAAAAAAAATATGATTAGACGCCATCGTTGCTTAGTGGTTGCAGTCTAACTGTAAACGTGATGCTAGTGAGTTCGATTCTTTACTGTAAATATATATGATAGTAAGGCATCTCTGATTTGCTTCAATATTGTACTGTTATGTACCTGTGTAAACATTATAACGAATAATGTATCAATCTGATCGGTCTATGAATATATGAGTTCGATCCCCATGCCAAAAATGCCGGCAAGTGTAGAACGGAAGTGTTTAATGAGGAGTATTTTAACACTGGGTTCCCTAGTTCCCTCCCATTTTTTTATACAATCTTTTAAAATAAAATTTTATTAACTAAATGATTCCGAAACTAACTCAGTGTACAAAATGGAAGTAGACTGCCGAAAAATACGTATCATTCCAGATCTGGTCACCCCAAACGTCATTGTGGTGTCATTGCGCACCCGAGTGCACCCTTACGATATTTAAATATTCATTTTAACTCTTTAATTATACTTGGTGCATGTGAGCGACCGTCTATTTTACTTTATTCTTTGTCTCATTCATTTTTTTTTGCAAACCGGAATCTTTTAAACGTGCTTCCGCTAAGTGCAGCTTTATGTTAATTCCCATTTCCAAAGGCAACATTTTGGATCGTGATTAAACGTAAAATAAGATGAAAAATTCTGAGAGTCGCTTCAGATTCCTTCTAATTTGGCAACCCCTCAACACTTTTACTTTTTGTATGCAGAGTTATTCCTTGAGCGTATTAACTAAAATACAAGCGATTATTGTAGACGCCGTGGTGTTAAATTCAAAGTATGATGATGTGGTTGTCAGTTCTAATTCATGTTTGATTAATTTGAATTGCTATAATTTAGATTTTTACCTTCACCCTGTTTCTAGCAGAGTAGGCACAGTACTTGAGAACTTACTATTAAGACTCTACGTTCTTATTAGGATACTACCGTTCTCCACGTTCCATCGAATATTTGAGCTTTTGCGTCGACTAGAGTATCGGAACTCATTTCCGCGGTTTGCCTCGTTATCAAAACGATGTAATAAAATATGAATTCTATTATAATATTGATGTAATGAAAATATGAATTCTATTTATAATTTCCTAAAGTGGGAATAAAAGTGACAACTTGTCGCGTTTACACTCGTACGCTTGTGCCCATGCGCTACAACTGGCCAGAAATGAAAATTATTATTATTATTATTTTTTTCAATTAATTAACAAAAGTAAAACATTTTACATCTATATAATAATTTTCTATATTTATAGTATAATAATTTATTAAAATTGGGGGGCCCATATTATTATTTCTATATGTTATATCTATCTGCCTGCCATCATACCTATACTCGTATGACGAGCCAAAAAAACTCTGGTTTATAAAAAATATACATAGATAACTTAATTTCTCCTTTAAATAAAGTAGCTAAAATACAAAAAAAAATCCAGTTAAAACACTTCAACAAAAACGCTTTTATAACAAACTCCATAGAATAACCACGTATATTGAATTTCCTTAACCGTTGCGGAGATTGCAAGGTGCATATAAGTAGACTAACAGTTTTACTCGTAATCAATTACTTCCCCCCTTCAGATATGCTTCAGTGAGCTCGGCGTTGCATAATGTCATGGAACTTAGATATTATATTTTAATTTTCTTATAGGTGACATATTAAAAGTTAGTATAGAAGTTTTATAGGCACGTGTTGTAGATAAGAATTCAAATTCTGATATGATTGAATCATATTGGAGACTATCAAATATTATTAATTATGTTAAACTTGGAAATCTCAGGGAGAAGAAACGCAAACAGATACTGCAAACGTAGTGTTAAGACACTCCGTTCCTATTATGGCATTTCCATTTTTTGCCACAAAATATTAAATTTTCTCGAGTTGAGAATAACCTACAACCTATATCATTTATAAACGCAAATTCATAAACTTGTGCCCCTGGGAAACGACCATCAGCCTCTTATTTCATATTAATTATTTTTTTTAGTTTTCTTTAATATAATTTAACAACTACAATAAATTTACTTCAAATATAATTTAAAACCTTCATGTGGCCATAGTATAAAATACGACATCATCAAATAAAGTTACGCTCGACCGTGATTACTTTTCCTACACTGCACTGTTTAGTACCGCGCTAGTGTTTATTGGTTCCGCTCCACTGACTATTCCATTTTCTTTCGCGTTTTTTACTATAGAACTTTTTACGGCTACAGCATCTAACCCTTTAGTAAAAACTAGAACAAATAAAACATACTTTACCGTATAGCTTGGAAGAAATGCCTTTATGTTATATGAGATGCCGATTGAATAAGATACCGTTGTGGCTTAGTCGCCATTTACTTGGCTGAATACAATT
Source organism: Eueides isabella (assembly GCA_019049475.1). Classification (NCBI taxonomy): domain Eukaryota; kingdom Metazoa; phylum Arthropoda; class Insecta; order Lepidoptera; family Nymphalidae; genus Eueides; species Eueides isabella. Next base: position 10,237,668 of record CM032399.1, read on the forward strand.
ATGAGTTGGAATTTCTGAGATAAAAGGTTTTTTTTGTTTACTTAAGTGTTTATTTAACCCGTCTTTGAACACGAAATCTCACCCTGAGGAACGTCTTACTAGAAACGCATTGTCGAAACACTGGATTCCCAAGTTCCCTCTGCCTGCCATGTGCGAAATAGTGTATGAAGAAACAAATTACTTTAGTTGAGATATATGTATATATATATATATATATATATATATATATATATATATATATATATATATATATATATATATATATATATATATATATCTATATATATATATATATATATATATATATATATATATATATATATATATATATATATATATATATATATATATATATATATATATATATATATATATATATATATATATATATATATATATATATATATATATATATATATATATATATATATATATATATATATATATATATATATATATATATATATATATATATATATATATATATATATATATATATATATATATATATATATATATATATATATATATATATATATATATATATATATATATATATATATATATATATATATATCTCTATGTAGTCCAACAGTACAAGAAGTTATGTCTCAAATTAACATTTATTATTGCTTAAATATATTTAATTAAAAAAAAAAAAAATCATATACTTACTTCTACCAGTATATAAGACTTACTACACATTTATTATTGCTTAAATATATCTAATTAAAAAAAAAAAACAATCATATATACTTCTACCAGTATATAAGACTTACTAAGTAAACGAGTATTAAAAAGCAGTTTATAGAAGCAACAATATTCCAACCTATAAAGCTTATAACGACTCATAAAGGCGGCTACACACGTAAACAAAAGTCCATTATTATTCATCTACGGGCTGACGAGGCAAAGTCAATGTCTATCTTATTTCTTTTATAATTATTCACGCTGCCTCTTCGAGGGGGGCAGCCCCCTCGGAGGGCGCGATAGAGAAAACGTCTTCGGTTTTTGCGGCGTTTGTTTCAAGTTTTTTAGGGGGTAAACCCTTTCCTGAACATGACAGGAATTGGATCATTAAGCAAGCCTACCCATATTTAATTCGGCTCCCTAAAGTCTTGCCGCTATGAATATCAACATATTATAAAAGGGTAAGAATTATAAAATGCAGTGTTAGGTAATTTTAGTTTGAAAAATATGTATTATGTTTATATTTTTTTCATCTATCTATAAATCCTTTGGTGGTTCAGTAGGAATTGTCATTTTATAATTATACAAAAAATATCATAGTAATAAAATGTCACTCACTATCGATAAATACTTTAGAAAATGTATAAAAATATACGAGAATGCTTTGTTGTAAGAACTAAGTGCTATAATACAAAAAGTATATTAAAGAAATAACGTCAATAGAAATTGAAAAGCAATAGAAAACTAGAAAATACTAATAGAGAAACGACAAATTTACTCAGATCAACCAATTTTCATATTCAATAAATACCGTCAAATCCTAATATCCAATATTGGAAGAGGAAATGCAAAAAAACTGCACTGAAACATCGAACTCCATTCATAACCCGAGCTAATCAATTCAAAAGAGGAAAACGGGGCAAAACGAACACGCGTCGTCTGCTTATGAAATTATATCGTGGAAAATCTACGGTTGGGATGTCGAAAAAATTATTCTTTTTTTTGGTGCAAGCAGTTCGTCTGAGACGTAAATGGGTTAGAAAATTGAATGAACGTACGCCTCAAGCAGGTTAGCTCTGAATAAGTATGAGTGTGGTTTCTACATCTGGCTTGTTTAAACATTCATTTGTTCAATCTGTTTTTCTTACATTTGCTTTTTGTTTGATTTACGTTGTTGAATAGCTGTTTTTATTTTTGGCTTCATGTGTTATTTGATTTATTATTTACATTTACTATTGTATATATTTGTTAATAATAAGGCGCTTGTAAATCAATAGAGATCATTTATATTTTCATATATACAAGATCAAACTTATTTGTAAAAGACCATAAATATTAAAAAGTACAGTTAATAATAATTGTATTAACATAGCTCGTCTCGTGAGCTAATTGAAAGAAAGTATAGTGACATGCTCGTTTGACTTATTAAAAAAATATTATTGTACTAAAATATTAACAAGTTTAAATATTTTTTTAGTTGATAATAACTTTCCGATTTGTAATAATTTTATGTTAGTTACCTTTAGCTTTTACGGTATTTAAGTTATCATTTAATAATAAACTTATGTATTTTCAAACATTGTATGATTAGGTACAAATAAATAAATGTATTTTTCATCGATATACGAGTACATACAAAAGTACAGAAAGAACTATTGAGCTTGCCTTTAAAATATTCAACTTGAAGATATTAAAATATTTTAATCAAAGAGAAGTAAAGTATTCAAAAATATTAACTTATGATACTGCCATAATGCTCTTATACCGTTAACGACGTCTACATCAAAGATTTCCTTCACATGTGCGGTGAAATAGTACTAATAAGAGGAGTCGGATCTGCCAATGCCTCGAGACGTACCGATAGGAAAATTAAAATGTCTAGACTGTTATTTTTACTTTTTGTTTTACTCAAGACATAACTTCCTTTATGACTTTTGACATGTGTAAGTATTTTTGCATTTTTCATATTTTCTACTAGGCTATAGAACTAATTATGTATGTAAAATATTCATTTGGTCGCATTCTCGGTATCCATATTACAATATTTTTGTTTACATAAATAAAAATAATTTCGTTCATTAAATAAGAAGCTAAATTGGTGAGTGATAAAAAAAAGGTTTAGATCCTTCAGCCAAAGGCGACCCATCCAAGACGTTCTCTTCATTAGCGACAAGAAAAGTAATGTCATTCCGTTGTGACACAGCATGCAGGGAGATCCGCACCCCCCGGTGGTCTGTTCGCAACTGACTTGTACGCGGTTACCAGCCCCCCCATCGCCCGTTCCCAGGGTGGGGGGTGGACGGCTTTCTCTTTCATTTTTCCTTCGCTCCTCGGCTCATCCAGTTACATCGTTCTTATGTTTTATTTTTAATTAAAGCGTACGCAAGTCGGCGGCGTAGATCTTCCCCCCTAGGGGGCGGCGGGTACATACGCGGTGGGTGTTGATGATTTTTCAATGGGGAGAAAGAGTTCCCTCATTTTCTTAAGAGAAAATTGCGTTTTGTTTTCAAGTAGTCGATGTCTGTCGTAATCGCTTTTGTTTCGTAGAAGTTCTTCGTCGTTCTTGTGCATGTGAACATTTTAGGAGTATCGTAAATTGTACTTTAAAGTTTCGAAAGTTGTTGAGACGTCGGGGCAATTTTAAGGTACTATGCATTTAAAAAGGTTTGATATGAATAGATTATTTTAGTTATATTATGTATAAGTATACGAGTACATTAAAAGAGTATACAAATAGAAAAAGCGTATCTTAAATTAATACAGCTTATTTATATTATTTTTATCATTATATCCGTTACCTGATTTTTTAATGAAAATTATCTTTAATCATTTAAATAATTAACGAGTATGTATACAATTTATACCTATGTCCATAGGTATAAATTGTATACATTCTCTATGTAGAGAATTGGCGAAATGGTATATTTACACAGTAAATAAAGTATAATACTCACAAGCAACACATAATGAGTCAGAGCTCAAAGTTAATAATGTAATGAAAAACAAAAAGGGCCAAGAAAAGGGTGCGTTAAGTTCCACCGAAAAACGGGAATTTGTAAGAAGTTGCCACCCCACCCCCCCAGGGGACACTGCCCCCTCGTGTGCGAAAATAAATTGCCAAGAATAATAATTATAATGAAAGCGAAAGAACGTATAAATTAGTGGGGACGACTCAAGACGCGAAACTCTAATGTGAGGGTCCGATTATACATAAACATGTATCGAGAATTTTTAATCTGGAATGTAGTATTTTTTTTGGAAAGTATTATATATAATATCCAAAAAAAAATAATGAAATTTCATATAAATAAACAGCTTTAATATTATTGATCTGCCAAATAGAATCGAAACAATCGAATAATAATATACAATAGTGCATATTGTTTCGCAAGTCGATGCTCATATATTCATTGTGAAAAATAAGAAAAAAAAATAGTTTTTTACTACTATGAAAATAATTAATAAATAATTATCTTTTTAGGCAATCTAGACTTCCCCTAAAGAAAGGTCAAGGTAAATACGTGATAACGCGTTAACCTGATTTGACCCATTTCCTTGTCTTGACTTAGATAGCTAATAGAAATTTGTAAAAGTTGAACATATCGTTATTCATTTCCTAGGAATTCCTAGATTATTTGAAAATTTCTTTTTCTTTCTCTATTTAAGAAATTTTCTCATTCTTATGTTTCATTTCATTTTCATAACACACTCTTGTAACTGGAATTTTAGTTTAAATAGATTTTATAATATATTATTTTTCTATTTTGTTCATTATTTATAGTTGTTTTTTTTTATTATTACTAAAATAAATATATAACATTATAATAAATCCAGATTTACTTTAATACATCCATAGAAAATAATAATTAAATGAAGCAAAACACAGATCAAAAACAAAAAAAAAACTTTAATTTCGTTTAAATAAATATATATATAGATTGCTAATATATCTAAGTAATATTTTATTTCAACTTTACGCTATTTTTTCCCTCTAAACGCGACAGGCTGTGGGTTCGATCTGCACTCAAGGCATGAAATATTTAAAATTAACAGCTTCTTCGCTTTGGTAACAAGCTAAAGCGTGGCGTTGAGTTCCGCCACTTAACTGAATGCCTCAAATGCGGTGGAGAACGGAAAATTAAACGCAGTGTTTAATACTAGATTCCGTAGTTTCCTCGGCCTAACCTTGCCATGTAAGGGACTCAGTGTGAAGTTAAAAAAACTACTAACAGAAGAAACAAAAGTAAGGCTTATTTATTAAGTACTCACCAGGACCAAAATTCAAGACAATCTCGTCTTCAATTTTATATAACAGCTAATTACAATGTTAATACCCTGTGTACTAAAAATATTTAGTTTATGGCTTTATATTGTTACAAAGCCATGGACTAAATATTTTACTAAATACTAAAAATATATATATTTTTGATTTTTTTTAATATTACGATGATGAGTTTACCTTAACTTACGTAAAATTTAAGAACCAGTTAGTCATACTTGAAATACTTTTTTAAATATATGCTTTTATATGTGTTTGAGCGTAACATAAAGTGTCTTTTAAAATATTCCAATATTTTGTTTCAACAATAAAAAATAACCGTTTAAGGCTAATTACATAAATGTGAAATCTCAATAATCTATATACAGCAGAAGACGCACATAATACACCCCCATACACGACTCAATACATATTTCTTACGCGATCGCCGGGATGCGAAAAGGGGGAATGAAAAAAAAACTAATTAAAAAAGCAATCAAGGTTTTCTTGACGGCGCTCACGTTCGCCCATATCGTCTTACTCCCTCTTCCTGGGGTGACTTCTACCCACCCCCAGGCTCACCCTTTAAGGGTGGTCGCACCCCCTGGCCGTACTAGATTTACGTAACACGTTTAAAGTGTGTTTTGATGAAGTAATCATCCCATTTCCCCGGACTGCGTTTAAGAATTTTGCGGCTCGGACTTACGACGACATTTCCACTTTTTTTTTTCACTTCAACTCTTTAATCCGGATTTCTTAACGAGTATAGCCATATTATAATTTCAGCAGGCAATTCTCGAAATTCGTTTCGCGAATGTATTGAAATTTCCTTTTTTTCCAGATTTGTTGGAGTAATTGCCTCTTTATGGCTTAGCGTTTTAGCCGAATCGGGGGTTTGTTTTTGGTATTCAGCAAAAGCACCAGTTGCACCGCTTTATCCTAAATGTTGTATAGCATAATTAACGAACTACTTAAGCTTGTGGGAATATCTCATACATTTTCGTTCATTGGCTTACCTCTGCCTAATTAAAGATTATTTTTGCTATTTTTTTATTACCTGCGCAGGAAGCTAGAGAATAATCCTCATTGCCTTAATTGCATTTTTTTATGTTCTTCCACCCGTTCAAACTAAACATATTTAGTAAAAAGATAAATGATATATTTAGTAAAAAACTAAAATACTTTTAACTCTAATTATTAGGCTTACAGACCATATCATGTTCATTTTCTTTTAAGCTGTTACAATAATGAATAAAAAATATTAATTATGACGAAGTTGACAATTATTATTACGGTCCAGTAATAAAGAAGCTATTTCTTTTGACTTTTGTTTACAATAATTGCTATATGATTCAATTTGCTTTGGCCTCTATTAAGAAAAAAATGTGACATATAATAAAGTAATTGAAATTCCTTCTGTCCTTTAGCGTCATCCTGTCCTAGATACAAGTGGCGAAACATGATTTCAAGAGAAAATTCTTTAAAAGATGCTTTAAGAGAATGTAAGGAAAGTTAATATTTCTTTGAGAAGCGAGTTGGTTTATTAAAATACTGTGCCGTACAGGTACAGAGGTAGAAATAAAAACGAGCCAAAGCAGTTACTTTTATGAGGGCGCGAATAAGATGTTTCGGACTCCGTCTAAGGAATGAGGTGGCAAAGGCAACGCACACTGGCAGAAAATAACGCTGAAATTGAAATAAGCAGATTAGGCAAGGTACCACGTTACCCTGTTCTTTATTTTTCGCTCATCTTATTTTTGATTGTATTGCATTGGACAAAAAGACATAGGGTCAAACGTCTAGTTTGACCCTATGTCTTTGTGTAATCAGGTTGGTTAAATGAAAATGAATTTGCATATGGATTATCAACTATGGTTGTAGGTTCTTAACCTTGATAAGACACTATGTAGAAATAGCACCAAAAATATGATATTCGTAGATATCGATAGCTCTCTTTAATTTTTCTGTATGCAAACAAAAAAATAATTTGTAATGTTTCCATAGATATTTTATTTATGAAAATGTAATTTTTATGAAAGTTAGTCAACTAATTGTGCTACTCATTTAAACAATGTAAATTTTAAAATATCAATTATGTTCAAGACAACTGTAGTGTTAAGGCACTCACTCCTTTTCCTATTATCGGTTAAGCTTACGTGACATAACATGATGAGTTGTGGAATAGCTATATAATGTTAAACATTTAAAGGAAATTAGTTTTCCGTTAATTTGAACTCAATTAAAAAAAAATAGAAATAAAATCTTATTTATGGCTAAAATCTTTTAGCGATAATACCTATTTATAGGGTGACTCAAAAGTAGAGATAATTTCGTCTTAGTTTAGAAAGTCGGTCGATCTACGGTTTGTTCAGTTAAAAAATAGTAGTTGAAAATAATAAGGCAAAGATCATAAAATACCAAACAAAATCACTATTATAAAATAAACTATAAAAATTCAATACATTGTAAACTTATATACATAAATATTTTTTTATTACCGTTTTTTTGCTTTATTGTACACTCGTTATGCGAAAATAATAAAATGCCACTGTAGAGTCGTAACAAGCATCGTTGGAACAAAGCGAAGCTCGCTCAAATAATTTGTATCAATTTGTAAAAATGCACCACCCCTCCCCCTAAGGGGGTGTAATGCTATCTCAGAATGTAATAATTACTAACGACAGGTCTTTAAGTTATAGCCTTTTTATCTTCTTAAAGGATTCGCGCGTGACTTTTGATGTTTTTTTTGTATTATTTTTCGGGAGGGTCCTTTTGATTGGACTGTTAATTATTTTGAATTTATTTCTATTTCTATAGCTTTTCATATCCTTGTGAATATCGTATATGCTCGAGATGTTTTTGGCACTAATTGACACATTTTTTGTTTAGATAAACATGTTAAGTCATTAAATATAAGTTATTTAATTAAAAAAATTTTTGAACGAGTCTTGTTTTGTTGCAGGGGCACAGCTGTAGTTTGAATATTTACATGTCTTTGGTCTGGTATCAAGGCAAAGCTCGGTGTTTAATTCCAGTTCCGCTATTCAAAACGCAATTAATTTCGGCAAAAATTGGGAAATAGGCGGGTCTTACTGGGATCGAAATATCTTAGCACGAGGTTACCAAGTTGCCTCTGCTTATCCAGTCGTGTGTGAGATATAGTGTGAAGCTAAAAAAAACATTAAAAAGAGAGCAAGATCATATTAGTACAGCCTTACACCGTTAAGGAGTTAGCTAAGTACGTCTCATATTTATAATTCAGAATACGCCTCTAATAAATCCGTTCATAAATTTTGCTATAGTGTTTTAATTTAAGATAGATGTCACTAACTATGAGTAATATATGTATGTATGTATGTATATATCGAGGTAGCAGTGGTGCAATGTTAATCTTACGTGTCTGACTTATTTTGGGTTCGATTTCCGCACGAGGGTAGAAGTTATTTTCATTTTAAATACGCATGTAAAAGTTCTAAGTAATAAATGTCTTTTCAATTCAATTTTAATTTTTAATGATTTTCATTTTTACTCTAGTAACAAAACAAAAAGTAATTCTAACAGTGGGGAATAAAGCGGAGTGTCTTAACACTATGTTCTCGAGGTTCCTGCCTACCCTGCCATGTGCCCGTGCGGGGTACAGTGTGAAGCTGATTGATCGATTAATTGTATTAGCATTCGTAGGTAATTAACAGAACAGAAGAGAATGTAACATCAGGAAAATTGGGTTATACGTCAAGGCAATGTATTAGCACTAAATTTTCTCTGCCTGTCTTACGAGATACAGTGTAATTGTAAAGCTAAAAAAAAGTAAAATTACTAACGTATATCTAAAGCAAACAATAGAATTTAATGTATACATTACACAAATGTATCAGAGAAATGAACAATGAATCTTCTCATATCATAAAACGGTTCACTTACGTGATTATGATTACGTTTTGATGGTCGTAAATTGCTATGTAACATATTTAAATACTTTATTTTAAACACATTTTTTTTTGTTTTGATCTAATAGGTATTAGTTTTAAAAGGAATACGTGTATTGATTTACTGTATTTATTTTCAATATACAAATTTTTAAGATTTAAGTCATCCTTATTTTTTTTAGAAAACGAATATCTATAAACATTTTAAAGGGAATGTTGTTTGTATTGAGGATTTATGATTACCATGCCGCTACGTTAAAATTTATATACTTTTTCTCAAGTAACGGATTTTTCTATGCCAAACGTGGAATAAAATTTTAAAACTATTAATATCACAGAAAAAAAAATATATATATATATATATATATATATATATATATATATATATATATATATATATATATATATATATATATATATATATATATATATATATATATATATATATTTTGTTTAAGGCTTTAGCCTGCAATGATGATGGTTAATCCTTGATTTCCCAACTAGAAACAGATCGTATCATAGCATTTACTTAATAATTTAAGTATTCAATAAAAAAAATCGTTATTTTTGACTTACCATGTTACAAAATTACATATTTTATTGAAATTCTTAAGCCAAGTGAATGAACATCTATTAACGTACTCGGTCTCACACTGTGTGTAGAACATACTGTAATTACTCGCCTCGTTACGCCCATTGTTAAGTAAGTGTAATCCAGTTAGAAAATTACAGAAACAAATGTATTGCTAATTATGTATGAAGACAATAAAGATAAGATATATTATATTGTTGCTATAATAAAAAATGCAGTAATAATTACTTAGGATTAGCAGTTAACTGAAAATAAAATTACTACCAACTTTCAATTCGTTACGATTCTTATTCATAAATGTTTGGTAATTGTTATATTAAAATGGTTATTTTTAAACAATTTCGCTTTCGCAATTATGGTCCGTTAGCAGGATTAATTTCGAAGTTCACTTTCCCTAGATTTTACCTAGGATCCAACCACCGGGGTTATTGATGAATCCTTTGGCATACGTAGCTCCGGACAGTAGTGGTAGAGTATATTCACCTTGAGGCTGTGGCGATAGTATGCATATCCAAGAGTCGTCCCACATAACACGCTTCCTTCCGGATCCTCACTGAGGCTGCTTGTCCGTAAAACGGTTTCTTCAGAATAATAAAAAAAGAAGTTTCTCTATATATACGTTTCTCTATATATGGGAATAAAAACGTTTACTTCCAAAATGTACATCAATATATGGTATATATTTTTACTTAGTAAGCTATTCAATGTTCCCATGATTGTGATGTAAAGTGCTTAATCGGCAAACCATTACCACAATTGGACCGCGCAGTCGCGTCACGCGCGAATGTCGAGTACTTGCATAATAGCGAACTAATTTTACAGGACAATGAAGATCGTTTTAAATTGTTATTACAAATTCTTCAGAGAAGCATCGATATTCAATTGTTTAAACTTTTATGTAAAAGTTTTGGGCAGCCTTCAATTCTACCGATTATTTGGATCATTGCATAGAGTGCTTAACTTAATGCCTGCCTGCCTTAATACTTTAACCACCTTGTTACCTGAAAAGAAAATAGTTAATATTTCAGTCCCAAGAATGAGCATCGAACCTACAGTGTTATCACTGACTCATTCACTCAGCTTCTCACTTTATCCCGCACATGACAGGATAGGCAGAGGGAACTTGGGAACCTAGTGTTAAGATAGCCCGTTCCACATCTGTTCCCCATACGGCGCCGAATTTGAGGTATTGCGTGTTGAGTGGCGGAACTCAACGCCGGGTTTCACCTTATACCAGAGCGAAGAAATGAAAAAATAAAAAATAAATATTTAAATTGAAAATATTTCATTTCCTCGAGTGGGATCGAACCCACACCCTGTCGGTTACACACGCTTGTGCCGCTGCGCCACAACAGGAACCAATTGTGTTTGCAAAATAGTAAATGACATTCGTAAATAAAATAACATAATTCAAGCGGGCGAAGTCACAGACGAGTCGCTAGTTATTAATATGAGCATAGAATTCCAAATCAGAAAATTATCCTAGCATGTTTGTTTTACAACCATGAAGGAGTTACATCATTATTCGTGTCAAAGGTTGTTAAAAATGCAATATCCCTAGATCTGAGATCGATCGTGTTTCCAAGTACCAAAACATCAAGACCTCTCAACCTGTTTCACTGACATGAGTGAAGTACTGCATTACTCCATATTCATAGGTCTTTATAAATTTGATATATCGAGAGTATTGTTGGAAAATTATAGATGGCGCCTTGGAAGATGGTTCTATGTTTACATTCTGGACCGATGTTAGGTGATCTTAGCTTGTTTAGGAGGTTAGAGGTTATGTGTGATTACACGTTCGCCTTGTTTACTGAGTGGAATTGAAATTGATTTTTGCTTGTATATTTTTTTTTAGTTTTATAATTTTATTATTTATTTAAGTCTCCACACCAATGGAGTAAGACGTATTATATATTGAAATTACTTAACATAAGTATCGCTAAAAATAACACATTTAAAATCAGAAATATTTTTCAAGCTACAATTGACCTGTTAGCTCATCAACTTCAAACTCTTGGTTACATATTGCATAAGTAAAATTATAACATTAAGCATATTGCATAAAAAAGGGAGACATAGGAAAGGAAACTGGGAGTCTGATAGAAAGACACAACGACAGATCGCATTAAGCCACTTCCTTTCCCAATTTCTTATGCTCCCGCCGAATTCTGGAACCACTGCGTGTTAAGTATTGGAACTAAATGTCGCGCTATGCCTTGTTACCACAGAAAAAAATATATATATAATATGTGCCCATACGTGTGCCCCTACAATAAATATATATAATATATATCTTAAGAAATAGATCTGTTGTATAAATGGATACTGTTTAAACACAGACGTCTACAATTAATTTAATATGATTATTGATTACAACACACGCTTTAAAGGAAATCGTAATAAAGGCGATGCATTACGTCCGAAACATCAGACAAAACCAACTTAAATGCGTCGCTCACAATGGAAATTCGCAATCAGGTCCCAGATCAGAATGAGTGCGGCGCACATCGTAAAGGCCCTTGTGGATGCATATTATTATTTATTTTGGTTATGGTCGTTGTGACGCAGTGGCATACAAGATAGTAGCCAATTCGATCTCCACTCGGGGAATTAATTGTATATTTTTTTCAGTTCGCAATCGTAATAAAACGCAGTGTTAAAGTCCTCCATAAAGTGAGCAATATTTTTTTAATGGAAAGTAATAATGGAGTGTCTTATCAGGTTCCCTGCAAAAACTACATATTACTACATACGACTACTAATTTTATTGTAATCTTAAACAAGTTTTAATATAACTGATAATAAATTTACTATGGAAATAAACAATTTTGATTGTATGCAAAAAGAAACGTGAAAAAAAATGTAAGTAATATATATATATTAAATAAAAAAAAAACGTTCCCCACTTTTCTGCTGAATTTGAAGCATTTTTGAAGTCCACGCAAAATAAGGTTACAGGTGACGCTTAGCGTCTCATACAAAGCCAGCCTTTGCAAGTCTTTTATCCTTATTTATTTGTTTATCAAAATAAAACTTAAACAATATGTATATGCCCTTTTAGAGCGTCGACCGGAAGATCTTGATACGGCGTGGCCACTCGTGATTTAGAGCAATGCTCAAGAAATAGTCGTCCATTTGCACGACGAGCCAGCGTCGTGATGCAGGCGTTTGAAGAAATGTAATGTAATACGGGCTCGGCTATCGGTAATAACCTTAGAGTAAAGAGTGAAGTAGATTACCAATATTACCACTATAGAGGTTACATTGTAATAATATGAGTTAGCTGTTTATTTTTGAATTAAAGCTTCAATTTATAAAAAAAAACTTGAAAAATTTATACTATACTATGTAAAGAGCTTGTGTTGTTATTTACTAAGAACTGACTTCTTTAAAATTTATGTGTTACAAAGAAAAAAGATGATTTAAATAGCATTAAAATAATATTTACTAATTAAATATCAAAATTTAATTTTTTAAAGCAGAGTATCGATACCATTTATTACAGTACTTTCCGATCTATGAGTAATAACTAGAATAACGTTGTTTATACGGAGTGCCTCAGGGCTCAATATATGGCTCGATAGACTTTAGTGTGGTCAATGATGACCGATGATATCGGGTTGCAGATTGGTAGATTAGCTAATAACATTATTTGTTTAGTAAAAATACAAACATTTAAAGCAAAATATTTATTGATCAACTATTGCAATATTGGAGAAGAATGTATGTCAGGGAGAAAAATTATAACATTTTAATGTATATAATGAATATATGTAAATGTTGATAAGTCAGTCGTGCAACCCCCCTGGTTGTGGGTTCCATCCCTGTTCGAGGAAATGATATTTTCAATATTTTCGTTTCTTTATTGTGAAATCAAAGCCATAATAAAACAAATTGCGGCATTCAATTCTGCCACTTAATAGGCAATGCCTTAATATTAGCGGAAAGTTGATAACGAAACAACACTAGGTATCCAGATTAACTAGAAGAAAAAAATTAAACTACTATAGCATTATTATAAGAGAATGTATGACAGAGAAAAGAAATCAGATGGTTTTTTACGCCGTATCTTACAAGAAGTTGGATGGCAAGGAAACTTATTGCAATTCTCTGTTCCCCAGCCCCGCCTTCAATCTTTAAAATTTTTAATGTTACGTGTAGAGAAGCGGAACTCAAAGCCACGCTTTGTCTATCCAGTGAAAGAAAATTAAAATAATTATTTTCTCAAGTGACGATTGTATATTTTAAAATTATATTACACTACACTAGACACTGATCATTAAAGCCATAAATCTAAAATACTTAAGAGAGATCATCACAATTCTAATGCTAGGCGATGATTCAAGACTGCAAAGTAACAAGCATTGAGAAGTTCGAGCCCCTTGAACTATTTATATTAAATGATTACTTAGTTAAAAGCCACAAAAAGCACATTATTGATATTAGAAAATAAATCTTAAATGGTTTTGTTAATTTTTAAATCAATCAATTTATTGCGCTATTTTAGTGCGTTCGATATAAGCTAAACTGAATATGGAGTTTCTAAGAAAGTGATTTATCATCATGTACAGACCAGCATGGCTCAATGAGAAGTGTATGCAAGCGCGATGGTTGCGTGTTCGATCCTCGGGAATTTTTCCGCCTTCTCTGTTTCGTCTAGAAACATTGCGTTGAATTCCGCCAGTCCACACGTAATTGAAAGTTCGTCGGAGAGTGGGAAAAGAAATGTTTTAACATCAGATTCCTTTTGCCTCCTTAAAGAATCATCATCTTTCCCCTACAGGGGAAAAAGTGGTTCTTCCCCATCAGGGGAAAAAGTGGTTCTTTTTTTTGTGTCATAGTCTATTCGTATATAATCACAATTCTTTCTTAGAATTACAAAAGCTAAATTTTTTATATTAAAGTTAACCTTACTATAACTTTTAAGTAAAACGCTAATAAAATTGTATTTCTCGGTCTTTACAGTTTATGAACTTCACAATATATGAATGTGATGGTAACGAGCCGGAACATCACGAATCTGAGGATTTAAGCAACAATAAACAAATTAATCGCTTGGTTGCTTTGTGTTCCAGTAAGTACTTGTTTTAATAATATTTTAATTGAAATATTTTTGAAAAAACTAATTTTCTAATTTTTTTTTTATATTATTATAAATTAAGCGTTTTATTTGTTATCCATATTAGCAAACCGCCATTTTGTTGCATTGGCCATTTTGAATTAAGAACAATTTTTATATAGCTTTACGCTGTATCCCGCACGAGGCAGGGTAGGCAGAGGGAACCCGGGAACCTAGTGTTAAGATACTCCGTTTCACTTCCGTTCGCCACTTTCCGCCGAAGTTGAGGCATTACGTATTGAGTGGCGGAACTCAACGCCGCGCTTTTGCAATTAAGAATAACATAAATTGATTATATGTAATTTCATTTTCATGTGAAAATTTTCTGTGTTCAATTTCACCATTCAACACGCAATGTCTCAAATTCAGCGAAAAATGGAAATGAATGGAGTGTCTTAGCTTTAGTTAGCCTGTAATGTACGGAATAGTGTGAAGAGTGTGTGTGACAAAAAAATAGTCATTAGAACTGAAGTCATCGTCGAAATCTCAGCTCAATCAGGAAGTGGTTAAAGTTGAGCTTGCAATATTTTTATCAAATAAATATCAGTCAAATAAAAGCTTATAAAAATATAAAAAAAAGTATAAATGATTATTGATGATTTGAAATAAAGTATTAAAGTAATATAACAGTCATAGCTTTAACGGTGATTTTGTACTCTATAAAATAAAAAGCCAACTATGAGATATCATATTTTTTAAGCCTTAAGTTTAATTATTATAGATATTTATATATTGAGTGTGTACTAAATAATTGGACATTATGTTATTAGGCAATCTCCGATCTGCAGAATCTAAACATTTTTGTTCTCATAATGGAAAGAAAGAAATTTTAAAATTATATTGTGATTGGTTTTGATTATTATTATCATTTTATATTCACATTTGCTAGATTTTGTTATACAGTTTTTGCCCTATAGCCTATATAAGTTGCAGATTATCTTAAAAATAAACATTCTAATATGATTCTCAAAGTTCGTCATCTACCCTCATTTATTTGTATAGAAGATAGATTTCAACTAACGAGCGATTGGCACCTGAAGGAAAGTCGTTAGCCGAAGGCCCACTCGAGGTCGAGCGGTATCAGTCTTACCCGAATTGACTTCATACAGTAACATTAAAATGTATAGATATGTCATTAATTAAATTAATAAATTAAATATATTTTTTAATTTTTACATATTTTTATGATAAAGTGTTGTAAAATATAGTTATTTTCCTTTCTATTATTTAAAATATGTTTATTTTTGAAGTATACGACATAACGTTGTCGGGGAGGCGATTTATAAAGGAAATTAAAGATCCAACACCATTGCGGCAGCGGCGTTTTATGAAGTATTTTATTTTAATTTTATTTTTCAATAGTTGTAAGCCAGGGGATGTTAAATAAAACAAGCCGACGGCGGAGCTTTCTAGTAATATATTCAGAAATACAGATCGAGTTTTATGCACTTGTTATATGTAATTTTGAAATAAAGACAATAATTTTCAATAGATTTAAGAAAAACACAATGTACAATAGTTTTTAGTGTTTCGTATCCCATCAGGAGAAAACGGAATAACAATATAAATTGTAAATTTATATTTGTTTAAAAAATTAAAACTTACAAACTAATAATTGTAATTTATTACTTATGTTGTGTCAATAGGTCATAGAAATGGAAAATCTTAAAAAAAGATCTGCAAAAATACAATATCTTTGTATGTATGAAAAGCCAAGTATTAGACAGCTATATCACTATTACAAAAAAATACTTTATATTTGCATCTATCTCCTGTAGCTCACATTTGCATCAAGATAATAAATAACATTAGCAAAAAATATATATGAATGAATTTTAACTGACTTGTACTATCTAAGACTTTCCTAATTCTATTTGCATCTTGAACGGCGCTAGTAAGAATTTCCAAACTGTTGTTAAGTATACAAATTACTTAATTTAATGTTAAGTTGGTTTCGATCAGTCAAGAGTAGTTAGATTAGCAGGAACGTGTAGTAGGCTATCTACTAATTGCATCTATACATTCACATAATGGGAATTTTAAACATATTGACTTTGGAATTGTAGCATTTTATTAGAAATCTCTATTTTTTAAATCCACCTCGTATCCCATATATCTAGGCAGAGGGAACCTAGGAACCTAGAGTTAAAAGACTCTACGCTGTCCCTTTTAAGACACTTCTTTTCCACAATCTCCGCGTGTTGAATGGCGGTACTCAACGCCGCGATATGCCTTCTTACCCTAATGAGAATATGAGAATAAGTAATAAGTAATTGCCTCTATCTCAATCATATTTCACACAATTTGATACTAAGAATATTTGTCGCCCTTAAAGTAGAAAGGGAAGAGTTCAATGCTACCATTAGTACGATTGAACCAGTATTTATGTATTAAAATTTGAAATCAATATCATGCGGTACCCTTGAATAATAACGTATTGACTTTTCTTTCCTATGGCATTTTGTTTTATAGTAAAACATATAAACATGAACTTGTCTCGTTATACATACTCTAAATATTTAAAAAAAATATAATTAAATACGGGGCGCCATCTTGCTTTGAAAGGAGCAAATGCAGGAATACAGAAATTAGTAATACTAATTTCAAGAAACTATCCCCGGTCTCTCGCTAGGGATGCATGAGATCTACATTTCGGTCAGTCGGAATTTAATATCTGCCTCATATACAAACGTTTCGGAGTTACAAACGTGTTCTCTGCTCTTTGGTAACTGACTTTATACAGGGTGCGTTGTTACGATTTAGTTATATTTTTTATTATATATATAATTTTTATATTTAATTAAAAAGTTATAATTATTTAGTTATTTATATCTACATGAATTGAGTTATAACAACAGCGTTATAAATGTTAAAATAACGAATATTAAAAAAACAAAAAAAAAAATTACAATCTTCACGATATATTTAAATATAAAATGCTAGAGAAATAACAAAAAATATTAGTTTCAATAACCAATAATCTCCCAATACCTTAGAACGCCTACGTCTCAAACGAAAATAGCTTTTATCGTAACAAAATTAATCCAACAAACCGTAATCCCAAACAATAACTCGGTACACCCTGTCATACTAAATACACTAGCGCCAAGAAATTACTGACGGTCAAAATATCTTAGTTATGACCACTCCTGTCCGGCGCACGGCTTACGTTTGCCAAGTTTACCCCCTTAAGGCATAGTTGCCCCCCTACCCCCATCCCTCATGGTTATTAATAAATCTATCTGTGCATATTCCGAAAGTCAAAGACAGTTGCGGTGGGATTCAAATAGGATAGGATGCCAGGAAAACGTCTTTGCTCTAATTGATTTTTCTTTAAAGAGCTGTCTTGATCATGTGAAGTTGTGTATATTTTTAATTCTTTATATTTTTTTTACTATCGAGTTATATCCCGCACATAGCTGTATAGACAGAGGGAACTTGGGAACCTAATGTTCCCAGTGGTAATCGTTTTTATGACATGTCTCGTCACAATCGCACACTTGTGCTCCTGAGCCACGACAGAGCTGTCTGTATTAATAGTTTTTCTGAATAATGACTTGTTTGTAGTCTTTAAAAAATAATACTTGTCATACTTATCATTAATTATGACCAATATTATCAGATATTATATCTATAACGGTACCTAATTAAGATAAACTATGTTTTACCATGAAATATATAGAAAGATAAAATATGGTAAAAAATGCAGTATTATTTGTGTTCAGTACTTCCTAAACATGTAAATTAACCTGATAATTATACAATTATTACTTTAAGTAAATATTTTAAGCGAGCACTGCCAATATAGTTATTAGCACCGCAGTTAGAATATAGTTAGAATTTTATCATCATTATCAGTGTACAAAAAGAACCTGCGGTCAAAACACTCATAAAAATTATTTTAATAAAATGATTTTATACATGAGGTCAATGCGATGCAACGGCACAGCGGGCTGTAAAATAAATTATTTAATTACGTTGCTCTGGTGAGCCACCGAATGTCTCAAAATTGAACAAAAAGTGGGCAACAGAGTGTCTTATCACGTATACGTAAAAAGATGTTAATTGAGAAAAATACATGTAAAAAGAATCCATTATCTTGTAAACGATTGAAAATCTAATTATATAAATAGTGGTGACTCGAGACATAACTTATAAACAGTGCATGCCGCTATATATCAATGATTATAGGGATTGAGCAAATTAGATCCATACGACGCTATTGTCCGATGGTCAGACGTCTTGTCCCTCAGTAATTGACTTACTAGTGTGTAATGAATTCTGATTTTGATTTCCCTTTGAAATGTTCAAATTTATGTAGAGAAGTTACTTCTCTATGTACTTTTGGAGATATGTATGTATAATTGTTTGTCTTGAATTGTCTTGGAATATTTTTTTTGGTTTATAATTTATTTATTTAATTATAAAAAAATGAAGTGAAAATATGCTAAATAGTATATATTTTTATAAACTTTACCTTGTATCCTACACATGCAGGGTAAGCAGAAAGAGAGAGAGAGAGAAAATTTAGTGTTATTAAGGCACTCCATTCCCATTCTCATCATAGAGTCTTCTGTTCGTCCTTTTCCGTCAAATTTTAGGCATTGCATTTTCAGTGGCGGGATTTAAAGGCACACTTTGACTCGCTAACAGAGCTAAGAAATTGAGATAAAAAAATGTTATTTTTTTTAGGGGAAATCGTACCCATAACCTTACAGTACTTGCATTCGAAAGCTTTTTCCCCGTCATTATTTGCCTTATTATTATATATTAGAAAGAGAATAGTACATGTTTCCTAAAAAATACGATAATTAATCTATTTTTATCTTTTCGTTGTCCTTATTATTAAGTTTGTCTTAATTAAAACACTTCTCATAACCTTTTCAAGAATTTCTTGGGTGGCAAAGCATAATCCGTAAGTCAAAACTGCTATTAGCCAAAGAACGGAGTATTAATAAATTTTAAATATAACAGTTCTCACCAATAAGATGAATTTGTTTTGAATCGGCATGCCATTGTTTTCATTCGAATAGGGTGTCAATAGAAATATAGTACAGTATTTAATATTCATTCCTTTATTAACATATAGCATTCAATAAGTGATATTCTGTGAAAGGTAGGTACTCCAAGAATTTGCTGGCAAGCAATCGTTATACTAAGAACATTCTATCGTCCAGCGCCCATAAGGCCGAAACCACTCGTAAATTCCGAACGTCTTCAAATTCAACTATTTCCAACAATTGGTCAGCTTAAGATATTAAATAACTAGATATGTAGTCACTAACTTTCAGTTTAATTATTATTGTAATACAGAAATTAACAAAAAAATATTCGTTAAAATTGTTTGAGAAATATCTTTAATAACATTAAAGTTTGTGTTAATCAGACTGTAATTAATTGTTTATCCTATTGATAATGTTATATTTATATCATAAATTGTTCAGCCTTGTG
The DNA here is from genome assembly GCA_019049475.1 of Eueides isabella. NCBI lineage: Eukaryota > Metazoa > Arthropoda > Insecta > Lepidoptera > Nymphalidae > Eueides > Eueides isabella. The sequence goes on from CM032399.1 coordinate 10,257,707, forward strand.
TTATATATTATAAAATATATACAAAAAAAAACTACAATTTTTTTTTTATTAAAAACACAAAATCAGCCATATCTAGGACATGATCATCTCTGGACATCAACTATGTCTTGCTTTTACACCGAGCGCGTTATTATTGTGCCTCTGTCAACGGAATATGAAATGTATTGGAAGTTGGGATGAGCCCCCCTCGCCTTGACCCGGGGTGGTGGTCAGCTGAAGGGTTAGAAATGAGAACTTGTAGGTAGATGGAAGTTGGTGAAATTTCTAATTGATAGAATATTTTAAACTAATTTTGATATGAATTTTGCATTTAGTAAAAGAAAATAATAACATGTACTTTGTTTACTTTGTTGTTACTTGTTAAAATATTGAAAAATATTTTACTTCAATTTTGTTGTTTCTTTCTACAAGGCCCTAGCTAAGATTGATATGGCGCAGTAGAATAGCATCTAACTGTAATATATATTTAAATATATTAAAAAATCTCCGTTTTGGACGACAAATCACGGTGTTAAGTTCCGCCACTCAACAACAACTCAGTATTTTCGATTTGCATGGTCAGAAAACGTGTTACAATGTGAATAGACACTAGATTTCCTCTGTTTAGCCTGCTATGTACCACAAAATGTGTGAAAGATACTTGATTTTATATGGAGTAATTTCTTACCTTCGAGTACATTATACGACAGCTTAGAGTGAAACTTGTTAAGGGTCTATGAAGCAAATTGTTAGGAGAGACTAAAAAACTTTTTTAAAAATTATGAGTATTTTGTTCTTTATGAGTATTTGTTGGTGTAGACCTAAGTTAATGTGAAAAAAGTATAACTTATTAATATTTGATGTTTCATTTGAGACATTGTGTATTGAGTGGTGGAATTTAACTCTGCGCTTTGCCTCCTTTTTATCAGAGCGAAGAAATGCAAATATGAAATATTTCATTTAAAAAAATAAATATAAAATTTTATCGACCGGAAATCGAACCCACAACGTATGACTTTTATTTTACTCCTGGACCACATTTTCTTTTTATAAATCACGATAGAATTTTCATTAACATCATTATTCAAAATACACATAGGGTGTCTTTAGACGCGGTACCCCGAGGTGCAGGCACTAAGATTTAAGGTACAATCCAAAGTAAACCAATGGATAAGCATAAATGTAGTTATTTGAATTTAACTATCAAAGGTGCTTCTTCCTTTAATATTAATACACATAATATTTGAACACAGGCTATCGTAGTTCAGTGCACGAACGGAAAATATGACTGTAATGATTCGTTACGTTCATTTTCTCGCTCTAGTAAAAAGGCAATGTACAGAATTGAATCTCTTCACTTAACACGCAACACTTATAGCAACTTTGATATACACTGGGAAACGGAGTGTACTTACTAAAATTATTAAAATAATACAAAATAAAACTGATTTCCTTTTGTCTACCTTGCAAGATGTATCTTGAATATAGCAAGAAAATTGTTTCTTTCGGCTTTGCAAAGCATTTTTTACTCTTAAATAGTCGTTGACTTTTATGTAAGAATCTTTTTTTTTTCATCCCTGCTTTTTTATTTTTCAGTAGTATATAGTGCATATTATTGAAATCATTTTTCTACTTTTGATTGTAAAGTTGACTAACAAATATATTTACCCATAAAAATATTATGTTAATTTTATGGTTATTAGATTATTATTATTAGAAAAAATATTTGTATCGTCATAAACTCTATTTATTTCGCATAGAAATGTATAAAAATAGGAAAGACACCATTATAACCTTCTGATAATCTAGGAACAAAATACTTATAGTTTTTACAAATGGTTTTGGTCTCTCCCAAGAACTTGCTTTATAAGCTGTTAACAAGTTTACACTCTAGGCCGTCGTATAATATAAGTATGAAATTTCTCCATATTGTATACACTGGTCACTCAGTTTAAGCAATTCGAGTAAGAAAACATTCCTCCACGACTTCTGAACAAACGTTACCTCCACCTAGATAGTACTCAATGTTTGACTTGCCGCCCGCCCTGTACTGCGGGCGATTGTGCCTTAAATCATAAGAGATGATCACCATCAGGGGCCCGTATGCTCGTTTGCCTTTTCTTATTCTTCTTTCACAAAAAAACATACTTTATCCCGCGTACGGCGTTGTATGCCAAAGAAACTTGGGAACCTATTGTTTATAAACTATATACCCATTAAGACACGTTGTCGTTGTCGTTGTCTATGCTCCGCGAAATTTTAGTAAACGTGAGTTGAGTAGCAGGACTTATCGTAGCGCTTTACCTTATTGTCAGCGAGCAAAATTAAACTAATAACTATTTAAAATTAAATAGTTATTAGTTTCATCTCAATGGGCAATCGACCCCACAACTGGTCGTGCTTACAGTCGCATTGCGTCGTGTTTACAGTCGACGGTGCCTCTGCGAAATGACAGATATCAACTTATTTATAGATGAAGCCTATACGCTATAATGCATTGTATATTTTTATAACGTTATCTCTTCACTAATGTTATACTTGTATAATTTTTAATTCAACGTTGTATTTGTATATTTTTCCTTTTTTTTATATAAGATCAAACTAACCGACAATAACCAATGCTAAATTAACCCAACCAGAAAGTGAAGACAGATTTACAATAACTGACTGTTAATGCTATCGTTAAGTCTAAATGTAAATACGATGGATTTTATTCTCATGCGGGGAAATTAATTATTTTACGGTACGACCTTTAAAAATAAGTATCTTGTAATGTATCTTCAATTTTAGGCTCTCTAGCTCTTTGTTTACGCCTTTGTATGTATGAAACGTGAAAATTAAAAATATGACATAAAAGAAATATTTGAAGTAGTTGACACCGTACTCCTTGACGTCAATATTACTTTTGTGGTTGTGAAATTCACAAGTAAATCTCACTTACTCAGTTTCACGTTGTATCCCGCACATGGCAGGGTAGGCAGAGGGAACTTGGAAACCTAGTGTTAAAACACTCCGCTCCACTTCCGTTCCCCACTTTCCGCCGAAATTTATGCACTGCGTGTTGAGCGGAGGAACTTAACGCTGCAATAAATCTATATCTTTATAAAATGTTTTATTGTATCGATATAAAATGTTAAGTAATGGACTTTCGCGGTGTAGAACGCTGAAATTTTCTTCGGTTTTATAAAATGAACAATTAAATAGGCATAATAAAAATTTAAACATATTTTCGCTTGTCTTTTATAACTTGCGTCCTTAACTAGATTATCTTAATGTATTTATATGCGGTCAAAGCTAATTTTCGGACAATCGCTGCGGTCTTCCCTTTGGCTACGGGTCTTATGTGGGTAGCGAGGTAAGTTATGTTAGCTTTACGGTTAGAAAGGAGTGAAACTGTTTCACGTTGGCAAACAGTAAATTAAACGTTTAAATACTACCTATAGTTTATGAGTATATACTTTTGTGTATTTTGGATTCAGTTGTAATACAATATTTCTTATTTTAACGTACATTTACTATATATACTTCATTTATATTAAGGCTTGCTCAGTCTAAAACAACAATGGAAACTAGAATATATCAGCCAAAAAAATTACCAATAGAGCTTACATAGCCCAGAGTTACTCTATTCTACACAAATTTTCTTGTGTAATTTCGAAACATTTCGTATTGAGCGGTAGAATATAAAAAATATTTATTCCCTTGAGTAGAAATCAAACCAGTTACTGTCCCACTACACTACGATGATCTCTTTAGATATATACATATAATAAAATAATTAAAGCACAGGAAAATTTAGTAAAATATGCACAGTAGCTAAAAGGAAAGCACACATTCTATTCTAGAGTATCGCGATGAAACTAAACATCAATACATTTAAATGCTAGGCCACAGCAGGTTATCAGGACATCTACAGGCACTTAATTGCTAACTCTGGAACTAGTGTAACAAGTGAGTTCACCTTTACTTGTATTCAAATATCATATGGAAATCGCGTAGATTGTTGATTGCGTTTTGAAAGTGGATCGGTGTATTGGCCTTTTGTTAGTATATTTAATTAAATTATTTATTTTGTAAGTTTTGTAAGTTTGATCCACAGTTAAGGAAATATTTAATGTTTTTATTTTTCGCTCTGGCAACAAAGCAAAGTTTGGCGTTGAGTTCCGCCACTCAACGCGCAATGCCTCAATTGCGGCGGGAAATAACGGAGTGCACTTTGCTCTGTGCTGCTTACAGAGCTGCAAAAATATATTAAGATCTGGAGCGCAAAAATGGCGCTGATATTTAAATTTTCAATAGGAGGAATTAGTTATTGGTATTTACTATCTCTGGAATACTGCGGTATTAAGTTCGGGTAGTTAACAAGTATTTTCTCTAATTTGGGTGTATAGGGGAGGTGATTAGGTACAGTAATAGACACTATGTTCACTAAACACTAAGTTCTCTGACTTTTCTGTGGGAGATTAATTGTTAAACAAAATAGTACCGACTGAGGCGCTAAAACTGTTCCCAATATGTCACTCCAAATATTCGTACAATTACTTTTTTTTTAGCTTCGCGCTGTATCCCGCACGTGGCAGGGTAGGCAGAGGGAACCCGGGAACCTAGTGTCAAGACACTCCGTTCCACTTCCGTTCCCCACTTTCCGCCAAATTTGAGGCATTGCGTGTTGAGTGGCGGAACTCAACGCCGCGCTTTGCCTTATTACCAGAGCGAAGAAATGAAATATTAAATATTTAAATTGAAAATATTAAATATTTCATTTCCTCGACCGGGGGTCGATTTATGATCGATTTATTATTCGACTGGGGATCGAACCCACAACCTGTCGGTTACAGTCACACGTTTGTGCCGCTGCGCCGCGACAGGCCTCAATTACTAATTTTAAATATAATTAATAATTTTAAAAGTAACTCAACTTATTTTTTTTTTTTCAAAAATTGATTGTCATACTGAGTGTCTAAACAGAATTTAAGTCTGAACTCATGTAAGAAAAGAGGAATATCGTCGTCCATAAGAAAATTATACATTTAGTATATATTACAAGTAGGCAATACTTTAAAAACATATCCATATTACATCTTATATTAAAGTAAATAAAAAAAAAAAAAATTCCTTTGTTTAATACAAAGGAAATATATTTTTTTTTATTATTGGTGAATTTGACATTTTGTCGAGTGAATATCGAACTCACAACCCGCCACGACTAAACAGCTATCTATGGGTTCGTTTTCAACTCGACAAAATTAAATATTTAATGCTTTCGTTTAGTCGCTCCGGTAACGAGGCAAAGCGCGACAGTGAACTTACGACATCCCAAGTGGAGTTACAAGTGCAATGCCTTCAAAATCTTACGAAAAATGGAAAACGGAAGTGTCTTAATGGGAATGAGGTGTCTCAACATTAGGTTCCCAGATTCCACTCTCTCTGTAGCTAAAGAAAATGATAAATAAATAAAACAAAATAAAACTATTTTTATTTGAATACATAGCTTTATTTTCGTTTACGTTTTTTTTGTATGAAATACATAAATTGTGGCAATTTTAAAACAGAGTGTTCATTATAAAAATATTTTTAAGCTTTAAAGCTGTCATGAGTTTGAAGTTGTCCAGATAGTTGTGATTTTAAAAGTAACTCCGTTTTTATAAGCTTGTAAAAATAAAGAATTATATATGCTTGGGAAGATATCATTTTTTAGGCATTGTTTGTATTTTTTTTTCCATCCACTCGAATATTCGCATCAAAACTAAAAACAATGGTTGAACTTTTTGCCGCAAATTTCTTTGCTTTCAATATTAAAATGCGAAACATTTTGTTTTACTCAAAATTGAGGTGTATTTGATTGTCTTGGATGAAAAAAAGTTACAAAAAATTAACTTGCCATTATTTACGTTCATTGTATTCGTAGAGTTGGTGATGCTGTTGATTTTTTTTGATTGTGCAATAATTTTGGTAAAATTTTACTAGAAATATGAAAAACTAAAGTGTTCTTTATCGTTGTTGAATTTTGTTTGTTTACAATAAACTGTGTGAAACAAACATGATATTCAGTCTAATCAAAATAAAAAAGAAATATTTTCAATAAGTTTAATTTAAAAGCTAAGCGCGGCGTTAAATTCCGCCATTTACGCCGTATCTTTTTTTTTTAGCTTCACGCTGTATCCCGCATGAGGCAGGGCAGAGGCAAGCATATGGAACCCGGGAACCTAGTGTTAAGACACTCTGTTCCACTTCCGTTCCCCACTTTCCGCCGAATTTGAGGCATTGCGTGTTGAGTGGCGGAACGGCGCCGCGTTTTGCCCTGTTACCAGAACGAAGAAATAAAAACATCAAATATTTAAATTGAAAATATAAAATATTTCATTTCCTCGAGTGGAAATCGAACCCACAACCTGTCGGTTACAGTCCCACGCTTGTGCCGCTGCGCCATGACAGGCATTTTCACAGTGGTCATGAATTCAAATAGTATTTATAACAAACGGTAATAATAAAGAAAACCTTATAAAAATCAAATAAACTACTGTCAAACAACATGAAAGTTAACTAACTAAAACTGACAAAGTAGTACTCAATTTTCAAAACGGACTGCCTTAACCCTAATCTTACTACGGGTAAGAGATGGAACGGTGAACTGTAAGTAAAATGCGGCCAATTTGAAGAGCCTACCTTATCTCTGTGTAAGTTCGACATCGACAATCATTTGTCTTCGTCAATGTTGCCCGGTGATCATTTATGCCACAGCACACCCTACCCTTTCGTTGGAAACACACGGGAGGAATTCTGTTCCGACTTGATTATTATTATTATTTTCAATAACAACAAACCTAATCGACCGTTGGGGCACATTGACAAAAGAGTGTGACTGTGACAAGATGGCAGTAAATAAGATCCATTCACACCCGAAAGAATGAATTATCTAGTAGTTTAATTTCTTCACTGGCAATAAAACTAAAAGTGACGTCCTGTTTAGATCAATACGCAGTGTATAGACAGTGCGGTGAAAATTAGTAATAGAGTGTCATAACATAAGGTCTCCCCTTCGAACCTGCTATATCTACGGGATACACAGTAAGGTTGAGAAAAAAAATACAATGTCAAGATGACAAATTTCAAAATATGCTACAATAAAATTAAGAAATTCTAAAGAAGTTGGAATTCATTCATTTTAAAGTTCAAAAATCCTCTTCATCCGCTATTAATCAAACTTTGTATGATGCAGGAAATAAGTGTACCTACGTATTATATATAAAAACTTAATGATTTAAGATATTTATATAATTTAATCACGAGTAGTTGTAGGTTTGATTCAAAATGGGGGGAACAATAACGTTTAAACAATTATCTTAGCCTAAAATTCTCTAACTTCCATACTATATAGCTAGATATGTGGAAGATGCATTACACTAAAAAACATGAAAAAATAGCACCGCAGCGGCGTTGAGTACCGCAACTTAACACATAATATCTCAAAAATTGTTTCCTTCCTTCTTACCATTAGTACCATACTTGAACCTAGGTTCGTTGACTTAGTACTAGGCGTACTACCTACCTGTAGCTAAAAAATGCCGTTATATAAAGCTTGAGGCAAAATATTACCATACGTAATAGTGGCGTGTGGTGTCATTATGTGTCACAAACGAATGGTAATCGATACTTGTTAGACGATGTATGATATTTTTTTTAAGGATGTGTACAGTTGGTTCAAACGGGTGTATGTAGGACCTACGCATAAGTAAAATTACTTAAATGCATTTATTTTTTTTCCTTGATTGAGGTATAGAGGATGCAATATTGATTTCTTTTTTTTTATTTTGTTAACTTGTTGTCTCCCGGAAGGAGCGATGAGCAGGATTATCTGTCTTAGTACATATGCTGGATCTATAAGGATTTTAAAAAATATTTTTTCATTAATATATAAATAATACTACAATAGGTCAACTTAATTTTTGTAATTTTACACTGCATTGCGCGCATAGCGGAGTAGGCAAACATAATAATGACCTAAAAAATAGTCATAAAAAATCTCCTCTTTTAGATTTCTAGTTTTCGCCTCTTTACTACCCGAGCAAACAAAAATATTGAATAATTTAATTCCATGATTGGAAATTGAACACACAGTCTGCAGCGCCTAGAATTCCACGCTTCTGTTATATATAGAAATTATAGAATAGATATAATAAAGCTCTGTACAATACCCTCACGTATGTCAAAACTAACAAATATTTACTGCGGCATCCCTATTCCGGAACACTTAGGGTAGTATTTTGTTTGACATGTGTGGTAAGAATGACTTGCCCTTTAGCGGGAAATTGTAGATGCTCTGGAAAAGTGCAGTGACTTCGCGGTTTCACGACACGAACGAATGCTTATTTGTTTACGTATTTGTTTTTGACCGGCAATTAAGTGTGTATGTAATTTTTACTTATTCTACAGCTAAATAGATATTTAGAATGACGTAAGTACTTTATAGATTCTTAGAGTTTTAATTAAAAAAAACACAATCTAATATGGTATTATAGAGTCTTTCGGGTTAAAAGAAGGGCGGCGTTGAGTTTTATCACTCGAAATAGAACCTTTTAAAAAACATTATATTGTAAAATATGCGTATTTTACACATCAATAAAATTTTCAGCTTCTCGCTGTATCCGGCAACGGCAGTAGGCCTAGTATTAAGACAATCCATTCTGTTCCCCACTTTCCTCCGAATATGAGGCATTGCGTATTGAGTGACGGAACTGAACGCCGCTTTGCGTAAATATCAGAGCGAAGAAAGGAAAATATTAAATATTTAAATTGAAATATTCAATATATCATTGTCAGGATCGAACCCACAACCTCTCACGTTTACAGCCACGTGCTTTTACTCCTGCGCCACGACAGTTCTCAACATTAATATTTTATTATTGATATTTCAGTTTGAATTAACACATATTTTACATTATATACTGAATCAACACACAAAAGTTCAGCAATAATTTATATACATAACCCTATTAATTAGATAAGATACTATTTGCATACGTCCGTTTGTTTTTCAGATTCGGCACGCCCCGATGATTTCCTAACAATAACTTGGTCAAGATGTTTGGGGCAGTTAATTTAGTTTGATAAGGGTTCGACCCCTCCAAGACATACTTCAGGTGGTCAGTATCTAGGACAAATATTGGAACTATTGTTGAAATTCAAGGCCCCAAGCAGTTCTTTAGAATTCGTGGGAGTGATATTGGGAATATTAACAGTCGATATATTTTTATTTATGTCTGATCAATTTGGTATTAAATGTCTATAAATAACTCTGTTTCATCTGAAAACTTAAGCTATAAATGAGTATGCTTGTCTCCTATTCTTGTAGCGTCATCGAGTTTAGCAAGAATAAAAAGTTATTTGACTATATATTGTAAATATAAAGTATATTAACTATAGCACATAGAATTAAATACAATACAAGCAACAACATTGTATAATTGTTAAAAACACTATATATGAATAATTAAAAAACACTCGAATCAGTTAATTCATTCAAGATCTACGATGCCACAGACAGACAGATCAATCCTGTAGCAAACTTCTTTTGTATCGGGGATTAAAAAAGGTATATAACGTATTGCATGTATGCACGATCAATACGTAACTATAGAGTAAAAATGAAGTAAATGTAAAAGATATATAATATAATAAAATGTAATCTAAAGGATTTTATCTTCACCCATTTGTTTCCGTCAAGCGGAAAAAACATAGAAGAGCTAAAAATGTCTGTCCATTTTTAACACCTACTGTATTGCACTTTAAAGGGTGATATTTTGAGAGGCGTTAACATTGTTAAATAAAATTTATCAAGAGTTACGATTTACATACAGCTACACCAAAACATAGACAGACCAACTCATAGAAATCATTTTTGAATTGATGTTTTAAAGTAGCTTCACGTATGTGGGATACCTGACCCACCGAATAGGCAGAGTAAGCCAAGCTATAAGATACACTTTACAAAACGATACACAATTTTCTAAAGATAAATAATAGAATAATTATTCCTTTTAGTAAAATGTAAATTATATGGCAATATTGAACGCTATAACAGCTCCACGCTATATATCACACATGGTAGGGCATGCATAGGGAACTTGGGAACCCAGTGCTAAGACACTGTCTTCCAACTAGTGTTATAGTAAGCATCTGTTTAAAACACCTTGGTGCTAAAAAAAACCGTGCAAAAAACCAAAATATCAATCATTTGAACTATAAAAAGAGTTGGCATCGAACCCGATACGATCATGATAGAACATTGCAACTCCACCATAAGGCTTCAAAATAATACTTCCACGTAATTTTTAATAGATACAGTAGTGAATTCAAAGACAGCGCACTCACGACTCGTAGTCGGTTACGCTAAGATAGTTTTATTTACGTGTAACAACCGCGAAAACTTAAGACAATACGGCAAATGACAATAGCTTTTGTTTATACAGCTTTGTAATTATTAAAAGTGCTATTTAAATCGGTTTCTTTTTAGTTTTGAAAGGATGTGTTGTTGGATTTTTTCTTAGATGTCTTTTTATTATATGGTAGTAGGGAGCACGGGTGGTAATGAGTCTCTTCTTACTCGATAGCTTTTTAAATGTCGATTGTCGACATTTTTATATAAACTGTATTTTTTTTTTGCTTTTCTTTTTTGTTATTTCGTTATGTTCAGTAGGTTGGACAAAGACAACCTGGGAACCTAGTGTTAAGTCATTTCGGTACCATTAAATACTTCCGTTCTTCGATCTCCGAATTTTGGGTATATTGTTTTTCAGCTTTATTACAGAGCATGGAAATGAAAATTTTAAATATTTAATATCCTCAAATGGAAATCGAACCTACAACCTGTTGTGTTTACAGTTGCACGCTTGTGCCTCTATGCCACTATGGATCCCAAATACTGTTACCTTATAGTATACCTTATAGTATATGGCTAGACCATAAATAGTGGCTGATTGTAAACGTGGCAGTTATGTAATCAATCTCTTTTTAAAGGTTCTTTTTTTTATTACTCACGCCGACAACACAAAGCACGGCGCTTAGCTCTAACGCTTTACGCTAGATATTTTAAATTTAGCCGGAAACTTGAGAATAAGCTTTAAGATCAGTCTAATATCATGAAAAAAAACATATAAATAATTCGTCTCACTCTCAATTTAAATATTGAAAATAAATAAAGTACATAATTCTTAAACTATAAAATACAACCTTTAACATAATACATTCTAAAAGTGTTACAAAACGCCAGCATAAATCAAAGCAAAGCAAGGCAGGGCAGGGCAACGCAAAATCGCCACCATGTAGCTGAGCATAATTATAAATTCCGCGTCACTCGGCAACGGTGGAACAATGAAGTTAATCCATCAGGCCGAGTCCTCAGGCGTGGGCAGATAAGACAAGGGCCCGTATTCGAGCCACCCTAGCTTCTTGGGTAACCACCCTGTCACAGAATGTGTTCATTATAGACAAGATTTCTGATGAAACATGTATTGCCCTTTTTTCAGTTTCCTCTGATAACTTTTTCAATGACATGGCAAAAGAAATTTGGAAACATAATGTTGAGACATTTAGTTCCCCACTTTCCACCGAATCGGAGGCATTGCGTGTTGAGTGACGAAACTCAACGCCGCTCTTGATAATTATAATAATTACAGATGTGCATGGTTTTTTGTTAAGTTAATTCAGCTTCACATGACCGAGTTGGCGGAGAAAACTTAGGATCCACAGTAAAGACACTTCTTTCCACAAATCGAATGAATGATTAAAATTAATTACTTATTTCTGCCATTATAATAATTTTCTTTATAAGCAAAAAGGGTGACCATGTCATCATAGTAATGGGTGTAAAGTAAAAAAAATACATTCTCTGCGGATTAAATTATTTTACTAAACTTAAATTTAAGTGTGGAATAACACTTTAAAACATAGTAAAAATAAATTATTTTAATTACTTCCCTCATTCATACATTCTTTGTTTCATATCTTTATTTTTATTCACTTCTACTCAGCCGATTGACTTCTGAAAGTGTACTCACAGAGCTACCACAGAAATAGGCAACAAACGTCCTATTTGTCACCACTTCTGTCAACTACTCGTTAACCAATGTCCATTCCTTAAGTCCACCCTTCTCAGATTGTGACGTCCACCTGGGCCTTTCATATGAATATTAATTCAACCATATCTTGACCCCTGTCCGCCGGCTAAGAAGGCGACTTGACGTATAAATTTCTTAGGGAATAATTAATGCTTCTAGGCTATTTGATTGCTTACACTATCTATCTGTTTTATGAATATTTAAACGTAAAATTGTTTACTTTGTACTTTCTTATTTACATCACAAAGAAATATTATGTTGTAATTTTCAATGTTAATTTGAATTTGTTGTAAGAGTACCTAATAGTATATAATTTTAGATAAGTTATTTTTAAAACATCCTTGCCTATGTTAAAAGTTAGACAAAAAAGGAACACACACAAATATTTTTAATCATCAAGAAGATGATTATAGAGTCAAAAGCTCAAAATTTTTAATTTTCCAAACCTCTAAGGCGTATTGTATTAATCTTTCTGAGTTAACTTTTTTTTTTTAACTTTTTCATTCAGTTTTATTATCATTTCAATAATAATACAAGATTATAAACATAATTTTAAGTCAAGTAGATACCAATTTACTTAACCAGAAGTCATCCTCACAGAAAAGAACATTCAAGGTTCTACCGATCTAAATTGAAAACGAAATTTTACGATTTGATGAGAGATTCTTATATCTATTATTTTACATGCAATATGTTCGTACGGTAATTTTATGTACATTTGTCTATGTTATGTTGCCAACAATATATTTTTTTATAATAATATGTCTTGGATCTGGAGCTGTAATACCCCAGCAATGCCACCAACGAACCACACATTTTTTATGAAATTACGTCATAATTCTAATATAATTAAGTTTTCGCTAACCGAAGATCATTGGTATAAACCACACCAAGTATTATTGTTGCTTTAAAAATGTTTTAAGTATAAATAATATTAATTTGGCTAAATACATGATTATTTATTCTTGTTTTAGATTTACGCTGTATCCCGTACATGGCAGGGGGGAATTGTGAATTTAGTGCTAAGCTAATGTGTTTCGTTGCTTATTTTTTGCTGAATTTGAGGTATTGCGTGTTGAGTGGGCTCAAAGCCGAGTGTGCATTGTTACCAAAGCAATAATGCAATAAAATAACATATTAAAATATTAATTATATTAAATATTTAACTTCCGCGAATGTGGATAGAGCCCACAAGCTATCATGTTTACAATCACACGCTTTTGTACCTGCGCCTCGACAGGCTTCATTACCTATTCCAAAGAATCACCTATTCTTTATAAATAAAGAACGTAATTATCAATAAACTAAAGCGAGAGCTACTATTTTGGTGTTATTTCAGAGGCTCTACCACTCTATATTATTCCTTCCATAACGCTCGGTCAGCTCTCGCAAATATTGTTTTAATTGATTAGCCCTTGCCGACTTGGTTATAAGACTGGTATACACTCATAAAGTTTGTGACGAAATTTACTTTAACTTTTGTTCTTGTTTGAAATTTCTATGAGTGACATTATGGAAAACTTTTTTTTTGTATTTGACATTCATATAACAATTTTTGTATTGTATTGTAAATTTTTTACTGTGTCCTTATGTTTCGCGCTTATTTCAAGAAAAACCTCGCGGAGATTTTTATTTTTTTGTAAGATATTCTATTTCCTAATTTTCGGCACTTATGTGCTGCGTGTTTCCAACACACTACCACCCGTTGTCTCGTAAACAAAGCGAGAAGTAGATTAGTCGTCTTAGTGGCAATTGAACCCAAAACCCCAGCGTTTAAAACCAAAAACTGTGCTACAGCTCCACAATTGCTTCTGGATTTTTTTTTGTTTAAAGAATATCATAAAGTCGAAAATAATATTTTCTAACAAACAATACTTCTTAATCGTTCCCCTAAATACTATTTTTGATTACAAAAGTTACATCTTCCAGAAGCTTAACACTCTAAATTAATTATTAGATTTAAAATTCCATATCAGTGTACTCTCACCTTTATAGCATACGATCGTTCTCGGTCAAGTGAGCGCTACTAATTAGTCAAATATCTTAATTGGATAGAATATATCTTACGTTGTGATTCAATATATGTGGTTTACGATTTTAAGACGCTACAATAAACATTTAAGGCTGCATTCTTTTCTTTTTTTTTTTGCGATAAAATATATTAGAACCTTAAATTTCGCTACTCAACATGAATTGTTTCAAATAAAGTAGTGACAGAGATTTTTCACGATAAATTCTCTTTGCCATTCGAGGGAGATGTATAAAGAATAATATGATTTGATAATTTTTATTCTAATGCAAAACAATCTAAATAATAACAATGTTTTTTACGTTAGTGATATAATCCATATATATGTATCTATGTAGACTAAAGCCAGTGTTGGACGGAGACTCCGTTTCCCAACTTCATAAATAACTCAACGGGTATTGTTCTATTATTAGACCTTGGAAATTAAAAAACGTAATTATTTTCTTCGAGTTAAAATAGAATCTACACTGTCCTATTCAGAGATGATGTACTGATGCCTCACAACGAAAATATTCATAAAGTCATTAATATTGATGTTTAATAGCAAGCCAATGAACTAAATTCAGCTTAATAATAGTAATAGAGATTCTTAAGTAAGTCGTACCTAATTATTATAATTTGTTTTTCTTTTTTTTTAGCTTCACGCTGTATCCCGCACGAGGCAGGGTAGGCAGAGGGAACACGGGAGCCTTGTGTTAAGACACTACATTCCACTTCCGTACCCCACTTTCCGCCGAATTTGAGGCATTGCGTGTTGAATGGTGGAACTCAACGCCGCGCTTTGCCTTATTACCAGAGCGAAGAAATGAAACATTAAATATTTAAATTGAAAATATTAAATATTTCATTTCCTCGACTGGGATCGAACCCAGAACCTGTCGGTTACAGTCACACGCTTGTGCCGCTGCGCCACGACGGGCTTCAATGAATTATTATAATAAGTTTATAAGTTATAATACTTATGTATGTTCTAGGTATATTGAAATCTGCAGCTGGTACTTATACTGGGCGAGCTTTTATCACAATTATACATGTGCTGTAAACTTTACAGGTTGTGGGCTCGATCTTCACGTAAAGAAATTAAATATTTTATATTTTTATTTTGATATGTGTGTATGTAAATATTTAAAAAGGCGTACAAAAAATTCGTAATACATTTTCGTATCAAAACGATCCGTCCCAACATATATACTATTCCCTTATACGATGTATACGTCTACCTACTACAGCAAACAGACATTAAAGTACCACAAATATACATTAAGTCAGTCCAAAACTAATTCGTAACCTACAATAGATTCTAAATTCGAAATATATGTCGCCATTCCATCTAGTTCCGGTCGAGTTTGAATATCCGTCCAAGTTGGACTTCCGGCGGAAGCGGCCACAGTCCACGTCTTTATCTGAAGAATTAACTTGCGATAGTTATTCAAATGCGTTCAAAAGTGATAACGTGGCCTACATTTTAGTGTATATATAAAATCAATATATGTTTATATATCATGATTTTGTTTATGCAAAACGTATTGGGATATTTGGTTTTTTTTTTCTGGTATTCATATTATTTTTACGTCATTACGACCGTGGTACTACAATTATAAAAACTCAAAAACTGACTTCTGTAGATTGCTCAAATGCCGATTCTATGACAATTCATTTTTTTTATTGACAGTATTTACTTCAAAATTTTAGAATAGGTATTTTCTATTTAGTTTCAAGATATATTAACGCATGACAGGTGAGGCTGAGATTACTCGGGAACTTAGTGTCAAGATACTCAGTTCAGTTCCCCACTTTCTGCCGAATATGATATTTTGAGTGTTGAGCTGCGGAATCCTTGCCTTGTACAGTTTAGGCTGAGATTACTCGACAATTTAGTGTCAAGATACTCAGTTCAATTCCCCACTTTCTGCCGAATATGATATTTTGAGTGTTGAGCTGCGGAATCCTTGCCTTGTACAATTTAGGCTGAGATTACTGGAGAACTTAGTGTCAAGATACTCAGTTCAGTTCCCCACTTTCTGCCGAATATGATATTTTGAGTGTTGAGTGGCGGAATCCTTGCCTTGTTACCAGTTGTTCGCACCGGCGAAGAAATGAGTATGTTAAATATTTAAACTGGAAATATTAATCTATAGAATCGAAAAAAAGTAAAAATCATGTCTTTCCTTACCAAGCGCAACATGTGCTAAATAACTTTTTCAGAGCTACAAATAATATGATCCTAAGCTCAATAGATTTTCTAGTAACCTCTAGAAGATTGCTACGATTAAGACCTCGGTTGTCTCATTTGTCCAGATAGGTAATAAGATATTATTTTATTATGACCTAATCTTGACATCATTGCTAAGTTTTATGACAAATAGGTCAAGTTCGATTTCTTAAATTTTATAACATCAAATATGTTGAGTAAGTTAAAAAGTTTTAAATCTAATGTTTTCATTTCTTCGTTCTGTTACGAGGCATACACTAGGTTCCCAAGTTCCCTCTGCCTACTCTACCATGTGGGGGTGTGCGTCATAATTTGAACTTTTATGTTCAGTGGGAAAGGAAAGTTCTGTCCGCAATAAACAAAGTAGATTCCGTTTTTCACTTATCACATGAGTTCTAAACATCACATATTGAGTGGCGTAACTCAAAGCCGCGACCTCCGTACGCGCCGAAAAAAAAATTTTTCTTGTTATAATCTATAAATAAAAAAAAACTCACATTAACTAACATTTATATAAAACATACTTATGTTACAATGAATACAATTCCGCTCGAAAATTATTACTAAGCTTTAACTTACGAGAGCTTTATAATCTCTAATGATACAATATTAAATAATACATTCATCCTAGCAATCCAAGACAGTTAAAGGGCCGAATTCCACCATATTTCAAATGTAACTTGGAAAGGTGAACAGAAGGGTTGTATATAATTGTCCGGGTGTCAGGGGGTTGGTTTAGGGGGTGGTCAGTGTTTGTGATTTGTAAATGGGCTCAGACCTTAGCCCTTCCTGAAGACGAGGATATATCACGCGCCTTGAAAGATAACTTTGTCGTGGGATTTATGAGAGTTGTTAAAATAGTTCTGTTTTACGATTTATTAGATATGATTATTGTATAAACATAATAAACATCATAAAAAAATAATTTTAATTTTAGAATAATAATTATTAAAAACGATGTGTCTTAATACTTAGTTTCCAAGGTCCCTGTGCCTACCCTACCATATGCTGGACACAGCGTGAAGCTGAGCGAGAAAATTGTAAAGTTGTCAAAAGTTACTCAGTGCTGTAACATATACTCATGAAGAAAAAATAGTGCATGCAGTGTTATTTAAATTAAGTGTTTAACTCTTCTTTGTGCTATGCTTAACCATTCAGTTCACCTTAATTCTGTGTCGCTCCCTAAATTGCGAGTTGGTTGATGGAACTCAACGCCGCGCTTTGCCCTGTTACCAGAACATACAATTTAAAATATAAAAAAAAATCTTTTCCTCGAATGGGGATCGATCACATAACCCAAGTCGCTTTTACGCTTATACCTAAAATAATTTAATCATATACATTTAATGAACTAAAATTATACACCTGACAGTGAAATTAAAATGATATCTCGTTTAAAACAACTCTTCATAGATATCGCAAAGGAGTAGCAAGTACAATAGTCTGACGAGATATCTTAAAGGGCACAAAGGTTGCCGCAAATTGCCAAAGTAAGTGTAACGTCCGAACTGAAATACATTATCTGGAGGAAGGCGATCGAAAGATTTATGATGGACCTTGGTGATCCATTTCCAAAACAATTTAGGACTAGGCTTTAACAAGATACATTGCTTGGCAGTGGTATTAAAAGAATATTAATTTATCCATGAATATTATTATAAGAGGCCGGTCATGACGCGGAAAAAGCATGTGACTGTAAAGGCGACAGGTTGTGGGTCTGATCTACATTTGTGAAAATGATATTTGATATTTTCATTTTTTTGCTCTGGTAACGAGGCAAAAGTGCAGTGTTAAGTTACGCCACTCAACGTGCAATGCTTTCACAAGTCAGTGGAAAATGGGGGTCAAAAGTATCTTAATGGGAACAGAGTGTCGTAACACTTGAGTCCCAGGTCCTTTCTGCCTTTCTTATGCAGGATAGGATGTTTCTAAAAAAATAATATAATTCTATTAAACGACATAGATAATCTACAATAAGGCCACTCTGTTCTTCGCTGGAAATCAAGATATTCGTGCCAACCGAATCCATAACAATTGTGTTATAACGTATTTAAGTAAAGAATTTATTTTTTGTTTTGATAAAGTAACACATAGCAAAAAACTCAATCTACAGGATATGTGGATTCAATGGTAACTTAGGGTCATTTTCAAAATGAATTTACAAATTTGTGTGCACAATATGGATAAAACAGGGTTGAATTCCATAAAAATATTATAATTACAATAATAAAGTACTAAAATAATAAATAGTGGTCATGATGGGCACACAAAAGCAATAAATGTGTGCCCATCATGGCCACAGGACAGCACACAATCAGTACATCATCCGAATGCGGCTGTTGTGGGTTCGATTTGAAAATGGAGAAAGAGTTATTTTGAATTTCTCGCTCTCCAAAAGTTGTGCAAAATTGGGGAACGAAAATTTGTAAACACTAGATGCTCTGCACCTATCCTGCAAAATCCAGGTTCTGTGACCTGGATTATGAAGCTACAAAAAAAAATTAAAGACAATACAAAAATATATTTTATTCTGAAAAGCTCTAAAAACTTTCAAAAAGCAGAAAGTAAACGTAAAAATATTATAAAACTTTCACAGCTTATCAAACACTTAGCAAAGTTCAAGTTGGCTCTTATGCTCTTAATACCCACTAGTTGCATAGATATAAGCATGTTATAGTAGCGATTGTATAAACTTGCGTTTCTCAGCTTCGTGTCGGGTGTTTAGCATTAAATATATGTTTTACCACCTTTTAAAGATTGCGTCTGAGATCGCCGGCGGCATGCGGCACGAAACTCTCGTACTATACGACAGTTGTTATCCCAATATAGAATAGGAGATGATGTATTTGAAATGTCCTTGTAAATCTCAATATTACTATTTATTTTTTTTTTTTTTTTTTGTTAGAGATCTTTGTGTCGTTAGGTGTGCTCATTTAAGTCATAGAGACCTCGCGTGGTGGGGCACACGTGTGCAACTGTAAGCGCTACAGGCTCTGGCTCTGGGTCCTATTCGAGGAAATTAAATATTTTATATTTCAATTTTTTCGCTTTGGTAACAAGGCAAAGCGCGGCGTTTAACCTCACCACCTCAACATAAAATGCACGAAATTTAGCGAAAGTAAGGACAAATACGATACGATATATAAAAAAAATACAAATGTATTTACAAATGTAAAACTGCTGAAAAACTGCTGCTGGCTCTTGTACTACATCACTTACGCGCACAGACTTGTGTGCCACAGACGCCGTGTGTGCCGTGATGGGCACCGCGTGACTTGGTACTACACTGTTCCACTTTACTACTTTAGTAGAATTAATCCAATAAAATACGATACAGTAAGAGCTTAGAAACAATAACTATTACTATATTGTCAAATTGTTTTCGTTATTTTTCTATGCTATATAGATCTTTTTAGGTTAGTTACTTATAGCTTCACTGGTACTTCTAGTCTCTAAAGACACTAATTTCCACACTTTCCGTCTTTTATTGTGTATTAAACGGGGAAACATAACGCGGCATTGTCTTGTAGAAAGGAAAAATCAAAACAATTCTCAACAGTGAGTAGAAATCATAAATATACATAATAAGATTTTTTTTTAAATATTTATATTCCGTTCCTTACTTTCCGCCCAATATTCGATATACCTATTGTGTGTTAAACGGGGTAGCACAACGCGGCATTCAGTCTTAATACCAGAAAGGCGAAATAAAAATAATTTATTACTATGATTAGAAATTGAAACCTTTGCTATAACGCTTTCGGTCAACTTGTATATGCTTAAATACAATTTTCATTCTAAGACCGATTTAAAAAGGGCAGTGCTTATGTATCTTTTGTACCTATATTTTATAGGTATGCACGATAGTTTGTCTTTTGAATTCATAATGTATGATAAGCATATATCAACTAGATTAAATTGTATCAATCAGATCATCACTGTACCAATACAAAAAAAAATCTTTTTTTTTAACTTCACGCTGAGCAGGGCAGGCAAAAGGACCCTGGAACTTTAAAAAACTTTCGTACCCCGTTTCCGCCGAATTCTTGAGGCATTACATGTAGAGTGGCGACTAAAGCGTAGGCTCGACGCCATTCTTCGCCTCATTTACTGGCGCGTAAGAAATTTTAACTTTAAATATTTCACTTTCCCGTCTGTGAATTGTACCCCAAGATAATACTTTCTTAAATATTTCTGTCACGTACAAAACAACTGACGATTTTTAAGTTCCTCTTCCCAATGTAGTTACACCTAATGGGATGTTGTTAGTTGATCCATCACGGTTAAACAGAATACTTTTACAATACTTTATACAAATACACACTACAGAAAAATTCATACATGAATATAAAAAAAAACGCAGATTCCATGATACTTATATAAAATAACGTTGGTTTAACACTATAATGCGCTACATACAATCAGATATTTGTTTTAAATTATGGTAATAAAATGTCGGTGAGAGTCACGAGCGGTGCGCGTGCGCAGGCAGGGGAATTGGATCGGGATCAGCATTAAACCTCTATTATAATGACGAATTTATATGGTAAACAACCGGCCGCTGCTTGTTTTAAGTATAGTATTTATTATGAGATTTGCGCAACTATGTATTAATAATAGAAGATTTCCTATTAAAGGTAATAATTTCTTGGAACAGCATCATAAGATAATTGCCTAAAAAATATGAACGCCATTTCATGCATAACAGATTATGCAGAGAAATATACCGTAAAGACGTTTCCCAAGTACCGTCCAATATTCGAGATATTTCGTGTTGTATCTTGTTACCATAGCGAGGAAGTAAGATTTAATTCACTGATTGGGAGCAGAAATTCTAATGGGAATGGAATTTACAACCATCGTAAAACATACGCTAAAATGTTATATAACTAATAATATACAGGAACTCGTTTTAATGTTTCCTTTTATAAGGCTATCCTAGCTATATAAAAAAATCATGTTTAATATTATCTTAATAATAACAGTGTAAAATAAAAAGCGAAAAAAAAGGTCTCTTAACTTAAAACTTTAACGTGTACTTTTAAGTCGGCACAAGCATGTGACTGTAAAATCGACTGATTGTGGATTCCATCCTCACGCGAGGAAATTAAATATTTAATATTTTTAAATTAAATATTTAAATATTTTCATTTCTGGTAAATTTTTTGTAATCAAGGAAAAGCGCTGCGTCGTGATGCGCCACTCAAAATGCAATGTCTCGAATTCGGCGGCAAATAGGAGACGGAAGTGTCTTAACACTAGGTTCCTAAATTTTCTCTGTCTGCCTGCCATGTGCCATACCTTGTGCAGATTAATTATTATACCTAAATCTAAACTCTAGTATTAATTTTAACAATCAATACTTCAACATCATCCCATTCCCGAAAAATTGAAAGAAAATCAATACACGAACTGTAAAAGACGAGATAAGACTTCTAACCAGATAGATAGAGATGTGCAGATTTAATATATCATTGTGCACCAGTGACGCATACTTGGCGCGCTGCAGGAAATGCGCAGTGAGCGATAAGCCGAACGGACTTTGTGATGCCTGCTGTCCGCGCGTCTCCGACTTACGTTCGTGTATTATGGACTTACCTTGCATATTTTTGTAATTCTATTTTATATAAAAGAGGGTTGTTCTTTGTGAAGGGGCATGTTGTGATTGATGTTCAGTTACCATTTGAAGAAATTAAATATTTAACATTTTCTATGTTTTCATTTTTTCACTTTAGTAACAAGGTAATGCGCGGCGTTCCGTTCCGCCACGCAAACACGCAATGCCTCAAATCGTCTTAACACTAGGTTCCCAAGTTTCCTCTGGCTACTGTGCCCTGCGCGAGACATAGCGTAAAACTATAAAAAGAGTTATAGATAATTGTCTGCGTAAATATTTTTATTAAAATATTTTTTTTTATCCTGATAAAAAATAAGCTTCTAGTTTGTGCAAATTAGTTTATGAGTTTTCCTTGTATGTACGTGTAACTCATATTACGAAAATTAATCAAAATTATATAAGTTTTTGACAGAGTCCATTTAAGAAATAATATGTAGCATTGGTGTAAAGACAGTATAAAAAAAGTTAATTTTATGCTTGCAAATTTCAGGGGTGCTTAAATTATAAAGTTTATATATAATGTATAGTATGGTTTATATTGAAAAAAAAAAAAACCATATACAATGATTTTTTTAGCTTCAGGCTGTATCCCGTACATGGCAGGGTAGGCAGAAAGAACTTTGGTAACTTGCGGTAAGTCACTCCGTTCCTTTCCTTTCTTTCCACAGGTGCTGAGTGGCGAAACTCAACGCCGCACTTTGCGTCGTTACCAGAGCGAAGAAAATGAAAACATTAATTATTTTATTTAAAAATACTAAATATTCACTTCCTTGAGCGGAAATGTAACCCACAATCTGTTGCGTTTTGTCCTAAGTTGGTCCCCTGCGCCACGACATAATATTAAATATCACCAACTATACAGTTATATATAATTTATAAAAAATATTTTAACACAACAGATCTATTATGTATAATACATGTAAGGAATGTCCACATTAATCGTTCCGTCTAAGCAAATCAGAGCAGCTAGCGGCATTGTTGCACTGATTTAGAGCAGCAGACATCTCCAAACTAACTCGATCTGTTCTCACGTATTAATATATTCTATATTCTATTAGATTTCATAATACTGGGCGATGGGAGATGTATCGATTGGAATTAGACAAGTTTAGTTTGTATAGAGGATTATTAGGGAATTTAGTGTACGCCTTGCGTTAATATTTCAAGTGATAACGATTTTAGTTTGTAATTTTATTGTAATTCTACTTTTATAATAGAATCAGTATTAGTTGAAAAGTTTGTTAGCTTGAACGAGGTACCGTCGGGAAGTATTGGATTAGAACATCTTATTCTCTTTTTGTTCCTCATTGTGGAGGTTTATCGTGGTGCACGGGCATAAACGTGCAACTTTAAGCATATCGAAGACAAAGTTGAGGGGTCAGTTTCCACTCAAGGTAATTAAATATTTAGTATTTCCATTTTGTCACTCTGGTAAGTAAGCAAAGCGCGGCGTTGGATTCCGTCACGTAAGACGCAATGCCTCAAATTCGGCAGAAAATGGGGACCGGAAGTATCTTAATTGGAACGGAGTATTAAATATTAGGTTCCCTTATCTTATCTCGTACATGCACAGCTTGTAAATTATTTAAAAACATTAAAATATTAACATTATTCATTTAAATCACCTATCAACATAATCTAGTGATTATGATCAATTCCGATCGACACTAGAATAAGGGTATCTAGTGCTAATTTTAAACAGCCGCATTATAACTAAATTATAAGTCACACTATATAATTTAGCAGTACTAAAGCGGCTGTACGCGTTGTCCTTGATGTTATTTTCTAAACCAATACGACACATTACAATTTATTGGTTCACCATTTACTTGTAGAAGTTGTGCATAGAAATTTGCAGTTAATTTTTAATGTAAGTTTGATAATAGTTTCTATTGATAAGATACTAAGATTCGGTTTAAAAATATTGATAATAATTTTGTTTTAAAGCTTGTTTTATCTAAATCGGTCAGTCGACATCGTGTGGGGGCCGATTGTGTGACTGAATGTGTATAAGTTGCAGTTGGTCTTATGATTTTAGCGAAATGGCATTTTTGTTATTTTAGAAATATTTTATATTAAGTATTTTGTTAAGTAATATAGTAAGTTGGGAACGTTGAACGTAGGTTCCCAAGTTCCCTTCGCTTACCCTGCCGTGTGCGAAGCTGATAAACAACTATAATAAAAAATATATAGGCGGTCGTCGTGCAATGGGACAGCGCCAGATGGATTGGATACTGAAAAATGATTACCCAAAAAAATTAATTTCGCCTTTGCGTGATAATAGAAAAAATGCACCTTCAAATGCACTAACTGTGTAATGTGTCTTTATATTAGGTTTCTTCTGCGTAACTGTGTAAATTTATATTACAAATTTACTTAACTGATAAAAAAATTTTCTATTAGGAAATATTATAGACAATTTTAGCATTGTCCAGTAGATTTTTGATTTTAGTTTCACTGCAACGTTGCATGTTATATTTATATATCAGGCCATAATAGTAAATTTATAGTAAGCCGTACACGCCTACCAAATGACAATAATTACGTATGCACCTGTATAATATTACTATTAGGTATATAGATTTCATTACTTTGGTTTCATTCTTAAAAATTTCGCTTGAAAGATTAAGTAAAGCTTAATATTAAAAAAAAACAAATTCATAAAATTTATAAATTTTGTTGTTTTTTCTTCAGCTTCACGCTGTATCCCGCACATAGCAGAGTAGAAATGAACCTAAGAACCTAGTATTAAGATACTCCATTTTCATTAAAAAACTTCCGTTTCCCATTTACCGCTGAATTCCAGAGACATTGCGTGTTGAGTGGCGGCACTTAACGCCGCGCTTTGCCTCTACACCAGAGCGGGCAAATAAACATTTTAAAAATTTTCCTTTCCTTTCACATGCGACTGTATATGCGACTACATAATTGTGGGTTAATTTGCGTCTCGGATAAAATTAAATAAGTAATACTTTCATTGTTTCGCTATGACAAGGCTAAGCTCAGTGTTGAGTTTCATGCAATGCCTTAAAATTGGGCGGCGTATAGTAAATGAAGTGTCGTAGCAATTTTTAATTTTTTAAAGCGAAATACAACGGAAAGCCAAAAAATAATATTTTACAAACAATCTATTCAAACTAAATTATATGTATTTTCATAATATAAACGGTAAATGGCAATAATATATAATAAACTTGAGTAAAAAAACGGTAATTTAACAATTAACAAAGTCAATTCGTATTTGTGTCACGATCGCGATGCAAATCCGCTACTGGACTACGCAAGCACTGTTATACCAGGGCTTCTTAACATAGAGGGTAAAAAATATGTTATATTGAAATTTTTATTGATTATGTATATGTTTAATTTAATAAATCTGTTTTTTTTTTTTTCAATATTATATTATAATTTAATATATTTTTTTAGCTTTACGCTGTATCCCGCACGAGGCAGGGTAGGCAGAGGGAACCCGGGAACCTCCGTTCATAAGACACTCCGTTCCACTTCCGTTCCCCACTTTCCGCCGATTTGAGGCATTGCGTGTTGAGTGGCGGAACTCAACGCCGCGGTTTTGCCTTATTACCAGAGCGATAATTAAATAATATTTAAAATAATTTAACGACTGCAAGCACAACGGTTATTTATTCCCATTAAAGCCTATTTATTATTTTGTTATCCTCGTCTGGTAATGAGATAGCTTGGCGTTGAATACCGCCACGAAGTGTCTCGAAAAGTGGGCAGTCTTAGGGAACGGAGTGTCTTAGCACTAAATTCTTTTTGTCCATCTACCTGCTATTTTGATTTTGATTTTCTTCACGCTGCATCCCGCACATGGCAGCGGAGACAGAGGGAACTTGGAAACTTAGTGTTAAGACGTTCCATTTCCATTCCGCTTACCACTTTCGGCCGAATTTGAGGCATTACGTGTTGAGTGGCCGAACTGAAATGAAAAACTTTAAATATTTTAATTTAAAATATTAAATATTTCATTTCCTCGAGTGGGAATCGAACCCACAACCTGTCGGTTACAGTCACATGCTTAAGCCGCTGCGCTACGACAGGCTTCAAATAGTTACTTCCCTTAAAAATAGGCAAATAAGCAATATTATAAAAATTATAAAATAACCTCTCTTCTTATAATTAATCAACAACTTACCAGTGTATTAGATAATTATTCCCGAACGATACCAATATCGAGTTCTCAACCCCTGACCGATTAGAGGAGGCACGATAAAAACGTAATTATACACACGAATGCGCATGATTCACGAAATATTTGAATACTGTATTACATACATTCGCCACGCCGAAACTGACTTAAATGCTATCTTATTAACAATTGAAATTCAACTACAAAACAACCGGGATAAAGTCCATTTTAAATTAGCTGCTGACGTTAAAAGTTAAAAGAAAGATGTTCGGAACTCATCTCTAAACGCAAATATTGTTATTATAATTTCTACTCTGCCCCTAAGTGATAAGGTTGTTTTTTGTGTGTGACAACATTGACGTTTAGTTTTAAGAATAGTGATGTGCACCGTGGGAACGATAGAAATGGAAGCGCTCGGCCCGAGCGTGAACCGCCGATGGTAGATACGAAGAAATTGTGGCGTTATAGTTTGCTCATGCAAAATAATATGTTTATAATAATTCTAGTGCTTAGATTAGTATTGTAATAATGTTAATAGGTAACTTGTTGCTGTGGGTTTGGTGCGATATCTTCTATGTATGCAGTGGTTTTGTGTTTCCACTCTTTTTATCTTTAGTAATTTATATTGGTTAGATAGACGAGGTTTAGGCAGATATTTTGGGTTCCTAGAATTTTGTAGTTACTTTAAGTATTTAATCAATCTTTTGTTGTATTTTATCACTGAATTCATTTTGTCAGTGTTTCTTTTTAATACATGTAACATTTTCAAAAACAAACATTTTAATGCATATCATATGATTTGCTGTCACCGAATTAATTTACGACATAATCAATCGTTAAAGCCACATCCAGTACATAAAATTAGGCAAAGTTGGTTATTCCAAAAATAATTAATATTCATAAAACTAAAGAATATGCATAAGACATTTCAAGTATATTAAAAACCAATATCATCACTCGACTAGTGATAAAATGACAAGTAAAAAATGTCCAATATTCATATTACTTTCAAACCGAGCTAAGGTGATAATCGATTTTCACGCACGCGACGTTTTACACGTCACTACTTTTAAACAATATATATTTTTTCTTACTCATTTTATGTTACACGATTTTATAATATGTACTAAAGCTATTGAGTATCGAGAATTAGAAGAAATTTAAAAAAAAAAGACGATTTTTTTATACCACATTAGACATAGATTGATGGAATCGAATGACTCGTGATCAAGAAAGTGTGTTTATTGAATCGAATAATTACATCCTGTTTAGTATTATTTCTTATTTTGTTCTAGTTCTTTATGGTTTTATTATATTTCTTCTATATATATGGAATGTAACTTACATACAAAATAACTAAGTAATCTTTTAGGGCTACTATAGTTCAACATATAGAAATTTAAACGTAGCGAATGCGACCACAGAGGCGTGGATTCAAATACCGTTCCATTCAAAATTATTATACATTTTCTAAATATTTTTCTTTTCTAAGAAAGGATTAACACTTTAAAATTTGTGGTCTGCTTTGTTTTTTACTATAGCTGATAATGATATAATAGAAAACGTGGATAATTATAATGCTAAATTTAAAATAATAAAATAAAAAATACCTCTAATTTGACCATTGTTTATTTTCTTAAATATATTAAGGCCGGTCGTGGCGCGGGGATATATAGTATAAGCGTGTGACTGTAATATTTTAAATAACTCAAACTAATCGAAAAGCGGGGAAAGGAACGAAGTGTCTCACGGAGGTTCCTAAGTTCCTTCTGACTACCATGTGTAGGATACAGCGTGAAACAAATAAAAACTAGTACTAAGCCAGTACATAGCATAACAAGTAAAAAAAAATCCTAGCTTTAAGCCTTTTTCATTGACACTGGCACCTCCAACACCAGTGTTGTGTTTTTCTTTACCCTTTGTATCGATAAAAGAGAACATAAAAAGGAATACTTAAATATATAATTAAGTAAACTCACTTTCCCGAATGGAAATGGCAACGAACGTTGTAATAATAATCAAATTATTACCGAGAGCTACTAGAAGCAATCATGCAATTACACATCTCACATGAACAATCGTTTATATATAAATTGTATTAACAATTCCTCAATCTATCAGCGCGGCGTTGAGTTCCGCCACTCAACACGCAATGCCTCAAATTCGGCGGAAAGTGGGGAACGGAAGTGGAACGGAGTGTCTTAACACTAGGTTTCCGGGTTCCCTCTGCCTACCCTGCCTCGTGCGGGATACAGCGGGAAGCTAAGAAAGAATTAACTTTAGTAAATACATATGTTATCAGTTAATATTCTACGGAACTTGGCGCCAATTTACACCACTTAGCTGAACTTGGCTGTCATTTTCACATATATCATTTTGATGGTAAACAAAACCAAGCTTAATACCAACCAAAATATATATAACTACCATTACCATAGAACGGTTATGGTAGTGATCCTCACCCGAAGAAATGAAATATTTGAAATTTTAAAATTAAATATTTAATGTGTTACGTCTGGTAAAGAGACAAAGTGCGGCGTTAAATTACTCCAAAAAATACACAATATCTCAAATTCAGCGGAAAGTACGAAATGGAGTATCTTACTAAGTTCCCAAGTTCCCCACGGCTACTCTAGCATGTACGGAAGGGATAGGAGCGTGAAGTTAAAAAAAAAGGCCCCATAAGAATATTTTGATCTGTTGATCAAACACAGTGTTCGTTGAACAATAAAACAATAACAAAAACAAAATGTTAGCAGATGACAGTCGATACTGCTCCCAGCACGCAATTAAGGATTAATCTCGTCTTGCCGTATCTGAATTAACATCTTAGTTAGAACAATATAGTAGTAATGATATTTTGACGTACTGACACCTTATTAACACGTCGATGACTCAATGAGTTTTGAGATATAACGAGGAATGCAGTCGTCCGTTCAATATCCATCTATATTTTTCTTGTTTCATCCGGTATATAGCAGGTAAGGCGGTAAGAAAAATGTTAATACTTACAACTTTTGCCTCTAGTAAGGTAGTCGAGAGAAAAGAGTGCTAAAGGAAAACGTTACGATCAGTGCATAACTCTTTCGCTTGGTCCACTTTTATCAGCATCTTCATACATTGCTTCCGGTGTGTCTTTATGAATTTTGAATAAATAGATATAATTCATATTTAATTCAAATAATAAGATAGGTGCTGATGTGGAAAAAATAATTCAATAGATTTTTTTACATTGTATCTCTCACACAGAAGAGTAAGCAGATGGAACTTGGGATACTAGTAAAGATTCTCTAGTTAGGACTCTTCAGTCCCATTAAATTATCTTCCAAATTTCTAATTTTGAAATATTGCGTATTGAATAAGGATGATATGATATTATCTAAATATACAAATCATATTAAAACATTTTTTCAACATAGAAAATTGAATGAACGTTGAACGTTGCCATGATTATCTTGTCTTAAGCTGTTTTAATTTAGCACATATTGCTACATTTATACTTTTTACTTATATAAAAATAAAAGCGTGCAAAAATATGTACAGAGAGTTACAAAGACAATAAACATGAAATTAATATTAAAATATATATCCTACAGCCTTTCTCTACATATTGTTAATCCAACCAGTTCCCGATATTAGTGAATTTAATTAAAATAACTCTGGTATTTTCTCTCTCTGGTGTCATTTATATCATACTAAACATAAGTTTGCATGTATGTACGTACACATTAGATACACATTTCGAAAATAATCTATCAGTTCTAATGTAAAACGTGTATGGCCGCGCCATCTATCGTGCAATAGCCAAACTAATTTTTATAAACGATTTCTTATATAAAATATATTATTTTAAATAAACATATAAGTAATGGCCACACATTACTAAAAAACGGTTACGTATTTATACGAAAATCAAATATATTTTAATCGGATTGTGTATTAGAACATAGTGATATGGAAACAACGCTTCAGTGTTTCTTTATAGATAAGTAAATAATTTACTTTTGCTTATAAATAACTCAGCTTCACACTGTATCCCGCACATGGCAGGGTAGGCAGAGGGAAATTCCAGATATAGATATAGATTACTTAAATCCTTGCTATATGCGAAATGAGGCGTGAAGTTGGTAATATTTTTTTTTATTTTGTATAGAATTGGATTTGAATCTGTAGTCAAACTGTAACTATAATAAATTAATGTTGATTACAAGAACTGAGTCAACAAGGTGTAAAAAATATCTTTTGTACGAAAGGTAAGGAACTCAAATGTGATTAAGGAAGCCACGCATACGTTGTGTTAATTTGCGTTTGAATTGTTCGATTTGGGCTTTTATTCTTATTGTAGCTGTAGCATTATAGAGGCTGTTGTTGATAATAATAATTAAAAGTAAACATTATTATTATTAATTTTTGATTTTTTAAGTTAAGTATGTCGTGGCACAAAAGCACAGGAGTGTTTTTGAGAATATTTGACTCTTTTATCTTCTAGATAAATTAGAAAAATTAAAAGTTTGGTAGGAGCAGGCAACCCAGTTATAAGATACTCCGTTGCCCACCATCGGATCCTAGAGATATTGTATAATGTGAATCGTAACTTAACGTTTACATAAAATTGTACCATTTTATTTTCTATTATTTCAATTCCGAAATCACAGAAACCATACCTATCATTATTTCAAATTTCCCTAACAAAAACATATGAAGAAAGTACAAAACAATTTTACGAGTATTTATTTGGTTGCACGAATGAATTTACATCACCCTGTAGATTCGGTGTTTTCTTAGCATTAGCGTG
This sequence comes from Eueides isabella, assembly GCA_019049475.1. NCBI lineage: Eukaryota > Metazoa > Arthropoda > Insecta > Lepidoptera > Nymphalidae > Eueides > Eueides isabella. The sequence continues at coordinate 10,288,605 of CM032399.1, forward strand.
AGGTAGGCGTCGGTAAATCTGCAGAATGTGTATGACAGGGCTGATATCAATGTTCTATTCCTTATTGTAATATCATCATACATTTAAAGTAAATTTTCAACTACGTTAACGAAATCTTTACGTATATTATGAACTATGTAGCGTCATTTTTAACTAATTATAATACAATTTTCCAAAAATAAAATTACGACATACAAATATAATGGTGCATTTTATAAAAGTAAAAAATAAATGTTTGTATCGAAGATCACATTGTGGTAATCTACTGACTTTAAGAAACTCTCAGACTCGGATGAGGAAGAAGACGACAGACTCGGAGATATATGTAGTTTTTTTTTATTCTTATAATAATGTAGCTCTCTTTCTCAACGTCACGCTGTACTCCGCACATGACAGGGTAGGCAGAGGGAATTTGGGAACCTAGGGGAAATATTAAATATTTATTTTTAAAATATTAAATAAAATAATCCAAAGCTAAAATTATAAATCTATCGTATCTCAATGGGACCACGTCTGACCCATTGAGCTACGATCGAAGATTTGTATATGTTTAAAACTACTTTAATTTTCTCGCTCCGGTAGACATAGAGCGACGTTCAGCTCGGTGACTTAACACAAAATTTCTCGAAAATTGATTTGGAGTCTTTTTTTCCCTCTGCAATTGCTTGAATGGACTCTGTCATAAATACATACCAATTCAAAACAAAGTGAATCTATCGACAGCCCTGAAGCAAGAAAATTTTGCCACTTATTCCGCGTCGCCTCCCCAACATCACAATATTGTATGTTATAATTTTTGTTCCCCAAATATATACAGACAAAAGGCGGCTTAATGAATGTATCGCGAATTCCAAAACCATGATTAAGCATTGTTACGTAGAAACCTCCATCTGGGCTCTAAGAGATTTTTGCTCTTATTGGAGCTTTATTTTAATGTGCATTCTATATATAATAGTAATGAGGCGAAACAATTCATATTGTTCGGTATGTTTAAAGTTTTACTGTAGTTCTTAAGTCAGCAGAAATATATTGTAGACTAGCGACCTGCCCCGGCTTCGCGCGCTTGAAATATATTAATACCAATTACTTTCTTGTTCTAATAACATTATCACTATTAAGACAATATCTGTACATTGGCAACTACATAATAATTAATAAAAATTGTGGCTCGAAAGATTTTATATATTTTATATGTACATATTTACGTCTACTTACTTATAATAAAAGTATTTATAACAACGATGTAACGCAGACTGTCACAACAACACACTGTTTACACACAGACCTACCACAAAAGACTGAAAAGAAGAAAGCTGCCAGATACATATATATTACATCACGTAACATGTTATTTAATAATATTTTTCGTAGAAAATTCCTTCCACGCAACTGTATTTATAGTCTACCGGCCACAGTGTTTCCATGTCGGTAAAACATGGGGTCTTTGTCCAATTTCTCTCTCTCTCTCAGCTTCACGCAGTATCCCGCACGAGGCAGGGTAGGCAGAGGGAACCCGTGAACCTAGTGTTAAGACACTCCGTTGCACTTTCGTTCCCCACTTTTCGCCGAATTTAAGGCATTGCGTGTTGAGTCCAACTTTAATGCTGATAACGCACCTGTCGCTCCTCTAGTGTTAAACAGGTGGCAATCAATTACCATCAGGTGACCCATAAGTTTTTTTATGTCACCATCTCAATACTTCAAGGTAAACGTCAAAAATATCCATTGACATGATAGATTAGGTTATATGTATGTATGCTATGTATGTTTTGCTATCGCTTTTGAAATATATATCAATTTATTAGAACTTTGTACATTTAAAAAACATTTCCTCACCACCCGCCAGCCCTTCAAGTCTCCCGTTCTTTCGTATTCTATTCAAAAGTTTGAATAAGAGTAATACACGTATTCTGCTTTCCTTAAGATTAGAGTGACCATAATCTTTTTTTTTAATATTGTATTGGTATATGATATTTATAAAATATAATAGCACCTTTATAAAGCTGTTACGTAATTAAAAATAGTAAATCTGGTACATAATTATAAACACATACAGCTTTTCATAAAATATAAAATAATGAGATATTAAAAATATTTTCTTACACATTTTTAACATATTCAATTATTTTTAATTGTTCAAAAGTTGTAAATAATTTATAAGCCAAAGATTTTCATTCGGAATTTTTCTGGTAACATTACATACAAAACACGGCTTGAAAATTCGAAAATTTGGTAGTGCATGAGGAATGAATTGTCTTAACTACTACTACATCCTACTGTATAATATGTAGATTCTAACTATGCTCTAGCGTAAATGAAAAAAAATACAAATAATTTTATCTAGAAAAAACCTTGTCACCCTATTCTCAAGTGGGAAGCCAATTGTTCCACGGATCAGCTGAGTGTTCGCGTGTGATCTTAATTAATGAACGCGAATGAATGAGTAAGCTTATTTTGTTAATTTATTTGCGAGGAACGTATGATGTTATTAAGTGTATTGTTGGTAAAGAACATTTGAAATTGAGTTAGAAGGATTTTGAGAAACTTAGTTAAAATATAGCAAATCTGAATACAGGATGAGCTTTCTGTTATACGTAGTGTGTTATGTACGGGTCTTGGGCGGTTGGCTTGAAATTAGTATAAGAAATTCAAAGCTTACATATTTTATTGTATTTTTTTTATATTAGCAGACTAGTAAAGTATAATTAGAAATAATGTACGACGTTGAATCTTGCAACTCAACACGTATCATTTCGACTTATCTCTCTCTCGAAGATTTACACTGTATCCCGCATATAGCAGGGTAGGTAGAAGGAACCTGGGAACCTAGTGTTAAGAAATTCCGTTCCAATTCCGTTCCAATTCCGTTCTCCACTTTCCACCGAATTTGAGCCATTCTGTGTCTAATATTAAATATTAAATTTGAAAAAATTAAATTTTTCATTTCTTCGAGTGGTGATCGAATCCACAGCCTTCCGTTTACAGTCACAGTTCCACTGCGCTACGACAGGCGATCATTTCGACTTCGAATACAAAATGAAGACTGGAGTATCAGAGCCTCTCTGACTACGCTACACTAATCTTCTTCTACAAGGCTTTAGTCCCGAGCTTGCTCAGCTTTTACCAGAGTCTGCCTTCTGACTAAATATGTTTAGTTTTTTTTTTATGGAAAAGACAAGGCAAACGAGCGTACGGGTCACCTGATGGTGAGTGATCACTGTCGCCCACGGCCCCATGTAACACCAGGGGAGCTACAGGTGCGTTGCCGGCCTTTGAGGTGTAGGTAGACGCGCTTTTTGAAGGTACCCATGTCGTATCGACCTGGAAATACTGCCGCGGGTAGGTCGTTCCAGAGATGTTTAGTTTATACGGACATGAATATCTTCAGTGACTAATCCATTGGCTCTCAAGTCTTGCATAATCATTCAAACAGAGGTGTATCCTAGTGCCTTGTTTACAGACTTCCATTCGATTTCTAGAGAATTCCTAGTCTGGTGCACTACTTGTTCATACCCTCTCAGCCTTGCTCTTGGAGCTTATTTGCTTTATCACTGACCCCCAAGATCTCCTCGAATGAATATGTCAGGTATACAATCAGACCGAGTTTCGCCATCTTTATTTTCATGATGCAATTCTCCTAAATGTGCTAAGATAAAGTATCTCTACTTTTGTATAGTCTTAAAGACATTGATAGTGTATTATGTAAATTATTTTGTATCACTATGTTGCCCATATTTTTTTATTAGCTGCACTATTGCCGTACAACAATTCCCTTTATTATTTCCCGCTCATTTGAGACCTTACACTCTATATATAGTGGTCAAATTTAACGACGCATTTTGTTTTGTTAGTAAAGTAATAATTTATTTCCCCGACTGAGAATCGAATTCAGAACTGGCATGACAGCTGTATAATTTTTATATTGTTCAGTTGTTTCAATATTTTCTTTCTTACATTATGCTAAACATGCTTTCTTTAAAGAAAATTCCAAATATATCATAATAAAGATTGTCGTAGTCAGTAAAAGAAATATGACAAAAAATAAATTCAAAGAAGTCCCAGTCCCAGAGCGCTCGAGTTCGTATGATAAATTTTCATTGTACATTAATGCTTTCTAGTTACCGTATGAATATTTCAAATGCGATGCACCGATAATATGGCAACGAATTTGCCTAATGTACTGGTTGTAAAAAGGTTGGATGAAGTAAGTTTTTGAATTTTTAAAGTTTGTAAAACCGTATAGTTCCTTGTAGTATCCGATGCTTTTGAGATTTTTTTTGTATTTTCCACAACCAAAAGCTTGTTCACTTTTGGTATAGTGCGCATTATTTTTATACTTTTTTTCTTTTTATATATTCATGTGGTAATTTTGTATGTATTGTAATAGTAATTTACTTTTGAACACTTTTATAGTGAAGCCTTTTTTTGTTAAGTCTTAGGTATAACATACTTCCAAAAGTCCAAATTGAAAGATATTTTTACTGGTTTTTAAAGTGTTAATCCACACTTAGGAATAAAAACTAATGTAGATAACTTATGAAAAACATGAATTGCGACGTAGTTTCGATGAGAACGTATGGCTTAGTCGGTCAGGGCACTTATACGGATGACAAGAGGCGCAGATTCGAATTCCGCTAGTTTAAAATTTTCATACGCTTCCAAATTAGTAAGTAGAATTTTTGTGCTAGAAAAGTTTTTTAATACCTCATCATTGGTATTACAAAAATATTTGATCTTATGACAAGAATATTCTTATTATGTAGTTCTTGTAACAATTTGAGGCCACCGTAAAATAACGTTCCCCTGTTCACTATGGGATAAAAAGCATATGACAAAAAAATAAGTATTATTTAATATATCCGTATCTATACGCAAAAAAATACTTTTTTATATTTATTTTGCTGTCCCTCCCCTCAGCAGTATGCTCAACGATAAGAAATGCACACATTAAAACTCCGAATCTAGAATTGTAGACTACGGTACATTTGTACCGCACTGCACGAAAGTTCATCATGGCTTCCTCTTTATTGGCTTAACAGATTGAAGCGTTTACTATTATTCAATTAGATGATAGCTTTTATTATAGGGTTTTCTTTATTTTTATTAATATATTTTAATATTTTTAAAAATATATATATATATATATATATATATATATATATATATATATATATATATATATATATATATATATATATATATATATATATATATATATATATATATATATATATATATATATATATATATATATATATATATTTTATAAATTTTCCACAAACAATATTTTTTTTTGAGAACGAATTTCCTGTGGTTTTTTTCTATATATTACAGGGCAGGCATAGGCAGACTCTGTATTATACATTTGCAATTTTGTAGCACTTCCTAGGACCTAGGCTATTTTCATTATGAAAGTTCAAATTTATATTTTTGAATCTTAAGTAAAGAAAGCTCACTTAATACCATTGACGTTTCACTACATTTTTAAACTTTCTACTTTATTTCTTTAAGATTTATGAACTATTTTTATATTTTCACGAATTTCAAACATGAATATATGAAATATTTCGTTTCCTCGCGTAGGAAACGAACCCACAACCTGCGCGTTCGCGTTTACAATCGCACGCTTGTGCACCTGTGCCACGACCGCAAATCAGGCGTGAAGCTATATAATTATTGAATTAAACAATCATATCTTATTAGAACGACCAATGATAAACAATAAATTAGAGTCTTTAGCTTTTAGCGGTGCACTTCAACAGCATTTACTGCAAACACGGTGTAAATAGATGAAAGCACTGGCGAAAATAAATTATTAGTTTTTTCCACGCGATCCATCACTCACATACAATGCTTTAGTTTTGAGTAGTAAGCTGAAAATCGAGCTTAACACAGGTTTCTTCCTGCCTACCCTGCTATACTCGGCATGAAAATAAAAACAAGAAAAATTAAGCATATTTTTTAACTAGCCACCCGCGGCTTTTCCCGCTTGATTTACACTTATAATAATAATATAATTTGATTGAAGACCTGCGGTTGCCGAATAGTAAACATCACTCTCTTAGCTGTCTGCTAAAAATATTGTAAAACTAAAGTTAATCTATTCTATTGTGGTAACTAGTGCAGTGAACAAAAACTTCCAGTGACACTAAATGCGCGGGTGAAGAAAAATTAATGGAAAACAAACTATATACATTATAAAATCGTCAATATTAACTAGAATAATTTGAGATTATATTGAAAACAACCAAGTCAAGTGACAGTGACAGTATATTATCCTTGACGTCATATTAAGAGACACCAACGTCAAGCGCACGCACCAGTGTTGCCATTGCATAAAAACTACCCAATATGGAGGGACAATTTAAAATACTTTTCGATCAAATGAAAACAGAAATGGAAAAACAAACGAATATTATATTTGAGAAAATAAACGAAAAATTGAAACCATTGATAGAAGAGAACAAGATTATGAGAAACAAATTAGAAATATTGGAAAAAAAAGTTGATTATCTAGAGAGGGAAAAGAAAAAAAATAATATTCTATGTTTTGGGTTGGAAGAGAAGGAGATCTCCTCATTTGAGTTGCTACAAGAAATACAGGAAATGTTTAAAATTGATCTAAAAATTACCTTGGACAAAAATGACGTGTCTAAGATTTATCGCATTGGTTCCAAACAGGACAACAAAATCAGACCTGTCCTTATTACTTTTGCAAATACTTGGAAAAGAACAGAAATTCTAAAAACAAAGAAGAGCCTAAATGGTGTATATGTTACTGAAGATTTTTCTAAAGAAGTCTTGGACAAAAGAAGGGAATTAAGGTCGAAACTATTAGAAGAGCGAGCGAAAGGACATATTGCTTACTTAAAATATGATCAATTAATAGTGAAAGAAGGAAATCAAAACAAGGAAAAAAGGAAAAGGGGTCAATCAATTTCACCAGGAAACCAGAATCAGGCCAAGAAAGCAGTTACCAATAGTTCAACTCTGAAGGAATTTAGAAGAAATGCATTTGATCTGATGAGACATAAATCAAACTCACTTTCCAGTATCTCCATCCAAAGCAAGTAGCAACGAATCATCAGCAACCTGAGGCAGGGTAACCCCAATCCGGCTGGTCCCCGTGGGGTTGATAGACCACCACCCCCCATATATACAGAAACAAATCCCAAGACAAATACAAAAATAAACAAGGTAACAAAAACAAATAAAAACATTAATACAGAAACGCATAAAAAAAATATTACAAAATCAAGCAAAAAAATTCATGTTAATTCAAAAAAAAAAAAAAAAACACAATACAAATAAAATAAATAAAATAATAAATACAAAAAGAAATAAAAAAAAAGATACAAAAATAAGTACAAAAACAAATGTCAACATAACTACAGAATCAGATGGATCCGCATGCCAAAATAGAATTAAAAATAAATTATATCTCGGAACTTTGAACACCAGAACACTAAAGACAGACAATAGACTTCAAGAATTAGAAGAAGCTATAAGACAAATAAAATGGGATATTAGACGTAGTAAACAAATTAAATTTTAATACGGACCATAGAATGATAAGAGGAGTAATACAACACGCTACCAATAAATCACGAAAGCATATCGTATCTTTAACCAAGAATGCCATGACCTCACCTATTCCACAAAAAGTCCTAAACGATTTGAAGAACTCGTTAGACGCAATGGATAAGCAAAAAACACTGCAAGAAAAATATGACCTTATAGAGAAAGAAATGAAAACTATAAATAAACTGAGTACAAATAAGGATAAGAAAAATAAATTAGGGGAAGAAGCACTAAAGCTAATGGAAGAACGGAACATAATGCTAAAGAATCGAAAAGATAACTACCGTAATATATCAAACATTAGCAAAAAAATCCAAACATCAATAAGAAAACAGAAAGACTTAATGTTTTGAAAAAACAAATAGAGAAAACAGGAGGAATTAGGAAAGGTCTAAAACAGCTAAGAGAATACACGCAATGGATTCCGAACATGAAAACTAATAAAGGGAAAAGTGAAAAATTAACGACAAAAAGATTATCAATAGCCAAAGTAGCAACAGAATTTTACAAAAGACTATACACACAGGATGATGAACCAACAGGAATAGAGGAAGAGATAAGCACTGACGAAGAAGAAATACCTTGCATATTAGAGACAGAAACCATGAGAGCTATAAGTACCCAAAAAAGCGATAAGGCACCTGGGGAAGACAAAATCTCGAATAATGTACTCAAAGAATCTTTAATCGTAATATCTAAACACCTGACGCAATTATTCAATGAAATATTGGACACCGAGCAAATACCAAAGCAATGGACCAAGTCCACTATTGTACTGTTACATAAAAAAGGAGACAAAACCGAAATCAATAACTATAGACCTATAAGCTTAATGTCAAACTTATACAAGGTATTCTCAAAAGTAATACTTGGCCGAATTACGAAACAGCTGGAAGAAAACCAAACAAAAGAACAAGCAGGATTTCGCGCTGATTTTTCCACCGTAGATCATATTCATGTTGTCAAACAAATTATCGAAAAAATGAATGAGTACGGACAACAATATTAATTAGCATTCGTTGACTACAATAAGGCTTTTGATACCCTGAGTCATAAGTACATTTGGAAAACACTAGAAAATCAAGGAGTACAACTAAAATACATAAAAATTATGAAAGAAATCTACAAAAACTCCACAGCTACAGTCCAACTTGAACAACAAGGAGAAGAATTTGGTATTCAGCGAGGCGTTAGGCAAGGCGATCCACTTTCCCCAAAACTCTTCATAGCAGTATTAGAAAATATATTCAGGAATATAAACTGGGAAAGTTTTGGAGTACATATAAATGGAGTAAATCTAAGCCATCTCAGATTCGCCGACGACATCGTCTTATTCGCTAAAAAACCAGATATACTACAAACCATGTTACAACAACTAGATCAAGAAAGTAGGAAAGCTGGACTCTCTATGAACCCAGCGAAGACCAAAATTATGACGAATGCAATAAGGGAAATCATAGAAATAAGACAAGAAGTTATAGAATACGTAGACGAATACACATATTTGGGACAGGTAATATCAATTAAAGACCAGTACTCTAAAGAAATCGAGAGAAGAATAAGTAATGCTTGGAAACGGTACTGGTCACTAAAAGAGATATTCAAAAACGAATCAATGCCGATACCAGTCAAAACAAAACTGTACAACACATGTATTTTGCCGTGTCTCACGTATGGATGTCAAACTTGGCCTGCTACAAACAAAAACAACAACAAACTTGCAGTCTGCCAACGCAGCATGGAACGAAGCATGTTAAATATAAGTCTACATGATAGATGGAATACTTCAAAATAAGGAAAATAACGAAAGTGACTGACGTAGTACAAAAGATAAGAAAACTTAAATGGAACTGGATCGGACACATAATGAGAACGATTAAAGGGAAATGGACAAAAGATGTGATAGAATGGTACCCTAGAAATGGGAAAAGACAAAAAGGACGTCAAATAAGAAGATGGGAGGATGATTTACCAAAAGGATGGAGACGAATAGCCCGAGATAGAGAGAAGTGGAAGACAATGGGGGAGGCCTATGTCAAGGGACAACCTGACATACAAACTGGCTGCTGAGGAAATGTATATATATGTATGTATGTGTATGTATGTGTATGTGTGTGTATGTGTGTATATGCATATGTGTATGTATGTTTACCTACATAATATATTAATTTAGATTTAAGTAATACTGTAACATGGTCAGCGAATAAAGGCTTATATTATTATATTATTATTAGCCATTTTTAAGATCATCACGTACAAACGAAAGGATAAACAGGTAAGCAGACAAATAGACCAGAAAAACATTTTTTTTTTATTTTTATTACTGATTTTTTATTTTATATATAATAGGGAGTATTTATTTATATAATAGGCTACATCAATAAACGTGCCCTATAAGTTCTTTTTTACATATCTCCTATGTACAGACAGCTATCAGATATACATTTATTATAAGTATAGATAAAATATACTCTTTCTAAACTAAGTTATATAAGCAGACAAAACAAACAGTTAACAGCTACCACATACAGCCAACCAATATCATCGAATCGAATATCTATTCAGCATTCTCGCTTCATTTCATCATGCTTAATTTCTTTCCGCATGTCTCAGTGGATTTTTCTGCGAGACAGACGAGATTATTAGATTTCATACCGTACAACTGAATATTGGCTGAGTACGTTAACGGTGGAGTGAAATTAATTTTCAATTTTCAAAACATTCAGTATTGAATACAATGGGTTTGATTCTCCAGTCGAGATAATGAAATACGAGTATATGCTATAATTATTTTCTTCGAGCTTCTGGCAAGCAAAGGCGCGGCGTTGAGTTCCACCACTGAACACGTAATGCCTCAAGAAGTTTACGTAAAGTCATAAGCGAAAGGGAAAGGAGTGACTTAACACTAGGTTCCCAGGCTCTCTATGCCTACCCTGGTATGAGCAGCATACGACGTGATGATAACATATTTAAATTAAAATTAGATGACATTTCACTCGCGATTTTGTCTCCATGTTAAAACTTACGTAAATAATATTTACATAAGAAACAATATTATTTTTGATGATTAAATCTACTTGCTTGAGATAATGTCATTCGAAAAGAGTTTTACTTACATGAAAACGATTACCTTGATGTTATAGAGCCTAAAGCAACACAAAAATAGTTTTTAAATTCATTAGAATTTAAGTAGTTTCATAGCGAGTTTAAACCATATCTATAGCTTTATCTACATGTACATGTGTTATCATAGACAATAGATATAGTACATCGGACACAGATTTCATTACAAGCGCTGTCCTCGTCTTTTAAATACACGAAAAAAATATATAAACATATCTTTATTGATAATGAGTTAGTAAAACTTAAAATTTTCACACATAATGTAAAAGCAATATTTTCTCTTTAAATAACGACAAAAAGACTGATTTCCTGTAATTATTATATTTGTAATATGATGTATTTGAGGCTACAAAGTGTCAGGTATTGATTTTTAAATGGCATACAATGTTTCTGAAGCAAAATCAATTAAAAGTACAACGAAGGTGTAGCTAAGGTGGGACTCACCAACAATTCAATTAGTGGAAAATTATCTTAAGTGATGTCGTTTATTAATTTTAAATTTATAAGTGACTGTATTATGTTATGTTTTTTTTATATAAAAAGAACGTTTTTTTTTAATTATTAATATTTTTACATATTGAAAAAATAAGATCATTGCTTTCTCGAAAATCTATATTGTTTTGGAATATCATGGTGCAGTGGGGCTGACTAGCATGTGACTACAAACAGCAGGTTGGGGGTTCGATACCCACTTGAGAAAGTACTATATTTAATACTTTCATTTCTTCCCTCTGGTAACAAGACAAAGTGTAGCTTTTCACCACTTAAAATGCAATATCTTAAATTCGGGAAACGAAATGGAGTGGTTAGGTTCCCATGTTTCCTCTGACTAACCTGCCATGTGCGGGAAATATTGCCTGCTATCATATTATTCATGAAATACTTTATCTATCTAAATATACCTATAATAATATACAGCATAAAGCATAAGGTTATAAAAGTGTTTTGCGTCAACAGTACTTATTGTTGTTACACAGAGTTCATAATTACGTATTGGGTTATGTCATACAAATGAAAATTCGCCTTCCATCAAATTAAGCCAAATATATCTCGTTTCTACCACGATGATAATAGTGATTAGAAGAATAGACATTCTAATTATAGATATCATAGAAAATTATAAAGTAATACATGTATTTGCTAATATCTTAAAATCAGCGATATGGCCTTCTAAATTCACTTTTTAGGTACACTCAGTGGATAGGCAGAGTTTACTTTAGAGCTGAGATCTAGTCAAGTGGTAAAATTGAACGCTGAGCATTATTTAAATACCAGAGCAAGGAATTACTAGTTCACATCTCTATTCACGCTGTATCCCGCACAAGGCAGGGTAGGCAGAGGGAACGGAAGTGGAACCTAGTGTTATGACACTCCGCTCCACTTCCGTTCCCCACTTTCCGCCGAATTTGAGGCATTGCGTGTTGAGTGGCGGAACTCAACGCCGCGCTTTGCCTTATTACCAATATAAAAAAAAAAAAAAAAAAAAACATCTCTATTGATTTTACAGCATGTACTGAGCTGCAGAACCACGCTGTCATTGTTCTGCAGCTCAGTACATGCTGTAAAATCAACCAGATTTTAATTTAACAATCATATTAGCAAATTTTCTGAAACGATAGCAAAATATTATTCAAATTATATCTTACGTGTAGAACATTTAGTGTAGCACAAGGTTAACTCGCGTAGACAGTCATTCGTACAAAATTGCCGTCGACGTTGTGGTTTGTGTGAGGGGATTATTCTGTGATTATTTCGAAGTTCTTCAAACTTAAAGATGTGTTGCTTAATCTGTCTCATGCAGTTACATGTTTTTTGTACTTAAAAGTTAATAAGATTTAAGCTCCTTCGGAAGCCGGTACGTTAATGAGTTTGAAAAGGTGAAGTTAGGGTGTAGAAAATAATCACATGGCTTTGTTAACTTAAAGTTTATCAGGTTCTTTTTTGTTTTGTGATTAACACGAATAATAGTTATTTATTTAATAATAATATCATTTATAAATCGAATCCGAGTAATACTTTTATGTATTTTATTTAATTGGTATTAAATTTTTGTTAACGGTAGTGCTAGAAAGGTTATTCACAGAATCTTTGAAATATAACAATCGGTTACGTTTAATATATATTATGAATTCCTTTAGTTGTTTTTTTTTTCATCTTGACGCTGTATAGCGTATACGGCAGGGCATTGGAACCTGAGAGCCTAATGTTAAGACACTCTGTTTCAATATCCACTTACCGTAGAATTTGAAGCATTTTGTGTTGATTGGCGAAACACAACCCTGCGTTTTACCTATTGACCAGACAAGAAATGAGATTATTAAATATATAAATTGATAATATAAAATGATTCATTTTGAGGCCTGTCGTGGCGCAGCGGCACAAGAGTGTGACTGTAACCGACAGGTTCTGGGTTCGATCCCCAGTCGAGGAAATGAAATATTTAATATTTTCAATTTAAACACTAGGTTTCACTTCCGTTCCCTCTGCCTACCCTGCCTAATGCGGGGAACAGCGTGAAGCTGGAAATTCATTTTATTGAGTGGAGATCGAACCCGCAGCCTATCGCATTTTCAATCACATGCTGGTACCTCTGCGCCAAGCCAGGCCTGAATATTTACATAGGTAGTTATTTTAATTAAAGCGACATGATGATAAAATTTATTGAAAAAATATGTGTTAAATTCTAATATAAACAAGGTATTTGAATATGTGACTTTATGAGAATTCATAGCTTCACGCTGTATCCCGCACGAGGCAGGGTAGGCAGAGGGAACCCGGAAACCTAGTGTCAGGACACTCCGTTCCACTTCCTTTACCCACTTTCCGCCGAATTTGAGGCATTGCGTATTGAGTGGCGGAACTCAACGCCGCGCTTTGCCTTATTACCAGAGCGAAGAAACGAAACGTCAAATATTTAAATTCATAACTGAGCTAGAATGATCTTTAACTATTTAACCTTTTAAAAAAAATGGTATTCAAATACACGAATAATGAATCTCCCGTTTGAGTCTCGAGACATTATTTTAGCAAAATAAGAAGAACTGAAAATATGAATAACTTTGTTCAAATAGGATTTGTCGTATGCACGTCTGTCTGTCGAATTATCTTGAATGTAGCGTTTACATTTCTTTTGGTTTGACGAAATTATATTATTTTTTTCATTGCTTTCAGTTATTGTTTCATTTTAACTTGCACTTATGGGGATGGATTTGGTATTATTGAAGTTTTATTTTAGTATTACGCTTTACGCTATCCTAAGCAGCCAGCCAGCATACTTCTTTCGCCTCGTCCACTGCCTCGACCTCTTCTTAAATGCCTTCCGGGTAGTTCTCATGGATTTTACGTGAAGTCGCCTCCAATGTCACCGATATTATATTCTCGAAAATTAACAAAGTTATATCACCGTCTCTCTACCTACTCACTGTTGCTTTAAAATTATGTTTAAAGCAATGAAAACATTTGACTAATCTTTTTTGAAAAGACGAAGTAAAAAGATAAATAGCTTAAATAACTTGTAACAAGCAGATAAAAAAATCGATGTAGCTTGATAAAAACTTATGGATAGTGAGCAAGGTCGTTAGACAGCTTTCCAGAGGTGTGAAAATTCTTATAAGTGTTTCAAATGGATTAATTGGTTTTTTTTTTATCTAAAATTTTCAATACAAAATATATTATCATTTTCAAGCGTATTGATGAAATGCGTGGTGTGCGATGGAGAAGCAGTGGTTATGCAATGTGATAGTTAATTTAATTTTACACAAACTTATTATGTAAAATAATAATAAGAAATAGATTATACATTTATTATATTAAAAAAATAAATATTAAATGTTAAAACTACTTTAAAACATACACATAAATTAAATAATACAAAAGCCATAATGTGTAACGGTCTACATATCCCACAGCTGAGAAAAATGTAAAGATATATAAAGGACAATATATCGGTGAGCTGATGCCATTATAGATATTTTTTTACCATTACTCTCTATTCCATATCCCGTATTAGAATAATACAGGGAAGATCCACTTCATTCTACAATTATCGCCTAATATTAATGATAATGGCGGAGTTCAGTAAACAAGAGTATGCAGTAAGTGCGATTTAATCGGTTTTGTATTAAAAACTTTCAGTCATTTAATATATTTCAATTTCGACATAAAAAGTTATATGTTACTTCACAGTCTTCTTTGTCTATCAGTCAATATTTCTTAATATAGTTCTTCCGAATATAAGCCCAAAAAAAACAGAAATACCTACAGATAAATACACAAATAAAATAAATAATATTTTTCGCTTGTGTTTTAGTATCGTATAAAAAGCTTCTTATTTTCTTAAGTATGGTGTAATATCATTTAAAATATATTTTTTTAACATATGCTACTCGTATGTATATAAAATAGCTATATATCGCTTGAAAACACAATTCAGACACTTCATCTTATCTTCCTAACAAGCCCCCTCCCACAAGTTGGATATAAATCCCCTACATCAAATACAACCGTACGTAATTTTCATTTTTTTTTAATTTAATTTTTTTATATCGTTCTAAGAAATATAAATAATTCAACTCCACAGCTTTCCTTCACTTAGACTCAGGCTAGACTGTAATTGCGTTGTGACGTCTCCTTTTTCTTGCACATCTATTATTTCTTTACGTGTTAATGTACAGACAGACAAACGAAATTAGCAACGATTATGGTTACATTTGTATAGTGAATTACAGAGAGGATGCGCTTATATAATTAGTATGGTTAGTTTTAGTGGGAAGATGAAATGTTGCAAGTGTTTTGTTTACTTGTATGCTTTTGATTACGTGGCGAATTTTATACTCTCTATCCAAGGAAGTGTGAACCTGAATATTTTATATTAATATTTATTTTAAAATATATTTTGACGGACGGTCAGATGGTTATTAGAGTGATCTTATAAAAAATTAGTTTCGTTCCTTATATTGTACGGAATTTTATTGATATATAAAATGATAAAATGATAGATATAAATAAGTTATTCACATATATATACTAATTTATTAAATCCGAAGATTGTTTTTTCATAAAAACGTGAACCCCAAAAGCAACTGATTTGAAATATTTTGAGTTTAATAATACACTAATCGAAATAAGTTGTAGGCCTTATTACATAACTTTAATATCAAAGTAACTTATTATAGGTGCGGATATATATCTGACTTACTTTATCTAAACCGAGCGGAAATACTTTTATTCTTTCCCTAACTGACAATCAAACCCACTAGCAACCGCGCTGATAATAAACCGTTATCCAGCGCTTTAATATACTTAAATGCGTTTTTTTATCTTCACGCTGTAACCTGCACACGGCAGGGTAGGCAGATGGAACTTGAGAACCTAGTGTTAAGACACTCCGTTTCCGTTCCCCACTTTCCGCTGAATTTTAGGCATTGCGGGTTGAGTGGCGGAACTCAACCCAGCGGTTTGCCTTGCCCAGAGCGAAGAAATGAAAACATTAAATATTTAATTTGAAAATGTTAAATATTTTATTTCCTCCAGTGGGGCTCGAACCCACAACCTGTCGGTTACAGTCACACGCTTGTGCCGCTGGGCCACGACAGGCGCGATTACAGACAAACTTTTTGCCCTTGTATAATATCGTTAAACATTTAACAAGTCTACTGTGCATGTGAACGATACGTAAATCGAAATCTTTCTTAGAGATAAGACTAACTACCAAACCAAACATCCGCTATTATAATAAAAAGAATACAACTAATGTCAGTTTAATTTACCTCAATGTGTGTATCGCTGAGATGCTATCAGACGTACAACAATACAAATCATTTTGAATTGTTATATTATTTGGATTTAATTATTTCTTTCTGATGACAAAGTAAGAGCGACATTGAGTCCCGTCATTCTGTACGCAATACTTCAAATTCGAAGAAAAGTGGGAAATATAATCTATATTTACCTAAAACACGAACCAATTGTGGAAAGAAATCTATTGATCTATGAAGGTGTACAAATTTATAATAAACTACCTCAAGATTTAAAAACAACTAAAAATTTTAAAACATTTAAAACTACACTAAAGAAATATTTTATAGGGAAAACGGAATACGGCTCTGTAACTTTTTTACATGTACAAACATAAATTTATCAAAGATATTATCGTCGCATTACTTAATTCTTTTATGACTATCAATTAACATATGTATATACCGTTTTAGTATATGAGTGTATTTGTTTATATTTTCTGTGTAAAACGTGTATGAATTTATCTACATGTTATGTGTGCTAATTTAATACTTATTATTATAATGTTCTTTGGTCATTGGTATAACAATGTTCTGCTTGATAACAACGCTCAAAAAAATTAATATGTAGCTACTAAGATAACTGTTAATTCTCATTAAGTGAAATGTAAATTTCTTTTGAGAAATAAATAAACTCTTTAACCACAAATTAAATCAAATGTCTAAATAGTACAGAGTATCCTAATGCTACTTTCCGAATTTTCTCTCAGCCCTCACTGTATTGTGCGGGATAAAGGGCAAAAGTAAATAAATATAAATATTTTTATATGAGAAACTCTTACTATCAATTTATTATAACAGCTTAGACACTATTAACAGTGTTAATACTGTCATTGCCTTGTAAAAAAAATGTAGGATATGAAAAAAGCAATCTAAAAAAAATTATAACTTTGGGAAATTTTATGGGTTTACCTATTAATTTTATTACAGACTATTGTAACAAGGTAAATAACCAGAAAAGCCATAAATTCACTTTATGAATATTTATATAAATATGTATTCTATCATTCTATCTATTAAAAAAATAATTTATTTTTTAACTACCTATCATAAAAAAGTGTAATACGCCATCTAAGAATAATATAGAGAACTATCTTAGGCAAGCATTGACTCCAATTGAGTATGGAGATGACATTGGACAATAATGTATTGTAGTTGCATAAAATATTGTAGATGGCGCTTATCAAGATTTTAAAGAAAAATGTCAAAAACATTAAGGATTTTATTTTAAAATGTAAATGTAAAAAATAAAAAACAGAGTTAAATTTTGAACTGTTTTATATTTTCTTAATACTTATAGCGTAAATACATTGCAGAGGTTATTTTAATTTAAATAAAAGGTACATAATTGTTTAATTATCATTTTGTTATAACTTTATGCTTAAAATTTACGTGGCAAAATTTAAAACTGATATGTGATTAATCGGCCTGAACTTAACACCATGTTTTGTCTTGTCAGCTTTTTACATTTACAGCTAGTCTTATTTCAATATAAATTAATATAAGTAGAAAATGTTTTTTTTAGAAATAAAATACCTATGTAATTCTCTTTACTATTACTATGCAAATGATGTCCAACTACATTAGATGGTATATTACAAAGACTTGTTAATTGAAAACTTTCTTTAGTATCATCTAAATTCTAACAAGAACCGCATAGTTCAGAGTGCTTTACTGTCAATCGATCTTTTTCATTATATTTTTTATTTTCTACATTATTGTGTCGATTGTAAGTCGATATAATGCAAAGGTAGCAATATCAACCATCGTCTCTTCTATTTAAATATATAAGCACACATGACAGATCAGATGTTCAAAATGTCTAATTTGTAGATCAAATATTTCCAAGGTTCCGCTATTTTATCACTCACTCACTCAATCACTCATTTACTCACTTACTCATTCCTTTGTCATCAAAATAGAACTAGTACATGGACCAGTCTTAGTATTAACACACTCTTTTCCGAAGTTATCTCTGCCAATCCTGCCATGTGCGGGATACAGCGTGAAGCAAAAACAAAAACCATTTATTTTTAAATAAAACCCTTCTTATCATTTAGATATTTGTGTTTCATCTTTAAAAAGCGCCATCTACAATATTATCATGTAACTATAATACATTTGATGTCTAATGACATCTTCTTACATACTGAAATGCGTTCGTAAGCTTATTCTCTATATTATGTTTAGATAGCGATTTACTGTATTTTATAATAACTAAATATTTATTTAAAAAAATTGACTTGTTTTGAATTATGTGAATATCCTGTCCTGTGGCCTGTCGTGGCGCAGCGGCACAAACGTGTGACTGTAACCGACAGGTTCTAGGTTCGATCCCCAGTCGAGGAAATGAAATATTAAATATTTTCAAGTTAATTATTAAATATTTCGTTTCTTCGCTCTGGTAATAAGGCAAAGCGCGGCGTTGAGTTCCGCCACTCAACACCTCACGCAATGCCTCAAATTCGGCGGAAAGTGGGGAACAGAAGTGGAACGGAGTGTCTTAACACTAGGTTCCCGGGTTTCCTCTGCCTACCCTGCCTCGTGCGGGATACAGCGTGAAGCTAAAAGAAAAATATGTGAATATATAAAAAAAATATGTTATTATTAAAATTAAAATAAGACCAATTTAAAAAACTCAGAACTTTTTGGCTGCTTTCAAGTGTTTATTGTTTTATTTATATATAATAATAGATTGTAAAAATACAAACAATGCCTCAAATTCGGCGGAAAGTGGGGAACAGAAGTGGAACGGAGTGTCTTAACACTAGGTTCCCGGGTTCCCTCTGCCTACCCTGCCTCGTGCGGGATACAGCGAGAAGCTAAAAGAAAAATATGTGAATATATAAAAAAAATATGTTATTATTAAAATTAAAATAAGACCAATTTAAAAAACTCAGAACTTTTTGGCTGCTTTCAAGTGTTTATTCTTTTATTTATATATAATAATAGATTGTAAAAATACAAACATAGAATTATTGCAAAGTGTTTTTTTAAGTTAGATAATTTATTTAACTCTTCTTTTCCAAAGTTTGCTTAAATCTCTTGATTTTGTATAAAATTTATTGTTATACTTGAAATTTAGCTGAATGAGAAACGATAAGAGCATTCTTACTATCAGCAGAAATCCATCCCATTATCATTTGAAAACGCGTGTTAAGCCGTAGACAAAATTTAATGAATTAGCTTTACTTGACTGTGGACTTAAAGAATGTTTAGCGTTCGGTCACATAAAATTTAATCATACAGCGCATACAGTGCCACATCTGGTACAGGTAAAGTAAATAAGTCTACTGTTCGTTCAAAGATACGTAGCGTCATTTATCGACCGACGAATTAATCTTTAAATACTTAGCAACGATTTAGTAATTGCAAATGTCACTAGATAGAGTTAGATATCGAATGATCTTGTGATTCTTACAGAATTTGAATGATCGATGCGAGTTCGTGGTTTACGTAAATGAAAAATCGAAATAAAATAGTTTTTAAAAGATTTTGTAGCGGATAAAATATATTTACATTGGAAATAGTGTATAATAAACAAAGGTAAGTATTTTTTTTGAAATATTACTATATTATGTACTAAAATACCAACTTATTTAAATGTTCCAGATTTGGTACACCATGCATTAGTTCAATTCTAATATGTTGTTTCGGTTTGATTTCATTACAGATTATGGCGAAGAAGGTATTATCTAACGAGTTGATTGAGTAGCATTTAGATTTACCCTCAGGGAGAGAAGACGGTTTAGAATTTTCAAGTGTGCAAAGTGATGATGACATGGCGAGAATCAAGGAAAACTTGAATGAGTGCAGATAGTGACTCTGAAAATTATATTGAGCCTACCATTATCTTCTACTAATTGTAGCACTATCCTAGCCGAAAACAACTTTGTCGCCGAAACAAATCGAAAGAAATGCCAGAATATGCCTAAGAGGGAGACTTTATCAGTGGACGAACAAATGTGCGCAACAAAAGCTGCAAATCTCCTACGTCAATATCTTTCCAATAAACCGCACACACCGAAGCTGAACTTTCCTTTAGAAGCAAGGAATCCAGTCATTTGGAACAGTAAACGAAAGTGGACTGGGCAGAGATTTGAAAATACCATCCCTGGAAGACTTGAACAGTACTAAAACAGAACGAGGCCATTCAGAAGAATGGGTAGCTGATGTAGAGGGCACGGAAGTTGGCACAATGATGTGGTATGATAATAAGCCTGTAGTTTTGCCTTCATCTTTTGTAGGGCAACAGCCTATTGAAAAGGTTAGCCGGTATTGCAAGAAACAAAAAAAATACATGAAAGTGGATTGTCCTAAAATAGTAAAAATCTATAATCAGCATATGTGGGGAGTGGATTTGTTGGACTCCTTTCTTGGGAAATACAAAATAAAAATGCGTACTAGAAAATGGTATCTGCGTTTGTTTTACTATTTTCTAGACATTGCCACAATAAATAACTGGCTTCTACACAAGGGGGTGGGAGAACAAAAGATTTCAAACTGGAAATCGCAAAAAGTCTTTGTATGTGTGGACCATCATCACAAAAAAAACAGAAAGACCGTCTTCTGCCACTGACGACGCGATTGAGAAGAAGAAAATAAGAGATGCAGCAATCCTTCCCCCTCGAAACTCAGACTGGATAAATTTGATCATCTGTTTATATGGAACAAGAAAGACAACACTATAAATATCCACAATGCAAAGGGGAAACTTATATATCTTGCGAAAAGTGTCGTGTTGAGTTATATTTGAACAAAGATATAATTTTTTTATAAATTTCATCAGTAAGTAGAGTTACTGTTGCTATTAAACTTAATATATGATTATGTTCATTGTTCCTAATTAAGAGCCAAATACTAATGTTAATGCATACTGTACCACATATGGAACAGATTTCAAAAACTAAATATCTTCTTAAATAATATTTTTTTATTGTTATTATTACCATTTATTATGTCTAGACGCTATATAGAACCACATATATTTAACTGACAACATTTAAAAAAAATCATGCATTGTAGGGTAAATCATATTATTAAATAAAACATAGCATTTCATATATAAAAACAAACAGCTATAACGAGATTTGGCTGGTTTTTAGAGGATGATTTTGAAGGGAAATAGTTTATTGTTTATTAATACTATAAAGACATAAATTCGCAGAGGATTTGGAGGCAAATGGAGAACGAATCCATGTCTGAGTGTAATTAATGGGTAATAAATTGAGGATTTTATTCCTCATTGATCGTAAAGTTCAGTAAAACGTATTCTTATGGAATGTCCAATCCAGTTATAAAAGCATATAATAATAGTACGAAGCGATAAGTTACTAAGAAGCATCTGCATTTTAAACAAAGTAGAAATTGACTGCCGGATAGGTATAAAAGGACAAAAAATATATATTATTTTATATATAACGTCATATACAGATCATTCTTATTTCCATTTGACCACGTGAGTGAAGCCCGAGGTAAACATTAAATGACGGAACTCACCGCCGCGCTTTGCTTTGATATAAAATATTTAATTTCCTCGAGTGGGCATCGAACAAAAACTAGTTGCGCTGTCAAATGCTCAAGGGCACCCTGCACCCCGACAAGCCCATTACATTGTTAAAAGTAGAGTATTAGAATACTAAAATTGAAACCTCTTATGCATTTTTAGCATTTCAGAGAGACCGCTTCCTTTTTTAGTTTAGAAATAATAATTATTTTTTTTATATTTTATTTTATTTTGCGTAGGTATTATGCGAATTATAATAGCGCTGTTTTTTTCAATAACACATTTCATTAATACTTCAACCTTGCCTAACCGCAATATCTGATTTGACGCTATCAATCATCGTTGATAAGAATGCTTTTTATTCTAATGGACTAGTAGGACGGTTATCTAAAGGGCTTATTAGCCGCTAAAAAATATGTTTTACCATACTTCAACGAAGTAATGAAAATGCCAGATCAAAATAATGCTGGAAAACGACGATTTTGATATACCAAAGTTTTTTACTAACTGGACGACAGACTATTTCGATAGCGTAAGTACAACTTTTATAATACACTGAAGATAAATTGAAAATTAAACTAACTATGGACGAAGTAATTTTTAATTGATTATTTTTACTGAACCTTTGTTTCCTTTTCTCGACTTGTTATAATTATTTAAATCATAATCTAACTAAAAACAGTAATAACAATATATATATTAATAATATTTTTTTCCTACAGCTGTCTTAATAGGAACACTGTAAATTGGTAATAGGATCACACACATAATTTTATCGACTAGATATTTTTTTACAGCTAGACACATCTGAATATCCGTTTCCGAACACATTATGGCACGTAAAGCCATTACAGGAGATTGCCATGAAAACATCAGCGATGCTCGTCGTTGGTATCCTGGGTATCTTTCTCAACGCTGTCATCCTCATTATCCTGATTAGGCACAAATGGTTATGGACCGCCAGCAATTTTCTGATCGGCAATCTTGCTCTAATCGATCTCGTGACACTGATTTTTTGCCCTTGGTTCATGCTTGTCAGAGAATTCTATCAGAATTATGTTTTGAGAAACTTTGGATGCAAATTTGAAGGATTTTTGCAAGGTACGTATAAATAATTTGTAGTCAGACTCGTTTTTTTCTTACTATGGGTTTTTTTGAGTTTGTATTCGGCTCAATAATTTGTATATGGACTTTTGTTTAGGTAAATTTTACTGAAGTCATTTTTGTTATCGATCTAATAAAACAAAGTTCGACATTTGGTTGCCGCCCAACACAAATGCTGTTGGTATTTTATGTAAAATGGAAAAATAAAACCTATTACCCCACTCAACATGGGTGTAGAGTATGGTGAGTGGATATAAAATGAGGAACGGGGTTTATTAACGCTATACCACCTGCATTATACCACTTAGCACGCATGGTCTCATATTCGGCAGAAAGTGGGGGATGGTGCACTTACCACTAGGTCTTAAACTCTATCTACCCTGTCATGTGCGGGACACATATATATTTAATGGGTATTTTTGTATTTCAGCGTGTTGTCTTCTTGCTAGCGTGATAGCAGTGATGTTAGTATCGTATGACAGGTTGGCATCTGCAGCTTTGACTCAAGAAGCGAGGGTTACTAAGAACGCTGCTCCGAAACTAATTATTGTTACTTGGGTTGTCGCTATCGGATTGTCTCTACCATGGAGTATAAAAAGAGAGTTTATGGTAAGAAAATTATGAGAAAATATAAAATTTTGCTGTTGAATTATAAATTTTGTAGTTCTTTCAATTTTTAGGCTGTTAAATAGTCTGGACCGATATTGCATAAAGATGAAATAAAAAAAAAGTTTTTTTTTTACAAACAACAAATTAAAAAAAATACACACGTCTTTTAAATAGAAGACGCTAATTAGTTAGAATTCTTATTACTTTGATTCAGCATATTAAATTTATCTCCTGCAAATAAATTAACGTTTATGGATCCAAGAAAACGAAAATTTAATCGAATTGGATGGCAAGCAATTGATTTTTCAAATTGGATGGCAAGAAATTGATTTTTTAAGTTCGATGGCAAGAAATTGATTGCCAAAACCATTTTACATAATTTTATTGATCAATAAATGCTAGTAGGTAGGTTCCCAGGTTCCCTCTGCCTATAGAGCAGCATTTGCTAAACAGCGTGAAGTAAAAGAATAAATAGTGAACTGTATTAGTATAATAGTATTCAATATGTTAGGAAAACAAACAAAAAATCTTATGTATATTATAAGACACTTATGTTACATAGTTCTCGGTCATATGTAAACTGTTTTTTAATATCGTTATATATATATATATATATATATATATATATATATATATATATATATATATATATATATATATATATTATATATATATATATATATATATATATATATATATATATATATATATATATATATATATATATATATATATATATATATATATATATATATATATATATATATATATATATATATTATGATATGTTTTCTGTCATTTACAATAATTAAACATGTTTTGTTTTAGGAGCGTCAATGGTTGGACCACCTGGAAATGTTTTGCACTGAAGATCTAGAGATGCTAGGCATATATTGGCATTTTATTATTATGTTACTCGTATGGATCCCATTGGGAGTAATGATTATAACGGTTAGTAAAATAATTATATTTCCAGTATATTAAATATACTAAGTATATATTTATTAATACAGTCTTTGTTTAAAACCCACACTTCTCCCGTATAAGATGGATAGAATGAGACGCTTTTCACGTTAAATTTTTTGTAACACTCGTAGATTCTAAATTTTGGCCTATCAGATCAGAAAATAAATACAAGTATTTCAGTTTAAACGACAACAGAAATGGGTGTATCAATTACATACTTTTTACTTAGCACGATGTTACTCAATTTACTTACATTATATATACATTTTGATTTACATTTTTAGTATGGTACCATAATGTGGAGAATAGAATGGACTGCCCGGGAGCTATCATCCCGAGGTGGAGGTCAAAGCATAAACAAAGCCAGAGGCAAGGCTATGCGGATTACTGCTTGTATTCTAGTAGCTGCTGCATTGTGTAGAATACCATACACAGTACTAGTGTACTGGCGAAACAATTTGAAGAAGGAAATTAATGCGGTAAATAAATTTAATATCCGTATTTATTTAGGATTGAGGATTTATTTAAGATTTAGGATTGATTGAGGCCTGCCGTGGCGCTCTTATCACTTACTTGTCTCATTCCCAACTCGAGGAAATGAAATATTTAATATTTTCTCAGCTTCACGCTGTATCCCGCACGAGGCAGGTTAGACAGAGAGAACCCGGGAACCTAGCGTTAAGAGACTCCGTTCCACTTCCGTTCCCCACTTTCCGCCGAATTTGAGGCATTGCGTGTTAAGTGACGGAACTCAACGCCGCGCTTTGTCTTAATTTAATATTTTCAATTTAAATATTTAATGTTTTCCTTTATTCGCTCTGGCAAAAGGCAAAATACGGCGTTGAGTTCCGCCACTCAACACGATATGCCTCAAAATTCAGCGGAAAGTGGGCAGCAGAAGTGGAACGGAGTGTCTTAATACTAGGTTCCCAAAAGTATTTATTTAGAAATTATTATTTTACGTTAATGATACTTCATAGTTCGATATCCGATTAGGATTTATTTTTTTGCCTCTTCTGATTGTGTAGATGCGAAAAAAAGCGTTGCAGGATGAGTTTCTCTCATTAGAAACAATATAAAACACTCAAACCCAAAAAACGACAATAATTGGCTATCTTATCATAATAGAACACATCAAAATTATTTTTTGATTTCTGTAGCTAAAAGATAAAGAAAATCCTAGCAATTTATTTTTATCACAAAAATGTTTTTAACACTATATTGAAACTGTTTGAAATATTTTATAACATTAATCCATAGAGAATTATTATCTTTTGTAATTACCACACATTATATTTTGTATTTTATTGTATATGCAGGTAGAGGGTGGCTATGAAATAATATTGTTTTTAGCAAGCTATCTTATGTATGTTAATTGTGCTATCAATCCCCTTATATACGGTTTCACAAATATAAGATTTCGACGAGCTATGGACAAAACACCCGGCATCGCTTGCTTTAGATTTAGTGCATGGTGCTGTATATGTACTACGGTAAGAAATAACAAATATGTATGTACTTTTTTGAGATATTGCGTACTGACAGGCGTACGTAGCCTAACACCGCATTCTACTGTTATAAGATCAATTGAGAATCATTTAATTGTAAGTCAATCGGGGTTCCGCCACTCAATACACAAATTTAGAATAATACGGCAAGTTCAAATTAATGAATAGATAATTCATTATTTACATTATTTCATTGAATATTCCATACATCACAGGGTATACAGAACGAACGTGTGAACATTATATTAAGACATTCCGCTCCGTTCTTCACTTCCCCGAAATTGAGGTATTGCGTGTTGAGTGGCCGAGCTCAAGATCGCACTTTGCGTTGTCACCTGTGTGAGAAAATATTAAATATTTCACATTCATATCAAACATTAAATATTTCATTTCCTCGAGGAATCACACCACACAACCTACGACCTGTCATATTTACATTCACATGATTAGACTTTGCGCTACGATAGGCTTTTATTATATTACTAAGATAACCATAATTTACAGGTTGTAAAAAGGAAGCAATCTATACAACCGAATAACTTAGAAAAAATATTCGTCATAGAAACAAGCCCACGACGTAAAAGGAAGATATCGGGGATGGTGAAGAATTTCCTTCATATTAACAGGCAGTCGGTGGAACTCAGTATTCCGAAAGTGGATGAAGCTACCACAAAACCAACTAAAGTAACACCTCTGAAAATAGACCCGGTTTATCAATAAGGAGTCAATAAATTAGATACTATTATTAGTTTTTACTAGCCTTTACCTGTCTCTTCGCTTGGGAAAGATTTGATTTTTATTGTATCTAAGGGATATAATTACATAGGGATGTTTAATATATGACTATGATTGCCCAGTGGCCGTTCAACATATTTTTAGGCTATATGCTGTTTATTTTATGCCGCCCTTACATCTATGATTATCAGATTTCGTTGAAATGTAGGTACTTAAGAATGTATGATGATATGTGTTGATGTGACCTTTGATTGAATTTTAAATATTTAAATTTAAATGGCTAAATCATACACAAACTGTCGACCATTTATATCGCAGCTCACCAGTAGCAGAACTGGCATATAAAATTTGCCTGATGTTAATATTAGGTATTCTTTCGGTAATGACTTCCTTTACTTAATAAAACATGTAAATAAAAACCTTATGCTAAAGAGGTAAACTGCCTCAATTTACAATAGAATATAGAAAAATTCTACGCTGTTAAATCTAGAATGACAAGTAAGATGTCACATCTGTAAGACATAAGAAAGAGAATACAGAAATCTTCTTAATGTGTCGGAGGTAGCGAAAGAAAATTATTTCGCAAATAAAGGCTGGAAATATTGGAAGAGACACTCGTAAAACATCTGCTACCCTAGATTTTAATGTTAGCAGGCTGTTGGTTAATCCTCCTATGTGACTATCCTAAATTAAAATACTTATTTCAAATGAAAACCAAAGTTCCTAAGATTAATTTAATCTATTCACAAAAACGACAATGGTATATTTTACTATTATAGCCTATTGTATGCACTATTGGGAGATATATATTAGTCATTTCAGTGTAGGTTATAAATTCAATGTTTATACAATTTATATACCATAAAAAAACTTATTTTTATAGTTACAATTTTTTAATCAATTTATTAAATAAAAAAGAACTATAATCTGTATTTTATTTATCTTATATTTTATTTTTAAATAAAAACGTATAACTAAAGTAAAAGCAATATTTTAAATTATTTGAGGCCTGGCGTGGCACAGGGGATAAGCATGTGACTGTAATCGACAGGTTGTGAGTTCGATCCCCAATCGAGAGAATTCCCTATTGAAATATTTAATATTTTCAATTTTAATGTTTAATGTTTTGATTTCTTCGCTCTCGGTAAGAAGGCAAAGCACGGCTTTGAGTTCCGCCACTCAACACGCAATGCCTTAAGTTTGGCGGAAAGTGGGGAACAGAACGTAGTGTTTTGACACTAAGCTCTTAAGTTCAGTCTGCCTACCATGCCAGGTGCGGGATACACCTTGACACTGAGAATTATTATTAACTATTATAATTTATTATAATAAATCTGACCACTGTACACGTTACATGGAAGATATATTTGAAAAATCATATATTTGATTTAACTTATTAATGTAATATAAGCCTAAAATAGAAATTTTTTTTTTTTTTTTTTTGTCTGCTTGTCTGTGCGTTTGTATGCGCTAATCTCAGAAACGGTTCACCAGAGCTTAAATGTTGCTTTCACTATAATATTTTAGCAACCTTTCTTCATCAATAGTGTTAGTTTTATTTAATTCGTTTATAAATAAAATAAATATACATCAATTTAAAATATATAAAATTTTTGTTACACTGAAATTGTTAGAAAATTATAATTTTTTTACAACATGAAAAAACTGGTAAAGAAAACAGTGTAATGCAAGCGGGCAAAGCCGTGGGCGGTTTCTTAATTTATAAAATATTGCTCAATAATAACAAATTGTTGTTTATTTATATTATATTTTGAATACTTTATTGCACACAATATTATAACAGTTCATATAACTTAAATTACTAAAATAATGTGTGCAATGGCGACATGATGATGATGATTGTTGTTTATTTATATTATATTTTGAATAGAATAGGTATATAAAATCATATTTTTTCAGTTTCAAGCATAATTAAATTGGGGAAAATATTAAAAATACATTTTTATAAATGCTATAATAATTATTTTTCAGTTATTATAAACTAGTCAAATCTAACATAGCTTTTAAATCCTGAACTTTCGTTTCCAATGTGTCCTTCATATAGGGCTCTATTTTCAAAATATCTGTTGCTTCTTGTAGAAGTGCCATGCTTTCCATCAGTTCTTCCTGTATTAAAAAATAGATACATACCTGAATTATTATGAAGAAATTAATAATATTATGATACTGCCACGGCACAGAGATGAGGTAAGAAAAACATATATTTTCTCCTTCAAAATATTCACTCACTCTTTTTCTCTTACGCTGTATCCCGCTCATGGTAGAGAGAGAGAAAATGGGAACCAAGTGTTAAAACACTCCGTTTCACTTCTGTTTCCCACTTTCTGCTGCTTTTGAGGCATTGCGTGTTGAATGGTGGAACTCAACGCGGCGTTTTGCCTTGTATTTCATTTCCTCGAGTGGGGATCGAACCCACAATCTGTCGGTTACGGTGACTCACTTGTGCCGCTGCGCCACGACAGCCCTTCAAAATAGTTGGACGTATTTCAAAGAAATTTTGTTCATTTATATAAAAAGGTCCTTCGCTAGTTTGATATTTTTGCTTTAACTCTCATTACCCGAGAAAGAACCTAGTATCAAGTCACTTTATTCTCCACCTTCTGCCATCCATTGTGGTCATTAAAAAAGAAATATCTCATTGCTCACTAAGGTGATTGAACTTAATACTGTCATATTTACAGTGATTTGCTATCATCCACCTTGGCCTAATATACACGTAACTATTAGTGCCTTAGACAGTTACTATAACCTTACAACAGAATATTAGTTAAATGTTATTTGTATATGCATGTAACGCTGTTACGGCTATTAATAATATCTAGAACGCCGTTTTGCCCATCAACTCCTTGACTGGCATTTCGCCAAATATTTTCCCTAATAGTGATATACTGCATCTTCATGTTATGGACACAAAAAAGATAGTTTATACTGAATTTAGATTCATATTTTTTGTGACATGTTATATCTTTGGTACTTTTAAATAGAATACTTCTTTAAATACAAACCGCCTAAATTTAACTCACGTCTAATTAAATATAATAGCACTCAGCTTCACGCTGTATCCCGCACATGGCAGGGTAGGCAGAGGGAACTTGGGAACCTAGTGTTAACACACTCCGTTCCACTTCCGTTCCCTACTTTCCGCCTTGTACCAGAGCGAAGAAAATGAAAATATTAAATATTTAAATTGAAAATATTAAATATTTAAATTGAAAACATTAAATATTTTATTTCCTCGAGTGGATATCGAACCCACAACCTATATGTTACAATCACACGCTTGTGCCACTGCGCCACGATAGGCAGTATTAAGCGTTGTTTTTAATTCACTAATTATTTGTGTATCTTTTTGTTTACTTCATAATCGTTGTTCTTTCGCGAAATGACATACTCCCAAACAAATCATAATTATAATTAGAGGACGTAGTGTAAAGAAATACAGACATGTTTGCAAATTAGCACTTAAGATAATAGATATTAAGTGAATACAGTAAAAAAATATGAAATACGAGTATGTATGTTAAATATTTAAACCTTCTTCCAATTCCGAAATATATCTATTCTATATTTCTAAATATATCTATTCCAAAAATATTCTACTTATGTATATTATAGTAATATAAAAATTCTAAAAATATTTCTTTGACGACATTCAACTAAAATAAATAAATAAAAATAAGCAATATTTAAGCTCAAGCGAAATTAAAATATTATTTGACGTACTCATTAAGTATCAAACGATATTTGGAATTACTATTTCCAAACAATGAACACTCGTGTTATACTTATGAATTATTATACTTTGTATTATTATAATATTGAATTTGATAATTATATATAACTAAATTTATCGGATGAGAATGAATTAGATGAATAGATATATTAAATATTATATATATTTTTATTTCTCTTTCCCCGTTATCTTTTGTAGTGAAGCAAAACGCGGC
Source organism: Eueides isabella (assembly GCA_019049475.1). Classification (NCBI taxonomy): domain Eukaryota; kingdom Metazoa; phylum Arthropoda; class Insecta; order Lepidoptera; family Nymphalidae; genus Eueides; species Eueides isabella. The sequence goes on from CM032399.1 coordinate 10,319,500, forward strand.
TTTGGAATTTGCCACTAAAACACGAGATGTCTCAACAATTCGGCGGAAAGTGGGGAACAAAAGTATCTTAACAGAAACAAAGTATTTTAACACTGGGTTTCATGTGATTTACATGTACCGTAGTTTATACGGAATAAGTAGTCTTTTTACGGTTAAATGCTGTGCCGCTGCACCGTGACGAAAATTACGTCAATGGAAGGATATTGATGATCTGTAATAAATTTAACAATACAAACGTAATTACCTAATTTATTCAACTAACCTGAGCACCGTCTTTTGTTAATTTGTCCTCTTCGAAATCCCTTTTAGTTTGCATCATCATAGCCGCCTGAAGTTCTAATAGAATAGTACCACGAAATCTTGTCCACCCAGGTTCTATATTATCAGCCACTTCCAGTAATTCGTGACAAAGGTCTATTTTTCTTTTAAGTAGATAATCTGTTAGTTCTGAAATTTATTTTCAATATACTAATTATATCATATATTGATATATGTAGATTTCTGTCATATGTAAATAAGGCTATAGAATAATAATAAATTATAATTACCTGTCAATGTATATCCTTTATAGTTTCCGTAAATTTGCAGCAATGCTAGCTTAGCTTGTATTACCAAATGATTAGTAGGATGTAACGTTGAACTGTACTTGTTAATGAATTCCTCAAAACCTTTTGGTCCACCTTTATCTAGTGCACCTAATTCTTGTTTTAAGGCATTATTACCCCACACCATTTGTCGACTTTGTATGTAGTAACCACATTTTTCACATTGCCACGCTGCAGCTTCATCTAATGGGTTCGTGGACACTAGTATAGAATTTTTGGGTGCATTGGGATCTTTGTTGCATACTGAACAAAAAATGTTACCTAAATATGTCCCGAATTCTGTAGGATCTGAACATCTTAAGCATTTACATTCAAAACATTTGTTTGCTTTTAAATGTCTCCTCCTGTCTAAAGTTCCTAATAATGTTTGTGTGTATGTTGCAACAATCATTTCGTCTTTTAAAATCGGTACCGTTGCAATAAGAGCCAACTTGTTCTCGTCGTTTAAGTAAATATGTCGAGTATTTGGCTTGCAATTATGGTTCATCATTGAAGCTGTCAGGTAAATGGCACGTAACCTTTTAGATCCATCTGCCGATCTTACATCAAAGGAGTTTGTGTCAAATATTGCAGCTACTTTCAAAATAGTTTCCTCATCAAACGGCAGCCCAAGTACTTGAGTTACAAAAGCAACAAGATTGGCCTTTAATACTTGATATAAAGGCGTATTTACCCTGTCTTTTAAATGTGATTCTAAGCTCATTATACTTTCGTATGTCTTAGGATTACTTGTTTTCAACAACAATACTCTCAACGGAGCGATAACGCAATATGCCGCCTCCACTTTACTTGGGTGTTCATATTTTATATTACATTTGTAATTCCGTTTCGTCATTATTCTGCATTCATCTTTGTGCACTTCAGCCTTTTCACAATCAGTACCACACATAGGCCAATAGCATGACTTACACTTGTAGAAATCTAATTTACCATCATTTTGGATTGGGTCGAGTTTCTTGCCGCATGATAAACAACATACACGACTAGACATTCTTGGACCACAGATAGCTGGATTTTCTTTTAAGATCACCTCCCCTTTTTGAATATCTCTGGTTGCTATCATGTGTCTTCCCAGAGATTCTGTTTTTTGAATTTTGTAAGCACAACATTTTGATTTGTGCCCTTCTTTCCAACTCTGTTTTTGATGAGCTCTAGAACAGTAATATACAAGCTTGCAGCCTCCGCATGTTTGGTTGGCTGGCCGTTGGCAGACTTCACACACCGCTATTTCGCGCCTATTCATTGTTTTATTGTTACAAATCAAATAAAAATATTAAAAGGCGAGCGTGCGCGCATCTCGTCTCGATCCTAGCACAATACTCGTTAAATATAGATACGGTTAATTATCACCACTGACTAAAGACTTGTAGTCGTGCCAACAAACCGAAGTATTACAAAACTACTCTTCCTTGATAAGAGCAGTTGTTTTCTAGACAACGCATACCTTGCAATAATTTCCTTATAAGCTATTTACTTTATTAAAAAATACCTACATCATTGTGTGATAAATTTAATTTAAAAGATTTATCATTAATAGAAAAATATTTTTTTTCATAAATATTTCTTTACTATATAAATATAATAAATACTAGTCGCAAGTAAGTCAAGTAACTACTCGTAGTTTCCCGAAAATCTCAATTACATTAAAAAATGTTCTTTGTACGTGGTAAATAAAAGTGAGTCAAAGAAAAGTCTATTTTCAAAAAATCTTTACATCGCAATTACGCAACCTGTCGAGTTCGCCCGCCATCTAGTCGTAAGCTTTCCTGCGCGCGCGCAGTCCGTGTTTATAAAAGTATGCATATTGTAGTGAAGAATTTGAACGGATTTGAATTTTGACAATATAATAAAAAAAAAGAGGTTAGTACATGACCTTTGATATTAATACTATAATTCAAATATTCAACTGATATAATTAACCTCAAACATCAAACGCTTTAAGTGACTTTTTATAAAAGAATTTATAAAATTTTAGGAATTTCTTACTGTTTTTTATAGCATAAGAGAGAGACCTATTGTTAAAACAGTCCATTCTCATCTTTCTGTCTAAATTTGAGATACTGCATATCGTTTTGCCAGAGAAGAGAAGTGACAATAATGAATTAATAGTCACTTCTCTTTCTCTTCTCTCATTTTACATTCTAGTTTAGTTAATAATCAAAAACCCAGCAAAAAAAAGTTACTAAATTTAAAAAAATATATAAATACTAGTGTTTTTCGTAATACTAAATATAGCTTACACAGATATACATATATGTAAAGAAAATATATAAAATTGAGACATAAAATTAACATAAGTGAGCCTTCTATACTAAGTACTCGTATGCAACATAATGAATCGGGTGCATCATAATAAATATTCGGAATATTTAATTTAAAACACATCACAGGGGCCAAGCATGTGATTGTAAACACGTCAGGTTGAGGGTTCGATTTCTACTCAAGGAGGTGAAATATATATATATATACATATATATATATATATATATATATATATATATATATATATATATATATATATATATATATATATATATACATACATACATATATATATATATATATATATATATATATATATATATATATATATATATATATATATATATATATATATATATATATATATATATATATATATATATATATATATATATATATATATATATATATATATATATATATATATATATATATATATTATATACGCGCGCCGTTGAGATCTGCCACTGAGATTCGCCACTGAACACGCAGTGCCTCAAATTCTGTAGAAAATGGGAGTGGAATTGATTGTCTTAATATTAGGTTGCAAAATTCCCTCTGCCTACTCAGTCATGTGCGGAAAAGAAGAATATTGTATTTGAAAGTAAACGTGACGGTAATTCAAATCCGCTATTCATATTAAAATATTAAAAATAATATATAGTATAATTCAAATCAACATCAGATAATTATAATTAGGTTAGTATACACATACGTATATATATACGTTTTACCAAACATTGATAATGACATTAATATACTATTAATTAGAGAGCTTATCGTTTCATTAGTATTAACAAATAACTATTAGATATTGACTTCAGTAATTGTGAGATTCTCTATTCCCCGCTCTAAATTAAATTAAATTACAAATGGAATTTGAAATGATAATTAGGTATATTGATTGTGAATATATTTGAAAATATTTCAAAACTATTTATATAATTAAAAAAAAGGCTCTAATTGGGGCAATGTCTGGCATAGCATTTTTTGTATATACAATCTTCTCTCGGCAACATTATTTACTTCCCCGCTATATAGACTACAATATGTTCTTTCTTCCTACTCTGCAGGATTCATAGTTTAGTAAAGCAAAAGTAAAAAAAGAAGTAGATTTTTTTTTATTTAAATTAAGATAGGAGAGATTATGTGTATATAAACAAGACTACACTTTGCCAAACGACACAATAAGAAACAGATGCTCTAAATACGCTTACTGAACTTTTTTTTTTTCAGATAATGGGCAAAACTAATAGTGATTTGGATATTTATGAGGTATTTTTTTTTACTGACATCTTTTAATAGATCCCTAAGTTTGTCTCGCATGAGTTGTTTCTAAGCCTGAGCTTTACTTTATTTACGAGTTTCACTTAAACAAACTAGATGGCGCTATTGCTTCCGCAATATTATTAAAGTAACTTTCATGAAAAGTACAATAAAATTAATAATTGCTAATTTCGTAACTATGCTGCGAATGCGTATCTTACTTTTACCTTCACACTGTGTCCTAAATGTGCAGGTTCTCCGCTACGCAGGGTTGGCTGAGCGAACTGTGAACACACTTCGTTTCCAAAGCTTTTGCTGGCGCCGCATATGTCTTTTTACCACAAGAAATGAAAAAACAATTTAATTCTTTTTTCATTTCTTGAATCAAAATTGAACCCATAATCAAATCCCTGTGATCCGTTATATCTGTTTATAGTCTAAATATTTTATAAACTTTGATTTGTATGTCATAAATATAACTAAAATATTAGATATACTATCTTTAATTTCTTATCACATAATGCGTTTTTTTCTTAAAAAGGTCCGCGAATCTGAGGAACTAGGCAGGTACTTGGTGGCTGCCCGTGATTTGTCTCCCGGAGATGTCATCTTGACAGAACTGCCTCTGGTCTTTGGACCGAAGGCCATGCCTGATCCAGAAGCATCAATGCCATGTGTTGGATGTTATAAGCCAGTGTTTACAGATGTAGGCGAAAGATGTTCAAAGTTAGTATACCCACTCAACTCACCAAAATGTCTCTAGACTCCCTCTGATTTCCGGGAACGTAAATATATCTCCAACTTTTCTCCTCAATTTAGAACAAACGTACTGATATAATAATTAAATGTTCCTTATATGTATAATCAATAGTAAATAAGTGCCAAATAGACACACTTCATTTTTAATATATTTGCAAACAAATGTTTTATGGCATATAATAATTAAGAAGAATTATTTTTTTTTTTTCTTATATTTATTTTTAATTACAGATGTGGCTGGCCTGTATGTTCAGGCAACTGTCCAGGGCTAAAGGATCCAAAGCACCATGCACTGGAGTGTAAAATTTTAAGTGTCCGTCCAGAATGTGTGCTTGATAATATGGCTGAATATTATAGGTAGTAAAAAAAAATATTATATATATTATGTAAATTTCTGTTAAGTAATTCATAGTTTTGTTGAACCAAAATCAAAACATCAAAAATAATATTTACAGCAACACTGCCATTTACTAAAACTTTTGAAACCTAGTGGTAAGACACTCCGTTTTCATTAAGACAATTTCGTTCACTAATTTTTCCCGAATCGCGTAATTGTGTATTAATGGCGACACTTAACGCCGTAGCATACCTTACCTACCTGAGCAAATAAATGTAATTATTTAATATTTCATTACCCCTAAGTGAAAAAAATAACCCACAACTATTGTGCTTACAGTCACAACGATGACCCATCGGGCCACGACTGCTTACAAAAAAATTGTACAATTTATGAGGCTATCAAGGTACAACAGTCAAGCGGCTCTGACTCTCTTGTATGTTTCCATTCAGAGGAATAAATTACTTCCATCTCTCAGCAATGGCAATGACGGAGAGTCAGTAGACAATAAGGCAGTTGAGTTTGAACACTCAATAGATAATCTTTCCAAAGTTAGGGGGTGCGTGGGGAACGTTTTATCTTACCACTAGGTTCCTTCTATTCGAATTTCTTAAGTGACTAAATTTTATTATAAAAACAAAATAAGGATAATAAGAATTTCTCTATAGGAATTACTTAAGGAAAACAACTTTTATAAATGTTGGCAAGGCGAACAACTTTGAACAAAATCAAAAAGAGACTAATAATGTTTTGATGTCACACATCACGATACAATTTTATTTTTACGTTACATTCATATATATACAAAAAAACAAAAAGCAATTTATAAAATATATTGCGTACAAATTGATGTAATCTTTCAGACACGACGCGTTGTTACCTTTACGATGTTTGCTCTTACAAAATATTGAAGCGGAAAAATGGCGAAAATTGACAGAAATGCAATCACATATGGAGTGTCGAGGTCCGGGGACTGAAGCCTATGAGTATGTACCTTTTTAGCCTCATAGTGTATCCTGCCTTTAATAGGGTAAGCTTCTGTATACACTCCCTCTAGAACCTAGACTAAAGACACTCCGCTCATACACCTCACAATTTTCGAAAAGGTAAATGTTGAGTAGCAGAATTTAACACTATGTTTTATCAAGTTGATAGGGCTGGGAAATAAATCTCTCATTTCCTACAGTTTAGATAGACTATTCTATAGTATGTACATCACTGTTAATATTATAGTATATATTTATTATATAATGAATATACTTATATAGTGATCACACAAAAGAGGGTAGGCAGAGGAAACTTGGGAACATATTGTTAAGACATTTGTTAAATTCTCTACTTCCCGCTGAAATTGAGGCATTGTGGGTTGAGTTCCACCACTCAACATATGATATTTTTATATCTAACTCGACATGAAAATATCATATAATTAATTTTCTTGAATGTTCAATTACAGTTGTTCACTTCTACCGTTTCGCCAAGACCGATATTTTATATGATATAATACATTTTTATTTTTAATAGTACAATTAAAATTTACAGCGAAACCAACGAATTCATCGTGGAGTACCTGATGGATAATTTCATCAACAAGCTGGAAAGTGAAATTATAAAAAAATATTTTAAAAATATATCTCCAGAGCTATTACATACGATATGTGGTATAATTGATACCAATGCTTTAGAAATAAGATTACCAGGCGGATCCGAACTAAATGCTTTATATTCTAAAACTTGTCTTATGGAACACAGTTGTATACCAAATACTAAACATATATTTAATTTGTCTTCAAAAGACGTAAATGATCTTTATAGAATAAAAATTAAGGTAGTAGTTCCTATAACAAGGGGAAGTCATATATCCACTATGTATAGCCACGCACTGTGGGGTACACAAGCTAGAAGGCAACATTTGAAAGATACAAAATATTTTTCCTGCAAATGTCCTAGATGTAGCGATCCTACTGAACTGGGAACTTATTTAAGTGCTATGAAATGCTTTGGTGATGAGAAAGGGCCTTGCGATGGTGTTCATTTACCAGAAAATCCCTTAGATGATGATACTGATTGGGCCTGCAGCAAATGTTCAATAAAAGTAAATAATTCACAAATAAATATGCTCATATCACAAATGGGTGAAGAGGTGGAAAACGTACAGATGATGGGTGGATCGGTTAATACGTTAGAAAATGTTTTAACACGGCTATCGACTTTCTTACATCCTAATCATTATCATTTATATTCTATTAAGCATTCTCTCATACAGTTATATGGGAGGCATCCTAGCTATACTTCTGAAGAAATATTAGATAAGAAAATTAATATGTGCAAAGATTTAATGAATATTACTAACAATTTAGATCCAGGCAATGCTAGGCTTAGTTTATATAGCGCTGTGCTACATCACGAGCTCCATTCAGCATTATTGTTAAAATCAAAACAGACTAAAAGCGATGGTTCTATTAGAACCATCGATGAAGTAAAACCTTTGTTGGAAGAAGCCAATATGTTTTTAGATGCAGCATTGTTATCATTAAAAGATGATGTAGAAGAAACAGCAGGGAAAAGATTGTTACAAGTAATAGAAGAAAGTAAGAGGGATTTTCAAAAATATTGTAATGAAAAGAATATAGAGTTTAAATAATTTTATTAACATATCTAAATTAAACAATTATACTATTATCACAGTAATCAAAGAATTTGGTAACTTCAGCATAAACTACTTATTATTAATAAATAACTCTATTATTAATAGTTTCCTATAAAATAGTCAAATAATAAATAAACATATTCAAGTAAACTTTGTACACGTATCACATATTAAGGAATTGTTTCCTTTTTATTATCTAATGATTGATCATATTAACAATTGCCATAGAAAGACTAATAAATATCTGTAGAATTATATCTATACAGTAGTAATAAAAATATAACAACACATATAAATAATAATAATAATAAGAATAAAAAAAATATTTTGCAACTAAAAATAAATGGTAGTGACAAAAAGACTCATTTTTTTAAATTTAAAACGAAACTTTTAGATTTTACTATTTTAAATAATTTGTCATAATTTTATGTACATATTAATAGTGTTGTGTCTCTGCCTAACTAAAAAATACTATGGAATTGTCGAAATATCAGGCTCAACATTTTATATGTGTTTTTAATTTAAATATACATATAAAATAGTTTATTTTACTAATTTTATTTTATTAATTAACGAAAATGGTAACAATGATTTTTTTTGTTTATTCATAATTGCATATTAAATAATGTTATAATACTGTAAAATTTTGGCACTATTGCTATTTAAGGTTTGATGTATCGCTCTTATCTTTTTGTTGACTCCAATATATGACAAAAATCATCCACTTCTAAAATACCAATTCAAACCTGACCTTGCGTCATCATTGTTAACGTTATTCATGATCCACTCAGTGTATTTAGAAACTCTGGTATATATCCCTGGCATCTTAGCCCTAGCGCAGCCACTACCTGTTGATACTACTCCAACCAACATTGCATGGCCTTGGTCGCCGTTTATCATTAGAGGACCGCCGCTGTCAGCCTAAAATTGTTAAAAAAAAATGTTTTTCTTTAATAGCTTCATCATGTATTCTGCTTGTGCGATGTAGGCAGAGAGAATCTAATGTTAAGACACTATGTTCCCTACCAATGTTCACCCAATTTTAGAGATCATACGTTTGGAAAGCGGAACACCACGTCAAAATAAATCTTGTTGCTAGAGTAAAGATATGAAAATGACTCATTCATCGAGTGAAAATCGAAGCCTCTCATCCCATTAACAGTCAAACACTTCATGATTGTTTAATTTTTTTTCGGAACTCCACGCCGCACGTTGCCTAGTAACTAGAGTGTAGAAATAAAACCATTAAAGATGTCAAATAAAATATTAAATATTCATTTCATTTCCTCGAGTGTCTGTCTGTGCATATTTCGAAATGTTTTTCTCTCCGTGTTTCTGGTCGAAAAATGAGATGAAAATATTAAATATTTCTTCGAGTAAGGATCAAACCCACAACCTGTCGCCTTTACAGTTGCACATTTGTGCCTCAGCGCCACGACGGCCCTCAATTATTAGAGTATAATTACTATATATATAATATATAGTAATAAAAGCATATTATGCTTTATTTTTTTTGTTAAATAAGCATAGTTTTAAAAAAAAATATTACTAACATTTGCAATTGATGAATTGCAACTTTATGGATGTTATCCATATTTTTATACAATATTTCTCGACGTGGATTACGGGTGGTTTTAGTTATTTAGTAGAAACCATCGCACTTATTTACGCCCACGTTCGTTGCGCCCACTGCACAACTATGACCTTTTTAGTTCATAGAAGTTCAAGCATGCGACTGTAAACGTAACAGGGTTGTAGGTTCGATTCCAATTCAAGTTTAAAGATATGAAATATCAAAAGTTATTTGCTTTGATAACAAAACAAAGTGCAGCGTTGAGTTCCGCCATTCAACACGCAATGCCTCAAATTCAGTGGTAACAGTAGAATAGAATAGAGTGTCTTAACACTGCATTGCACTAACACCAACGTTCTCTTTGCCTACCCTCCTTTGAGCGGTAGCGTGAAGTTGACAAAAAAAAAAGAATTATATAGTTCTAATAATCTTACCCAGCAAGAATCACGACCACCCTGTTCGTGTCCAGCGCACATTTGAGTCGCAACAACTCTCACCTTACTGCCCTTGGATTCGTACCAACTGTTACATTCACCATTCTCCACTATCACTACATCAGTCTTTTGTAAGATATTTGGTCTTAGTCCTGTAAGAAAAATATTGTTTTCTCTTTATTTTATTTTGTTTTTATTAGACCAAAAAAAATACTAAACATTAATATTTATATTCCCTTGAAATAAAGTGTATATTAGCTAATTACTACAATGGTCACTTTTTTATTTTATTTCTGTGTATATAAAGGACTTATGATTTAAAAAATAATAATAATAATAATAATAATAATAATAATAATAATAATATATACTTTTATTGCACACAAAAACATATTAAATATACAAACTAAAACAGAAAAAAAAAAATTGTTTTTGAAAACATTTTCAGCTTCATTCTGTAACTAGGATCTCTCATTAGGGAGGAAACTTGGGAACCAAGACACTCCGTTCCCATTAAGACACTTCCGCTGCCCAATTATATGTGGAAATGTTAAATATTTTATTTCCTGAAATGGGAATGAATCGAACCCGCAATCTTTTGTGCTTTTACTCATGTAGCACGTCAAGCCTCTCAATATAATAATTACTGCCTTTAATTGAAAAACACTTATAATTTATATACCTACATATGTAGGTATTGTCTTGTCACCGATTCTGATATATATAGCCTTAACAAAATCTGTCTCTGGCTTCCCATAGAAAAATCAAATAAAAATAAAAAAATATAATTTTCCAAATTGTAATTAGTTTTAATTAATTTCTAGAATTAACCTTTTATGTTCAGCTAAAAAGAATCCAAATATCAACAGTTTAGGACAAAATGTCAAGGAACACAAAGAGTTCAATTAATTACTCGTTGCCAGACTACCGTTAAATCTCCTTTCTAATAAGCCGTTCGTTTAGCAAAAGTCCTTTTGATGTAGATAAAATTAATTATATTTTTTTCCTTTCTATCTATGTATAGTGATTTACTATAAAGTAGATATTATTATAATACGTAATTATTTCCTCGCTCAGGTAGTAACTACTTTAATCACTGAACTGAACCTGGGCATTACAAAAGAAGAATGAAAGAAAGATGAATGCTTAGGAAAAGTGCTCTCTTGGTATAAAATATGGAGTCAGTTTAGTTTATCGAATCCGCAATGATGAGATACTTAGGTTAGCGAGAATATCAATGTGAGGATGAAGAAAAACGTGATCAGGTGGTTCGGGCACGTCGAGGTCATAAGTGAAGAAAGAATGGAAAGAAGATTTATGAAAGAAAAGTGAGTGGTAATAGAGATAGACGGAAACCTTAGTTGACTTACGAAAACACAATATCTATTTTACTTGAAAAAGGCCACGTAAAAAACCAGAGAAGGCAGTGCATTTCATAATAGTGGATAAGTGTGACGCTAAAAAATATCTTAAAGCAATACTTTGAAAATATAACGTAAAGTTAGAATGTTAATGGAATCGCACTTCGCAGTCCATTTCCGGTTTTATTGACTAGGTGAAACCTAAATCAAAGCTTCAATCTCCACCATGATAGCTTCAACAAGGGAAAAATAAAAATAATCATATTCAACGATATTATAAACGTTAATGTTAGTAAAAATTAATTCTTGTACAATTTTCACGTAAACCTCTAAAACTCTTTAATTAAATATAGAAGATTCTCGAACGGAATATAGCTTAAACATTAATATAATATTTGTATAAATAAGATATAATATAACCATAAGTTGGCTAATAGGTTGGTAGTTTTAATATAATATCGTCTCCAAATGGGAATAGATCCTATAAATATGGTTTTTTATTTTTTTTTCGAACGTACCTACACCTCTATCTTCATTAGTGAACCCCCATCCAGCCACTGTAGCCATTTTGCCACTAAAATCCGATGCTAACGGCTGTGGGAGACAGGCGGGCCTCAACTCACTGGTCCATTTAATTTGACGTGCTGTCTTCAATAGTGCTACGTCGTTAATCTTCTTATTACATCTGGAAATTATTATTATTTTAAAGGCATAGGTGCTTTTATCGTTCTGGTGTTGAGGTAAAGTGCGGTGTTTAGCTCTGCCACTCATCATACAATCTCATGAAGAGTCGGGAAAAAGTGGAAAACGAAAATATTGATTGGAACGGAATTATACTAGGTTATTGAGTACCGTCTACCCATACCCTACTTGCTATCCTGCTGCTTAAAACTGAAAAAAAAAAAACTATTTCGCGGTTTTAAGTAAAGAAAACATGTGTTAAGATACTCCATTCACCACGCACCATGTAACTTTTTTGATGAAAACGAGAAGCTTTTCCTTTTCTTTCAAATTACGAGTACAATACACTTTATAAGTTGAAATATGTTTGTTAAAATAATTTGTTTTAACTTACATTTAAATGAAAGTTGCTCATAAAATATAAAAACAAATTTATTCACGAGTATTACATGCAATTATAATATGTAACCACAGTACATGAAATCAAGTCAAAAACAATAAAGATATTTATAATATGACGTGATGTAATGTAATGAAAGACTATGTAAATGAATCTCAGGCATTTGTAAATTATACAAAAGCAAGGAAAATTCTAATTCATTCGCTTGTAATGTAACTACGTAGTTGAGTTTTGTTCTTAAAATATAAGTACACGTACTGAATATAATTGAATGTTCTATTTAACTGTTAACATTTTTTTTAGATTCTGTGCTAAATATATAGGGGCTGTAATAGTGACTGTTAACTACAGGTTCGAGTGCCACTCGAAGAAGTGAAATATTTAATATGTTCAAATTAAATATTTAATATGTTCATTTGTTCGCTCTGGTAAGAACGTAAAGGGCGGCGTTGAGTTCCGCCATTTAACACAAAGTCTAAAATATGGCGAAAAGTGGGAAATTGAACGGAGTGTCTTAACACTAGGTAACCAAATTAGGCTGCCCATCCTGTCATATGCTGAATACAGCTTGAGGATGAAAAAAAAAATAAGAATTACATATATAAAATAAAAAAAAAACATCGCACAACACTCACCTATAATCCGGGTGTGGTATTATTTTAGACAGCTTTTCACTTTCATCACTTGACGAAATATCAGTGTATCCTACAACTACAGTCAACTGCTTCGATTTGTAGAACTCATCGAAAACACTAAAAAAAGATGGTAAAAATGTTTATTGGTATTTTTTTATTTTTTTTATTTTTCAATGGTATATGTATAATATAATATAAAAAAACTAGATTATCTTTTCCAAGTTTATTTATAGCAGAAATCAATTTTTACAATTGTAAATTGCATGCCCATTTATTTGATTAGACATTTGGTAACGTTTGTAAGCTTGATACATTTTGGCACAGTTCTCATAGGCTTAGCTTTACATATTGGATAATAATTAATAAAAATGTTGATGTATCTTTTTTATGAGGCCGGTCGTGGCGAAGCGGCACAAGAGTGTGACTGTAAGTAGGAAATGAAATATTTAATATTTTCAATTTAAATATTTAATGTTTCATTTCTTCGCTCTGGTAATAAGGCAAAGCACGGCGTTGAGTTTCGCCACTCAACACGCAATGCCTCCAATTCGTAGGAAAGTGGGGAACGGAAGTGGAACGGAGTGTCATAACACTAGGTTTCACTTCCGTTCCCTCTGCCTACCCTGCCTAGTGCGGGATACAGCGGAAGCTGAAAAAAAAAGTATCTTTTTTATTTTACTTCCATTGTTTATTTGTTATGTAGCTGAACTCGAATATATTTTCTTAGGCGCTCCTCCGTAGGCGTAGTGACGCTAAATACAGTATTCAAGACTGCCATCTCAATAGATGACAGCAAAACAACAATATGTTAATTTGAATTGTTGTTATATATTATTTAAATATGGTGCAAAGTGGCAATCACAACATGTGTGGGTTCGATTCCCTGGTCAATATTTTAATTTCTTCGCTTTCGCACCGAAGCAAAGCGCGGCGTTGAGTTCCGCCACTGAACATGCAATGCTTTGAGAAATCAGAAGATAGTACAGACACGAAAATATCTTAAAGTTCTTTTACCATACCCTGCTTTTTGCCGCATACATTTTGCATTATACGATTTAAATATGCAAATGAATATCATTCCCTATCAATAATTCATCGAACAAAATATATTTTCCAAACAATTTTACTAAAGAATTTTATAATGCGAGTTTTATTGTCGATCGTCTGAAACATTAAAACTTTGTTCGTAAAACTCGTTCTTTGCTAATGTATGTAACATATACGAGTATATATAACACGAGCTACCCGCTAGCGGTGTCGCCCGCTTGCTCGCGATGTTCATTTTCTAATAACAATATCTTTTTATAAATAATTAACATAAGCACTAAATATTAAAGGAAGCTTGCTAAAACACAATAATTAAAACTGTAAATTAATTCCGTTATACAGTAATACAGTAGCAGTCCGTAATACGGTATTTTTTATTATTTGTGCTGTAATTTTTATTTCCAGCTTCAGAGGCAACTTGGAAACCTAGTGTATCTAGTAGATACTCCGTTTCGTTGCCCATTTTATAGCTTCCAGCTGTATCCCGCACGAGGCAGGGTAGGCAGAGGGAACCCGGGAACCTAGTGTTAAGACACTCCGTTTCACTTCCGTTCCCCTCTTTCCGCCGAATTTAAGGCAATGCGTGTTGAGTGGCGGAACTCAACGCCGCGCTTTGCCTTATTACTCATTTTATAGGGAAGAATATATTATAGTAAGCGCAGCGGCCCAAACGGTTTTGGATTCGATTCCCACTCGAGAAAATTAAATATTTAATATTTTCAAATTAAATATTTAATGTTTTAATTTTTTGCTCTGGTAACAAGACAAAAAGCGTCATTGAGTTTCCACACTCAACACGCAACGCTTCAAATTCGGCGGAAATTGGGATAGTGTAAGTGGAACGGAGTGTCTTTACACTAGGTTCCCATATGCTCCCTGTGCTTACTCTGCCATATGTAGGATACAGCGTGAAGCTGAAAAATTGAAAATTATCAAGTGGAGAAGAACATATTATTCAGCTTATTTTCCATCTTTATGTAAAAAGAGAGCGATATTTTACTTAAATTTTCTTTAATCCTCTTTTGAAGCCGTCCTGTTGTTGTGGTATATTTATTTACACTTGGAATTTTTTTTTTTTCGTTTTCTCCTTCTAACAAAAGGATACATTCCCTAAAATATGCCCTACCAATAAAATTATACTTGTTACCTATAGCAAGTACGTTACCTGCAAACACAATGTCCAGCTGTTAACAACCATCTATCGTTTATAACGGTAGCGCCGCACTGGTGCGTACCCTGCCGCCAAATGCTTGCCGCCCACGGAAACTCGGCGGGTAGGCTGTCGGTGCCACCCACTATGCGACCTTTACGTGACATTACTTTGCCACATTCTACGTCTGCCACTAAAAATAAATGAAAATTCATTGATAAGATCTTTCATTTTTGCTATTTTATTATAACCGATGATGTTATCTTTAAATGAGTGAAGTAAGATTTTTACTTCATTATAAGTAAATCAACATAAAAAAAATAAAAATGATTGCCACAAAGTATATAAGCATTGTGAAAATTAATAATCACTATAAAAATCTTGTGTAAGAAAAAAAAAATGTTTTTTTCTCGTTATCCGGACCAATTGCGAAACTGTAGGTACGCGTATAATCCAGATATAACTTAAGTAAGTGTTATAGAAAAAACTGATTTATAAACTCGACGTTTTAAACAGTGTTAAGTATGCCTCAGTTACACATGTTACACATAAGTATCATCACAGCAAACTCAGGAAATGAAATATTTAAATAAATGTTTACATTTCTTCGCTCTGGTAACAAGGCAATAGGTAAGACGATGACTTCTGTCATTCATAACGTATTGCCTCAAATTTCGTAGGGAACGGATTCCGTTGTGTTCATCAATTTTAACGGAATTTCGTGGTCTTATAGTTTTCAAGTTACATCTACCCAGTATATGGGATACAGGGTAAAGTTAAACGTTTTCTTGTATTTTAATAAATTATATTTTTTAATATAAACATAATTAATCTCCTACGGTGAAGTTTTTATTCCTAATAAACAATATCATTAATCCTATTTAATGTTTCTACGAACCGTGAGAGCTTTGCGTAAAGTTTATATACAAATTGAATGCAATATAATGTGCTATTCTAGCTCAGTTATGACTTATGATGTTTAATTGAACATGGCATCTTATCTGATGGAATAATGAGAACTTTTGAGTTGCATAGAACAAGACAAGATCCTAGTGTGAGGGCCATCTCAGTTTCTGCTTTAACCTGGAAATATGGCGATTGAAATAATATTTTGTCAGACCGTCATGAAGTCAGTTCTAGCAATAAATACTCTTCTCTGAAGATAATCCCAATTGGAAGACCAGAGGTGCGGGTTGAAGTACCGTTACGTTTATTTTATAATATATCACAAAATATTTTGATTTACTTAGCAGTGCAATAAAAAAAGTAGTCCTTAGGGAAGAAGCTTTCTATGTAAATAATTTTAGTATTTCATTTGCAATGATAGTATGATTTTGATTTTATACTTACAATTTACATAGCAAAGTCCAAAATCCAAGTAACTCAACACAACTGCAACGAACACAGCTAACCTCATTTTGAACATAATCTTTAACGATTATCAGTTATATAAATTAATTAACACTTAACAATATTATAACAATAATTTTTGAAATTAAATATTTTAATATAAAATAATATATAATAAAATTAAATTAATTTAAAAGGAGTGCACTCATGTCAAAGTGCGTGCACTCACTATATGTTGAGATTCCATACAGTTAATATTTAAAGGATCTATGATTTGTTTGAACGAAACTCCTTCGTACGCCCGAAGGCCTGGCCCCTATAACGTTGTGGTCTAGTGATGCACAAATTTAAAATAAGTATCGATAAAGTATCGTGACTAATTGTTACTCGTAAGATTCAATTTTTGAACATCGATATTTTTTATTTACTTTAATAACTTAAATCGTGAAGCTAATGATGAATATATGTAAATATTGTAAAGCAGAAGAGTTAGTTTGGTTAAATCCGTTAAAGTTTATTCGTTTTGAGGCTACCTACTGTTTTAGTTTGAGTTTCACGTCAATTGTCATAATTATATCCATTTACACATTCTGGCGAAACTGCAGGAAAGATAATCAAAATCTTACAAAACTACGATGTACCGATGGGTAAAAGGGGTTGGTTGGTCGTTTATTTATTTGTTGTTGTTATTCGATTTGGGACGAATACTCCTGTGCCATGTTGTGGGTTCGATCCATACTAGAGAAAATAAAATATTTAATATTTTCAATTTACATATTTATTGTATTCATTGCTTCGTTCTGATAACATAGCAAAGCGCGGGGTTGAATTCTGCCATTTAATCCGCAATGCTTCAAATTCAACGGAAAGTGGGGAACGGAACGGAGATTCCTAACAATAGGTTCTCAAGGTCCCTCTGCCTACTCTGCCATACGCGTTACAATTATGTTTTTATTGTAATCCGACCTGAGAAAAATAAACATATTTAATTGTAAATACTAATCTATAATTACCAGTGAATCTCTTAACCATCTAAATGATTTTATGCTACATTACTGACAGGTTCTGGGTTCGATCCCCAGTCGAGGAAATGAAATATTTAATATTTTCAATTTAAATATTTAATGTTTCATTTCTTCGCTCTGGTAATAAGGCAAAGCGCGGCGTTGAGTT
Source organism: Eueides isabella (assembly GCA_019049475.1). Taxonomy (NCBI): domain Eukaryota; kingdom Metazoa; phylum Arthropoda; class Insecta; order Lepidoptera; family Nymphalidae; genus Eueides; species Eueides isabella. The sequence continues at coordinate 10,337,183 of CM032399.1, forward strand.
CCGCCACTCAACACGCAATGCCTCAAATTCGGGGGAAAGTGGGGAACTGAAGTGGAACGGAGTGTCTTGACACTAGGTTCCCGGGTTCCCTCTGCCTACCCTGCCACGTGCGGGATACAGCGTGAAGCTACAAAAAAATAAATAATAACAAGACATAAAAAATATATTAAAAAATCTGTTCAAAAAATATTATCGAGAACTTTCCTCCCTAATTACAATTCATTGTCAGGTTCGAAGCAACCTCGGCTGATAAGCGTAGATAACGAGCGCGGAACCGCCTGTCATTACACAAATGAGTGAGCATTATCGAAATATTCATACGTGATGGAAACTTTACGGTGCCTATGTTTTTATTTTGAAATCGGAATACGTAGTGATTAATCACTTAGTTTTTAGAGCACTTCTTACTGACAATTGACTCATAATAACAACTTTATAATGTATGTATTTAAGTAATTTCTTTGCCGTAGAAAGTGCTTTTATACATTTAATGTTTTATGTATATTTTGTTCTTTATAGGATCTATCTGTCATTTTGATAAAAAAATATACATTACTTTTAGTAGGGATGGCAATCATTTTAATGCTATATGAAAAAAAAATATCATATTTGGTATAGGTTTTTTTTTTTAAAGTAGCTATTTACAAATTAATTATAAAAGTCTCATATATACAAAATTAAGCCACAAATCTGTAATACCTATGTATATAAATGTAATTTGACTGTCTGTCGTGTGGTATAAAATTATGAAATAAAGTCACAACCTTTGCGGTTATTATTGATTATTACATCTTTTTGCCCTAAATTATACTTGAGAAATTGTAATTCCGAAGTACTTTATGTGTGTTATTATACATCGTTGTCCTTCGCTAATTATTTTTTTTGATTTAAAGTTCACATATGCATTGTGAAACAATATAATAACTTTGAACATGCAATATATTTTGTTTTTTTTATCTTTATACTGAATGAAACATGTAAAAAGGTAGTGACGGGAAATGTAATGTTAAGATACTCCATTTTCCACACTCAATTTATCAGACATTACATGTCAAGTGGCGGGACTCTATGCCACACTTTCTTTTAAATTTCCGAGTGAGGAAATGAAATAAATCATTTCCCTACGTGGAAATGGAATCTCCGGCAACCACTTTTATAGACAAAAAGTGTATCACTGTGCACTAAGTACATATATTATTTGCAAATTTTACACTTTCTCGATTTTTTTTAATGTCAGATCAAATTCTTCACTACGTTATTAACCAATTGACGTCTAAAATTTTATTTCTTAAGTCAGTTCTATAATTTTAACTTCCTTATAAAAATAATGTTTTCTATTTTTACATAGCAGATTATGATAATATTTATATGTGTATTAAAAACTTTAAAACAGTTTCATTAATAAAATAATAAGAAAATTACAAAAATCATTGTCACCCTGAAAATGACGACGCGTACATTAGTCGGCCAAGTGCAACACTAAGTGGGGCGACGCATCTTGACCTACATTCGGTTATTGGCTTACTGCACAGATTTCTTTATCAATCACTAAATTTGAAGGTTTCTTACAAGTGTTTACATGGCGTATGATTCACGAAAAACAATCAATTTAGCAGACATTTTTTAGCTCTTGTTTCCTTCAGCGCGTTGTATCTTGTGGGTTCGATTACTATTGTGGGCGAAAAATTATAAATAGTTTATTATTATTTTTTCGCTCTGATGGACGACGTACGGCGTTGAGTTCACGTAACTCGTTTGGTGGAAGGTGTTCAACGGAAATAATTAACACAATGTTCCTCACTTCTTTTGCTTACTCAGTCTAACGGGAAATAAAGTAAAATTGCTTTTATAGTAAACAAGTCTGAAAAGTATTACTCCTACGTCCAATTTACCATCTCAATACTTAACATTTATTCAGCTTCACGCTGTATCCCAAACATGGTAGGACAGGCAGAGTGATCTTGGGAACTCAGTGTTTAAATACCTCTTTCCGTTCCCAACTTTCCGCCAAATTTGTGTCATTGCATGTTGAGAGACGGAACTGAACGTCACGCTATTACCTTATTACCAAATCAAATATTTAAATTGAAAATATTAAATAATTTAATTTCCTTGAGTGGAAATCGAACCCACGACCGTCGCATGTACAGTCACATACTTTTTTCCTTGCGCTATAACAGGCCTTAATACTTAACATGAATATTTATTTAAGGTTCTGAAAGAAAATACCGCTTCCATAAAATAAAGCATATCGGTAACATCGTCCAATGGCACGGAAGCTTAAGCGGAAAGGCTTGTGCACGTTATGATAGCCGTGGAGGTCGAGTCGAGTCATAATAGATTTTTAACAATTTCTTAACCTCAAGTTTACTTACTGTGAATTTTCATTTTGCTTTCAGCTGTTAATACGCGGTGTTAAACGCTGCTAGTTATTTGGATATAGCAAGGAGTACATTTAACTGTTGTTGCTTTTTGTTTTTTTTTTAATGTTACGTATCTCGTACTTACCAGCGTTGACATACGGAACCTGGGAACATAACGTAGTATTAAGACACACTGTTCTCTTCAAGATATTTTTGTTCTCCCAATTTCCACCGACTTCGGAAGGCATACCGCAGCGTGTTATGAAACTTAACTCTACGCTTTGTCTCAAACCAGTGTTAGAAAATTAAAATTTAAATATTTCAATCCAGTGTTTACCTATTGGTTAAACCGATTATATTGTTGAAAAATAAAATATGATATTTTTATACAAAAAAATATGTGTCGATTTATATCTAACAAGGTATGGCCCATTCTTTTGAACTAAGAAAATTTGTCATGTTACCCACATGGATGACTATTCAATATATGAGTATTGAAAATGTTGAATACAAAAACAAAGGTCAACTATCTCGTGATAATCTGCTTCCAAAAATTTTAACTCCATAGCCTCGATCAAGAGAAAAAATCCCATAGCTTATAAAATACGGAAATGTAGGCGGAAAGGCTTCTACATAGTGGTGATAACTGATAAGTGGAGGTCGCGGCCTTTCTCGTCTGGACAGACCCGCATGTAACTGAACTGCACAATGTGAATACGCTATGTGTTGTACGGATGTATAAAAATAGTTATATTACATAATTTCTGTTGTAAATAATGTTTGTTTTACTAAGAAATAAAGTTAATCAAACGATTGTAGATTTGATTGCCACTTCTGGAAATTTTCGTATTCGATCTTGTAATAAGACAAAATGCGGCGTTGAGTTCCGCCACTCGACACGCAATGTCTCGAAAATTGGTTGATCCATGTGCAACGGAGTGTCTTAACAATAGGCTCTCTTTGTGTACCCTGCTTTTGCTATTCTTTTAATTTATTATTTTTCTCATAATACGAATGAACATAAAACTTAAAAACTATACGGTACACTCATTGTATACATACAGTGTTTTTGTATGAACAAAAATGTATTTAATTTAGTGTCGCTTCAGATACTGTGTAGTTCCAAAATATTACTTAGACACACAAAATCCACACATTAATGTCAGACACTGATAATATATCTATGTCTATTGTAAACTATGTAGACTACGCTATAAATAGATAAAAATGGAAACGTATAAAAAATTTATCGTAGCGGTATTTGAACGCGCGCCTCTTGGAATCCGTTCAATCGCTCTGACCAACTAAGCCATGCAATGAATGTATTTCAAATTATGATACGTATATTTTTAGCTTCACATACAAAATAATATAAAGATATCTCGTTTCCCACTATCCACTGAAATATTAAATGCAGTGCGGCAGGAGAAAATCCTGCTCTTTTTTTATTACTACAGCAGATAAAAAGACCTTACCTACCTTATTCCTCCGATTGATAAACCAATCTAAAAAATCGAACTGTCGATTATAAATTGTGCCTCTCGCGCTCATATCATATAATAAGAATTGACTTATAGAGGAAAAGTATAAGTGGTTCGAAACCTAAGTTGATTTTTAAAAACACAGTATCAAGGATACTAGAGGTAAGTCACGTACATCATCAGGGTCTTCGTCCCCGGAAGGCATGTACGAAGAGGTCGACGACAGTGGACGAGGCAAAAGAGGTATGTCGAAATCGTAGCGTTTAGCGTTCCGTAATAATAAGTATATGTATATGGCATATGTTTTATTTACTCATAGCATTTCAGTCTATTGATAATCCTACATATTATAAAATGCAAAACGTAAACGATTACGTCTTGCATACTCTCTCTCACTCACTCTCTCAGCTTCACGCTGTATCCCGCACTTGGCAGGGTAGGCAGAGGGAACGGAAGTGAAACCTAGTGTTATGACACTCCGTTCCACTTCCGTTCCCCACTTTCCGCCGAATTTGAGGCATTGCGTGTTGAGTGGCGGAACTCAATGCCGCGCTTTGCCATATTACCAGAGCGAAGAAATGAAACATTAAATATTTAAATTGAAAATATTAAATATTTCATTTCCTCGACTGGGGATCGAACCCAGAACCTGTCGGTTACAGTCACACTCTTGTGCCTCTTGCATACTATATTAGAATATGTTTAGTTTAAACGTTTTCATTACATTTAAGTGGATATTTATATGTATTTATTATATATGTGTATGTTTAAGTATAAGCATATGTATTTTACTAATAATATGTATGTCTATATGTTATCATATCTGTATATATATTTAAAAAGAATTTATATTATATTTATATTATATCCGACTCCCTAGGATACTTTTTGCACGTTTCTGCCTAATATATTTTATCATAGCTTAATGGTTACCTGGAAGAGATCACTTATAGTGATAAGGTCGCCATTGCACACATTATTTTAGTTATTTAAATTATATAAACTGTTATGATATTGTGTGCAATAAAATATATAAATAAATACATAAGGTTTACATCTGTATTACTTTATACATAACAGCAGTTGCGAATCGAAACATTTATATTAGCAGTTAAGGTAATTTTTCTATTACAAGTTCGAATTTATCAGAAACTACAGATTTGAATTGATTTCTTCTTCACTTGTCAACACACAATGTTTAAGTACTTGTCACAAGGTTCTCTGTCCAAATAAATAATACATATTTTTTATGTAGATGAGTAAACAGTCAATCTCCATTGTTTTGACCTGTAACTTTTTTTTTTCAGCTTCACGCTGTATCCCGCACTAGGCAGGATAGGCAGAGGGAACGGAAGTGGAACCTAGTGTTATGACACTCCGTTCCACTTCCGTTCCCCACTTTCCGCCGAATTTGAGGCATTGTGTGTTGAGTGGCGGAACTCAACGCCGCGCTTTGCCTTATTACCAGAGCGAAGAAATGAAACATTAAATATTTAAATTGTAAATATCAAATATTTCATTTTCTCGAGTGGGGATCGAACCCAGAGACTGTCGGTTACAGTCACACTCTTATGCCGCTGCGCCACGACAGGCCTGTAACTAAAATGTATATTTTACACAATTCACATACTTCATTTTCGATTTTAAATTTATCCATTACTTCTTATACATATCGAACGGTCGTGGCCTATCGTGGCGCAACGTGTGACTGTAATCTAGAGGTAGTGAGTTCGATCCTCACTGAAGAAAATAAAATATTTAATATTTACAAAGTATATATTTAATATTTTTTCTATTTCTTCGCTCTGGTGGTCGAGTTCCGCCACTCAACACGCAATGCCTCAAATTCGGCGGAAAGTGGGAATTAGAAGTTGAACGGAGTGTCTTAAGATTAGGCCTGTTAAAATGAGGCCTGTCGTGGCACAGCGGCACAAGAGTGTCACAGTAAACGATAGATTGTGGATTCAATCCCCACTCGAGGAAATGAAATATTTAATACTTTTAAATTAAATATTTAATGATTTCTTTTCTTCGGTCTGGTAACAAGCCAAAGGCGTTGAGTTCCGCCAATCAACTCACAACGCCACAAATTCAGCGGAAAGTGAGAAACGCAAGTGGAACGGAGTGTCATAACACTAGGTTCCCAAGTTCGCTCTCTCTACCTCTCATGTGCGGGATACAGTGTGAAGCTGAAAAAAAAACTTCTAACATAAAAAATCTTACCATTCTTCTCACAATTCCTTATTATATAAACATAATAAAACACAAACAATATCTATCCTTACATAACGTAAAGGCTGAACGCGGATCGCATGCCAATATCTCTATGTTACCGTGTCACTGCTAAGGACGGGCAACTAGTACAATGTTGCGTCGTGACCAATCGAAGGTTCCTTATAATTATAATATGTGTATCTTCCTCTTAGTTTAGGTTAAACACGTGATGATTTAGCTAAATTTGTTTTAATTATTTTATGATCTATCTATGAGCCCTGTCGTGGACAGGTTGTGGGTTCGATCCCCACTCGAGGAAAAGAAATATTTAATCCCTTTAGTATTAAAGCTTGTAACTAAAAAATACAAAATAAACTTTTATTGGGTATATTAATAGTCTAACTTTTATTTTAACAATAGAAAACTTTTGTTTTTAGGCCGCCGTGGTGTAAGAGTAACATACAACAATGATGGGTTCGATTCCCAGTCAGGGCAATGAATATTTATAACTTTTCATCTTGTTGCTTTGGTTACGAGAAATATCACGGCGTTGAGCTCCGCCACTTAACGTAACGTAATGTCTTGTAAATTTAGGGGCAAGTAGATAACGGAATTTTCTTATTGGAAATGGAATGTGCCAACAGTAAGTTTTCATATTTACTCTACCTTTTCTGCCGTGAGCGGGATACAGCGTGGAGTCGAAAAAGGTGTATACTATATTTTATGAAAAAATATTACGTAATTTCTGCTACGTATTTTGTAATATTAAAGATATACATTTATAAAAAAATATCCAACCACAAGTAACGAATTAGTTGATAGTGCGACTTACAATAAAATATATTTCACACTACTATTTGTTTAAAGTCGGTACCTATTAATAAACAATGCACAATTTAAAATTATTGAAAACTACAGAAATTGCAATAGGTATCTAATTACTTTCGAAATATTATTTTGCATTCTATACATAAAACATATATGGTGTTGAAATGTATTTTCTTGTGCTTAGAAGCCGAAGCCGCTCTTTACTTTATTACCAAAGCTAAGAAATTAAAATATTAAATAATTTCATCGGCATGATAATTGAAAACCCGGCCCGTTTACAATCACACGTTTATGCCTTAGTTCTAAGGCGGCCCCTAGAAAGAGTTTGTTGAGATGTAATTTTTCAAAAATAAAAATCAATATATTTTTTTAATAAGCAAAAGTGATTCAAAATAATCATCCATTTTCATTATTTATTTGAGATATTACCGAAAACTATTTGAGATATTAGTATTAAACGATTTAGTAGTTACCTAAATAATTATTGTTAAAGTGCGGCGTTGAGTTCCGCCACTCATCAAGTAAAGTTTCAGAATCAGTGGAGTGTTCTACCACTAAGTTCCCAAGTTCTTTCTGCCTACCCCGCCATTTGGAAGATATATGTGCCTGAGGTTGAAAAAACGACTAAACAATTATTCAGAACAGTTTATTGGCCGTCGTATAACAGATTCAGCAGAGACTCTTATGAGAAAAAAAAAAGAAAAAAAGGTTGGCTGCAGAGCATCATTATAAAATTTTCAGTATGCAATCAGTATGCTTACAGAAAATTTTATAGTGATGCTTATGCTTTTTGAGCCAATAATAAAATAATTGTAATATGAAAATATTACAATTGATTGGATAAAATAAAAAAAATATCGAATTTAGAATTTACGAGGGCCACTTAACTATAATATATGATATGAAAAAGAATTAACACGTCAGATTTTCTTGTAATATCATTATTACACAGTATTACACAGTATAGTACACAAATACTTATGATTTTCTTGAATACTTGGCTTCTACAAATCTGGTTTATTTATGTCTCCAACAATACTATATGTGAATTTATTAAATCTTTGTAATTTTCCAATTTATGATGTCCTAGAAAATTTTAAACATTGTGTATTGAGATTTTTTACGTAATTGAGCTTTTCTTCAAAACTCGTATCCCCATCAGATGACATATTTGTGGACCTACAAATATTCACTATCTTTAAATTCTTTATCACGCGGACCTGATCTTCTCATCGATTTAGTGGATTTGGCATATGGATTTCGGTACTACGTAGGTATGATAGGTGGCTCTGTTGGCCGTAACCAAATTTGGATAAGTTGTATTATTTGGACTTAGTATAAGAACTAAGTTAAGCTAAACTAAGTTTAAGCTTAGTTGAATTTTAGTCAAACAAAAATAACAATTACTTACATGATCGTTTAGATCGGTCCTAATTTAGCAAATGGAATATGCCTGAGTTCTTATTTTGTCCAATCTAATGTCAATCACCTGTGTTGTTGTTAATTTTTCACCCTCATAAAAAAAGCTGTCAGGGTCGCTAGAACACTTCTGTGGTATGTTTATGATGTAACAGAAGTATATATGGTGTAAGTTAATCGAATGCAATAGTTACGCAGAGGTAAAAAAAATATAGCTATCCAAACAATACGATAGACGTTATATGAGATTAATATGTGTCTGCCACGAACGTGATAGAAAAATAAACATTATATATTCTTAATAAGGATACACATAAACAAAAATCATAACAAAGATCGTGTGATAAAAACAGTGTTTATCAATGTTTCCATTGCGTAGAGTTCTCCATCCCACTCTTCTTTCTTTCTTTCTTCACCACTCAATACGGAATATCCCGTATGCAAACGGCAAATAGACACAAATTGTTCCTGACACTATTTTCTCTTCTTCTACCCTGTTATTTGGGATAAAGAGTGAATACAAGAAAATAAATACTATACAGAACTGAAAATTTAGCTATTATCAAAAAAAATATTCTGCAAAATAATTAAATCTCTAAGGTAAATTACAAGATAAATCCTGAAATAAAAATTAATTGAGAGTCAGACAAATTAAATCTCATTATATTTATATGCATATTATTACACACAATAAAAAAGCTAACATTGAATCGAAATAGTCTACTTACACGTGTATCGGCCGTTTACATACATAAATATGTATACGTGCGTCGGTCACAATCAAAGAGCTCGATGCCAAAGAAACATAAAGAAAATTTTCACAATGTCATAAGCTTAAGCAATTCTGTATATAAAATGCAACAATTGACGTTTGCCGTTTTTGCTGAGCACCATTGACGACAGGTCGACTGTTTATTTGAAATTTAAAAATATTTTATGTAAATAACCATTTCGGCAGCTACCTAAACAGGATAAAGATCCATCAATGTTTGTTATAGCCAAGTAAAAATCGATATTGCGAATCGATTCACCATCTTATCTCCTATCGAAAAGTGTCAAAATAACTCGGCAATGTACGTAATGCAAGAAAACAAAACTTGGTATTTAAAGTTATTCGATGAACTCATGTCAAATGCGCTCTTTTGAAATGGACTTCTGTACAAAAAATGATGTTGGCAGGTGAATCCTGTATTTTTATTAGCAGCATTTTAAAGTAATGACGTCACAAACGGAATAGATTCAAATATTTTAAAACCGCATGTCTAACGTGACATGTACATTTTATCATGTTGTTCTTTTTTGTAATACGAAGGCCAATTTTGCTGCGAACGGTGAATTTTTATATAACCTTATCTGTGTCCATTTTGTAAAACTTTTGACGATGGTGTTATATTTACCAATACAAATTAAAATTTTAATATGAAAAAAGGAAAAATATGTGTTCTAACTGTTTAGGGTTTTCTGTTCAATTATAGCCCTGATAGTGTTTAAAAATATTTTATTATATTGAGATATGATGAGTAAAATTATCCAAAAGTTTGTAGCACAGTCAGAAATGTCTTACTGCAATACATAATTTTATTTTCTGCCCAGTTACAACAAATGAGCAAAACTAAAATGGTATTTTTTTTTTAATTTAATGGGTAATTGCTGAGTATTCTTTTTTTAGTATCTCTGTGGGAAAACATCTCTAGTGTGAATAAACTTACGGGATTATAGAAATTACGAGATTATAAAAAATATATAGAACTTTAATAGATTAAATAAAGAATAGAAATTTCTTCAAATTAAAATTATTATAATTAATTATTATAATAAATAATATTATCCATTATTATTACAATTCAATCCATTATTATTACAATTCACAATGGTTCCATATCTTTAAAATTTATTTTTGTTTTAGTTGCTCGAACTATATTGGGAACATTGTGTGAAGAAATCTTTACAATAGATAACAAATTCTAAATTATAATACACTGTTTTACATTTATCGATGCCATTGATGTCATAGCACTAAGTAAGTATTAGCATAGGAGTTCTACATAAATGTTTGTTTTGACATACCGTTAAAAGGAAGCTCGTGTTCCCGCCAAAACTGTTCCACTTTTAAACTTACAAATAGGTACACGTTTAGAAAGAAACTGTTATATATAATTTTGAATCTGTGGTTTTTATTTTGTTTTGCTTTTAATCATTTAATGATATTATTTAATTTTTTTTTTTCTTAATTAGAGTTTCTAAAGTAAAGATTTATTTTTGATTTTACGTTTTATTTGTTTACGTAATGGATTTATTCACAAAATATTATATATTTATTGGTCGTTGAAAAAGACAATGGACGCGTCATCAGTAATAATAATAAACATATTTATTTTATTTTAAATTTAAAAGTTATCAACTAATGAACAATGATGAAAGAAACACGTGGAATATATAATACTTGTTTGTTTTGAACAACCGTTAGCAGGTAGGGCAACTCAGCGGAAATGCGATTCGCGTCAATTTCGTTTTGCTTAAACAATTCAACAATATGAGAAAAATAATCGCGTTATTTTCATATATTTGTCACATATTTTTATTGGTTGCGATATCAAATTATTGGTACGGATAAAGGGTTTAATTTTATTTTTTATTTATACGTTGTACAATTTTTAATATGAACATTTTATAAAGTTTTGACACTTTTATACTTGAACAGTCTTTCAAATTATTAAAAATTCCTGCTACATTAATAAAAATATAGCTTAAATGTAGCAATATGTTAAAAATGTTCATGATTTTTTGGTATTATTTTTTAAATATTAATTATTCTTACAAGTACTATCTAAGATTATGTTTAAAATAAAGAAAAGAAATAACAATTTTAAATATCGCTGTCCTTAAACTAAAATATATTTAACTTATAAAAAAAATGCTATTACATATTTTTTTCAGTTTTACGATGTATCCCGCACATGGCAGGTAAAGCAAAGGGAACTTGGGAACCTAGTGTTAAGAAAACTCATTCCGTTTCCTACATTCTCGATGAATTTGAGGCATTGCGTTTTGATTGACGGAAATTAACGCTACGCTTTGCCTCTTTACCAAAGCGAAGAAATAAAAATATTAAATATTTTATTACCATACTTTTTGTACCAACTGTATGGTAATATTTTGTACACAAAGTTGTTAACATGTCGATGCACTTCTCCACTTTCCTCGTAAACGATTAAAATAATTTCCCAGAAATAGATTTGACTTCGCAATCGCATTCCTTGGTACCTGCTATAATAATTTATATAATTTGTTAATGGTTAATATTGACAAAAACATTGTCCATAGAAAGTCACTTTCAAGTTGCGATTTTTGTGCAGTCATAGTAGCACACTGTATTTATACCGTAATAGTGGGGTAGGCAGAGAAAATTCTGTTAGGACACTCCGTTCTCCGTTTTTTATTGATTTTTTTTTGTAATTGTGTGTTGAGTGGCGGAGTACAACAACGCGCTCTGCGTTGTTACCAAGGTGAAGAAGTTAAAATGGTATTGAATAATAAATATATGTTAATTATTTAATAATTAAGATTAATGAAGTATACAACCCCGCCTTAATTTCTTCACCATCTTGAATTGCACTATTTTATTTAATAATTTCATTTACTTAATAAAAAAAATTAAAGCGATTATATTCAACTAAATAATTAAAATTGACGTCACTTTGTTTTTTTTTAAAAAGAACAAACATTAAATATTGAGGTTAAGTTGTCAAAACATAATACTAATAATAAAACTGCACTTAAATGGTTACACGTTTATGAAATAAGAGCGTACAAACACACAGACACATTAATAAACGTCCATTAAAAGTTTTTTTTATTATACCTTTAATGTGCCAAAAGTGATCTATTATACAGATTTATTAAAATTATAGATTAGAGGAATGTAACGTTAATATATCTCTTAAAAAATTATTACTGGAATCATGTATTAAGGCCTGTCGTGGCGCAGTGGCACAAAGGTGCGACTATAGACGGCAGGTTGTGTGTTCGATCCCCACACCATGATTTAAATATAAATATTTACTAATTAAGTATTTAATGTTTATTCTCTCTGGTAACAAAGCAAAAACGCGACTTGGAGTTCCGCCTCTTAACATGAAATGTCTCAAATATTGCGGAAAGAGAGGAACGGAACGGAGTGCCTTTACACTAAGTTTCCTCTGCCGACCATGCCATGTGCGGAATACAGCTTGAAGCTATGTATGTATTAAATTACTCCTTGTATCTGATATTTTAAAGAACCCAACTTGCTGCATTATTACATTTATTTTATTATATAAATACTTATCTATAGTGAATGTGTAAATCCGTCATTTTAATAGCTTTTTCCTTTGATTGCTTTTTAAGCACAAGTTGCGTCAACGCCATCAGCACTACACTAATATATCGGTCACATTTAATTATAAGTGCTTGCAATGAAAACGTATGTAATCTTAGTTACGAGTACTTAGTGTATAAAGATTTATTCATAACGATAAAAAATCATAAATAATAATTAAGTGAAATAATATCTTGAAAATAATCTTGATACTAGTTTTGTTGTTCATGTGGTTTTCGAAATAAAACATTACTTGTAATATTTTATTTAAAACTATTTTAGTCCATAGGCTCTCGAAAAATGGGCGGAATACCAAAACTGCACAAGACATTTTTTTTTAATCAAACTAGTTTAATGTAATGGTATACCAGGATAGGCAGAGAAAAGCCATGTATGGATATGGATTTTTTTATGGACAGGACGACAAACGAGCGTACGGGTACCTGATGGTAAGTGATCACCGTCGCCCACGGCTCCGTTTAACTCCAGAGGAGCTACAGGAGCGTTGCCGGTCTTTAAAGTGGTTGGGCACCGGGGCCCGGCATTACCCCCAATGCGAAACGCAGTGGCCTAAGCCACTACTTAACACCGGTTTTAAATGCTGGAATGTGGTAATAATCCGGTCAGTATGCCCTTGCATGTTGCCATTGCTGACAGCGTGACTCTCCCACACGTACTTTAGTCGCCTCTTAGGACACCATCAGTACCAGTCACACGGCACATTCAAACAAATTTCTGTACATTTTTATATATAGTTGTTTAAAAACCTATATAAAATTGATATATTTAATTATTTTGTTTGTTTTGAATCAATAACATTTAGAGATATAGCCCTATATGGTACCCTAAATATTTTCAAGATTTTATTATGTAACAAACTATTAATATACCGATTATTTCTGAATGTCGAATAATAAACAGGATAAATAGAGTGGTTAAAATTTATATGGAGGCTTGATAAATATAATAAAGGAATTATGAAAATTACACGTACAGTGTTTAGAAACCTGTCCACTGAATTATGCGAGTTGATTTTTAAGGTTCCATACCACATAAGAAATAAATAAAACACATATAGATTTAATTTATTAACCATCTTTCTACTGTATGTTTGTTCGTATGTAAAGACTTTTTAATCCAGAGCTCGTGGAAGTATGAAACTGAAATTAATATTCAATATTAGCTATTTTTTTTGTACTATTTTATGTGAAGACTTCATTGGTTAATTGAATGTAAATTTGGTTTTTATTTGAAGTACTTGTATAACTGTATGTCTTCCTTAATAAATAAATAAATATCTACATAGATCTTCAGTCTATTGAAGTAAAAAAGTTTAAAATACAAAGTCAACTATTCAAAATAATACAGTTTGCCGCATTTTGTATGAAATTTACCGCGTAATCATAATCTACAGGTTTAGTACCTGTTGCCCTAACATTATGTAATTTGGCAATATTAATACAGAACTCTTGTTGTGTGATTACGACTCGCACTTGACCGTTAATTTTTTGTTATGAACGATGATTATGGAAATTTAATACGCCGATTACAGTATGGACACCGCTGAGATGGATGCCGCTCAGTATACCATGGTTATCGATTCAAATCATTTAACAATATAATATTTTTAATTTAACGACATAGTCAGCATTAATAATTCTACTTTGGATACATTTTAAAAAATCAGAAAAATGTGTGAATTTCCTTCAACGTTAATTCATTTTTATTATTATACTATTCTATCAAATCATCAAATTAGTTACGTTGGATGGCGGAATCTAACGCCAAATTATATCTTATAATATAAACGAAATTTTCTTCAGTAACCATTGTATGTAATAAAACTGTACTAAAATTGTTTCATTATCAATATAATTCTCATTAATGGCATATTTCGTTAGATAACTGATAGCACGGCGTTGAGTTCCGCCACTCTACACGCGATATCTCGAAGTTTAGACGGAGACCAATTTTTTTTTGATCGAGCACGAAGTTGATAACTGATTCCTAGATAAATGACAAAGTGGTTATATTCAATTTCAAATATTAGAACAAGCTCGCGAACTCAAAAGTACAAAGCGCTCAACAATCCGCAATAGCTCATAAAATTTAATAACATTCCTTCGGTCGATTTTCAACATTGAGAAATGCAATTTTTGTGATCCCTTCGATCGTTGCTTTATGTTTAGGCTGGTGTTTCACTGCAATAAGATAATGTTTGTATATGAAAAATGTATTTTTTGATGTTAATGTTTTATATATAAGTTTTAAATATTGCGAATTTACAATTAACTAGTCATGTAAACTGCTTTCAATTGTAGAATCACTTTGGTGTGGAAACGAATGTCAACATAAATTGAAATTCAAGCCAAAAATTTAAATCTCAATTAATTAAGTAAAATAACTTTTTTGTATATAGTAAATATAGACAGACAAATAACGTTTAAAAAAGAAACAAATAAAAATTGTTTTAACATATTTAAATGTTATTAAAAATTATTTAAACATTTTAACGTCTATTTATATAAATATATAATATATTATATCTTCTCCATCCAAAAAAATATATATCGGATATAATATATTATATCCGGTATTTTTTTAATAAAATCATTGATTTTGTGATTTTATTTTATACAAAAAAATACCTAAGAAACAGCTACTAACTAGCATATCATCAGAGCGAGGGAAAACATTCTTAACTAAATTATCCTGTAATTATTTTAAACGTTTTAACTTAATATTTAAGGTGAAACAGCGGATGTATATTATTTTTATCGTTACCGCAACTCATATTATAAAATAATAACGCTTAACTTAAAAGTGTAAGATTCTTTGATAATGATATAATAATTAATTCATACTTTTCGTTTGTGGAATGATGGAGAGGACAGTAAAATTTACCTTTTATGAGTTATATTTTCAGTTATCTTTATACTTAATAGCTGTATATTGGTTTCTGTTTTAGATCAAAAAGGCCGTAATGGTACAGTTGTATAATACAAACGACATTCGTGGTTTCGATGTTCAATATGTGCTACATACATAATGGATGAACAAAAATCTTCTTTATAGAATTGAAAATAAAATCATTTCTGATTAGATGTCTTTAATATTTATCAACATATATTCTCAAGTTAAGTCTAAAAATTGTGCATTTTTTAATATATTCTATTTTATCTAATTATTATATTTTTGTTCTTATTTATATTAATGAAGACTTTGCCTAGTTGAAATATTCTGTTCCCCATTTTTAGCCCAATCGTTGAGGCTTTGCGTGTTGAGTGGCGGAGCTTAACGCCGCATTTTTCCTTGTAATCAGAGCGAAAATAAAAATATTTAACAATCCAGTCCCCGAAGGGTAATCGAACTCACAACCATCGTCCTAACAAATATAAATTAGAAAATTTGTGTTTTTTTTTTTGTTATATAATATAAATATTTACTTATTATTGTACTAATAATAGTAATGAGAATCGATTGTTTTATCGTCGGCGTGATCTGTGCGCCGCGGGAGCGTGTGTTTAATACTTTAGGTTTAAGTCATAATGAAAAGCTATAGATAGATAGTATGTTATACAATATGAAGTATATGTATACATATGTTGTGTACATTATTTTTACAAAGCGAGCAGATTTATTCTTTGTCCTGTATAACAGAGTAGACCACTGAAGCCCAGTATAGAGACTATCCGTATTTCACTTCCGCCCCACTGTAAAGACGGTGTGTATTGAGGAGCAGAAGCACGCCACGCTTTCTTGCTACAATAGTGGAAAAAATAATATAGTTAATTCATTAGGTGAACTTATGAAGTAAAATACTTACAACTTTTTCTTGACACGAGTTATGTAAAAAGGATAAGAACAAATAAAGAGCATTTTTTTTTCTTTCTCTGACTATAGCGTTCCGTACTTTCATTTGAGCACAGTATATATAAGGAAATACATGTTAAATAGAGTTTTTTTTAAAAATCTTTTATTTCGAAAAATATATATCAAAAGCTCTGCCTATAAAAGAATAGCAGGCTAACATAACAACTCTCAGGTTAATACAGAACCATTTCTATATCGTTAGGCGATACAATCATAGTAATCCTTTGCATTAGTATTGTTCACAGGCACGCAGTAATGGATAAAATGCTAAAAATTGCTTGCTCCTACATCAATTCGTAATTTAACTAGAATTTTATACCAACAATATTGAGCTATTGAAGGTACATGGATGCGACTAAGCGTAAAGTTTGTGGGTTTGATTCCTATTCGGAGGAAAGTAGGCGGATGTGTCTTAAGACACTTACTGTGACTTAACATTAGGTTCCCAGGTTCTTATATTCCCTTTTATTGACACTGCTATGCGCAGGATGCGGCGTAAAAAAGATTATATACAAATCCATAAATTAAATAATCCATAATTTAAAAATATAAAAAATCAAATATTGGTGTATCTAGTCCTACATTAAAATGTGTGAACTATCCGATGAAATGATAAATGAAAGACTTGTTATCACTAGATGTAAAAAAAATACTGAAGATAAAATCAAATCAAACAAAAATTTAAATGAGTTATTTCAGGTTTACCTTTATGTATTTGCACAGACAAGGCAGAAGGAACTTGGTCTTGGTTCTGTTCCCTGCCTGAGACGTTGCGTGTTGAATGGCGGAACTCAACGCCGCCATTCAACACACAATTCCTCAAATGTCTTGTTTCCAGAACAAAAAAAATGGAAACATTAAATATTTATTTTGAAAATATTAAACATTTTATTTCCTCAAGTGAGGATCGAACTCACTTTTGCCCTCGCGTTATGATAGTTACTGTAAATTATGTTAGTTACTGTTAAAAGGTTCATAAGAAACATTTAATATATTTTTCAATATTATGTGTACACTAAAATAATAACAAATCTATGGAAATATAGTAGGATGTATCCCACATAGGAAATAGACATATAGAGAAACACGACAGAGAACTTAGTGTTAAACACTCCTTTCTTTACTTTCCACAGAATATTCAAGATATTACATGTTCAGCACTTAAACTCCATTCCGGGCTTTGATGGAACCGGAACTAAATTCCGGGATTTATTGGTGCAAAATTAAAAACTTAAAAGAATTCATTCCCCCGAGTGGAAATCGAGCTTACAACCTTCGTGATCAAATACTGTTCCGCAGCACTCTACGCAGCCTCAATTAAATAATTATTATTACAAAATATTGTTAAATTATATTATATTACGTACTTATTCATAATTTAGAAACTTTGACGAAAATTTTACCCAATACTATATATTTGTAAACAAACAATATATTCACAAAATATGTAAGCACAATGTAACAACATTGCATCTTAAGAACTCCATACAAACAACTATCCTTTGGACATGGCGTTAGAAGGACGAAATTTCCTCAAGCATTATTTTCAAAAGCTCAACAGAAAATTTGGCAAAAATCGAAATAAGCCGATATCTGTGTGTAGCTATTAACGTGAAGAGTTTAGGGCGTAACTCTACTGACGTGTTGATTACAGCTTTCCGTACCGAAAAATCTGGACTTGGCCACATCGGCGCTAGCCCCCGGGCGTTTCGGCACTAATGAAATAATTCCATATGTAATTTAAGACTGTTTAAGATGTCAAATTTTAAATTGGATGCGCGAAAAGGTTGGCGCAAAATAATAAATTAATCGCTTCTCTGAAGAGCTAAAGTGACTTGGGTTAATGAATTTTGAGTTAAGTAGGTGGTGTTTTGCTCTTCTTAAGTTTATTAGCCGTTTGATTGATGGCAGTCGATTTAAATGCGTAATCAGAGAGCTGTAACTGGCTGAGCTGGAGAGCTTTGAGATTTGTTAGTTAAAGTTTGCTTTATTACAGTTCAGTATTATGTAAAAGAATAGCTTTTAACGGGCTACTTCTTATAGGGTCATAATTTTTAAAAATATTAATATTGCAAATATTTGGCTAATATTATTTTTTAAATATGCTCTCGTGTCTTTACTCACTTGATCTCAAATACTTTCCTATTTATAATTCGAAGTGTAAAAATAAAAGTTTCGTACAAAAAAAACATACAAATATAACTTTAAAAGCTTATTTATGTTATATTATTTTTAACGGAAAAACCTGGACAAATTATGTCAAGTCATTTTTGTATGATAGACTCAATAGTTTCCAGATAAATAAACAAAAAAAATGTTTCTTTCTATGAAAGAGCAATGCAATGTTAATGTATAATTCATATGTATTTTTTTTTGGATATTTTCATATGAAATCCCTGTTAATTCTGCCACATACTTTATAGTCTTTAGGCCACTACAATTTCTTCCACTTTTTCACCATTATCTATAACTAAGGACGTTCTCCATAATGTACGTTTACGTCTTTTTATAATGTTTTTTTTTTGCCTAAATAACTTGGCTTGCATGCAACTGTGCAAAGTCTTCCAATGTTGCCATCAAGTCACTGTTTATGTCATTGATAAACATTGTATTCAATTCGCACTTGGGCTAAATATTTTTTTATTTTTCTTGCTTTGAAGAGAAAAAGCACCGTTAAGTGTTGTGCGTGAAAAGTGAGAAACGGGGTGTTTAAGACCTTAACGTATATTTCTATCTAGTCATATGCAAGATAAAGAATGGAGCTGTATAAAATATCTATGTATATTCAATATTAAAAACTCATTTAGAAAGATAATAAAATATTTTTTAAAATATTGACATTTATATTAATGTTTGTTTGTATTATTTAATTAGTAGAGTCATGGGAATTTGATCGACTGTACACCACACGCATATTAGTTCAACCATCACTGGAAGGAATGATTATATTGTAACTAATTTGACAAAAAGCAGCATTGATTTTTACCAATCAACATACAAGCCCTTGAATTTGACTTAAAACTAAAGTTTTCGGCTATAATAGGGAATCAGTAAAATAAAAAGAAACAATACATAAGTGTCACCTCAAAACATGCACTTAACTATATAAATTAAATAAATAAAACAATAAACTATAGTACCATCCACACCATCTGGACACGTGGCACTCGACTACTGTGCGGTTTCGTAGGAACTTTCTTCCCCGCGCCACGCATCTGTGGAACGGCTTACCCGTGGCAGTATTTCCAGGTCGATACGACATGGGTACCTTCAAAAAGCGCGTCTACCTCCACCTTAAAGGCTGGCAATGCACCTGTAGCTCCCCTGGTGTTACACGGGGCTGTGGGCGATGGTGATCACTCACCATCAGGTGACCCGTACGCTTGCCTTGTCTTTTCCATAAAAAAAGGAGCAAACGCGAATTCATCGTTGTAATGACCAAATGACTTTTGACGTCACATTTTTGGTTTTTTATACTTTACGGTTTATTAAGATTGATAGGACTAGTATTATGGATTAATAGAAATAGTATTTTAAATAAAGCACAGTATGGTTTTACTAGATGCAGATCAACAACAGATGCGGGAGCTGCCCTCCTTAATTGCATTAATAACGTTTGGGAAAACTCACAAAATGCGGTCGGAGTGTTTTGTGAGCTGTCTAAGGCTTTTGACTGCGTAGACCACGATACGTTATTACGCAAACTTAGCCATTATGGACTCAAAGGCAGTGCTCGTGATCTCATTGCCTTGTACCTGAGAAACAGGATTCAGCACGTTACTGTAAATAATGTAAAGTCTTTCGGTAGCTCTCTGTGGATGGGTGTCCTACAAGGACCGATTCTGGCACCTATTTTGTTTTTAATCTAGACCTCCCCTTTTGCGTTAATAATTTATGCGATGTGGTACTATTGCTGATGATACCTCGATAATTTTTAAAGGAGGCCGTAAGAAAGACAGCAATGATGAAGTGAATAGTATTCTGTTGCAAACACTTCACTGCTTTACTATGAAAAATTTAGTATTAAACTCACAGAAAACCAAATGCATAGAATTTAGTATGCCGAACGTTAGAAAATTGAGCTTAATTTAAACATTGATAATAAAAATCTCCATTTTTGTGATACTGCGGTGTTCTTGGGACTAACCCTATATTCGTAACTACAATGGGGCCCCATCTGTCTTCTCTTGCGGGCAGACTGAGCTCCTCTGCATATGCTGTTAGAAAAGTGAGGTGGCTTACGGATGTTGATACTGCATGGCTAGTCTACTTTAGCTATTTTTATAGCTTATTGTCCTACGGAATATTACTCTGAGGTAATGCTGCAGATATCAAATCTATATTCGTAATTCAAAAAAGAGCAGCTCGATTCATTTACGGCGTGGGAGCTCGAGAATCCATTAGAGATTTTATTAAATTAACGGGTATACTTACGGTGGCATTACAGTACATACCTTTATGATAATATAATACTTGTTCGGAAAAATAGCCACAATTTATTAAAGAACAGTGACAGACATGAAATCAATACAACAAGTAAAATCAAGCTGATCACTCCTAATTTTCGTCTTCAAAAAGTTAGTAAGTCTTTTATGGGACAAGGTACACGTATGTACATAGGTAATTTTAAATTTGCCACTTCAAAAATTTAAAGTGAAAGTTAAAAATAAATTGTTGGGCAAAGTATATTATTCAATTCAAGAATATTACATTAGAATATTACATTAGATTATATTAGAAGCTATGTTATATATTTACTTTAATTGATATTTTGAAAAGAGCTACTGTTGAGTTTCTTGCCGGCTCTTCTCAACAGACCCGCCTTCCGAGCCGGTGGTAGCTTCCTGTAAGGACTGACATTTCT
The DNA here is from genome assembly GCA_019049475.1 of Eueides isabella. NCBI lineage: Eukaryota > Metazoa > Arthropoda > Insecta > Lepidoptera > Nymphalidae > Eueides > Eueides isabella. Next base: position 10,358,582 of record CM032399.1, read on the forward strand.
ATGTAACTTGATAATTCAAAAGTGCTTGTAATGCCCTATTTGAATAAGTAATATTCAGTTTTTTTTATTTTTAATAACCTAAAGATAGTGAATATTACAATCGTTGAATTTGATAGTATCTATTAGAAGAAAAAAATATACCCTCACCTGCAGAGGTGACTTTGCATAGTCCTATGAATACGAATACAGTTGTATATTGACATTGTATTTTAAAATTTGAAAAACATTTTACTCTCGTTTTTATACTTAAAATTTCCTCACAGGTATTTTGATAATTAATTAAAATTTCTGTTTCATAAAGCAAATACTATATCCAATATTGATCTATGAGGCAAAGCGCAGCTTTGAGTTCCGCTACTCAACGCACAGTAGCTCTAACTCATTGGAAAGTGGGGAACCGAATGAAGTATCTTAACATTAGGTTCCCAAATTCCCTGTGTCTTTTTTTTTATGGAATAGACGGCAAACGAGCGTACGGGTCACCAGATGGTAAGTGATCACCGTCGCCCACGGCCCCGTGTAACTCCAGAGGAGCTACAGGAGCATTGCCGTCTTTTAAGGTGTATGAGCACCAGGGCCTGACATTACCTAATGCGAAACGCAGTGGCCAAAGCCACTACTTAACGCCGGTCTTAAATGCCGAGGGTGGTAACAATCCGGTCGAGTCTGCCCATGCGTGTTGCCATTGCTGGCAACATGACTCTACCACACCCACTTTAGTCGCCTCTTACGACACCATCAGTACCAGAGTGATCCTATTCTAAGCCGGGATCACACGGCAAAAAATGTGTACCCTGCCGTGCCTGGATATAGTGTGAAGCTGAATGAGACGAATAATAAAAAGGTAACAATATAACACAATCCGTAAAACATAAATCATAGCTGCGATACAATTATTATTAATTTATATATTTTAATTGTATTCTGTCATCTTGAGGCTATCTGAAGCAGATTAGAGTGTCTTGACACGGCGTGCTTTCTACCTTTAACTTGCTACAAAACAAGATCAAGCTTGCATTTGAAACATATTTTTTGATCTTGTTACTTTTAAAACCTATTAAAAACTGCACCTTTGCATTTAGTACCTAGGATCGATCTGCTTCTGCACAAAAAAATAATCAAATTGAGTTTTATGTGCTGCGTGTACGCATATAATATTTTATTACACTCATATTACAGGGCCCATGTTTATCATGTGGTTAATCTTTTACTAGTTATTATTGTAATTTATGCCAATTCTGAGATACTTTTAATGTTTAGATAAGAGCTCTGCCTAGGAACATTTAATGAATGTTCCGATATCAATAGTTAGAGATAAATTAATGTTTTATTTCCATATCGCTATATCCCATTCCCCTACCACTTTGAACTTCTCGTGCTACATTCAGACTGACTTTAGCTTTATTTTGTTTCGACATTTTGCTTTTTATGCATTCCACAAATTAATTGAAAGAATTTATTATACTAAAGTCAATGATAAGAGCTGGAATCCGCGCGTCTTTCCTTTTAAGCAGGCCGTAAGCGATCATATATCCAGCCAGAGCCTGTCAAGTGGCAGAACTAGAGCTTTCGCTTAGCCGTATTATGAAAAAGAAAATATGAATATATTTAATTTCCTCAACTGGAAATCAAACTTACTACCGTCACTTTCCCACACGGTGTTAACGCTACGAAGGCCTTAATAAATACTTCAAATGTAAAATATAACTCTGTAAAGTATCTTCACCTAAATCTGCCGAGAAGATATGTAATCCTGTCGAGACGCGTTCGAGCTAGAAAAAAAAGCGACCGACATATTCTATAATTTGTAATTTAAATGACGTCACTGGTTTTAAATCTATTCAATTCAATATTTCCATATAAATGTATTCACACAAGAATCCTCCTAAATAATACAAATATATCGTACCTTTAGTTCAGCGCTAACTGACCATTGTCACAGGTTATTTTAAACCTGACGCGGCTGCGCGTGCGCCGATTTTATTTTTACTACTACTAATTAAATAGCACTTTGAGGCCGATCGAGAACTCGATAATTGTACGTGTTTCCAACAAAGTAAATAAAAGCCAGCTTTTATCAATGAATAATAGCGCAAAACAAATTATTATGCTTTTTTTATGTTCGCCGTAAATCTAGCCTTTTTGTTGGAATCTATAAAAGTTTATTGTTCATAACAATGTGTGTATAAACTTGAAATGCGTCATGTGACGTAAATTATGGAAGTAGTATATTAACGTATTAAAAATATCTATTTCCGTATCCTAAATAGGAACGATGCGTTATAAAGCACTTGGTGCTAGTCATCAATCTTAACTCAATTGTGTTTTTTGTAGATTTTATTTAAAGATTACATTTATAGCTAAAATACGTCTTTATAAATTATTTAAATAGTTTTGTATTATAACTTAAAATAATAAAAGAAGCTATATTTATAATTGTAAGTACATAATTACATATATATTTAAAAAATATATGACAAACAAAATATATGTAATTGCATAACACAAACATTAATAATACACAAAACGAGTAGCACTAACAAAAAAAAAATAACGCCCAATGGGCATTAACATTGCGAACCCCGCCTAACGTCGCTCCTACAGTTTTTGTTTTGATACGATGCATCTATTGAGCTGCACTGTTGCACACGCATGACGGCCGTGCAGTCGCGGCGCACGCGTCACCCATGTAACCCTACCCTTAAATAACTATAAATCACAAAAATACACAAAATAGTGGAAAAATAATACTTATACTTAAAAAAATATTCCTATTCGCCCCAAAATGCATATAATTAACTCTACAGAAGCAAGGTGCATAATTCAATTCGTTTGATTCAAAACCCATTTTTTACAAGCAAATTGAATTTCAAATATGTCTTTATAAGCGTTCCTGTTTTCATACTTTGGACTATTTCCCGTTGTATTTTCAAGGAGTTGGTTTAGTGTTCGGGATTTTTTAAGTGCATCAGCTCGATCGATATGAGGTAAGTGCAGATTTTTTATAATATTTTATTAGTGCTTTGCTGTGAATTTTTATATATTTCATTTCTATATAATTAAAGAAATTATATTATTAAATATCATATTTGTGTATTTTTAAATATTTTTTTTGTTTACAATTATTGATAACTATTTCTTTTTTTTTAAATTGTAATAAGAAACCAAAAGCTCTATATAGCTTGGCTTTTTGTTTTACACCTTTATTGTTTTATATGTGTATCTCAAAGTTACTTTCTCATTTTTGCCTATTTTACATTAACATTTTTTTTGTTTGCTTAAATTGAAAAAAAAGTATCATTAGGAAGAGTGATTTTTTATAATAATAATTATTATGAAATAAAACGAAAGTATTAACACTTCTTTATTAAAAATAATAATACGCCATCATATACATATAATTAACATTGATAATTCTTTATCTATTTACATTATTATTAAATTATTTGAAATTAAATATATATAACTTATAAAAAAAATATAAATTCTGATTTCCATGTATTCACTGGAAAAAAATATAACAATTTGCAAATATTCTATACAAATTTCTATTGCGTGTGAATGATAAAGGGGTTGAGTAATTTGCAAAATGATTGACATAGAGTGGCTGAAAGCATTAGTTTCGTGGAAAATCAAATAAAAAAAGTGAATTACGTACGTGACATTTGACATTTATTTATGACGTTTCGTATCTGTCACGGTTCATTGCCTTTTATTATTTAATGACTAGGAATGTTTGTCTTGAGCTTAATCATTCTATATTAATACTTTTTAAAAATAAAACATTAAAAAATGTTAACACAATATATAAATTGCACTGAAAGTTAAAAGTTTTTTATATTAATGTATTATAATTTGACGTTCAAATCCAATTTAAAAGAGTTTACGGTAATAGTTTTTATTATGCCTTATAGACGAAAAACAAAAACGGGTGGGCTCTAGTGGCTTTTATCTTTCTATTCCCTAAAATAATTAAAAGGAAACTTTATTTAACTTTTTTTTATTAATAAACTTTTATCATTTTAAAATAATTTTTCCAGAAATTAATAAACGTAATTAAATTACACCATATTATTGTGTTTTCTTTAAACTTTTTTTTCAACTCTTCGTAATAGTTAGATTAGCTATAAAGATTAAAAAGATCTTAAGTTGTATCATTGTATGGATATGTCATTTAAAAAAAACTGTAAAAAATCTCACCAAACTTTTATCATCAACATAATAAAGGTAAATGTATGTTGAGAAACATTTTTTTTCAATGAAAGAACAAAAGTCGACACTATGTAATATTTCGTTCTTACAAAAGGAGTATTATGTTGAAACAATACCCTATAAAATATATATGAAAGTTGACGCACTTTAGCTAATATTAATAGAATGTAAATTTTATTTGCGAAAGTCTCAACGCAAACCGCGACTGAAATATATGTTATAATGAAAAATGAATTATGTTATGTTAGTTTTATATGTGTCTTTCATTTTTATACGGCTTATTTTTTTCGTAAATAACAGAAAGAATGTTTTCTAGTAATAGCCTATTTATTTAAAATAAAATCACTAATTTTAATTTTATCAATATAAAATAAAAGAATAATTTTATTTACAATTAATATTTCGTCAGAAATTTCTTTTTTCAAATTAAAAACAATCAATGTCAATTTTATATTTATGAAAGAAGTCGGTATTTCAGCTATTTAATTATCATAACAACGCAAATGATGAGTGTAGCGGCGCATAAGCGTGTGTGTCAACGACAGGTTGTAGATTCGATCCCCACTCGAAGAATTCACTTAATCATTTAATATTATCAAATAAACTGTTTAGTATTTTCATTTCTTTGCTTTAGTAATAACTTAAACTATGATGGCGTTGAGTCTCACCACTTAACACGCTATGCTAGCAGTGAAGAAATGTACGGAATGTCTATACACTAGATTCCCATGTTCCCTCTGCCTATCTTGACGGTATGTGTGAAGACGATGGTCGCGGATTCAATTGCTACACTAGAGAACAGCGTTGAACATGCATATTCCCGCATCAGGAGAAATTGTTCATAGAGTGTTCGATCACTTAAGAAGCAATGTCTCGTGATGCAGGATAATTTAGCAGGATTAATTAACGTAAGTTTTTATAGATATAAATTTGAAATTTCAAAGAATGTCCATATATTTCCAATAAATATCATATTGATTATTCGATAAATACCTATCAACTTAACCCTTCGTAACAGAATCGCGAAGCCCCATCGCTACATAATTACTACCTCATTAGTGTCAGGGCGTATACATGTAACTGGCACGCGACTCCGCTTGCTATCTAAAACACATTAATCTTATTTAATAAATATATTAGTTAATTTAAAGTCATTATTTTGATAGAACTATCAGTTTTTGATTAATTTATTTTATATATTGTAATTAGTTATATGAAAGGTAAAGGAAATAGCTTGAATTTCACTTTCGTTATAATCTGTCTTTCCTTTGATAAGTTTTTTAATTGAATATTCTTGCAGCTGCTTTACGTTTTCTCGTATAGAAAACCTAGTCTAGTAGTCTAGAAACTGTTCCCGATTTATATTATTTTATTATATTAAGAAAACCGTTATTTTAGTAATAATTATTACATTAATTATTTTTAGATCAGAATTATTATAGAAGGCGATTGTGGCTTTAAAACTTTATATTCTCAACACACATCGCCTTAATACTTCTTTTTATTTAAACATTACAGGCAAAGTAAAGAATAATTTGACAATATTTTCATTTTCTCGCTCTAGTGTCACGTATTGTTTCCAGAATTTAGCGAAAATTCAGGAACGGAAGTGGCCGGAAGTTGTACTTATCCAGGTCCTCAGGTTTTGCCTACTCCACTATATGCAGGATATACTGCGAAGCTAATATAATAAAAAAATATATAATTAAACATACAAACACAAATAACAAATTCTCCCCCCACATAATGTTTACGTTGTATGTATCAATGTAACATGGTAATTGTATACAACGTATCGAAAACATCGTTTTGTTTTCATAAGGGTGCAAACCTAAACACCTCCATCTTGGGAGTTTCACACAATTTGGGTTTTTTTTACTTTTCGATTTTTTATAACGTATAAAAAACTGATGAGCAGCTTAGTGTTAAGACACTCCGTTCTCTACTTTTCACCAGATTTTGCTAAATATTATATATGGCACTCAACGCCGCGCATTGAATATTAGAACGAAACAAACATTAAAAATAGTACAAAAAGTTACTAAAAATGTATATAAAAAAATATTATAGAAACTAATTTACAATATTTAATCAAAATAACATCATCAACACAATCATTTAAAATAATATTAAGATAGTACATTGGTTCAATGTACTATTGATTTTTCTTGCTTGTATCTGGAGACTGTCGCCTTTTTTATATTTTTGTTAGCTTCACACTATGTTCTGTATAATACCAGAAGGTAGACAAAGGAATGATTGTGATATGAACAAACTTTCTTTAAAAAATAGATCGAGAAAGAGCTGATTACAGACGACGGCTTTATATTTACACAAAATATATGTATAAAAGCAATATTTATAACAAAAGTATCAAAGTACACATACATCTTAAATACCGATTTGCGAAACGACAACGTGTGAACGTGCCGTTACGTTTTACAATTTATGCGAGGGGAAGTCGTTATGTTAATATTATACCCAGATTTAATATTTTTGGCTTTTATTTTGAAAAGTTCAGCTTCACGCTGTATCCCGCACTAGGCAGGGTAGGCAGAGGGAACGGAAGTGAAACCTAGTGTTATGACACTCCGTTCCACTTCCGTTGGTCCCCACTTGATCCCCGTTGAAAAGTAAAGCTTAGATTAAGTTTTTGGTCTTTTTTAATATTTAAAGCCTAAAAACAATTGTCCCCCACCTGAGGAAATACAATATTTAATATCTTCAATTTAAACATTTAATATTTTCATTTCTTCGCTCTGGTACAAGGCAAAACGCGGCGTTGAGCTCCACCTCTCAACACGCAATGCCTCAAATTCGGTGGAAAGTTGGGAACGGAAGTGGAACGGAGTCTCTTAACACTAGGTTCCCAAGTTTCTTCTGCCTATCTTGCCGTGTGCGGGATACAGCGTGAAGCTGAGTGAGTGCGTTAAAATATATTTGGCATAAAAAAAATCTTAACATTGAATAACATGAAAATGTTTATTTGGCAAAAATAAGGGTTTTTAACACATTTTTCAACTGTAGGCAATTCTCAAATATATACGAGAAGGTAGGCAATGTACTCGTATTTAAAGTAAAGATTTTTTAGACAGCGTCCCCACTCTCTGCTGAATTTGAGGTATTGCGTGTTAAGTGACGGAACTCAACGCCACGCTTTGCATTGTTACCAGATCCAAGAACTAAAAATTAAAAATTTTAAAATTAAATATTTAAAATATTAAATATTTTATTTCCCCGAGTCGGGATCGAACCCACAATATGTCACCTTTATAGTCACACGTCCGCGCCATGACAAGCCTCACAATAAAAAACATTGCCTGTAGATAATACAATCTTATAGATGGGTATCCTTGAGATGCTCCAATAAATCAATGTCTAATATACACATATATTAACTATATATACACATATAAAGATACGTAAACAATAAAACCCGAAATACGTCAGAAGCAAAACTAGATTTTTTGACAAGATCGAGAATGAATGTAGAATTCGTCGTATTATTCATACAGTGAGCAACTCCGTAATCGAAATCAATGTGATGGAAGAGATTCTTATCTTTTAATCTTTTTATCATACTACAAATGCCAGGGAAGGTACAAGGTCATATCATGTAGACGTAGGTACGCTGTGCTTGCTTATGTGGTATTTTTATAGTATATTTTCTGTCCTTTATGAGTAATCAGGTATACTAGTGTTAAAATACTGTTTTGTTTATTTTGGATATACTACGTACTTAATATTTCTTTTTCGAGATGAAAGACTTTTTAAGTAAAGCTCTAAAAATCTAATTTATATTAAAAGAATCCGTTCCTTTTTTTTCCTGAATGAGGTATGAGGTATAATATTTAGTATGATTAAAATGTACTCTAATTAATATCAATAATTTACATTAAATACTATTTGTATTTAATGTAAATAATTGATATATATATATATATATATATATATATATATATATATATATATATATATATATATATATATATATATATATATATATATATATATATATATATATATATATATATATATATATAATTATATATATATATATATATATATATATATATATATATATATATATATATATATATATATCAATTATTTACATAAGGATGAGTGATGCGCAATAAATGATTGCACAAGAAGAACAATCACTTAGCCTCTCCTCATCAACTCCACTCCCACCTACACGCGGTGAGCCCTGTTACATCGAGTAACCTAACATTGAGATTGCGGTATCCAATCCCTTTGGAGATGTAGGTCGAGCAACAAACGGGAGAAAAGGGGGTCCGGTCTTTTTCACTTAACACCGGATGTTAGGCGTTGGCAGCAGGACGTTCTGACATAATGATAATGACATCACTGCGGTGCAGAAGACAAGGGGAAACCACTGCACTATTTTCCCAAGACATCCTAATGAAAGTAGACAAAACTGAGAATGTACAGGCATGCAATCCGGTTACCACCCGGCGCCATGCTGAGTCCAGGTCACATGGTGTGAAATATGCTACTGGCCACGCCGCTATTGATCGCCAGGTGCGGCGTGGACAGGAGGCTACTGGTGATATAACAACAACTGCAAATCAAGCACAACTCCGTAAAAAGATGACGGTGGGGACTTGGAATGCTCGGGGTCTGATTCAGCCGGGCAAAAAGGAGATTGTGGAGAGAGAGCAGCAAAACTACCAGCTGAAGTTACTGGGGATCACTGAAACTCACATAAGAGGATCAGGTTTCTATACAACACCTAAAGGTTACACCATGTATTTTTCTGGACCAGTGGACGAAAGTAAGAATGGTGTAGCCATATCTGTATCCCCCGAAATAAACGAAGCTGTTCTAGGATATAACACAGTGAGTGACCGCATATTGACATTGAGAATTAACACATAACCTTGTCGTGTCAACTTTGTAGTGGTATACGCACCTACTTCGGCCTCAACCGATGCTGATATTGAGCAATTCTATAACCAAGTATCCGATACCCTCAATAACATACCCAGAAGAGACATCACACTTCTGATGGGAGACCTAAATGCGAAGGTAGGAGATACTTCAAAAGATGACCACCTTAGAGAAGTAGTAGGTAAATTTGGACTTAGCGAAAGAAATGACCGAGGAGAAATGTGGCTGCAATTCTGTGCTGAAAATTCTCTCACAATAATGAACACCTATTTGAGAACCACTCCAGGAGACGATAAACGTGGATAATGCCAGGCTATCGCGCTCGAAATCAGATAGACTATATAGCCATTACAAAAAAATGGAGGTCATGTATTAGCAATACCAAAACTCACCCTGGTGCAGATTGTGGGAGTGATCATAAACTTTTAGTTGCAGAAATGAGCCTAAAACTAAAAAGGTGCTGTCGATCAAGGCAGCCATCTCAAAGAAAACCCAACCAAGGAGAACTTCAAATCTTGAGTGAATGTTTTAAGGACAAATCAATGAACAGCTAAACTCTTGACCCTTTTGCCGATATTGACACATACTGGAACAAACTGAAAGACCTTATCATCAATTTACGCAAAGAAAGTAAAAAACTGATGCCAGATGCTCCAAAAAAAGAATGGATAACTAGGGAAACGTGGGAAGCTATCAAGGATAGAAAGGAACTTCTTAAAGGCAACACTAACCCGGCCCATACAGAATACCAAGACCTTTCAGCAAAAGTTCAGCGTTTGTGTCGTAGGGACTATAATAACTACTTGAATGCAATATGTCAAGATATTGAAGAGCATGCGCAAAGGTTTCAAACGAAGGACCTATTCAGGAAAATCAAAAGCATTACTCGAGAGCCAATGCTAAGAACACGGGCGATAGAAGACGATGAGGGAATGTTGTTGACCGAGATAGACGAGGTTACAAACAGATGGCGAACCAATTGTGAGAATTTATATTCTAACTCTTCAATAACAACAGAGTGTATCCCAGCTATGGACGAGCATGATCTGGAGCCGGAAATCCTCGAAGCTGAAGTTAAAGACGCTATACGCAAGCTAAAGACCAACAAGTCAGCCGGTAGAGACAGAATTTCCTCTGAAGAACTTAAACATCTGGGGGATCAGGGGGTAAACATCATGCTTTACCTATGCAACCAAGTATGGAAAACAGGAATCTGGGCGAATGATTGGAAAGAGTCTTTGCTAATCCCATTGCACAAAAAAGGTTCATCAAAAAGATGCGAAAATTATCGAACAGTGGCATTAATATCACATGCAAGTAAGGTCATGCTGTATATTATAAACAGTCGCCTACAGACATTCCTGCAATGGCAAATACCGCATGAACAAGCTGGCTCGTGAGGGGTCGTGGAACGCGGGAGCAGATCGTGAATATAGGGCAAATTATTGAGAAAAACCGAGAATTTAACACACCTGTTCTTATGTGTTTCATTGACTACTCAAAGGCTTTTGATTGTGTTAACTGGGATTGTCTATGGACATTCTGAGGAAAATGGGAGTACCTAAGCACTTAATTACCTTGATCGCAAATCTGTATACGATGTGATGGTGTTTTCATGGTAAGAATTAATGACACCATATCAGGGATATTTAAACCGAAAAAAGGAGTGAGGCAAGGATGTATTCTTTCTCCTATTCTTTTCAATATCTATGGTGAATACATCATGCGAAAGCATTGGAAGGTTGGGAGGGAGGTATTACTATCGGCGGTTTAAAAATCAGTAACCTGAGATACGCTGCTGACACCGCTGTCTTTGCTTCAACGGAGGCCGAGCTCGCTGACCTATTACGCAGAGTTGAATACGAGAGTGAACTAGTCGGACTCACCATCAACAAGTCTAAAACTAAAGTGATGCTTATAAACCTAACTAGTCAACTCTCCAGGACCGGAGAACTCTCAGATTTAGAATTTGTTAGTGAGTTTGTATACCTTGGAGCTTTTTTGTCTAATAAAGGAGGTTGTGAAAAGGAAATCCAAAGGAGAATTCAAATGGCCAAAATCGCTATGAGCAAAAAAACTCGAATATGGCAATATTGACAAATATCCAATGTCACCAAAATAAGACTAATCCGTACTTTGGTTTTCTCAATATTTCTATATGCATCCGAATCATGGACAATCAAGGCAATAGAACGTAGGAAAATAGACGCTTTTGAGATGTGGTGTTGGCGTAAGATGCTCCGTATTCCATGGACTGCCAAAAGAACCAATAAGTCGATACTGCAACAACTTCGTGTTAAGACCAGACTCTCAACAATATGCTTCCAAAAAATCCTTGGTTATTTTGGTCACATTGCCCGTCGTCATCCGGATAACCTGGAGAAACTGATAGTGATGGGCAAGGTCGAAGGGAAGCGACCCCGCGGCCGATCACCTAGCCGTTGGTGTGACCAAGTAACTGCACTGACTGGTCTCTCCGTCGCAAAAGCCCTAAGAAAAGCTGAACACCGGGAAATATGGAAGAAAGTAATAAGAACTACGACGGACTTTCATAAAGGACACGACCTTCAGTGATGAAGAATGCGACACAGATGATGATAGTATATATATATATATATATATATATATATATATATATATATATATATATATATATATATATATATATATATATAGTCCATGTGTTTACTTTGCTTGTGAAATCAGTGGCCTTCAGATAGCACGTTGCCAACCAGAGGGGCAATATTGGAGTTCCGTATTCAAAGGATTTATGTGCTAAAGACTATATACTGCAATTTATCTTGCTCGCATAAAATTGTATATATATTAAAGCCATATCTTACAAAATCTTTACTTAAACTGCTGTCTTTGTATTATTTTGATGTGTAAACTATATTGCTTCAAAATCACATCTAAATTTGTTCAGTAGTTTTTGTAGGAAAGTGAAAGAAACATCTATCCTCACAATCTTTCACGTTTTTAATATTATAAGGAAAAATAACAAAGCCCTACCATATTGAATTAAGATAATTAAAAAGATTTTTTTCCTGCGGCATCGTTTTTTAAATAATTTAAAGTTGATCAATACATTTAATGTGAAAAATATAAGAATAGATTTAGTAAAATAAACCTATGGTTTTCCATTTTCGTAGCTTTTGCTTGGTTATATTAAATAAATAAATAGTAATGTACAAAATCTGAGTATTTAATTATACGGTTCTCGGTTAAAAAAATACAGAATAAATATACGGAACGTCTGATGTCCGAATTTAATTCATAATTAGATATTTCTTCGTTAATTCATTTATACCGACCGCCCGTAGCTTAGCATGGGGTGCATTTTGACAAATTAATTATTCCCAAATATAATGAAAGCCCTAACTGGGTCTGGGAACGCATTTTATTTTATAATGAAAATTTTCCCAAAAAAAAATTGGACTCATGATATATTAATAAGTTTAAAATGTTAGGGTCAAATATAATGCAAAAACACAGACAAGAGCGAATCTCGAGAAACTCGAGAACAAAGGATTACCGTAATCAATATGGGAGATCCGTTAAATATTTATTTTATTATGTTCATTTTTATTTTTTTATTATAACGTCAACATTAGTTAATTAAATTGAAGTATCTTTAACTGTAACATTTCATGACATACAGCCATCAGGCTAACGAAATAACGGTAGGCTCCGTTTTGAAAGTGCAAAGTACGGCGCAGCGTTGAGTTCCCATATTCAAGAGAAATCAGCGGAAAGTGAGCAACGAAATTGTTTTCATGGGTGTTTTAGTATCACTTCTGCCTACTCTGTTACATACAGAATAAAGCGTAACACTTTAGAAATATTTTCATTCTTTTATAGATTATGGGCATTCCATCTGCCCTACTTTTGGACCGAATTCTTTAGCTCTTTTAATCAACAAATCAATGAAACATTCCTTTACGCACATGACAGGGTCGACAGAGGTAACTCGGGAACCCAGTATGATTTAAATAACCAAATATGACTCCGTTCCGTTCCTCACTTTCCACCGAATTTGAGGCATCGATGCTCATGGCGTAACTGAAAGCCGCGCTTAGCCTTGTTATCAGAGCGAAGAAATGAAAATATTAAATATCCTATTTGAAAACATTGAATATTTCACACCTCAGTGGGAATTCAACCCACAACCACCGCATCATACGCTTGTGCTCCTGCGCCGCTACGATATATTCGCTTATTTTAAGTATTTGCGGATATAATTCGTGACATGCGGATACGTTTAATTAAGAACAAAGAATGAATCAACCAGCTCTCGTGTCAATACATAACATCAAAGGCGTCTAATTATAATGAAGTGTCGTTGTCCTAGGTAAGTTATAATTATATCCTAAAGCTTTTTTGTATGAAAAAGTGTTACTTTTAGTTTTTGTGTTATATGATGCTATCTCTTTAACATGACGTTTTTTTAAATGTGGCCTGTCGTGGTGCAGCGGCACAAGCGTGTGACTGTAACTGACAGGTTGTGAGTTTGATACCAACTTCAGGAAATGAAATATTTAATATTTTCAATTTAAATATTTAATATTTACATTTCTTCTCTCCGGTAACAAGGCAAGACGCGGCTTTGAGTTCCGACACTCAACACGCAATGCCTTTAATTCAGCGGAAAATGGGGAACAGAAGTGGGACGGAGTGTCGTAACACTAGGTTCCCAAGTTCCCTCTGTCTACCCTGCCATGTGCGAGATACAGCGTGAAGCTGAGTTGCATTGAAATAAATGTTGTTAGACGGAGTACGCGGACAGAGCATTGAGTTTCGTCATTTAAAACACAATGTCTCAAATTATGGCGCCTATGATTTATATTTTACAAAAAAATATATAATAGTACATATTATTTAGAACCAGCGATCCGCCCGCGGCTTTGCCCGCTTGAATTATACTAATTTATTATCTAATTTCAACGTTTCAGATACACAGACAAAAAATTTAAATATCACTTTTTAGGCCTTATTACAGTATAAGATTATTTTTAATAAATCGTCCATGTACAAACAGTGATCGGTTACAGATTTATCGTAAATAAAAATGAATACAAATACTACAAGTAATAATATATTATTTTATTTTTATTTATATTACGTATTTTATTAACCAAATTCATGCAAATATTACTTTTTTTAAATATTTGTTACAAGAAACACGAAAAGGGCGGAAAGAAGTACCGGAAATAAATCTGTTTGCCAATTTGCACTTCAGATTTTCTCGACTACCAATCATACTGTATATTTCTATATCTCTTTCTTATTTTTTTATACGTAAATATATATTTTTTATTTTAATTTATAACTTTGGATTCAGGATTTGAATTTATAGCTTATAATTAGATACATATAAAATTGACTGGATGTCCGAGAGATCTAATCAACAAAACCCATACGTCGAAATCTTGTATGTAGGTTTATTTTTTGATCATAGCAAGACAGAATGCTATTTATTTATTACTTAAAAGTGTTGTATACCAAATAAGGTATATATATATATATATATATATATATATATATATATATATATATATATATATATATATATATATATATATATATATATATATATATATATATATATATATATATATATATATATATATATATATATATATATATATATATATATATATATATATATATATATATATAATATATATATATATATATATATATATATATATATATATATATATATATATATATATATATATATATATATATATATATATATATATATATATATATATATATATATATATATATATATATATTACAAAGTGCGGGTAAAAATTAAACTTACTAAATTCTGCACAAGAAGTATCTATTTAAATCATACTCTTATCCTATGTAAACGTCGTCAAGCTTATACAGCTTTAAAGCTTATTTTACTACTAATAAAATTTGATATCCATTTAACTTGCGCATATTATTATTAGGTAAAGTAAATAAATAATTTATTTTATATGAGAAAGGATTTATTTGATCGTCTTTCGTGGCTTGAAAGTTTTATCTATTTAAGAGTATCTACCATTTTTATGTGTGTGTTAATTATTCTGTACATACCTATATTTTTGTAGATCTTTGGCCAACAATTATACCGAAGTATCAGTAAAACGCTTTTTTTGTTTTAAAATCTCTTTTTTTCATATGGCAGCTAAAACATATACAATAGTAGTATAGTACGCCGAGGAACCCTACAGAAAGGCACTTAAATTATCGAGACATTACATGTTGTGTACCGGAACTTAACGCCGCGCCAGAACTTAACTAACACAACATTATACTTTAATTGAGGCTTGTCATGGCGCATGGGCACAAGCATGTGACTATAAATCGAGTGGGTCGATCTCCACTCGAAAAAAATTAAATTTGAATATTTTCAAATTAAATATTTAACATTTTCGTTTGTTCACTCCAGCAAAGAGGCAAAGCGCGACGTTGAGTTCCACCGAGTTATATATATTATTTCAGAAGAGTAAATTACTAACACAATCATCAAATTCACTTAGTTTACATTATACGTAATAACAATAATTAGTTAATTAGTTTCGAATATATCAAATAACCTAAAAGTAAATTGAAATCTAAACATTTATAGTTTATATATAAAGGCACGCTCTCTTAATGTACCTGCTTGTACAATTGTACACACACAGGGGCTCGTGTGCAAATACGCCATACGTATTCCAAATAAATGTGTAAGATGTTTCCAAGAATAATGAAAATAAACGTTATTCAGTGTGATAGAGGGATTTCTGTTACATCCTGTAGCATTACATCTATATTAGGCACGTTATAAATGAATCCATCGGTGTCAATAAGATTTCTTATAAAAAATGATGACAAAGTTATTTATCTATGGTGAAAAAGTTATTTACTTTAGTTTTTTGTAGAGGTTTTTCTTTATGAGATCTTGGGTAAAGTAAGCCTTTTAATAAATTAGTTAACGTTGAAATATTTGGGGTCATACAATGAATTATAAATAGGTATTCGTATCGATGACAATTATTTGTCCCTTTTTTTAGCGATTTGGATACTGAAAGTATAAAAATTATTGAAAGTTAGAAATTTATATTGTACCTTTGTATGAACAGTAGCCTAGTTTAGTTGTTTGAGAACTGTCAAGGGCACCATAAAAACGACAGCTTCGATCCCTCTAGACGAAATGAACTATTAATTATTTCTATTTCTTCTCTTAGAAAGTACTGTATTTTTTAAGGATCTTATAAAACCTAGTATTAAGACACTCCGTTTCCTCTATTATCTAAATGTCTCAAACATTCCTTGTTCATTTGCGGAACTCCACGCCGCGCTTTGACTTATTACGAGTAATAAATATTATTCATTTTTCCGAGTGAGAATCGAACTAACTAATGTCGCATTTACGGTAAGACAACTTCAAAAGACATAAAATATAAGATAAGTAAGCTTTTGCTATATTTTAAACACCTTTATTTAAGTATAGTTTAAACTCATTGACGAGTAAATTTATCCAACAACAATGTATCGATATTGCAAATTGAGCTTTCACACTCAATAAATATGTTTAAAGAAGCTTTCTTGTTACTTTATTATTAATAGGTGCTCATCGCCCCGAGGCGCCGAATCTGTTAGTGAATTGAATGGATTGAATCACGGCCAAAGGTAAATAAATATGTATGTTATTTCAGACTTTGTGATTTTCAAAATACGAGTAAACGCTGACAAATAAGTGAAATCACTATTGATTTTAAATTTGATTATTCGTATTTGTATTAATATTAAAAGTTAAAAATTTTGATTGTAACATACTGTAACCAAGCCTATTAGTTTTTAGGCCTGCCGTGGTGCACAATCGTGGGGTATACTCTCTGGGGGTAACAAGACGAAACGCGGCGTTGAGTTCCGCTACCTCAGTACTCAATGCCTGTGTGTGTGCCTTTACACTAGGTTCCCAAGTTCCCTCTGACATGTGCGGAAAGCTTGCTGAAACCTACAAATTCATATATTTTTCGTAAAACACGAAAATTTGAAATAATTAAGAAAATAAATTTACTTGCTTTTTTATATAAATTTAGGAAAAGAAGTGGCTATCATTGTAAACGCATCGATTGTTGTTTTAATTCCTACTCAACGGAGGAATTGTATTCTTATCTACGCCCTAATAAATTACAAAGAGCGGCGTTGAGTTGCGCTACCAGCAATATTATTTATTTTGTTGAAGAAACTTATTTTAACATATAATTTGCAAAATTTCAAGAATACAATAAAAAACATATACAAATTTAATATGAAAATTGATAGAAAATTTGACCGTAGCACGATTTAAACACCGCTACTTTCAAATTTTATAAGTTTTCCAAATAAACATTTTTCTCTCCTCAGTGTGGAGTACCACTTTGAAAATAGTAAAAACGTACGTTGCAAATCTGAAAAAAATATATTATAAGTATTCATTAAATATAAACAAAGTAATTACATACAAAAGAAAATAGAAACAAACAAAACAAAGAACAATTCAGTGTTCTCACAACAGAATAATTAGTGTATTTTAAATGAATTTTTCTTTGGATACAGAAGAAATTGCAATGTACCGCCACATCACGTCACACTAAGCAAAGCGTGTTAATCCTTGAAGTTATTTATAACCAGACGTCGCGAAAACGGTAACACACTGTAAAATATATGAAAACGGCCAAAAAAAGACAGACGGACGGGCAGACAGCTTATTTTTACTCATTCTAGACAGCTATTGATATATTAATGTTACATTGACACTGAGATTTTCAAATTTTCGCCTTTGTTAATGGAGTGACGCTATCGTGGGGTTTTGAAGCTAGTATGCGATGGTAGCGAGTTTAGTCCATTATATGTAAGGTTAATATTGAAGTTTTTCCAATTAAGAATTAAACGCGGCGTTAGACTCCGCCACCTATTACTCTATTCTCTTGAAGCGAGGCTTGTCATGGCAGAGGAAGTCATTATGCATCTGTAAACGCGACAGATTGTTAGTTCGAATCCGATTCGTGGAAATCAAATATTTAATATTTTCGTTTCTTTGCTCTAGAGGTAAAGTGCGGCGTTGAATTCCGCACTGAACACGTACTGCCTCAAATTTCACGTAAAGGTGAGAATGGAAGTGTCATATCACTGTTATGAGCGGGATACAGAATAAAGCTTAAATAAATGTGAAGAACCACAACCACACTTTCCCAGTCTGAAAAACAAAGCATTGCGTTGAATTCTATCAATTAACTTACAATTTCTTGAGAATCTATCTGAAAAAGGTTAACGGAGTGTTAAATACTATGCTATTTTTTCACTAAATGCGAGAGATGGGGGTGTAAAAAAAGAGCTAATGTTAATATACGATGCTATGTATGTCGAATAAAACATCCACTTTGTGATTAACGTTTCGGTGTCCAATATAAATCAAGTGTTTTACGTGTTCCACGTAAGTCACGTTATAATATAAAAAAAATACGTTTTAAATCTTTCGACGGACACGTTGATGCTGTTTTAAAATTTATTTTCTTTTTCATTTTTGATTTATTTCTTGTATGCGTCCATTTAACGTCTGCAGAATTTTATTAATATGTACAATTCGTATACTATTTTATACTAGGACTAAGACATATATATCTCTTTTTAATCTTATGCTTTATGCCGCGCTTAGTAGAGTAGATACAGGGAAATTATGAACCTTTAAACATTCCGTTTTCCATTAATACTCCAGGTCTTGAAGTTTCGAGGCATTGCGTGTTGAGTTGTGGGACTCAAAGCTGCACTGTATCTTGTTGTTAACATAGCGTAAAAATAATATATGAAATATTTCAAATACTAATTTAAAAAATCTATACAAAATTGAACGAAGCGGGTGAAAAATTTTATACGTTTTCTTAACAAGTATTTTTCTTTCCTAAGTGTGAATTAACACTAATTAAATTAGTATTTAAATATGTAATACTAGCGGGTAGGTATCGGACCGAAGTCGAACGAATTCTAACTTTAAAAGGGATGTTATAAGATTGAGCTCTCTGTCTTTATGTCTGTATATAGCATCGTTACTCCTGAATGAATTAGCTGATTTGAGTGTTCATTTTTAAATCAAGAGCCTCGTTTATCACGCTTGTACTTACTTTGTTTTATGAAAATTGTATTGGCAATTTTCCTTTCATGGTGTAGTAAATTTTTGAAAAAAAAATATAATTCTGACCGTCTCTCAAAATTTTACATAAGTACATAAAAAAGAGGCCTAGAGGCTTGCCGTGACACAGCGGCACAAGCATGTGACTAAACATCAGGTTGTAAATTCGAGAAAATAAAATATTTACTATTTTTTAAATTTAATATTTAATTTTATCGCTGGTAGCAAGGCAAAGCGCGGAGTTGAGTTGACCTCCACTCAACATACAATGCCTCAAATTCGGTGAAAAGTTGGGAACGGAAGTGGATCGAAGTATCTTAACACTAGGTTTCCAAGTTCCCTCTGCCTAGCCTGCCATGCGCGGTATATATCGTGAAGCTGAGTATATAAAAACAATCTCCAAGTAATATTTTTTCCAAATATAAAAATATTTTCAACAGTTATTTGAAAACATATGCAAATCTTTACAAGAGAAAAGAAAACAATATTTCTTATTGTAACAAATACAAGCGTTTGTGAATGACAGCTCATTTAGGTTGTTTTTCTTTCGGAGCGACCTTTACCACTCCATCCGTTAAGAATAACACGCAGCTTTGTTTATTTTATGAGCGTTTTTAAGGTTTTTCCGGGGCTAATTGGCAACGAGCTCATTATTGTCAATATTAAGTGCTACATTTATTTATGATAAGAAAGAAATATATTTTTTTTCACGTATACTTCAATTGTGGAAGCCATCGTCTCGCAGTGGACCTGTGGCTTCTGTGAACGCGGTGGTTGTTTGCGATTTAAGTAATTTTTATTTCATTGCCCTAACAAAGACAACCGGGAGAGAAGTGAACAGAGACACTAACACTAGATTCTGTCCACATGCCACTACAAAAATTCTACTAAAAATATCTTTTAAAAATAAAGCCACACACTTCATTATTCAACAGGTGGTATTTATTCGTTTAATAAAAATTTTAGGAATTGATTTTACCAAATAAGGTTAAACCATAATTGATAATGTTTCAAATTATAATTAATTACTTAATAATGATTGGTTTTACTCAAAATTAAGATACAAAAAAAAACATAAATTCTTTCAATTGACATACTTTTAGTATCCTTAAAGCGTTGACTAGTTCCGTTGCATCATGCTTCTACTTGGTTATGTTATATGTCACTAATATATGAACATTTCTACTTTCAGCTTACAACAAACGATTAAGTATTAGATGTATTGATATTTTGATTTTTGAGGCCGTTGCCGTAACGCAAATGCAGACGAGTGCGATCGTGATGGTGATATATTGTGGGTTCGATCCCCATTTGAAGAAATGTAGGAGGTAATATGGCAAAAAAATGCCTTAAATACCAGTAGAATGTGGTAAACGGAATGGATATTTTAACACTAAGATTTCTAGCTCCATCACTCTACCAGCTCTTACCAAGTATGGAAAGAATCCATAGCCATAATCTGTTCACTTAATCTTATTGAGCTCATGTTACTGACTATCTGACAGACAACGCACAGCCTAAATACTATACGGCGTTCAACGCTGAATTTAATATATAATGGCTTTTAGGAGTGTAGAAAATTATCATACCTGGTAAGAAAATAGAAAATTTCCTGCAGAAATTGAAAAAATATGACATTTTATAATACGCAAGTAAAATATCGAACGGTGGTTAGTTTCATACATGAAATGATTCTTACATACTCGTGTTCTACATACATATGTAACAAACAATAATCACATACTTTATTACACCATACATATGTATGTACATACAAACATACACACATTTAACTAATAGTCGTTTCAATGCATATTAACCTAATCTGGTACTTGTAAGTGGGAGTTGAGTTACTGCCAGAACATAACTCGCTCGAACGCGGACCATTCGTCATATTATTCTCGTATCACACCATTTAGTGCTTTATCATGATCAATGTTCTACATAAGGTTATAAAAAGCATTAATAATTCAATAGATTTGAAGGAACTTTTAAGTTCTTTTTTTTGTGGAAATACATGTTTGGTGAGAACAGTCGTGGCGCAGGGGTAAAGCGGGCGACTGTACACTCGACAACTTGCGGGTTCAATTCCTACTTCAAGAAATGGAATATTTTTCGCATATATACTTTCATTTATTCGCCCATAACAAGACTAAGCGCGATGATGTCCCAAATCTGGCGGAAAATGGCGATCAGAACGGATGTTCTTAATACTAGGAAAAGTTTGGTTTTTTTAATGTAGTTTTCAATATATATGCGTTACTTTAGAAGCTTACTCTACTAAATAAGCTCACTCACTCACTCACTCAGCTTCACGCTGTATCCCACCCATGGCTGGGTAGACAGAGGGCACTTGGGAATCTAGTGTTATGACAATCAGTTCCACAAAATAAGCTCCTTCTTCTTTATTAATTAATTTTATGGTTTTTCTACTAAAATGAATTGAAAAGATAGAAAAAATATCTATTGTACCGTAGATACAGGCAAATACATAGATAGACTAAATTTGTTCAAGCAAACAAAATGAATAAACATATCCAAAAAAAAAGTAGATAAAAATTAAAAGAAATTAATAAAGAAATTAACTGCCAATTTTACTATATTCATTTTATACAAAAAAAAAACTGCTACAACTAATCTTATGTTTACATATTACTTTTTAATAATTCAATAGACCATTAAGGACTTCTGCGTTCAGCTGTCGTGATATAATTTACGTTTATGTCTTAAATAACGTGGCAATGTATTATGCATTTTTAGACAACCCTATTAATAAAATTAAATAAAGACTAAATTTCAATTTGTTTAACCTATTTGTTGATCAATTGATTGTATTAAAGGGCTTTGTTTGTATGAATTATTTATTTTAGTATCACGCTGTATCCCGCACATTGCAAAGTATTGAAAGAGAACTTGGGAACTCAATGTTGTGACACTCTATTCTATTCACCACCTTCCACCAAATTTATGCCAGCTTTGCCTTGTTACCTGAACAAAGAAATAAAAATATAAAATATCTCATTTTCTCGAATTAAGTATATTGAGAAACAAAATATTAGCACAAGATAGTAGGTGTGGAGTAATGACAGCATCTGGTTGTAAATAATATAAATAATATAAAAAAATTAAACCTTTTAGATAGTACTTATATTTTTTTTATATATTCCCACTGCGTGGACTACTCTTTGGTGCATATTTAGCTATATTTCGCCTGTAGGTTCGACTTCCACTGGGGAAAATACTTTCCATTTAATCATTCTGGTTATAAACGAAATACGGCATTGAGTTCTGCCACTTAACACGCAATGTGTTAAAAAGTGGACAGAATTTGAGAAAAGACTGTCTTAACACTAGGTTCCCTCAGCACGCTTGTAATATGCAGGATACAGCGTGAAGCTTGATAGAAAAATAAAAGTTGGTAAAAGAAACAATTTATAACATTCGTAGTTTAATATCAACGCTGATATCCCAATAAAAATATTATCTAAAACATTTCTTAGTCATGATGACCTGCGAAAACCGTTTACAAATGTTCCTATACTTTTTTATGCCGCCATGACCCGTTTTCAAAACATGATTCTTACAATAGACCCGTACTAAGTGGGAACCTGTTGGATACAAAATATTGTTTATAGAACAACATTGAAATACGCTGTGTCATAGATTTAGGCTTTCTTTGTGACTCAGCAGAAAGCTCAGTAGCTTAAAATTTAGAGGATAGTCAGTTTGATATATATTTAATATAATTTTGATTTAACTCAGCCCCACGCAGTATCCCCATGGCATGCACATGACAGAGTAGGCTAGTGGTAAGAAATTCAGTTCCAATAAGCATTTCCCGCCGAAATGAAAGCAGAAATGCAGACATTAAAATCTTTATTTGAAAATTCCCATCAAATTTATCTTGTAATGTATTAAATATTTTCTATAAAAATTATCTTGCAAGGACATAGAAAATCCAGTGGCAAATCATTCAGTCTTTCACTCTCCTAATCAAGACGTCACCTGTAGTAGCGGAGTTCTACCACTGATAAGACAGGTCTGCCTTTAAACATAAGGAAAATTATGTTATTTTTATGTTGATATATTTTTCATATTTAAATATTAAATGTTATATGCCCTGGGATATAAACCATTTCCATGTTCTCGCTCTGGTAACAAGACAAATAGCGGCGTTGAGTTACGCAATACATCGAAAAAAATCCTAAAAAATGGGCGAAAAGTGAGAAATATAGTGTCTTAAGGGCATGTACATGAAAATAAAAAAAAATGTAAATTAACAAATTGCAATGGCTATAAGCCTGTGAGTATCATATGTTTTCATTTTAAATTCTTGGAATGTAACACTCGAGCTTAATAAGCTCATACGGCAAAATATCCATAAATTCCGTACTCAAACTACAAAACGTCATTGTTTCGCGCAACGCAAAAGAAATATTCAACAATACATCAAAAGACAGCACGCAAAAAAGCTTTTAAGCTATATATGAATAAATATCATTATTGCTTAATTTTTTTCGCGCGTACTACATAGGTTATAGGTAGGTATTAGTAGACTGTTCACCGTCATAATCTATAAATCTCAGCGTAGTTGTGAGTAGTAAATTTTACAATGATTTACAGTTTACATTACTTGTTACATTACTTTTTTTTGTGAGCGGTACATGCGCCGGCGCACTCGCAAAAGATAGTTTTGACGCAAAAAGAATAATTTTGTGCTGGTATCTCGGAAAGCTATAAATGTTTTGAATCATATTTCGTTGGGATTTGCCAGTGTAAATTACTTTTTTTCATTATATGTACGTATGTGTAAATGTTCCATTTATTTTTTTTATTTTAAATTTAATCATTAGTGATTATTATATAAAGGTATGTATGAATTAATATTTATATAGAAGAAATTACTTTAATAAAACATTAAATTAATATCCATATTTAGTAGAAAAATATTTAGATGAAATTATTGATTTATTAAAAACTATGATAAGATGTTTTAAATGATTGTCTGTCTGTTAGTATGTTTGTACGCGCATATCCTATAAATTATTTGACGGATTTGCCACATATGTCCCATTGTCATTTAAAATATCTTGTTGTTTGTTTTTCTAAATGATAAAATTTACTATCTCACAATTGCAAATTTCAATTTTTTTAAAGTACATACTCTAGAAAAAATACTATAGAAAGCTTTTGAGGCCTGTCGTGCGAAGCGTGTGACTATAAACGACAAATTTTGGGTTTGATCCTCACTCGAAGAAATGGAATATTTAATATTTTCCAATTAAATATTTAATGTTTTCCTTTCTTCGCTCTGGTGACAAGTGTAGTAACTCTCAATACGCAATGCCTCATATTTCTGCGGAAAGTGGGGAACGGAAGTGAAATGAAGTGTCTTAACACGGAGTATCTTAACACTAATTCCCAAGTTCCCTCTGTCTACCCTGACGTATGCGAAAAACAGCATGAAGCTGAAAGAAAATAAAAGAAAGAAAACTTTTTGACCAAATAATATGCTGTATTCTACATTATACCGTTTTAAATAAAATTATATTATTACATTATCCGATTTTCTTTACAGAAACTTACACATCTTTACCACAAGGCTGGCCGTGGTGATAATTTTAAACGCAGCCGGCGCTGGTTTCGCGGCTCCTAGCGTTCTAGTCACTAGGCCGGTGTCACGAGTCTCTGTGGAATGGCTGCCGATGGATAACCAAACTTTGTATAGACTGGAGGAAGGAGAGAGTAGAAAGTAAGAGTTTTATTTAAGGTAGCTTAGTCCATGGTGGTTCAGTGGGATAGTGACTGACTCTAAGCGTTCTGGGTTCAATTCTCAATTATAATATTAAAATTATTTTAATTTCTATAGTGGACAAAAAGCAGCTTTGAGCTTCGCCTCTCAACAATACACAAAAAAGAGCGGAACGCGTTGTTTTTAAACTGATGCCGGTAGGCATAGGTTATTTGTACGACACAGCATGATTGATTTTTTTTACTTAATGTTTTGCAGGATGAATATATAGCCAAGGACAGTGACATGTCATGATTTTTTTTTCCATTTTTCGTTCCAACTTGAGATATTGCATAGAAAATGATATATTATATTTCTAATATCAACGCCGCGTTTAATCTTTCAAGAGCAGAATTCACAACAACTTTACTATATTACTCAGCTTCACGCTGTATCCCGCACGAGGCAGGGTAGGCAGAGGGAACCCGGGAACCTAGTGTAAAGACAGTCTACTATATTACTATATTATACAATTGGAAAAGTGAAAATAAAAGAATTCTATATTTAATCGGTAATTAAAATAATACTATAGAAAATCAGTCTTTGAAGATTCAGACGATTGCTTTGCAAATGGTTTTAATGCCTTGAGATACAGATAACTGTGACTGCAGCAAAGTGGAACGATCTGTCTTTACGCCTAAGGGAAATATAAATACTATCTCGTTAAGGATTTTAGTCTCTTTGAAACACAATTTTGGCCAAGATAATGGACGTCTAAAAGAATAAAACTTACTTTTTTAAGAATTAGTGAAAATAAAACAAGTACTTACAATTTAAATGGGGTCTATATTGGTTTTAAATGAAATGAGATAATATTGGCGATAAGCGACATCATCTTTTAACCAGAAAACCATTTTCTGGTTAAAATATGATGTCGCTTGATAAGTGACGTTATATTTTGGCAAGAAAATAATAAATTTTAAATATTTTCAACGATTTCCAAAATATTGATTTACTTGATGGTTTAATAATATCATCATTATAGGCCGCGTCTGATTGTAAACACTGGCGGTTTTTTCAATTCTTAACCGGTAGAACGAATCAATTTCTGTTTCTTCACTTTGGTAAAAGATAAGGTGTAGCGTTAAGCTCCGCCACCCAGATCGCAATATCTCAAAAATTGCTTACAAAGTATCTTAACATTAACTAACTAACTTTCTGTCTACCATTTAAGAATTGTCCGAAATTTAATATTTAGCATATGTGATATTAAACTTTCCACGGTCTTTCAAGTCTTACGGAAGAAAAGATAGAAGAATGCTATTTTCTATTAAATATAACTCTTAGAGGAGTCAAATTCTGATCCGATTTTAATGTACTTTGTACTTTATATTATAAAGCTGATAATCTAAGTAACTATTGGTTGAATAAAAAATAATATTATGTCTAGACAGTCCATGTATCGAAGCTATAAAACTAATTTACATAGTTCACAAATTTCTATCCCTGTTTTTTTATCAATCTATCGATAATCAAGTATTATTACTACGTATAATCTAACAGAAGTAATAAGCTATATAATATTTATATTAATCTATAGTAAAATTAAACTAACCTACTTAAGCAAATAGGCCAGTCCATATTTCAACATTCGTTCAATAACAAACATGACTCAAAACAAATTAGCAGTTGACAAATCTACAGTTACTTTGGATATCATCCAACGACATTAATGTGAATTCATTGATATCTAAGCAGATTTTCGAAAGATTAATTAATTTAGGATGAATATAATTTATCTTTCTATTAAATATGATATTGCGTTAGTGTTTTGCTCAGTTTTACCCTTTTTCTCAGTAGTTGATTCTTTTCTATGTCTTGTAATGTCCATCCGAAATTTAGATCTATAGATCATGCGCTTGCGCATGAGGCTTGATGTTCACGCCGGGCATAGCTTACCAGAGCGACGATTGAATTTTTTTTATATATCTCACACCTTGGTGGACCCCGAACCTTATACGACGGCCTTAATGTTAGCCTTTAAGTGGCGTAGATTGTTAAAATGAAATATATATTTCAAAATTAAATATTTCTTTTAAACTGTTTCTTTCTCTATTTATACTTTAAGTTAATATCTAGTTTTATTATACAATATATAGAAAGTGGGGAACAGAAATGGAACGGAGTGTCTTAACACTAGGTTCCCAAGTTCCCTCTGCCTACCCTGCTATGTGCGGGATACAGCGTGAAGCTGAGTTATACAATATGTTATATTAACGAAATAAGGATATAATTTGTACTATTCTATTTTAGCTTGGAATTGAATACAACGCTAATATCACAATCAGTGGTGTACATCACAGTGAGTCCGTGTTCTAGACATTTACACTGGGCGATCTATCGAGGAGTGGCAGGGAGCAGTGATAGTAAGTAGATGCCAATTTATATAGAATTTAATTAACTATTCTACTATAGTCTGGTTTTACATGCGACGAGAGTAGGCTAGATCCCAGTGTGGTCGTCGAATTTCATTTATCGAGCTATATAACATCACGTTAATCGATTTAATACAAGTTCTAGTCAGAAATATTCATGCATTTATTTAGTTTTTCCCATTGAAAAAGTGGGTGAAGCCGGTGTAAAAACATAGTGTATAATAGAATTCACCAAATATTCAACGTCGCGCTTTCTTAAGAGCCTGGAAACGAAATAAATTAATTTATTACCTTAAATGGGAATCAAACCATTGTGTTTTTAGTCAAATGTCAGTCAGTCAGATCCTTCATATATGACTAAGCTTCAAATTGCCCATCTCAAATGCACAATTGTTAAGTACATTTGATAATAAGGCTCTCTGGAGTATAATCTAAGTGTTAAATTTACTTGCGTTGGATTAACAAAAATAAAGCTAAGGATATATTTTATTAAAGTTATAATAAAAGGACGAAAAAGCTTAATTACTTGTTAAGACTTTGTTCTTGTTCAATTTATTCAGCCTTAAATTGGTTATTAAATTATTGTGAATATACATTAATACATAATGTATTAAATTATATTAAATTCGGCGGAAAGTAGGAAACGGAAGTGGAACGGAGTGTCTTAAAACTAGGTTCCTATGTTCCCTCTGCATACTCTGCCCTGTGCGGGATACAGCGTAAAGCTGAGAGTAATATGTATATTGTACAATATATACATGACATTAAGCAATCTATAGATTGTTAATATGATGTAACAAAGAGTAGAAAAAACATGAAATGCGCTTTAATAAGCCTGATATGAAATAGTTTATATCACTTTTAATAATTTCAAGAGTTTCTGGTAGCAAAAAGTAATGCTTCAGCTTCACACTGTATCCATCACGTGGCAGGGTAGGCAGAGGGAACTTGGGAACCTAGTGGTAAGACACTCCTTTCCACTTCCTTTCCCCATTTTCCGCTGAATTTGAAACGTTGCGTGTTGAGTGGCGGAATTCAACGGCAATGCTTTAAGTAATGCTATATTTAAAAAATAATATCTACTATTTCATATATAAAATATTTATAACTTTGTTTCAATTACGATCATGATTATTTTTATGTTTGCAGCACAACTTCAATTGGTCCAAGAACACGGAGGCGGAGAAATGCATACTATTACATTTCTAATATCCAAACAAGATAGATATCTGTTACAGGTAATTTTGTTTTTTAATTCTTTTTGGATATTTAATAATTGTACAAAGATAATGGCAGTTATATTTATAAAGATACTTTAATTTTATATAAGTAAGTTATCTACCTACATATATGTCGGATAGCTTGTCAAGTTCACGCTGTATCACACACATGGCAGAGAAGGCAGAGGAAATTTTGAAACGTAGAGTTGAGATATCGCGTTCCGATTAATACACTTGTACTTCCCCTTTTAAATCGAATTTGGGGCATTGTGTGTTACTTACGGGGCTTCCATTGAAAATTACTTAAAGAAATATTGAATTCTACTTTTTAATATTTATTATACTGCGGTGACAGAAATGAATAATGTTGGAAAATTAAAATCATTAAATAACTAACCCAACTTTAACAGTTAAACTAAGAGATAGAAAATAAATATATTATTTTTATAAGTTCTAACTATATTCATTTACTCTCACACTTAAATTTTTGTTAAAAAAATTAGAATTTCAATAGAGATAAATAAAAAAACTAACATTATTTTTTTAGTGTTTTTAATTTATTGTGTACCTATGTGTTATTTTATTGATTTAAGAGCAATAAAATATCTCAACAATATATCAATTATATTGTAATGAAACCAAATTAAGTTTAGTAGTTTATTTTGATAGGTACTATCAACTTTTTAAATAAAATATTTTTCAGCTGTCGTCATCGAAAGGCGGTGCGGCAGCTATAAGCGTGCGCGGAGAGGCCACCCGTCCCACACGTATGCGTTTGCGGGTTAGATCTAAGAAACGGTTAACTGCGAATTGGGACCCTAGGTTTGTATATTTTTACCTTTATTAATATAGCCAGTGAGAACAAATTACCATTTCCTAATATTATGGATACCGTATTTTTATGATATTGCCTCTTGAGAGTGTTTTATAAGATGTCCACTCTCTCGCCTCTTGAGATTGGTTCTAATGGGGAGGGACCGGGGAGCCATTTCATTAAAACACAATGAGGTGAGTGATGAATCACTCACTTAACTAATAGTTCAATTTTTTTTTCTCACTCAGTCTCGTGGCATGGGCACCATTTGAATACGTTCTTCTTTACTTTCACTATCATATGGTCGGTAGTTCATGCCATTTTATGTATCCCGTATATCCTACAAAAATATCACAAGCAGGGTTCATATTTCTTGCATATACTTTAATTTTTAGTTATAATATGAGTTCTGTTATAGCACAGCGGCACAAGTGTGTGACTGTAAAAGACAAGTTGTGGATTCGATCTCCACTCGAGGAAACGAAATATTTTTTATTTTCAAATTAAATATTTAATATTTTCTTTAAATATTGAATTTGAAATATTGCTCTGGTAACACGTAATGCCTTAAATTGGACTGAAAGTGGGGAACAGAAATAGAACGGAGTGTCTTAACGCTAGGAACTTCCCTCTGGCTACCCTGCCAAGTGCAGGATAAAGCGAGAAGCTGAAAAAAAAAAGTAAAACGGTATATAAGTGAAGCGAATTCCATTTATAAATATGAAATTTACACATCCGCAATAACGTTAACGGTAAAAATTCTAATATAAAAACCAAGCATGTTGTATATAGCTCCGTTATCGATAACTCTCCCATGCCATAAATCCGCACTGTCCGTTCGTTCGTCACAAGAACAAGTATTGATTAATTTATGATACACCATATTTGGATGATACGATATACTCCTTAGGTTTGCCTATAGTGGTACAGGCCTTTTGTAATACTAACCATCGGTCAAAGTTGTACAGTTAATCGTTTAGCTTTTGCTTGTGAAAGTTGAGTCAAAAACGGTATGTTTTAATAGAGGGATTTACTTATATTTAAGTGGGATTTTTGTTTCATGTATTGTTTTTTCTAAAAATACTTTCTAGAGGACAGTATCAAGGCACGTTGCGGCGTTGAGTTTCGCTACAACACGCACATGTTGAGGCATTGCATTTAGTGATTAGTAGGGAACGGAACACTTCCAGTCTGAACATTAGGTTTTCCAGTTTCTCTCTGCCTACCATGCAATGTGCGGGATACGACATTAAGCTAAAAAAAAAATTAAATTAAGCTTAGCTGTCGTGGCACAACAATAAAACGTGCAGCTATAAACGCGACTATTCTAAATTCGAGTCCCACTCGGCGGAATTTTAAATATTTAACAATTTAATTTTATCGCTCTGGCATTTAGGCAAAGGCGTGGCGTTGAGTTTCGCTACTTAACAAGCTATATCTCAAGAGTTCAGAAAGTTAGGCACGTTAGGTGTGTTTCAATGACAACTGAGTGTTTTAACACTGGGTTCACAGATTCGCTCCGCCTCCTACTATATGCGGTACACAAAAATATATATAAAAAAGGAAATAAATATAACCAAACTTAAACTTTTACATATAATTATTTATTTTTTTACTAATAATTAATTTTAATTTTAAATTATTTATATGGCTATTTTCCCCATTCTCCCGTACGATCTATGTACACACAGTCACATACTGTCTTATTACGCTTAGATGTATATTTTTTTTAGTTTTACACTATATCTGTGTTTAGCCATGTGCGGGATATTACTAGGGCACTGGGGACCTAATTTTAAGATACTGCGTTCAATTCTCCATTTTCGCCGAATTTGATGTATTGCGTGTGTGTGTGCGGATGGAGTAGCGGACCTCAGCTCCACGGTTGTATATTTTTAGTTTTACACTATAGTAATAAACTAGTAACTAATAAATTAGTAAAAAACTAAAAATAATTAATATTTAATTTCTTCGAGTGGGGATGAAACCCACAACTTGCTTTCACAGTCGCACGCTTGTGCCCCTGCGCCGCGACATTCCTCAATATAAAATTACTATACTTGATAATCATATCATAACTACATAGAGTATAAATCTTGATAATTTTACTTCTTTCCTTTTTAAATGATCAACATTCCAATGTTTATTACACATTTCTTTTATAACATGGTATCATTTTTTTGTGTTTAAAAAGAATCTCTAGCAACTAAGTAGGGAGCACAGAACATTGAAACTGTTTTAATTGTATACGATTACGTACCAATACTGCCTCCGCATCTACATTCCTTGTTATACTGATATTTGTGAGAAATGGCTGAAACTTATATATTTAATTAAATAAATTTATATAAAAAATCTCTATTTTTTTTTTTTGATTCAGTGCTTCAAAAAGAAAACGGAACCACTTTATTGTCTGTCTGTCCCTCCGTTACTCTTAATATATTATGATTTTATTATGATACAGTGTTTTATTATGAATAAAGCACTGGACAATAATTCTCATTGATACTTAAAAATTAAAAAAAAACGATTTTTAAAAGTTTAAAATTTAGTTAGTTTAAAGTTATATTTAAAAGACTATACATAACAAGCTAAGGAGACGAAAAATAAAAGAACAAAAACACACGAAACTCTTATCTTTTTATAGCAAAATAATAAACTTATTAATGTTACCAGCAATAACCACTAGGTATTATCCACATTATGATGTTAATTTAAAAGCTAGACCGCCTACCTTTACAATTAGTTCTGGAAAAGACTGAATTAGACTCAAATCTCAAATCAAGGGTTCCGTATCAAATTAATGTTTTTAGGTGAAAGACAAGGACAATTTGCAAAAGTTGTAAACTTAGCTTTTTGCGCTTGTAAATAAAGATTTTATATTAAACATTTTTTTTTAATAAATATACAGTATATACCTATGAATTACCAATATTCGGGTTTCATTTTGAAGTTAATTGTATTTTGCCGCTTCTTCTTCAACTTTTGCACAAAATACGGCTAAAACAAAACATAAACGCTCGCATCTCTATTTCTTTCTATGTTCTAAGTTACTGTAAACCTATTTATATTTGATATTTTGAGCTTGTTACAATATTGTTTGGTATTATATTGTTATTGATTATGAAAAAATCATTAAGATAATAGTTGGCTAAATTATTCCAACTTTTTTTCGTTTTACTTCAAAGAAAAAACCAACTAGATAAATTCTCGGTACGTAACCCTAAAAACATCAAACTAACATAAGTTAGGTGCTAAAGATAATTAAACAAGTAAAATTCTACATCTTGTATTTTAAATTGCCAATATAAAGCGTATCTACTATTTTTACTTTCAGCGCTACTGGGATAGAACTTGCTAAATAGAAATAAACACACCAAGGGCAAGCTTGATTCCTTCAACTTTTTTTTATTTTAAATACATTTTATAGGAAAATCAGCCTTAAATCCTACAGAATAATGTAAAGATTGTATTGCAATGAATTTACATTGTAATGTATGGTTAAATTTTACGAGATTTATATGTATTAAATTTGAATTACCTTCTAATAAATTAGTTAATGACACTTGTTTATTATGAATAAATATAAATTTGTGTTTCATACAACTGTAACTACTGTTGCTTGTAGGTCATTTTGGCGACTTAATCGTAAATCATATATAATGCTTTCCTTTCTTTATGGTCTAATAGTATCATAATATTGGTCTTTATGGTAAAGCGATTGATTTAATATATGTATTATCTGTATTCAAGCTGTATAAGGTAATTGCGGGTTCTGATCCTGGGCGTAGTAAATATTTATGTCATACTCGTATACGGGTTTACCTTGTCTTGTTATAATATAAATATACAAATTATTCTTAAAGAAGTCGTTGAGTCGTTGAGCCAGTCATGGTGCAGAGGCAAAAGCGTGCGACTGTCAAGTAGTGCGTTCCATTCCCACTTGATAAAATGTAATATTTAATATTTTAATATTTGAGGCCTGTCGTAGCGCAGCAGAACAAACGTGTAACCGACAGGTTCTAGGTTCGATCCCCAGTCGAGGAAATGAAATATTTAATATTTTCAATTTAAATATTTAATGTTTCAAGTCTTCGCTCTGGTAATAAGGCAAAGCGCGGTGTTGAGTTCCGCCCCTCAACACGCTATGCCTCAAATTCGGCGGAAAGTGGGCAACAGAAGTGGAACGGAGTGTCTTAACACTAGATTTCCGGGTTGCCTCTGCCTACCCTGCCTCGTGCGGGATACAGTGTGAAGCTTCATTTTTACCGCCTCGGTACCAAGTTGACTTCCGCCACCCAACAAACAATGCCTCTATTCGGAGGACAGGGGCATGGAAGCTACTTACTTAATCACCGACTTAACACTAGTTTTTCAGGTTTCCTTTGCCGATCTTGGCTATCAGGGTTCCCAGCGCTTCCCCCATTCCCCATATATGGGAATACGTAAAGCTAAAAAAATAATCAAATCATAATCACCATATTTCCATCAAATCATAATAATTATATAACTAGTTATAAAAACTATTAAATGAACATTCGACCATTCGTGCAGAATCTCTTTTTTGCTGACTGCACTTATTATATCAATAGTAGAACGTATTGATTAATTTAATAGCGGCTTCTTAATTATTGTTTTTTTGTGGGAAACCAATTATTTAGATGCCTCTGTACGGACGTGTGATAAATTTAAATGAGTTCTTCATCACTCAGTACTGTTCGAGATGTGTTATTCAACAAATATTTGCTAATATTTAGTAGTATCGTATTTTCGTCAAACTCATCAAGTATGAGACACACTTACCCACTGAGGAGTTCTTCAGGACTAGATCAACGGGAAGTACAAGTTATAAGTGTTCAGAAAGTTTTTTTTCTGTTATGTAACCATTAATTTATTTATTCGGTTAACTTTATTTATTCGGTTAATTTTATTTATTTATATATTTGTAATTTTACCTTAAATTTGGTAGTCTTAAGATAAATAGTCTTACCAGACGGACAACACGCACACACACACACACAAAAACACACACGCACACACAAACACATACATATGTGTATATCTTTTGAGCTTAAATTAAACCCATTACAGAATTCTTATACATTACTATGGTAGTTTGATCTAAAAATATAAACATAAGCATTATTTCAATAATAAATAAATAAATATATTTATACTGTTATACCTTTTAAAAAATGTGCGGAATAATCCATCATCTTGAATCCAGTTTTTTGTACAGTAGTAAGATTCTATAAATGTAAAAGCGACATTGCCTTTAATGTAATTGAATAGAATTTTTCGAAACTCTTTACTTATATAAAATAAGACATACCGTAATCTAACTATTTGAGTTTTACAATCGTGCAAAAAATATTGAAGTCTTTCTTAATAGCTATATAATTATATTATAAATACCAGGGACCACTTATTTTTTTCTCGTCTTTAATTAAAAACTTCTTTATAGAAAAGCTTAAATAGTTTTACTTTTTTCCTTAAAAGCTTAAATAGTTCTACTTTTTTCCTTACATATAAAACTAAATGTAGATACGCCTGAACTTTAAAATGTTATGTTTAAAATTTTATTTTATACTTAACAAGGAAACATATATATTAAAAAAAATATTGAAAAAATGAGAGGAATTAGTATTAGTAACTGCGCTTCTTGGAAATCGACCAAGAGCTCTCACCACTAAGCCATAAGTTCGAAAGCATTGGACAAATGCACTTAATTTAAACTCTATATTTCTAACCTACTTCTAATCGACGAAGAAACATTATAGTACGGGATCCCTGGACTATTTTTACCATTTATTACTAACAAGCTGATTTTTCGTGGGTACCTTCACTTTGACTAGACGCCCAACTTTTTTCCTTACAACAATTTTGGTAAATGGTAGCTAATAGGGGTAGCAGGGATGAAATGTGTTGATTTGATGAATTTCAAAAATTTATTACTAACTGAAACTTTCTTCGTTAATCGTCAAAATAATTATCTAAATAAACCGAGAAAATATTTGTCCTACAAAATTCAAGGTTTTATCAAAGAGTCCTCTCCTCTCCAACATGTATCATGAAAAATAATTACTAACCATCTAATTTTTTTATATTAGTTAGTAAATATTTATGTAATTTAACAGCCACATTGTCCTACAAATATGTTTTTATTTTAAAAATTTCAGCCCAATTGATCCTCAAGCGACTACATACTGTGTAGTCGCCTCCCGCAGGAAGAACTACACATCTTTATGCGCAGCGCAATACGATATCAAAACACGGCGCATTGAAAAGAAGTTCAATTCCTATGAAGATCAATCGAATGAAACCGATAGAACTAAAGACAATGGAACAAGGATTGCGGACGCCAATGAATTGGATAATGATAGTTTTAATATTTATGAAGAAAATTTTAAAAGCGTTTATAGAAGAAAAAAGTTCGGTAATTATAATTTTTTTTATTTTTATTTTTTTTGCTGCATTTTTTTTATTTTATGCTGTATTTTGCAGGCAGGGTAGGCAGAAGAAACTTAGGAATCTAATGTTAAGACAACTCTGTTCTTATAAAGACACTTCTGCTCCCCGCTTTAAACGGTATTGAGCATTGCGTGACGAGTAACAGAACTCAACGCCGCGCTTTGCCTCGTTCCCTGAGCGACGAAATGGGAATATTAAATATTTAATTCTCTCTCGCATTTACAGTTACACGCTTGTGCCCCTGCGGCAAGACCGTCTTTAGGAAATTCATATTTGAATTTTTATTATGATTTTCATATTACGTTCGATTTTCCTTAGTTTTAATAGCATTAAGGTATTTACTCAGATTTACATTCAAAAAGATATATTCTAAAAAAAAATTGAATGAGTGTAAAGCTACCACAGAAGAGCTCAAAAAACAGTTCTCCCGACAAGAAACTCAACAGTTGATTTTTTAAGATAAAAATTTGAATTTAATCAATACTTACTACGGCTGGTTTTTACTTACTTATACTGCATTTTTTTTTTAAATTTTTATATAAGATATAATACGTAATAAAATATTATTTCATTGTAGTTCCATTATGTAAAACAGGACGTAGCACTAAAGTTACGAATGAGGACCCAGTGATTGCGTGCGTTGGGGACAGGACACACCATTTGATTGAAAATTTGGATCCAAGCACGGTTAGTTTTTATTTTTATATAATATTAGACAGAGAACGGAGGAGTTTTTGCACTAGATTCTCTCTGCCTATCCTACTATAGGCGTGATAAAGCATATATTTAATATTTCAATAAGAATAAAGAAAAGTGTTAATAATTTCCCTTACTTCTAGGTACCATATAGCCAAAAATAGAGAATATCTATTAAGATGACATTTCTTTTATAACACTTATATTATAAATGTATATTTTCGTGTTCCAATTGTCGAACCCACTACCATCAATCATACAGATGAATTCACGCTGTATGTCGCATATGGCAAGAAAGACAATGGGAACTTGGGAACCTAGTGTTAAGACTCTTCTTTCCGTTTTCCACTTTTCGCTGACTTTGAGGCACTGTGGAGTGGCGGAACTTAACGCCGCGCTTTACTTTATTAGCAAAAGTAAAAAAAATAAAAAAATATTTCATTTCCTTGACTGAGAATTAAATCCACAACCTGTCGTTATCAGTCATACGTTTCTGCCCCTGTACCACAACAGGCCTAAAAAATATAAATACTGTGTGCCGCCGTGTGATCCCGGCTTAGAATAGGATCACCCTGGTACTGATGGTGTCGTAAGAGGCGACTAAAGTGCGTGTGGTAGAGTCACGTTGCCAGCAATGACAACACGCATGGGCAGACTCGACCGGATCGTTACCACCCCTGGCATTTAATACCGGCGTTAAGTAGTGGCTTCGGTCGCTGCGTTTCGCATTGGGTAATGCCGGGCCCCGGTGCCCACCCCCAACCCCTCCCTAGAATATGAAAGCGGCACTAAAAAAGAAACTACCCCAGGAGGGTACCTGCATCTTAGATGCTGGAGAATCCCTCCCTGAGTCATCAAACTCAGGCCGCCCTTCGAATTCTGGGGAGGGCACAGTTCCGCGCATTTCACAAGGCAAACGAGGCGTACGTTCCACGGCAGCCCCTGATACTCTCAGCATTGACTTTACCAACATCAGGGGCCTACATTCAAATCTGAATGCCGTCCACCACCATCTTGAGACGGCACAGCCGGCCTTGTTATTTCTGATGGAAACCCAGATTGCCCGACCGAGCGACACTGCCTACCTTCAATACCCCGGCTACAAAATAGAGCATAATTTTATACCTCATGCCGGGGTTGCTGTGTTTGTAAGGGAGGACATGAGTTTCCGTCGTCTTGTCAATTTTGAAGGTCGGGACCTGTCCACCATCTGGCTCCGTGTGGACATGGACGATCGTGTCCGAATCTACGCATGCCTGTACAGGTCCCATAGTGGTAATGCAGAAACGGATCGGCTCATGGAGCACATGCAATCGGCTATTGACGATGCGCTCTCACAGATCCCCACCGCAGAGGCCGTGATACTGGGCGATTTTAATGCACATAATGCCAGTTGGCTCGGTTCACGCACCACCGACCACGCGGGGAGAGCTGTATTCGACCTTGCTATGGCGAATGGATTGTCCCAATTGGTTGAGTCGCCTACGCGAATCCCGGACGTGGACAACCACAACGCCTCCTTACTGGACCTTCTGCTGACTTCACATCCAGAACAATACCAGGTTGTTGTCGATGCCCCCCTAGGGTCTTCTGACCACTGCCTGGTACGGAGTGCTGTGCGTATTAACCGCGTCAGTCGCAGAACATCAGCGACTCGTCGTGTCTGGCACTACAAGTCAGCAGATTGGGATGAGATGCGCACATTTTTCTCATCTTATCCCTGGGGGCCGGTTTGCTTCTCTTCTGATGATCCTAGTGCTTGTGCCGCTGCTGTTGCCGACGTGGTTCTGCAGGGTATGGAACTTTACATTCCAAGCTCTGTAGTGCCAATCGGTGGTAAGTCACAGCCTTGGTTTGATACGTCTTGCAAACTTGCTGCTTCTGGCAAGCGCGAGGCATATCGAACCTGGGCCAAGGCACTAGTCACTAAGGATCCAAAGGTGAAAACCTTAAAAAGAAAGTACAACCGTGCCTCTAGGTACTTTAAGTGGCAAATTGCCAGAGCAAGGTCCGAGCACATCGCTAAAATCGGCGAGAAGCTTGAGAGTTACCCGTCGGGAACTCGACAGTTTTGGGCCCTCTCAAAGGCTGCACTAAACAACTTTAACCAGCCTTCGCTTCCGCCGCTGCGCACGGAGAATGACATCTTGGTCCATACGGCGAAAGAGAAAGCCGATCTTCTGGGCGCTCTCTTTGCCTCAAACTCGACTATGGATGACCAAGGAGCAACGCCGCCAACCATCCCGCGGTGTCAGAGCTCAATGCCTGACGTTAAATCAGTCAGAAAGCTGTTAGGCGAGCTCTCTCTTCCTTGGACATTCACAAGTCGAGTGGGCCAGATGGCATCTCTCCTCTTGTGCTCCGTTCATGTGCTCCTGAGCTGACTCCGGTGCTAACGCGTCTCTTTCGGCACTCTTACTCAGTCGGCGTAGTCCCAGATTCGTGGAGGAGCGCTCTTATCCACCCGATCCCGAAAAAAGGCGATGGCTCCGATCCAACTAACTACAGGCCTATTGCTATCGCCTCCCTGCTCTCCAAAGTTATGGAGAGCTTAATCAATAGCCAGCTCTTGGTTTATCTAGAGGATCATCGATTGATTAACGACCGCCAATATGGCTTTCGTCAGGGTCGCTCAACCGGTGATCTTCTGGTTTACCTAACCCACCGCTGGGCTGCAGCTATTGATAGTAAGGGAGAGGGCCTGGCAGTTAGTCTGGACATGGCGAAGGCCTTCGATCGTGTGTGGCATGGGGCGCTCCTTGCGAAACTTCCA
Organism: Eueides isabella; assembly: GCA_019049475.1. Taxonomy (NCBI): domain Eukaryota; kingdom Metazoa; phylum Arthropoda; class Insecta; order Lepidoptera; family Nymphalidae; genus Eueides; species Eueides isabella. The sequence goes on from CM032399.1 coordinate 10,398,004, forward strand.
TCTTACGGGCTTCCCTAGAATTTATGCAAGTGGATCGCTAGCTTTCTCACTGGGCGCAGCATCAAGGTCGCTGTCGACGGTTTTTGCTCTGAATTCATGCCCGTGAACGCTGGCGTCCCCCAAGGCTGCGTGCTGTCCCCTACGCTATTTCTTCTGCATATCAATGATATGTTGGAGGACTCTAACATACATTGTTATGCGGATGATAGTACTGTGGACGCTGTATACTCCGGCCGTGCAAGTCTTTCTCGGGAAAACCTCGACCAGAGGCGTAATCAACTTGTGTCTTCCGTTGAGGCATCCCTCAACATTGTCTCCGTATGGGGTGAAAAGAACCTAGTTCAATTCAACCCCCGGAAGACACAAGTCTGCGCGTTAACCACTAAAAAAACCCCATTTGTCGTATCACCAGTTTTCGAGAACACTCCCCTTAAAGCCGCGCCCTGTATCAGTATATTGGGCCTCAGCTTTTCGAACGACTGCCAGTATCGCGATCATCTGGAAAGCAAGGCCAAGTTGGCCTCGAAGAAACTGGGGGTCATCAGCAGAGCGAGACAGTATTTCACGCCAAAACACCGTCTGGCCCTGTATAGGGCCCAGGTTCGGCCTCATATGGAATACTGTTCTCACCTCTGGGCTGGTGCACCCCAGTATCAGCTTGAACCATTTGATCGCGTACAACGTAGAGCCGTTCGAATCGTTGGGGACCCAATGATCTGTAAGGGGCTTGACACTTTGGCTTTGCGTAGAGACGTATCTTCACTGTGCGTTCTCTACCGCATTTATCACGGGGAGTGTTCTGGAGAACTGTTTGACTTGGTACCTGCCGCCGAATTTTCTAACCGCACAGTCCGCCACAAGTTACTATACCATCCACAACATCTGGATACGTGGCAATCTACTACTGTGCGGTTTCGTAGGAATTTCCTTCCACGCACCATACATCTCTGGAACGGCCTACCCGCGGCAGTATTTCCAGGTCGATACGACATGGGTACCTTCAAAAAGCGCGTCTACGTACACCTCAAAGGCCGGCAACGCACCTGTAGCTCCCCTGGTGTTACACGGGGCCGTGGGCGACGGTGATCACTTACCATCAGGTGACCCGTACGCTCGTTTGCCTTGCCTTTTCCATAAAAAAAAAAAAACTAACTACAAATTTAATTAATATGTAGAACGGGCAAGTACATATAACACAGGGTAGTCGTAGCACAGCGACATAGTATCAGGTGAAACTATGAACGCGGCGGTAATGAATTCTTTCCGAATTGGAGAAATAAGCTGTTTTTTTATTAACTCGCTATAATAAAATATAATGCAGCGTTTTATTCCTTCTTTACTCAACGCCTTCAAAATTAGCAAATTTAGCTCATGGTTCTTTCTACCTACCTACTCACATATGCAAGGTTGTATAAATAAGGAGATATATCACCGAATAATTTCATAAAAAATATCTAGATTTTTTTTTCTTCTGCTTGCTTCAAGCTTTATTACGCTCATGATAGAGTTGGCAGAGAAAACTTGGGAATCTAGTGTTAAGACACTCCATTCTTACTAGAACTCTTCGCACTTCCGTTCTTCAATTTCCGCCAATTTTGAACATTGCGTGTTAAGGTGCAGAACTCAAATATATACTATTAATGTTTTATTTTCTTTATAGACATATTTCGTAAGTGTTTTCGGTGTCGCACGTGACAGGAGGTCCGGTTCTCTACTCGCTACTGGCAGTGTTCGGCCACGAACTTCTACAGCTAAGAGGCTGCGAGAAAATGTGCCTTACAAAGCCGAGATCAAGGGGAAAAGCGTTTACTATTTAAAGGTGAGTACTTGCGTCGTCGTAGTGACTAAATCTTTATTTATAAAGCTGAAGAATTTGTTTCCTTGTTGAATGCACTTATCTCAGGATCTACTGGTTCTATTTGAACTATTTTTGCATTAGATATTTCATTTATCGAAGAATACTATAAGACCTCGAAAACTTTCGTGCGTGCGTAGAAGTTACGGAAATTCAAGAATGACAGAATTGTTCACCTTTAAAAGTTCCAAAAGATAGCGACAGCATAAATGTCCAACTCCGAAAAACAACCCACATTAATAATTTTAATTTTTTACAAATTACTAAAACTTAAAGGGTTATTTTCGATATTATTTTATGCAACACAATATTTTTCTTTATAAAATTAAATGAGTTAGAAAGAACAAGGCAAAGGGTGGGTTAAGTTTTATCACTCACATTCCGGTAATCTGATCACCTTGTTACATACGGGGAATGGCGTGAAGCAAAAATTACACATTTTTTTTTATTTTTAAGCACTCTTTATCTAGACTTTGATTATATACGAGGTAATTTAACTCACATACTACATTTATAACTAATGGACCTGCGCGGCTTCGTCCGCTTGAACTATGTCAATAATTATTTAGTATATAAAATTTTAAAACACGTGAAACTATAGTAAATGAAATATTAATTTGATGGCTTTGAAATGGCTAGATATTATATTTTTTTAACAAACAATCACGATTTTTTTAACATAAAGTATACTTCTAAGAGAATGTGTACAAAGTTTCACGATATTCGGTTGAGTATTTCTAGGGTGAAAGCGTCACAAACAAACTTACATTCAGTTTTACAATGTTAGTATCATAACGCAGAACTACATTCTAGGTGTTTCCAGTATCAAAGCTTTTATAGTGGCATTTAAAGTGGTGTAATATTTAAAGATGACAAATAAAATTGCACATTACATTATTCTTAGAAGGACTCAGACCTAGTCATCGTTTAACCTAATGTTTACAAATGGCGCTATATATACGAGTACGAAAGTTGGATAAAAATACTATTTTAAATATAGAAATTATTATTTTTAGACATGTCATATTGATGATTATATGATTTAGGCCAGTCGTGGCGCAGTGGGACAAACGTGCGACTGTGAACGACAGGTTGTGGGTTCAAACCTTACTAGAGAAAATGAAATATTGAAATGGAACGGAGTGTCTTAACAGTAGCCCCAAGTTTCCTCTGCCTACACTGCCATGTACGGGATAGTGAAGCTAAGAATTTCATATTGAATTTAAGATTGTTAAAAAAAAGTAAATGAGGATTTTTTATATGAAGTGGGTGCAAGTGACCTCTACAGATTGTGTTCAGCATTATAATTTATATGAGCTTACACTCGACTGATTTCTTTGTTCGGCGATTTCTTATATTTTTAACTTTATTTGCTTTTAGTACGGATTATCTAAATAGTAACTTTATCAATTCCTTGGGTAGAAAATATTTCGGCACAATCAAGCGTAAATGTACTACATACAAATACATAACTTTTTTTTAATATGATCACTCTAACAGTTGTTTCTTTAGTAATTAGGTATAAGATTAAAATCATAATAAAAATTTTGTCACTTTTCAGACATCGAGCAACAGTGGGTCTGGATTGTGGGTAGTGGTCTCAACGTGTAGCGGCTCTGTTGACATCGAAGTGTCAGTACGCGGAAAGAAATTGTATATAGCACGAAATATAGGTCAGTAGTGAATATCATTTATATTCATTTTACGTATTAAGTTTAACGCGTTTTAATGTGTGATATCAATCAGAATGTGATACTTATAAAAAATCTGTCATGGGATGCTGCTATATCAAAGCAAATCTTATAGGGGACATTCATTAATGGAACAGGGTCAAAACATCAATTTTTAAAATTTTTTGTTTGTACATTTTACACAGTTTGACTATGCATTGGAATGTTTCTAAAGATAGAAAATAAAGCAGATTCAATTCCCAAAAACAAGAAGTGCATTTTTTTCATAAAAAAAATCTTTTTTTATTCGCAGAGCCATACTTAAAATTTTTCGTTCCTGCGCCAATAATGAGCTCATCAATGCAAGAGGCGAGTGATGAAGGCTCCGTACAATTTGACTCTAGTTCCGAAGAGTCCAAAATACGATATGTCATACGAGTGTTGCCAAATAAGCGGTTCAGTGATGGTGCCGTTACTATTGAGGTAAGTTTTGTTGAAAAGTTTTTTATTTATTTTTTTTGATATTTTATTTTGATAGTAAATTGAAATTTCCTATATGGCTTGCGGTTTGCCCGCGTGATTTAATGAAAAAAAAAAATACGCGTGCAAACCGGACACATGTCACTTTCAAAGTTTCAAATAAGGGTTAGTTCGTAATGATTTTTTTAACTTCATACTGAAACCTGTGGACCTATACTTGCGTTCGCCACTTTCAGCCGAAACGTGGGAGCATTACGTGTTCAGTAGGGTACTCAGCGTGCTTTGCCTGTTTGCCAGAGCGAAAAATTAAAATTATTAAATATTTTCCTCAATTAGGGATCGTATCCACATCCTGTCGTGTTTGTAGACACACAATTGAGCCTCTGCGCCTCGTCAAGTCCCATGAAAACGATTAACGCGATGTAATGTGATAGATGGACTATTCAAACCTGAAAATATAAGCTTTAGCTAATGTTATAAAAACAAGGTCCAGGCTCGATTGATGCTACAATAGATAAAAAAATAAAATTCTTTATACAGTGTAAATAACATAAGAAATTAATATTAAAAATAATAAATTTTTCTACACTTTTTTCCCATGATTTTTGTAAAAAAACTAAAATTTCCTAGTAAGCACTAATAAGATTATAATAATCATTAGCATCTATGATATAAAATACGTTACATTATCTCCATTACAGAACTGTTTTCATCTTACAACTTGAAGTACAATTTCTAAAGTATAATTGCATTCAACCACAAAGCATTTTGTTTGCGCTCCGATTACACGAAACTAATGGAAGCACTTGTTTGGAAACAACTTTGTATTTTAGAGCAAAAGTTAAAATTTCATTTATAATTAGATTTATTTGATGTATGGTTTATTATATTATAGGCATATCTGAAAGTAGACAGTAAAGTAGACAGTAATAAATAAGGTTTTTATTGAAAAATCTATATCTAAATCCGTGCTGAAAAAACCTATCTTTCTATCCCTTCTTACGATAACTACAGTATGGACGAAAGTGAACAAAATATTGCAAAATTATAATTTTTAAAGAAATGATGAATTGAAATGCACATCTTTTCCAATAATTTACTATAAAACTTTAAATAAATTAAATAAATATAGGTACCTCCCACATTATGTATAACAATGTTATAATAATGATATACATATATTAAATGCGTTGCGAAGACAAAGCGTTATGTAGGTACATATGTCAATTCGTTCTCTTTCTCTAGTTATTATTAATATATAATACTGCTTACAACAATGTTGCCAAATGTACAAGGACGGAAATTAATTATTTGGTACAAACTCAAATTGTTTACTAAGTAAAGCTCGACAAACAATCGTGAATATAAACTTGTAAAGTTTTAAAACTTAGTTAAATAGTTTAAATAGGAACACGAAATGTGAATAACGCTCATTATTATATAGCAACAAAGTGACCAGTTTGAACTTACTTGAACGTATTAATATTTGCTTAAAGTTTCGTTTAGTTGTCAAGTTACTCTGACTTTCCAGACGGTCCCTTTGATGCTGTGTTGGTCTTTAATATTACAATACAAAACACTCCATGAATTGTAAGTGTATACGTAAATTTTGTAATTCTTATAAAATAATGATAAATATTATAAAATATAAATTACAGAATATATAAAATTCAACGATTATGTGTACGATGTTGCCATGTGTTATATATTTTGGTGTAAAAATACAAAACCATGTATAAAATAAAAGATTAATTAACAAAAATTGAGTATAATAAATAAAAACAGGTATAAATAAATTATATTATATTGTAGGGCGTGATTTCAAACTATAAAAATTGTTACATTGACAAAGTGGGCGGTCTCAGAACTTAACCCTTGGTTTGAAGTCTAGAATTTTTCGATCCTGTTATCTTTTTTTTTCGTGTTATAACAATATCTGGTTTATAACACACACAAGAGTGTGACTGTAACCGACAGGTTCTGGGCTCGATCCCCAGTCGAGGAAATGAAATATTTAATATTTTCAATTTAAATATTTAATGTTTCATTTCTTCGCTCTGGGAATAAGGCAAAGCACGGCGTTGAGTTCCGCCACTCAACACGCAATGCCTCAAATTCGGCGGAAAGTGGGGAACGGAAGTGGAACGGAGTGTCTTAACACTAGGTTCCCGAGTTCCCTCTGCCTACCCTGCCTAGTGCGGGACACAGCGTGAAGCTCTTTATGAATAAAGTACTATAACTTAGAACATTAACATAAATATGATTATGTATAATACTCTCAAGTATATTTCAGCTCGCTGCTTCAACGACCAGGTGGGGCTTAAGTACTCCAGAGCTCGTAGAAGACGGGGCTACAGTTCGTGAATTAAGACCAAAGAGGTCTTGTAAATCTGTTGATATAGCGTTTTTACCTGCTATGCACAATGCTACTGATATTATTAGGTGAATAAATTATTTAATATTATTAAAATCTTTAAGTTCCATAAGTATGTCTCACTCTCTCATGTATTGAGGGAAAATATTACGGTGTTAAGATATTAGTGAGGCTCATCTTAGAGGCTGTCATGGAGTAACGGGACTCCATCTAACTATGAACGAGAGGTTTGGTATGTTCGATTTCCACCGAGTTTAAATTTAAACAACTTGATACAGGGCCCAAGGGCCATAGTCTAATACTGCTACAAAGACATCTTAAACTAAATTGAAATTATTGTGTTTAATTTCCGCAGGTACTGTATCCTGACGCGCGAAACAACAAGCACTGATATCACAATTTGCGCCTTGTCAAAGAAATCCTTGGTAAAAACACAATGCATAAGTCATATGCAAAGACCACCGTAAGTGAATTTTAATATATATATACAAAAATCGAACCTAGTCGAAATTATTAGCCAAAATCATTAAGGCCTGTCGTGAAAGATTGTGAGTTCGAATCCTCCGAGAAAATTAAATATTTAGTATTTTCATTTATTCCCCCAGGTAACAAGGGAATGACGCATGTTGAGTTCCACCGCTTAACCAAGCACAATGCCTAAAAAGTACAAATCATGCCATATGCGAGATGTAATGTGAAACTAAAAAAAAAACTTTCCATTCATTCTACTTTTGTTTTTAGCCTTATTATTAGTCTAAAAGAAACTTTACTATTGCAAATAACTTGAAATTCTAATATTTCAGAAAGAGAGTAATAGTGCAACGAGTAATTGGACTAAAATCTGGTAGAAAATATGCAGTTCAAGTGATTGCTACATCTAAAGGAAGCTTTGTGCCATATAATGTGCTATACGTTGATACCAACGTATCGTGTAAAGACGATTATTGATATAAAAATAAATCTAGTGAAATAATGGGTGATTTTTAATAAATTTATGTTAGTAATAATCATGAATAATTCCGATTTAATTTAAGTGATTAAAAATCGATGATATTTATAAAATTTGAAATAGGTTTCCGTATCGATAAGTGTTCATTTATAAATAAACTTAGCATTGAGCAGGAGTTTTAATTCTTCATAAAGTGACGTTGGCGTCATTTGTCTTACAGTACTTGCTCTAAAGAGAGAGCACTTAAATATTTTAAAAAGTTGTGATTGTCTTTAAAATATTCTCAGTTTGCTTTAGATTTTGCAAATTATTTGCTACGATACTAAGTAACTGGATAATAACTCGTACACTAATTGAAATCAATTTCAAATTGAGTTTTGTGTTAAAATATATAAATAAATATATATTATCACAAAATCAATCGCAAAGAATATTAAATAATACTGATAAATTTAAACTTATCATCACCCAAATCAGTATTAGTCGTGTTAGTTTTATAATCTGTGTTCTGTGAATTGTGGTAGAAATAAATTATACCAGTTACACTGGCATAATAATTCTGTGTATATAAATCTTTTACAGAAGCGTTTATTTATATTCTTGTGAAAATATAATTATAAGATATACTTAAAAATTAACATAAGATGATCCTGAGAGGCATTTCTTAAATTATTTATATTAAACAAGTAAATCATAATTATTTTACAATAATCAATATCTTTGTTTGTTTCTTGTAATAAAAAATGTTATAATATTAAATTATCTTAATAAAATAAGTTACATGTGGCATTTAAATGAACATAATGTAAGTTCCTACTATTTTTATGCAGAGTGTATTTAAAATATAAAACAGAACCTAAATAAAATTATTAGTAATTGTAAGATGTGTATGTTATTATATTTTTCTTTTATCCTTTTTTATATAAAAAAACCCCTAGAAATTACCTCTATTATTTTGCCAGGTACTTAATATATAATATTTCTGTGTATCGGAAAAACATTAGCAATATTTTTTTGGTTTTGCTGAGGGAACCCAATGTAAATATATTCTATTCTGATTAAAATATTTTTTTTTATTTTCACCGAATTATTGAAATGTTGCATGTTGAGTGGCCGAATTGAACGTCCCCCTTTACTTAGTTATCAAATCGAAGAAATGAAAACAATAAATATTTTTTTCTCTTCAATTTAAATTGAACCCACATGCACTTGGTGTATTTACAATTGCACGTTTATGTTTCTGCTACTCGACTCGGTTCCAGCCAATCAATTTTCAAACCAAAAATAAATTAAAAAAATATATATAATGTTAATTGTGTACTGGTAATAATGACTAAGCGTCAGTTGGTTATAAGCTGTCATTGTGACAGTGACATTTAATGTCACGTAAATTCCGCAAATTTTAATTTTAATAGTATATTGCTTTCAACGTTATTATAGATATTTTTGTTAGAAAAGGCAATACTAATATTATTTATATAGAAATGTCAGGAAATGAAAAACATTTCTTTGGACCACTAACCTTACATCAACATACTGAAAAGCCATCAATTTTTAAATGTGAAAAACCAGTCGAATGTTCTTGTATGTTGTGCGACGAACTATTCATGTTACCTGCTGCCGAAAAGCAAATGTTAACTCATCTGTTCATGGTGCATCGCCTAGTTATAGCAGATGTTTATGATGTGGCCGACTTGGTAGAATATGTGAAATATTGGAAAATTAGACTTAAAGGTTAGGCCTTTTTCTTATTTAGGTGTTAAATAAGGGAGTAGGAGAGAATGAAGTGCTTCATCTAATTAAAATTCAAAATGTTGTTTATTCAAATAGACTTTAGCAAACACTTTTAAATCATTATTAACATAAAATTACCACTGGCTCAGAATGCAGTTTTGCTAAGAAGAGCCGGCAAGAAACTCAACAATTGCTCTTTTCTATATTGAATAAAGTTACAATTTCATTGTTTAATACAATGGTGACTATCCTGTATGAAATTAAATGACCTTAATTAAATACATTTTTAACATTTAAATATTTATAACACTTTCTTTATTAAAATTACTTTAACATTTACTTTAAAGTTCTCCAGTGGCAAATTCAAAATACACTGTGGAATACTATTATACATATGTATACTCAGACCCATAAATGATTTATTTACTTTTTGGAGGTGATAACTAGGCATCACAAGTTTGTCCTTGTTTCTCCTCCTAATCATGTGTCTGTCACTGTTTTTGCTGAAAAGCACTGAATATGTTGCTGGACAAACAAAATATTGTAAAATATATACTTCTCAATAGAAGTAGCCATAAGAATACTTGTACCCTTAAAAACATCTCACAGAGAATCTCGTTATCGTCATCTATCTTGTCTCTACTCTACACATATGTAAATTTTAATAGGGAAAAGAAAGGCCATATCTAAAGCCATTAAAATGAAATGTACAAACCCCAAATTTCGAAAAAAAAAAAAATTTGCAAATTCAATTTGTAAGAATTATGTTTATTAACATTTTTCTTCTGTTAAAATTTTGTTAACTCAATGTTATATCATAGAACCCATCAGTAGGAATAGTCTATCAAATTTAATTAATTCAAATATTATCTTTTCTCCTGCAATTAACAAACCGTCAATACAGTAAGACAACTGCACCACAATGACCTTATATTTTTTATAGTATGTAATGAATTAAAATTATTCAAATGTATTTTTTTTATAAGTTAAATATTTAATCGTAATTATAGTCATAAATTGATCCCCGGTTGAGGAAATGAAATATTTAATATTTTCAATTTAAATATTTAATGTTTCATTTCTTCGCTCTGGTACAAGGCAAACCGCGGCGTTGAGTTCCGCCACTCAACACGCAATGCCCCAAATTCGGCGGAAAGTGGGACACAGCAAGGAACGGAGTGTCTTGACACTAGGTTCCCAAGTTCCCTCTGCCTACCCTGCCATGTCCGGGATACAGCATCAAGCTGAGTATAGTCATAAATTATACAACTCTGACATACATTATAATAAGAATTATGTTAATATATAAATAATTATTGATATTATTTTTTTTTTAGTTCATGGCCTTCCATTTTTTTGTACCACAATGCTTCTTGATAGCAAACCAGATGGAACTAAATCTAAAAATGAAGAATATTTTTTATTAAGTGATGTTTTACCTGAGGATAAAGAATTACGACTTAATATAAGGCAAAATAAATTAGAATCATTGTTAGAAAGACAAGCATTCGAAAGAGAAGACAAAAACTATACTAAAGAATGCCTATTCTGTAGATATGTCTCGATCGGTACAAGAGCTATCTATTTAAATCATTTATATGAAAAACACAATTTTCACATAGCAAAGCCTGATAATTTAATATTTGTTGATGATTTAGTCGACTTAATAGGTTCAAAATTGGATAAATTACAATGCATTTTTTGCGAAGGCTTATTTAAAGACCGAACCATATTAAAAGAACACATGAGAAAAAAAGGTCATAAACGAATAAACCCATTAAATAAAGAATACGATAAGTTCTTTTTAGTTAACTATATAGGTGAGAAACAAACACCTAAACAGACACAGAAACATAAAATGATAAAAAGGAAGGAAGATTACGAACATGATTCTAACGTTGATAGCGATCCAGAATGGTCAGATTGGACAGAAGAAAATGGCCCCCAAATAACTTGCCTGCTGTGTCCCCATACAGAAATGGAATACGAGAATATTTTAGATCACATGGAACGTCAACACGAGTTTTCCTTTACAAAAGCAACAACAGGCCTCGATTTCTATAGAAAAATCAAAATAGTCAACTACATACGGAGGCAAATACATTTGAAACAGTGTTTTTCTTGTGATACTAATTTTGATGACTCTAAGAATTTGGAAAAGCATTTAAAGGAAACAGATCATTGGGTTTTAAATAAAGATAAATGGGATCAGCCCGAGTATTATTTTTCAACTTACGAAGATGATTTGTTCTTATGTTTCATCCACGATGATGATGAAAGCTGGTGGTCGAGTGATGAACAAGAAGTAGAGAAACGTAATAGTATGTCAGATAGTATATCTAAGGAAATGGCGTTGGCTGTGCTTCAGGATGCAGATTAGTTTATTGCAAATTTGTCTGCATGAGGGACAATAAATTGATATAACTTTCATAAATATATAATTATTAACAATGGAATACCACAAACACTATATATATAAAAAAAATCTCTCTAAGGTCTGAGGTTACCATGGAAAAACTTTAACAAATAATTGTTTGAGGCCTGTCGTGGCGCAGCGGCACAAGCGTGTGACTGTAACCGACATGTTCTGGGTTAGATCCCCGGTCGAAGAAATCTTTAATAGTTTCAATTTAAATATTGAATGTTTCATTTCTTCGCTCTGGTAATAAGGCAAAGCGCGGCGTTGAGTTCCGCCACTCAACACGCAATGCCTCAAATTCGATACCAACTACTTTCATCAGTGTCCTCAATAACAGATTCTTTTATTTAATTCCTATGTACTAAAGAAAGCAATTTGTAACATTTTTATTATATACCGATGTAGATAATTATTTAATACTTGTATATAAAGTTTAAAATTATGTTGTAAAATATAAAAAAAATAAATAATCTTATTATTTTTTTGGTTATTACTGTTATTTTAAATAATTCATTTTTAATTTTTTTACAGAAATTATGTCTTTTTCATACTTTAAAATTATTTTTTTTTTAGCTTCACGTCGAAGCCAGCACATGGCAGGGTAGGTAAAGGGAACCTGGGAACCTAGTGTTAAGACACTCCGTTCCCCACTTTCTGCTGACTTTGAGGCATTGCGTGTTGAGTGGGAGAACTCGACCCCGCCACCAATTTAAGTATAAAAATATTATTAATATTTTTTATACATAACATGGTGTGCCATTAGAAAAGCCTATGTCTGGAAAAAGAAAGGCCAATGATATTGATATTTTTCTAGTACTGATAATTTATATCTCTCAAAACAAGAATCTATATTAAATAAATATTATATATATATATATATATATATATATATATATATATATATATATATATATATACATATATATATATATATATATATATATATATATATATATATATATATACATATATATATATATATATATATATATATATATATATATATATATATATATATATATATATATATATATATATATATATATATATATATATATATATATATATATATATATATATATATATATATATATATATATATATATATATATATATATATATATATATATATATATATACATATATATATATATATATATATACATATATATATATATATATATATATATATATATATATATATATATATATATATATATATATATATATATATATATATATATATATATATATATATATATATATATATATATATATATATATATATATATATATATATATATATATATATATATATATATATATATATATATATATATATATATATATATATATATATATATATATATATATATATATATATATATATATATATATATATATATATATATATATATATATATATATATATATATATATATATATATATATATATATATATATATATATATATAAGTATAGTAATTTTTATTGGAATACCCAATAATTTCTAGATGATTACTGTAAAGAATGAAACTCATGCGTGCATTATTTTATAAACAAGAAATGTAAATTGTACGATACGTTTCAGGTTGTCGTGGCGCAGACCCACAAGTATGTGACTCTAAACGATATGTTGTAGGTTCGATCCCCACTCGATGAAATGAATTATATAATATATTAAATTTAAAATAGGTTATCCTCACTTCTTTGCGGCGTTGAGTTTCGTAACTTGTTGAGCTGCGAAACTGCCGAAAATTGAGATATTACGCGGAGGTGTAATAAAGTAAAGTGGAACAGAACGGAATGTCTTAACACTAAGTTCCCAAGTTCCCTCTGCCTACCCTGTCATATGCGGTAGGATACACCTACTTAAGTAAGTATGACAAGTTGCTTATCATAGTAACACAATAGACGCATTAATAAAATATTCTTTTATAATTTGACCCCACCGTAAAACAGTGGAATGATATTATTTGTTTTAATGTGTAATAGTTGTTACTTACATGAACGGGACGCATAGAACGGCTAAGATTGGTTAGGTTAGGGAAAGATTAGGTTAAGTGTGACGCAAAGCTATAATTTTTTTTCACGCACTATCCCGCAAATGACAGGATAGGCAGAGGTAACATAGGGTTAAGATTCTCCGTCCTCCACTCCTCATTTTCCGCCCAATTTCTGTGATATTGCATGTTGAGTGAACAAACACAATAATATTATTGATTTTCTCTCTTGTTTACTGTTTATGGTTCTGTTATAAATGTACCCAATTTGTATCGCCGTGTTTACGATAAATTTGACGCCAACAATAATTATTGTTAAAGTTTTAATTTAGCTTAAAAGTGTTATTCTAAAATCATTTATTATCTTACAAGACTAGAAAAATAAAAAAAATGGAATATGTCTAGATATCAGATATCAGCTTCACGCTGTAGTATCCCATATTGCAGGGTAGGCAGAGGGGACTTGGCAATTTAGTATTAAAACGTTCCGTTTTCCGCTCGATGCATAGAGATATCGAAATATTTTTATTTACAAAGAATGTATTAAACCGTCTGTCGACGCACCGCTGCGCCGTGTGTACCTAAGTATTTTTTATATTTCAAAAAGTCTTTTCAGTGCGTTCAATTATCATTCGGAGAGAAACAATTCTTTTAAGATTTTAACTTGTTGTGGTAACAAAACTCAGTAAAATATTTCATATAAATTATTAAGGTCTATTTTTGTACCTTCACGCTGTATCCCGCACGAAGCAGGGTAGGCAGAGAGAATCCGCGAACTTAGTGTTAAGACACTCCGTTCGCCAATTTTCGCCGAATTTAAGGCATTGCGTGTTGAGTGGCGGAACTCAACGCCGCGCTTTTGCCTTACTACCAGAGCTAAGAAATGAAACATTAAATATTTAAAATGAAAATGTTAAATATTTCATTTCCTCGACTGGGGATCGAACCCAGAACCTGTCGGTTACAGTCACACGCTTGTGCCGTTGCGCCACGTCCGGCCTCATTTTATTACTTTATATTTGAAATTTCTTTTCTTACCAACTACCAGAACCATGCTTGGTTCAATTGCTCATATTGAAATATTCAATGATAAATATTAATAAAATTATTTCAACGTCCATGTAATGTAAACTAATATAACAAAAAAAATATAATTGTATCTATCTATATTATATTATTAGTAAAAAAACATGACATTTTATTGATAGAGCTTTGTGTCATGAGATAGTTTATTTTAAAAAATCCCACTGCCGAAATATAGCATTAAAATAATATTACTTTATATTATAGGTGCTGACTTTTCTTTAAAGAAACTTCAATACCTACACTTACTTATTTTCAATATGTTTATCTTATTTTGAGACGAAGGACTATCTGTTTTATCTAGAAAATAACCCAAACAATGACCAGTGGCTGTGGAGGGTGTTTATTAAAATTTATAAATACTTGCTTGTTTACTTTAAAAATATTCATATTTTATTGTACAGAGTGGACCAATAGAGAGTTCACCTTTGAAATAGCTATAAAAATAAAAGGCCTGTCGTGGCGCAGCGGCACAAGCGTGTGACTGTAACCAACAGGTTCTGGGTTCGATCCCCAGTCGAGGAAATGAAATATTAAATATTTTCAATTTAAATATTTAATTTTTCAATTCTTCGCTCTGGTAAGGCAAAGCGCGGCGTTGAGTTCCGCCACTCAACACGCAATGTCTCAAATTCGGCGGAAAGTGGGGAACGGAATTGGAACAGAGTGTCTTAACACTACGTTCCCGGGTTCCCTATGCCTACCCCTGCCTCGTGCGAGATACAGCGTGAAGCTAAGAAGAAGAAGAAGAGTATAAAAATAAAACTAACTGTTTTTGTAAACAAGAAATTATTCTGTAAAAAAGAACACATATTAGGGTTTTATTTTTTAAATATGACATCTTGGAAATGTGAACCATTGTTATTCTTACACTACTGTAACCGGGACTGGAAATTTTCAATTGCCTCCAGACAAGTCCTCGTGGAAATGTTCTGCATCTCATTGCATTTTTTTTCTTTAACTGTTCAATAGATTGCGGATTATTTATGCTATGTATACCTTGCTTTTAAGATATCCCAAAAGGAAAAAGTCCATTTGGGATAAATCTGGGCTGCGGGGTGGCCAGTTAATATCACCTCTCTAATATATCAATTTATTGCCGAAAATTTTACGTATTGCCGCTAAAAAATCATGTGAGGTGTGACATGTTGCCATGTCTTGTTGAAACCAGCTTCTTTGATTGAAGCCAGAGAAGTCCTTTAACGCTGATTAAAAAAAGCTCTGTATCATTGCAACGTATCGCTCTGTGTTAACTGTGAGTGGACGGCTTCTCTCATCTTCGTAAAAATAAGGACCAATAATTCCTCTACCTGATAATGCTGCCCACACGGTGACTTTGGGCGAGTGTAATGGTGTTTCGTGTTTTAATTTTGGATTGGTGTCACTCCAATACCTACAATTTTGTCGATTGACGTAGCCATTTAGGTGAAAATGTGCTTCATCTGAGAATAAAATGTTATTGAAGCTCGAAAACTTTTCCAGCATTTCGTCCACAAATTTAAGCCTCTGAGCATGGTCACTGGGTTTCAAAGCCTGTACAATTTGGATTTTGTAAGGGTGTAGATGTAGTTCCTTGTGTAAAATGCGATTTAGAGATATTCTAGGCACATTCAAAACACTAGCTCTCTTACGCGTCGATCCGTCGAGCGAGTAAGAGAGTCTATTCGGGAGCAACCTAGGCTAGGCTGCTCCCGAATAGATTCTCTTACTCTCTCTCTCGCTCTACGTTCACGGGTTCCCTGGATGTCCGGGGTCGACCGGAAAGTAGTTTATTCAATGTTGATCTCGTCGCCTCAAACCTGTACCCATTTCTGTATAGTTTGAATACTTGGAGCATGTTTTGCATTGCGTAAATTGTAATGAGTACAAAACTTTTGCCTTGCTTCGGCCGCAGAATCGTGGTTGCGATAATACTCGCGCACGCACAGAGCACGTTGCACTCCACTGAAAGACGCCAATGGCACTAAATCCCTATTGAAGTATTGACTGTGCATGCGTTTGGTACCCTCCCCACCCCGCTGAACGCACCTGCGCCCAAGCAACAGCCATTTTAAAAGTTACCTCTCTATTGGTCCACCCTGTATTAAGTATAGCAAAGTAGGTAGAATGTCATTTTTTTTCTTCATCTTATTTTCTCAAGTAATTTTTTTCTTCACGCTGTACTGCACATGGCAGGGTAGGCAGAGGGAATATGTGAACTTAATGTTACGTCACTCCATTTTCCATTTTCTCTCTAATATAAGGCATTGCGTTTTGAACGGCGGAATTCAACGCCGCGCTTTGCCGTATCACCATATCGAAAAAATGAAAATATTATTCTAAATGTTGCTTTTTTTCTCTTTTGAGAAACGGCACCCACAAAATAAATAAATTCAATAGTGGAAGAATTATGATAATTCATATCAGACACTGTCACGATGAAATGGTTTTCTGTTTTATGTATAACATATTTATAGCTTAATGCTGTAAATCTACCGCAAATTTCACGGAACCAAACGCCGCACTGTGTTGTTACCAGAGCGAGGAAGTGAGAATTTATTTCCTAAGCAGGCACCGAACCCACGATCGTTGCTCTTACAATATGATGCTACCTTTATGCCACTGCGGCCATTATTATATCACAAACATATATTACTATTAATTAATATAGGTAGCTTTTGAAGATAAGCTCATTAGCCGAAGTATGTAATAGATGTTTAGTTTTGTAATAGATCAGTGTGTTCAGGCTGTGGCAGTGTTTGATCTTGTTAATGGAGAATTAGATTTCTAGAGAAAACAGATCAATATTATACATAATATGGTTGTATTTTGTAAGCTTATGACTATTATTGTTAAGTATGTGCTTACAATTTTTTTTTTAAGTTATTTTGTTATAAGTAAGTAATATATATTTTTTAATTTCACGACATATCCTGCGGATGAGATAGGGAACTTGGTATCCTTTAGTGTTAAGACACTCAAGTTCCCTCCATTTTACGCCGTCTTTGAAGCATTGTATCGTCGGTGGCGGCACACAATGCTGCCCTTTTCCTTGCTACCAAGGCCAAATTTAAATATTAAATATTTTATTTCCTCAAGTGGGGATCGAACCTGTAGCCTTTAAAGTTGTGCATTAACTTGTCCCCTTGCCCTCAAATTTATATTTCACAACTTTATGTTTAAAGCGCAAAGTTCTGAATCAGAATAAAACTTCTAAGTATATACTTATACTGCAAATATCACGCGAAAGTACCTTTAAAAAATCATTTCGTGACAAAAGTTGATTAACAAAATAAGCTAAGTAACGTAATAAAAAATAGGCGAAACTATCAGTAGATATAATGATAGCTGTATATTTACCAAATATCCTGTAACCATGTCGTTTATATAGAAAAGTTTGTACGTAAATAGCTCACTAAATGGTTCCGAACAGGCTTTTACATAATCTTTTAACCGCATTAACTTTATATAGGTAGTAGATGTTTGAGACCAGTCGTGATGTACGGGCACAAAAATACGATTTTAAGGCGACAGGTTGTTTGACCCCCACTTGAGGAAATGAAATATTTAACATTAAGATTTCTTCGCTCTGGTAATCAATGTCATAGTTATGAACATTAAGCATACCCACCTACAAGGTTGGTAAGTGATCGTTTCGTAGGTACTAAAAATATTTAATTCGAGTTCGGTCAGGAAAGGGATTTGGTTATGTAGGCTGTGAGACTTGTCTTAATACGCATTTAAAAGTTCCCCTCAAATGTTCACTAGAGCCGTAAGTCCAAGACTCTACTGTGATCTTTACACACTACAATGCAATGAGGCCGGTGCACGCACGGAGAGTCAATGGAATGTGTATGTTAAGACTAAAACTGGTCAAACAAGTCAGAATTGGTACCACCGGCAGCCCCATTTTATATATATATATATATATATATATATATATATATATATATATATATATATATATATATATATATATATATATACATATATATATATATATATATATATATATATATTTTATTCAGCTTCACGCTGTATCCCGCACTAGGCAGGGTAGGCAGAGGGAACGGAAGTGGAACCTAATGTTATGACACTCCGTTCCATTTCCTTTCCCCACTTTCCGCCGAATTTGAGGCATTGCGTGTTGAGGGGCGGAACTCAACGCCGCGCTTTTTGCCTTATTACCAGAGCGAAGAAATGAAACATTAAATATTTTAAATTGAAAATATTTTATATAAAGTTTTTATTTATATAAAATAACTATATATACTTTTTATATAAAAATAATACGTTCTTGTTAGTTATTTATTTTACATTAGTTTAACTGAAACTTAACAATTTAAAACAAAAGTAAAAAAAAATAAAAAAAAAAATTATTAAGATGTCTTTTATCATGTTATTAAAGTTTCTCTGAAGATTATTAAATTGATGTTACAGTTCGTAGAAAATAAACCTTGTTACTTAAATTACAGTAAGGATTTTGTTTCAATAATAGCTAGGTACAAAGCACGATACTATTACTTTTTATCGGTTAGCGACGTCTTTGATAAGTGTGAAAGATTCTTTTGATCTGACGCAGATAAAATCAAATTAAGTAAGATTCTTTGTGTATTCATTGTCTTTATGTTAGGTGAAACCCGGATAGTCGTGGCAGTGGGATAGTTGCCTCGGTTTTGATGAAATTATTCTAGGGACGTTAGTAGCGACAAAGATTAAGGTTATCGGTAAATGGTACGTAAATTTCACATAAACCATAGGTGCCATAAAAAGAAAAACTATCTGCATAGATGCACAAGTTACGTTTTTTACTTTCCGTGACCTAAGTCCCGCCATCGAACATAATTTTCAATGGAAATGTGACTAAACACTATATTTCCAAATTTTCTTTTCCTTCCTGAAAATGAAAATTCACAAATATTATTGAATATTATTTAAGATGTAATAGTTATTATGCTTTTAAGACTAGTTTTTAGATTTTTTCTTTATTTGTAATGCTGGTACCAAAACTTCAAATCGATGGTAGAAGATTTTTTTGCATACCATCCGTAGCAAAATGATCCAATTTTTGTTTTTATATATATTTTTTTGCTTTCTCAAAGACAGTAAACCTAAATAATTATATTAATTTCAGTTGATACTCCCTTACGATATTGAGATAATCAGTCTTTACAGACAGACAGATGGACACAGGTCATCCTGCAAGGGTTCCGCTTTTTCCTTTTTCAAGTACTGAACCGTAAAAATATGTACCAAGTATTATCAAAAAAAAATCACAATTTGGCAACTATTCTCCACAATAAACATTATTTTTCTTCTCTCTACTCAAAATCATCTCAAAGAGATGTATTCAAAATCATCAATTGTTTGAGGCTAGTCGTGGGGCCCATGCGCAGGTGTATTTCTTTAATATTAAAATGTATGAAATAAATCTTTAAATTAATATTTAATATTCTAATTACTTTGATACGGTAAAGGAAAACGAAAATGAAATTTATCGTGTTTACATTCAGACGCTGTCATTGATCAACGACAGTTTCTAGTCTTCATAGTTGTTTCGATACATACAGTTATTAAATATCGATATCAATATTAAGTGCTTACCTATAACCTTTTAGTATCGAAATACTCTTTGATATATTATGGAGACAGCAATTTGATCTTTATTAGAAAATGAGATTATACAAGATATGCCTAGACTGGAATTCTATATTTCATAAGCCGTTTATATTATTGAGGTCGTTGTGACGCAGCGGCACAAGCGTGTAACCGACAGGTTCTGGGTTCAATCCCCACTCCAGAAAATGAAATATTTAATATTTTCAATTTAAATATTTAATGTTTTCATTTCTTCGCTCTGGTAGAAGGAAAAACGCGGCGTTGAGTTCCGCCACTCAACACGCAATGCCTCAAATTCGACGGAAAGTGGGTAACGCGACTGGAACGGAGTGTCTTAACAGTAGATTCCCGAGTTCTCTCTGCCTACCCTGCTATGTGCGGGATATAGCGTGAAGCTGAGAGAAAGAGAGTTTATATTATGTTGTACCTACTGAACAATACTTTACATAATAAAATTATAATATGTGGATATTGAGGTCTATTGTGACGCAGGGAACAATCGTGTAACTGTAAGCGTGACAGGTTGTGGGTTCGATCCCCACTCGAGGAAATGAAATATTATTTGAGTGACAAAGCAAAGTGTGCCGTTGAGTGCCTCTACTCAACACTGCTCTACAAAACAATGCCTCAAGTTTGGCAGAAAATGGAGGATGGAATGGGGTGTTTTAAGACAACACTAAGTTCTGAAATTCCCGCTGTTCTGTTTACAATGTACTTTCAGAAAAAAAAACCCAGTAGGTATAGTAATTACTTAGTAGTTATCGCACCCCTTGTTATATTCGACAAAAGCAATATGACGCATAGCTTTACAAGTTTGTCAGCGTTTTTGGTAAAATCGGGGGCAGTGCGCTGAATAAGGGAAATGGCAGTCGTTCATAAAGTTTTTGTATTAAATTTTCCCACTTATTGTTTTCCTTTATTTCTTCAATTGGAAAAATCGTTACAATTTATTCGATCCAATTCAGTCTATATAACAGCCATAACAATTTTTTATTATACAAAACCTGTAAAAAATGAGAAATTTAACTTGTAGCAAAAGCAGCTTTTGTGTGTTATAATATCAACTTACTGTAAATTTGTTACAATTTTGTAACATTGCAAGTCAAGTTTAAATATTTTGCTTTAGCAAACAGCGAATCTATACAATCTGTACTTTTCAGAGGTGCTTAATTTTCGACGATCAACGGTTAAAGGCTAAGAGGTCGTTTCAAATCCCGCTACGTTCAGATTCTTATAAATTTTCAAAATAAGTAAAACTTATTCTATGACACTGTTTTATTGTTTCTCAAAATTTAGATAAAATTCTTCATCAGGTATTTTAGGTTTTGAATTAATAATAAAAATGCCTATCAAGCTGATTTTTTAAAATGAGGCAGTACTTTATTTTATCTTATAAATTACTGTAACTGTAGTGGTTTGTCATCATATTTTCCATGTCGACGATTTTATTAGTCAATGAAAAATAGATTACATTTTTGCTAAGACAGAATTTTTATATTTTTCTATTGTTTTAGTTAAATTATTCTAAACATTACAACATCATGTGATACAAAATGCTAAAGTCGTCGTACCCCAGTTGGAGTGTGTCTGACTGAAATACTGAAATTCTTTAGTATAATATAAGCTGGATAAAGTGCAATCTCAAATTTCGCTAACCAGTATATGCAGTTTGCAAAATGGTTAAAACGTGAAAATTTTGTTAATATTAGCAAAACAAACCTTTTTTTTTCCACTTTTAACTCGGGCATCAATAATATTCTATGACACTGTTTTATTGTTTCTCAAAATATTGATAAAGTTCTTCATCAGGTATTTTAGGTTTTGAATTAATAATAAAACTGACTATCAAGCTGATTTTTTAAAATGAGGCAGTACTTTATTTTACCTTTTAAATTACTGTAACTGTAGTGGTTTGTCATCATATTTTCCATGTCGACGATTTTTATTAGTCAATGAAAAATAGATTACACTTTTGCTAAGACAGAATTTTTATATTTTTCTATTGTTTTAGTTAAATTATTCTAAGCATTACAACATCATGTGATACAAAATGCTAAAGTCGTCGTACCCCAGTTGGAGTGTGTCTGACTGAAATACTGAAATTCTTTAGTATAATATAAGCTGGATAAAGTGCAATCTCAAATTTCGCTAACCAGCATATGCAGTCTGCAAAATGGTTAAAACGTGAAAATTTTGTTAATATTAGCGAAACAAACCTTTTTTTTTCCACTTTTAACTCGGGCATCAAAAATTAGTCACGTCATACTCACCTCTTACTTATATATCTTATTTGCCAATTCTTACCAGTAATTTCATAGACAAATGTTATGTATATATATATATATATATATATATATATATATATATATATATATATATATATATATATATATATATATATATATATATACATATATATACATATATATATATATATATATATATATATATATATATATATATATATATATATATATATATATATATATATTTGTGATTTGTCATCCTTTAAAAACATACGTGTGTAAATATTAATATATTGTCGAGATTTTTTTATTTACCTCAATTTAATTGTAAAGGCAAAGCGTGGTATTGAGTTTCGCTAGACCTATAATCACCTAACACCACCTACATAGTTCCTAAGCTCCCTTTATCCATAATGCTATGCTAAATAAAGTGTGAAGCTATAAATATTAGAATTTTACACGTCATAATATATCACTGTGAATACAGCAGAAAATAAGGGTCAGGCTTATTCGAGCGTCTCTTAATCAATACCGTACAATTCGTATACACGAATGACAAAGAATTCTCGATTATTTTGGACTGATTGGTTTCTGCTCCAGATTGTTAGGTCTTTTAGTAATATGAGTAATGTTTGAGTTATTTCGATGCGGAGATCTGCAGGTAAAGATCTCAAAATATGGAAAAAAACAGAATAAGATTTTTTTTACTGATAAGACACGGCAAATGAGTGTACGGGTCACCCAAAAACTGTAACTCCAAAGGAGGAACAGGAGCATTGCCGGCGTTTATGGTGGACGCCGAAAATTAAAACGAAATGCCGGGCATGGTAACAATCCGGTCGAATCAGCCCACGCGTGTGGCCATTGCTGACAACGTGACTCTACCACACGTATTTTAATCGCCTCTTACTACACCACAGCACTAGGATGATCCTAATTTTTATATTGTATAATTTTTATTAATTTTGTATTAACTTTTATTACCTTAAGTGTATAATAATTGTTATTAATTTATTACCTTAAGTATTCTAGGCTTCACCTTCGGGGTAAACTAACTGTATTATGTAACAGTGATGAATATATATATATATATATATATATATATATATATATATATATATATATATATATATATATATATATATATATATATATATATATATATATATATATATATATGTTTCTGGCTACGTTTTCTTCATCATGGTATGTTTTTCAAAGCTTTACTTTCCTTAACATTTTATTAAACCAATTATTTTGATCAGAAAACTTCGCCCGTTAAAGCTTCGCTCTTGTCTTTATAACTAAGTTTTCGTAGTGGATGAACTAAAACCAAACCTTAGTGTGCCTTCTGGACATAAATCTCTTATCCCTACATAGGAAACATTAAATAAAATAAAGGTCATGGCACAGGGGCACAAGCGTGTGACTGCTAACGCGACAGGTTGTAGATTTGATCCCAACTCGAAGAAATGAAATAGTTAATATTTTCAATTTAATATTTAATGCTTTCATTTTTCAGTTCAGGTTGGGTTTCGCCACTCAATACGCTATGCCTCAAGAATTCGGCGGTTAGTGTGGGTCAGAAGTGTCTTAATTGGAATGGAGTGTCGTAACACTAGGTTCCCAAGTACCATCCGCCTATTGCATTTTGTGCAAGACATAGCGTGAAACTATATATACCTTCCTCATTGGTACCAAAGTCATGACATATATGAGGAAATATTTAATGTTGTGTGATACAACATTAAATACTATTTATTTGTTTATGAAGTCGAGAACAGCTTAATTCCTGCCCATCAAATTTTGAATTCGAGATGTTAATTTTAAAGGCAGCTTCTTCAGTACACAGTATTAAGAAACTCCGTCATATTACCTTCTATTTGAAATATTAAACTGCGTATTGAATGACGGAACTCGTTCAACTCCAGATTCTGGCAGAAAGTAAGTAAGGTAAAGTATCTTACTGATAGCAGAGGGTCGCGATAGCTTGTACTTGGGTAGGAGTTATTACATTTTTTAAACATGTTCAGATATTTATTTTGTGTTTCCGATCCGATTATAAAGTGGC
The DNA here is from genome assembly GCA_019049475.1 of Eueides isabella. Lineage (NCBI taxonomy): Eukaryota > Metazoa > Arthropoda > Insecta > Lepidoptera > Nymphalidae > Eueides > Eueides isabella. The sequence continues at coordinate 10,422,486 of CM032399.1, forward strand.
GAAAAGAATAGAGTTATACTCAGGAGGTAAAATAAATAAAGATAAAACCTTGCACTATTACTTACTGTCTTACTGTACTGCTGTACTACTTATCTTTAAGAAAATACAAGGAAAATGAGCATACGGATGACCTGGAAATTTACCTATTCTACAAAGTGTCTAAGACTTAAAGGTTACTCGATAAAAAAAGTTAAACCAAGGGTTGCAATATAACAAATTACACGTAAAGATTTACAGCTGAAGGAAATGGAGGTGAAGAAATTTTTATGGTCGCATAAAATATCGAATTTAGACCTATGTGCAATTACTTTTTATTGATTAATTTAGACGGCTATCTTTCATCGAAACCGTAAAATGTTAAGAAGGAAAAGTCATAAACAGCTTGCCGTTGAATTCTGCTACTCAACATACTATAATATATAAAACATAGAACAGAGCAAAAAAAACTCCGCTCCTCAGTAGTAGATAAACATTCAACCGTCGCATTTACAGTAAGACGCTGTATTAGCAATACTTATAGAAAAGATTAGAAGAAGAAGACTGCAATTCTTATAGAAAAGATTTTCTTAAATTATTTTGATATTTCACAACTTTTCTACTAAAAATAAAAATACTCTCGCTCCTGTTGCCATCCAAGCCATGCGATTCATAAGCGCGGTCTCAATTCCTGTTAAGTTAAAATTTCAAATACTTACACAATAAATTATATTTCAATCGAAAATTTCCATGTTAGATTATGTATCCAAATACATATCAAATAATGAAGGTATATTATATGTTACAAAAAATATATTTAAAATATTCGGACTGAAAGCATCTAGATGTGGACAACTAAATTTTATTAAAATTATTGGACCCATTTCCGGAATTTAACGACGATCGTGAACGATCACGTTTGCTCATTTAAAGATATAAGATAAGTTTTGACGGCAATTTAATGCGATGAATAATAATTTAACATTCTGCTGAAGTTTGCTCAAAGGACATATTGCGAAAAAACTATAAAAACATAAAATAACAACACAAAATGGACTGGCTAAACTTCATACTGACTCATTCTGAATACACGCGATCACACTTTTTTTGTTTTTATTTTACTTTAAGGCTCTTATTTATAAAAAATCCCTACTCCTCCCTTACTTCCCAGTTACACTCCGACTAGCTAATTCTAGATTAACGTAAGAATAGCGTTGTATTAATGACGACATTAATAAACTCGCAGTAAGTTCGGAGTAGCAATACAATCCTTACACCGAGATTAAGATGTATGTAATGGCAACCCACGGATTTTAAAAGTAAAAAGAATGAACTAAATGTAATTATGGATATTTTAGACAGTGACAGCTAGATGCATGTCAACATATTTGACAATTGTTGTGGATTTAGGCTGTCAAGAATTAAGAAAACTCGGTGTTAACCTACACATTACAGGTTAGTTGATAGTCATTTGTAATAAAATTAATATTCTGTTTAGTATGAGTAATACTATAAAACATTTTTACTTTTTATTTTCTGCTTTGTTTTAGAAAAGTGATATACTTGTTCCACTTGATTTATTTGGTAATGAAAAGACAAAGTTGGAAGGTCAGGGAACAGATGTAAGTTATTATAATCATCTTCTTATCATCGCTATTATTACCTTTCTTAAAAAGTGTTACTAAAGAAAAGGTGTTTGAATGAATAACACATTTTTTCATGGTGTATGTATATGTGAATATTGGACCTGGGTAGATCTTAAACTGCGACCAGAACGACCAGAAGCCAGCCATGATCTCTCACTAAGTGGTAAACCTCTTTGTTCAACAGTGGAATCAGGATGATATAATTAATGCCAATAATAATGCTTTACTAAATCACTTGTAATGTACACAAGTGATTTAGTAAAGCATTAAATATGATGCATAACATGAACATTTTACATAGATTTCCCAAGAAAACATGACTGACACTGAAACACCAGTAAAAAGAAATACAGAAGCATTGGCAGCAAAAAATGTATGCAAAAATTGTACCTTATTTTTATTTTTTACTGTGAAACTATGCAGATTTAAAAATAATTCTGATATTATTTCTATTTTACAGATATTTAAACCAAAAAAGGTGTATAAAAATTGTTCTAAGGCAAATAAGGTAATTTACTTGATATTCACCATAAATACTTATACTTATACTAAAGGATCATCACTGATGATTTTCATCCACCTAAGACTTATATACATTTTCATAATCAAATAAATTATATTGTCAATTTATTTTTTCTAGAGCAATGACTATGTAACCAGCATGTTGGAATATTCAAAAAAGTTAAAAGATAGTGAACACCAGAGACGGTTGGACATAATGGAAGCTGAGCACAAAATTCATATGGATATTCAAAATGAAAAATTTAAATGTGTATTGTTAGAGAAAGAAATTTTAGAAATAAGAAAAGTTAGAGAAGCTCGTATTTAAAGTTATAAGGCTATAATTAATTAAAATAAATTTTTATACTTATTTATGTTTTATTTATAAAATAAGATATACTATTAAATTGCTAAAAATTTTCACTTATAAATGCTGTTCTTGCTGCATTTCCTCTTGTTGAAATGTTTTCTGCTTGTGTAACTGGAACATTACTAGATTGAGCTTCTGGGACCATATCTTCTTTTTGCAAGGCAATATTGTGCAATATTGCCAAAGCAATAATATATATCTTGGTATTTTCCAATTTAGTTGTAAAACCTCTTAGGAGACACCGAAATCGTTGCTTCCATACACCAAAACATCGTTCCACTGTGTTACGAGTTTGGATATGGGCTCTGTTATACCTTTCTTCCTTAACTGATGTGGTATGCAACAATGGAGTAAAAAGATAGGGAGTACAGGCATAACCAGAGTCTCCTAATAGTCGTCCCTTAAATTCCCCTCTCTCAAACCTTTGTTTCAATCGAGACTCATTGAATATCCTAGAATCGTGTGTGCTGCCTCGCCAGTGTGCCACTATATCCATGATTTGTAGATTTGCATTTGAGACAACCTACAAAAAGAGATAATTGATTACATTGACATAAGTTTTTAATAGCATATGAATATATGTAAATACAATAATTATTGTTCAATTTTTAATGTGAAATAAAACTGAAAACTTACTTGAACATTTAATGAACTGTATCCTTTTCTATTAATATAATACTGTCCAACATCTCCGGCTACTTTTGGAACACGAATGTGGGTACAGTCAATTGTTCCTATGACTTGTCTAAAGCCACAAATTGCATAAAAACTAGCAATTACTCTGTTTTGTTCTTGGTTACTTATTGGCATTTTTATCCATTGACCCCTGTGTTTGACTATTGCTAATGCAACTTGTTTACACACAAGAGATACCGTAGGCTGACTGAATCCACTCAGATCTCCTGCATCATCTTGAATCTGTAAAATTCAGTAGAGAAATTTAAAACTTTCTAGATTATACACTATTCAACAATATAGGTACCTAACTAAATATTTATTTAATAGTAGTAATCAGCCAAAACACAATGTTTTCAGATTGTAGGTAGCTATACCTACCTATATAGAACTTGCTTGTACTTATACTTATATCTACATAGGTAGGTAAATAATATAGGTACAATGACTTAATTTACAGTAGATACTATAAATTACTGTAGATTATGCTAAGTAGGTAACTAAATAGTTTATTTACCTCTCCACGAGCCCAGGTCCTTATCGCAGTTAGAACTTTCAAATGAGGAGGTATAAAGCCACCTCTTGCGTCGCCGGCCAAGTCATTTTGCACCATTTGGATAATAAAATAAACAGTTGACCGTGTAAAACGGTATTTGCTTTTAAACTCATCATCTCGCAGGTCTTCAAATGGATTACTGCGTACTTTGTACAATTTTACACGTCTCAATAATAGAGACCTCTCTTCGATTTCTTCTATCATTTCCAAATCATTAACGAAATAGTCTATATCCATTATAATGCACGAAACTTATGAACCTATTTATTAAATCACTAAACAATATATTACCACACGAACAAACATCAAACTATATAATTTTAAGGTTATGTTTTGTAACAAACACTGCTATGCCACAGTATACTGATTAGTGTCTATGCATACTCAGACGTTAAACCATGTAGCTCCTAGGAATAAGTTAAAATCCGAGAGTAGATTCGGATTAGATAATTACATCCTTACTCCGGGTTTATTAATGTGTTAGTTACCTAATCTAAGCGTAAGTCTTGGAGTAAATTTAATCTGACACTAGTCAAAGTTTATAAATAACACTTTAAGGCTCTTCTGATGTGTTACGTTAAAAATAAAAAAGTAATACATTTTTTTAAGTTACACGGTTTTATTATAAACAGAAAAAATGCAAATAAATGTACTATAAACTAATAAAAATATTTGATATAAAAATAATTTACTAGATTAGGCCATACAAATATGTATAAGTACATTGTTACAATTTTAAAAAAAGTGCTACTCACGTTGTGGAAATACCTATGAAATACTATTTCTACAAATGTAATGTACCTATTTATAGATTAATGTAAATATCTATGACAAAAGATGACGTTTTTTGAAATATACATATTTTATGCGATTATACGATTATGCAATGCTAAAAGAAAATCGTGGGCCACGTCCTATTTCTGCTACGGAAGTAACTTATAAATGTTTGTTGTGAAATACCACATTTACCTGAGGCTTGTCGACGAGCGTCGTATCATTTTTAGCCACCATAACGCTACACGGTTGACAGGATATGAGAGTTTGACTTATTGGGGGATTTGTATTGTGATTCTGTATTATGCACTGTAATATACCTTTTAATTTGATACCCATATTGATGGGATTAAAAAAACTAAATTTTCGGACGTTTTCTAGCGGTGGCCATCTTGGATTTTGATTTTGTGTAGTGCAATGTATTCTACTTAACAAGCCAATTTATTCAATACTCATATTTTCCGCCATCTTGTAGTGCCGGCCATCTTAGATTCATAATAGTATTGTATATAAACAATTGTATTGTCACCAAAAGGAGAGTAAATGAGCTAAATAAAACCATTTAATAAAGAGGTGACTTACATTTTTTGTACTTAAATAGGACTAATATTTACTTATTGAGATTATTAAAATAAAGAAAGAGAAATATTTAATATTTTTGTTTTTGGCCTTGGTAATAAGGACTTGCGTGGCGTTAAGTTTCGCCACTCTACACGCAATGCCTTAGAGTCGGTAGCAAGTGTTTTAATAGGAATGGAGTGTATTAACAGTATGTTTTCAAGTTCCCTCTGCCTACCCAGCGATATGCGGGTTACAGCGTGAAGGTAATAAAAAGGGAAAACAAAAACTGACACAAGGAAAATACTGCATAAAAAATTGTACCGAATATTGAACTTATTACTCTTGGATGACGTGTTACAAATATTTATATGAATTTAAAATTCTTTAATTTTTTTTGTTGTTTTGATTTATATTTAATTGGTTTACTTTGTCTAGCTCTCTAGATTTGTGATGTAATTCGAAAATATAGGTGTTAAGTGGCATATCGTGTGACTAGTTAAGCACAATGTCGCACTTCATTATTATAAAAAAAATAAAATGAAGAACTCTCACAATTAGGAATCGAACACACGACTGTCTTATTTACTTACTTACTTACTTACTTACTTACTTACTTACTTACTTACTTACTTACTTACTTACTTACTTACTTACTTACTTACTTACTTACTTACTTACTTACTTAGCTTTACGCTGTATCCCGCATGAGGCAGGGTAGGCAGAGGGAACCCGGGAACCTAGTGTTAAGACACTCCGTTCCATTTCGGTTCCCCGCTAATTAATAAGCGTAATTGTATGATCCACTAATTAATAAGCTTAAAATTAATTTCATGCCGTTATTAATTAATTTCAAGGGTTCTCTGATATTTCATCAAAAAGGGAAAAAGAAACTTTCAATGAAAACACTTGAGTCACTTTCCCAATTGTGATAAGTTGACGTTGAAATATGGTTAGGGAAAGCCTTGAACGAAGGAAAATATGATACATAAATATTGCTTAGGTTATTTTTTTATCCACATGTGGACAATGAATTTATTTTTTAGGGTTTTAGGTTATTTTTCGCTTCACGCACATACCAGAAACGATAACGATCAAGGTGATAACACAATATCCCATTAAAGCACTTCACTTCCTTATTGAGTGGCGCAACTCAACGCCGCGGTTTGCCTTATTATTAGTATTCAGTGCCTTATTATTTGTACGTAAGTGATTGTGAGTGCATATTTAGTGTATTACTTCGTATGTAAGCCTTATAATTGTATGTCTTAAGCCTTATAATCGAATTTTCCTATAGCGCTAGATTGTGTTTTTATATGGACAAGGCACGACAAACCAGCGTACGGGTCATCAGATATCTAAAGTGATCATCGCCGCTACACCGGAGCTAAAGGTGGATGGACACCGAGGCCCTGTATTACCCAATGTGAAATGCAGTGACCGAAGCCACTACTTAACGCCGGTTTTAAATGTATGGTAGTGGGTAATGGTGGTAATGATCTGATCGAGTCTGCCCATGAGCATTTGCATTGCTGACAACGTGACTCTCCCACACGTACTTAAGTCGCCTCTTACAACATCATCAGTACCAGGGCGATCCTATTCTTAACCGGAATCACACGGCAAGAACTGCAATAACATGGCAAAGAAGGTTATGAGTTCTAGATTATCAATAAATATTTTCATTTCCTCGCTTTTGTAATAACGCAAAGTGCAGCATTGAGCTCAAAAATTAAACACGCAATATTGTAAAATTTCAACAGGTAGTAGTGAAAGGAACCCTGTCACGTGCGGTATACAGTGAGTAGATTATAAAAAAATATTATTCGTGTCTAAACTAACTATTTACTTATTACCACTTATAATAGGGATTTCCAAAGTAATAATAATGTCTTTGATTTTCACGATTGTTACACATTTCAAGTGAAACACTTTAAAGGGATAAACAGCGTATATTAGATTTTAAATAAAATCAAAATCAAAATCAAAATATTCTTTATCAGTCAAGTTACATATAAGTGTCTGTGGTGTCAGTCCTTATAGGAAACTACGAAATAGGCTCGGAAGGCGGGTCTGCTGAGAAGAGCCGGAAAGAAACTCAACAGTTGCTCTTTTCAAAATATCAATTAAAGTAAATATATAACATAGCTTCCTGAGTGAGTACCAACAGCATTTAATCCCACGCACCTTATCATTGTAGTATTATTGAATAGAATAATATGCTTTGCCTAACAATATATTTTTAACATTCACTTTAAATTTTTGAAGTGGCAAATTTAAAATTACTTGTGGAAATATTAAACGGAAACGGTGAGAACGAATGGCTTAGTTGGTCAGAGCGCTGGAACGGTATTCCAGAGGCGCGGGTTCAAATCCTGCTTCGTTCAAAATTTTTATACGCTTTTTAAATTTAAGTTTAGTATTTTCTGTCCTAAGTGTGGAATAACACTTTAAAACATAGTAAAAAAATTACTTGTGGAATTTTATTATACATACGTGTACCATGTCCCATAAAAATATTTTTGGAAACACTGCCTTATATATATATTTTCATAATTTTACCTACGCATAATGTTTATATTATATATTCTTAAACTGAATATTGTTATTGATAGAATAATAATATTCAGTATTCTATTAATAATAATATTCAGTTTACAATAGAGTTACAGGAAAATAATTCTTAAGCTTTTTTTGATATTTTAGTCATAAATAATTCTAACGGCACAATAGGCCACACAGTATATAGGAAACCCACGCACACCAATAGATACTTCAATGATGAAACTCATCATTGAAGTATCTATAAACTCATCATTGAAGTATCTATCCCTACACAGGTATCTACCGTTGGCAAAGTTATCTATCGTTACCGTCTTTGTTTCAGAGAGCTCACCACCTCTGCGATGCTGAACACTTAGGAGACGAGTTTCGATAAGTGAAGATTATTATTCATCAAAACAAGCTGCCAGTCTCCCGCCAGCGTTGTCTGAAGACCAACTAGCCAACCAAAGTTGAGAGGCGACTGGCACTTTTACCATATGTGAAGGGGGTTACAGACAGGATCGGCAACATCTTAAGAAAAACTTTTATTAAAACTATATTCAAGCCTAAAATTAAAGTGAGCCAATTGTTGAGATCAGTAAAATGTAATATTGCTTTGCAGTGTGCAAGAGAATACAAACTCGATTGTGACTGGTATATGATAATTCATATATAGATCAAAAAAGAGAAGCATCGACGTTAGGGAATCGATGCTAACGAAGTCTGCTGTGTGTGAGCATATATCGAACAAATCCAACTATTACATCAGGTTTGATAAACCCCACATACTCGCTAGAGAAAATAGATATATTAATGATGCGTGAGGCTATTGAAATACGAAAACATACAAATTTCAATAGATAAGATAGTTGGAAACTTTCCACCACCTAAGACCCACTCTTAAAAAAATTAAAGTCCCAAGTACACCACACCAGAGGACCAGATACAGTAAGCTCGTTCTGCAAGAATCCAGGGCAGTACGCGAGGCAATTAAAATGTCGTTGGCGGTAGTTTGATATAATAATTATGTGAATTGATAGACGAATGCCATTTTAGTCTACCCGTGACCACGGAGTACTGAAAAGTATTCGAATCGTCGGGTTTCCAGAAATGTTTAAAATTCAATATACGCGATTAATCCGATTAAAAGTGTTTCATTTAAAATTACCAGAGCGAGTAAAATAAAATTAGGTAATTCTCTTAAGTGTGTTTACAGTCGGTCGTCTTGCCGCTGCGCCATGAAGGCCTTATAAAAAAAAATACAACTATAAAATATTGCTATATCTTCAGCGTAGGCTTCTTATATATGTATACATACATACGACGAGGGAAACCGAAAACTTATCTACTAAATACACACTCACAGACAGCTACCTACAAAACTTCGATCAAATTAAAGTTAAAGTTTATTCGGGGGATAGAGACTAAATATATCTTACGAATATTAGAAAGAGAGTCTTTAATTGAGTTCCTTCTTAATAGATAAAAGTCGAAAGCGTTCATTTTACTAACTTTTATAGTAGAAAACTTTCAAATACTTACCAGTGAGTACGTTCTATGACAAGATTAGTAGATATATATTATATATCCTGAGAGTGCCGACGTGACAGAATCGTGAAATGTGTTTAAGGAAATGGAATTGCTGATTAACATATAATAATATTGTGTTCTCAGCTATTATCGCGTTTATATCCATATATCCGTATAATTTATAATAATGTGCACCTATTTATAACTATACCATCCCGCTTTTCGACCTATAAATTTATTTAAAATATATACTCGTAGTTACTTAGCCAAAAGATCATTTTTTCATTGTAGTTTTAATGCTTTTGCATTTTTTTTAATTACGGTTGCTACTTGTTAGAAACCGAGAGAAATTTGTAAAATTCTAACTTAGTGAAAATCCTAATCTCCTATAAATGAGAATAAACCAAAGTCAAATTTCAGCTTTCTCCTGGTAATTGCGGCTGTGCGGTGTTTCAGTCAGTGTTGGTGACGGAATACTTTTAGATATCGACCCTTCCGCGGTCTCACCCGTTTGAATTACGTTATTTAATTTACTCTTCCCATTTAATTTCATGTTCTAATAGCATTATCGTTTTTTAAAACAATATTTGTTGTCATTGAAATCTAAAACTACAGCTAAATTAATAAAAAAATAGTGGCTCCCACTGCCACCGAATATTTTAAATTAAAGTAACTTTTATATTTATCGAACGGTTTAAGTTAAGCAAACACAACATTTTGAGAATTGCCAAAGTATAATTGTGAAATCTGAATTTAAATCAGGTTAACCGCCTCTGAATAAATTATAGATTAGCGTGTACAAACGCACAGACAAACAGACAAAAAATCACAATTTTGAACCATATTACATAATAAAAATGTCCCCTTTAAAATCTGTTACTGATTTATTAATAATGCTTACATATTCTAGGGTAGTAAAATTAAAGTACTGAATGTCAAATATGGAATCTAATCTCTAATTATCGTTGCGATATGCAACTTTAACTGACCAGATAAACTCTAATAATTAAAAAATATATTGATATACGAGTAGTTCTTGCTTAAACAAAATAAATGGTAGTTTGTGAATGGTGGACCTGGACGGAGAATATGAGGACAAATATGGAATTCTCTGCTTCTGAATGTACAATTTACTCTTATGAGCTCAATTTCTTTTTCAGGATATATAAATTTATTCTCAAACTATATGTTAAAATTTATAAGTTAATTTATTAAATGCTTTATTCACTTATCTGTGAGTGTATTACATCCATGACCTTAACAAGAACAGTTTTGAATTCCGGTGAACTTAACATAATAAGATATTAGATGACACTAAAAGAAAAAAAAACCCTTTACGCTTTTCCCCGTTCAGCAGTGCAGGCTAAGAGACTCAAGTTTTAAATCACACTTTTCTCAATTTAGAAACATTGCGTGTTACTGCAGTAGCAGAATTCAACTAATGCACTTTGTATACCGTAGTGGGAAAAATACTCTTTTAGCTTCACGGTGTATCCCGCATATGGCAGGGTAGGCGGAGAGAACTTGGGAACCTAGTGTTAAGACACTCCGTTCTATTTCCGCTACCTACTTTCCGCCGAATTTGAGGTATTGAATATTGAGTGGTGGTACTCAACGCCGCGCTTTGCCTTGTTACCAGAGTGAAGAAATGAAACATTAAATATTTTAAATTGAAAATATTAAATATTTCATTTCCTCGACTGGGGATCGAACCCAGAACCTGTCGGTTACAGTCACACTCTTGTGCCGCTGCTGCCTCTAAAAAAAATATCCTAAACCAATTACTTTTGTTTGTCTTTTTTGTCAAGTTTTTTTTCTTTTTTGTCAGTTTCCCGCTGTTTTACCGCTGGGAAATCGGCCGGACATAGAAACAGTAGATCTTTGTTTAAATCCAGATTAACCAGACTATCGTTAACTGTATTAGCTTTGCCAATATCCTGTTGGAAAAACAAAGACCTATCTACGGTAAAAATATATAATTTTACACGATAGGAGCAATGTAAAGAGAGTTTTGGTTTTGGAAATCCATTCTCCAAGTGGTGCAACTATCTGACTTTTAGCCATTTAATATATTGGGAATGATTTTTTCTTATTATCGCTTTAGTAACGCAATGTCTCGAATTCATGTGAAAAGTGTTTCTTGATGGCGTAGAGTTGTAAACATCTATACATGTACATTACATTTGTTTTGGGAGACTGAATACCAAGTAGAAAACGTGTACTTAGTACGAATCTCTCAAACTGGTTTTTTTTATAATTCGAGACAAAAGTAGATTAAAAAAAAAGCTAAGTAACGAATAAAAAATATGCGAAACTATCAGTATAATAAAAACGGTACATTTTCAAAATATCCCGTAAGCATGTCGTTGCTATATAAAAGTTTGATCGTAAATAGTTTACTAAATGGTTCCGAACAGCATAATAACACGACTTTTGCACAATCTTTTACCCCTTTAGTGTAGCTTACTGTACTAGTTATTTAGTGAGGTTTATACTTATAATATCTATCTATAACTAAACACGTAATTTTTTTTATTTTTTGTCATCTATTTGTCGGTGCGTTGTTATGCATTAATCCCAGAAACGGCTAACAGTTTTCATTATCATGTCAAGGTTATCTTCCCTTAACATTCAAAGTTTTTGTTTTAATTAGTAAAACAAAAACTTTGAATATTCCAATTTTAATTAGTAAATAAGAAAGTTATGGAAATTTGAAATATTATTTATATATATATTAATACAAATAATATTTTAGTAAAATAAAAACAATAACAGATAGTTCTTTATTTTCGTAATAGCATGCGTGGGAAAGAGCCAGAAATGCAATCCAGAGAAGATTTTTTTAAATTTTCTAGTTTGTTAGTAAATTACGCGGAATGCGTAGAGTTCTAGACAACATTATTATTGGCAATGACTACCTTCTATTGTATGTAAAACAAGAATCATTAGATAAGTACTTTGCACATCTACAGTTATTGAGAACACGTAATTAAGTTAAATGAATGTTTAAACAGGCGAAGCCGCAAGCAGAACAATCGGTTCCGCTTACGGTTTTGGCCATTTTGACTAAATTAATGTACAGTACGGCTTACGAGCCTCGGCTGTTTTGTAGTTAGCTGTAAAAAATTGCCAAGATGTGATTTTAGGCGGTCACGACATAACGGTCTTACTGTTTACATAGGTAACGTGTATGTTATTAATATATTTTTTCTCTTTCCTCTATGCAATAGAGTAAGCCACGTAATTTGTCAGTGTGTATCAACGGCGGTAATTAATAACGTTTCGTTTTACGTAAAGAAATATTTAAAACGTATGAAGCCATCTTCATCAATCTTGCGAGTTTAAGCGTAGAATCCGGCGGCCTGACTGGCTATCTGGAAACAGGTAGAAAGGAAAATCCAAATTCTTTATGATCTTTGGTCAAAAAATATATTAAAGAGACGGTAGTAGAAAGCCAAGCCAAAGCGCCAACACTGGATGTTTATGGAAACATGGAATTTATTAGACAACATACGCAATATGAAGGCCCGTTTAGCCACTATACAACAGTTGAATTACATAAATAGTTCAATAAAGCAGGTTCAGGAGTATCATCCGCACCACCTAGATGTATTTTTGGCATCCAACGTGCGTACAAAAAAATCATTCTTCCTGCGTACGTGTAGGATGTGTAACGATCTTCCTTTGGAGGTGTTCCCCGAGCGCTACGATTTAAACGCTTTCAAGCGTCGTGTATACAGACACCTAAAGTCAGACAACGCACCTATATCTTCCTCAGGATGTTGATGTTCTTGGATGAACCTTCAGCTTACTATCAGGTGAACCTTCAGCTCGTTTGACGCCTCTTCAAATAAAAAAAAGGTTCTAGAAGTAATAACGACTTAGAAAAAATATGCAATGAACTTCAAATATACTCAAATAAAACTAAAAAAGCGAATCTCTATGATAAAGTAAGACTTATTTATATCTCGATAATTTAAACTAAAGAACTGGTCTGAATAAAACACTGATGGCGTAACAATAACGGAAATAAGTGATATCTCGAGAGTCTGGAGAGACTATTGTGAGACTCTCTTTCGCAATGGCAATACTTCAGACGTTATCAATCAGACCAATATAACTGAGCTCAATATATCAAAGCGAGAACAGCCATCTAACGAGAAATAATACGGGCGGCCATTACACACCTAAAGCGCATCAAGGCCACATCGATAAAGTACCCATAGAATTATTTAAGGGGATAAAAGAATTGGGTATAAATATCCTATTTAAAAACTACAACAAGGTTTGGGCGGTATCCTGTCACATTTGATATTCATTCTTCGCACAATGTAGGGTAGACAAAGAGGTGCTACAGCGATCGACTGATTTCTATTTTTATTATAACTGCAGACCCCTAATACTACATTTTAATTTTATTTGTCCCGTAAAATATTTATATTGTTAGCTGGGTCCGTTAAAGGTAGTAAATTTTGGTAAAGACAGGGACTGACGACCGGGAGGGGGTGTATTCTCTCTTTACGGTGCGTTAGCTAACGTTGTGTATATCGATTGGTTGAGAAACTCCATAAGATATGGAATAATATGATATAAACCAAAAACATCAAGGTTTGACTTAAGAAATGCCTTGTCTTAACTATTTTTTCTATCGATTTGAAACTTGTTATGCCTCTTGCTCCGTCCCTTAACGAGTATATGGCTGTTGTAATATACCGGCACACCGTCTGACTTTAACAGGACGGTCATGTGTTTGATTCCCTCTAGGAGTAATAAATTATTTTTCTCACATTGCTAACAAAGACAAAGCGTGACATTGGTTTTAAGCAACGAGAAAAAATGTGAGGCTATAAATATATCGACTGGCACTATAGCTGCTAAAGCATTTTACACGTCATAACGTATCAATGTGGATATAGCGGAAAATTAGTATCAGGTTTATTCGAGCGTCCCTTAATCAATACCGTACATGCAATTCGTATATACGAATGACAAATAACTCTCAATTATTTCCATCAAATTGCTTCCTGTTCCAGATTGTTGGATATTTTGGTAAAGTGATGAATGATTGGAGTATTTGGATGTAAGAAACTGGACAAAAAGATCTTAAAAAAAAAACGGAATAAGCTGCTTATAAACTAAAGTAATTTTTACCTGCAGCTCCACCCAGGTTGGTTCAGTTAAAAATATGTAATAGTTTTTTTTTTTAGCTTTACGCTGTATCCCGCACGAGGCAGGGTAGACAGAGGGAACCCGGGAACCTAGTGTTAAAACACTCCGTTCCACTTCTGAGGCATTGCATGTTGAGTGGCGGAACTCAACGCCGCGCTTTGCCTTATTACCAGAGCGAAGAAATGAAACATTAAATATTTAAATTGAAAATATTTAATATTTCATTTTCTCGACTGGGGATCGAACCCAGAACCAGTCGGTTACAGTCACACTCTTGTGCCGCTGCGCCACGACAGGCCTAATAGTTGTAATAGTTGTATATAATATACATAAATATTTTATGTGCTTGATATAAATCACATTTATCCCCATAAAATAAATATTTTTATATTTATACTTATTAAGTTGATCACTGTGTACAGTAAGACTATCTAGGTTTAGGCATTAATGTAGCTGAGTAGGCAGAGGCCTATCTAGCTATATGCGACATTAAAACGTGAAGCTAGCAAGAATTTGGAATGAAGGTAACACCACGAAATAACTAAATATTAATAAATCTCCGCCACTCAACCCGCAATGCCTTGAAGTCGGCGGAAAGCGGGATGCATACCATATGCTCTGCATATAAAGTTATATATCTCCATTACAACTACCAAATGTAATGGATATAAACATTTTTTTTTATGGAAAAGACGGCAAACGAGCGTACAGGTCACCTGGTGGTAAGTGATCACCGTCGCCCACGACTCCGAGCAACTCCAGAGGAGCTACAGGAGTGTTGCCGTCCTTTAAGTTGGAAGGGCACCGGGGCCCGGCATTACCTAATGCGAAACGCAGTGGCCAAAGCCACTAACTACTTAACGCCGGTCTTAAATACCGGGGGTGGTAATAATCCGGTCGGGTCTGCCCATGCGTGTTGCCATTACTGGCAACGTGACTCTACCACACGATATACTCTCACGGTCTTTGTGTTAGAACTTTTAAAGGTAAACAATTCTGTCATTCATGATATTTATAGCTTCAACTGTTTACTCAGCGCAAGCACGAAAGTTCTCGGGTTCACCGGTTTTTTAGAAATATATATTTTTTTTCAATTCCTATAGATTGTATCATCATATTATATAACATAAAGCATTGCTCGACAAATGGGTTATTTAATGCAAAAAAGATTTTATAAATCAAACTAGTAGTTTTTGATATTATTGTAACGTTTAACTAAACAAACAAAACGTACAGCTTTATAAATATAGATTTACTATATTACTATATATAATAAATCAATATTTAAAGAGTAAAATCTATAATTATTTATATAAGTGTTCATAGCAGCTCGTAAACATTTTGGCATTAAGAAATGCTGGTCATCAGATGGTATGATTGTTATCATGTTGCCAAATAACTCAACAGTCAAGATTTCTTCACAGCGCGAACTTAACCAAATAATTGAAAAAGGGTCTATAATGAAGCCTTCTTAAAGGAAGTAACCTAACATCTTTGTTCACTCCGTTACAATTTGGCCGGTTAATAGTTAGTTATAGTTTAAAAACATTGTTTTCTCCATTGCAGTATATGTAGGCATATTATTGTTTAGCTACATTTAAATTAAATGTATTTTAACCCTCAAATTTAGTTAACTGCAATGCAAATCTTTGTTATTTTATTATATTTTGACATTTGTCACTTATGTTATATGTCATTTTGTGTCAACTGTTAGTTTTAATCTGTTTCACGTTTCGTTTTACATTTATTCCTTGTATTATAGTAATCTTTCTTTTTAAGTTTAGTGTACCATTGTATTTAAATCAGCTTGTGCAGGTATAATAATGTTTTTTTTATAGTGTATTTTTATATTTATATATTTTTAAAAAAATATTTTTTAATTTAACTTTATATATTTATATATTTTTTGTATATATATTTTTTTTATATATACATTTATATATATATACATATATATATTTTTGGTATTTATTTTATTTATATTATGATTAGTGATGTTGAATATTTTTCATGTTCTTCTAGTGTTTATGATAGAGCCAGCAGTGATAGCAACTCTGATTTAGAAACGCTTTTTGATAAACTGTCAAATTGTTTTGATAATTGCTCTAAAACTCTTACCTTAGTGCATATTAACGCGCAGAGCGTTCCAGCTCATCATACTGACCTTCTCGCATCCTTTAGCTCCGGTGTAGTTGACTGTGTACTTATATCTGAGACCTGGTTAAAACCATCGCTTCCTTCTGCCTGTTACTCTCTTCCAGGTTATCGGCTATTTCGCAATGACCGCATTGGTCGGGGTGGTGGTGGCGTTGGTATCTATCTTCGCGACTACATCCCGGCTAGTGTTGTTTCTTGTTCTCCTCCTCTATATAATGGGTCTCTTGAATACCTTTTTCTAGAATTGACTTTGCATCATACAAAGGTACTCCTCGGGGTCTTGTACTCCCCGAATGACCAAGTCAATTATTTCAGTACACTGGATAGTATTCTTGAGGATCTCCGACCCCAATATGAACATGTGATTTACATGGGCGACTTAAACACGTGCTTATTAAAAAATGAACGTAGAACTCATTTGCTAAAGGAACTAAATGAGTCCTATAGCCTACAAATTTTACCTATGTCTTCTCCCACTCACTACTTCCCTAACTGTAGGCCTTCTCTTCTTGATCTTATCTGTGTCTCCAACCCTAATCTTGTTTCTTCCCATGGTCAAACTTCCGCTCCGTTTTCCTTCCACGATCTGATCTTTCTATCTTATAAACTACGCCCCCCTAAGATTAGAGGCAAAATTTTTTTTCAGCGCAATTTTAAGCATATGGACCTTGAACGCTTAAGAGAGGATGTGAGGAACATCGACTGGTCTTCCATAATGTCGGAAACTAATATTGACAATATGGTAGCATCTTTAACTACTGAACTGATTAACATCTACGATATTCATGCCCCAGTAAGACCAGTTCGTATGAAGCATGCGCCTGCCCCCTGGTTGACTCACGAGATTAGACACATTATGGCAAAACGTGACAAAGTGAAATCCAAATACAAAAAAATACCTACTTCAGAAAATTTTGCTGAGTATAAAAAGCTGCGAAACATCTGCAACAGAATGTGTAGGGATGCTAAGCGCCGCTATTTTCACAAGACCATCCAGAGTCTCAGCCAGGCACAGGTTTGGAGATTTTTGGAGTCGTTTGGTGTAGGCAAATCCTCTAAAACTGGTCAAGTCTCAGTAGATCTTCATTCTCTCAACTCTTTTTTTACAACTCCACCATTAAATGTAAATCCGCTAGTAAAATCTGAAACACTGGCTTTCTTATCCCATACTGACCTACCAGACTCTATTCCGTTTTCGTTCAAAGCTGTAACAGAGGATGACGTCAAGAGGTGTGTTAACTCCATTTCCACTAAAGCCTATGGAATTGATAATCTCAGCCTTGAGATGATTCTTCCTGTGTTAGAAAGCATTACTCCAGTAGTCACCCACATTATTAACTTTTCGCTGTCAAGTAATGTCTTTCCTTCACAATGGAAGAATGCTTATGTCATTCCATTACCCAAAACCTCAAATCCTTCCAATGCCGCAGATTACCGTCCTATATCTATTCTTCCTGTCCTATCGAAAGTCCTCGAATCATTAGTCAATAACCAGCTTTATTCCTTTCTCTCTACCAACAATCTACTGTGTCCTTTTCAGTCCGGTTTTCGTCCCTTCCACAGCACAGTTGGAGCATTGTTGAATATTACGGAGGACATTCGGTGCGCTATGGATCAAACCAAGCTCACTGTTATGGTACTACTAGATTTCAGCAGTGCTTTCAACTCTGTTGATTTCGATATACTCCTTGGCACACTTCGGGCAGTCAATATCTCTTCTGCAGCTTTGAACTGGTTTCGCTCTTATCTCTTCGACCGCCGGCAGTGTGTAAAAACAAACGATTCTACATCGACTTGGCTTGAACTCACTGCTGGTGTTCCCCAAGGCGGCGTTCTTTCTCCACTTCTTTTCTCTGTCTTTATTAATAATATTTCAACAACCATTACTTCTCCCTTCCATCTGTATGCGGATGATTTACAGCTTTATCGTCACAGTAATTTAAATGAATTACCTGAAGCCATAGAAAGATTGAATAACGATCTTGGCGCTATACAATCATGGGCTGAATCTTTTGGTCTATCAATCAATCCAAAAAAATCACAGGCTATAATTATAGGTAGCAACAGACTGACTCATAGAATAAACTGGGATTCTATTCCAGCGATACATTACTCGGGTGTGCCCATTCCCTTCTGTAACGAAGTTAGAAATCTGGGTCTTATCCTCGATCATAACATGTCCTGGGCACCACATATAAATGCAATCAGCAGGCGCATGCATTTCTCTTTCCATTCCCTTAAGCGTCTCCAACACTTCCTCCCTCACAAAACCAAAATTATGCTAGCGCAATGTCTTCTCCTTCCAATTCTCGACTACGCGGATGTTTGCTATTTGGATGCGACCGAGGAGCTTCTTAACAAATTAGAGCGACTTCAAAATCTCGCCATACGCTTTATTTATGGTCTGCGCAAGTATGACCATGTTTCCCAGTTTCGTGCTCAACTTAATTGGCTCCCAATCCAACTTCGCCGTGATATGCACATCCTTACATTTCTTTTCAAAATCCTTCATTACCAAAATTTTCCTTCTTACCTACGCTCCCGTTTCAACACTCTTCCCCGTCCATCACGCTCTAGGCGGTCGTGTGTCGTCCCGGCGCTCGACATACCTATGAGCAGTACCAAATTCCTACAGAAATCCTTCACGGTATATGCTGCTTCACTGTGGAACCAACTCCCTATTCCTATCCAACGATGTCCTTCCTTAATATCTTTTAAATCCCATTTAAAAGAACATCTTTTTCATTCTGTGAGCAACTAATTAAATTCAGACAGTTTTTTCTTATTTTTGATATTTAAGTAAAACAGCCACTCTTTACTCGTACATATGTATGTATGTATAGTATATGTGTATAAATATTTATTTAACATACTTATATATTATTTATTATGCATATGTAATATTTATTTTTAAATATGTATTTGATATATGTATGTATAATTGTATATAATCTAATATTTTATATATTTATTAGAATACTAAGCTTTTTCTTTATTATTCTTATTATTATTATTATTTTACTTAACGGCACTGTATTTTCATCCCGCTGTTTGATATTCATCCACTTCCATTGGTTGGCTGGAAGAGATTTCTTTAAGAAATAAGTCCACCTTTGTTAACTAGTTTTTAAGTTTGTATGTCTTGTTTCTTTTTTTTTTTCAAGTGCAATAAAGAATATACATAAATAGGACGCACCTACAGCTTTCGCGTTTAAAGTCACACGCTTGTGCCTGCGCTACGACAGGGCCTCTAATAATACTTCGTTAATGATAATATCATTCAACAATTTTTTCGTACATTAACCAACTTTAGAACGTTTATCATCGCTTATTGCTTGTGTTCGTTATTGAAGTTTGTATTATAGAAAGACATTCTACACCATTGCAAAATTTTGTACGCTCAATATCTCAATATAATCCGTTCCACTCCCCATTTTCCGTCTAATTTAAGGTATTGCGAGTTGAGTTGCGGAACATAACGCCGCGCTTTGTTCTTTAATATGACATTTTCAATTCCTGCTTAAAGTCCCTAGCTGTATATTAACAGACTTAAAACTGGGTCCAAGGGTGTATTTACCCTAGGGCCAGAAGGGCTATAGCCCGGGGCGGCAGGCCACGAGGGGCGGCCCAGGGGCAGCCCGGGCTTCGGTTTGGACATTTGAAAAAATACAAAAAAATATTTTAAGACATATGCTTAGAACGCTCCTGAACCACTTTTCTACGTGTAGATTTCACATCTGAAGAATTCGAAATTCAATTGAAATATGCAAGCCGCCCCTTGTCCTGAATCGGTTGAACGGTCAATTTTTTTTCGCCTTGATTTTCTTTTCACATTTAAAATTTTGTCCACAGAAAAATAATGTAAATAATAAAATCTATATTTTGTTCTTTCATCCTTTTTATTTTTTTCTTTAGATGGGGTTGTATGATGTTGGCCCTGCGACCTCTACAGCGCCACCGGTTTTGTTGGAGGCCGAGCTGGAAGAGCTATGATCTTGAACTTGTCACCAGATTGAGTGACTTAAAGAGATACTACGAAGTTGCAAGGGCGCCCCTTGCGAGACTCCAGCCTCGAACTGGGAACTTCGTTTGTAGTGGGGGGCTCCACTCAGTTCGCAAGCCAAGCTTTGCTTCGCTCGGCCCGAGCTAGGCCTACTGGGTAGAGCTGTGGACACCCTTTTGGAATTTATGTTTGTCACCCTCCCGCACCTAGGCGCGCTTGGGCTGCTGTATAACTGGGACCTCGTCTCCACCGGCGTATCGTGTGCTTTTGCGTTTATGTGTAGTCCTACCTACTTGTTTCACTTTATTCGCGACTGTAATGAAGTCAGCTCGAGCTATCGAATAGAACATTGCGTGGTCTACGGTAGACCTTACGGAATATTCCCTTAGCTACGGGGCCACTCCCCGTTATCGCAGGTTTTTACCACCAGGGTGTTCGGATGGGCCGAGGCCTTTTCAAAGTAGCTACTGGACAGTTTCCTGCAGTGCTCTTGAATGGAGTAGATCTATGTTGCGCATGAACAAAGGAGCTTCCGTGGCAATGCGCAAGATTTTGTTTTGCATAATTTGAAAACTATGGAGGCTAGAGACGAACACTAAACTGGGATATGTGAACATTAGCCTGATAGAGGTGGTGTACAGGAGGATTTTATTTCTAAAGGACATTTTAAATTTGGCACAGACCAGCGGGTTCTTCTTTTTCAGTTGGGCTCTTAGTCCATTTTTATTCAATGTATTGCTAGATACTATCTCGGCTCACATCCAAGACCAGCCTCCGTGGCTGATGATGTATGCCGATGACATAGCACTCACTGACGAGGATCGGCTGATGCTAGAGCGTAAAGTGAACCTCCAGACTCCAGACTCGTGCATAACTGATCATGATTGATTGTCGGATAAGCGCTGCCTGGACCAAATGGCGAGACGTCACTGGTGTGGTCTGCGATCGCAGAATACCGACCAAACTCAAGGGGCTGATATATAAGAGCATCGTTCTACCGGTTGTTTTATACGGCAGCGAATGCTGGCCAGTATTATCTCGGCACACTAAGGAGCTTCATGTTACGGAAATGAAGATGCTGAGGTGGATGTGCGGCGTAAAGTGGTCTGACCGCATACGTAACACATTCATTCGAGGTAGTCTTGGAGTCCGTGACATAGCGGATAAGCTAAGCCCTAAGAACTATGTCGGACGCAAGTGCCCTGATATGTCTGTCCCTGGAGTGAGACCTCCCGGACGCCCAAGGAAGCGCTGGTTGTATGTCTTGATGCAGGATATAAGAGCCAATGGTCTAACCACTGAGGACTTAAAAGATCATGCTAAGTGGGGTAGGCTTAGTAGGAAGGCAGACCCTGGCACAGCAAGCCGGGATTAATGCCAGGAAGAAGAAGTACGTACGTCCCTTCCGGCGTACGTATCTCATGTGCTCTTAGAAATTGAGTTTGTTATCCAGGATTACTCCTAGATATTTGGCACTCTGTGCTTGAGGTATGATTTTGCCTTGCAGAAGAACAAGAGGCATGCAATTCGTTTGGGCGAATAGGGAAGAATACTGACGTACTCTTTTCAAGGTTAACTTCGATATTCAGCTTCGACCTACCTTCGACCCGGAATCTGAAAGTGCGATTCGATAAGTAAGCTCGTATGATGTGCACGAGTCTATCTGGCACTCCTTAACGTACGAGCTTGAAAATCAAGCTATTATGTCAGACTTTATCGAACGCCTTTGCAACATCTAGGAAGATTGCCGCAGACGGCATTTTGTGGTTGGAATGGGAGGTCCTATGATCCAGAATATGCTCTGTGATCCTATGGTCTTTTTTCATTCCTTGATGGGGCGGAAAGTTACAGTAGCCTGGGGCGCGCAATCTTAAAATACGCCCTTGACTGGGTCCCAAGTTCATCTACCCTTCTATATGTAGGATACATCGTATAATAGTAGACGTAATATGTTTCTTTCTTTTAAAAACATGAGAAGGGTTATAAAAGGCATGTATTGGTAATATTTGTAATATCAATAAGCTATATATTTTTATGAGCACAACGCAATATTATTAGCTAAAAAGACCGTAAAAATGTAGTAAACTCTATTTATTGGTTATATTATCGTACTTACGTATAATTATACTAAAACCCAAAAGTTCTATTTATTAAAAATCCTTAACTTAACTTAAGTTATATAATGTGAAAGGCATTTTATAATATAAAATATTTGAAGATCTGAAAAATAAAAGTATATTAGGTTTACAAAATTTTTTGTTGACAAATAAAAATTGAAATTGAATTGAAAATTGCGGCCCGTTTTATATTAATTAAATTATTTAAATTACGCCATTTCTCAATTGTGAGGGAAAATGGGAAATCAAGTGTCTTAAACTAAATATACTCTTTTTGCTTAATATAAAAAAAATCTGCATTTTACTTTGGGGTAATGCAGCCGGGATTAAGTCAATATTTGTCTTGCAGAAGCGAGCTATTCGCGTGATCTATAACTTAAGCCCTAAGGATTCTTTAAGGGAAATGTTGTAAAAGCTTAATATATTGACCGTTGCATCTCAATACATTGTTGAAAATGTTATGTACGTCAAGAAAAATATTAATAAGTTTACTAAAATCAGTGATGTACATAATATTAATACTAGAAATAGGCTTAAACTTAGTGTTACTTATAAAGACATTCTACACTACTGGAAGATTTTGTACTCTCAATTTTTGACAGATAATCCGTTCCACTCCCCATTTTCCGTCTAATTTATGGTGTTGCCAGTTGAGTTGCGGAACACAACGTCGCGCTTTGCTAAGAAATGATTTAACTAACTTATTAAGTTACAATGAAAGCTTCTATACTACCTATACGACTTTTGCAATTTCCTTTGGCACTATAATATTTGAGGCCTGTTCCCAAGTCCCCTCTGCCTACCGTGCCATGTGCAGGATACAGTATGAAGCTGAGAGAGAGAGTACTATAATATTGGCTCGCGCAGAACCATATTTACTTCTAGTCTGATATGAAAGCATCGACAAAATAACAACGAAATTCCACTTTGAAAATTGTCTCAAATTGGCAACTTATTTATTATTTTTGTTAAAAAAAACTTCTAAATATGAACATTATGGATTTATATCCTTAACAAAGAAATAAATATTATATTATATTTTAAGCGTTTTTTTAATATGAGATATAGTGATTTTAATGTGATTTGGAATTGAAACGCTTCTTTGAATTTTAATAGTACGCGGGGGCCTGTTGTAGCGCAGCGGTGTAAGCGTGTGACTGTAAACGGTAGGTTGTGGGTTCGATTCTTACTCGAGGAAATGAAATATTTAATATTTTCAATTAAAATATTTAATGTTTCATTTCTTCGCTTTGGTAATAAGGCAAAGCGCTAAATATATATATATATATATATATATATATATATATATATATATATATATATATATATATATATATATATATATATATATATATATATATATATATATATATATATATATATTTGACGAATTATGTAGATTTTTATATAATTTTATAAAAGCTATAATGTAACAATATACGTAAGCGAACGAAGCCGCTTTTCATTCTTTTTTTATACCAAATTAACGATATAAATACCAACATAAACAAATATTTCGAATAAAGCATTCAAATTAGTGGTTCAAGTCACAGTATTAGACTTTAAAAGAACTTGTTCAATAGCAAACGAATCAGCGCTGAATGGAAGCTAATGTGATAGCCTTTACGAAAAACTCTAAATATACTTCAAAGAGAATAAAATACGAAGAAAACTAAGCAGGTATATGAATAAAAAAAATCAATTTAAAGCTATACCATGTTTTTTTAATTTGCTACTAGGTTTTTTTTATTTACTATCACATATTGTTACATTTATACATTAATAATAACTAGACACTATAAAAAACCACGTAAGCTTATCTTGAGTGCCGGATTCATACTCTTTCCCTAATGTATATTTAAATAATATTTTTTAAATATTTCATTAATATTTATGCTATTTATTTTTGTTCTTAAGTTATAATCTACGCCTCCTGGTGCGCTTACCGTATTTATTATTGGCCGATAAAGTCACTAATTTATTTTGTATCATGCTCCGTGTTGTGATGTTATGAGAGACTTTATGATGATAGTCGACATTAAAATAATTTTCTTTTAAAAGTAAGTATTTTATTTTGTTATAAAATGGAATAACTTCGCTGTGCTGAAAAAGAATATTCTCGTCAGATTCTGCCATTCGTTTGATATTTATAGGACAAATGTTCTTTAGTATCCTTAGTTGTAACTGATAAATATATCGTAAATATGTTTTGTCAGTTCTGCCATAACTGCTAAGTCCATAGGTCATAATGGAGTCAGCTAGTGCGTTGTAAAGCATTAATTTGGTTTTATATGTAAGAGTATTCTTTATAATATACATCTTAGCTAAAAATGCTCTCATCTTATTACAAACATAATTAATATGTGCGTGCCAATTAAACTTATGATCTATAACTAATCCTAAGTATCTATGCTATAATACAACTTCTATAGCGGGACAACTTCATTGGTCGTTGGGATTATGTAAGCAGATGTGACTATGAGCTATAACATTGCAGTTAATATTACTATTTAATTTTAAATTTGGTGAATGGATGTGTATCACTTTTGTTTTGAGGGGATTTATCACTAAATTGTTATCATGACACCACTTGTTTAGGATGTCGAAATGTTCCTGCAGTAATATAATTCCCTCACTTACATCTTTAGCTGCCACAAACATGCAAGTGTCATCTGTGTATTGATAAATTCGACAGTGACTGAATAATTCACTCATATCGTTCATATAAGTGGCTATAAAGTGTAATGGGCCCAGTACTGAAGCTTGAGCTATGCCTTGTGAAACTTTCATGCTTGCACTACATTCGTTTACTATTTTCACGTAGTAGCTTCTATTTGTAAAGTAATTTGCACACCATTTTAGTGAAAAATCAATAAATAAGGTTAAAACATTGATCTTTTGATCTAACCACGAATTTATTTAATCAGTGAATGCTGATAATAACATGGTAGTATTTTTCCCTGTGCTTCACGAATGAAAATCGGAGTGCTTGCAAGTTCACGCGGTACATTTTGCACAACATCACCAACTATTGTAGACCTTATCTGTTTAGCAGCCGTTATCCACTGATCCCTGGTATGTTGGTTCTTCATTTCCACGATAAGAGATCTTGGTCGTTCCTTATGCGATTTTATGACGCGTGTGCATTTTACTTCACCTCCATCCATCTTTAATTTTGCAGCAACTGATTCTATAAGCTCCTGTGGTTTTTTTAGTGCGGTTTCTGGTAATCCTGATATTTCTGCGCAACTCCCTAGGGACCTTTGTTCTATCTCATGGAGTTTAAACTCTGCAGAGGCGATACGAAGTGCTAGATTTTTATTATTATTTTGAAGTTTCGTATTTTTATTTTTTAACATGTTTATTTTATTCTCTTGTTTTTTAAACGAACATCGAGGGATGTTTGAAATTTGATGGCTTAAGAAATTAATTGAGACTTCAATTTTCTTCTTCAGCGACTCAAATCCTTTTTGATATTTTTTTTCATTTCAGAGGATACGTCTCCAATTAATTTGTTCTCAGCTTTGCTGTTGGACACACGTTCGTCTTCCTCCTCATCATCGGATTCATCACCTTGTATCAAAATTGATGATCTTTGCGAGGCATTACATAGACATTCTTCACAACTCCATTTCAGTCCGGGAGCATTACGAAGCGTTGCTCGTTGCTTGTTTGAAAGTTTAGCGCAGGAAGTATTGGCGTGGACATTTTTCTCACAGCGACTACATGTAATTCCAAGCTCTTTCTTTGTTATATTTTTTTTACATGAACAACATTTTGATATTGGCATTTTGAGAGTAGTTATTGCACAAATGAGGGTAACGTGTTTATAGTTCAAAATCTGACCGATGAATCTATATCGATATCCGGTATTTATATTGGTTGCGTATAATGAAACAAATTATTTTTTTTTTCAATATAATGTCTTTACGGATACTTAACTGGTATATAGGCTTATTTCTTATGATTAAGGTTTTTAACTCTAAAATAAAGAAAAAACCTTATATGATTATATTGCTTATCCATTTGTTAAAACGTATCACGCATCAAATTATCAAGCTAATTTCTTTCATAGCATTCAGAATAGTATTACGTAGCAAAAGATCAGATACGTTAGAAAGACTGACCGAAACAGTAGTTAGCCAGCTAATTAATTAGATTTTTTAATTTTACTCATACTTAACACCATTTATGCTGCCTTGGCGTTCAATGATCGCTTCGATAAATTAGACCAATAAAATGCTGATAAAAGAATCAATATAATTTTCATAAATTAGGCAAGGAAAATTGAACAAAACACTTCTTCAGGCTTTTATCAAAATGGCAGAAGGGAGATTAAGCTAAACCCCCTAGATTAAATTCACCCCTTCATGATAGATTTATGGTTGTACCTGATGATGATGAGATCATCATCTAAATTACCTTAGCAAATTAATGTAGGATAAACAGAAGTTGAGAAAATATGTTTTGTTATTATTAACCTATCAAAGCACCCACCCAGTATTACCCGGGTGTACCTTATATTATTACTAAATTTATATAAGAAGACGGTCATTGGGGTCATCTTGATGCAACAGTATGGCAATTGAGTGCAAATGAGATGATTGTGGGTTCTATTTTTATTCAGGGATTTTTTCCCACTCTGGTAGATAAACACAGTGTTGTTTTCCACCACTTGATATTCAGTGCCTATAATATTGGGCCATAAATAACATGTAGTTGTAAATTTGTTTGAGCCTGATGTTTATAGAGACTTGTCGTGTCGCATGGGCCCGTCCGTGCGACAATAAGCGCAACATGCTGCTGGCTAGATTCGAGAAAATAAAATATTTTAAATTTTTATTATGCTCATTTAAGTATCAGTGTAAAACGCAGCGTAGAGATCCGCCACTCAACACGCAATGCCTCAAATTCAGCAGATAGTGCGCAGAAAGTAAGCGCTAATCTAAAAAATATATACTATCGAATAACATATTTGTTTATATGATATTTGAATGTGTCATCTCTCTACGACACAGAGATATTATATTTGATTGTTAACATACTATGACATCCAAGATTAATGAATTCAAAAAACACAAAATATCTTATGATTACTTATACACAGTGTGTCGCTAAAACACTTAATCGTGCTAATGGGCAAACAATTACGCACCTGTCACGTTGATGGAGGCGTGCCTGTACACAGAATTTTTTGATAATTAATAAAATTATCATATTCTATAAAGAGATTGGGATCATCTTTTGTTTGTAATCAGCCATGCATTTTAGATATAAAATAATGTCTATTGTTTGAATATAAAATAATGATGGTATACTTGAAAATTTTCGATTATATTTTTATTAAACTGTTCTAAAGCATTTGTGGAGTGAACTGTCTGTGGCTGTATTCAGCGGTTGATACTATACGGGCTTCTTTAATAACACAGATATCGTTACTGCCTCAGATCTGAGAAGAACCGGCTTAAGAAACTCAGCGGGACATGTCTTTTTTTTAATCAAAATTTTACATTATATAATCAATTGTGACAATGATACATCTGGAGCGAGTATTTCATCCCCAAGGCGTGTTATCATTTACAAAATCGTTAATTTGGTAATAACCCATAACACGCAAACGTTTTTCACAACTTTCTTAAATTGTGAGATGGAATCCTATTGTAAATCAATCTCATAAAATAATTACGGATTCGATGCAATCGAGTTACAGGCGCACTATGTTTAAGCCTATTTCTAGTAATAATATTATGTACGTCACTGATTTTAGTAAACTTATTAATATTTTTCTTGACATACATAACATTTTCAAATTTATTTTACAGCGAAAGCTGTAGAGCTCAGATTATTCGCCAATCTATCAATATAAGGTCCCCACTGTAATTTGGAGTCACTGGTGATACCGAGAAATACCGTTTTTATACTCATTTCTAGGCTCTACGGTTTCACCATTTAAAATACATTGGGTTTCATAATTTTCGTTTGAAGTGCTCTGAATGTTACACATTTTGTTACTATTCAACAGAGAGTTAATAGCGCTAAACTATTTTAGAGAGAGTTTTGTTTACTTAGTCATATATTTTTTGTCTTCTTTGCATTTTAAAAATCAACGGAGTATCATCAACAAACAAGTACTAGCGGTAGCTCGACCGCAGGTACAATAAATTACATTATTTATATCTTCATAATATAGCTTATAATTTCCGCCAAAAGGTGGATGACAAAAAGATTTTTTCAATTTTAACTAACATTTACTGAAATTAAACCCTTCTACTAAATACTCCATAACTGTGTAATATAATTTCGAAAGTAAAGAAGTATAGTAATAGCAACAGCTATAGAAGTATTTTAAAACAGGTATTAGCTAACGCAGCCTCAGCTGCGATGGACAATTTCAATCATGTCACACTAAAAGGTTCAAGAGAGTGCATCTTGCTTGCTTTGTAGTAGATGGAATATTTGAATAATCGTATGAAGGCCACAAACACTTGCATCAATCCAGCTCAGTTACCACTTCAATGGATAATATTGGCTGTCTGTTTCTGATTTTGTTTTCTATGATTTGTTTCTGAAGTTTTGATTTTGTTGTGGAAGAAGTATTTCAGTATAATGATTTTTATGTTGTTATGTATTCATATTTGAATTCTATAGAATACATAAGATGCTTTAAACGATAGTAAAATGTGTGCCTGATTGTCTGTATTTTTTACTCAGTTTCACGCTGTATCCCACACACGGCAGGGTAGGTAGAGATGATAGTATTATACAATAAAAACAAAAAACTCAGTATTATCTCGCGTTGAGTCTAGTGTTAAGACATTCTATATTTTCCCATTTTAGTGATATTAAATCTAGAAAACAATATTGCGCTTAGTGTAGATTTAAATACCTTGGTTGTATGCATTCTGTAATAGTTGGAGATTCGAATCGAGCATAAATTTATCATATTACATATAATAATTTTTATCTGTTTAATTTTTTATTATTTCTACTTAAATCGTGCCATTTTAACATAAAAATAACAAGAACAGTACGTATGTGTATCATACTTTTAAGTGGGTATATGGCTACTATTGTACTGTACGTTTGTGTAACACAATAAAAGTGCCTCGAGGAGACTGCATTCAGCGACAATTCCAAGCTGGAAGTTCATGCTTGTATGTATTTTTTTTATTTCAGATATTATTCTGTCATGATGCAAGTATTTAGTTTAAATTTATTAAGAATATATTAAGAAAAGAACACCAGAACTCAATGCCACGCGTTCCCTCACCAGTGAGAGGTGAGGAAAATGAATAATTGTTCCTACCAAAGATTAAACCCACAACAAACCCATTTATAGTTATTCAGAGACCACTGCGCCTCAACGATCTCTTGGATATATTAATATTATACGGTATTGCGAAATAATGAAAAATTTAGATTTCCAAGACATTTAGGTACAACTTTTCTAATTACAATTTTATCCTGTTAATTTGTTCATACCTTTTTCTAAACATTATTATTTTTCTTACTTTAATTTAATATTTTTCTTACTTACTTTAATTCCTGTACAAAAGGTTACTATATGATCTTCTTACTTAATGCTCAGTTTAACATCATAAGCGTTTTACGTCATCTAAAATTGGGGTTCGCCGATAACGAAACTGTTCGGCTTAATCTTATGGTGTGACTTGCTTTAGGGCAGATATCGTTCCCAATATTGCCGGATAAAATACTAATGCCGAGCCTCTTCAGATTTTACGCTTTTGTTATACCGAT
Organism: Eueides isabella; assembly: GCA_019049475.1. NCBI lineage: Eukaryota > Metazoa > Arthropoda > Insecta > Lepidoptera > Nymphalidae > Eueides > Eueides isabella. Next base: position 10,452,820 of record CM032399.1, read on the forward strand.
TTGAAGGTTTGTTGACTTTATCTTATAGATTTTTTTATTATGTTATCATTTGCTGTGAATTTGTGTAGACAATTTTATATTTATAATAATATTTTGGGATTACAAACTTTATTCTAACTCCAAATCACTTTGAACAACTTTGAAAGTTATTGTATATTGTGTAATGGAATTCAACGCCGCACTTTGTCTAGTTATCATATCAGCAAGGAAATCGAAATTATTGTCTGAAGTGGTAATAGAATCCACAACTTATCGAGTTTTCAATCACACGCTAGTTTCTTAATTATTTCAATTTAATATTGAGCTATTTGATATTTTGAGATTAAATAATTAAGTATTTGAGTTTCCTACATAAGCATTGATAAAATCTCCTCTTTTGCTAATTTTCTTTTGACACTTGCTGTTAATATATGTATTATTAAGAAATAAACAAAAACCAAAAATATTGTGGCGCAGAGAGACATCGGGGTGGTTCTCAGTTCGATTCTCACTCGAAATAGGGAATTATTTTCATTTTTGCACTCTGACAAAGAGATGTTAAAGCACAAAATTAAAATAAAACGTAAGTACAAATAAAAAAACCGTTCTATGGTTTTTAGGATTCCATACCTCTAAAATGAGCGCGTTTTTTATTTGCCTTCAAACCTAAGTTTGTAAATTTTCCGGCTATTTTTGATCGATTGTTCTTTCCGTTGATATAAAATCATTAATTGGTACGGAACACTCACTGGGTGATCCCGACTCTCACTTCACCCGTGTAACTCTATGACACCAAATAAAATGGAATGATAAGATTTATGTAATGCACTTGAAAAAGTAGCATTACTGTTTAAAACAAACAGACAAAGACTAATATCAAAAATCAAAGCGAAGTAAATTTACATTAGTAAATATTATACTTCTTCTTCTTCTTCAGCTTCACGCTGTATCCCGCACTAGGCAGGGTAGGCAGAGGGAACGGAAGTGAAACCTAGTGTTATGACTCTCCGTTCCACTTCTGTTCCCCACTTTCCGCCGAATCTGAGGCATTGCGTGTTGAAATATTTAAATTGAAAATATTAAATATTTCATTTCCTCGACAGGGGATGGAACCCAGAACCTGTCGGTTACAGTCACACTCTTGTGCCGCTGCGCCACGACAGGCCTCAATTAAATTTATAAATTTATAAATATTTTATATTTAAAAAAAATTTTTTTCCGTTGCATATCAATGTCATATATATTCAATTTTGTTCGATATTTTTATATGTAAGTAAATAAATAAAACTTATCAAAGGTATTTTGAAGAAAATATTCTATATACAAATATTCAATATATTATCTACTTATATTTTAGAGGAAAAAACAATATTTTCAAACAAAAGCCGTAGCGCCAAATTGGATGAAGCAAACCGGAACAATTACTTATTACAAGCAATCAATCAATTACCAAATACTATCAAATACATTGAAAATACTTAAGGGAAATTGTTATATTTTTACCTAGTATAAATAAATTTGCTGTCCGCCTCTGTTTGTATGTAACAAAGCTTTCATATTACATTTTGATACAGTTTGATACATTTTTTATTTTTTTAAAAAGATTAATCTCAAAAGTCTATACGACTAAAATGCTTAAAATTCTATGTTTCAAGATTAAGTTGTTAAAACGATCACACTTTTGTGTGCCTGCGCCACGAGAAGCTTCCACTTACTTACTTACTTATCTTTACGCTGTATCCCTAGCGAGGTAGGCAGAGAAAACGGAGCGCGAAACGTTACGGTCTCGGCATACCTCTTTCGCCTCGTCCACTGTCATCAGCATCTTCATACATGCCCTCCGGGGGGTCCTCATGCTTTTTACGTGACCTTCCTCTAGTATCAACGATACTGTATTTGCAAAGGTCAACCGAGGTCTCCCCCTCCCTCTCTTATCACTGTGAGAAGCTTCCAATTCTAGGTTTTTTTTTCTAAAATAATCAGAATTCTTTATACAAATGTAACTAAAACGTTTTTTTATTTCTCCTACGCTGTTTATTGCTGTCCTCGTGGAGATTTTCTGTCAACTTGATTGAGAAAGAAAAGGCCTCTCTAAATGGGGAACGGTTAACACATCTTAGATTCGCCGACGTCTTAGTAATATTCTGAATATCTAAAGATAGTCTTCAAGAAGTAGTGGTGGAATTAGAAAAGGAGAGCCAGAAAGCAGAGTTGGTTATGAATCCACAAATAACCAAATAATGACTAATGGATTACAAGAACCAATATTCGTTAACAACAATAACAACGAATATGTGAATGAATATATTTATTTGGGTCAATTACTTTCTAATGACTAAGGAAATCGGGAGACGCATCAGTAATGCTTGAAAGCTATATTGGAGCTTCAAAAAAAGAATGAAAAACAAACATGTACATATACGTAAAGATTAAAGAAAGCTATTAGATTCTTGCATACTCCCATTCTTCCACTCCGGTTAAGGTATTTCAAGCAAGAAACTAACAAAAAAAAAAACTTTTTCTGTTATAGTTTCTAGTGTATAATCCTAAATAGTCAAAATCGATAGCTGCTTTCAGAATTCCATAACTGAAGTTTGTCAAAGATATTTGACTTATTTAACTGAGAAACAGATTAATATTACACAGCTTCAGCAATATTGACTGGAGATAGATAATTAGAAAACTTTATTACGTGAACAGAATTGTTTTAAATATATATAAGCACACTTATGTACGAAGTAAACATAGGTCCGATAAGATAACGTCGTTAATAATACTTTATTTTTTTTTACACTTTCCCTTCTTTATTTACACTTTTGTAGTTTTGGGGCAGATGTTATTTTTATTTGTTTAGTTACTTTAAACTATTTACTACGTCGTTAACAATATTTACTACGTTGGTTTTTGCATTTTTTTTTCCTTTACACACTGTATCATATGCGGGGCAGACAGAAGGAACTTGAGAAAATAGTATTAAGACACTCCGTTACGTTCCTCGTTAGCCGCCAAATTTGAGGCATTGCGTGTTCATGAATATTAAATTTAAAAATACAGTTAGTTAGTAATAGTTCACTTCTTTGAGTGAGGATCTAACCTACAACCAGTAACACGCTTGTGTCCCTGGGCTAAGACAAGCCTATATTACAAAGTAGAAAAGGAAACCTTTTTAATAAATATTATTATTTCTCTTCTGTACGTTTACGTTGATTAACATTATACCAATCAACACAAATTGTCTCGAAGCTTGTGAAAAGCGGAGAACAAAACATTTTCTTAACGTTAAAGTATGACTACCTGCTTACTCTGCAACAAACATACATCTAAACTCATTTATATAATTTTACTGTTAATAAAAAGAGGATAAAGCAAAATGAAGAACTGAGTCTTTATGAGAAAGAAATTAACTTATTCCGTTACTGTTTATTATTGACACTAATAATATGACGAGACATCAGGGTCCTCTGAGCAGAGATATAACACTATCGTCGTGGCTTTACTTTAAGCAAACGATTAAATTATATGAATATTTATTCAATACACAAAAAATCATAACAGCTGATGTTAGTTACAGCTTACCAGTATGATATTAAATTGAAATAAATTATTGAAAAATGTTTTGATATTGCGTTAAAATTATGGTAGATTTATTTTTTTTGTTTCAATTATGTCTGCCAATATATTCTTTTTTATATAAAGTATCCTACGTCCTTTAATATCTCTAAAAATATGTGTATAGAACTAAATGATAATTGGTTGAGTAATTTTGGATGAAATTGCAACAAATAAAGTTACTTATATGTTTAGTATAACCTAAAAGGAAAAACGACACCTCTGTCTCTCTGACCGTTCGACTAAGTCATACACAATATTCTTTTACGTTACATCTTCTAGACAGGTAATCAAGTTCTTTCATAAGAAGTCTCAAGCAAGCAAATAAATTAAATGTTGAATATTAAGGAATATTAATTAATCACATTAATATCGTATAAATTGATATTTTAACTAGTATTTCATATCTGCTTTACTCTAATATGTTTTAATATAAATAACAAATACTTATATTAACTTTCTCTAGAACATTCTCAAAGAGTCATATTGAAAGTTATGCTGGGAAAACGTAGACGATACAGTACGGTTCTACTGTACAGAGTGAGACCTCGTCCTCTCAATGTTGGTGTTACTTTTACGCCTGCTGCTAATTGCAAACGTGATAAATCCTGGATCTGTGACACAGACACATATACACACTCATATACACACACACACACACACACACACACAGATACATTCAGGCCGGTGTAGTTAATTACACTCAGATGTTACTTTAATAAGCTTTATGTTATTGTTTGTTTTCAGCTTCACGCTGTATCCCGCACTTGGCAGGGTAGGCAGAGGGAACGGAAGTGAAACCTAGTGTTAAGACACTCCGTTCCACTTCCGTTCCCCACTTTCCGCCGAATTTGAGGCATTGCATGTTGAGTGGCGGAACTCAACGCCGCGCTTTGCCTTATTACCAGAGCGAAGAAATGAAACATTAAATATTTAAATTGAAAATATTAAATATTTCATTTCCTCGACTGGGATCGAACCCAGAACCTGTCGGTTACAGTCACACTCTTGTGCCGCTTTTTGTATAGGCCACCCCGGCGCTGGTGGCTTTATCACAGTTGATACTAGTACGGCTACCAACGCACACCTCTTGATTTTTAAAAGAAATTTGTAACACATAATTTGGTAAATCAATATAATTGTTATTACAATTGTTTAAGAATAATTTTAAATAAAAATAATTAATGAATTCACATACCATGAAATATACTTTGACGCTGTATCCGGCAAAAAACAGAGTAGACAGAGAGAATCTAGTGTTAAAACATTGTTCCTCCACTTCTATATTGCAGAAATTAAGAACCCACGAATAACGCAGTTGGAGCCAGACGCTGTAACAATAATAAAAATATGTTTTGTTACTGAAATCCTTTAGGCAAGGACATGTTATATCGTATGAGGTTCCTATTATATTTATATCGTTAGAAATATCTAGTCGAAAAAAACCTTTTTATTTTAAATTCATCGCTTATGAATGAATATATAATTACAATGGTATCAAACTCCAAAGCTCGTGTTCGTCAAACGGTTAATTATTATAAATTTCGATATTGAAATTCTGTAATTCTAGGCAAGTATGTAAACGTCGTCGAATCAGCGTAAGAATTTATATGAAATATATAGTGCTATTAAAATTCAATTATTCATACTAAACTTAAATTTAAAAAGCGTATAAAAATTCAATTATTCATTTCAGGAGAGATCAACTTGACACAGTAGTAAGCGTCTAGACTAAACTGGTTGTGGATTATTCAGTCACTCACTCACTCACTCAGATTCACACTGTATCCCACACATAGCAGGGTGGACAAAGGGAACTTGGGAATCTAGTGTTAAGACACTCCGTTAAACTTCCGTTCCCCACTTTCTGTCGAATTTGTTTTTGAAACACCACGTTTGTACCAGAGCGAAGAAATAAAAAACAAGAAATATTTAAATTGAAAATATTAGATATTTCATTTCCTCGAGGGGGATCGAACCCACAACCTGCCGGTTACAGTCACATGCTTGTGCCGCTGCGCCAAGACAGGCCTCAAATATATGACATACACTATATGTACACATGACTATGACTTAAGTCTTAAATTATAAAAATATAAGTCATACTCATGGAATATATTACCGTTATTATTATAAATATTTTTTCTTTATTAAAAACCTTTATTTCTAAAACATTAATATTTCCAATCTTTTCCTATCGAGTTATCTAAAGCAATTTTTTTTTTCAGCTTCACGCTGTGTCCCGCACTAGGCAGGGTAGGCAGAGGGAACGGAAGTGGAACCTAGTGTTATGACACTCCGTTCCACTTCCTTTCCCCACTTTCCGCCGAAGGACGAGAGGCTAATTTTACTTATGATTTCTTTATGGACAAGACACAGCGAACGATCGTACGGGGTGACCCGTGCGATTTTTTGTCGTGCCGATGGTAAATGATCACCGTCGCCCACGGCCCCGTGTAACCCCAGAGGAGCTACAGGAGCGTTGTCGCCCTTTAAGGTGGATAGGCATCGGGGCCCGGCATTACTCAATGCGAAACGCAGTGACGGAAGGCACTACTTAACGCCGTTTTACATGCCGGGGGTGGTCATAATGACCGGTCGGGTCTGCCCATGCGTGTTGCCATTGCTGACAACGTGACTCTCCCACACATACTTTAGTCGCCTGCTACGACACCATCAGTATCAGGGTGATCCTATTCTAAGCCAAAATCACACGGCAAAAATTATATAAAGTTATATTATTAAATTATATAAAGTTATATTAGTATATTATACATGCATTATAGTAGTAACCTTAATAATTCGTAATCATTAAATAGTTATATAATTTCTTAAAAAGATTTGCTGCTTCTGGGAGCAATACTTGGAAGGCTCACAAAGAAAGGCCGGCTACGGAATTGTAGCTCCCCTGATGTTACACGGGGCCATGGGCGACGGTGATCCCTCACCCTCCTGTACGCTCGTTTGCCTTGTCTTTTCCATAAAAAAAAGAAAATTACAGCCTATGTAGATACATATGTACTAATATGAAGTAAGCATCACGTTTATCCCGATCAGAGAAGTATATTTATACCTATATATACACATTAAATTGATCACTGTAGATAGTTTTAAGCACTACTGTAGCTGAGTAGGTAAAGGCCTATCTAGAGCTATATAAAGTTATCTATCTCCATTACAACAACCTAATGTAAAGGGTATAAACATATGTTCTCTCGGTCTTTTAAAGGTAAACAATTGTATCATACATGATTTTTGCGTAGCTTCAACATTTCTTTGGGGCATGCATGAAAGCTCTCGAGTTCGCCGGTTTTTTCGATATTTTTTATTTATTCTTTTTTTATAGGATTTATCGTCATATATACCTAGACTATATTAGCCAAGAACATTACTCGTTAAATGAGCTATCTAATGAAACACTATTTTTTCACCAAACAACCAATATTTTGAGGTTTTTAATAATAAATCATTATTTATAAAGTAAAACATGTGATAATTTATAAAAGGATCGTACCCATAACCGGCGCGCGCGCTTGTGCCTGCACCATGACAGGTCTCTAATAATACTTCGTCAATGATAATATCGTTCAAAAAAATTTCATACACTAACTAAATTCGGAAGGTTAGTACGAAGGACGACCTTTGCTTTTATATTGGCCGATAAACGGCAAATGGGTCAAGTAATACAGGTCGGATGCCTAAAATATTACACATAATGTAAGTTTCGATTCGTATCTGTGGATTCCTTAGTGATACATGCATATTTCCTTGTGGTAATAACATGGGAAATTTTGCAATTTAAGTAATATTGTTACAAAAACTTTAAGATAATTTAATTTCATTGTGCTACTACATTTGTAATATTTAAACAATATCTAATTGTTTCTGAAATAAGTGAATATCGTCTTTAAGAATCTTACAGACTATATATACCTAGATAAAAGTAATTGAACGCCGCGCTTCGCCTTGTTACCAGAGCGAAGATATGCCAATATTAAATATTTAATTTGGAAATATTAAATATGTCCTGGAGTGGTGATTGAATCCGCAACCTGTCGCTTTTACAGTCACATATGTTTGTTCGCTACGACAGGCCTATTTAAATATGCCATGATCAAAACTAAATAAATTTGCTGTTATAGTTAAGTATTTAAATTTTATCTACTTTGGCAGACGTAGGTCTAACGTAAGACGTAGGTGGACAAGTAGGTAACTACAGAACATTTATCACCGCTTATTGCTTGTGTTCGATATTGAAGTTTGTATTATACAAAGACATTGTACACTATTGCACGATTTTTAAATTGATTTTTTTTATTCTTGCTTAAAGTATGCCCAGGAGTATCTTAACAAAGTGCTTTAAAACTAGGGTGTCAGGTTTCATCTCTTACACTTCATCCACCTACCCTTCTATATGCGGGATACATCGTATAATAATAGACGTAATATGTTTCTTTTTTAAAAAAACATGAGAAGGGTTATAAAAGACATGTATTGGTAATATTTGTAATATCAATAAGCGATATATTTTTATGAGACACAACGCTATATTATTACCAAAAGATCGTAAAAGTGTAGTTAAATCTATTTATTTATTGGTTATATTACCGTACTTAAATACACTTGAACCAAAAATATTTACTTATTATAAGCCCTTTCACTAAAGTTATACAACGTGAAAAGCATTTTATAATAGAGAATATTGAAGATCTGGAACATTAAAAAATAAACTTACAATATCTTAAAATAAAATAAAATATCAATTTTCGTTCAGAAATAAAAATTGAAATTGAATTGAAAATTAGGCCTATGAAGGTCCGTTTTACAGTAACTAAATTATTTAAAAATCAACTACTCAGCACGCTATTTCTCGATTAAAAGTGTTTTAAACTATGTTTTTATTGCCTAAACTAAAAAAACAAGTAAATATAAAAGAATTTGCCACAAAATCTGAGAAACAATGTTATGTAAGATTTCTAGCTAGCATTCTTGGTTACTATTTCATGCGGAGATGACTTTTAAAGTGACGGTGAAAGGTGCATTTATTTGTGTTCAAATCAATTAAATTATCAAGAGAGAGAACTATCGTGAAGTGATCGTAAACACGACAGATTCTAATTTCAGTTCCCACTCGAAAAAAATAATTAATATTTAGAAATTTAATAATAGTTTTCAATTTGTAATTTTCTTCGATACTATAATATTTGCTCGCACACACAATATTTACTTTTAGTCTAATAACAAATTATCAACCAAATGTCACATTAAAAATTGTTTCAAGTTGACAACTTATTTATTATTTTTGTTGAAAATTAACATCAACTTGAACAGTATGGGTGGATATAAATCCTTATCAAAGAAGTATTTTTTTTTATTTTAAACGTGTTTTACAAATTAAATATGAGATATAATGATTTCATTGTGCTTCGAAATTGAAAAGATTCTTGACTTTTTATAATACGTCGTGTTTTAATAAAATTTCTTGACACAAGCCTTAGTACGAATTCATCGCTGTGCTATATGTAATTACAATAATTTTGCATTGCCATTTATCAAACATATAACCTGTACTATAAAAGGTACTTTTTTTTATGAAAAAAACCGGAGATGAGGAACAATCCGGTGGAGTCTGCCCATGCGTTACTTTAGTCGCCTCTTACGACACCATCAGCACCAGGGTGATCCTATTCTAAGCCGGAATCACACGGCTATAGGTATAGATTATTGTATAGGAAATATAGCCTATAATATGACAGTCATATAATGTTATCGTTGTAACCTATTGTAGTTACAGTCAGAATTCCCACGAGTACTCAGGATGTGTCAAGTGCTATAAACATCTTCTGGTATACATTTTTTACGGCAGCGAAGCCGCCAATAAAAAAGTGTTGCTCAATTATTTATTTATTCTTCTAAAAGTGATTTTTTTTACCCTCATATATATTTTGATAATAACTAACTACTGCACTTGCCCTTCACTGCATATAAATTACAATCACTATTATCTACATACTACATGCTCAGCTCGGAACTGTGCTGTGTTTTATTTCAACTGTATTTTTAGAATTCCATTACAAGATGTACTCATGTATATTTAGAACAAATTCTTCCGCTTGGAGCTGTCCCTTTGTACGTCTGTTCGTAATTTGCATAATGAGGGTTGAATACGGGAGTCTAGATTCATTAAGAAACGTCATGTAACGTTGTAGCCTTTCATAATAAATAGAATCTTGACGTTGACTTCTTTAACTAACACTGGTAAAGCTATTATATTTTATTTTTATTATATTTACGTATAATTATTTGTATACAATTCATAAATGATGAAGTTGTTTGACGACTAAATCGACTAAGATACGAGGTCATCATGGTGAAAAAAATAGGTAACTATGAGCGCTAGTACGCCTTTGATCAGACAATCTCTTGAGCTTTTTAATATTAAAAGATAAATTAATGTTCATATAACTAGCACTATAAAGAACCTGTTCTGCAAAAATTAACCTACAGTATAAAATGTAATATCGTTGCTTCTGAGCTGCAGTTAAAACAACATTAAAGTTCAGTTAGATGAAAGTTTCTCATAAATTTCACTTTCTTTGCAATTTGCCCATAATTATACGTTATTACTGGATCCTTGTTTAAAATTAGTGGACCTATGTATTAAAGTTTGTTCTCATATTTCTTAAACTATTTACATTGTCTCATTTATTATAAGAAGCCCAGTGTTGTGTTCCACCATTCTACAGACATGGTCTCGGAATTAGACATAAAATGGCGAACTGAGTAATGTGTATTCTTTTATGCGGAGAAAATATGTGAAAATGTTTTCTGTCACATTTTTTTATAATGAAAACTTCTATAAATTTTAAGTTAGTAAATGGTAAGAGAAGGAGGGGGGAGACCTCGGTTGACCTTTGAAAACTATCTACTGCAGGAGGATCACGTAAAAAGCATGAAGACCCCCCGGAGGGCATGTGTGAAGACAAGGCGATTACAATGGTCAAGGCAAAAAAGGTACATTGACCGTAGCGATTGGCGTTCCGGTCTCTCTGCTTACCCCGCTAGGGATACAGCGTGAAGCTAAGTAAATATTTTTTTGTAAGATAAACTTCCATCACAATCATAAAACTTTCTTTGTTACTTAGCCAATCTGTTGTCTTGCGTCAATAAATATCTTTATTAAATTCATTAATTATAAATAAAGAAGTGAATTAAAATTAAGATATAATCAAAAACTTCACATAAAATTTATCTGTATTACGCAAATAATGTTAACTTGTAGTAAGTAAGTAAGTGTAGTAAGTATTCGTTCATGAGAATAACATGAGAACAAGCTCGACTTCGCCGGAAGAATATGTTAAAGAAACTTCTTAGCGTGGTGAGTTTTTTTAATTATATTACTCGCTACGAGAACCAAATATTTTAGTTACTTTTATGTATGAAGATAATATGGTTACTTTTATTGAAATTTACACTCAGTTTTGTTTTTATTTTGTTTGTTTATATTTTTGTTCTTTTCGTTCGCCTAACGTCGTCTTTCTGCATAGAGAAAGGTTCGTATAGAGAAAAAATATATAGGTACTATGGAATCGAAAAAAGAAACTAAATTTTACATTTAAATATAAATTTTGTTGTTCGTTAAGGATTGTCGTGGCGCAGGTGTAAAAACAAGTAAATGCATAAATGTGATATTTTGTGGATTCTATTCCCACCCGAGGAAATTAAATATTTCATAATTTCATTTCTTTGCTTTGTTAACAAGGCAACGCGCGGCGTTGAGAATCAGGGACAGAATTTTTAGTTTAATGCTGTACTATAGTATTACTACTACATTCCGTTAAGTCTTATTTTCCGTCCGATTTTCACACTCTCAGACATTGTGTAATGAGTAAAGGAATTCCACGTTTCTTTACAAACCAACTACATCTTTACAAGAGCAAATAAAAGAAAATATTTTCTTGTCCCAAATACAAACCCCCAATTACCATGCATAAAAAAATAGATATTGATATATTTTTATCGTAGATTTCTTATATACATATGCATGGTTGCTCGGAAATCGAAAACTGAAAAAGTTATCCATTAAATACACTCTCACTGAAACTTACGTAGAAACTTCGAAACATCAAATGAATGTTAAAGTTTATTCGGTGGACCAAACAGTTATACAAATATTTGAAAGGGAGTGTTTAATTGAGTTCTTCTTAATAGAGAAAAGTCGAAAGCGTTTATTTTATTTAAGTTACGGCTCAGTTGTTTGTTTTATACTAACTTTGTAGTAGAAAACTGACAAATATTTATTAGTGTGTGGTTGTGACTGCTAACGCGACAGTTGTAAGTTCATTCCCGCTCGAGGAAATAAATGAAACGACTAATATTTTAAAATTAACTATTTAAAGATATAAATTGGAGACATTTTATTGATATATAATTCAGTAGTAATTCGCAAAAAAATCAATCAAAAAAAATCAGTTATCGACATATTACAAATACTTAGAAAGTATTATTTTACTTAATAAACATTTGAGAGTGAATTTCAATAACTGTACGTTGCGTTGCGTGGATTAAAAGAAGAAAGCCTGAAATTATATGTATAGAGGCAAAAACTACTGTATTTTATACAACATAATGATTTTGTTTTTTTAGCTCAACTCTTCACGGTTCCGTGCAAAGCAGGGTAGGCATGGGAAAATTTGAGGCATTGGTGGTTATTGATGGAGTTTATATCGCGTTGTTGTGCCTTTTTACTAGAGCAAAGAAATCTAAATATTATAAATTTCGCACTCATGGCCTCCTGCGCTGCGATTAATGAAAAAAAAATACACACGAATAAATTTAATTAGTAATAGAGACGCTGCTTCCCACACATGGCAGAGTATGCAACACTTGAAAACTACGTTCAATTCCACACACATTCCCGCCGAATTTCATTATTTAAATATACCACAGGGAAGATATGAAAATATTCAGAGTAGGTGTTGAAGCCACAACTTGTCGCGTTTGCAGTTGCACGCTTCTGCTCCTGCACCTCGACAGCTCTCGAATGGATAATATGTTTTCATTTTTCGTTACGATGACATTTATTTCACTGCTTTCTCCATATTCTCTCTGCTAACCCTGCCATATGCAGGAAAAGGCGTAAGGCAATTTAAAAATAAAGAAAATATAAGCAAACAATAAAAACAAAACTGAGTGTAAATTTCAATTAGAGTAACATTATTTTCTTCACGAGTAACTACATACAAGTAACTAAAACATATGGTTCTCGTAACGTGTAAAGTAATTAAAAAGATAATACTAAGAGGCTAATTTAACATATTCTTACATTATAAACGAACTACAGATAACTTATATGTAGAGTAAGCCTGTTGTTGAGCAAGGGATAGGCACGCGATTGTATGTATATGTGAAAGGTAAATTCGATAACTCGTAGAAATTAAATATTTATTATTTCATTTATTCACACTGGTAATAAGGCAAAGCGTGTCGATGAGTTCCGCCACTGAACTCTGAATGCCTCGAATTCAGTGGGAAGTGGGAAATGGAACGGAGTATCTTAACAGGCTCCTAAGTTCTGTCTAACTTGCAATGTACGAAACACACCGTGAAAATCGAAAAAAAGTTTTAAATTTTATCTTCATTTTAATTTATTTTGATTTTTATTATGAATAAATCTAATAAATTATATTTACTAATGCAATACAAACGAACCTATTGGCAAATCAACAAAGAGACATTAATAATAAATATCAATAGAAGTTTATCTTACCATAAATTTTATAAAGTTTTCATAATAAAAATATTATGTCAAAGGAAACTGCTTTACGTATTTTCACATAGAAGAATAGGCAGAAGGAACTTAAAGTTACACAGTTCCCCATTTTTCTTCTCATTTCAAAACACTATGCTTCAAGAGGTGGAGTACAATAGCGGGGCTTATATATTAAATAAAGAAATGTAAACAATGCAAGAAATATAAAAATAAATTTATTACAATAAATATATCTACTGTTTATAAACAAAGATATCAACTAATAATGTATAATTATGGTCAAATTGTAAAGAAGGTAGGATTCATCAGGAACTTTCATTTAACTGGACTTTACTGTCGTTTTAACTGCAGCTCAGAAGCAACGATATTACAGTTTTACACTGTAGGTCAATTTCTTCAGGACGGGTTCTTTAAAGTGTTAGCTATACGAACATAATAACGTTCTAGTATTATAAAACTGAAGAGTTTTTTTGGTTTTACGTTTTATATTTATATGTCCATTTTTTTTAACAATAATGATCTGTGATATTTTATTTTTGTATACATCACGTATGATATCTCTACCAATCTCAGTTAGAGAAGTCTACGTCAATTCTATTTATTATGAAAGGTTTCAACGTGACATGACGTTTGTTAATGAATCTAGACTCCCGTATTCAACCCTCATTATGCAAATTACGAACAGACGTACAAAGGGACAGCTCCAATTTGCGAAGCGGAAGAATTTGTTCTAAATATACATGAGTACATCTTGTAATGGAATTCTAAAAATACAGTTGAAATAAAACACAGCACAGTTGAGCATGTAGTATGTAGATAATAGTGATTGTAATTTATATGCAGTGACGTTAATGTGCAGTAGTTAATTATCATCTGAATATATATGATGGTTAAGAAATCTATTATTTTTCGGAAGGATAAATAAATAATTGAACAACTCTTTTTTACTGGCGGCTTTGCTGCCATGAATAGTTTATGCCAGAATTTGTTTATGACACATGACACATTTTGAGTACTCGTACAGTTCTAAATAAAACTACAATAGATTACAACGATAGCATTTTATGACTGTCATATTATAGGCCATATTTTCCATATCATAAGCTATACTTTTCATAGTACAGGTTATATTTTTGATAATTAGCAATGTGAAGAACGTGCTCAGGTGGTTTGGGCACGTCGAGCGAATGAGTGAAGAAAGAATGGTAAAAAATATTTATGAAGGAAAAGTGAGTGGTAAGAGAGAGAGGGGGAGACCTCGGTTGACCTTCGAAAACACAGTATCGACAATACTGGAGGAAGGTCACGTAAAAAGCATGAGGACCCCCCGGAGGGCATGTATGAAGAGGTTGATGACAGTGGACGAGGCGAAACAGGTATGCCGAGACCGTAGCGTGTGGCGCTCCGTTCTCTCTGCCTACCCCGCTAGGGATATAGCGTGAAGCTAAGAGAGAAATAAATAAATTGTTATAGTAACACAACGTTGAATCAGTAAAATAACCCACGACCTACCGTTTACAGTCACACGCTTACACCGCTGCGCTACGACAGGCCTCTACGTATTATTAAATTCAAAGAAACGTTTCAATTCCGAAACACAATAAAATCACTATATCTCATATTAATATATAACACATTTAAAATAAATATATACTTCTTTAAGAAGGATATAAATCCATAATGTTCATATTTATAAGTTTTTTTTTAACATAAACAATAAATAAGTTGTCAACTTGAGACAATTTTAAAAGTGGAATTTCGTTGTTATTTTGTCGATGCTTTCATATCAGACTAGAAGTAAATATGGTATGCGCGAGCAAATATTATAGTGCAGAAGGAAATTGCAAAAGTCATATCGGTAGTATAGAAGCTTTTATTGCAACTTAATATGTTAGTTAAATCATTTCTTAGCAAAGCGCGGCGTTGTGTTTCGCAACTCAACTCGCAATACCTTAAATTAGACGAAATATAGGGAGTGGAACGGATTATCTTAGGTTCCTAGACTCCCTCTGCCCATTGAAGCTGAAGCTGAAAAAATAAAGAAATTTCTGATCAATATTAAGTACTTAATGATAAGACTAAAGTAAACATAATAACCTGCAATAAACTGAGGTCACAACTGGCCTCACTAGTACGTTAGTCTATCGTGGCTAGGGCTGGATCCTCACTCGAGAAAATTAAATAATTAAATTTAATATTTTAATTTATTCTCTTTGATAACAAGGCAAAACGCGGTGTTGAGTTCCGCCACTCAACACGCACTGCCACAAAATATTTTTTAAATTTCTAAAATATTATTTAATTTTCCCGAGTGGGAACCGAACTTAGAATATGTAGTGTTTACAATCACGCACGATAGTTCTCTCTTTTGATAATTTAATTTATTTGTACTCAAATAAATGCACATTCCACCGTCACTTTATAAAACATCTCCGCATGAGATAGTAACAAGAATGCTAGCTGGAGCTCTTACATAATATTGTTTTTCAGATTTTTGGGATTTATATTCACTTGTTTTTTTATATTAGGCAAAAAGAACATTGTTTGAGACACTTTATTTCCCATTTAGCCTCACAATCGTGAAATGGCGTAATTTAAATAATTTAATAACTGTAAAACGGGCCGCCATGGCTCTAATTTTTATTTGTCAACAACAAATTATGTATAGCTAATATATATATATATATATATATATATATATATATATATATATATATATATATATATATATATATATATATATATATATATATATATATATATATATATATATATATATATATATATATATATATATATATATATATATATATATATATATATATATATATATATATATATATTATAAAATGCCTTTCACATTGTATAACTTTAGTTAAGTTAAGGATTTTCAATAAATAGAACTTTTGGGTTTAAGTATATACATACGTAAGTACGATAATTCAACGATAATTCAACTACATTTTTACGGTCTTTAGCTAATAATATTGCGTTGTGCTCATAAAAATATATCGCTTATTGATATTACAAATATTACCAATACATGTCTTTTATAACCCTTCTCATGTTTTTAAAAGAAATAAACATATTACGTTTACTAATATACAATGTATCCTACATATAGAAGGGTACGAACTTGGAAACCTAGTTTTAACTTAAGATACTCCCGGGGACTTCAAGCGAGAATTGAAAAAAACAAATTAAAAATTGAGCCTTCAAAATCTTCCAATAGTGTAGAATGTCTTTGTATAATACAAACTTCAATATCGAACACAAGCAATAAGCGATGATAAATGTTCTAAAGTTAGGCCTACTTGTCTGCCGTCTGCCAAAGTCGATAAAATTTAAGTACCTAACTATAACACCAAATTTATTCAGTTTTCATCATGACATATTTAAATAGGCCTGTCGTAGCGAAGTGACACACACATGTGACTGTAAAAGCGACAGGTTGCGGATTCAATCCACACTCGAGGACCAACATATATAATATTTCCACATGATTCTTTTTCATTTCTTCGTTCTGGTAACAAGGCAAAGCGCGGCGTTCCTTTTATCTAGAAAAGGTAAAGACCATATTCAGTTATTATTATTTAAAAATTACAAAGTTATAACATTTGCCGTTTATCGGCAAATATTAAATGAATGATCGCCCTTCGTACTAATTCCTTTCGAATTTAGATAATGTACGAAAAAACTGTTGAATGATATTTACATTAACGAAGTATTATTAATGGGCCTGTCTTGTGTGACTGTAAAGCTGTCGCGCTTTGGGTGCGTCCTATTTATAAGTAATTACAGGTTTTACTGTTTAAATATTGATTTATTATATAAAGTTATATAGTAAATCTATATTTATAAAGCTTTAAGATTTGCTTGTTTGGTTAAACGTTATAATAATATCAGAAACTATTGGTTCGATTTAAAAAATCTGTTTTGCATTAAATAGCCCATTAATGCTTTAGGCCATACAATATGACTTAAAATAAGGTCCTATCTGCCTATATGTGGAATATACCTTATATACAAGTGAGAGTTTTCAAGGGAAACCCTTAACCTTTTTGTAAGAAGTAGGTAAATATTTTCTCAGCTAAATTGCTTTAGATAACTCGATAGGACAAGATTGGAAATATCAACAAACATTAATGTTTTTATTAAATCTGAACTAGAAATAAAGGTTAAAACAAGACTTCATCGTTATTCTACTCTACTCAGCCTCATGCTGTATCCCGCACGAGGCAGGGTAGGCAGAGGGAACCCGGGAACCTAGTGTAAATATAAAAGACACTCCGTTCCACTTCGGTTCCCCACTTTCCGCCGAATTTGAGGAATTACGTGTTGAGTGGCGGAACTCAACGCCGCACTTAGCCTCATTACCAGAGCGAAGATATGAAACATTAAATATTTAAATTGAAAATTTTAAATATTTCATTTCCTCGACTGGGGATCGAACCCAAAACCTGTCGGTTTCAGTGACACTCTTGGGCCGCTGCGCCACGACAGGCTTCATCGTTATTTATTAAAAAAATATGTATATATTCTAATAAAAATATGTATAGATATATTATAATTGCATAATATTCCTTGATTATGAAATTATTAAAATCGAAGGTAAATTATCACGACACCATTATGTCAAACATCGTTTCAACTAAAACCTGACAGTAGCCGATACATATTTTTTCGCTACAATTTGTATCTTGCAATCAGTAAGACAGGGAAAGGAAAGCAGTTGGAAGCAGCATTGCGTGTGAGGTGATGAAACTTAATGACGTGCTCTGCTGCGGTGTCAGAGCCGTGTGATTCCGGCTTAGAATAGGATCACCCTGGTACTAATGGTGTCATAAGAGGCGACTAAAGTGCGTGTGGGCAGACTCGACCGGATTATTACCACCCCCGGCATTTAAGACCGGCGTTAAGTAGTGGCTTTGACCACTGCGTTTCGCAATAGAAAATGTCGAGCCCCGGTGCCCTTCCACCTTAAAGGACGGCATCGCTCCTGTAGCTCCTCTGGAGTTACTCGCGGCCATGGGCGACGGTGATCACTTCTCCACCAGGTGACCCGTACGCTCGTTTGCTGTCTTTTCCATAAAAAAAAGAGCGAGGTAAATGAAAATATGATTTAAGGACCACTGAATTTTACGAGTACTATCAACAAGCATTGTCTCAGAAGTGGAGGAACAACGTTTTAGCACTAGATTTTCTCTGCCTACTCTGCTCTTTTACGCATACAGCGTCATGGTAATCATCCCGATATGATCCAAAAAAGGCATGATAATTACCTTGACGCTGTAAGTTAATTAATTAATTCTTATTTTTAATTAAATGCATTCTTAAATATTAATAATAATAACAATTATGTATATCGATTTACCGGTTTTTTCAGGTTGTGGGCGCGATCCCCACTCGAGGAATTGAAATATTTAATACCTTCAAATTATATATGTAAAATTTTCATTACGCTGGTAACAAGGCAAAGCGCGGCGTTTTGTTCCACCGCTCAACACGCAATGCCTCAAATTCGGCGGAAATTGGGGAACGGAAGTAGAACAGAGTGTCTTAACACTAGGTTCCCAAGTTCTCTCTGCTTACCCTGCCATGTGCGGGATACAATGTGAAACTGAGTTAGGAGGTAATCCTAAAAATAAAGACTTCAACTATATTATTCATACTAATATTATAAATTAATAGCTCCGTCCTCCACTTCTCGCTGTTCCGGAAATGGCGTACTGGGTAGCGGTCGCCAACGCCGCATTCGTCTCCACTTATCACACCAGCGGGGACGCACTGGTGCACGTCGCCTTGGGGGGACGCCTTATCAGTGTGCGATCGTATGCTGCATATTGTGGCGGATGGAACGTTGCAGCCCTTTAGAGGGCTGGCAGGGGTCGCTGCGAGCAAGCTTTCTATTGTGGACCCCCATAAATAGATTTATGAAGGAAAAGTCAGTGGTAAGAGAGGGAGGAGGAGACCTCGGTTGACCTTCGCAAACACAGTATCGACGATACTGGAGGAAGGTCATGTAAAAAGCATGAGGACCCCCTGGAGGGCATGTATGAAGAGGTTATTAACAGTGGACGAGGCGAAAGAGGTATGCTGAGACCGTAGCGTATAGGGATATAGGGTGAAGCTAAGTAAGTAATATTAAAAATATGAATGTAAGTTTATCTGTTACACTTTCACGCCAAAATTGCTCTCTTCTTAGATATATTAAAGGACGTAGGATACTTTATACAAAAAATAATATTTTGGCTGATATAATTGTTGAATAAAAAAATGAAAATCTGGCAACTCTAAAATCTTCAAATGAATAATTTATTGCCTATAGCTGTTTTAATTTTTTGTATATTTTGATATTTGATTGATTGAATATGAGTATAAGGTATCTGTAGATTGTTTATAATGTAAGAATATGTTAATTTAGCCTCTTAGTGTTGTCGGCCTTTTTAATTACTTTCCACGTTACGAGAACCATATATTTTAGTTACTTGTATGTATGAAGAAAATAAAGTTACTCTAATTGAAATTGACACCCAGTTTTGTTTTATTGTTCGCTTATATTTTCTTTATTTTTAATTAATTTGTCCTACACATTTTCCTGCATATGACAGGGTTAGCAGAGAGAATATGGAGAAATAAATAAATATATCATCGAACCGAAAAATGAAAACATATTTTCCATTTGAGAGCTGTCGTGGCGCAGGAGCAACAAGTTGTGGGTTCAACACCTACTCTGAATATTTTCATTTCTTCCTTCTGGTATATTTATATAATAAAATTCGGCAGAAAGTGTGGAAATTGTAGTAAGTAAGAACGTAGTTCCCAGGTGTTGCATACTCTGCAATGTGTGGGAAACAGCGTCTCTATTACTTATTATATTTATTCGTGTGTATTTTTTTTAAATTAATCGAAGCGCAGGAGACCAAGAGTGCGAAATGAAATTTATAATTTTTAGATTTCTTCGCTCTAGTAAAAAGGCAAAGCACGGCGTTGACCTCAATCAATCAACACGTAATGCCTCAAATGTCACTCTGCTTTGTATGGAACCGTGTAGAGTTGAGAAAAAATTAAATAATTATTTTGTATAAAATATAGTCATTTTTGCTCTATATACAATTTCAAGCTTTCTTATTTAATCCACGCAACGCAACGTGCTGTTATTCAAATTTACTAACTGTTATTGAATTTCAAAAGCTTATTAAGTACAATAATACTTTCTTAGTGTTTGTAATTTGTCGATAATTGATTTTTTTTGCGATTTACTACCAAATTATATATAAAAAGAACTCTCCAATTTATATTTTTAAATAGTTAATTTTAAAATATTAGTCGTTTCATTTATTTCCTCGAGCGGAAACGAACCTACAACTGTCCCATAAGCAGTCACAATCACACACTAAAAAAAAATTTGCAAGTTTTCTACTACAAAGTTAGTATAAAACAAACAACTGAGCCGTAACTTAAATAAAATAAACGCTTTCGACTTTTCTCTATTAAGAAGAACTCAATTAAACACTCCCTTTCAAATATTTGTATAGCTGTTTGGTCCACCGAATAAACTTTAACATTAATTTGATGTTTCGAAGTTCCTACGTAAGTTTCAGTGAGAGTGTATTTAGTAGATAACGTTTTCAGTTTCCGATTTTGATCAACTACGCATGTGTATACAAGAATCACTCACTCGCTTACTCAGCTTCACGCTGTATCCCTTACATGGCAAAGTAGGCAGAGGGAACTTGGAAACCTAGTGTCAAGACACTCCGTTCCACTTCCGTTCCCCACTTTCCACCAAAATCAAGGCATTGCGTGTTGAATGGTGGAATTCAACGCTGCGCTTTGTCTTTTTACCAGAGCGAAGAATGAAAACATTAAATATTTAATTTTTAAATATTAAACATTTCATTTTCTCGAGTGGGTATCCAACCCACAACCTTTTGTTTACAGTCACACGCTTGTGCCGCTGCGCCACGACAGGCCTGCATAAGAAGCCTACGCCGAAATATAATTTACTTAGCTTCACGCAGTATCCTGCACAAGGCAGGGTAGGTAGGCAGAGGGAACCCGGGAACCTAGTGTTAAGACACTCCGTTCCACTTCCGTTCCCCACTTTCCGCCGAATTTCATAGCATGTTGAGTGGCGGAACTCAACGCCGCGCTTTGCCTTATAACCAGAGCGAAGAAATGAAACGTTAAATATTTAAATTGAAAATATTAAATAGCTGAAATATCGAAATATCTATTATAATTTGTTTTATGCATGGCAGGTGTGAGTTTGTCTTTGGAAGAAGAAAATATATCTTTTATTCGCTTTGGTAGCAAGTTGTAGTTGTTTTGTAAAGTGGCGTATCCTTTACTCATTACAAAATTTATATTTAAATGTAAAATTTAGTTTTTTATTTGATTCCATAGTATGTTTAATATTTCTCTCTGTGAACCTTGCTCTATGCAGAAAGAAGACGTAAGGCTAAACTGAAAAAAATAAATAAACAAAAATTTAAACAAACAAAATAAAAACTAAACTGAGTGTAAATTTCAATTAGACTAACCATATTATCTTCTTACATATAAGTAACTAAAACGTTTGGTGCTCGTAGCGAGTAAGTTAATTAAAAAAGCCCACAACGCTAAGAAGCTACTTTAACATATTCTTCCGGCAAAGTCGAGCTTGTTTTATATCAAATGCTGTAAAGTTAAGATCTGCGGCAAGGTGTTATGTTATAGACATGAATTAATATTTGCTTGTAAACATTATTTAAAAAAGTAAAGTAACATTATTTACGAAACACAGACAAATTATATGTGTAGTTTTTAAATTATATTTTTGTATTAATTCACTTATTTTATTATAATTAATGAATTAAATAAAGATATTTACCGGCGCAAGACAACAGATTAGCAAAGTAACAAAAAGTGTTTTAGAATTGTAAAGGAAGTTTATCTTACAAATAAAATTATATACTAAGCTTCACAGTGTATCGCTTACGGGGTAGGCAAGGTGAAAGGAACGCTAAACGCTACGGTCGGTACCTTTTTCGCCTCGTCCACTGTCATTAGCCTGTTTTCACACATGCCCTCCGGGGGGTCTTCGTGCTTTTGACGTGACCCTCCTGCAGTACAGTAGATAGTTTTCAAAGGTCAACCGAGGACTCCCTCTCCCTTTCTTACTATTTACTTACTTAAAATTTATATAAGTTTTCATAACAAAAAATATAGAAGAAAATGCATTTTCTCCGCATAAAAGCACTAGATGAGCAGAGTTACTCAGTTCCTCATTTACCGTTTAATTTCGAGACCATGTCTGTAGAGTGGCGTAACACAACACTGGGCTTCATATAATAAATGAGACAATGTAAATAATTTAAGAAATCTGAAAACAAAGTTTGATACGTACATTCACTAATTTTAAACAAGGATCCAGTAATAATTTATAATTATGGTCAAATTGCATAGAAAGTGAAATTTATGAGGAACTTTCATCTAACTGGACTTTAATGTCGTTTTAACTGCAGCCACGATATTACATTTTATACTGTAGGCAATTTCTGCAGAAAAGCTTTTTTGTAGTGTAGCTTGGACATTCATTTATCCTTTAATATTATAAAGTTAAAGAGCTTGTCTGATCAAAGGCGTATTAGCACACATAGGTAGTTATCTATTTTTTTTTACCTTGATGATCTCGTATCTTAGTTGGTTCAGTCTTCAAACAAATTAATCATTTATGAATTATATAAACATAATTATATGTAAATATAATACAAAATATGGTAGCTTTACCACTGTTAGTTAAAGAAGTCTATGTCAATATTCTATTTATTATGAAAGGTTTCAACGTGACATGACGTTTCTTAATGAATCTAGACTCCCTAACCTTCATTATGCAAATTACGAGCAGATGTACAAAGGGATGTACAGCTTCAATTTGCGAAGCGGAAGAATTTGTTCTAAATATAGTCTTGTCTACGTCTTGTAATGGAATTCTAAAACTACAGTTCAGATAAAACCCAGCACAGATCCGAGCTGAGCATGTAGTATGTAGATAATAGTGATTGTAATTTATATGCAGTGAAGAGAATGTGCAGTAGTTATTTATTACCTAAATATGAAAAATACTTAGTCAGTCGGACGAAGCAGACGTGTTTCAAGTTTATTTAAAAATTAATAAATCTACTTCATGCGAAAATATTACTAAACTGTGACAAAATAAGACTAAAATCAGTTATATATTGTAAAAGTGAAAGTCGCATCGCTTGAACTGGACTCCGTGCCCTGCTGCACCTATGCAACACGACTCACCCCCGCGAGAACAAGATAGTTGCTATTTTTCAACTCGCTCCAACTTATACGATACTACGACCGTCGCTGCGGTGAGTCGATAACCGACTTTAAATTGAATGTAATACCGTCAAACTCATGCGCATCTTTGAGATTACGACTAATAGAAGGTAAAACATTAACTTTTTGTTATTTTATTTTGTCTTTTGGCGATAATTTATGTACCACAGCCACAATGAGTGTACAGAGATCGCCTCCCAGTCAGAATCTTACAACTATTAGTCCCACTTCTGGCTCCAGCATATCGCAGCCGGATTTATTCAAACTAAGTACGATGGCAGCCGCACAAGATACGCAGATAACGTTTCGTAAGAGAAAATTCACTGCCGAACATGAGTGTAAATGTTCCATCGAAATGAAAGAGGTCCGATCGGAGTTATCCCGTATGGGTTCACTTCTGGAAAAGTATGTGGAGTCTAACGAACGAATCATAAGTAAATTGCAAGAAAGCATAATCGAAGTAAAAACGGAAATTGTAGAATTAAAGTCATGTTACGAACAAACTATAACCCTAGTTCACAGCAATGTAACACAAGTGAATGAGATCAAAACATCAACATCTACTATTATAGGAGAACAAATTGACCTGAAGAATGTGGTATCACAGTTACACAAACAAATCTCCTCAGGAGAAAGTAAAATTAAGCAGTTACAATCTCAACTGGATATCTTAAATTTGTCATCTTCTGCTACAGTCAATAAAAATCAATTAAATATGAATGAGCAAATCATGAAGGAAATACAAGACCGTACTAACAGGGAGAAAAACATTATAATTGTGGGTTTGCCTGAACAAAATAGCACTAGTTTACAGGCACGAATATCTAAAGACGAGATTGATGTCATAAAAGTATTATCAACAGTGGATATAAACTTACCGAAGCCAATTAAAATCTTTCGAATCGGAAAGTATTCAATAGATAAAACTCGTCGCGTCAAAGTATGCTACGACACATCAATACCTGTAAAAACCTTACTGCGGAACAAGGATAACATACCACAACCTATAAAACTATTTTCAGACCAGACTCCGGCACAACAAAAGTTTTTGAAATCAGTTCAAGAAGAATTAGCGCGTCGCCAAAAGAGTGGAGAAACTGATATAACAATTAAATACCTTCATGGCACACCTACAATAATCAAAATGTCTTCAAAAAACTAAAGTTTCTAGATAATCCTAATGAACTTACCCCAGAACATAATACATTTCAAATTATAGATAACTATAATAATCTAGAAATCGGAAAATCTCGACTCAATTTTTTTTATCTAAATGCTCGCAGTATCCGAAAAAAAGGTAAACTAGACGAACTCAAATGTATTTTATGTTCGATACCAGCCACAACACACGTTATTCTTATAACAGAAACCTGGATCACTTCCGAAATACAAGCTTTGCAATTGAAAATTGATAATTACACTCACTATTACAACTGCCGAACTGATTCCAGAGGAGGAGGAGTATCGGCATATGTTCACAACGACCTGAAACATAATTTAATAGAATCAACCTACTCGGGTGGAAATAATTATCTTTGGGTTAAACTAGAACGATATTCACTGGATATCGGAGTAATATATAACCCTGGAGATACTAATTATGATGACTTTCTCGAAAATTATAGAACCCAACTACATCAACGAAAAAGAGCCTTAGTATTTGGAGATTTCAATATTGATCTACTTACCAAAGACAAACGTTCTAAACTATACAAAAACATGCTTAAAGAAGCTGGACATTTAATACTTAATAAAATCAATAAAAAATACTGCACCAGAGAGATTACTACTAAGAAGTCAATTTTGGATCACGTAACCACCAATTTAAGAAATGATAAATATCACATGGCCATAATTAACTCGGCAATGTCTGATCATAAGCAAATATATGTAGAACTTAAGAAAGTCAAACCCCCACAAAAATTATGGACGCAATATGAAGCAATAAACTACAAAAATCTGTATAAAACCATAGAAAATACGAATCTCCACGAAGTAAGTAATGATTATATGCAACTTGAAAATAAATTAAAATCTTGTATACAAAAAAATAAAGTATTAAAAACTAAAATATTAAATACGCCTAAAAACGATTGGATTAATAAACACATTATTGATGAAATTAATCAGCGCAACATATTGTGGGCACAATGTCTTAAAAGTCCACACGACCATAATTTACAAGAAAAATTTATCATAAAAAAAAACCATGTAGCTAAACAAATTCAAGACGCAAAAAACTCTTACTACTATAATAAATTCATAAAATACGCTAAAAACTCGAAACGAATGTGGAACTTTGTTAATTCTTTATCAGCAAATAAGGCTAAATCTAACCAGGCACCTTCAAAATTAGTAGTGGATTCAATAGAGATTTCTGACTCTTCTGACATCTGTGAAACTTTTAATAATTACTTTGCCACGATAGGAAAACAACTAGAAAATAAGATACCAAATCAATATCATGATAACACTTCACAAACACTTCCTAAGTTATTACCACACTTAACAAATCAGCTATCGTCTCTTAAACCATGCACTTCTATGGAAATCATGAAACTTATTGATAATTTAGATTCTAACTGTAGTACGGGTATAGACGGAATAAATACCAAATGTCTTAAGTGCATAAAAGAATTAATATCTCCTACATTATGTGAGTGTTTTAACAAATTGTTATCTCAGGGCAAGTTTCCTAACACTCTGAAAATTGCGAAAGTAACCCCAATAAATAAAACTGGATCTACATTGGACTCAGACAACTACCGGCCGATTTCAGTTTTGCTTGTTCTTTCAAAATTATTAGAAAAAAATATATACCATCGATTAGAAACATATGTGAATTCCCATGAACTTTATTTCTGAACGACAATACGGATTCAGATCAAAAAATAGTACACTAACTGCGACAATTGATTTGGTTACTAAAATTAGATCCAATATTGACAGTAAAAATTATGTTTTGGGGATATTTATAGATCTGAAAAAAGCGTTTGACACAGTTAGTCATAATCTTCTAATTAAAAAACTAGAAGCATTAAAAATCACAGGAAATGCCTTAAATATGTTTAAATCTTATCTAGATAATAGATCTCAGGTTGTAAAAATAGATAATAAATATCAAAGTAGTGCAGTTCGTATAGATTACGGAGTTCCACAGGGTTCGATTTTGGGTCCCTTACTTTTCTTAATTTATATTAATAACATTTCTGAAATTGGACTACATGGACATCTCACTCTCTATGCTGACGACACCTGCTTATTTTACTTTGGATCATCTATTAAGACTATCATTGCTCAAGCACAAGAGGACTTAAATAAGTTACATACATGGTCTCAATATGAAATTTTGACAATAAACATCTTCAAAACATGTTATATCATCTTCAAAGCTAAAAATAAGTCTATTTCTCCACATAAAACGCTTACTGTTAATAATATTCCAATTAAGCAAAAATCCTGTGAAAAATATCTCGGACTAATTATGGATAGCACATTGTCGTGGAATGCACATTTAATTCATATTGTAAGTAAAGTTTCAGCACTCCTAGGATCATTGAGTAATATAGTCAGATGTATACCCTGTAAGATGCGCTATATTATTTATAATACGCTAGTAAAACCTCATTTACTATACTTGATTGAGATCTGGGGAAGTGCTGCTAAAACAAAGTTATTAGATATACAAATAGCTCAAAATAAACTTATAAAATTAATATTCAATTATCCGCGCTTTGCATCAACCAAAAATATCTACAAAGACACAAAAATAATGACAATTCGCCAACTGTATGTTTACAACATTTGTATTTATATACGAAAAATGCTTAATAAACACGTACAAACCAATATATCGTTTATTGCAATGCAAGATGTTAGTAGACGTAGTGTACGTAAATGCCGAGCGAGCTTATTAGTACTACCAAAAACAAGAACCAACTACGGTAGAAAAATGATTACTTTTGAAGGAGCACAATTCTATAACAAAATTCCCTTACATATAAAAAATGTAAACTCATTTAACACATTTAGATGTCAATTGGCCAAACACATTTATGATAATTATTAACAATGTGTTAAGTGAGTATCTAAGTTTACTGTTTTGTCACACTATTAAATTTAATTTACGTAAAGTATAATTGTAACTCTAAGCTAATCTCATATTGTCTGCTTTGTATAAATCGACGACAACCTTATTATAGTATCTAAAATATTGTTCTCAAGTTAGTGCCTAAGGTCTTATTGAGAATAAATGTCTTTGAACTGAACTGAAATATATCACTTTTAGAAGAATAAATAAATAATCGGAGAACTCTTTTTTATTGGCGGCTTCGCTGCCGTGAAAATTTTATGCCAGAAGTTGTTTATTACACTTAACACATTCTGAGTACTTGTGGGAATTCTGACTGCAACTACATTAGGCTACAACGATAGCATTATATGACTGTCATATCATAGGCTATATTTCCTAAATCATAAGCTATACTTTTCATAGTACAGGTATGTTTGATAAATGGTAATGCAAAATTATTGTGATTACATATAACACAGTGTTCAATTCGCAAGATCAGAGAGGATAGATTACGAATATGTAGATACTAAGGCTTGTGTCAAGAAATTTTATTAAAACGTATTATAAAAAATCAAGAAGCTTTTCAATTCCGAAGCACAATGTTAAAATAAAAAAATAAATATTTCTTCGATAAGGATTTATATCCACCCCTACTGTTCGAGTTCATGTTAATTTTCAACAAAAAAAATAAATAAATAAACTAAAAGTAAATATTGTGTGCACGAGCAAATATTATAGTGTCGAAGGAAATTACAAAAGTCACATAGTATAGAAGCTTTCATTGAAACCTAAATAATTTCTTAGCAAGTGTTAGGTGAATCATTTCTTAGCAAAGCGTGGTGTTGTATTCCGCCACTCAACTCGCAATACGTCAACTTAATTAATACTAGGTTCCCGCACTCCCTCTGCCCACTGCAGCTGAAGTTGCAAAAAAAAAAAAGAAATTTCTTATGTTTTCTGTAATAAATTCTTATTTCTGTAATAAACTGAGCCTAACTAAAACGTTAGGCTGACGTGGCACTGGGCCACGAGTGTGCTATTGTTAAAGTAACAGACTAGAGCCAGATAACCACCCGAGAAATTTAAATAATTAAATTTAATATATATTTTTTTATATCTGATAACAAGACAAAATGCGGTGTTGAGTTCCACTGCTCAAAATTATTATTAAATTTCTAACTATCATTTAATTTTCCCGAGTGGGAACTGAAATTAGGATCTGCCGTGTTTACAATCACGCTACGATAGTTCTCTCTCATGATAATTTAATTGATTTGTACACAAATAAAACCACCTTTCACCACACTCCACTTCCACCGTCACTTCGTAAATCATCTCCGCATGAGATAGTAACAAGAATGCTAGCTGGAGCTCTTACATAATATTGTTTTTCAGATTTTATGGCAAATTCTTTTATATTAACTTGTTATTTAGTTTAGGCGATAAGAACATAGTTTAAGACACTTATTTATTTTAGGATTTTTAAATTATTTAGTTACTGTAATACGGGCCACCATAACCCAAATTGATATTGAAAGATATTGTAAGTCTATTTTTTAATGTCCAGATCTTCAATTTTTTATATAAGAAAATGCCTTTACGTAGTATAATTTTGGTTAAAGGCTCTTAATAAGTAAATATTTTTGGTTCAAGTGTATTTAAGTACGATAATATAACCAATAAATAGATTTAACTACACTTTTACGGTCTTTAGCTAACAATATTGCGTTGTGCTCATAAAAATATATCGCTTATTGATATTACAAATATTACCAATACATGCCTTTTATAACCCTTCTCATGTTTTTAAAAGAAAGAAACATATTACGTCTATTATTATACGATGTATCCTGCATATAGAAGGGTAGGTGAATGAAGGGTAGAAGACGAAACCTGGCAACCTAGTTTTAAGATACTCCTGGGCATACTTTAAGCAAGAATTAAAAAAAAAATCTATTTAAAAATCGTGCAATAGTGTACAATGTCTTTGTATAATACAAACTTCAATATCGAACACAAGCAATAAGCGATGATAAATGTTCTAAAGTTAGGCCTACTTGTCCACCTACGTCCTACGTTAGACCTACGTCTGCCAAAGTCGATAAAATTTAAGTACCTAACTATAACCAAATTTATTCAGCTTTGATCATGGCATATTTAAATAGGCCTGTCGTAGCGAAGTGACACTCACATGTGACTGTAAAAGCGACAGGTTGCGGATATAATCCACACTCGAGTACTAAAATATATAATATTTCCACATGATCATTATCTTTTTCATTTCTTCGTTCTGGTAACAGGACAAAGCGGTATTAGTATTAACTGTGCTAAAGCCATTTAGCACAGTTAATACTAATACTAATACGCATACACCGCGTTGGTAGCCGTCTTGATTTAAAAAAAATATATATATATTTTAAATTTATATAACACATAATTTGTTAAGTCGATGTAATTGTTATTACAATTGTTTAAGAATAAATTTAATTAAAAATAAATTATTAATTTACATAAAAATTTTAGAATGAATTTAATTATATTAGGTTGGTATACGTTTGCATTTAGCAGCAGGCGGAGGCGTAAAGCAACACCAACATTGAGAGAACCAACATGAAGAGTTTCCTGACTGATAGAAACGAGGTCTCTCTGTACAGTAGATCCGTACTGTGTCGTCTACGTTTACCCAGCATAACTTTCAATGTGACTTTTTGAAGAGGTTCTAAAGAAAGTAAATAATATTTGTTATTTATACTAAAATATATTGGAGCAAACCAGATATGAAATTATAGGTAAAATATCAGCTTCACGCTGTATCCCGCACTAGGCAGGGTAGGCAGAGGGAACGGGAGTGGAATCTAGTGTTATGACACTCCGTTCCACTTCCTTTCCCCTACTTTCCGCCGAATTTGAGGCACTGCGTGTTGAGGGGCGGAACTCAACGCCGCGCTTTGCCTTATTACCAGAACGAAGAAATGAAACATTAAATATTTTAAATTGAAAATATTAAATATTTCCTCGACTGGGGATCGAACCCAGAACCTGTCGGTTACAGTCACACTCTTGTGCCGCTGCGCCACGACAGGTCTCAAAATGTTAGCTGATATGGTTTTTTGTGTATTGAATAAATATTCATATAATTTAAGCGGACGGAGCCGTGATGATAGTGAAATAACTCTTCTAGAGGACCCTGATGTCAGGCAGGTTAGTTCGTAATAAGTCTTGATATCTCGTCATATTATTAGTTTCAACAACGGTATACGGTAATTTCTTCGTCATTAAAACTCAATTTGGTTTATCAGCTTTTTATTAATAGTAAGATAATATAAATGTGTTTAGATGTATGTTTATCGTATATCTTTTCTAAAAATTCTTCTTGCAGTGCAGAGTAAGTAGGTAGGCATACTTTTACGTTAAAAAATGTTCTGTACCCCGCTTTCCACAAGCTTCGAGACAATTTGTGTTGAGTGGTGTAACGTTAATCAACGTAAACGTACAGAAGAAACATAATAATATTTATCACAAAGGTTTCCTTTTCTACTTTAAAACATAGGCCAGTCGTAGCCCAGGGATACAAGCGTGTGACTGGTTGTAGGTTCGATCTCCACTCTAAGAAGTAAAATATTTTACATTTTAAAATGAAATATTTAATATTATCATTTCTTCGCTCTAGTAATAAGGTAAAGCGCAGAGTTTAGTTTCGCCACTTAACACGTAATGTGTCAAATTCGGCGGAAAACAAGGACCGGCACGGAGTGTCTTAATAGTATTTTTCCTAGTTTCCTTTGTCTACCCTGTATATCATGTAGCGTGTAACTGAAAAAAAAGTAAAACCAACGCAGTAAATATTTTTAAAATAATTTCTTTCTCTCTCTCTCTCTCTTAGCTTCACGCTGTATCCCGTACTAGGCAGGGTAGGGTAAAATAATGAACCATTAATAATAATATCTGCCCTAAAACTACAAAAATAGTTTTTTTACTATAGTTTTTAAGGTGTTATTCCACACTTAGGACAGAAAATACTAAACTTAAATTTAAAAAAAATATAAAAATTTTGAACGAAGCTGGATTTGAACCTGCACCTCTTGAAAACCGTTCAAGCGCTCTGACTAACTAAGCCATTCGTTCCAAGCTACGTCGAAATTCTTATACGCTTATTACAACTTATGTTGTTAGCATCTCTAATTGATATTAGAGATGCTAACAACATAATGATGATTCATCTCTCTAGCTAACGAACGACGCAGCTTGGTGAGAACGAATGGCTTAGTTGGTCAGAGTGCTAGAATGGTTTTCAAGAGGCGCGGGGTCAAATCCTGCTTCGTTCAAAATATTTATAGGTTTTTCAAATTTAAGTTTAGTACAAAAATAGTGTAAATAAAGAAGGGACAGTTAAAAAAAATAAAACATTATTAACGACGTTATCTAATTGGACCTTTGTTTACATCGTACATAAGTGCGTGCTTTATATATATTTACAACGATTCTATTCACGTAATAAAGTTTTCAAATTATCTATCTCCAGTCAATATTGCTGAAGCTGTGTAAGATTAATCTATTTCTGAGTTAAATAAGTCAAATATCTTTGACAAACTTCGATTATGACATTCTAAAAGCAGCTATCGATTTGGAATATTTAGGATTATAATACTTTAATAGCAGTGAATAAAGGAATGTCTTAATACTTCGTTTCCATAAAGGCATTTCCGTTCTCCACTTTCTGCAGAATTTAAAAGCCGCGCTTTGCCTCGTTACCAGAGCGAAGAATTGATAATATTAAATATTTCATTTACTCTAGTGAAAATTGAATCCACTGCCCGTCGCGTTTACAGTCGTACGATCGTATACCTCGTGTGACTGTCAATTAATGAATGTATTATTGTTGCTTTTGCGTTATAGATATGTGTATCAAGTAATTCTCATTACCTGATCACATCATATGACAACATGTATGTAGACCGGAAGCCATGGCTGTTCATGCCATTGGATGAGATGAAAGAGACGTGCATAATTCGTTGCTTTTGACAAATTGTCTCTTTAAATACACTTATAGTCCTAAAACTTAATAGCAAAAAACATATGAACTTTATTAAGCTATAACAATAATATTGCTTAGTGGTCAAGGCGTTTGGACGGGCTATAAAAGGCCAGGATTACAGATCAAGGCGCGGGTTCGATTTCCGCGACTATTGCGTTTTTTTAAATATCTTCCTATTCAAAGTGTATAAAAACACGTTAAAGATGTTTTAGAATAATAATTTCCTGCTCGTTTCAAATTAAATTTGTTAAATCTATTAAATAACTCATAGATTTTGCTCTATCTGCAATAAGTGAGGTCAAAAGGAAATAGAAGACGTTCATACATTTTTATCACAACCGCACTACAATATAACCTGTGGTGACCCACTATAAACCTCTATACGTTACAGCTTTTACGCAACCTTCTTTTTAATATACACGTTGAAGGGTAAAAGTGTATCATTCTAGAAAACTGATTTCATAATATTAAAAAAAACATTTGGGCGTAAACTAAATCGTCATTTCGAGGCTGCCGTAGCCCATAGTACTTGTAGGTTCGTTTCCTACACTGAGGCAAAAATTGATAAGGCAAATGTCTAAAAAATGTTGTGCAAGGGGAATGGAATGCTACCTGATGCTATTTTGGAGAGTAAATAAATCCAAAGGCATGCAAAGTGTCATAAGTAAATAAAAATATATATTAAAAAATAGAATACTTAAATTTCCCTTTTTTTTTTCAAAATATAAAATTGAATTAAATACAAAATCAATTAGGATTTTTATGTGCTTGTATGCGACAAGCACTTAGAAATCCTTATAAAAATTATTACAAGCAAATATATTTATTACTCTAATTTTATTTTATATCAAACAGATAACATATAATTAACAATAATAGAATAAAAATAATATGTAGCTAATCCAAAATATAATCAGAATTTCTCTTATTTTTGAATAAGCAATGTTTACTGATATTTAGTGAGTTTTATGTCCACCATTGTTGTTTCAGCCCTTTGGTTTATTTCCGTTTCGCATCAACACGATATAGCTGTAGCTTTATTTATTATTGTTTTGTTTGTGCCAGCTTATTTTTATTTCTTCTTCGATTGTAGAATCAAGATAAAGGAATTTTATAAATAAAATTATAGCGTCTTTGAAAATTCACTTCGACTATTGCGTTAAAGCTTTTGTAATATGTATGGGAAGTGTTTTTTTTTGTTTATTTATATAAAATATTTTTTTATTACTCTATATATAAGATCGTATTTTATTAAAACATATTTTTTTTTTACTTTAAAAAGAAAAAACTCGCGACAACCGTTATAAGAAAATCATAATAATAAATTTGAGATATCAAATCAAATCAAAAACCGACCTATAACTGAAAACAAGATGACGTCATTAATAAAATATAACGAATCCGTGTTAAAAGTTGTAAGTGTGTATCTTATTGATGCAATATTGACCAAAAAAAACTTTTAAAAGAGTAAAGTGGAGTTAAAATTTAAATATTTCTTTAATATAAAAATGATTTATTTAATATCCAAACTCAGTAATCGATACTATAAAAAATCATAAGAGAGTTCAGACGACGTTAAACTTAACCATAATAGCCTCCAATTTCAACTTTAAGCATTCCAAGCGAAAGCATTATATGCGATACCGGGACACAATGGTGCGATTACAATAAACGCTATGATTGCAGACTCGATTCCTACTCGAAAACATAAAATATTTAATATTTTAATTTCGTCAATTTAGTAAAAAGGCTGAGTAAGGCAAAGTTGTGTTTCACTTTTAAACATTTCTCTTTTGTGAAAAATGATGTACGCCACGTTCCCTCTGCGTACTTCACTATGAGTGGGATATATCGCGCAGATAAAAAAAATACTTTTTGAATTAATATAAATACAAGAACAACGCAATCTCTTCACTTCTATCTATAATAAACAAGACATTATTTTGATTTGTTACATCGTAAAGGAAAAGGCCCCATAGATCGCACTTTGATACCCGTTAAAAGAACATCTGGCTTCAGTGATTGGAGTCTGATCAAAGTATAGGAAAATCGGAAAATAAACGTGTACGTAAACAAATTGTACGAACAAACAATACCGAACGGCCATGTGCTTGGAACGATAGTGGCATCATCATACTATTTTTTAGTTTGATTCGTTTTTGGTTCTAGTAAACGCAGTCTTTATGGCTTTGGGTATTATAAAATTTAATATTTATATATGTTTTTAGAGTTTTCTACTACAAAAGTCAAAAACAGAACAGTTTGTCAAGCACTACCGGTTGAACTATGATCCTGATACTAGTTACCTATGAAATTGTTAGTCTCACTCAGCTCATGTGTGAGTAGCATTTCCTCTCTCTTCTAACAAGACAAAACACTGTGTAGTGTACTTGTATTACGCTTGATAGCCAGACTCGAAAATTTATTAGAATGTGAGAAACGGAGTGTTCCCGTTGCTTATTCTGCTTATTGCGGGATATAACGTGAACCTAGATATAAAAATCTTAACCAAAATGACAAACGACAACATAAAAGGAAATCACTACGATTTCCATTTTTTTCTACGTATATATTGTTTTTTCTAACTCCGGAGCCCTATATGACCAGATCGTTTTTATGGGACTGTCACTGATAGATGAAGGGGTTTATGGAGCAAAATGCAGGCTACTTTTTCCCGGAATTGGGATTTACACGGAAAGCCATTACTGCATATACCGGACGTTTGATTCGTTTGGAACAAAATCAATTTCAATTCCAAAATATTCAAATTACGATTGATTGATTGATGATATAAATTGTATAGATGGAAATTGTAACTGATAATAACAATTTACGCCTAATAGAATTTTCAAATAATCTATACTTATAATAAATGTGTAACCAATCATTATCTGTACATGAAAGATATGTTATATATTAAAAAAAAATATATACTTTTACTATCGTAATACGGCCTAAGACAGTGAATTTTAAAATGTTCATCTCTGTGTTTCTACGCGCTAATATCAAAAATGGCTTACCGTATTTAAATGCAGTTCTCATTATTATATTATGGCAACCCTAATATTAAGTATTTGTTTTATTAAATAGGTTCATAGATAAAAACTTACGCCAGTTTAAAATATTGAGGTCGACAAAATTGCTACAAGGTTTTTATTACGTTAGCAGAAAATATATTTTGCTATGTATATCGGCGCGAAGGCAAAACGTAACTCAAATAGACGGTGAATTGACTCGTGTATCGGCGTGAATGCAAAACGGAACTCGAATAGATGGTCAATTGACTCGTGTTGTCAGTGTTCTGCTGTCAAATGTTTATGGTTTGAGTGCCAGTTGTATTATAAAAACGACGGGTTTTCATTCTCCGGTTCAGAAGCGAGCCAGCCACCGACTGAGGGGAACCTCTGGCTCCTGTGTCTCTGACACTCTGAATCTATTTTCAAATCAAATCGTATTGTTTGCTTTAAAATATTAAGGAAGTATTTAATTTAAATGTATTCAAATATTGCCATTTGTTTACTAATTATTCTATTAGTAATGATAATATTTCATTAGATACTAGTTAAATTATTAGATGTAAAATTATTAAAATTAAAGTTTTGACATAGTTTAATTTTTATATGACTTACTTTTTGAAGTTGATTTAAATTATCTATAATTAAATTAATATGTATTATTTACTTTTACCATATGTTTTGACTATATATTAATGAAATAAACATGTATTCAATTAATCAATGTTAACTTTCTCTTACATCAGAAGTGGGATCGAATCGCAGAAGTGATTCGACAAATAGTGACTCAATGGCGGGTATATTTTGAAAAAAGCGTGGCACCGATCCATGGTCGTGGTGTGTCACCGTTGACATGTTCTTTGAAGAAAGATTCTCAACTAATTATGATAATTGAAATGTATCTTCGATGCTAATTACTTTACGAAATTAAACTGTGTCAGTGGATTTCATTTGATTCATTTATAACTACTGAAGGTATGAGTATCTTACAGCGAGCTATTATGAATGCATTAGGTGACCTTGCTCACAGGTACGTAATTATACATGTCGATAATGTTTTACTAGTATCGGAAAGAACATTGAACAGGGATTGAAGATCTCTACATGAAGTTCTCGAAGTCATCAATAGTTCAGGTTTCGCCATAAATTAAATTTAACTTTTCCTTTCTTAAAAAACGTGTTGAGTTTTTTTAGGATTTGAATTTGAAGCAGGTGACATCAAACCCAAAAAAGCGTAAAATTGAAGCCCTGTCCTCATTACCACTTCTTCAAGTTACCACTCAGTATCTGGAGAACTACATAAATCGTGCGAGCGTTGATGGGTACGGTACAATCTTGTTACAATTGGTTGACAGTAAGTTACGTCCAGATGACTACTTTAGTAAACGCACGACTTTGGGTGAGTTGTGATACCACTACGAGTTGGAGACCCTCGCAGTAGTTAATACGGTAAGACATTTTAGACACTATTTGCATAGATTGATTGGAAAGTTCGTAGTCTTAACAGATTGCAACGTCGTTAACCACATCGCAAAATAAGATCCCAGAGTACACAGATGGTGGACCTGGTGGTAGTGAGCTTTCGGATAGCTGTGTTTTCGCAGAGCACCAGCGAGATTCGGAAATAAAGAAGGTAATGTCTAACTTAAATTAACGATGTCTCAATGAGGAAAGACATTAGAGTTGAGATCAGGTATACCTCATCGTAAGCTACAGCGAAACGAGCGATCAAAATGCTTGCCCGTTGTTCCTCGTTCACTGAAGTGATCTGTCATTAACAATATTCACGAGTCTATTATCAATCTTGGATACGAAAAGACTTTAGAGAAGCTGTACGTTACGTTTACTTAAATTTGTGGACAATCGTGTGACTTACACAATTGTGAAATGTAAGATACAAGCTGAAATGCAGACTATACCAATAGCTATCCCTTAGCATATTGTTCACATTTGATGTTACCGGTTAGTTGAGTGAAAAAGCGAACAAAGGAAATACGTCTTCGTGTTGATCGACGCATTTACCAAGTAAATATTGTTCTAACATACTAAAATATTGACAGCAAAAGCAATACTGGGGTAGTAAAGGACAGCGTGGCTCTTTTTAGAGCACCTGTACATATCATAGCAGAGTTTTGCGAGGGTAAGAACATCGCCCTTCATCTTATTGTCACAGGCACTTGTCGAAAAGAAGAAAGGATATTGAGCGTACTAAGGTCAATGTTAACAGCAGTTCAAACTGATAAGGATAACAATATGATGTAAAGCTTTGGTTAAAATAAAGGACGTATCCCGCTGAGTTTCTTTCGCCGGTTCTTCTCTTACTGCCTCAGGCAGTAACTTTAGTGAACCGGTGGTAAATTATCTGACGTTCAAAAAAAAACATAGCTTGTAACTTCTTTTGTTATATAAAATATTTAAATTTGATAAATCGTTGCAGGATTTATAAGGGCATGTACTTAACTTTACTGTCAATAGAGTAACAAACGAGTCATTCGAAGCTTTTAATAGGAAAAGTCGCGCGCCCTCTTAATTTAATGGCTAATTACGATAGTAACCGATATGTCTTGATGAGGTTAGGCAGGTAGCTTCCAATATTATTGAGATATCCGCGCGGTATGATAATGATTGTTTCGATAAAATAAAGTAAACAGTTTTCGGTTGGCAAGTTCGTTCTTATTGAGAACGAAGAGAGAAATCGGACAAAATAAGATGCCAAAATTTAGAGGTCCTTTTCCAAATTGATTGATTACTAGACGGTAATCGTTATGTCTTTAAGTCATTACTAACAATCGTACATACAAATATCCACACGATCGTATCCGTAAAATGCCTAAAGGTCAATCACCAATAGACGGAGGTGAAAATGATAATGTGGTTGAGGACTCTTGTTGAAGAGTCTAGTTAATTTGAGAATCGGTGTCTACTCTTTGAAGTAGCCCGTGGGCAAGCAGTAGGCGGTAGTCCTGGGTGGTGTGGTCGGGTCTAGCCTTGTAGCGAAGACCGTAGAGTCAGGTGCAACTCGGCATTCCATAGCGGAAGTGCATACAGAGCAAGTTTGTTGAAATATGTTTTAAAGTCATGATTTGTTGTGATTGATGTGACACGATGTCATTGTTGATAGGCCTCAGACATAATAATTCAAATTAAATGAAACTAAATATTAAATTCGCTATACATAGTTATAAATACTGTTCTCTGCTTGATTGATTACAGAAGGTAATTGTTGTGTAGACTAATAAATCTTAATATGAAGATACGGGTAACAGTAGTTCATTTTATTTTATGACGGTAAAAATCTTTTCTGGTAGGAATGGCCGAACGGTATTGTTCTCTTGTGTTTTTGTTACAGAGTTACCAGACACACTATGAAGTTAAAAAGGTATTGTTTTAGAAGCAGTCTTAAGTTTCGAGTTTAGAGTGACGTGGCCGTATCGGCTATGGGTGAAGTTAACGAAGCTGATGGATAACTTAACAACGCGAAAACAAACCGTGTGTTTATATTTGATTACTTTTTACGACATCACTGAATTCGTGTTTGATTTAACGAAATAATTTTGACTTGACACTTGACTGACAGACTTCTTAATTTGTGTTCAATTTAACGATTAGTTATGTTGCTCTTATATGGTCTTTTATAGGACATGACGTTCATGGGACAGACTTACCACTTCAATAATTTAAAGTAAAAGTTAAAGATATATTGTTGGACAAAGCATATTATTCAATTTAAGACTATTATCATAAAAAAAAGCGTGAGATTCAAAGCTGTTTGTTTGTTACATATTTCCTTTTATTTGTATTTTGAAAACGGCAACTGTTGAGTTTATTGCCGGCAGCCGGTGGTAGCTTCTTATAGGACTGACACTACAGACATTTAATGTAACGTGACGATTCAAAAGTAATTGTAGTAGCCTAAATGAATAAAGAATATTTTTATTTGTGGTCCTGTAACATGGCCAATATTAGCGCTGAGGCTATGAGGCTAACGTGTTTATTTATTTTGTGACGAGAGTGCAGACGGGATGTGATCCCTGATGCATAGCCAATATTAGCGCTGAGGCTATGAGGCTAACGTGTTTATTTATTTTGTGACGAGAGTGCAGACGGAATGTGATCCCTGATGCATGGCCAATATTAGATCTGAGGCTATGAGGCAGACGTGTTTTTTTATTGTGCGCCGACGGGATGTGATCCCTGACGCAATTGTTAATATTAGTGTTGTGAGCTTGAGTCTTATGTGGATAACTGTTATATTATTTCAGAGTTTTAAGTGAGTAGGCGCAGGGACGCGCCGCTCACCAGAATGGCCGTATCGGCGCGAAGGCAAAACGTAACTCAAATAGACGGTGAATTGACTCGTGTATCGGCGTGAATGCAAAACGGAACTCGAATAGATGGTCAATTGACTCGTGTTGTCAGTGTTCTGCTGTCAAATGTTTATGGTTTGAGTGCCAGTTGTATTATAAATACGACGGGTTTTCATTCTCCGGTTCAGAAGCGAGCCAGCCACCGACTGAGGGGAACCTCTGGCTCCTGTGTCTCTGACACTCTGAATTTATTTTCAAATCAAATCGTATTGTTTGGTTTAAAATATTAAGGAACTATTTAATTTAAATGTATTCAAATATTGCCATTTGTTTACTAATTATTCTATTAGTAATGATAATATTTCATTAGATACTAGTTAAATTATTAGATGTAATATTATTAAAATTAAAGTTTTGACATAGTTTAATTTTTATATGACTTACTTTTTGAAGTTGATTTAAATTATCTATAATTAAATTAATGTATTATTTACTTTTACCATATGTTTTGACTATATATTAATGAAATAAACATGTATTCAATTAATCAATGTTAACTTTCTCTTACATGTATAGATATCGCCTTAAAAGTTCAAACGTTTTTAGAACAAGAAAGTAATTGAAATAAATATATAAAATAGTAATATTCAAATATTCATAAAGATCAAACGAGCGAGGCGCGGAGGTCGCTAGCTAATATATTAAATATAATAATATTTATTACATAATCAACCGACACTCTCGAATTCACAGCCCTATGTAATACGTAATTATTTACTTGGATAGTAAAACGGTCGTATATAACATTACAAAAGCATTCAGATCTTTATATAGTTATATGTACATGTTGACAGCTACTTGTAATGACGGCTAATATGAAAAAGTTAATACTTAGGGTTACGTTATTGCAACTCGTATAATTATACTTCTATAAAGATTTCTGATTGTTTTAGAAATAAAAAGTACAAATGGATAGTTCATGTGGTGCAGGGATACAAGTATGTGATTGTAAACACTACAGGTTGTAGGTTAGATCTCACTCGAGGGAATGAAATATTTAATATTTTCCCTTTTTCGCTTTAGTCACGAGGCAAAACGCGACGTTCTTCATCACGCAATGCGTCCAGAATTCAGAGGAAAGTTGGGAACGGAAATATCTTAATAAGAACTGAGTGTTTTATTACAAGGTTCCCAAGATCCTTCTGAATGAAACTAAAAAATATTGATTGAGACATAATTTTCTTTGCAGATGAGTTATATTTCAAAAGTATTAAATTAATCAAAATAAAAGTAGTTAGTTTTGAGTTAACGTAGCAATTCTAGACGTTTTTGCAGGTAATTTCATACTACACAGACTCATAGTACATAGCATTAATGTATCTCATATAAGTAAACCGGCGTTTGCAGCTTAAGTGCTCAAAAATCATTATGATAACTCAGTCTGCAAATAGAAATTTATTTATTATATAAAGACTTTATAACTTTATATTTTGTTTGTATAAACCTTTCAGAGTTATCATTTTCAATAATAATAAGAGCCGTATCAAAATCAATTGCTAGATTTTTATGAAGGAAGCTTTGTAATATATAAACGAAGGTGGAGAGCAAGTTTAT
This sequence comes from Eueides isabella, assembly GCA_019049475.1. Classification (NCBI taxonomy): domain Eukaryota; kingdom Metazoa; phylum Arthropoda; class Insecta; order Lepidoptera; family Nymphalidae; genus Eueides; species Eueides isabella. Next base: position 10,494,554 of record CM032399.1, read on the forward strand.
TTATAATACGTGTAAATATAACAATGTTCCTTAAGTACATTCGATGTATTCGATAGTATTTGGTTGTTGATTGATTGCCTGTAATAAGTAATTGTTCCGGGTTATTTCATCCAATTTGGCGCTACGACTTTTGATAAAAATATATTGTGTTTTGCTATAAAAACAAGTAGAAAATATATTGAATATTTGTATGTACAATATTGTCTTGAAAATACCTTTGATCAATTTTATTTGTTTTCCTATATAAAAAAATATGTATGACACGCTAAATGGGCATAACGAATAAAATTGAAGAACTTGATTGATATTTAACGTACTCATTTACTCAGCTTCACGCTGTATTCCGCACATGGCAGGGTAGGCAGAGGGAACTTGAGAAATTAGTGTCAAGGCCCTCCGTTCCCCACTTTCCGCCAAATATGAGGCATTGCGTGTTGAGTGGCAGAACTCAACGCCACACTGTGCCTTGTTACCAGAGTGAAGAAATGAAAATATTCAATATTAATTTGAAAATTTTAAATATTTCCTTTACTCATATGGGGATTGAACCCACACATCCTCACAATATTTCACAATATCTTTAGTTTTTGTTTATTTCTTGACATTTCATATAGTGGCGAGTGTCAAAAGAAAATTAGCAAAAGAGAATATTTTATCAGTACTTATATAGGAAGCTCAATTACTTGGAACTATCGCTTTATGTATCATTTATATGGTGATATATTCAGCCTGCATAAAATATTAACTGTAGTCTGTAATTGAACCTAGTGACTCGCGAAGTAATAAATTGTAGATAATAATTTACGAGTAGGTGGCAATGGCAGCTGTCGCGATGATATTACATAGCTGGTAAAATTGTAAACGGTGTGGAAATATACGTTTTACTATCTTATTTATCGACTTAACTGAAAAATATGTGGTTTCAAGCTCAACTTAATAAGTAATATAACTTTATTCGTACACTTATTGGTTTATATGACCTATCCCTGCTCATAGGCACTAGTGTGCGACTATTAACGCTGTAAGTTGTGGATTCTATTCCTGCTACAGATAATTAATAGTTTAGATATCTAGCAAAGCGCGGCGTTGAACTCCGTCATTCAAATTACAATAACTCGAAAACTGGTTAAAAATTGTTTTGGAGTTAGAATAAAGTCATAGTTTGTAACCAGAAGCCATGCGCATTTGCGCCATGACAATCACAAAATATTATTATAAATATAAAATTGTCAACACAAATTCACAGCAAATGATAACATAATAAAAAAATCTATAAGATAAAGTCAACAAACCTTCAAATCAGTATAACAAAATCGTAAAATCTAAAGAGACTCGATATTAGTATTTTATACGGCAATATTGGGAACGATATCTGCCCTAAAGCAAGTCACACCATAAGATTAGGCTGAACAGCTTCGTTATCGGCGATACCCAATTTTAGATGACGTAAAATCCCCTCACAATGAACACTTAAGAACCCTTATGATGTTAAACTGTATTAAGTAACAAGATCATATAGTAAACTTTTGGACTGGAAAATTAAAAATAATATTTATTTTGAACATCTTTAAAGTAAGAAAAATAATAAACTTCTTGGAAATTTATTTTTTTCATTATTTCGCAATAAAGTGTAAAATTAATATATCCAAGAGTTCGTTGCGGCGCAGTGGTCTCTGAATAACTACTAATGAGTTTGCTGTGGGTTTGATCTCTGGTAGGAACTATTAATCATTTTCATTACCTCGCACTGGTGAGGCAAAGTGTGGCATTGAGTTCTGGTGTTCTTTTCTTAATATATTCTTAACAAATTTAAAATAAATACTTGCATCATGAGAGAATAATATCTGAAAAAAAAAACATACAAAGGTGAACTTCCAGCTTGGAATTGTCGCTGAATGCAGTTTCCTCGAGGCACTTTTATTGTGTTACACAAACGTACAGTACAATAGTAGCCATATACCACATAAAAGTATCATACACATACGTACTGTTCTTGTTATTTTTATTTTAAAATGACATAATTTAAGTAGAAATAATAAAAATTTAAACAGATAAAAATAATAATATGTAATATGATAAATTTATGCTCGATTCGAATCATCTCAAACTATCTCACAATGCATACAACCAAGGTATTTAAATCTACATCTATATGTATATATATATATATATATATATATATATATATATATATATATATATATATACATATATATATATATACATATATATATATATATATATATATATATATATATATATATATATATATAATTCTGACTAACATTTACTGAGATTAAACCCTCCGACCAAATACTCCATAGCTTTGTAATAAATTCCGAAAGAAAGAGGTATAGCTATAGAAGTATTTTGAAGCAGGTATTAGCTATCGAAGATTTCAATCATGTCGCACTAAAAGGTTCTCTAGAGTGCATCTAGCTTGCTTTGTAGTAGAAGGAATATTTGAATAATCGTATGAAGGCTACAAACGCTTGCCTCAATCCAGCTCAGTTACCACTTCAATGGATAGTATTGGCTGTCGGTTTCTGATGTTCTTTTATATGTTTTGTTTCTGAAGTTATGATTTTGTTGCGGAAGAAGTATTTCGTTATTATGATTTTTATGTTGTTATGTATATATATATCTGAATTCTATAGAATATTTAAGATGTTTGAAGTGATAGTTAAGTGTATGCCTATATATATATATATATATATATATACATATATATATATATACATATATATATATATATACATATATATATATATATATATATATATATATATATATATATATATATATATATATATATATATATATATATATATATATATATATATATATATATATATATATATATATATATATATATATATATATATATATATATATATATATATATATGTATATATATATATATATATATATGTATATATGTATATATATATATATGTATATATATATATATGTATATATATATATATATGTATATATATATATATATATGTATGTATATATATATATGTATGTATATATATGTATATATATATATATATGTATATATATATATATATATATATATATATGTATATATATATATATATATGTATATATATATATATGTATATATATATATATATATGTATATATATATATATATATATGTATATATATATATATATATATGTATATATATATATATATATATATATATGTATATATATATATATATATATATATGTATATATATATATATATATATATATATATATATATATATATATATATATATATATATATATGTATATATATATATATATATATATATATATATATATATATATATATATATATATATGTATATATATATATATATATATATATATATATATATATATATACTATAATGTAACTTACTGTACCTGCGGTCAAAGTAACTACCAGTAATTATAACGTCTTATAAGTCATATAGATACATACATATATCCATATGACGACAGGGGAATAAACGCAGGTAGATTCCTCAATCGCGGAGCAGCTGAAATAAATTAAGTGGATAATGACTCCATTCTTTATCGTAATTCTGTTTTGTTTGATTGACAGAAAAAATATTTAAATGTAAATATTTGTACTTTGTTTTGCTTTTTGTGGAAAATCCAAAGCAAACGAGAGAAAAAGTCCCCTGATAGTAAATAATCACCGATGCCCACTACACCAAAGGAGCTAAAGCTGCGTTGTAGGCCTTCAGGATGATGCAGAGACGCACTTATTAAAGGAGTCCATGAATTATCGATCGCTGAACACTATCACAGGCAGGTCATTCCACAAATGCGTTACATCAATTTAATAAAAATAAAATAGAAAATTTTCAAGTATACTATCATTATTTTATATTCAAATTAACAATCGATATTATTTTATATCTTAAATGCCTGACTGTTTACAAACAAAAGATAATCCCAATCTCTATATAGGATATGATAATTTTATTAATTATCAAAAAATTCTGTGTACAGGCACGCCTCCATCAACGTGACAGGTGCGTAATTGTTTGCCCATTAGCACGATTAAGTGTTTTAGCGACACACTGTGTGTAAGTAGTCATAAGATATTTTTGTGCGTTTTGAATTCATTAATCTTGGATGTCATAGGTGTGTTAGTAATCAAATATAATATCTCTGTGTTGTAAAGAGATACCTCATTCAAACATTATATAAATAGTTCAATAATATATATTTTTAGATAAGCGCTTACTTTCCGCGCACTTTTCGCTGAATTTGAGGCATTGCGTGTTGAGTGGCGGATCTCTACGCTGCGTTTTACACTGTTACTAGAATGAGCATAATAAAAATTTAAAATATTTTACTTTCTCGAATAGGTATCTAGCCCGCGGCATGTTGTGCTTATTGTCGCAAGCACGGACCGCTGCGACACGACAAGTCTCTATAAACATCAGGCTTTATAAAATTTACAACTACATGTTACTTGTGGTTTTATAGTTAAGTTAGAAACTTTTCCTACATAATAGAGGTTGAGTGTTACAAAAATCCGTTTCGGCCAAATATTTAAGACACTGAATATCAAGTGGCGGTACTTAACACTGCGTTTTATCTACCAGAGCGGGAAAAAAATCCTGAATAACGATAGTACCTGCGATCATCTCATTTGCGATCAATTGCCATACCATTGCATCACGATGGCCCACAATGACCGTCTTATATAAATTTAATAAGAATATAATGTACGCCCGGGTAATACAGGGCGGGTGTTTTGATATGTGAGAACAGTATAATAAGACATATTTTCTCAACTTCTGTTTATCCTACATTAATGTGCTAAGGTAATTGTAGATGATGACGATGAAGGTACAAACATAAATCTTTCATGGAAAGGTCAATGTGGATTTAGTTTAGTATTCTTCCGTCATTTTAATAAGAGCCTGTAGAAGTGATTTGTCCGATTTTCTTTAGCCTCGTTTTACTTGTCTACCTTATCGGAGAGATAATTGAACGCTAAATCGGCATAAATGGTGCTCAGTATGACTAAAATTAAAAACTTTGCTTAATTAGGCGGCTGATCGCTGTTTCAGATGATCTTGCCCCATCACTAATGTCTCAGGATTATCTCTAACCAAAAACAAACAAATATTGATTTGTTGCTACGTAAAACTATACTGAATCTTTTGAAAGAAATCACCTTGATACCTTTACGTGAGATACGTCTTGACAGACGGATAGGCAAAGTGATCCTGTAAGGATTTTTCTTTCTTTTAGATGTATAAAACCCTAATCATAAGAAAAAACGACTAATTGAAGTATCCGTAAAGACATTACATTCAAAAAATATTTTTGAATTATTATATACAATAAATATACTATATAATATAATATGTTAACAAATCCTCAAGACTGTTTCTCCTTAAAAATGTTGAATAGCTTCCAATTGCAAATTCTTTTATTCATATAACTGTTGTGTGGAGACGAAATTTTCAAGATGCAATGATTCGTGTAACCTACATAGTTTTCTTCGTAGTTAATTATCTTTGAAGTATATTTATAGTTTTCCGTAAATGCTATCACATTAGCTTCCATTCAGCGCTCATTCGTTTGCTATTGAAAAACTTCTTTTAAAGTCTAATACTATGACTTGAACCGCTAATTTCAATGTTTTATTTGAAATATTTGTTTATGTAGGTATTTACATTGTCATTTTAGTATAAAAAAGCTATATATAAATCATATAAAAAATTACATAAATTGCAATCTATATGTAATTCTGATTCATAAACTAGATAAATCACAGGCTTCTCGTGGTACAGGGGCTTTGGTAATAAGACAAAAAGCGGCGTTGAGTTCCGTTAGCAAACTCGGTGAAAAGTACATAATGAAGTGTCTTTACATCAGTATCTCAAGCACGAATAATCATCGAATTCGTATCGTAAAAGTTTCGAGGCTACGATTCTCACATTTCTGCCTACATCGTCATGTACGGGATAAAGTGTGAAGCTGAAAAAACAAAGGAGCTATATTACTGGAAAGTTTTATCAAAATTCGTTCAGTAGTTTTAGCGTGAAGGTGGAAAATCCATTCTTACAAATTTTCTCATTTATAATGTAAGTAGGATTAGTAGGAAACAATTGAAGAAATAATCATCGTCTTTACATATGACGTGCTTGGATAAAGACTTAATTTATTACAAACAATGATTACAATTTGTTAATTTATTGATATACATCGAAACGTAGTACAGACAATGTGATGGACTTGGGGGAATAAACCATTTCCATTTTACTGCCGTATTAAAACAGTGCGATGTCTATAATATCTATGATTTGAATATACCAATTCAATAATTTCATTTTCGCGATTGTTACATATTTTAAATGAAAGACTTTTAACCGGATTAATCGCGTATATTGAATGGTGAACATTTTTGGGAAACTCGACGTTTCGAACACTTTACAGTAGTCTGTGCTCACGGGTAGACTGAGGTGGCATTTGCTTGTCAGTTGATATAATTATTATATCAATATTGGCGGTAGCCAACGATTCCTTAATTGCCTACGTACTGCCCTGGATTCTTGCAGAATAAGTAGTCTCAGCATTTTTACTACAGACATTCGAAGAGCGTTTGCCAAGGGAGAGTATTTGGTGGGCGTTTTTCTGGATGTTGCATCTGCATATGATAATGTTCTTCTTCCGGTACTCAGGCCGAAGATGCACCAGCTGAGTATTCCGCCGAGGTTGAATCATTTTATATGTAGTTTGCTAACCGGTAGAACGGTATCTGTTAAACATCCGCTACTTACAATACCTTCCAGACAAGTCTGGAAAGGTCTTCTTCAGGGTTCATCTCTTAGTCCTCTGCTGTATAACATCTACACTCATGACCTAGAATTGTCTGTAAATATTTTTTGTAATATCCTTCTGTATGCTGATGATATCGTCCTCTATTACAGCTCAAATTCTGTGGAGGACATTACTTATAGATTAAATACTGCTTTGCACTATCTTAACCAGTGGCTCTCTAATCATGGTCTGGCACTATCTGTAGCGAAGTGTCAGGCGGTGGTGTTTACTAAAAAGAGAGTTATTCCAAATTTTGAAATTTCTTATGATAATGAATCCATAAATTTTGCAGATAATGTTAAATTTTTAGGCATGATTCTCGACAAACGACTGAACGGAATTGCCCATGCTCAATATCTCACAAAAAAATTTGAAAAAAGTATTAATGCTTTAAGAGCTGTATCTGGTGTGTGGTGGGGTGCACACCCTTATACTCAAAAACTGCTGTACAATGCTGTAATCCGTAGTCATATTGATTATGGATTATTCGTTTTAGACCCCTTCAGTAAAATTGCTACGGAAAAGCTCAATAGAATCCAATACAAGTGTTTAAGAATTATATTAGGTGCAATGAAGTCTTCTCCCACCATTGCACTGCAGGTGGAATGCGTAGACCCGCCTTTTCCTATCCGCCGTCAATTCCTTTCTGACCGATTTGTAGGCAAAATGTTACAGCTGGCCTCCCATCCCCTATGGTCTAGGTTATCGGACTTAGCCCATCTCATCCCTCGGGGCAAGCCCCAGCCTTACCTACTCATTAGTTTCCTAAAATTTACTTCTCTCCCTCACCCCTTATCTAAGTAAACATCCAACCATTTATTTTGCACACGCTATAAAGCTTTAGTATTTAACCCTCCTGTCATCACTAATCTTGGCCTAACCAAGGGAGCTGGTGACACCAACACAAAATTTCAGACCATAGTAAATGAAAATTGGCCAAATCATGTTTTCATCTATACAGATTCATCGAAGCTTTCTAAGGAGAGCTGTGTTGGTGCAGCTTGCTGGATACCAAAATTCAAATTATATTACAATTTAAATGTCCCCCCGAATCGACTGTGTTTACAGGAGAGGCTGTTGCTATTTTAGAAGCAATCCTGTTCACATCCTCCCACAATTTCAAACAGACTGTTATTTGTACTGATTCATTAAGCTGCATACTGGCTATAAAGGGAAATCCGTTTTGTAGTAAATTAAGATCTTCAATTATTTTAAGGATTCGAGAAGAATTGTACTAATGTCATCTAAAAGGCTTGGATGTTACTTTGGTATGGATTCCAGGCCATTCTGGAATCTGTGGGAATGAAACTGCAGACTCCTGCGCAAAATTAGCCATCCAGTGTGGCATTTCAGGTACCTTCTCTATTTCGGCCCAAGACTTGTTGTCTCTTGCATCTTTTCATTTGGATATATCCTGGTCTAAATTCTGGGATCTGTCAAAATCTCAGAAAGGTAAGTATTTTTCTTCCATTCAACCTAACATTCCAAGGCGACCTTGGTTTTTTTCTTTTTTCTCTTTTCTTCTACTTTTATAAGACACTGGTAATGATAAAAAAACTGTCAATTTAGAGCCGGCCTCGGACTCCGAGGGTTCCAAATAAATTTTAGGGTGAAGGTAAATATGATTTATAAAAATTATAAACTCGCTTTGTATGAAATTAACTACAATCATTTTCATTAATTATTAGAAAGTTAATTTTTATCTACAATTACGATATAAATTTCATATTTTTCTACATTTTGCCTTTCTGACTGAAAATTCTTGTCATAATTGGAGATCTGCAAAACGTTTTTGGTTTTTTATAAAAATGTTTAACCAACCTAAGCAATTAAAAATTAAAACATTTATTTTTTTTTAAAAATTACCTGCTCGTAATTAAAGATAAGTAAATTTTTACCTGTTAAATTCTAAAGGAAAAGGAAAATATTTTTACTCTTTTTATGTGTTAATTCGCAGTTGAAAAAATACTTGAACTTCTTGGACAGTTTCCAAGAGGGGGTTCATATGCCCACACGGCAAATTTTTGTATGATGACTAAGGTTGTATGACTGACTAATGAATGACTTTTCTTTTTAAGCTGTGAAAATATATGTATATATATATATATATATATATAGTATATATATATATATATATATATATATATATATATATATATATATATATACATATATTTTCACAGCTTAAAAAGAAAAGTCATTCATTAGTCAGTCATACAACCTTAGTCATCATACAAAAATTTGCCGTGTGGGCATATGAACCCCCTCTTGGAAACTGTCCAAGAAGTTCAAGTATTTTTTCAACTGCGAATTAACACATAAAAAGAGTAAAAATATTTTCCTTTCCTTTAGAATTTAACAGGTAAAAATTTACTTATCTTTAATTACGAGCAGGTAATTTTTAAAAAAAAATAAATGTTTTAATTTTTAATTGCTTAGGTTGGTTAAACATTTTTATAAAAAACCAAAAACGTTTTGCAGATCTCCAATTATGACAAGAATTTTCAGTCAGAAAGGCAAAATGTAGAAAAATATGAAATTTATATCGTAATTGTAGATAAAAATTAACTTTCTAATAATTAATGAAAATGATTGTAGTTAATTTCATACAAAGCGAGTTTATAATTTTTATAAATCATATTTACCTTCACCCTAAAATTTATTTGGAACCCTCGGAGTCCGAGGCCGGCTATAAATTGACAGTTTTTTTATCATTACCAGTGTCTTATAAAAGTAGAAGAAAAGAGAAAAAAGAAAAAAACCAAGGTCGCCTTGGAATGTTAGGTTGAATGGAAGCAAAATACTTACCTTTCTGAGATTTTGACAGATCCCAGAATTTAGACCAGGATGTATCCAAATGAGAAGATGCAAGAGACAACAAGTCTTGGGCCGAAATAGAGAAGGTACCTGAAATGCCACACTGGATGGCTAATTTTGCGCAGGAGTCTGCAGTTTCATTCCCACAGATTCCAGAATGGCCTGGAATCCATACCAAAGTAACATCCAAGCCTTTTAGATGACATGAGTACAATTCTTCTCGAATCCTTAAAATAATTGAAGATCTTAATTTACTACAAAACGGATTTCCCTTTATAGCCAGTATGCAGCTTAATGAATCAGTACAAATAACAGTCTGTTTGAAATTGTGGGAGGATGTGAACAGGATTGCTTCTAAAATAGCAACAGCCTCTCTTGTAAGCACAGTCGATTCGGGGGGACATTTAAATTGTAATATAATTTTGAATTTTGGTATCCAGCAAGCTGCACCAACACAGCTTTCCTTAGAAAGCTTCGATGAATCTGTATAGATGAAGACATGATTTGGCCAATTTTCATTTACTATGGTCTGAAATTTTGTGTTGGTGTCACCAGCTCCCTTGGTTAGGCCAAGATTAGTGATGACAGGAGGGTTAAATACTAAAGCTTTATAGCGTGTGCAAAATAAATGGTTGGATGTTTACTTAGATAAGGGGTGAGGAAGAGAAGTAAATTTAAGGAAACTAATGAGTAGGTAAGGCTGGGGCTTGCCCCGAGGGATGAGATGGGCTAAGTCAGATAACTTAGACCAAAGGGGATGGGAGGCCAGCTGTAACATTTTGCCTACAAATCGGTTAGAAAGGAATTGACGGCGGATAGGAAAAGGCGGGTCTACGCATTCCACCTGCAGTGCAATGGTGGGAGAAGACTTCATTGCGCAGTTGAAAAAATACTTGAACTTCTTGGACAGTTTCCAAGAGGGGGTTCATATGCCCACACGGCAAATTTTTGTATGATGACTAAGGTTGTATGACTGACTAATGAATGACTTTTCTTTTTAAGCTGTGAAAATATATGTATATATATATATATATATATATAGTATATATATATATATATATATATATATATATATATATATATATATATATATATATATATATATATATATATATATATATATATATATATATATATATATATATATATATATATATATATATATATATATATATATAAATTATATTAATTAATTTTTTTGCCTTAAATTAATATTAATAATTTAAGTCAAAGCTTTATTATACATATATACACACATATATATATATATATATATATATATATATATATATATATATATATATATATATATATATATATATATATATATATAATAAAGCTTTGACTTCTTGCATATACAGGACGATAAGTGTGATTTGGTATACCAAATATATTACATTATATATTACATCTTCTTATTATCTCAATATTCGGGGTCGCAGGTACAGGAACGTATAAAATGTATCATACATCATACACACCTCCCAGTTGATTCCATTTAATCAAAAGCAGCGTCTGACAATTAGTATAGTATAAATAAATTCATTAATTCAATTCAATATTATACACAATGTTGCTTGAAAAAAAGATACTGACTCTTCAAGCGATTAGTCCTTCACTCTCAGTGAAAACAAAACCATTATCTCAACGCTTATTACTATTTGGAACGTTTTACTCTAAAAATTAGGAGCGCTAAAAGAATTAACTCCACCAGCCGCTCTACGGAATACCATAAAATTTCATTTACATTTTCTTTTGTTTGTTATTTCCGTTCCTTGACTTGATTTTTTGTTTATAAATGTTTATTTTTTTTAAATAAAACAGATGTGTATATTACATCACTATTACATGTGATTTAAGAAAACATAGTAAACCAAAACTAGTTTAACTTCCTGTTCTGTTTATAGGAAAAATATAGCGTTAAACGTCATGATTTATGAGTCATTTATAACATAGTCTTGTTTGATATTAAAAGTAACTGTGTCTTTGAATATTTTTTATTAAAAAAACATTTAAGGTCTTTCTTTATTTCATAGCAAGTGAATAGACATCATTATTTTTTTACTAATTTAAAAGCTTTAACTGTTGAAAGCTTGAAATATATTATGATTTTGCCAATACAGGTAAAAAAGATTTTATGGTTTTGCCAGTACAGGTGAAAAATATATTATGATTTTGCCAATACAGGTAAAAAAGATTTTATGATTTTGAAAATAGATACATTTTCTCAGTATCTTAAAGAGCATAGTGTTTATACTCTATTTGCGATTGAATCCGACAAAAGCAAGGCGAACCTCAAAAACAAAAGTATCCGAAATAATTTCAGTGTAGTATTACAACTTATAAAAGTAACTAAGTTCAGTTTATCGGCGCGTACATTGTTTTTGTATGAAATAAACTACAAATATAAGTTGCTGGCACGTTTTCTTTAACACACAATGACTCAAAATCGGTGGAATGTGGGGCACGGATGGAGTGTTTTAACACTAGGTTTTTGGTTTTTAAGTTCCCTTAGTCTACACCGCCACACCCATCCGCAATAACAAAATTATCCAACGAGAGTACCTTTGCTTACTATTGAGATACGGAAGTCTAAAAAAGAATTAAATATTAATCGAATTAATATTGCCATTTTTAGATTTTCACATCTAAAAGTTTATACCTTAATGGTAATTGAAACCATCCTAAACTGCATAGGGTGGATTCTAAAAGCTTGTGACAAGACATTTTCCAAGGCAAATTGCTTATGCGGAAAATCTATTTCATCCATTATCGTAATATTGTTTGTTATTTTTGCATTTTTATAAGCAAATGTTACCTACAATAGTAGTAATATTAAACATTAAATCTAAGAGGGTCACATTATATATCATTTCCTGCAGTTCAAATTTGTCAAAGTCAGTAGTTCTCTACTTTCTTTCTACTATGTTCTCCACTTTCTTTTCCATTTAAGTCATTCCGATCCGTTTTGTTGGAGCGTTATAAAAATAATTAATACCTCTCATTAAGTATTTGGCACGATAATCTTAATAAATTTTACATACTATTCGGACACTATGGATAAACAAGTAGACCAAAAGGAAACACTTAGTATAAGTAAAACATTCATCGGCAAAGGTGTGAAAAACTGTGCAAATATTTTCATCAAGAAGTTATTGGTTCCAGTTGTTCTAATCAAACGAATAATATAAGATTTTTCAATTGCAAAATACGTTTAGAGGCATTTAAAATAAAAAAACATATTTGAATATATATCCTTGAGCAATTTTCTGAGCCTCAATAATTTAAAAGGTATTAAAATTGTTGGGGCAATCGTGGCGCAGAAACACAAACAAAGGCTGCAACCATAAACAAGGCGGTTGTAAATTCAATACCATTAGTAAAGACTCTCTACTATAATAACCACCTCAATATATGTATTATAGAAATTTTCGTCAGATTGACACTGTAACCCGCACACAGGAGGGTAAGCAGAGGGAATTTAGTAACCTAGTGTTAAGACACTCCATTTCGTTCCCTACTTTACACCGAATTTGAGGCATTGCGTGTTGAGTGGTGAAACTTGACAGAGCGAAGAAAAGACTAAATATTTTATATCAAAGTATTAAATATTTCCTTTCCTCGAGTGGTAATAAAACCCACAACTTGTAGTTTACAGTTACACGCTTGAGCCCCTGCGCCACGTAAGGCCTCAAGTTTTCTTGCTAGACTATATAAAAATAAGTATGTATATACCATAATATATTGTAAAATAGTATCTATTATAGCCTAGATATAGATAGTAACTGATAAAAAGTAATACACTTTAACTTGACCCTATAGAAAATTTAAACAAACAAAAGTTAAACGATAATGAAGGTTAAAGACCAAAGAGATTGTTGAACTTAATTTAAAAATGTCGCACCCTGTCTACCAAAGTCAGTAAAACTTGTACCTACCTAAATATTTCTACGCCTCAATGGATTTTGATTCCAGAATGTTTAAAAGAACCAAACATAAAGCTAAAAGACTTTTACATGTTATATATATTTCATAATTCTACTTTAGTAAAAGAAATTCTATTAAATATTTCATTTCTGTTAGCATCTCAACCAGATACTCTATTATCTTGAAGTATGAATTAAAAAGCAATTGACTTACTTTCAACGGACATTGTTTATATCAATCTTGAATGTTCTTTGAAGTACTGTGGCTTTTAAGATCCATTAAGAAAGGAAAACGACTAAATTTCAACAATACAACTAGATTTTCCCGCTTCGTTACATCATAAAACTTGTCTTTTGAACTGAATGCTCAGAGTGCTCAGTATAAAGCTGGCTACCGTCCGCAAAGGGCGGGCGAACTGACGTGGATCGCGCGGGAAAATTTTGACGGCATTTCGAAAGTGGATTTAACTTTTTTTTTTCTTTTTTGTGGCTGTGATTCTTGTGGTGTTGGAAAAGATTTGTGGTATTGTTAACATTTCTAACTGGTTGGATGGAATTTTGAATTTTAGAGTGTTTTTTTCATCTGCTGCGATTGTAAAGTAAGTTTTTTTTTCTTTTAAAAATATTTTTAAATGATATTGAAACAATTATATTGAATCTGTAAAAACTGTTATAAATAAACAAATATAAAAATTATACATCAATAAATTAAAAATTACATTTGTTTAATAAATAGAATGACGTTAATATTTTTCATATTCCAATATTATTATATATAATATATACCATAAACATATTTTCTTGAACATATAGTTTTAATAAAATGTTTATTACGCATATCTGTACGTCAACCATTTGTAGATATATTAATAAAAGAGCTGTAAATCTACGAATTTCGACAATTTCCCATATAACATATGGCTTATCACACATCTTTTATATCACTATTAATATATATATATATATATATATATATATATATATATATATATATATATATATATATATATATATATATATATATATATATATATATATATATATATATATATATATATATATATATCTATATATATATATATATATATATATATATATATATATATATATATATATATATATATATATATATACATATATATATATATATATATATATATATATATATATATATATATATATATATATATATTATATATATATATATATATATATATATATATATATATATATATATATATATATATATATATATATATATATATATTCGTACGAATATTATAATATAAGACCTTTTCATATATAAAGAACAAATAAGATATCTTACCCATTAAAAAATACTCTCAAAATGGATGAAAACAGCGATGGTTGATTAAAAGTAATTAAAACATATAATTTATACTAACTTTTCTTAATTTTTTTTATTAAATTTTTTTTTTTCCAAAAATATTATCTATCCTCTGGTGCCTGCTGGTGACCCGTACGCTCGTACCCGTACCCTGTCTTAGCCATAAAAAATACTTTCTAAAAACATTCACATTTTACTATAAAAAGATACTTAATGTTTAGTAACGTAAGTTATCTAATATTAATAAAGATAAAATCTTTTCTCGATTCGTTCATCAATTCGGGATAGTTACTACTATTATTACATGAAAAAAATGTTCCTGATATACTAAGGCGTGAAGTACCGCCACTCGAGCTACGCTGACGAAACTGACTCGCGTTCTCATTTTATCTATCAACAATAAAGCATATTTATAAAAAAATCAGACCTAATCTTAAACATATTATAATTAATAAAAATAGGTATTCCTGCTTCTAAATTGACTACGGTAAAGCAACTACAACAATGATATTATATTTTTATTTTAACGCATAAGCCAAATAACTTTCGTGGTTTAAGTTGAAGGCCTTTAAAGACATATTTTCCATTTTTGTTTGTTTTCTACACTAATTTTTACGTTACACAGCATAGCGTAACTAACAAATCATCTAACCAAGTCTAAAATGTAAATATTCTTAATGGAAAGATTCTCGAAAATCGCAAGTTAGCCTTATACTTCTTTTTTTTCTATCAATCATTTCCTCAATCTCATAGAGTATAAAAAAAATAATTTACGTTTTCTTTTATTATCCCCTACGCGATCAAGGATCATGAACTATATGAGGCTTTTTCGCAAAAAGGTCGGTAGTTATGTTAGAACTTAGGTTTGGTGGCTGTAGTAATTATATTTGTGTAATAAACAAAACACATAATATTGTAATTAGCTAAGATCAGAAAGATATTTTTTTAGCGGAGTAGCCCGAGAGAACCTAGCGCTCCTTTCTCTCTGGCTCTAAGAGCGTTCGGTTTTTCACATAATCTCTGCATACCTTTTTCGCCTCGTTGACTATCATCAATCTCTTCTTAAATGCCCTCCAAAAGACTACTGATACTTTTTATATTACTTGTTTCAGCTTAACGCTGTATCCAGCACATGCTAGACTGAAATAACTTGAGACCCTTGAGTTGAGACACTCCGTTCCCATTAAGATATTTTCGTTCTCCACTTTTCGCTAAATTTGTCACAATGCGTGTGTATTGGCGTAACCTAATACCGCACTTTGGCTTATTACTAAAACAAAAAAATGATAATATTGAATCTTATGAGGATATGGTACACACACCGTCAAGGCACTAAAGTCACATACCATTGCCATATAATCTGTTTTTTTTACAATCTTATTATAGATATACAGAAAAGGCATGAAGCCGAAAAAAAAATCTGGATTATTTGTATCGGACGAGAAATTATTTGAATTCGTCTTGTTTGTAATTTTTTCATTGAAGAATAGAATTTACTTTTACTTTTTCTTTAGTTCATTTTTCGTTTAGTTTCTTTAGCTTCACATTGTATTCTGCATGTCACAGAACAGCCAAAAGTAATCCAGTGCTCAAACACCTCCATCCAGGCCAGATTCATTTAGCTTCACGCTGTATCTTGGTACATAGTAAGGTAGGCAGAGGGAACTTGGGACTTAGTATTAGGACACTCTGTTCGTCTTCCGTTCTCCACTTTCTGCTGAATTTGAGGCATTGCGTGTTGAGTGGCGGAACTCAATGCCGCGTTTTGTCTTGTACCAGAGCGAAAGAATGAAGTATTAATATTTCATTCGAAACTATTTAATATTTCATTTCCTTGAGTAGGGATCGAACCCACAACCTGTCGGTTGACGCTTGGATGCTGCACCACGACAGGCCTCCCAGTTCATATATGACATACATTTTACCAGAGCGAGGATACGAGAACAAGTCATCCCTCGAATGAGTGTTGAACCTATAACTGCCGTGTTTATAGTCAGATGCTTTGCTATAACCCAACAAAAATCTGTGACCTATGGAATCTATCTGCATATTAATATATTTATTATTCAAATTATATTCTATTTTCATGATATTTTTTATCCTTATCGTTCAATCACGCTTTAACAGCCGAAGGAATTTGAATGAATTTTGGTACAAAGAAAAAACGTATTCTGACTTATCAAAAATTGAGGTTACGTCTTTATTGTAGTGCTAAAATAGTCATTAAATCATTGAACGTTAAAATATTAAGATCGAAATAAAATGCCAAGTGTCTATATTATTATCTATACATATAATAAAATAATAACAACCTCATGTCTGTACATTATACATATTAAAGAAAAACTAAGATGGGTGATCTTCGTACAGCCAATAGAAGCCAAAAATATGAATTATTTTTTTTTTTTTGCCTGTCTGTCTGTTTATTGTCCGCTTTTCACGCAAAAACTACTGGACGGATTTTGAAGAAACTTTTTCTTCTATATAGCTATCAGTCCTCGCTATCTTTTTTTGAAAATTCACTCTTTAAAATTCGATAATGAAAATGAATATTTGGCTATTTGGTTAGAAATAAGAAATGATGCAATAACGATTTTAGGACATTCTGCCTCAGCGGGGGGGACTCTGCCTCAAAAGGGATGTTAAGTTTCTATGAAAGTCCGTTAGTTTGCGATATATTTTGACATTTGGTATGGTGGTAGTAAAAAGTATCCTGATCAATATCTATGAGAAGTGATTATTTTAAAACTCTGGGGTCCGTCTGCCTATCTTACTGGCATGCAACACCAAGAATACGGCTTCACTTTAAAAACATACGGAAATGACTCTATTATAATAGTTTTTATCTTCTGTTTGCGCATAAACATCCCTTGGTGAGACGAAGTTCGCGGGCACCAACTTGTAGTAATGTAAATAACCAAAAGGACAATTATATTAAATTATGATACGTAATGACGAAGGGGATAAAAAGAAATACTTACGTCGCGAGATCAAGGAAATGTTCAATAGAAAAAAAGGAGCTATTTTTTGAACATTGAGAAATGGTTATAGTTTAAAAAGAGATTTTTGGGAACTAATTTCCAATGGGAATATTTCTATTTTTAGATCTGGAAAATGCGTCATCGAGAGCCTTCGGCCTAAATTACACACTTGATGTGATTTATACGCGAAAATTAAAAATATGTATATTATCGTTATTACACCATAAACAATTTTGAAATAGAAATAAGTTAATAAGTATAACATACTTAAGGGTCAATCAAAAAATTGTTTTTGGAAATCTGGTTTACTGTTTTATCTGTTAGAAATGTTGATATTATATTAATGACATTACTATTCTATATACAATATAATCGTACTCAGCTTCACGCTGTATCCCTCACATGGCAGGGTAGGCAGAGGGAACTTGGGAACCTAGTGTTAAGACACTCCTTTCCACTTCCGTTCCCGACTTTCCGCCGATTTTGAGGCGTAACCCAACGCGTTTTTACCTTGTACCAGAGCGAAGAAATGAAAACAATAAATATTTAAATTGAAAATATTAAATATTTTATTTCCTCGACTGGGGATCGAACCTACAACCTGTCGGTTACAGTCACTCGCTTGTGCCGCTGCACCTTGACAGGCACGATACAATATATTATATATTTATTATAAAAAGTATAAAAAAAATATTTTCTTTGTCTTTACATTATTTTTAATTCTCGACACTAAAACGGGAAAGTTATTAATATATAATAGTTTGACATTACAGTCTGTGTGTGTCACGGTAGCTTCTGAATAAATTAACGGATTTGAGTGCGAAATTTAATGAAAAAAATTGTTCGTCGCGGTGGCATATTATGTTTATTCCGTGAAAGTGTAGTTCTAAGATGGTCCATTCCGTTCCTCATTTTTCGTCGATTTGGAGGCAATCGACATGCCTTTTGCTTTGTTACCAGAGCGCAGACATAAAAATATAAAATATTACATTTCCTACAGGAATCAAACTCACTCTAGCAAATATAATGATTCGCACGCATGTGCGCCACAACAGGAGTCAAATAAATAAGTTATATTTTATATAAATATGTCAGTAGAAACTAAGATGAGATATTAGCGATTTTTTAATCGACTTTCCGTTCTTTAAATGAAACACATGAGTGGTGAAATTCAATTCAGCTGTTTATTTTCAATATTAAGAATTGAAATCAGAACCACCACGTAAGTATTACATGGTGAACATTGCGCCATGATGACGTCCTGATAAAAAATACTCGTAACTAGCATAGTCTAAAATATATTTCTGATTTTATATACTAATATATAATAAACGTTGCCTCATCTGTAGAAAGCCAAAACAACCGGCACCGGCGAAACTGTTTTAAATCAATAAATGTTTAAATAGTCCGCTACGAAATATCTATTGATATTTTATCATTGTCTTATTGCATTCAGAATTTATTTTAGCTTGCCCTATACTATATGTTTTAAATAGCACGCTTGGATAAATCAGGATGAGATTTAGTGCTGAAACACTTAGTTTTTCACTATTCTCTCTTTTTTCAAAATATTGTGCAATGATTTCCGTTAACATTGCAATGTTCCTGGAAGGAATCAATTTTACTACCATCTGCTGATTACAAATCAGTCAGACACTGCCGCTGTATCACGAACGCCTCTTTAGAATTCGTTTGCAAACTACGGTCGTAGCTTCATTTTACTTTTAGAAAATAATTATTTTTTTATTTATACAAAAGCTACTGCTGTTCAGGACTTTACATATGTTTTGTATATAAAATATTTTAACTTAAAATTCTGTCTTTCCTGTTTATGTTTTTGGATTACTTGTGAAGCCAATTTACTAAAATAGTGAATCAATTTGCCCTAAATATGCTTAAAAATAGAAAAAGAAATATTCGTATACTTGCTAGTACATTTAATATGTTATATGAAGTATGGAAGTTCTAAAGATAAAAAGCATACAGTTGGGTATTTTAATTACTGTTTCTTACGACTTTCATATATCATTTTTCCATTTCTGCTGAATACCTTCTTGAATACATAAAAGTGAGATGATATCGAAATACGAATGATAATCTGGTCTTATTCATATTAAAACGTGACTTAATTTCAATAATTCCTTTATTCGTATAAAGGTTATCTAAATAAAGTATACATATATTATTATATATCTTCAAATCTTTTTTTTATTATAAAAAAATAAACTGATTTGACATACCTATCCATTACAGTTATAATTATAAGTATCTTTATTAGATTCACGCAGTATCCCGCACTTGGCAGGGTTGGCAGAGGGAACTTTGAAACCTAGTGTTAAGCCACTCCATTCCGTTCCCCACTGTCCGCTAAATTTTAGGCATTGCGTGTTAAGTGGCGGAACTCAACGCCGTTTGACTCCTTACCAGAGCAAAGAAATTAAATATTTAAATTGAAAATATTAAATATTTCTTTTCCTCGAGTGGCGATCTAACCCACAACCTGTCGTTTTCAGTCCCACTCTTGTGCCGCTGCATCACGCAGGCCTTAGTATCAATATTATTCCTATCGAAATATCTGAATCAAATATCTCACAAAGCTTCGCAAATTTTTACGAAACTTTAGGTGAGGAAATGGTTTTATCTCCAAAAAATGTCGTAATCACTTTCAGTTTTCAAGAAATGTTTTAAAAAGTTGAGGTTCAAACACACACGCTAACAAAATTCAATACACTTGCTTGGAAGCTCTAAGCAGAGTATCATAGTCAAATAATAGCCACCTCACACAGATAATCTTCTTTTATATCGAAAAGGTTAAAAATAACCCCAGTACTGTAAAAGTAATCCCATGAGATTATTGGAAAGCATACATGGCTTACGCTTACAATTTTTTGCCCGTCTAGATATATTTTCACACCCTTTTTATTTGTCTCGAAGTTGTGATAAATAACTGAGTAAATATTGTATTTAGCTTTTAGTTTGACTCTATTTACATTTATATTAAAATGTTGAGGCCTGTCGTGGCGCAGCGGCAGATAGGTTCTGGGTTCGATCCCCAGTCGAGGAAATGAAATATTTAATATTTTCAATTTAAATATTTAATGTTTCATTTCTTCGCTCTGGTAATAAGGCAAAGTGCGGCGTTGAGTTCCGCCACTCAACACGCAATGCATCAAATTCGGCGGACAGTGGGGAACGGAAGTGGAACGGAGTGTCATAACACTAGGTTTCACTTCCGTTCCCTCTGCCTACCCTGGCTAGTGCGGGATACAGCGTGAAGCTGAAAAAAAGAAAAAAAAAATGTTGCCGGTCGTGGCACAGGGGTACGCACATGTGAACGCGTGGGATTTGTGTTCGATCTTCACTCGAGGTAATGAAATATTTAATATTTTCAATTCAAACATTTAATATTCTCATTTCTTCCATCTGGTAACAAAGTAAAGCTCGGCGTTGAATGCAGCCACTCAACACGCAATGCCTCAAATTTAGTGGAAAGTGAGGAATGGAATGGACTGTCTTCACGCTAGGTTCCCGAGTTCCCTTTGCCTACCTTGCCATGTACGGGATACAGGGTGAAGCTAAGTTAGTGAGTAATTAAAATGTTCTCGCTATCTTGGGCAGGTTAGCGTTTACATGGATGAACGTCATAGTTTTAAATTCAAAACTATTGTTAATGTAATTTAATGAGTCAATCTGCAAAATTAGGCGTCGATACCAATTATTTAATCATTTTAAATGTATTATATTAATATATAATTAGCCTCAAGCTGTATTCTGCACAAAGTCGGTTAGGCAGAGGGAACTTGGGAACCTAATGTTAAGTCATTCTCATTTAAGTACTTTTATTTCCCACTTTCAGCCGAATTATTGAGGCATTATGCGTGTTAAGTGGCGGAACAGCGGAGCTTAACGCTGGAACAACTTTGATTTTTTTTCTTTATATAGTTAAATGGATTTTATTGTACATCCAAAACTCTTTCCTTATTTCTTACAGCATGTGATTAATTTGGTTTTTGATTTCCAATCGTATTGTTTTAGAGATGTGTTGAATTTGCCGAATGAACAAGATTGCGCTATTGAATGTTTGCATGTGATCTGTGGATCTATTTATAGAATGTGAATTCCATTTACATTCACTGTCCGGTCGAATTCAATTATACCGATTATTCCGTTTCCGTTATTAGATACTTGCGTAGTTTATGAAGATAATTATTTTAGTTAATTTTTATTCGACATATTGTATGAATTAAAAGAGAAAGATAAGATAAGCCGTTTCGTGCTAGGCCATTATAAGGTAAGCAGTTTCATTCAGGCCTGTCGTGGCGCAGGGGCACAAGCGTGTGGCTGTAAGCGGTAGGTTGTGGGTTCGATCCGCGCTCGATGAAATAAAATGTTGAATATTTTCAAATTAAATATTTAATATTTTTATTTCTTCGCTCCGGTAACTAGGCAAAGTGCGGCGTTGAGTTCCGCTACTCAACTCGCAATGCCTCAAATCTAGCGGAAAATGAGGAGCAAAAGTGGAACGGAGTGACTTCACACTAGGTTCCCAAGTTCCCTCCGTCTACCCTAACATGTGCGGGATACAGCCTGAAGCAGTCTCAGGCAGTAGTAGTGGGAAGTTTCACACAGTATCCTATATTTAACAGCAGAGGGAACCTTAAGATAAGACACTCCGTTCCCACTAGAACACTTCCGTTCCCAATTTTCAGCCCAAATCTTGAGGTTTTGTGTGATAAGGTAGAGGCAAATGTCACACTTAGTACTGTACATATAACTATATACAACTTTCCTATCTTACCATTGTGATCCATCGAGGTGCGTGGGAACAAACGTGTGACTGTAAAGGCTATAGATTGTGGGTTCGATCCTGACTTGAAGTAAAAAAAAATCTATTTAAATATTTATTATTTTTATTTCTTCACTCTGGAAACAAGGCAAATCCGCGGCGTTCAGTTCCGTCACTCGACAGGCAATGGCTCTAATTTAGCGGAAAGTACGGAACGTAACGGCGTGCTTTAAATTTATTTTCCGTTTGCCTACCTTGCCACGTGAAGCTGAAAAAAAATATTTAAATCATTTATGTAAATGATAACATATTTCGAATGTTACTTTAGTAGTTTTTTTTTAATTGTATATACTTTTGTGCTAACTTTTGTTCTAGCAATTACTACATTTATGCATAAATCATAGAAATATAATTTATATCTTTTCGGAGACTGATTTTAAAATATTTAAAAATAAATTACTTTCCTACATAACCTAGTATATTTACTATTATTTATATATATATATATATATATATATATATATATATATATATATATATATATATATATATATATATATATATATATATATATATATATATATAGATATAAATATATATACATACACACATATACCATAAGGGCCTATGAAATATAAACATAAGTACATTTTAATATTTACTTTTCATCATCTATAGGATAAGGACAATCGTGTTATTACCATTATATTTAAGGCAATATTTTCTATTCTCCTTTCCTTAGAAATAGATTATAAAAATACATGAATAAAAGAACTTAGATAACAAAAGTTAAAGAATTAAAAGAAAGCAAAGAAGCTCTCAGATCTGACACTCGAACCCTTATCGATTCATTTGTCGTACGTGACTGAGTTATTATGAGCTTATCGAACAAGATAAAATATATTGTTGTATATATCTTACTAGCGATTGACTCGCCGTTTCTCTTCTTTGAACTACACTAATATAAACATCATCAGCCTCTTTAGAGCCCATTATGAAGTTAACGACGACCGTTTCTGTCTCCTAGAGTTTCTAATGATCTTATTCTGACAGTTACTCCACCTGGCTGGGGTCCTGCCCACTAAGCGTCGTTCCGTTCACTAATATTATATTATTTTTACTTCACTATGTATCCAGCATACACCAGTGTAGACAGGAACTTGGGAACCTAGTGTTAAGATATTTCATTTCCATTCAGGCACTTCCGTTCTACACTTTCTGAGTTGAGTTATTGCTTATTGGGTGGGCAAACTCAACGCCACGCTTCGCCATGGTACCAGACCGTGGCATATGAAAATAATAAATAATCTATTTTCTCGAGGCATCAAATCTACAATCTGATGCGCCTATCCTCATGTGTCTTAACTCTCTTCAATATTATAAATATATAATTATTATAAAATAGAACAGAATATAACAATGCTTTCTCTTGCCTATTAGTGAATACTGCATTAAATTTAACAGTTTTTACATTAGGAAATGTTTCACACTATGCAAAGATAAGTAGTGCAATTAACCTGTATCTGAATATACATATATAATCCTTATAAGTTGGAATCCATCTCGATTTTTTTTTTCTTAAGCAATAAAAAAAAAATGTAACGCATTATTACCAGAGCGAAAAAATAAACATTAAATATTGAAATTGAAATTATTAAATATTTCATTTCCTCGACTGGGGATCGAACCCAGAGCCTGTCGGTTACAGTCACACGCTTGTGCCGCTCCGCCACGACAGGCCTTTATATTGTATATAAAGGCCTGTCTGCTAATAGGTATTTTTATATGTTAAATTGTTATAATAAGCATTAAGCAATAATTCAGATAAAAATACCGCACGTTGGACAAGCCGCAGCAAGTACCAAAGCACGTGCTCATTCTTTTTTTGAATTTACATCTCGTTGTGAGTTTCACAACATTTATATATTTATTACAGCTTTATGGTGTATCCCGCATATGGCAGGGTAGACAGAGGGAACTTGGAAATCTAATAATAAATAAAAAAAAAATAAATAATTAAATTGAAAATAAAAATATTGTAAATATATCATTTCACCGAGTGGGGTTTAGACACGCTTATATCCCCGCGCCATAGGGCGCAACATTCATATATAGCGGGGAACGGAAGTGGAACGGAGTGTCCTATACTAGGTTCCCAAGTTCCCTATTCCTACCCTGCCATGTGCAGGACACAGTGTGAAGCTGAGAGAGTAAAATTATTAACAATCCATGCATTTAATAATAAAAACTAGCTTATCTGTGGCTTTGCGATTATTTTCAAATGGATATTATCAATAATTGTATTTGACACATGTCCCTGAGGTCGCCCTAACCACAGGTTACATCAAAACTGTTCGCGTAACATAAGCTGTAGCTTTTCCCGATAAATGGATTTTCCAACAAAAAAAATACAAACGTAGGAAAGAATTAGAAAGTAATTCCTAGTAGTAGGGTTTAACCTTTTAACCTTTATAATATTACTACGGATTTATTTATTTAGGGTATACCAATCATTTTGGTATATATATATGGAGATAATTTAAGAGTTGTTACACATTTCTTATACTTTACGCTGTATCTCGCACATGGCAGGGTAGGTAGAGGGAAGTTTGGAATCTAACGTTAACACACTTCGTTCCGTTGTCCGTTCCACACTTTCTGAATAATTTTAGGCATTGCGTGTTAAGTGGCGGAACTCAACGCCGCGTTTTTTCTTCACATTCTCAATAGTTTTGTTTGAACGTGCCCGAATTTTAATAATTGATAATATTTTCATACAACACCCATAAAAAATCATCGGTTGGCTGAAATGAACACTTATAATTAATTTGATTTTTTACGAGTCTTTGGAAGTTTTATGAAGCCTGATTTTTATTTTGTATTGTAATATATATTATAGTGTTTACATAATAATACTTTAATATTATTATATATGAAAAAAAAAAACTTTTTCAAAGCTTAAATAGTTATGGGAACGATTCCTGCTTTTGGAAGTGAATTATTGGATATTAATTAAGTTTTTACATAATTATTACAAATACAATTCATATTTTTTTTTTTCAATATATTTATTATTTTGTAACATATAAATGGATTTTAATATGGACTTTATAAAGTAACATATAAATGGATTTTACATACTAATATTTTATAGCCATACCTCTAACTCGCTCGTAGCCAATTATTTAGAAAAGTACGTAGGCTACGTTCGCTACCTTTTATTCTACTATGTCAAGTGGCCCCGTGGGATCTCTAAGAGCGGATATGGTTGTGAAACTTTTCCTCGTTCTTGTAAGTATAATCACTGAAAGTTGTACGTAGCTTTTAAAATTAAGTTTTATTGTTTTTTTATATTACTTACGTAGTATAAACTGTGAGGCCTGACGTAGCGCAGGGACACTCTCAAGGAAGTGAAATATTTAATATTTTCAATTTAAATATTTAATATTCTTATTCCTCCGCACTGGTAACAAAGTATAGCGCTGTGTTGAGTACCACCACTTAACACGCAACGGAAACGCACGGACAACGCACGCACGAACGCATGCAAAGTGAGAAACAGAACGAAGTAGGTTCCCAAGTTCCCTCTGCCTCACCTGCCATGTGTGGGATATAACGTTAAGCTAAGCGTATTTAAAACTAATCTAGCTACTGAAAAATCAATCTAGCTACTGTTTTTTTACATATAAAGAATGAGACTGTATATTAAAAAAGATCCTGACATTTTGATACATGTAAAAATTGGGCTCTTTTATTTTATTAAATAACGTTCAATCGTAAAGAATATATCGGCGGCATTTTAATAACTAAAAGAAAGTTCTAGATCATTAGCCACATTTAGTTATTTTTCTTCTTTTACTTTAATAAGGCATAGAACTGAGATATACCTATCCGGTAGAATTCCTTAGAGATTCCAAGATAGTTGGATTAAGATAGTTTATTACGGATATATCTAAGACACTGAAATAATATTTTACTGGTATTTATATTACCCATAGCACAATCGATCATTTGATTGCTAGACTTGATGAGAATGGATCGGAGAGGTTTAACACTAAGTACTCAAATTTCTCTGTCTCTACCATGAGCGGGATTAAATTTATAGATATTATTATTTCTAATATTTCGATGGGATTGAGATCATCATTTGATGTTTTGGGTACGCTATTCATTTTAATTATTAGATTATAGAGGCCTGTCGTGGCACTGGGGCTTTGTACCCCAGTGCAAATATGACTGTAAACGTGAAAGGTAATGGGTTTGATCCCCACTCGAAGAAAAATGACATATTTTACTATTTTTTCACATTAAATATTGAATGTTTTCGCTCTGGTATCAAGGCAAAAGCGGCGTATTTTTTATTCTACTCAACATGCAATGCCTCAAATTCGGCGGAAAGTGAATAATTAAACGGAGTACGTATTGGGTACCTACTCTAATTGCCTCTCTTTCCATGAGTGGGATACATAATAAATTCAAAAAAAATATCTCAATCTCAACTTCTATTTATAGTTAGTTTAGTTAAGTAAAATTTATTCGTAGCGGACGGCTAAGATTTATAGCATCTTTAACATAAAGGATAATGCTTTAAGAATTTAATTTAGTACTGTGTACAAAGTGATATATTTCTAGTAATGAACCGTCTGTGATCATTAATTTAAAACACACTTTTTTAATTAATCAAGTTATTTATGTGAGTCATTGGTTTAACTCAAGCTAGATCTTTCAAAGTTTTTAATTAGACATATATAAAGAAACTATCCTGGTTGTACATTAGTCGCACAAAATATGACTGTACACGCTACAAAGACCGAAGTACTCGAAGAAATTAATTATTCTACGCTCCAGCAACAAGGCAAATCACGGCGTTAAATTCCGTTACTTACACGTAACGTAGGAATAAGATTAAATTTATATTTTCTTATATATGCGGGATATAGAGTAATATTAAAAAAATATTTTTGCAAAAGTGTTATTTTAATGAACTAATTGTCGTGTGCATTAAGACAATATTTATCTATTATTGTAAATAAATGTAAATCATCTTCATACATCTCTATTTTTCAGTTTGTTTTATTGTGTCTATTTTTTTACTAAACAATAAATAGCATCACACTTTTTTCCGCAAAGCAGGACAGAAAAAGGAAAAAAGGAATTTAGTATTCAGATGTCGGTACATTCATTGAGTACTCACTCACTCTCTCACTCACCTAGTCTTAGGACACTCCGTTTACGAGTTCCCTCTCTTTCCGCTGAATTTGAGACATTGCGTGTTAAGTGGCGGAACTCAACGCTGCGCTTTGCGTTGTTACCAGAGCGAAGAAATGAAACACTTAATATTTAATTTGAAAATATTAAATATTTCATTTTATAAGTGGAAAGTGTAGGGATCGACCCCACAACCTATCGTTTACAGTCACACGCTTATGCCCCTGCGCCACCACAGGCCTCGATTAAGTATTGAGACTACACTCCGTAATTTTCACCAGGGTAGGAAAACAAAAATTATTTTAATATAATTATACCCTTTAATTTTCATTAAAAGGAAGAGGAAAATTGAACCGACATACAGTCAGACTAAATGCGCCAAGATGATCTCAGTGTTCTACAATACCAATGTAAACATTTCATTTGAAAATATCAAACACTTCATTTGAATATTTAAATATTTCACTTCCTTGAGTAAGAATCGAATCCACAGTCACACTTGTTTGTGCTTGTGCCTCTGCGCCACGCCTGGCCGAAAGTCTAGTTATATTTATTTTACTATCAAATCATTAAGTTAGTGTTTTAATAGAACATTAAATAAGTACATGCTAGTATATTATATTTTTATTAACAAATATATTTTTTAAGGTTTACGTCGTATCCCGCGATAAGATCCTTTTAGGAATCTAGTAATTACACATTTTTGGACCCATGTATCATCTAATTTTCGAGACATTGTATATTAAGTGACGGAGCTTAACGCCGCTCTTTTTCTTCTTACAATAGAAAATATATACGTATATTGTATTTTCTCGACTTTAAAAGTTTCGCCAAAACGATCATAATAATTTTATACAAACATATCGTGAACACAAATCTCTTAGAGCTTTTATATTAATATTAAGATTACTCACAAATCCATAGCTACAGAAGTTCTTAGAAGTTAGTGATTCAGTTATACTAGAGTTTTACGCCGATATAATATATTGTTATATGAGATGGAGAAAGTTTATCGTTTTTTTGAGTACTATATATTTCTATGAAATAAACATTCTGTTAATGTTGTAAAAGTTGGTATTTTTCTTGCTCAATCTTGCGTAAAAACCGAATGTGTTACTAAGAAATTTGGCACTTACATTATTTAATGATTGGGTTTGCCCTTAAATTTTGTTTATCCTGATAAACATATAACAAGTCGTATAATGACAAAATCTATAATCTCTTATCAAATCAGGCGAAAATACATAATTTTTGTTTTAATTCTAAGTTCATCGTAGATAAGAATAGTTTACACAAACAGCCGATATGTTTTAATATGGTTATAATATACAGATATATTTATAATAAACCTGTAACTGATAACTGTCTGTACATAGAAGATATATTAAAAACATTTTTTTTACATTAATATTGTACATTTCAGAAAAAGATCTTTTTCGAAATAAAAAAATGTATGTACGTATAAAGATTTAACCCCGCGTCTCTTCAGTTAGAGAATTTGGTCTACTAACTTAGGGTCATTTTTTTTTTAGCTTCACGGCTGTATCCCGCACTAGGCAGGGTAGGCAGAGGGAACGAAAGTGAAACCTAGTGTTATGACACTCCGTTCCACTTCCGTTCCCCACTTTCCGCCGAATTTGAGGCATTGCGTGTTGAGTGGCGGAACTCAACGCCGCGCTTTGCCTTATTACCAGAGCGAAGAAAATGAAACATTAAATATTTAAATTGAAAATATTAAATATTTCATTTCCTCGACTGGGGATCGAACCCAGAACCTGTCGGTTACAGTCACACTCTTGTGCCGCTGCGCCACGACAGGCCTCGATTTTTAAATAAACTATTAATAATTTTTAAGTTTAACGCAATTTATATATTTTTAGCTTCGCACGGTATTCAGTACATGACGAGGTAGGCGAGAGAACTCAGGAACCTGGCGTTAAGACAGTCCGTTCCGTTCACCATTTTCTATCGAATTTTTGATATTGCGTAGTGGCGGAACTAGACGGTGAACCATTGCCATGTTATCAGAGCGCCGCCCGCAAGTCGTACGACGTACCACGCTTTGCGCGACTATTACTCTGATTCCGTATTTTTAAACTGCGGTATCTTTTTAAATATCTCTTTCCTTTGTCCTTACAAGAAATGAAACTAGTGAACATTTTTGATCGTGTTAATTTATAAATTCTTTTTCTTAAATAATCCTTTTATGGAGGAAAGCTATAGGTATTATCTACACAATAAGCCATAATACCTGCGGTCAATGGTATCCCCAATCCTTAGAACACATATGTAGGAGAGTCAAGCCGAGATTAAAAGATAATATAAAATAATTGTTATTTAGCCTACCGTATACTTTTAAGCATTTATTTCTCTCGTTCAGAAATTTTCGTGGAAAATATTTGTAATTTTTATCACGCATATATCCTAAGCTTTATGGTAAAGTTAGATAACACTTTTCTCTATTGTATTCTAAGAATAAAAAAATATATTATTAATATTTACTTTAAATAATTTCCCTATTAAAAATAAACTAGTTTAAAGTGAAGTATTTATATTTTGGATTTTAATATATACATATGTGTGTAGCATTCTTCCGAATTAAATACGAACTTTATATAGCGACGCACTAAAGTGTTTTCAACACTTTAGTGCGTCACTATGGAGCCATATCTACGTAACACACTCAACGTATCATTGATTAAGTCTGAGATTACATAAACCAATATCTAGTTATATATTGCTTACATATCCTAGAGGAATTGTAGGTATTATTGAGCTCCAAATATCTGTATAAAAAAAGATTTAACGAACACTTAATGGGTACTTGTAATAATAACGTTTCGCTTACTTTATCTTAATTAATTGATGTTGATGTTGATGTTAAAGATATCCTATGAGGTCTGTCGTAGCGCAAGGGCATAAGGGTGTAACCGTCAACATGATAGGTTGTGGGTTCGATCCCCACTCGAGAAAATAAAATATTTAATATTTTCTTACCAGAAAAACAGCTTCATTTTTAATTTACATCTCACGAAAGCCCAAAGAAGCTGAGTGTTAAGACACTCTATTCTCCGCATTCCTTTCAATTTTTTGACACATTACCTTTGAGAAAATGAGTCAATAAATCCCACTGCCACAAGTCGTTTCACGGCGCCACACTGGTCTCAATTCCAAATTTCACAAAAACATTGCCATAAATTAATAATTTTAATAATAGCTTACTATCATGCTTCATATTCACAGCGCATAAATAATCTTTTTGTTTACTTAAATATGAGGAACGATAAATAATGTACCAATCATAAATAACTCTGTAAACTGAAATGTCAACATAGATAATTTATATATACGTAAATTTTCCTACGAATACGCTGTATTTAAAATATAGTAGGCTAACGGAATCTAGTTTTTAAATGCTCATCTCCACACTTCAACTAATTTTCAAGACATAGTAGTGCGTGGTCACTGACTATAACGTAACTGAACTCCGCACTTAGTCTTATTATGAAGTTGGGGAAATGAAAATAATACTTAATCCTTTTGATTAGAACTTAAAATCATAACCTTCGCGTTAATAAACATAATTGTGTCATAAGTTTTGAAAACAATTTAGAATATTTCATATGAAATTTTATATATTTATAAGGTCATAGAACTGACTTCAAGTACCGTTTGGAATTTATTTTGTTTACGTCGTGATGTTGAGTGGAAATTCATCTTTTATATAAATTTTGTATTATTATTAATTTTAAAGTGTTAATCCACAATGAAAAAATAAAAATATTTATTTATAGCTCGCGCCTCATGGACGGTTCACGTCCTGCTATCACTTTAAAGTTCAAATATTTATACGTTTTCTTAGTTTTCATTATCTGAGGCCTGTCGTGGCGCAGCGGCGGAAGCGTGTGACTGTAACTGACGGGTTGTGGGTTCAATCCCCACTCGAGAGAATGAAATATTTAATATTTAAAATTTAAATATTTAATGAATTCATTTCTTCGCTTTTGCACAAGGCAAAGCGCAGCGTTGAATTCCGCCACTCAACATGCAATGCCTTCAATTCGGTGGAAAGAGGGGAACGAAACTGGAACAGAGTGTCTTAACACTAGGTTCCTAAGTTGCCTCTGCCTACCCTGCCATGTGCGGGATACAGCGTGAAGCTGAAAAAAAAAGAAAAAAATAGTATTAAGTTAACTCTATATATATATATATATATATATATATATATATATATATATATATATATATATACATATATATATATATATATATATATATATATATATATA
This sequence comes from Eueides isabella, assembly GCA_019049475.1. Lineage (NCBI taxonomy): Eukaryota > Metazoa > Arthropoda > Insecta > Lepidoptera > Nymphalidae > Eueides > Eueides isabella. Next base: position 10,526,760 of record CM032399.1, read on the forward strand.
TATATATATATATATATATAATATATATATATATATATATATATATATATATATATATATATATATATAGATATATATATATATATATATATATATATTATATATATATATATATATATATATATATATATATATATATATATATATATAATATATATATATATATATATATATATATATCTATATATATATATACATATATATATATATATATATATATATATATATAATATATATATATATATATATATATATATATATATATATATATATATATATATATATATATATATATATATATATATACGTATATATATTTAATATAAGCCGAGACTCACAAAACCACAACACCTATATTGGTAACTTTTAAATTGTTAGTCTGATTTTCACAAAACATAGTTAGGAACCACCGAGATAAAAAAGACTTTATAAAAGGGAAAATAATTTTTTCATAATTGTTGTTTTCATGAATAATTACTATATTTTAGCTAATTAAGCTGTACCATTCTTATATCGCTTCAGTGTTCAATGTTCAATGTTCTTCAAAAACTTCTGTATGTTTTTTTTATGTGAATTAACGGAATTTAACGCCGTGCTTTTGTTACAAGAGCAGGAAATTATAAATAATTGAGATACAATCATTCTTCCAAATGTGGCTCGTACCCAGAACCATCGTCTTCACTGACGATTAAATGTCCCATTATACCACATATAATAAATCTGTCTCCGACCTCTTTACTTGAAAAATGTATGAGAAAATTAATTATTGGGGAAATTTATTAATGTAATAATAGAATTTGAAACAACGATTTTGAACAATTTTTTTGTCTGCTTGTTTGTTTGCGAATATCTCTGAAACGGCTTAGCCGATTTTAATGCAGCTTTCTTTATTATATTTTGGTTATCTTCCCTCAATGTTTAGCGTTTCTTCTATTTTAATCGGGCATAAACAAAAAAATTGTATCAAAATACCGTATTTTGTTCAACAAAGTTGCTAAAGTAATCAATAAATAATTGTATACTTTTAACAGACGAATCCTCAAACAGGCTGTTAGTGAATAAACAATACTGCACCTATCAACATAATTAAGTACATTTAATAGTCCAAAGAATAAAAAAATATTTTAACATAAATTTCTAATACTATCAACCCAGTGATCTCATCGAAAAATTTCGAGTGGTCTCGGTTATTTTAGAAGAGTTCTATTTAAATACCATCCATTGTACGACATCTGTCGTGACCTTTTAGCTGCTTTCAATAGCATAGAGCAAATCTTTTCTTTGTGCGCTGTAATGTAAGTTGGATTTGTATGCTGTATTACAACCGGGTACATATTTGTAATATACTTTTCATAGGTTCGATTCCCATTTGGTCAGATGATATTTATTTATTTATTTATATTAAGGCATGTCGTGGCGTCGCGGCACAAGCGTGTGACTGTAACCGACAGGTTCTGAGTTCGATCCCCAGTCGAGGAAATGAAAAATTTAACACAAAAAATCTTAAATTTGAACAGTCAGCGAAGAAGAGACTGTTTAGACTTTAGCTTACCTTACCTTTTGCATTGCGCGAAAGAGTAAACTCTTAAAGAAAACAATATTAAATTTTTATTTTTATTTGAAATCAATACTAGTGTAGAATTGTTTTCATAAATAAATAAAAAAAAACTACTTCTTTAAAGGAGTTCTAATTCTTTAAAAATATAACAGTATAAAACAAAACCAATACAAAGAAAAAATAATACGAATTTTGTTTGAAAAATATTTTTTTTTGTAATTTACCTTTTATCATCTAATTACTATTTTATTTAAATAACGTTCTCATATTTGGTTTTTCTTTATCATTGTAATTCGACTACATCAATGTGGATCTCTGATTGTTAGATTCGCTTAATTACTCGTAGAATTTAAAATTCCTACGACAGCAGCCTCCGGCTTTTTTTCTTTCAAGGAACGATAGACAATGTATGATAAAAAATGCTACATATTTTCGTCATATATTAAAGTATGAACATTTATTTTGTACTACCTTTTACATGCGGCTTCGTCTCCATGGCAAGAAAACTAAGAGCTTTGTTCATGACAAATTCTAACTAAGCACGGAAGGTAATTCTAAGCACACGTGAAAAATATATCCTACTAATTTCCTCGGCCAATGGGCTATCTAGCACAATAATAATTTATCAACTTCTAACTATAGTTAGGTTTTTAGAGGCACATAGGCGTTCCATTAGTGCCGTAGACGCAACAGGTTAAGGGGTTCATAATCACCGTAGAAAATGATTTGAAAATTTTATTTTTTACTTTCTTCTCTGGTAACAAACGACTGATAATCCCCCCAATTTGGAAGAAGGTGAGGAACAGATCACGGTCTCAACTAGGTGCCCCCTGCTAAAGATAGTAGATACAGCGTGACGGTAAAAAAATGTTCTAATAGTTCTTGAGATAAGTGCTTGTAACTAAACAAGCTCTATAACTTTATAATATTATTATACATATATGTAGATTTACGTAATTTTATAAATCTATGAAGCTGTATTGTATATTATATGTAACCACGACTAAGAATCGAATTCAAAACCTTCTTACAGTCAATTAGAGTTACTGCACGACTTAGGAAGGTAGCGTTCTCTTGCCTACTTTCCGTCGAAATTGAGGCATAACGTGTCGAGTGATGAAACTCAACGCCGCACTTTGCCTAGTTACCAGAGCGAGGAAATGGAAAAATTAAATATTTTTTATGAAAATATAAAAAAAAAAACCTCGAGTGAGGATCGAACCCACAACCCGTCGCGTTTACAGTCAGGCTCTTTTGTCATTCGTTTGCCTCTGCGCCACGACAGGCCTCGAACGAGTAAATATCAGATCTACGTAGTAGATGCCGTACGTTTTATTTACGACCCTGTAAGCCGTAAAAAGCTCCATCAAAGTATCACAAATTTCCCTATCTAGTTATAAATTTAATTGCCGCACAAAATATTTTGGTGATAACAACAAGTAATAAATCTTGGGTTACAGCTAAAAGCGTTTTATCGAACGGTTTCAATTTCAGGCGTGAAAGTCTTGTAAGGGGTAGGCCAATTAAGTTTTTGATTTTGATTATTTTCTTTATACTTATGTAGAGAGCGGCCTCCACGCGGCTTCGCCCGCTTGAACTTTATGAACTAACTAATGTCTCGTACGCTAGTTCGAAAACACAGTAGTCTCGGTACCGTTGAAGTATTTAAGAGGTATTTTTACATTCTGCATGGTCTTTTATTGTTAAAATTATTTCATAATGAGAATATATTGTATTGACATGCTTCAAAGTGGTTTTAATAAATTAGTTCATCTTAACAAAAAACAATTATTTTTTGCGTCTTTGACTTTTACTAATTTGTGATTTTTTTTATTTATGTCACTTTTTATTTTGTTAAAACTTTATTGGCTTCTTTTAATTAGTTTTTTTACATCAAATGTATTAAAATTAGTATTTTTTCTGAATTTAAATTATATAACGAAATAAATACATAGAGGCCGATAATATATAACTACGTAAATATTCATATCCTCAAGTTAAACACAAATACATTACATAAAAAAATGTTTATAACAAAAAGCAGTTCGTAAATCAAATGTAATTGAAATAAACACTTCCGAAGAAAACAAACACAATATATAAAGCTGTCAGTTACAGGAAAAGACTTATCTATTCATGTTTTTTTGGAAATTACTCCAATTTCTATAAAGTATACGTTAAATGTGTAAGTAATTATATATATTTCCTTATACTACATATTTATGTACTTAATTAGAAAAAAGAGATTATATAATAAAATTAATTTAAATAATAAAAGTTACTTAAAAGTCTAGGCCGTCGTGGCTTATAGTAGAGGAATTGAAGGTCGTACTTGATCTTGTTAGAGCGAGTAAAGAAAAATGTTATACGTAATCGTTATCCGTAATGAGACCAAGCCCGTACACAACACTCAGACGCTTATACGCCAAGACATTTCATTTAAAATTTATATGTGAATGTGACGTATACAGCGTATATCTAGCCGTGCGATCCCGGCTTAGAATAGGATCACCCTGGCATTGATGATGTCGTAAGATGATGATGACTAAAGTGCGTGTGGTAGAGTCACGTTGCCAGTAATGGTAACACGCATGGGCAGACTCGACCGGATTATTACCACCCCGGCATTTAAGACCAGCGTTAAGTAGTGGCTTTGGCCACTGCGTTTCGCATTAGGTAATGCCGGGTCCCGGTGCCCTTCCAATTTAAAGGACGGCAACGCTCCTGTAGCTCCTTGGTTACTTGGTTACTTGTAGTTACTTGGGGCCGTGGGCGACGGTGATCACTTACCACCAGGTCACCCGTACGCTCATATATATATATATATATATATATATATATATATATATATATATATATATATATATTGAAGTTTAATAAATAAACTAAACGATGTCAGTTATGACGTTGAATTAAGCGCATTTTTTTCCTATCGTGTGAAGCTAAAAAAGTACAATATACAATGTTTTCTGCTTAGTCTACTGATATACAAATATTTACTTTTATATTCTTGTTGACATGCAAATAAACAGAAATTATTTGTCGAAACAGTTTTACTAAGAAAAGTCTGATTTCATATATATTTTCTAAATTATATTATTTTCATTGAATAATTCTGGTTACAAAACAAAATGAGATTTTGATTTCCGTAAATTGGACAGATACTATTATGTATCAATTCACCGTGAAATTGCACGTACAATAACGTATTTACTTGCATAAGATTTCGTATATAGCGGGGAACGGAATGGAGTGTTTAAACACTAAGTTCCCAAGTTCCCTTTGCCTACCCTGCCATGTGAGGAATACATTGTGAAAAATAAATATTACATTATTTCTAAATATCAAAAACAACTAAATATTATAAAGACAATATATATCGTAAAGCCTCTGTAGTGTATTATGTTTTCAAGCGCCTGTGATCTTTAACGCGTATAGAAAGGTTTGCAAATATTCTATTGTGTATTTACATGTGGAAAATACATATTTGATAGATGATAGCTCTCGTTGTTTTTAAAAGGTTTTTGTAGACCGTAATGATCCGATGTGTATTGACCTTGGTTGTAGATGTATTCAATATACGAGTAATATTCAGATAAACAGGCAGTGAGATATGAAATTGAATTAACAAAATTGAATTTAATGAAATTAGGCTTAAATTTTGTATGTAAACATATATATTATTTAAAAGTGATTATCTTTTAACTCAATACAGTAAAGGCAAATTGTGTCACTGTCATAATAATCAGTATCATTATAATCATTTTAATAAGCTCTTCTAAGTACAGATTTTTTGAAATTTCTACGAAAATGAGAAAATGTGGAATCATGTTTTTTATTTTTTTTTTAAATAAAATCTTTATAATCAAAATTGTTGGTAATTTCTCAACTCAATAATACAAAAGAAGTGCAAAATATAGAAATAAGTATCAAAATAGAAATTACTCAGCATCAGTTCCGTATATATAGAAAATTGTCTTCACACGATTCCTTTAAGATAATAATAAATGAAACTAAATACAGTAAAAGTTTAGAAGATAAATAATTTGATGCAGCACAAGGTTGAAGAACTCATAAATCTTGATTTTGAACAATGATTTACGACCGCGGTCCCGGCCGTGTAATATCTGTATCTGTTGTTCACTTTTGTTTCACGTGAAAAACTACATATAAAAGATCAGGTGTTCTTTTTATATGAGAAAATAAAGATATAAATGTATTCAATATGTAAACTGTAAAACAAATACTTTCGTTAGTGATTCGATTACAATATAAAGTATTTTTTTATTATTTTATTCATATACTCTTTAAAACGTGAGAGCGTACGTTCTTACACATATGGCTTCGTCGTGAAAGCGCTTGGAAAGCACCGAAGAGGCGCGAGTTCTGGTCCCACTAAGTTAAAAATGTTATACGTTTTCTAAATAAGTATTTTTCCTTACTAGGCATGATTAATACTTTAAAGGCCATCGGTCATCCATCGGTTACGAATAGAGTTTATATATGTAAGCAGAAAATCAACGCTATCTTGCTGATAGAGGCTGGTTATATTATTTTCTGTTTAACCATCAAATGCTTTTACAACTAATCTGGTCTTTTTATATCTCCGCTTTAACACTACTACGCTCACGTTAGAATTGCAAAGAAAATTATAATAAATCCGTTCCGTTTTTTATTTAAGTAAAGTCAGTAGAACCCAGTGATATATAATTGAAATCACCATTTTGAATTCTTGTCTATTTCTGAGGCGACAATTAATGAGGCAGTTCCATCAGAAATCCTTTGTGTTGGCATTTGAATATTTTAGTACTATCGTCTTGCTCATTTCAATCTGTCTAGTAATTTTAACTGTGCTTGGGAAATCAGTCAACCCTTTGTTTTATATATTTAGACAAACTAATTAATAACCAAGGACGTTATCGTACAGTAGTACAATATCCGACTGAAAACAGGTGTAGGTTCGATAAGGAGAAAGCGTGGCGTTAAGATTCTCCTCTCAAAACACTTTTAGTTTCGGGCATATATGGACAACGGAGAGTATTAACACTAAGTTCTTTTGCTTAGTTTTACAAATGAATGAGAAATATAATACGAAGCTAAATAAGATTAGAATAAAATCAGTCAAAATTAAATCAGTGAGTATTTCCTAGTGAAAACTAAAAGAAGTATACAACCGAAAGAAGTGAAAACTATATTATTTTACAATATTATGTGTTGTTTTTAGTTCCGTTACTAAAAATGTTAAATCGAAACCCTTATAAGTAATTGGCTGTCTGTTAGTTTGTCAAGACCATTAACCTCGACATCATATGAGAAGAGGAGATATCAAGCTTTAATTATATGAAGTGTATGGTCCCTTAGGCTATAGAAAAATCAAGCTTCCAAGTCAACTAAGTCAAAAGATAGGCTAGAAAGCACTTTTTTCGTCCATTTTTTATGAAATTCACCGCGTAATCGAATCTTTAAAATACTTCCCGTGGACCTACAGGTATGAAATTTTACAATAAGAGAACTTACAATATAAATAAAATAAAGTAAAAAAAACCCTAAACTGCCACTTAATAATCATTTAATAGAAAATATCAATATTACCTTCTATTTATAGTTTATTTTACCCAAAATAAGTAAGTTTATTAACTTTTATAATCTTATGTTTGCGGTGAAAATAACTTTTCAGTTTTACTAATTTCTTAGTACACAACTCTCGTTGGACTATTATTTGGTTGGGGACTAGTATTTGGTTTTTTAATCTCGAGTTTATTATAACACCTTTAATCAGAGAGTCAGGACACTATTCTCTAATTATTCTAAAAAACATACATTTGTATTTTTTGCTTTGCGCTGTATCCTGAACGTCGCAGTGAGGGCAGAGGGAACTTAGGAACCTAGTGTTAAGACTCTCTGTTTCCATTCCCCATTTTCAGCCGAATTTGTAGCATTGTATGTTGAGAAATCAAAACATTAAATATTTCATTTCCTCGAGTGTTGATCGAACCCAGAACCTCTTACGAAATCAAAATAAAAATGTTTATATTATACCATTAAGTTACGTTTCAAAGGAAATCATTAGTGTATCTTAGTACCGCAAGAAGAACTTCATAAAGTAAATACAAACGTGCGTCATTAAAACTTTGACATAAAGAAACTTACAAGAAAGTTAATCTCTCATATATAGAAGAGATGTATTTAAAAAACGCATTTCCAGTAAAAGAATTCTTGGTTTTTCAGCTTTACGTTGTAACTCTCATATATACGTAAGCTATCTTAGTGTTAAAACACTGCTGTGGCGAAATTCAACGCCACGCTTTGTCTTGTAAGGCCAGGAAATAAAATAAATTATTCATCAAATTAAAAATACATTCAACAGGCACAACTACTAGTGGAAGTTCAAATACATATTTTACATTATTATTATTTTTTTATAGCTTCACGCTGTATCCCGCACGAGGCAGGGTAGGCAGAGGGAACCCGGGAACCTAGTGTTAAGACACTCCGTTCCACTTCCGTTCCCCACTTTCCGCCGAATTTGAGGCATTGCGTGTTGAGTGGCGGTATTCAAAGCCGCGCTTTGCCTTATTACCAGAGCGAATAAATGAAACATTAAATATTTAAATTGAAAATATTAAATATTTCATTTCCTTGACTGGGGATCGAACCCAGAACCTGTCGGTTACAGTCACACTCTTGTGCCGCTGCGCCACGACAGGCCTCAATTATTTATTATTATTTCCTATATATTATTATTTATATATATATATATATATATATATATATATATATATATATATATATATATATATATACAAATATATATATATATATATATATATATATATATATATATATATATATATATATAGAATATTTCTTATTATTTGTTGAAATCTGATACCTTGTAATGTGAGGACGTCTATATCCACCTTAAAGGTCGGAAACGCACCTGTAGCTTCTCTTTTTCTATGTTTATTACTCGGGGACATGGGAGGCGGTGATCACTCAACCTCCATAAATATATATTTTTTGTTAAAAAAGTATGTACCCGAAGTAAGCCATTCAAGTTTGCTAAAATTGATGCTACATACCTCACCTCCATAAATTTAAGTTCTTTTGTTTACAACCTTTTAATTATTCTTCACTGATAAATTCATCTATTTATTAATATCTAATTTAAGCAAAGATAAAAATATTGGAATAACTCATTTGAAAACGTTTAATAACTTATGTAAGGTCAATGATTTGCAGTACAGTATCTTACTATATACGCGACGATTTTGGTTTCAATTTTCATTAGGGGAAGCAAATTATTTTCATTTCCTCGATTTAGCAAAATGAATTATTAATGGAGAATGGAGTGTCATATCAATTGGTTCCCTTTACCACCCACCCCTACTATACTGCGTAAAGTTTGATATTAGAAAAAAAAACATTTTCCTACATAACTTTAATATAAGTCGTCCATTTTAAATATAAAATTCACTTTGAGAATTAAGTAATTTATTTGCACTTTAGTTATGCTACGTCATTATTCCACTACAATAGAAGTCAGTGTCATTACATCTTTGTATTCTCATTTAACAACAAAAGACGTTTAACAGCGATTCAGTTCGTCTATTATGTTTGTAAATAAGCTTGTCATTGTTATAAGTGGCAGGACATGAATTTAAGAATAATTTTACAATTTAAAGAACATCTCCGATCTCTTCGTCGGATATGCGGAGTCAGTTTATCTGATCGCATATCCAATGAAGAAATACACAGAATAGCAGGTACTAGCGTGGATGTCACAGTGAGAATGAAGAAGAACGTGCTCAGGTGGTTTGGGCACGTCGAGCGAATGAGTGAAGAAAGAATGGTAAAAAAAAATATGAAGGAAAAGTGAGTGGTAAGAGAGGGACGGGGAGACCTCGGTTGACCTTCGAAAACACAGTATCGACGATACTGGAAGGAAGGTCACGTAAAAAGCATGAGGACCCCCCGGAGGGCATGTATGAAGAGGTTGATGACAGTGGACGAGGCTCCGTTCTCTCTGCCTACCCCGCTAGGGATATAGCGTGAAGCTAAGTGTAAGTGTAAGTGAGTAAAGAACATCACATATTACTGTGCTACAGTCATACTATAAAAGTAATAAAAAACGGCGTTAAGTTTCGCCACTCAACTAAGTACCCCTATTTATCCTTCGTGTCTATTGGTGAAGGTGAAAAATGAAGAATGAAGCTGCTAAGAATTAGAAGGTATTGAGATTTATTTATTTATTTATTTATTGATTTATGACATATGTACAGAACAACATTGTAAAATTGATCTATAAAGAATAAGAAAGAATTATAGAACTATACATATGTAGGTAGATAAACATCACATGCAAATATTAATGAGAGAAAAAGGTTAAAATTAACACATGTTACGGTAAACGTGTCCTTATATAGAACCATAACAAAAAAAAACTATATGAAATTTCTTGATGGTATACGCAACTCGATCTAATGTTCAAATGATCAAGAAGTATAACTAGTGTTATGTAGTATTTAATATTATAGCCCACTTAATGGACGTAATGGTCTAAGATCGCTCGACATTTGTCTATTTAAAATTTACGTTACATTTTAAACTAAACAATTTTAATCGAATTGATCGCAGATATTGATTTAACATATTTTTTGGAAATCAGACATTTCGAACACTTTATAGTAGTCCGTGGGGATTATCTATATATTCTTCTGTAACTATTATAAAGAATTAAAGTGGTAAATAATTAATTACATACGATGCGTTGCTTCGTCCATTAGTGAACATAGTTTTAACGAAGAGCGTGCTAGTAAGCTCTATCTTCGGCTCTTGGCATCCAACCGTTACCAACCACTTCTCTTTTATCGTCGCTTTATGTATCTGAAGGACGCTTATCGCGGTCTCCTGGAAAATGTAGAGGCAATAAAAATAAAATAATATCTATACGTAGTTCATACATTTATTTTTATTTGCATACCTATTTAATATATACAAAAAGGGTTAAGGACTTTTTAAAATACTATTCACGCCGCCGAGATAACTATTTAAAATTGTATAAATAATCAATGTAGCAAAATTCAATTTCCGTATTCCGAAGGTTTAACACACTTAACGAGCTATGTTTACAAATTAAATTATTTGTATTTATATTTATTACAAATAAGTATACATACATACATAAATACCTACCGATATCAAAGGTCTGTTTCTCAGTCTTGCAGCCAAAGCTACAAAGGACTAACACTATTGTGTATTTAGTATTTGCTTTGTTGCATCAAGCTTTTGATTCAGAGTCAATAGATTCTGTTGTTTGAGTTGGTTTACCACTTCAAAGATTATTTACTTTCAAGAAATACAACATTTCTCTAACATTAGAAGGGAAATCAAAGTTGAACTTGTCTATTGTCAGTTAATCTATTAAAATTGGTTAAAAATCTTGGCTCTACCTTGATAGTTTATAGTGTGGAAGTTTTATTACTATAGAATTTATGAGTTATATTTTTGCGTTAATACTTTATAAGAGTAGTTTTACATTTTAATAGTAGTGGTAGGTTGTAGGTTTGACCAAGCTCAAAGAAACAAAAACACACAATTCTTCAAATTCAGTTGAAAGGGGGGAATGGAATAGAGCTTTTTAACACTAGGTTCACAAGTTATCTCTGCCTATCCTGCCACGCGCAAGATATAGCCTGCAGAGAATAAAATCAAATATATATTGTGAATTACAATTTAATAGCGGCTCGACTTTCTTAAATATAATAAGCGACCTTTACCACAAGTACAATAGTAAGCTGAATAAGAAAAAAGGGAAAAGATTAAGAAAATTTTATTTGAGCTCGATAGTTACGTGCCTGGATTACAAAATGAATTTGATTTTTATATGTGACCCTATACAGTATTTGTCCAACCAGCGATCATTGTTGATCTAATAAAAATAAAATTCAATCTCATTAACCATGCTTTCAAAGCTTTGAGGCCTGTCGAAGCGCAGGGACAAAGCGAGTAACTGTAAAAGACAGGTTATGGGTTCGATCCTCACTCGGAAAAGTTTATTATTTTCAGAAGAAATATTTTATATTTTTATTTCTACGCTCGGGCAACAAGGCAAAGCGCGGTGTTATTTTCCGCCGCTAACACGCAATGCCTCAAATTCAGCGGAAAATAAAGAACGGAACGAAATGTCTTAACACTAGGTTCGTAAGTTACCTTAAAGTGTATAGAATACAGCGTAAAGCTTAAAAAGGCCGCAGGGCGTCAGCGTAAACGTGCTGGTTTTATTTTCCGAAGTAATAAATTATTAAAATTTATTTGAATTAACGGCGTTGACTTCCGACACTCAGTACAATGGACTCAATGGCAATTCATAATAATTAATTAAATATTTGATAACTACAATATAAATTAATTATTTTCTAAAATTCTATATTAAATATTTTATCTTATATTAGACGATTGGTAACATCATATTCCGTTCTTAATTTTCCGATCGAATTTGAGAGGCGCAACACATTCGTGTTGTCTTGCCCTAGCAGACACGAAAACTATGAAATCCTTGACTTAAATTGAACTTTTTACTATGGTATTTATTGTCATATGCTGTTCCACTGCGCCACTACGACCAAATAAAAAACGAACCTTTTTATGAGAAATCTAGTGTTACAACACTCAGTTCCCATTAAGACACCTAGACCGTTACTTTCGACGAACATGAAAATATTAAATTTTTCTTTTCTTCGAGCGAAAATCGAACCCATAGCCTCTTGTGTTTAGTCGCACGATTGTGCCCCTGTGCTACGTTTAGCCTATATATATATATATATATATATATATATATATATATATATATATATATATATAGATATATATATATATATATATATATATATATATATATATATATATATATATATATATATATATATATTATATATATCTATAATATATATATATATATATATATATATATATATATATATATATATATATATATATATATATATATATATATATATATATTTCTTTTTTTTTCTCAGCTTCACGCTGGTATCCCGCACTTGGCAGGGTAGACAAAGGGAACAGAAGTGAAACCTAGTGTTATGAAACTCCGTTCCACTTCCGTTCCCCACTTTCCGCCGAATTTGAGGCATTGTGTGTTGAGTGGCGGAACTCAACGCCGCGCTTTGCCATATTACCAGAGCGAAGAAATGAAACATTAAATATTTAAATTGAAAATATGAAATATTTCATTTCCTCGACTGGGGATCGAATCTGTTGTAACACTAGATTTTCCATAAAAAGGTTCGTTTTTTACTTGGTCGTAGTGGCGCAGTGGAACAGCATATGACAATAAATAACGTTCAATTTAAGTCAAGGATTTCATAGTTTTCGTGTCTGCTAGGGCAAGACAACACGAATGAGTTGCGCCTCTCAAATTCGATCGGAAAATTAAGAACGGAATATGATGTTACCAATCGTCTAATATAAGAAAAAATATTTAATATAGAATTTTAGAAAATAATTAATTTATATTGTAGTTATCAAATATTTAATTAATTATTATGAATTGCCATTGAGTCCATTGTACTGAGTGTCGGAAGTCAACGCCGTTAATTCAAATAAATTTTAATAATTGATTACTTCGGAAAATAAATCAGCACGTTTCCGCTGACGCCCTGCGGCCTTTTTAAGCTTTATTCTATACACTTTAAGGTAACTTAGGAACCTAGTGTTAAGACATTTCGTTCCGTTCCTTATTTTACGCTGAATTTAAGGCATTGCGTGTTAGTGGCGGAAATTAACGCCACGCTTAGCCTTGTTGCCAAAGCGTAGAAATAAAAATATAAAATATTTCTTCTGAAAATAATAAACTTTTCCGAGTGAGGATCGAACCCATAACCTGTCTTTTACAGTTACTCGCTTTGTCCCTGCGCTTCGACAGGCCTCAAAGCTTTGAAAGCATGGTTAATGAGATTGAATTTTATTTTTTATTAGATCAACAATGATCGCTGGTTGGACAAATACTGTATAGGGTCACATATAAAAATCAAATTCATTTTGTAATCCAGGCACGTAACTATCGAGCTCAAATAAAATTTTCTTAATCTTTTCCCTTTTTTCTTATTCAGCTTACTATTGTACTTGTGGTAAAGGTCGCTTATTATATTTAAGAAAGTCGAGCCGCTATTAAATTGTAATTCACAATATATATTTGATTTTATTCTCTGCAGGCTATATCTTGCGCGTGTCAGGATAGGCAGAGGTAACTTGCTAACCTAATGTTAAAAAGCTCTATTCCATTCCCCCCTTTCAACTGAATTTGAAGAATTGTGTGTTTTTTTTTTCTTTGAGCTTGGTCAAACCTACAACCTACCACTAATATTAAAATGTAAAACTACTCTTATAAACTATTAACGCAAAAATATAACTCATATATTCTATAGTAATAAAACTTCCACACTATAAACTATCAAAGTAGAGCCAAGATTTTAATAGATTAACTAATTAATTAATTTTAATTTGATGATTTGATTAATTTTAATAGATTAACTGACAATAGACAACTTCAACTTTGATTTCCCTTCTAATGTTAGAGAAATGTTGTATTTCTTGAAAGTAAATAATCTTTGAAATGGTAACCCAACTCAAACAACAGAATCTATTGACTCTGAATCAAAAGCTTGATGCAACAAAGCAAATACTAAATACACAATAGTGTTAGTCCTTTGTAGCTTTGGCTGCAAGACTGAGAAACAGACCTTTGATATCGGTAGGTATTTATGTATGTATGTATACTTATTTGTAATAAATATAAATATAGAATAAAATAATTTAAACATAGCTCGTTAAGTGTGTTAAACCTCCGGAATACGCAAATTGAATTTTGCTACATTGATTATTTATACAATTTTAAATAGTTATCTCGGCGGCGTGAATAGCATTTTAAAAAGTCCTTAACCCTTTTTGTATATATTAAATAGGTATGTAAATAAAAATAAATGTATGAACTACGTATAGATATTATTTTATTTTTATTGCCTCTACATTTTCCAGGAGACCGCGATAAGCGTCCTTCAGATACATAAAGCGACGATAAAAGAGAAGTGGTTGGTAACGGTTGGATGCCAAGAGCCGAAGATAGAGCTTACTAGCACGCTCTTCGTTAAAACCATGTTCACTAATGGACGAAGCAACGCATCGTATGTAATTAATTATTTACCACTTTAATTCTTTATAATAGTTAGAGAAGAATATATGGATAATCCCCACGGACTACTATAAAGTGTTCGAAATGTCTGATTTCCAAAAAATATGTTAAATCAATATCTGCGATCAATTCGATTAAAATTGTTTAGTTTAAAATGTAACGTGAATTTTAAATAGACAAATGTCGAGCGATCTTAGACTATTACGTCCAATAAGTAGGCTATAATATTAAAAACTACATAACACAAGTTTATACTTCTTGATCATTTAAAAATTAGATCGAGTTGCGTATAACATCAAGAAATTTCATATAGTTTTTTTTTTGTCATGGTGCTGTATAAGGACACGTTTACCGTAACATGTGTTCATTTTAACCTTTTCCTCGCATTAATATTTGCATGTGATGTTTATCTACCTACATATGTATAGTTCTGTAGTTCTTTCTTAGTCTTTATAGATCAATTTTACAATGTTGTTCTGTACATATGTCATAAATCAATAAATAAATAAATAAATAGATCTCAATACCTTCTAATTCTTAGCAGCTTCATTCTTCATTTTTCACCTTCACCAATAGACACGAAGGATAAATAAGGGTACTTAGTTGAGTGGCGAAACTTAACGCCGTTTTTTATTACTTTTATAGTATGACTGTAGCACAGTAATATGTGATGTTCTTTACTCACTTACACTTAGCTTCACGCTATATCCCTAGCGGGGTAGGCAGAGAGAACGGAGCGCCAAACGCTACGGTCTCGGCATACCTCTTTCGCCTCGTCCACTGTCATCAACCTCTTCATACATGCCCTCCGGGGGGTCCTCATGCTTTTTACGTGACCTTCCTCCAGTATCGTCGATACTGTGTTTTCGAAGGTCAACCGAGGTCTCCCCGTCCCTCTCTTACCACTCACTTTTCCTTCATATTTTTTTTTACCATTCTTTCTTCACACATTCGCTCGACGTGCCCAAACCACCTGAGCACGTTCTTCTTCATTCTCACTGTGACATCCACGCTAGTACCTGCCATTCTGTGTATTTCTTCATTGGATATGCGATCAGATAAACTGACTCCGCATATCCGACGAAGAGATCGGAGATGTTCTTCAAATTGTAAAATTATTCTTTAATTCATGTCTTGCCACTTATAACAATGACAAGCTTATTTACAAACATAATAGACGAACTGAATAGCGATTCAGTACAGGCAGGACATGAATTTAAGAATAATTTTACAATTTGAAGAACATCTCCGATCTCTTCGTCGGATATGCGGTTAAACGTCTTTTGTTGTTAAATGAGAATACAAAGATGTAATGACACTGACTTCTATTGTAGTGGAATAATGACGTAGCATAACTAAAGTGCAAATAAATTACTTAATTCTCAAAGTGAATTTTATATTTAATATGGACGACTTATATTAAAGTTATGTAGGAAAATGTTTTTTTTCTCATATCAAACTTTACGCAGTATAGTAGGGGTGGGTGGTAAGGGAACCAATTGATATGACACTCCATTCTCCATTAATAATTAATTCGAGAAATTGCGTGATAAGAGTGAAACTCTATACCGAACCTTGTCATTTTGCTAAATCGAGGAAATAAAAATAATTTGCTTCCCCTAATGAAAATTGAAACCAAAATCGTCGCGTATACAGTAAGATACTGTACTGCAAATCATTGACCTTACATAAGCTATAAAACGTTTTCAAATTAGTTATTATTATGTTAATGTTTAGTCGCACGATTGTGCCCCTGTGCTACGTTTAGCCTAAAAAAGTCATATATATATATATATATATATATATATATATATATATATACTGATACAAATACAATTACTAAAGTAACAAAAAGAATTACGAATGTTACACTCCACAGACTGTGCTCATTTAGAAAATCTAACACAGACTTTCATTTATTCGTCAGTGTTCGTTTGAACTAGCAATTACCCGATGGCCACGTCCGCTCTTAGTTAAACCGGATATAGTATCGAATTTCATAATCTAGCTAGATACTGCGTAAACCACATAGACAAAAGTTCAAATTAATGTCAATGGTCAAGTAGGTACATAGGTATCTTATAGGTAGTAAGTATCTACATAGTAATATCATTGATTTTCGCGATTGTTACACATTTTAAATGAAACACTTTTAACCGGATTAATCGCGTATATTGTTTTTTATACATGTTTTTGGAAACCTGACGTTTCGAACACTTTACAGTAGTCCGTGACCACGGACTATTGTACACGATTAATCCGGTTAAAAGTGTTTCATTTAAAACGTATCTACGTATATTTGAGTTAGTATTATCATTTCAGTGGTGACATTGGTGAAGTGATATGTTAAGTACACACGCTTGGAACGCCATAATCAAAGAACCATACCTTTATATTAGTTCAAATTCAAATTCAAATTCAAAATATTATTTATTCAAATAGGCTTTAGCAAGCACTTTTGAATCGTCACAACATAAAATTACCACCGGCTCAGAATGCAGTTCCGCTTAGAAGAGCCGGCAAGAAACTCAACAGTTGCTCTTTTCAATATCGAATAAAGTCACAATTTCATTGTTTAATACAATAGTGATTATCCTGCATGAAATTCAAATGACCTTAATTAAATACATTTTTATCATTCAAATATTCTTCGACAGTGTAGTACGCTTTCTTAATTAACATTACTTTAACATTTACTTTAAACTTCTCTAGTGGCAAATTCAAAATACACTGCGGAATACTATTGTAGATACGTATACTCAGTGATAGAAGACTATCGTGACGCAGAAACACAAGCGTGCGTTAGGTTATAGGTTCGATCCCCACTCGAAGAATTGAAATGTTCAATATTTTAATGTCTTTATTCTAGAAACAAGGCAAAGCGCGACGTTGAATTCCACCACTCCACTTGAGCTTTGCAGAAAGGAGGGAAGAATCGTTTTTAAAGGGATAAAGTATCTTAACAATAGGTTCCCAAGTTCCCGCTACCTTCCCTGTCATGTTTGAAATAAAAAATTAAAATAAAAATATAATGTTAGACTTTCACTAAACCTGGTATTTACCTGTCGTAAAGCCAGCTCACGAATCAATATATTTTACTGCTTTATTGGATTTATGATTGAGCAGCCGTCATAATATCTGAATACTATAAATATCGTAAATGTGAACGATTTAAGGTTTATTAGTGCGTATAAAGAAGTAAATAGGCTAGCAAAAATATTCTGAATAACTCTATTCAATATAAACAATGTATTTACGTCTTTGTGATACCTGATAACGTATTGAGATGTTTCATATGAAATTGATATATAATATTTCTTTGTTTGTTCATGAGAAGTTTAGTACACTTTACTTATGAATTTTTTGACTGTTTTCGGTTTTATAGAATCGTTTTTCATGAAGCACAGATTTGTAATGAAATCAAAGACCGAATAGATACACAAGTGTGTTTAATAGAAATATATAAGTAAGCTTACTATCATATAATATAATAAATATTAAATGATAGTAAGCATATGTACAGCTATATATATGAGTATATATTACTGAACTAAAATATTAAATCAGCAATTTTGTACCGAGCATATTGAATAATAAAATCATTGAGAATTCTCATAACACAATTGATATGCTTACGATAAGTTCTTTGTTTGTCTCTTATGTTATCTCTTACTTACCATACACAAAATTATTTATAAATAAAAAAAAAAACTAAAATAATTTAATTTAAATCAAAAACATAATCAAAAGCAAAAGCTACATTGAATTTATTGTACTTATCAACAACAACTTTATACTACAGCTTAAGCAATAAAACGATATATGACTTTTTTAACCACAATTCATATACTGGTGACCTCAGTATACTGGTATACCTTTTTCTAGGTTGTAAAACCCGATTAAGGCACGCTAGTTTTTACCGCTCTGCTATATAAAGAACTTTCAACGGACTTAAAGGATTACTTACCTCTTTTATTGCTAATGCTAAATGAAAGTGTCGGTCATTTGAAGATATAATGGTTAAATCTTATTGGTTTTCTTTTGATTAAAATTATTCGTTTAGTTGTTTAGTAAAAAGCAGTTTAATGTTTTTTTTTAGATTATTAGTGAAACAAGCGCAGTATCGCCAATTTACGTTTGTTTTTTAAGAAAATTATACCGCGGCGTTGAGTTCCACCACCAAACACGCAATGCCTTGTGTTCAGTGGAAAGTGTGAAAAAAAAATATTTTAACCAACGGAAATTTAAATTGTGAACAAAATACTATTTTCACAATTTAAATTTAATAACGCTACTTTCTCTAAGCTCACTGTTTGTTTTGTTTGTTTCATGTTTTTCTCGCAAGTAAATAAGCTCGCGGGAAAAACAATGTACCAAATACAATTTTCATAAAAGAAGTGACTTGGATGTCAAATTTAGTATGTACCACCACTGGCATTGTTTGCATTTAACATTTGTTACAAGATTTTTTTTAACTGTAATATTTTTGAGGTCCATGGTCCATACTAAAGTAATCATTAATTATCAAGCATTTGTTCTACGTTTGACGTCACGATCAACCCTCCTCATCTATACAACATTCATATAAATGCTTAAGAGACTTCATTAGATTTATTTTCTTAGTTATACTTTCCATTCTGTATATGGTACGGTACAGTAGGGTAACCTAATTTTTAAGACACTTCTCAACGACGTTCTCAACTTTTCGTCGATATCTCGAGGCCCTGCTTATCGAGTGGTTGGAACTCAACATCAAATCTTTAATTTCCCCGTACTCACACGAGCCGCGTACCATATAGTTCTTCCGATCATTTTTATTATATCGGCAGAGGGAACCTAGTGTTCAGACACTCCGATCTGCCTTCGATCTGTGATCTGATCACAGGCATAGCGACAAGCATAAGTGGTTGAATTTACCTTACCTTACCATCCATATTACCTTGATATTTTATTTATTATACGAAAAATCTATATCAAATAAAGCCTGGAATCAGTATGTGTATTTAAATCAACATTCACACATATATTTAATGTTTTAAAGCTCAGGCATAAAACATTCATATATTAACTTAGTCACAATAATAAATTAGCAAGTAGATGTTAATTGATAACGTGTTTGATATAGTAATAATGTTAAATCAATTCAGATTTTTTTCTTGATAAATAAGAAGCGTTGTATTTTGTTTTTTGGAAGGTAACTATTTAAATACGGAATCTAAATTTTTAAATTCACCACACATCTGTGGAACGGCCTACCTGCGGTAGTATTTCCAGCTTGATACGACATGGGTACCTCCACAATGCGCGTTTACCTCCACTTTAAAGGTCGAAAACGCACCTGTAGCTCCCCTGATGTTACACGGGGCCGTGGGCAACAGTGATCATTCACCATCAGGTGACCTGTTCGCTCGATTACCTTGTCTTTTCCATAAAAACAAAGTTCTTCTTAATTTTTACTTACTCAGCTTCACGCTGTATCCTGCACATGGTAGGGTAGGTAGAGGAAACTAGGGTACCTAGTGTTACAACACTTCCGTTCCACACTTTCTACCGAATTTGAGGCATTGCATGTTGAGTGGCAAAACACTTAGCCTGCCTCTGCCCCAAGACAGAGCTCACACTTAATGCCGTATATCAGTAGTAATAAATAACATACTTCAAAGTAAAGGCATTTGCAGCTGTAAATATTATGTCTTAGATAACTCTAAATCCCGGTTAAAGGTTAACAACTAAGTGACATTTTTACTGAAATAGACTTTTATTACATACCTCACTTTGACCTTCAATAATAAAATAGTACTTGTAGCTTTTATAAGGATCTTGATGAAATTTTAGTACTAGAATATAATACATTAACGTTTGTGAGCCCGATTTTTTATACTATAAAGATTTTACTCGTAGCTATAGTACGATAAAGTATGTTTAATGGAATATTACAGCAAAAAACGTATTTTTTCATTTACTTTAATTGTTTTAAAATATAGGAGAGATTTAAAGTATATACGATGGTAATCGGTTCTATTCCTGATTATGAACGAATTTTATTAACACCCTGGTTGGATAGATTCAGGCGGAAAGTGAGCAATGTCTCTAGACTTCATCTGTATTTTCTCGTTAATCTCTAAACAATTCGATATAAAGTTCAAGAATTAGAACAAATGTGTAAAGTCTCATTTACCTCAAAATTTTTAAACAATGTTATGATAAATAAGACCTCACTTATTTGACCTGTCATGACGCCCGACAGGTCACTGGAAGGCTACGTTACGTTATATAAGGTTAGAGGTGGCGGTGGGTCCGATTACAGCCTGAAAAAGTAATATATTTATTTTGTAATGAAATTAATTCAATATTTTTTTATTACTTCACTCTAGTAACAAGAAAAAGGGCGGCATTAAGTTACGTGTCTTTACACTAGGTTCCCAAGCTCACTCTGCTTACCCTGCCGTGTAAGGGATACAGCGTGAAGCTGGAACAAAATCAACCTTCCATCGGCATATTCAATTAAAAGTAAAATATATTTATAATAAACAAAAGTGTTAAATATTTCTAAATGAATATTGACTTACCGAAGACGGACTCCTACTTTATAATCAACAAGCGAAAAATATCGAAATTCTTAGCACTTTCAGAAAATCAAACGTAAATAAAACAATAATGAACTTTTTCAAACTAGTAGATCTGATAAAAGCACATCACTCAATTTTTTTATGAGCTCTTCATATATAAAACAAAATTTATATTATTTATAAACATATATATTAAGATCAAAGGCAAAAAAAGTTCGTTTAAAAAATACAAATACTAAATTTGTATACACCAATTGTGTTTTAAAATAACTTTCCATAGATTAAAACCAATAGCTTCATCGGTTATATAAGTCTAATTCAGATCAGCTTGTGGGTGGAATACTGCAGTGTTCATCTGTTAGAGACGGCCACTTACCATTTGGTTTATATTTGGACGAATAATATTGGATTATTTTTCTCCATCACGAGCTCTGTTCATAATGAACTTTAACAAATAAAAGATAAACTTGTATCAATAGTCTCTTGTAAAATAAATTATTACTGCCAATTTTTTCGTTTGTGGCATCCAGATCTTATTTATTTTATACTAATACTCATACTCAGCTTCACGCTGTACCCCGCACATGGTAGGGTAGGCACATGGTAGGGTAGGGAACTTATGAAAATAGTATTAAGACACTCCGTTCCATTCCCCACTTTATGCCGAAATTTGAAGCATTGCGTGTTCAGTGGCGGAACTCAAAGATACGGTTTGCCTTGTTACCAGAGCAAAGAAATGAAAACATTAAATATTTAAATTTAAAATATGAACTATTTCATTTCCGCGATTGGGGATCGAATCCACAACCTGTCACATATACAGTCGTTCGCTTGTGCCGCTGCGCTACGACAGGCAATTTTTAAAACCTTATTTAATAATAAAACCTGAAAAATATCTCCGCAAGTATGCAACACTGCCAGTGCGATCATATATTTTGAAATTTGGATGATTGAATGAAATAGTACCTGCCATACATTAAATTACATTTATCATTGTCACGCATTTAATTATTTCGAATACTCAGCTTCACGCTGTATCCCGCACATGTCAGGGTAGGCACACACACTTACGTATTAATGTTTAGCTGTTAATGCGATGGGGATCACGATCCCATAGAGTTGACTACATGCAGGATATGTGAAGTTGTAAGAAAAAGAAGCGAATTAGTTTAGTAATTGTTTTAGACAGCGAACCTACATAAAAGAAATTTTGGGCCGTTACTTAATAAAGCACATAGTCTTCATATTTTAGAAATGTTGTGTATTGGATGGCGGAACTTACCGCCTCTCTGTTTAGTCCAGAATATTGAGAATTTTATAAGTAAGTAAACGAAAATCTCGATCAATATCTTAATCGGTTATCGCTTAGTTGTTGAGGATCAAGAACCGGATGCAAAAGCAGAATTACTTAAGACGGCGCGAATTGTGAGGAGGTTCTCTAAAAGCCTGGACCCTTATCCTGACGTCTGAAGAGTGTTTTTTATATTTTGAACGTATTTTTTATATATTGATTTATATTTAATAATCTAAAATGTTTAATTTTGCTAACAACAACAAAAAATTGAAAGGAATGAAAATGAAAAAATAAAAAAGATAACGATGAACCACAAAACTCAGTTTGTACAAATATACACCGTTTCACAATAATTTAAGCTTCGAAAAAGCAACCAACATTTACATAAGTGCAGTGGGATCTTTGCCAAAGGCGGTACATTTATACCTAAGCGTCATCGCCTACACTTAAACTTAAATCGTTCTGCTACATTAGCTCTATTGAATGCAATATATATATATATATATATATATATATATATATATATATATATATATATATATATATATATATATATATATATATATATATATATATATATATATATATATATATATATATATATATATATATATATATATATATATATATATATATATATATATATATATATATATATATATATATATATATATATATATATATATATATATATATATATATATATATATATATATATATATATATATATATATATATATATATATATATATATATATTATTAGAGTAGAGTTCTATTTCCAGAAATTCCAACCATGATGGAAAAGCTAGATGCTAAATAACAGAAGCTTGTCAGTTACTTTACGCCACTGTTGTTTAACACACTGCATAACAGATGGCCACCTGGATGGCAATTATGAGAGTTTCAATTGGAACTTATATTGTTTTCTATTATATTATAATATTATTACAACGTACGCCTTATAATATAATGGAATTAAACTTTAAGAAACCTTGCTTAATGTATTTACACCTGAGTAAGCTTCAAATTTACTTCGAGTGAGTGGATTTTACTGAATAATGCTATTAGTATCGTTTAGCCTATTATCGTCACACATGTGCTCCTAAATAGAGTAAATCTTTGATCAGATGCTAACAACGTAAATAAGTTGTAATAAGCGTATAAGAATTTTGAAGTAGCTTGGTGAGAACGGACGGCTTAGTTGGTTAGAGCGCTTTGACGGTATCCAAGAGACGCGGGTTCAAATCCTTCTTTGTAAAAATTGTATACGTTTTTAAATTTAGTAAAGTGAGTCTTATAAGAAATTATTTTGACCGCTTCTGTCATTTGGTGTTAGATGTGATAAAAAAATATGAGCGATATGATTGACTAATATTTAACGTTATTAATAATTTAGTAGTTGCCGTCGTTGGTATAGCGTCTGACTGTAAACGTTTTATTTATGTACGATTTTACGATTGTCACCTGGCGAAATTAATTATTTTTATTTGTTTTCGTAACAAAAGAAAATCTAGCGTTCAGATAACACAAAAAAATAACACCGCGCCATATTTTTGAAAATGTTCAATATGAAAGTTAAGTTTATTAAAAATTTTAAAAGCTATTAACAACATATATTTTTAACCTAATATTGCTAGAAATGCAGAGTAAATGTATACTAGATTTAGACTGACCGTAAAATTCTCGAACCATTGCGTGTAAAATAGTAAACTTTAACGGTCACTAAAATTAGAAAATGAAAATAATTTTAAATATAAATATTTTCTCCAATAAGTCTCGAACCTACAACCACCACATAGCAGACAAACTTTCTATTTCCTTCAATATTTTTTATAATATGTAAATTATAAATACTAAAAAACCAAATATTATTTCCCATAATGAAAAGACCCTGATACGTCTATCAGGGTACTAGTATGCGCAGCACGTAACTTATAAAGTCAGTCTATTTAATACTTGACGCTTCGACATATCAATATTAACTTCCGGCGTAAATTCCTGTACACGTTTTACGATTTCAAATTCCTTTTCGTACTTCATTGTTTTCAGCCTTCACTTTGAATGTTGATAGCAAAAAGCTTTGGAATATTTCAATCAATTCTTCATTTTCAAATTACTGCGTTAATTTTCACCATATGAAAATTAAGTAATAAAAAGCTCATAGTATCATAATTTAAAAATGGTTATAGCGTTTATGCCCTTACAAAGTTATTTGAGCAAATGATGACCTACCATTTACCATCTGATCATTTTTTTACCATAGAAAAATCAAGTTTTACGCCCTTTATACTTCCTGTTAATTTTGAACAATTACATGACATAAAAACATTGTTTCAAAATAGCAAATTCATTGTATTATTAAGTAAAGGCCTCATTAGATTTTTTATAGAAATACCATCTTGGAGCATTAAAATAGTAAATTCTAATTATTTTATGCCAAAATGTGACAGTAGTTCCACAACTCAACATACAGTTTGGCAAATGTGGAAAATAGAGAATCCTGTCATTGGGTAACAGTTACTTCCCCTGTCGTAGGCGAGATAGTGAAAAGAAGTAAAATATATTTTGAACAAAATACATTTTATATCTTTTATTTACTTTTTAAGAAAAAAACAGACCAAACACGAATATAAAAATGAAATGTATAGAAAATTCTGCTTTCTACGGTCATGATTTTTGTGTCGATATTTTATAAAAATATTTCAAAATTGAACATTACGTACGCTCTACAGTGATGTCACCGGAAGAGAGCACAATATAACAAAGCGGATACTGAAGAGCGGTCACAAGATACTTAAATATAGACACATTTTTCAAGTGTCATAAATCAGGTCAGTGTATTTCGTGCCCGCCTCAGCCGCCTAAAGCTTAATTTACTTGAAAAAAATGTATTATTTAATAGAAAAAAAAAGTTTTTTATTAAATGTATTATTTAAGTCTGTAAGTTGTAGTTTTCATCAAATTTAAATTAAAAATCAATCAAGAATAACTTATAACAATGGGATTTGATAACGTTTTCATGTGTCATTTCTTTTAATACATAGTAAAAAATTTAATTATAGTTATAAACCGTCTAATCTAAAAGTGAACTAATAAATAAATAGCAAATGATAACGACACAAAAATAATACAATTTAAAAAAAATATCACTAATTATTTACAATTGTTTATTTAAATTGATACGATGGAAAAACCATATGTCTATTAGATTGTATGAAACTAAAAATTTTATTCGTTGAAAGATACTCGTATATGATTAAAGACGATCGAATTTAAAAAAGAAGACTCTCCGGTAAAGTGGTCGATCAATTGTGCAAGCGAAATTAAATATTACAACCCTTGACTCTTATGCGTGTTGCAATTTTACTGCAAAATTGTTTCCAGCCCGCACACTAAGATGTAATTTAGTGTACTGATCGAGCAATCAGTACACATAGCTGCATAGCATAGATAGCACGTTGTGTGTGGAACCATTAAATTGTATTAATTATTTATTTGTTATACTTATTTTGCTGATGTTATTAGAAATATTGTACTGTATTTTAAGGAATTATCCTTGATATACAATAAAATTCATTTAATTTACAGTTAGAAGGAACTTCAGAGTCAAACTCGTTCAGTGGACGACAAGAAGACTTCCGTTAACTCCACGAAGAGTTTGAGATAGATGTTGTAATTTATTTTCAGTGTTTTGAGCTAACAAAATGAAATTTTGTCGCATGAATATAATGATAATATTAACTTCTAAAATATTAAGTTCTTAAGGTTATTCAAATTTGAATTGAAATTGTACAACCAAAGTTCCCAGGTTCCTTCTGCTTACCCTGACATGTGAGGGATGTATCGAGAGATACATGTGAGAAATTAAGGTAGCAGGTTAAGCAGTTTTTATCTTTTTATTTTTTTTAGTTAACGCTCCGAAGTTTTTTAACTTACCGCCTTAAAAGGGAAGTTAAAAAAAATAAGTGAGTGCACTCACTTATTTATTCACACTCACAAAAGAATTTGAAATCAATATAGAAACGGGAGAAAATCTTTAAGTACGTGAAATTGCAGACAGTAGCCATTCTCATAAACATAATTTAGTCTTAAACCGATAATATATTAAAATATCACTGCCATGGCTTGTAACTTTGTGTACACATTACTCTCTCAGCTTCACGCTGTATCCCGCACATGGCAGGGTAGGCAGAGGGAACTTGGGAACCTAGTGTTAAGACATTCTGTTCCACTTCCGTTCCCCACTTTCCGCCGAATTTAAGACATTGTGTACACATATTAGTAAAATAACGAAAAATTTTACAAAGCTGAAATTTGCATATTCTATAACGAATAAAATCTTTCAACAAATTCTCCATCGGTTCTATTTACGTTCAAAAGTTAACTTAGGTTGAATGTCAAATGTTTTGGCTTATTAATTAGTTTTGGTAAGCGGTAAATAAAATTAAAATGTTATTTAAAAAAATAGTTTTAATTATTTTAGCAGTGATCAGTATAGGTGTGAGCACGGACTATTTTAAACTATTATAGAAAATAAAATTGAGGCCTGTCGTGGCCTAGCGGCACAAGCGTGTGACTGTAACAGACAGGTTCTGGGTTCGATCCCCAGTCGAGAAAATGAAATATTTAATATTTTCAATTTAAATATTTAACGTTTCATTTCTTCGCTCTGGTAATAAGGCAAAGCGCGGCGTTGAGTTCCGCCACTCAACACGCAATGCCTCAAATTCGGCGGAAAGTGGGAAACGGAAGTGGAACGGAGTGTCTTAACACTAGGTTTCCGGGTTCCCTCTGCCTACCCTGCCTTGTGCGGGATACAGCGTGAAGCTAAGAAGGAAAGAAAGAAAATTAACGAAAATAAATACTTACGTACCGTTTTACCTTTTCACCCGTACGTGTTTACCTTATAAAATTGTTGTTTTAGAATCCCTCAACTTTATGACTCTAAGCACTATTACCATTAAAGACTTTAGTAAAAGTAACTTTCATTCTACAAGGTTATCTTGCTTTAATTTTTTGCATTTTGCTACAACGCTAACTTTGTATTTAGTTAGTTGTTTCTTGCTTTATTATATAAGTTACTATTGTCGTCTTGGCATCATGTTGCAGTGGCACGCGTTTGACTCTAAGTCCAATAGTTTGTGGGTTCGATTCCTCGATCTGGTAAGCTAAAGCATGCAATACCATGCGGTTTCGTTAGAATTATCGTTTGGAGAGAATATTAGATATTAAATATTTACTCTTTTAATGCGTTACTCCACACTTAGAAAATAAATATACTAATTTAAAAAAAACTTGTAACAAGCGTATAAGTAGTAGTATTTCGACGTAGTTTGATACGCCTTAAGATACCTTTCTCACACAAATAAATCCTAAAATACTTCCATATATCTTAACAATATGTTAAAAAGAAATTCCAACAAACAATATATCGCCACGTACTTTATTTGCATTTGCCTTTGCCCATCATCGAATAAATTAAGGCACGAATATATAACTTCGACGTGACCTTTGTAAAAATATGCATATATTTAAATTATTACGGATAAACTTCAATAGAGT
Source organism: Eueides isabella (assembly GCA_019049475.1). Taxonomy (NCBI): domain Eukaryota; kingdom Metazoa; phylum Arthropoda; class Insecta; order Lepidoptera; family Nymphalidae; genus Eueides; species Eueides isabella. The sequence goes on from CM032399.1 coordinate 10,554,954, forward strand.
TGATATTTATTGCATAGAAAAATTTACATTTCTTATAATATAATTTTTCTGTATGTTCTTCTGTAAGCTTATTACCATAATCCCCCAAAAAGGCTAGATTGCAAATTTTGGGGCTTATATTTATTGATTTGATATTACAACACGTATTTTGGGCTGTACTCTATATGCTATACTCTACTTAGCTTCACGCTGTTACCCGCACATGGCAGGGTAGACATAGTAAATTTCTAAACCTAGTATTAAGAGGCTTCATTTCGGTTCACATTTTTAACCAAATTTGAGGCATTGCATGCATGCAAAATGTGGTATTATTAAAAGATAGATAAAAAATGGTGGCAAAAGTATCATTCACTAAGTATTGTCTCAAAAAATCACAATGTCCTAAATGTTAAGGAGACGAACTAAATCATAATTAACGTACAGTAAAGTAGAATTAAAAGATACCTTCGTATTGAAACATGCAAATGAACAAATTCGATTCAATGAACAGAAAAACAAATGTTATCTGAAAAATAAAGTATATTTAGGAGCTAGACAATGTGTTCATTTCTCTAAGTCAAGCTCTATTTCTAACATAAAATATATCAAGCGAATAGAATTGTCTTGCAATGTTTACAAAAAATATTTGAACTTTTTTGGTATAAAAACTATTTTTCACAGTTATAATTTAAAAACGTATTTTGTATATGTATATCGTTCTGTTTGTTCTATGATTTTCTCGTAAGTAAATTAGTCGCAGGAAAAATTATGTGCCAAATGGAATTTTCATCAACAGAAATGAATTGGATATTAAATTTGGTAAGTGCCGTCACCGTCTGGCATTGTTAATGGAATTAATGGCCACAGACTGAAGTAAGCAGTTATCGTCAAGTATTTATATTGCTTATTGGTCTTTTTTTTAATAGTTAAATCTGTTTAGATCATAGAAATAATTAACCTACATAAGTAGATGTAATTTATCAGTTTGATGCAATATACGAGTATTATTTTAGCGTCACGTTGTTTGCTTATTATTCATTTCCCCGAGCGAGAATCAAATGCAAAATTATCGCATATATATAGAACCACACGCATATCCGGTCGTCATGACTGATATTCAATAGAATGTTGTATATTTTTTTGATTTTGCATTTTAGCATTCCATAGCTTCGATCTCCGTTCGAGACATATTTAATATTTTCATTTCACCCTATGGTATCAAGTCAAAACGGTGCGTTGAATTCCGCCACTCAACACGCAAGGCATTGCGTAACATCTTGTAGTGACTCATTGAGGCATCAAATTTGGTGGTGTTTTTATAATTCTCCTTTACGGCTATGATTTATTTAGCTTTGAATAAGAGGTTCAGCTAGATTTCTTCAGAAGCCAGATCTGATGTTATTTTTTTTATCATTCAATATAAAACTATATAAGAAGACTGAAATCAATATATGTACTTATATTAACATTCACACATATATTTAATCTATTACAGTTGTTAACACATACAAATTAGCGGGTAGGTGTTAATTGATAGCAGGTAACATATACATATGTAGTAATATAGTAAAATTATGATGTAAATTTTATTGAAGATATATTATTATTTATTTAATTTTTTTTAATGATTGAAATATATATGAAAGTTGATAAATATTCGGTAGTCAAAGTAAATGAATGTGTTAAAATATTTATATAAAAAAAGAAACGTTTACAAAAGCAAAATTCAATATTATAGTACCCCACATCTTTAGCTTTTAAAAGCAATAATGTACCTGCTAAAAGCGTGCGATTGGCCTGGGCGAAAAGGAAGCGTTAAAGGAAGTTCGACTGCTTGGAAGATATTTAAGAGAACGTAATTTTGTTTCTATTTACTGTATATATTAATATTGAAATGGAAATGTTTTTGATAATTGGTTTTAAAAAAATATACGTGTCGACATTTTTCAATGTCGCCCATATTGCAGTGATCATGTGAAATGTCTCTTTTTTATCCAGAGTTGTCTTGAAACTGCTGGGAATGCTGTGTCTTACATTATAATCCTAAAATTATAATAATTTGTTAAAAATGTTTATAATTGTATTCCAGGCAAAGCCTTATGACAATCAATACAATAATTAAAATAAACTTAGATACTATTATAATATATAAGTAACTATTGCTTTTTAACCATTTAATTTCGAATTCACACATACAAAATGACTCATCACAAATTCAAACGTGTCACAACAATATTTTAAGTAAAAACGGGAGGTCAGCACGAGGTTGATGTACGCTACAATTTATTTAAAAAAAGTTAAAATAATTTATACAAGTGTTTATCGTCCACAGTTAAACACTGGACTGAAAATGTGACGACAGTAGGTTTAATTCCCATTTGTATAAATTGTTTCCTTTTTTCGTAATAAAAACACAAAAGACGTGAAGCTACCGACTGTTAAACAGTATAACATGTTTAGTATTTTTTATAGAATTACGCGTTGATATATACAAATCAACGGCCCAGTCATAAAACAATTTACTATATTAATAAACAAATCGCAGTAAGGAACCCTAGCTTTGGCTTTACCAAGAGCCTTGGCTTGGCTCTACCAAAAGTATCCATATTTTTTTAAAAAAACAAAATGCTGCTTCGTTCAAAATTTTTATACGCTTTTTAAATTTAAGTTTAGTATTTTCTGTCCTAAGTGTGGAATAACACTTTAAAAAATAGTAAAAATATTAAAATAAAAAAATGATATTCTCTCTTGCCAAACGATAATTCTTACGAGTTGTCTTTGGGTAGCGGAAATTTGTAAAAATCTCCCCTACAGAGATGCTAACAACAAAAATAAGTTGTAACAAGCGTGTAAGAATTTCGACGGAGCTCGGTGAGAACGAATGGCTTAGTTGGTCAGAGCGCTGGAACGGTATTCCAGAGGCGCGGGTTCAAATCTTGCTTCGTTCAAAATTTTTATACGCTTTTTAAATTTAAGTTTAGTAAAAACAAAAAGCTTCATCATGACTTGTTTGGTTTATTACAGAATGTTTTGTGGAACAATTATTTATTGTTATGATTAGTTTAGTGCCATAAATTAGACATCCGTTTATTATAAATATGTACGTCAATTAAAGAAGCTCTTTACACTGAATAATTATCGTCAAGGCGATATTTTCTTAGTAGTTAAACTAAGCGCTTTTTGAGTTTTTCATATACGAGGTACTCCCGTACTTTGCACATCGAAAGAAGAACATCAATAGATTTTGAAAATGCAGAATGTTAATATCCATAATAGCTTGAGCTTACATTTTTTAATCATGATCACCAGATACTCTAGATCTTCAATGATCTTACAATTGATAGTTCTCCCTTTACATAAAGTTATATCCTTGTTCCAAATTAAATTCGCTACGTATGTGGGATATATTGTTTTTTTTTCATAATTAATGAGTGAGTGTATGAATAGTGTCCACATAGTGGACCTTTGCAAATGCATAACTTCGGAAATATATTCTAAATCTAACCAGAGTTTCCCAAATTAGAACATAAAAATACGCTGAAATGGTACCGGAAAAGGTACGGCAGTGCTTTGCTTAGTTTCTGACTTAGCGGGGACACTGCAGATATGCCTATAACGTCGAATTACAAAATGTATAGTTTATTATTAAATCATAATACGCTATTCAATTCGCCAAATTTATTTGTTTCAGTATATACCTAGACCTAGACCCTAGTAGACTCTTATAATTTATTAAGGTTTAGAGGCAAGGCGCTGACCGTGCTAAGTGTCTGGCAATGGATAACATCGTTTCTAATACTATTTCAAAGAAAATATAAAAATATGAGGCCTGTCGTGGCGCAGCGACACAAGCGTGTGACTGTAACCGACAGGTTCTGGGTTCGATTCCCAGTCGAGGAAATGAAATATTTAATATTTTTAATTTAAAATATTTCATGTTTCATTTCTTCGCTCTGGTAATAAGGCAAAGCGCCACTCAACACGCAATGCCTCAAATTCGGCGGAAAGTGAGGAACGGAAGTGGAATGGAGTGTCTTAACACTAGATTCCCGGGTTCCCTATGCCTACCCTACCTCGTGCAGGATACAGCGTGAAGGTAAAAAAAAAAAAAAAATATATTTATAATTTAATGAAAGGTACTATTTTATGAGCCTTATTTATCTATTCACTGCTAAAGTACTCTTTGCTATCATAGAAATAACATATTCTTTGATTTTACTACCTTGCCAATACATGATTTCAGGTGTAAAAAATAATAAAATATGGATGCTACAGGCTTTTTTTGTTAAATTATGCGAATAAAATATAAAATATTTTCCATAAGAATATTTATGAAATCTTATCTTTTATTTTTTAATTTTGTTGTGAATACTTGTAAATTATGATTGAAAAACTCAATCCAATATTCTTCGTCCCAATACAAACCAAAAGGTTAAGTGGCCGTCGCTAACAGATGAACACTGCAGTACTCTACCCACAAACAGATCGGAATCAGGCTTATATAACCAATGAAGCTATTTGGTTTAATCTATGAAAAGATATTTAAAAATACGACTTTTGTATACAAATCTGGTATTTAAAACTTTCAAACGAATAATTTTTGGCTTTGATGTCTATATATATAGCAATAAATTTTGTTTTATATATAATAAATAATAATAAACTCATTTATTTCGACCTCAAAGATCATATTTTGTTAGTAATACAATATATAAGAAATCACTACTCTAATGTTAGTAAACTTAATAACTACCTTAAATTAAGCTTACTTCACTTCACTTATATCGTCGTTACTTCTATCGTCGATACTGTGTTTTCGAAGGTCAACCGAGGTCTCCCCCTCCCTCTCTTACCACTCAGTTTTCCTTCATAAATCTTTTTTACCATTCTTTCTTCACTCATTCGCTCGACGTGCCCAAACCACCTGAGCACGTTCTTCTTCATTCTCACTGTGACATCCACGCTAGTACCTGCCATTCTGTTTATTTCTTCGTTGGATATGCGATCAGATAAACTGACTCCGCATATCCGACGAAGAGATCGCATCTCTACAGCAATCATCTTTCTTACATTCTTCTTCTGTAATACCCACGTTTCGCTGCCGTATAACAGTGTCGATACCAACACTGCATTGTGTACGGCCAAACGCGCAGCTATGCTGACGTTTCGCCGTCTCAACAATGCAGCTAAGGCACCGTTAACTCTGTTACCGGCAGCAATACGCCTTTCCACATCCATTTCGTATCTACCGTCTCTGCTAAACATACTTCCCAGATATACTACCTCATTCACTTGTTCTAATATCTTATCATTTACACTGACCTTGCAAACTGTTCTTTCTTCATTTCTTTCAAATACCAGAACCATCGTCTTATTCGCATTCAGGCTTAGACCATTATTCGCGCATCCTTCTTTCAGAGTGGTAACCAATGCCTGCAACTCGCTTTCTGATGATGCAATAAGCACTGCATCATCTGCGTACAGCAGGCAATTTATATTCGAGGTACCTACTTTCACTCCCATGTCACTTTGTCTCACTCCATGAAGACAGCTGTCCAAATACAAATTGAACAACCAAGCTGACATGGCGCAACCTTGTTTAACACCCGATTGGATGTTAAACCAAGGCGACATGCCAGCTCCTACTTGCACGCAGGCTGAGTGATCTCTGTAAAGAGACTTTACAGCCTGCAGCAAGGGTCCGCTCACATTGTACCGGGGCAGTATCTCCCATAATCTCTTTCTTACAACCCTGTCAAACGCCTTTTCCAAGTCCACAAAAGCACAGAAAACTTTTTGGTTTACTGCCAAAATTTTTTCCGTAATCATGCGGAGGGAAAAGATCTGATCCATACAACCTCTTCCAGGTCTAAAGCCTCCTTGGGCCTCCCACAACAGCCTTTCAGATCTATCTTGCATTCTTCTCGCTAATATTTTAGCATACACTTTACTACCTAAGCTAATCAAACTGATAGCCCTATAGCTTGCGCAATCTATCTGTGAACCTTTGCCTTTATACAAAGGCACGATGACTGCACCTCGCCAATCGTCTGGGACCTCCCCGGATTTCCAGCATAAATTGCACAGAAACCAGAACAGGTCCAAGACGCGTGGCCCACCATATTTGATCATCTCGGCAGTAACTCCATCTGCTCCCGCTGCCTTACCACATTTCAAACTTCGTATGGCACTCTCAACTTCTTTTATACTGATTTCGCCGTCCGCTACATCAAGACTCAGCGTTTCGCTGTTACTTGAGGCAGAGGCGTCATCACATTCATACATCTCCTTGTAAAATTCCGCCCATCGCTGCAAAACCTGTGGTTGTTCAGTTAAAAGTTCACCGTCTTTCGAAAGCACCCCTTTCATTCTACAGGTTAGCGAGCAACTCCGGGAACCACTCACTTCTCGCCAGAAAAGCTTTGTGTTTTCCCGAAAGTTGTTCGTTAATCTTTCATCTCTTTCTTTCTCATAGTTTTCACGCTTCATCTTTATCAGTACTTTCGTTTAGTGTTTTTGCAGCTTATACTCTTTCTTTCTTATCTCTCTCATGCTTTTATCCTTACCCGAGGCTTTATAATCCTGCCATGCTTTCCTCTTTTTTCCTACTGCATCTTTCACTTCATCATCCCACCATTCATCTCGCTTTTTGTTAAAGCCTCTTTTCCCTTTACCACATACCTCTGCCGCTATTTCCGTCATACGATTCCTTAGGTTCTGCCAGCATACTTCGATATTTTCACCTCCAGATTCGTAGCTAACTAGCTAACTTTTTGGAAACTCTTTCTTGATATTCCTCTCTGACCGGTGGATCTTGAAGCTTCCAGCTTCTTATGCGATGATTCGTAGCCAAGCTTGGACAACCGGTGCGGCTGCGCCAACCTGCGAACAGACCCCTTATCCTAGCTACGACTAGATAATGGTCCGTTCCCAATTCAACACCCCTAAACACTCGCGTGTCCATAACTTGGCTACGAATACGCTGTTCCACTAGGAATAGATCAATCATACTTTTCTCTTCCGTTCGCTCCCACGTATACATGTGAATTTGTTTGTGGTCAAACATCGTGTTTGCCACAAACAAATTCTTTTCCTTGCAAATTTCCAATATAAGCTTTCCAGCCTCGTTCATTCTCTTATCACCGTACTTCCCTTGCACTTCTTCGTAACCGCTACGCGCAGTTCCGACCCATCCGTTCAAATCACCGCATATTATTACTTTTTCATTCTCTCTAACACTACCTAGAACGTCCTTCACACTCTCCCAAAATTCTTCGAGTTCGCATAATGGAGCTGAGGATACCGGCGCATACGCCGCTAACAAGAAAACTTTTGTTATCCCCAGCTTGAAGCGCACCCAAAGCAGCCTCGAGTTGATCGCCTTGTATTCTATCATTGCACTAACCAACCGAGAAGACACTAACACGCCTACACCTCGACTCCCTCGCTCGCTCTCTGGTACGCCGGCCCAGAGAGCGATCCGGTTGCCAGGTAAATCGGCCGTGTCACTGCCTTTTCGCTTGGTCTCAGTCACACAAATAACATCCAGATCTCTGTCTTCCATCACATCTAATAATTCATTCATCTTTTCTTCCATCCCTCCTCTTACATTCCACGTAGCTATTTGTAGCTCCGTCCTCCACTTCCCGCCGCTCCGGACATGGCGTGCTGGGTGGCGGTCCCCAACGCCGCATTCGTCTCCACTTGTCGCACCAGCGGGGACGCACTGGTGCGCGTCGCCTTGGGGGGACGCCCTATCAGTGCGCGCTCGTGTGGTGCACATTGTGGTTGATGGAACGTTGCAGCCCTCTATAGGGCTGGCAGGGGTCGCTACGGGCAAGCCTTCCATCGTGAACCCCTAAAAAATTAAGCCTTTATATAAAAAGACCATAAAAAAATTGAGTAATGTAATTAATATCGACCTGTCCAAGACGTTATATATCTTTCGTTTATTTATCATAAAGTAGGAATTACGTAAAGGTGGAAATGGAAATCTAATCATAAATATCCCAATAAAAGCTGCAAGTACTATTTTATTATTGAAGGTGAAAGTGAGGTATGTAATAAAAGTCTAGTTCAGTAAAAATGTCACTTAGTTGTTAACCTTTAACCGGGATTTAGAGCTATCTAAGACATAATATTTACTGCTACAAGTGCCTTTACTTTATATATTGTTTATTACTACTATGTTATATGGGATGCACTATGGGATAGCGTCTAGCTGTAAATGCGGTGGTCGTGGGTTGCAATCTTACGCGGGGGATTAAAATGCAATGTTGAGTTTCGCCATTCAAGACGGACTGATTCGATTTGTAGTAGAAAGTGGAGAACTGAGCTTCTTCACACTAGGTTTCTTTTGTTGACTTTACAACATGCATACGTGAAGCTTAAAAAAAAGAAATTGAGTTACTGTATATGACAAAGAAAGTAAGAAATTTAATGTATAACCCAATATGTAAAAAACATTGAGTGCTTACATAAAAGATGACCTATTTATTATTTGGACAGACAGATTCAATACCTTTTAAAAACAGGATTCTACAGAATGATAGTTTTATCAAGATATTTGTATGTGAAGTAGGCGAACTCAACGCTAAGCTGTTATGTGTTTTCTAATAATATGTACGCAAAAGCATCGATCAACTTCTTAAGAGCGTACCACTTAGCTGTTGAATCAAGAACCGGATGCAGAAAGATGAGGCGGACCCTTACTCCTTGGACCCTCGTCCGGTAGACTGTCGCGGGTATTTTTTATATTTTCTGATATGTTTATATTTAAAATTTTCATTATCATTAGAAAAAAATATTATTTTTTAGTATACAATTTGTTTCTCTAGCTTCACACTGTGTAGCCTGCCAGCAATCTAGTGTTAAGACATTCCTTTCCTTTCTCCACTATCCGCTGAATTTGAGGTATTGCGTGCTTAGTGACGGAGCTCAACGCCGCGCTTTTCCTAGTTATAAGAAATGAAAATAATAAATATTTAATTTGAAAATAATAAATGTTTCATACCCTCGTTTAGGGATCAAATCCACGACCTTTCGCGTTTACAAATATATGCTAATGCCACTGCACTACGACAGACCTCAAATGACACACAATATACAGCAAATTATCGACCATAAAACATAGTTTGTTCATATATATCTCGTTTCAGAATAATTTATAACACGAAAAAGCGTATACCAACGTATACATAAGTGCAGTGGGACCTTTGCCAAATCCCGTTCATTTATACGTAGGCGTCATCGCCTACACCTAAACCTTTTTGCTAAATTAACTCTGTTGAATGCACAAGAACTACATGTACATTGTATTTACATATATAATTAAAGTTATACAAAGTTTGTCTTTTCCATCGTGGATTGTATTTCATTATAAACGCGATTACATCGGGCCATTTACAGCATGGGAGCACGCGAATTCCTGATAGATTTTTTTGAAGAAAAACATATGAAATAATAATAATAAAAATAATAAAAAAAATAATATATATTATTGTTACGGTGGCATCACAGTACGTATATGATAATATAATATTTGTTCGGAAAAAAAGCCACAATTTATAAAAGTACAGTGACAGACTTAATATCAATACAAGAAGTAAAAACAAGCTAATCACTGCTAGTTTTCGTCGTATAATAAAATTCGACAAGTAATTTTTGATTTATCACTTCAAAAATTTAAAGTAAAAGTTAAAAATATATTGTTGGGCAAATCATATTATTCAATTCAAGAATATTACTATGATAAGAATGCGTGGGAATAAATGCTGTTGGTACTCACTCAGGAAGCTAACTATGTTATATAAATTTAATTTAATTGATATTCTGAAAAGAACAACTGCTGAGTTTCTTGTCGGATCTTCTTAGCAGAACCGCCTTCCGGGCCGGTGGTAACTTCCTGTAAGGACTGAAACTACAGACACTTATATGTAACGTGACGATTCAAAAGTGCTTGTAATGGCCTATTTGAATAAATATTTAGATTTTGGTATCAATCTTTACTAAGAAGAATGAACATTAATTTATTCCCTCGTTCTCTTCAAAGAGCGGCGTTAAGTTCCGTCAATCAAAACGGAATGTATAGAAAATTTGACGTTAACTGAGTAACAGAGAGTTCAAACTGTTTCTTCTGTCTATTCTCCTATTATGCATTCAAACCATGATAGGGAAAATTCTTTCAACATTGGATTTTTGACTCACAAAACTAAATTTTGGTACTTTTATTTACTTTTTGAGTTTGACAATGAATTTCTCTACATTCACACATAGGAATAGGAGTGTGAATAAATCCGGTCAATTAAGCGTCGGACTTTCCTAACAAGGGCTTAATACCTATTACAATATTGTAGGTATAGAAGAAAATAAAAAAAAATATTAAGGGTTCAAAGTTTAGTTTGCGGACGTTTATATTAATTTTGTGTAAAATTAATTACACATCAATTTTCACTTGGTGCTAAATTTTAAAAGTATAGGTCTACGGAAAGAACCTGGTAAGATTTATTGATTACTCGACAATTTATATACAAAATCCAACATAATCTGTATAAACTCCCGTATCTTTTGATTTGCTTTGGTTTTTTTTGTGCTTTTGATCTGTATATTAAAAGGGCGTAAATCTGAATATTTTATACTAATTTCAGTTATTTACTGAAGTCAGTTATTTCGACATAATATCTTGACATAAATGATCTTGACAGACAGTCATACTGATGATCCTAGAAAAGTTAGATTTCATTTTTATCTTTTTCAGGTACGGAACCCTTAAAATAAAAAAAAAGTACCTTGGACACTGTATGAAATTAATTTAGTGTCATACAAACTTTTATTTACTAAATAATCTTGTCTGATGCTTTAACATAATGTAAGCCTTTAAATATAATAGAACAAAACTAAACTTAAATTTTTAAAATTTTAAAAAGCGTATAAAAATTTTGAACGAGGCAGGATTTGAACCCGCGCCTCTGGAATACCGTTCCAGCGCTCTGACTAACTAAGCCATTCGTTCTCACCGAGCTCCGTCGAAAATTCTTATACGCTTGTTACAACTTATTTATGTTGTTAGCATTTCTGTAGGGAGATTTTTACAAATTTCCGCTACCCAAAGACAAGTCGTAAGAATTATCGTTTGGCAAGAGAGAATACTATTTATTTTAATATTTTTACTATGTTTTACAGTGTTATTCCACACTTAGGACAGAAAATACTAAACTTAAATTTTTAAATTTTAAAAAGCGTATAAAAATTTTGAACGAAGCAGGATTTGAACCCGCGCCTCTGGAATACCGTTCCAGCGCTCTGACCAACTAAGCCATTCGTTCTCACCAAGCTCCGTCGACATTCTTATACGCTTGTTACAACTTATTTATGTTGTTAGCATCTCTGTAGGGAGATTTTTACAAATTTCCGCTACCCAAAGACAACTCGTAAGAATTATCGTTTGGCAAGAGAGAATACTATTTATTTTAATATTTTTACTATGTTTTAAAGTGTTATTCCACACTTAGGACAGAAACCTGCCTCGTTCAAAATTTTTATACGCTTTTTAAAATTTTAAAAATTTAAGTTTAGTATTTTCTGTCCTAAGTGTGGAATAACACTTTAAAACATAGTAAAAATATTAAAGTAAATAGTATTCTCTCTTGCCAAACGATAATTCTTACGAGTTGTCTTTGGGTAGCGGAAATTTGTAAAAATCTCCCTACAGAGATGCTAACAACAAAAATAAGTTGTAACAAGCGTATAAGAATTTTCGACGGAGCTCGGTGAGAACGAATGGCTTAGTTGGTCAGAGCGCTGGAACGGTATTCCAGAGGCGCGGGTTCAAATCCTGCTTCGTTCAAAATTTTTATACGCTTTTTAAAATTTTAAAAATTTAAGTTTAGTATTTTCTGTCCTAAGTGTGGAATAACACTTTAAAACATAGTAAAAATATAATAGAACAAAACTATTGTAAACTATGTTTAATGTATTTAGACGTGAGCAAGCTTCAAATTTGCTGTTAGTGAGTGGATTTTACTGAATAATGTTATTATCTTTTAGTCTATTATCGTCACACATGTGCTTCTAACTAAATAGTGTAAATCTTATAAGAAATTATTTTGATAAAGAGGTCTTTAGCGTTGTGTGATATAAAATATGAACGACATAATTTACTAACATTTAATCTAGTTTATAATTCATTGATCGTCGTCAAGGTGTAGTTACTGTGCGTTTGACTATAAATGCGACTATTTTGGGTTTGATTCCCAGCTATAGAAAATAAGTTCTTCTATTCTTTTCTCTGGTAACTAAACAAAATTGGCGTTGAAATTCTTAACACGCAATATCTCGATAAATGGGCGAAAAGCAAAGAAAAAACGCCATGTTAATGAATATTTTGAATACAAGGAATTCAGAATTCTTATTTAAGATTATATTATAGTAAAAATTACGATCATTGTTTTTTTTTTAAGAAGCATTAAGAATATATAATGTCTAAGCAATAACATCTAAACTACATGTAGAATGGTCGCCAAAGATTCTAGACATTGAGTGCAAAATAGTGACACTTAACGCTGACAAGAATTTAAAAATGAAAATAATTCAAAATATAATTACTTTCAAATGTAAGAATCGAACTCACAAGCGAGTTATCAGTCAAACACTTATCCTAGTACAATATGTTTTATTCAACTACAAACAAAAGCAAATAGTTTCCCATAATGGTAATAAGGCAAAGCGCGGCGTTGAGTTCCGCCACTCAACACGCAATGCCTCAAATTCGGCGGAAAGTGGGGAACCGAAGTGTCCCTCTGCCTACTCTGCCTCGTGCGGGATACAGCGTGAAGCTAAGTAAGTAAGTAAGTAAGTAGTTTCCCATAATAATAAGACCTAAGACCCTGGATTCATCTCTTAGAATAGTATGCGCAGCACGTAACTTATAGACAGTCTATTTAATACTAGATGCTTTGACATCATTTTTAACTTCCACCATACATTTCTTTGCACGTTTTACTATTTCAGATTACTTTATATTATACATATTTTTACAACCTTTTTTTTGTATGTTGACAGCAAAAAGCTTAGAAAATTAAATTAATTTTTAACTATCCACCATATCATTCAACTTATCAAATAATTATCCCGCGTATCAAAATAAAATAACAAAGATGTTACTATAACTTAAAAATAGTTCTGGCGACAGTTCTATTTTTATAAAGTTTTCTCAAGAAATTATGGCCTTCCCGTAGCATCTCATTTTTGGAAGAAGGAAACGAGAAGCACATCCATAATGTGCTCTATGCATTATCTACATATTTATTTGTACATATAATAAATCTGTTGAAAAGTCATTTTTGTACGTTGAAGAAATTGAAAAAAAAAAACACCATGTGAAGAGATAAGTAACAGAACCCATTTCCATCATTTTTGAAATTTTTGTCGGTTTGTCTGTTTATATGTTTGCTTGTGTGCTCATCATGTAAAATCTACGAATTCAATGCAGGCAATGTTTAAATATAAAAATTATACGCAACACAAGCCTGTCGTGGCGCAGCGGCACAAGAGTGTGACTGTAACCGACAGGTTCTGGGTTCGATCCCCAGTCGAGGACATTTAATATTTTCAATTTAAATATTTAATGTTTCATTTCTTCGCTCTGGTATTAAGGCAAAGCGCGGCGTTGAGTTCCGCCACTCAACACGCAATGCCTCAAATTCGGCGGAAAGTGGGGAACGGAAGTGGAACGGAGTGTCTTTACACTAGGTTCCCGGGTTCCCTCTGCCTACCCTGCCTTGTGCGGGATACAGCGTGAAGCTAAAAAAAAAAACTTGCAACCACATCTATACATGTATAAAGCTGAAGAGTTTTTTGTTTTGTGAAACTGAAGAATGTTTCAAAATCGGGCGATTTTTTCCTAATTGAGAGTTTCCACTGCATGCGTTGCGTAAACGGTTAAAGTTTCGCAAAAATCAAGTATGATATTGCCCTCCTTTAAACATGTAAAAAAAAAGTCCGGGACATCATATGTCTATCTTTTAAGGTTAGCTTTTTATGCTAACTAATTTGTTCTAAAATAATGCATTATTTGCGAAGGTGTTTTCATAAACAATTTTTGTCCTAATAAATACGTCATTCATCACAAGTATTTAATTTAAAACAATATTGCCCTTAAATACGTCGATCGAATCGATTTACATGAATACGGCTACTATCTAATTTTCAAACCCCTAAGTGATAAGGGTTGAACAAACTTAACATGTTTCCCTTTTTATGGCAAAACAACGTTTGCCGGGTCAGCCAGTTTTAAATAATAATTTCACAAAATAAAACATCGTTTAAAAGGCCATTCATCTGCTAAATCATAACTAGTTTTAAAAAGGTGGAACGCCACATTAAGTTTTTACATAAATCAAATACCTTGAATTGCAGAAACTGTAATATAATTTTAAATGAAACACTTTTAACCGGATTAATCGCGTATATTGATTGAACCCGACGTTTCGAACACTTTACAGTAGTCCGTGGTCACGGGTCTACCCGTAAATCCGGTCCATCCTAACCCGGTTAAAAGTGTTTCATTTAGAATATGTAATAATCGCAAAAATCAAAGACAAAAAACAGACAAAAGTTACTATTTTTTTTAAAAAAATCTGCTTTTTGTAATATAATTTTTCATTTCTCGTATGCCAAAGTGACTAATTCCACAAAACTAATTTCACGACAAGTACTAAAAATTCGAAAAATGGAGTATTTCGTCGCGGGGTTATTTTAACAAATCCTTAAATTGGAAATGCGAAAACTTATATTTTGTATCTATTATTTACCTAACTGGAAGATTCGTGTAAATTATATTTGTAATAGACTAAGATCAGTGTTATGTAAGTTTTACCATTTAAAACCAGTGCTAAATAAACACATGTTAAGAATAGTATATTTTGCACTCGCTGACTCGCTTTTAAATTACGGACTTATAGTGTACGGACGAACGTTTAAGACATATGTAAAATATATAAAAAATCTACAAACAAGACTGATCAAGTTCCTAGTTAGTGAAAAAGTTAAGAAAAAATACAATAATGATTATGATAGGCTTTTTCACGTATGCAAAATATTGCCAGTAGATAAAAGGGTTGAATATTTAGTAGGATTAGATTAATATTTCAAGAACAAATATAAAATATTAGTAAAAAATAAATATAATACACGAAGAGACAAAAAAATATTTCAGCCAAAAGTAAAGAATTACTATGGGGAAAGAACCTCTCAATATATGGTACCAAAATTATTTAATAGAATTGTCATGCTAAGGCAAAGAAATGAAATAAACAGAAAACTGTTAAAGTTTAAGTTAAGGGATTTGTTTCTCGATGAAAAAAAAATATTTTTATCGAGAAATAAACCTGTAATTAAGTAAAGTAATATTTCTAATTTAATGTTTATGTGAAGTGCATGTTTTATTGTTGATGTAAAAACTTATTTTTGTTGTAATAACGAGCGTGTCTCGCCGTTAAGTATAACAGCTTGGCGAGATAATTTGTTTTTGTTAAAGCTTTTTTAGATAAATAAATAAATTAAAAAAAAAATAACCTTTTTCATTCAAGAAAAACAGACCAAACACGAATATAAATAAAATGTATACAAAATTCTGAATTTTACGTTCATGCGTTCTTTGTAGAAATTTTATAAAAGTATTTCAAAATTGAACATTACGTACGCTCTACAGTGATGTCACTGAAAGAGAGCAAAATATAACAAAGCGAAAACTGAAGAGCGGTCATAAGATATTTAAATATAGACACATTTTTCAAGTATCGTAAATCAGGTCAGCATATTTCGTATCCGCCTCAGCCACCTTGTCCCTAAGGCTTAATTTGCTTGATGTTGTATTATTTGATAGAAAAAAAATATTTTTATTAGCAAGGTAGGCAGAGTTAAGAAACTTGTAGCTCTTCATTCCGCTTGGAATTCATTTTAATATAAGTCACAAAATCTGACGCAGTTTTACTGTGAGAGCAAGGAAGTTAAAAAAATCATTCTGCCTACGGGTCAGACTCGCATTTGTTGCGCTTACAATCGCTGTCCAACAGCGCTGCTATTGCCGCGACTGACTTTATATTTTTCATGTCATATCCCGTACAGAGAAGAATAGGCAAGAAGAGACCTGGCAGCTTTCTTACTTTGTTTACCGATAAGATTGTTTCGTTTACCGATAAGATTTAAGGCATTGAGTGCTAAGTGATTTATTTCAACGTCACTTTTTTCCTCGTTACCAGAATGAAGAAATGAAAATATTAATTTTATTTATTACCCTGACTGGAAATAAAACACACAACACACAACCTTTCATTATTTTTTAAACTTTTATAAAAAAAATGCTAGGTATGCTTATAAAAAATATCTTCCTTTTAAGCCACTCCATTTTCATTGTCAAAACCCAGTGACAGCCTTTGTCTCGTGTGATCATATATATTACTACCAAATAATATTAGCTTTCTAATATAATAAAATATTATGTCAAATTATAATGTTTTATTTATGTATTTATATATAAAGAAAAGTAATGATCTTCGGTAATATATATGTCACATGATAATATATGATCAGTACAAACTTAATTGACACTATATTATTTAAGATGAATGTGTACAACAGCATGCTATTATACTTTTTATTATCATTCATTAAAATTGATGTATATCGATGGATTTTTTCTTTCAACTTCACGTTTGATTTTAATTATTATCTTTAAATGGATAGTTACTTATTCACTCACTCACTGAGCATCACGCTGTATCTCGCACACGGCAGGACTCCCAGAGGCAACATAGGAATTTAATGTGAAGACACTCCGTTCCATTTCCGTTCCTCACTTTCCGCCGAATTTGGGGCATTGCTTGTTGAGTGGCGGAGCTCAAGGCCGCGTTTTGCTTTGTAACCAGAGCGAAGAAATGAAAACTTTAAATATTTCATTTGCTCGAGTGTGGATTGAACCCACAACCTGTCGTTTACAGTCACACATTAGTGCCGCCGCGCCAAGCAACAAAATTTTATATTAAATTACAAATATGAAATTAAATGGATATTTAATTTAATATATTATTTTTATGTCTTCGCTATGGTAACAAGGCAAAGCGCGACGTTTGTTTCGTTCCGTCACTCAACACACGCTGCCTTAGCGATAAATGGGGAACACTAAGTTCCCAATTTTTCACTGTTTTCCTTGTTATGTGCGGATTACAAGGTGAAGTTAAAAAAAACTTGCCAAAATATGTCAATCTACCTAGTTAAGTTATTAAAAAATATATATTTTATACGTATACAAGTAAATTATTTTACAAAGTTTTATAATATTATTCCATTCTATTTTAAGAATAATATACATGTTACAGTCAGAGTGAAGTTTAGTACAACAAGAAAACTTCCGCTAACTCCCAGAAGAGTTTGAGATAGATGTTGTAATCTAGTTACAGTGTTTTGAGCCAAGAAAATGAAATTTTGTCACATGAATATAATGATAATATTAACTTAACTAAGTTTCTAACATTGCTAAGCTTTCAAGTGAAATATTTAAAAGTTTGATTTCACCGCTTTGGTAACAAACGCAGAACGCGGCAAGTGTTGATTACCACCAGTTAGCAAGCATTGCCTCAGAATACGATGGAACGTCAGAAAAATCTTTCATTCGTAGCGGGATATGACACTGCGCCTCTTGGACTCGCTTCGTTTCACTATTTATACGTTTTCTTAATGAATATTTTTCTTTCTGAGGTGTAAATTAATGCTTTAAAATAGTAAAAATAGTTTATTATTGTACTCAAGGATGACCTTTCAGTTATGGGAACTGATTGAATCGCCTTCCGGCAATTAATGCCCATTGCACCTACATAATGCTCATTCATAGTCGCTTGTGGTTTCTGAACAATATTAATTGCAATCGGACCACATCATGATGAAGTTCTATTTATATACGAGTATAGGTGTCGAACCATATCAGATGCTATCTTCAATTTAATAAGACTTATTGTACCATACTCATAGGTATAACATAACTTTTAACTAATATTAAACAAAATTATGACTGCTTTGATTTGTTGATTCTATGTAAACACGTAGTTATGTTAAAATATATCGAAATAACGGTGAAATTTGTATATAATTACAAAAAAATATTAAATATCAGTAATGTAATTTCTTCGAACCTGAGTTATAAGATTCGGTACGTTACTTTAAAACCGTAATCGTGCGAAACGGAACAAAGTATCTTAACACTAGGTTCTCAAGTTGCCCCTGTCTATTATGCTATATGCAGGAAAACGAGTACATACAAGTACGGGTCAACTGATAGTAAATGATTTTTTAAAGGTGTCGTACCAGAAACACTGCAGGATCTAGGCCACAATTGTATGACAAATGTAAAGAAATTTCTATAAAATCAAACAGCAGTGGAGAAATGTATCTAAGTGGCTGTATAGGTATTTAAACTTGTAGTACGTCACAAGACTAACTTTTAAGTCTGTGTCTAGGATCCAAGACTTTTTGCACTTTCCTGGTTAAATTGTACAAATATTATTTATATTTTATATAATACATTTACGACACGCTTTATGAGAATTGCCATTAATAGATGTACATAAAGTACATATTTTCGTTCACAAAAGGTATTTTATTTTTATTAATATCCGAATTTGAAATATTATTGAAAATTCCATTAAATTAATTATATTCATATAATAAATTTATCTTTAATATATTTCGTCATCATGAAAAGGCAGACTGAGTCAATACACCGTCATAACGTAGTTCTAAACAGTGCCATCTCGTATAGCCAGTTCTTGTGTAAATGTATACTCTCACTCAGCTGTACGTTGTATCCCGCACATGGCACGGTAGGCAGAGGGAACATGGAAACCTAGTGTTAAGACACTCCGTTCCACATCCGTTTCCCACTTACCGCAGAACCTGTACCAGAGCGAAGAAATAAAATAAAAACATTGAATATTTAAATTGAAAATATTAACTATTTCTTTACTTCGAGTGGGAATCGAACCCACAACCTGTCAATGACAGTCACACGATTGTGCCGCTGCGCCACGACAGGCCTCATTAAGGAATAAATATGAATATTTTATTTAATTTTTAAATACAGGTTCGTAATTGTTTTTTTTATTATAATTAATAATAGCAATTACTTGTTTTTGCGACTTCAATAAAATCGTCAGAGCCAATTAGTTTAGAAATTGTCAAATTCAAGAACCGACAGTACCTACACCGTTGAAACATTATGCTTAGAGACATTTATTAAAATGAATACCAAAACCATCAATCCAATTAGAAAATTTGCTTAAATCGAAATATAAAAATAAAATATATATTGTATACAATATATATTTTATTTTTATATTTCGATTTAAGCAAATTTTCTATCACTTTTCTGTCATTTAGTATGCTTAAAAAGGCTTACAATTGTAAGCCTTTTTAAGCATACTAAATGACAGAAAAGTGGTATTTGTACATCTAATTTTTATCATTCAGTGCATGCTATTGTGAAGTGCTCTTAATCTAATATCGGAAAAATTTATTCGAAAATACCATAGAGCATAACTGCGTTCAAAAGTTTCATATTCTATTCTTGCTTAAATGTTTATTTTAAAAAATGTGGAAGGAAGGTAGCTAGAGCGGTAAGAAAGTTTTCCGTTGATATTTTAGGATATATTGATATAAAATTAATGGTATCCTTGGGAATCAAGAACTTTCAATATTACCTTTAGTCGTCGAGAAATTAGTGGACTAAAATAAAAACATATGAACAGAGATCTAGCAGATGTGCCAATAAATAAAAGCGTAATAAATTATCGTACTTTTTTCTTAACAATCAGAATTATCTAAGGCTAACACGATGGTTGTGGGTTGCTTCTTCAAGGAATGAAATATTTTGGCGATAGTTTCCACCACTTACAACGCATTACCTTAAGAAATTGAAAGTTTTGAACAGAAGTGTCTTAATAGGAACGGAATGATTTAATTGTATGTTCCCAAGATACCTTTATATGCAGAATACAGCGTTAGAGAAGAAAAAAATAAATAGTTTTGACCTTATATCTTAGGCAGTCCTACTGCTAGAGTTGTATAAAACTTTAAATTGGATGTTTGGAAATAAGCATAACTAGATTCATTTATTCATAGAGTGGAAACAACGAACATAAGCTTGTGATAACGTTGTGATATTTTGATAATAAGTTTTTAAGCAATATTTGTGACGTTTGAAGTTTCCCAGGGTCAGAGGGACCCTACCCTGCTATGTGCGGGATACAGCTGAAAAAAGGGGATTTTCTTTGTGTTAGTAGTAGCTTCGGATCCCATAATAACTATATTTATAATAAAATGGGGCGTGTCGTGGTTCAGCGGCACAAGCGTGTGACGGTAAATGACAGGTTGTGAGTTCGATTCCCGCTCGAGTAAATAAAATATTGAATATTTTCAAATTTTCCAATTAAATATTTAATGTTTTCATTTCTTCTGTATGGTAACAAGGTAAAGGCGGCGTTGAGTTCCGCCACTCAACACGCGATACCTCAAATTGGGCGGAAAGTGGGGAACGGAAGTGGAACGGAGTGTCTATCAACACTAGGTTCCCAAGTTCACTCTGAACTCAGTGAAGCTGAGTAGCATAAATAAACGAATCTTTTTGAATTTCACGCAATGTCTTGTATTCGAGAATGTAGTATTGAAATAAAGTTATGAATTATATGGAATGGGAATCGAACTTAAAATATTGAGTAAAGCTTAGAAACAAAATATAAACTGCTTAGCCAACAGAATTATAATTAATTAATATTTAAATTGATATTTTATCGTTTCGTTACATTGATTGATGATTGTCCCATTAATACGCACGAACAAAATCACTCAGATGAATAAATTAGCTTATGGCTATAGATATTGGATTGTACTAATGTATTTTTTATGTTATATTTTAAATATTTATATATTTATTGTTATATATTCATTTATATAAAACTGCGTTATTTTCAGTTTCACACCATATGCGAATGCTTTTTTACATGCTTCAGCGTCCACGCAGCTCATTCTCGAATTCCTCCCGAATTTGTATGTTTTGTATGAATTAACTGATCTCTACGCTGCGTTTAATCGTACGCGAGTGGAGAGTTGTTCCCACAACTATTTACAGTCAGAGGGCAATATCCCATTGAGTCACTGCGACGTCTGTGTAGTCATTTCAAATATTTTTTGTCTTTTTGTTTTGTAGGCAGTAGAAATCAATGAGTTTAGTGTTGGGACACTCCGATCGCAGATTTCAGAGATATTGCGTCATGAGCGGCAAAAATCAAAGCCGCACTATCAATACTAATTATATTATAAATAATAAATTCGTATTGAACTCCTCTTTTTATACTAATTTAACTCTAATAATTACGAAAATTCCGCACGAATTATCGGCATACCTCTTAAGCCTTAATATTTGCATTACTTTCTCCGCCAGTTATAGAATAAAGTAATAATAGTAGATTAGGCTGTAATTAATGCAATTTTTGATATGCTTTACGCTTCAGAGGAAAATCAGTGAGTGACTTCAGTTCACTTGAATTTCAAACATTGCCTGTTAAAGCTAAACTCAGTGCTGCATCTAATCATTTCTCTAAGTTGAAATTGAACATACTACCGTAGTTTACAGACGCTTACAGTCCTACTGGGACAGTGCTGCGCAAGCAAAGCAATATCAAATCTACTTGAATTGCTTTTACTATTTTTAAAATATCAATCCACTCCTAGGAAAGAAACATATTTATTTAGAAAACGTACAAAAATTCGAAGGTAGCGGGGTTTGAACCCGTTCCCCAACATAAAAAGTAGTAACAAGCGTTTTTTACTATTTTTACAATGTTATTCTACAGTTAGAAAAGAAAAATACAAGATTAAGTAACGAATAAAAATCTGAACGAAACAGGATTCGATCCTGCGCCTCTTGGAAACCGTCCAAGCTCTATGACCAACTAAGCCATTCGTTCTCACCGAGCTACGTCAACATTCTTATACGCTTGTTACAACTTATTTATGTTGTTAGCATCTCTTTAGGGAGATTTCTGCTAGTTTCCGAAGATAATTTGTTTAGAATTATAGTTTGGCAAGAGAGAATGCTATTTATTAAATATTTTTTACTATTTTAAAGTGTTATTCCACACTTAGGAAAGAAAAATACAAAATTTAAAAACGTATAAAAATTTGGACGTATCGAGATTTGAACCCGCGTCTCTTACAAACCGTCCAAGCGCTTCTCGTCAAGCTATGTTGAAATTCTTATACGCTTGTTACAACTTACTTATGTTAAGAGTTAAGTTTCTAATTTTTTTGCACTAAAAAGCGTATTGGAATTACGACGTAGCTTAATGAGTGAGTGATCTTAGACGGATCTCAAGAGGCGCGGGTTCTAATCCGTACGTTCAATTTTTTATACGTTTTCTAAATAAGTATTCTATGTTAATATTTTTTTCATTATAAGAATTTAGTAAACAAAACGTAAATACGATACTACATTTTTACATCACGCTTTATTAGAGAAACGTTAATATTAAACAATCCACTTCAAGACATAGTTCTTTATTACTATAGATATAGAATTCAAAGTAACTCCCTTTTCTGAAAAGTAATTTCTCATTATAATGTTTTGATGTGTACATTACCATTTCAAATGTGGCCACAAAGTGAAGTGTGCCCTGAGCCCATTAATGTTGGTATAAAAACGCTAATTACATTAGACTTTCTTTATTAGCTTGCCTTTGCCTTTCATCGAAGTTTATGCGAGATATGATTTATTGTTATATTTATGTATACAAACAATATCTTTTACAAGCGTCAATAGTTTTTTTTGCGCTGTACGTATACTGCTTTTATAAAAATCATTTCAGAAAATTCTTGATAGTTTAAAACTGGACAAGTTCTGGGTTCAATTCCCACTCGAGGAAGTGGAACATATTATAATTTCACTTCTTCGCTCTTGTAGCGGGACAAAGAATTGCGTTGAGCTCTGTCACTTAGTATTAAATACAACAAATTCGTTTTTTAACATACATTCCAGAGTCTTTAAAATAATCGTATAGCAAATATCAGATTACAAATTGAAACTTTAAGTTGCTTTACTTTGAAACTTTAGTCCTTTTAAACTGATATCATAATATAATCGTGATAATCATATAAGGGCATAATTTAAACAATAGACAAAAAAATGGTAAACTAATGTATATATACCATAGTTCCTACGGACTTGACTTCCTTCTATCGGGCGTCTGTACGTTGTTATAAATATTTTTAACATTATTAAAGTAACATTAATAATATTATTTTATATGAAAGTACTATTTTAAAATTTACTATAATATACTTACGAATAAAGTTTCAGTCTACAAAGAACAGCGAAGACAAGGATTAATCAAAAAAAAGATAATTCTAAACTAAAATATAATATAAAAAGTCGAAAAGAATCGTCTCTTGACAAATGATAAATTAACTCAATAATGTTTCAAATGAATAAAACAAATTGCGTCCCATCTTTAGTGAATATCTCATTCAAACAATTTGATATTACTCTCAAATTTTTCGTTTAAGCTTTTTTTTATATATTAAATAAAGAAAAATATATGTATGTATGACATTAATTCTATATATTTATTTATCTGCATGCATAAGAATTTACAGTTCCTTAATCCAAAATTGCATGTTTACATGGTGTACGTGATATCAAACTTTGTCAACTAAGGATAACGTAAAAAAACATCAGTTATCCTTAAAGTGGGTTTGTGGATCATTACGTTACATAATAGCATAGTAAAAAAAATTGAGGAAAAATTGCATACTTTGTAAATCATAATAAATTATTATTATTAAATTGCCATTATTTTGTACAACACAAAGAAACAGTCAATTGAAAATCTACATATTTTTCTAATTAAAATTCGCGGTAGTTAATTTAAATTATTTAAACATTAATTACAAGTAACTTACTGAACACGTTTTGGTCAGTCATGCCTTTCGTTGCGTTCAGACGGAACGTGACCATGACTCTAAGACTTTCGCGCATGCAGCCGACGTTCATCGTTTTTTAATTGTAATACGTTCAACACGACACTTCACAAACAGTTTGAAGTCAATTTATACTAAAAACATTTTGATTTCTTAGGTCTAAAAAATAGAATGTGATGTTATTTTCGTCACTCAATGCGTTGTTAGGAAAGAATTTCAGTCATAGCTGTACTTTAACATTGTGATAAAATCCTAACAAAATGTAATAATTTTATTTAAAGTCTCATTCATTATTTTTTGCAGGTCTTATAATATACTAACATAGTACCTGATTAAAGTTATTAGGAGGTATTTATTTTTGAAATATATATTTTTGAAGTATATATTTCGTAGGTCAGTCATAATGCAGGCTATTTTTTTTATGGAAAAGACAAGGCAAACGAGCGTATGAGTCACCTGATGGTGAGTGATCACCGTCGCTCACGGCCCCGTGTAACACCAGGGGAGCTACAGGTGCGTAAAAAATTATGTGCGACTTCAACACAACAAGTTTGACAAAGTTCGAATCTCACTCGACTAAATCAAATGTTAAATATTTACATTTACGCCGTCCGGCAACGAATAAAGCGTTCACTTTCACTACTAAAAACGCAATGACACTAGAATTCGCCAAAAATCGAGGAGCAAGTGCGTCTTAATGAGAACGGAGTGTCTTAACACTTAATTCCTTTTGTTTATTGTGTTATAGGCGAGATAGCTAAAAAAAGTATATTCTAAAATAAGTAGTGCAAGAAAAATATGCTTGCAAGGACCTTTCCAGCCTAATTGGAACTTTTTTTTTTCGTACGCTGTCAGCACTTAAGCAACTATTTGGGTCAGCACTTAAAATATCTGATAGTTCCGGAAAAACAAAAAGTTAGAGAGTTCAAATGGAAACTTTTGTTAAAACAGCGTTGTATTATTTATTAGATTAGAAAACTGTAGTTTTCTTAATTTATTTTCATAAAATTATTGAAAATATATATAGAATATTTCAGGGTAATGTAGTCCTCTGATCACTTCGATCTGTATAATGAAAAAAAAAAAAAAATTAGAAACAAAATATTTCTTTTTTGTATAGTACTTATTGTAATAGTGAGAGTACACGTACTTCTGCATATAAACTGGTTTTGATTAAAGATATTTCTTTAAAAAGACATACAACTACTTTTTATATATAATTTAAAAGTATGTGTATGAATGAACTATTTTCATTTGCCCTGGTTGGCTAGAATTTTTTTTTTCTCAGCTTCACGCTGTATCCCGCACTAGGCAGGGTAGGCAGAGGGAACGGAAGTGAAACCTAGTATTATGACACTCCGTTCCACTTCCGTTCCCCACTATCCGCCGAATTTGAGGCATTGCGTGTTGAATGGCGGAACTCAACGCCGCACTTTGCCTCATTACCAGAGCGAAGAAATGAAACATTAAATATTCAAATTGAAAATATTAAATATTTCATTTCGTCGACTGGGGATCGAACCCAGAACCTGTCGGCTACAGTCACACTCTTGTGCCGCTGCGCCACGACAGGCCTCAACCTGAAACAAAAAGAAAGATAGCTCTAGATAACGTTTTTCTGGGGTTTTTGTCTAGGCTTTTTTATTCCTTTTTCACTACGACATTATATTTTTAATTCTTTAATAGAACTGATTTGTCTATACAAATCAGCTGAATCTCCCATATCCTGTATAATGTTACAGCCGAATACAAATGAAGTATATAGATATTATTAACTTATTGACGGAGACGAGTTGAGAAGTAATTACCTTGGACGTTGTGAGACGAAAAGGTTGTTTTCATAATAATTAATCATATAACTTTATTCAGGTAAAGTAAAAGTTTGATAAAAATCCTACTTAACTAATTTGTTAAATTCACCTTACCTTCGCTGGCAATTCTTGTTATTTTTAGGATGGTTTTGTTTACAGCCAGTAAATTTATTAATATAATAAAAAAAAAAGAAATAATAATTAAACGTAGTAATAA
The DNA here is from genome assembly GCA_019049475.1 of Eueides isabella. Taxonomy (NCBI): domain Eukaryota; kingdom Metazoa; phylum Arthropoda; class Insecta; order Lepidoptera; family Nymphalidae; genus Eueides; species Eueides isabella. The sequence goes on from CM032399.1 coordinate 10,580,982, forward strand.
TGTCGTAAGAAAATATTGATGAAAAATGGCATATTTTTACGAAATAATTTGAATAGTTATCACTGAACTAAGAAAAGGGCAATAAAATATTTAATGTTTCGATTAACTTGCTTTAATAAGCTTTAATCGCGGCGTTGACCGCAGAAATTTGGCTACCCTGCCTGTATCATGTATATATTGTCTTTTTTTTTGGTATTGAGGTACTGAAAAAATTATAAACTACTAGAGGCCGCCCGCGACTACGTCCGCGTGGAAACCCTAGCCAACTCAATATTATCAACAAAAGAATTACGGTAACTAAATATTGCAACCGCGTTCGAGTCGCGTACTCAGCTATGAGCGAATTCTTGCCCTCACACCTCTTTCCCCGCACGTCATACCGCCCGCTCCGCTCCCGCTACCGCCGTCGGCGCTGCCGTGCCGCTAGATCGCGCATTCAGTTTTCAAAGGCGATTAATTTCTAGGAATCATCCAAAACTAGCCTATGTGATATTCTGGGCTTTCAGCAACATCCTTACCATATTTCATCGTAATCGATTCAGTAGTTTTTGCGTCAAAGAGTAAGAAACATCCATACATACATCTAAACTTGTGCTTTTATAATATTAGGATTCATAAATAATATTGTAATATTCTTTTAATATTTTTTTATTGAAATAATTCTTATACCAATATAAAATGTATTATTTTCTCAAACAAATATTAACAAAGCACAAACATAAAACACGACCATATTTTATATTTTAGTACTTTGGTAATTACACTACAAATATTGAACGACATATGACATTTGTCTGGTTTGTAGTCCGATTGCGTTATACATGGTGGTCTCGTTAAAAGGGATTTATATTATGTATAATATGTATGTATGCTTTATTTTAGCATGTAACTTACACTATAATATCATACGATTGTTAATATTTAACTGATCGTGATGAATACGGCATATTGTTCTTTTTAAAAAGAAGTCTCAAACTTAAATTCAAAAATTTTTATTCAAAATAAGAAGTTACAAACTACGTTTTTGAACGTGAAACAATTTACCACCAATTTACTGAAGTTACTGCCTCAGACCCGAGAAGAACCGGCGAGAGAAACTCAGCGGGACATGTGTTTTTTCTAACTAAAGCTTTATTACATCATATTATAATAAGTGACAATGATACATTTGAAATTTACCCGGAGCGAGCATTTTATTTCCACGGTGTGTTATCATTTATAAAATCTTTAATTTGGTAATAACCTTTAACACACAAACGTCTTTTCACAACTTTTTTATATTGTGAAATAGAAAATTCTCGGACGTTTTCTGGGATCCTATTGTAAAAGCGTACATCCTGACCATAAGATAATTGGGGACTCGATGCAATCGAGTCATAGGTGAACTAAGATTAAACTTATTTCTATTATTAATATTAAATATATCCTCGATTTTGCATTTCTTTAAACTTTTCTCTTAAAGAATCTTAAGGGCCTAATTTATAGATTGCACGAATAGCTTACTGCTACAAGACAAAAATTGATTGAATACCGGCTGCATTACCCCTGAGTAAAATGACGTAGGACATAATACTATGAAAGTAGAATAAAATAAACGAGCTGTTTCCACGTCTGTTAATATTCCGATTGCTCAGCAACCTTTACGGTTAAAAAAACCGTAAAGGCTGCTGAGCTAAGTCTATTCACCGAATATTTATTTTTATCTTAATATCGCTCGCAAAAATCAATGACTGAAAGTGAATTTGTTTATAAAACTTTTTTCTTTATTCATTATTCAAAATCAATTACATCCCTTCACAGTAATCACCATAAACCGATAAAACACATTGTGTTTTCAGTTGTAGAAACAGTTTATAAAATATGTTTTTTCTGGTATAGTCAAGCACTTAATCTATAATTTTTTGGACGTAGTCCTCTTCGGTAGCCCGCGTTGATGTACATCCTGAGCATTGAAGCGGTTCGCTTCAATTCTTACTATCACTTACCATTTATAAACATTTTTCAATGTATTTTGTTTTTTTTTATGAGGCGTATCGCCACTCAACATAAAGTGTTTCGATTTACTTAGCTTCATACTGTATCCCGTTGGTGTGTCGTCATCTAGTCTGTCATCTAGTCAGATATATTCCTATTTTCGAGATTAATTAAATATCATTTTTGTAGGAGTTACTACCATGGGAAACCGACATATGTAAAGACAACATGATAAAAATAAATAAACATTATGAGTAAGTAAATCAGCAGCAAAATTTCTCTACAACCTATTCAATAACAGCAGGCCCTTATGAAAAGGCCCTTTGAGAAAACTGTAAATTATGATACCGGCGGTAGTATACCTAACAGTTACAATACGGTATTTTTTATAGATTAATGTTTGTTTAGGGCTGCTAACGGTTTGATTTAAAAATACTTCATTATTGTGCCGGTTAATTAATAAAACACAGCATTCATTTCATTTACACACCCTTAAAAAATTTCCCTTAAGGAATCTTTAGGGCCTAATATATAGACGCACGAATAGCTAGCTTTTGCAAATCAAAAATTGACTTCATACCTATTCAATGGTGATACCGAAAAACACTTAAGAAACAACAAGATCCAGGGCTACATTATTCAAGAATACATCGGCGATCATAATTTACGTGTTTGTTATTCTGATCATATATCTAGTTTTTTTGCTATTCAATAATATGTAAGTTATTAGCACTAAGCTAGTGTACTATTTTTGTGACAGCATTATTTTCATCGTCTTATACTTTTGTCTCCTTTTTATTTTATAAAGCAACGATGTGTCATCAGTAAACAATACTATTAGTTATAACGATTGGTTCTTGCCAACTAAGTATATATGACGATGAAAATAATTCTCTATCAGCTTCACGCTGTATTCCGCACGAGGCAGGGTAGGCAGAGGGAACCCGGAAACCTAATGTTAAGACACTCCGTTCCACTTCTGTTCCCCACTTTCCACCGAATTTGAGGCATTGCGTGTTGAGTGGCGGAACTCAACGCTGCGTTTTGCCTTATTACAAGAGCGAAGAAATGAAACATTAAATATTTAAATTAAAAATATTAAATATTTCATATAAAAATAATTCTGTCTCAAAAATATGTAACGTGTGTCCCATAAGTTCTTACCAAGGCGACATCACGGACGAAAGGAAACATCGACGTACGGCAAGAGTCAGTTCGTAAAAATCCTACTCAATCAATTCGTAATCGTTCCAGTGCATTAAATGTGTGTATATTCAGATCAATGTGAGAATATTTCACCCATACAAAATTCAGTTAGTACGGTAATTAGAAGGTACTGATACTACCAACAGACAGAACATTTATTTACAAATAGTGTTGGTACTGATCCTACCAATAAAATTCGTAAATGAAATGATGAATCGCTCTACTTCGTTTAACAATGTGTTATTTTCTGATGAGGCTCACTTTCACATCAACGATCACGTCAATACGCCAAATTTTCGCTACTGGAGTAGCATAAACCCACGTTCACTCACACATGGCTGCATTGGCCCATATTTTTTTGAGTACGAACATGGTTGTGCGTTTAATATTGTTTCGGAGAGGTATGTGGCAATGATCGAGGATTTTTTACACCAGAGTTTTTCAAGTTAATACCCGGATCTGGTTTCAACAAGATGACGAAACTGTGAATACCTCGAATACCACTATGTGCGTCATCCTTCAACTTTTCCCTAATAAAGTGATATCTCGGAGAGGAGACTTTCCCGTCAGTTGATGAACTAAAAGAAAATATCCGGAAAATGTCAATAATTTCAGAGCATACTTGCCGTGCAGTGATACAAAAATTTTAGTCGTCGTTTACAGGAGTGCCAAGAACAAAATGGAGCACATTTATAACAAGTGTTTTAAAAAAATAATTCCCTTTTAATGTAAATTACTAAATAATAAATAAAAAAATAATATTATGCCTACATAGTTTTTATATTTTTTTTCAGTTCAAAGGATTTATGGAATACGAGAATGTTCCCCTGTGGGACCTCTATACATATTAGCTCCTGGAGGCTCCTTACTAGTCGCATAATCGTAACACTTATTTTTTTAAATCATTATTTATTTTTATAATAATAAAAAAACTGCATATATAATTAGTTATTCCATTGATTTAATAGTGATAGTCAAGCAATATCAACTGAGGCTGTATTTATTGTTAAATTTGATGAAGTAAAAGTACGTCTCGCTGCGCCTTAATAAATTAATTGTAAGACCGCTAGAAAGCTACAATTTCGTTCATAATTTATCAATCAAAAAATATAAAATCTAAAATGTTGGCAAAGAAATCCAATTTATAGACAAAAATCTTCAGGATCTTCAAAGGTTTTATAGCCTTGAAAATAACTTTTGCAATTAAACTTTTTTCTGCTTAAATAGGGAAAGCTATAAAACCAGTGTACGTTTTGATTGTATATGGTACTTAAAAGTGGTCATTGTAGCGCAGTGGCACAGCGTGTGTTTGCTAACGTGACCTTTGGGACTTCGATCCCGCTCGGGGTAGTGAATTATTTTAATTTTTTCGTTCTAGGAATAAAATGAAATATAACTCAGTTATTCTGAATATCTTGACATCAATTGTAAAGATAAAAAAATAAGATTTTTTTTTTTTGTATTTCAAAACGAACTAAACACGAAGACTAAAAACTTTTATTAGAATGATGTTAGATTTTATTATAAGAATATATTTAAACTATCAACAATTATTAAAAAAAGAGTAAAATGAACTAAGCGCAATAGGCACAAGCGTGTGACTATAACCGACAGGCTGTGTTCGATCCCCACACGAGGAAATGAAATATCTAATATTTTCAGTTTAAATATTTAACGTTTTCACTTCTTCGCTCTGGTACAAGGCAAAACGCGGTGTTGAGTTCCGCCACTCAACACGCAATGCCTCAAAAGGCGGAAAGTGGGGAACAGAAGTAGAACGGAGTGTCTTAACATTAGGTTCCCAAGTTCCCTCTGCCTACTTGCTTTACTAGCGTAAAGCTGGGTGACTGTAAATAAACCTTTTAATATTTTTAAATTACGTATTTAATGTTTTCATTACTGCGCCCTGGTTACAAGCTAAAGCGCGGCGTTGAATTCCACCACTTAACACACAATGCCGAAAATTAAAAGAAAAGTGGAGAAAGGAAGTGAAATGGAGTGTCCTGATACTGTGTGTGGGATACAGCGTGAGTGAAAGAAAAATCGTATCTATATATTGATTTTTATTTGAATTAAAAGGAGGAGCTCTTTAGCTCTTAATTCTCTTCCTAGCTCTTTTCTTGGAGGCCTAGTGTCAAGACACTAGGCTCCCAAAAAGAGCTCTCAGGAAATCCGTTTCATTCCCTACTTTCTTTAGATTATGAGGCATAGGCAAAACCCAACGCCGCGCTTTACTTTGTTAAATAGTTACTACTCGCTTCACATGGTATTCCGCACGTGGCAGGGTACGAAAGAAGGAACTTCGCAACCTAATGTTAAGACACACCGTTCCATTTTCCGCCGAATTTGAGGCATTCCGTGTTGAGGGGCGGAACTCAATGTCGCACTTTGCCTTGTTACCAGAGTTAAGAAATGAAAACATTATATACTTAATTTGAAAATATTAAATATTTCATTTCATTTCTTTTTTTTTTCAGTTTGGGTTCGAACCCACAACCTGACAATTACAGTCACATACTTGTGCCGCTGTGCCACGACCGGCACCATTGTTACTAGAGCAAAGAAATTAACAACAGTCACGCCAAGACATACCTCAATTTAAATATATTGCATAAGAAATAATACTCGTATATAAAGACTAGCTGCCCCAGCAAGCGATGTTCTGCAAAAAGAGAAACATGTTAAGTTTGTTCAACCCTTATCACTTAGGGGTTTGAAAAATAGATAGTATCCGTATTCATTTAAATCGAATGATGTTAAGGGCAATATTGTTTATTTGTGATGAATAAAGCATTTATTTTGGATAACAATTGTTTATAAAAACACCTTCGCAAGTACCTAATGCATTATTTTAGAATAATTTTGGTTACCATAAAAAGCAATCCTTAAAAGATAGACATGTGATGTCACGGATTTTTTTAGAACTTTTAAGGAAGACAATTCTGTCATACATGATTTTTGCGAAACTTAAACCGTTTACGCAATGCACGCAGCGGAAACTCTCCAATAGGAGAAAAATCCCCCGAATAAGAAACAATCTTAACTGGTGCTCCGGTACTATTGGTTTTAGCGTGATGATGTATAGCTTTTCTCGATAAACGGAGTATCTAATACTAAAATATTTTTTCAAATAAGACCAGTAGTTCCTGAGATTAGCGCGTTCAAGCGAACAAATAAACTAACAAACAAACTCTTCAACTTTATAATATTAATATAGATAATGTTGATCTTAATTTATAGCAACTAGCTTATAGGCGTATCTTAACATAATTTACTTTAAAACTGTTTCCTCTATGTGATTGCTAACACACGTTAAGCGGGAAAGTAATTTTCAGTTTATTTATACAAATGAAAATATATTTAATTGGCATTTAATGGTACTACTATGAATGTTACAATTATGAATGAAAAGATTGCTTGATATTTGTAATTAATACACAACAATTAATTAAAGTCTATTATAATAGGGCCTAGTTCGGCAAGTTTTGCTTTGTTTGTATGTTTTTTGTAATAAATGTAGAAAAAATACATTAAGGTCTGTTTTGCCCAGGGGCACAAGTATGTGAATACAAACGCGAAAGGTTGTGTGTTCGATCTCCATTCGAGGAAGTGAAATATTTAATATTTTACGGCGCTGAGTTCCACCACTCAACACGCAATGCCACAAATTTGACAGAAAGTGGGAAATAAAACGGAGTGTTTTAGTACTAGGTTCCCAAGTTCCCTTTGTCGCCCTACCATGTGCAAGATACAGCGAAAAGTTGCAAAAAAATGTAGTAATACTAAATATTACCCTTCTATAGCTAATGAAATAAAAAAAAATCAATGGCTATCATTTGAGAAACAGGTTCTTTTTACATTATTGGCATCTCATACTTTTTATCTTATATGTTAAAAGCATTTTTTTTTTAATCTTGATTAAGCGTATTCCTTAAAACTTACCAAATGATGTCTAAAATAAAAAAAAAAATGACGACGGCGAACGACTAAGCAATGGTTTCACCTTCGAGATTTTTGTAAGAAATTTGTAATGTTTTTTTCTTGTTTTCTTATAAAAAATAGTAGTTTGATATATAAAACTATAATAAGTTACACGTAAAAAGAATATATTTTGATAATTTGGTTGTGCTTTTAAAAAATATGGCGTGAATTGAAAATAAAATACATCAGTCTTCTGACATAAACGTAATATCAAAATATAAGTACTGCTCTTCACTTTTCGGAAACCCGAATTGAGGAAATTTACGTTAGAATTTGATATGTAGCGGAACTTAACAACGCACTTTGTATTGATAGATCGAGAAAACCAATATAATGAAAACCACCGATTGTAAATTGAAGCCACTACCACCGAGTTTACTATCAGATTTATATTCTATAAAAAGTTTTATACATTTATAGCTTAGTATAAATAGAAAAGTAAAGGTATCATCCAAGTTTTATTTGTAACACAATAATATCATTACGTACTTATCTCCGGAAGAACAAAGTTAATTCTTCCGAATGGCGAAGTTACAAGGAAAATCTCTTTATTGATACTCGCAGCTTATATTTTCATTGAATTAGCGTAATTTCTCTCTTTTATAGTATTGATTGTAGATTCTTTAAAGAAGATTGATAAATACATTCATATATTTATATAAAAAATGCGTGCCGTATGTTTTTCAGTGGTTCGTCTGTAAACACGACGGTTGTTGGGTGAAATCGCTTTTCACACAGTTTAACTTGCAAAGAGTAGAAATGTAGTATTTTAAAATTAAATTCGCTCAGTTTACCCTAACGTAACGGAAAAAAAGCATATAGCTGAAAAAAAAATCTAATTTCACATCAAATTTAGAATTTTCAATAAAATGAAAATAATTATAATATGAATATTTAATAACAAAAATAGTTCGTCGAATATTGTTTTCTATTTATACCGAAATATCAACAACAACTTGCAACAACTTGAAACACTTGCTTAAGACAAAGTTTATTAATATTTTCTACTTAAAAGCTTGTTCTAATTCATAATCCCCGTAAAGCTTCTTAGCACCACCACAACATTTTGAGGCAAGAAAGTAGAGGCAAATCTCGTTTAACTCCATTACGTACTCATATAAAGGCGTTAAGTATCGTTTTATGAGCAATCATCTCACTTGAATGGACGTCACGTTACGTTTATATTTACAAAACTTTTGCCAAATTATCGTGTTGCGTTTATAGCACGTTTCCAACGTTTTTATTTATTAAATAAATATTAGGCATGCCGTGGCGCAGGGGCTCAAGCATGTGGCTTTAACACGACAAGTTGTGGGTTGGATCCGTACTCAAGGATATATATAAATCATTTAATATTTGAAATTTAAAAATGTTATATTGTCATTTCTCAGCACAAGCAGCGTTGAGTTCCGCCACTCTACTAGGTCTCAAGTTGCCTGTACTTACCCTGCCATATGTAGGATAAAGCGGGAAGCTGACTGGAGAGAGACAGTATAAACATTAGTAGATGACTTCTCGATTAGTTAACGTTTGATTACCTCTTGTAATAGCGGGTATCTTTAAAATTATGGTCTACTAATAATTTCTCAACATTTCACATAACTAAACTATATGAAGGGGCGCAGCGGCACAAGAGTGTGACTGTAACCGACCGGTTCTGGGTCCCCAGTCGAGGAAATGAAATATTTAATATTTTTTATTTAAATATTTAATGTTTCATTTCTTCGCTCTGGTAATAAGGCAAAACGGCGTTGAGTTCCGCCACTCAACATACAGTGCCTCAAATTCGGCGAAAAGTGTGGAACAGAAGTGGAACGGAGTGTCTTAACACTAGGTGAAGCTGAGTGAGTGAGTGAGTAAACTATATTACTGATAATAGACAAATATATTCGCTCAGAGTTTCTTGTAAAACAAAAATACGAAGAAATAATTAAATGTCATTTTATTTGGTTATATAAAAAAACATTATATTATCCAACTTTATTACAAGCTTTTTGACTTATCGTGATAATATGTGTGTTAATAAAAGAAATAAAATAAACGGACTCAGTTGACCGAGTATATGAAATCTTGCACGCTCGATTTGACCCACTTCACGGTATCCGAAAGAGCTGAAATTCGGATTACAACTTCAGTTCTGACGAAAAACACGTTATGATATATTACATACAATCATTTTATTACTACTATACACAATCATTTTATTTCTCAGCTCAAATGAGGCAAAGCGCGGCGTTGAGTTTCGATGCTCAACATGCAATGCCTCAAATTTATTGGAAAGTGGAGAACGGAACGAGGTATCTTATCACAAGGTTATCAAGTTCTGTCCGCCTGCCTTGCCATGTGCGGAATACAGCGTGAAGCTGAAAAAAAACTTGTTACTTTAATGTATCATGAAAATCTTTGTCACAAATCACATAAAGCTATCAAACGAAAAGGCTTGATTTATAAAATGCAATTCATCATGGTATTTTGATTAATATTTTTATATCATAACCTAAACAGATCCAATACTTTACACCTGTGATACAAGCGTGTATTATATATACATGAATACAATATAATACGTATACATATTATGTCAATTTTTAATGTCAAAGCCTTTAAAAATTCAGCGATAAAATATTTCAAAGTTATTCATGTTATATAAATAAAGGGATTAGAGACAATTTTTGTATCAGACTAAAGTTAATTTATTTTAAATTATAAATGTGATATCAAAATTGAAGGATGACAAAAAGCCAATATACGTTATAAGCCGCCGTACAATAAACTGTAACGTGCTAACAAATTATTCTCATTGGCATCATAGGATTAACGCTCAGTTCGCTTTGATAACAAAAAAATCTACTTTTTGGTTAAACGTGCTAACCCCAGGAACTACTGGTTCGAATGAAAATAGTATAAAGGGATATTATATACCAATATTCTGTTTCTTACAGTCACACATATCGCTACACAGTCAGCTACATTATACAGTCTTCACGCATATAACAGCTTGGGAACTTAGTATTAAGACACTCCGTTCCGTTCCCCACTTTCCGCTGAATTTGAGGCATTGCGCTTGGTGTGAAGGGCGCCACGTGTTGCCTTGCTACCATAGCGATGAAATTTAATATTAAATATTTAATATCCCCAAGTAGGAATCGAAACCACAATCTGTCGAATTTACAGTCACGTGCTTATGCCCTTCGCCACAAAAGACCTCAAATACCTTTTATATGTGTCACGTAACATTAACTCTCAGCTTTTTTTAATTTGACCAAGTGGCAAAGACGCTGATTAAGGCTCTAATCCTAAGTTAACTAATTAAGCCGCATACAATACCGCCATTTACGGAATTAACACTATTTAAAGTCGGTTTAATTTATTTACTTTATTATCACACACCGGCTGCAAGTACAAATCATTAAAATATTACTGTGACAACAATACAAAAATTATATGTATTATTAAACTAGGGATTGAGCAGATCGTTAAATATTAATATAGTTTAATACAAATTATGTGAAAATTTTGTCTGTTAAAATAATAAGGCATGCTCGTACATAAAGCTATTATAATGCGTTACGATGACATAACTGATAACAATATGATATAATAACTTTCATGAAATTTACCACTATCAAAAAGGTTAAGAGAATTCCGTCAACTAGTGTCTATCAAAATTTGGAATAGCTTCGAGTGGCGAAATTTAACACTGCGCTTAATGTTACAACACGAGGCAGTGAAATTAATTAATTGCCTTGTCAATAACAGCAAATTAACGTACAGAAATATAAATATTCTTTTTTTTCATTATTACACAGAGTACTCAGAAGGAACATGGTACCTAATGTTAAGAGACTCCATTCCCTTTCAAACACGTCCTTTCTTCAACTTCCACCGGTTTAAAGCTACGAACTGAACGGGAATACGAATGGAAATCGAACCTACAAGGTAAATTTTAATAACTGTAAAGCTTATCCCACATAGTATAAAGAAGCTTTATTCAAAAAGCTTTTTATAGCCCCTGACCACAAAGTTTATACTGTAAACTAAAATTCAATTTACACGGTCGTAAAAGCGCATGTTATAGAATAATCCACTGTGCCCTTTAAATGTGAAACTGTTTTATTGGATGTGGTATTTGTTTTAAGTATTATAGCCATTACGGTTATTGAAAATATATTGTTAATTATTTTAAAAACGATAATAGACATGATGTTAGTAGGTACAAGACATATAAACAAGCTAATCGCGCCTACTTGTTGTTTTAAAAAATATATATATATATTTTTCAATTTTATAAAAAAATATTTAAGTGGCAAGTCTAAAATCACTGCTGGAGTAACTCTTTAGACTTGCCATTTAAACAATTTAAAGTTGAAGTAAAAATATTACGGGGTAAAGCTTACTTTCTTAGCTGAATTCTGTCCAAGACTGCTCACTATAATCGTAATGATGCGAAAATCAAATGCTGTAAATTCACTCCAGAATATTTATATTATAAGAATCATCGTTCACAACTCTATTTGCGAAGATCTCATCGCATAAAGCGGAAAGTTCATTTTTTACCAAGTTACCACAAAAATTTCAAGATATACGAGAGTTGCGATGAGATGTAGTAAGAGATTACTACAGACTTCGGTTTTTATCGCTCAATAGTTTCTGTATCTCGTCTGTCAATAACAGAAGTGTTTTGTATATAAATACGAAATGCTTTGAAACGTGCACATTACCAAACGCTAATGTACGCAAAGTAACACTACCTTGAATCCCTATTTTACTTTGTCAAAAGAAAATATTTCATCTATAATCAAATCTTTACTGACATAAATCCTACTATTATTTATTCATTAACCTCTCTGAAGGGTCTATAGAGGTCATAATTAAATTTACTTTACAGTAAGATGTGTAAGTGAGGTCCTCTTATATTGAAACCTTGAAAATTGAATTGAAGAGATTTTCTAAGAGGTCTCCGTATAATTCTGTTACACTGACAGAATAAACAAACATTTGTTAGTAACTTGATGTGGTGTAACTGTACAAGTGTTATGGGTTCAATCCCCACTCGAGGTAATGAAATATTTAATGTTTTCATTTCTTCGCTTTAGTAAAAAGGCAAAACCGCGGCGTTGAGTTCCGCTAATCAACATACAATGCTTTGAATACAATAGGTTCCTATGTTATCTTTGCCTACCCTACTAAGTGGGAGATACAGTGTGAAGCTGAAAGGAAGCATTTAATGTATTCGTAGTGAAGCGGTGCGATGTCTGACTACAAACGCGATGGTTGTAAGTTTGATTCCCACTCGACGTACGAAGGTGTCTGAACACAAGGTCACTTTGCCTCTGCCTATTCGGCTATGTGGGAACTTTTGAAGCACATTCGTTTCTGCCATATACCCCGATAAACGAGTAGTAAATAAAAAGCAGAACCATGAAAATAACTTAAATATTTCCGCAATTGGAGATTGAACCTACACCCATCATATATAATGATACATTTTACTACTACACCACGATAGCCTTTTGCAAATTGATACAAGCGCAATATTGGGATCGTATAATGTTTCCGCCACTGTAGCATATTCTGATTGGCACTTGACAAAATTAATAAGAAAGGAGGGTAATATGACGAAATTAATGAGCTTCGAGTTAATTATTTTCTTTGTTATTACATTATACAACAAATACGGAAATATTTTTGTGACTAGTGCTTACATTTTGATAGAATTACTTTTTCTTTAGAGTCAGTAGATGTTTCATGTTATTTCGACAATTCGAGAGGATTTCCAAAGTTCTGTCTAAAAAAATAAATTAACAATCGTGTAGTGCCAGTATAAATAAAATATATACGATTAAAGGGCCATTTTTTGTTTCTTATCGCTTTATTAATTGAATTCTAATAAATTTAATTATAAAAATTATCGTTTGTAATTAATCAATTTCTTGCATTTTTCTGTAAAATTCATTGTTTTGCGCTACGCATTGACCAAAATCAGGCGACTAAAGTGCAAAGTAGCACTTAGTAAATAGTAATGACGTTGGATGGTTGTATGTTCTATCATCACAATTTTCCCTTTAAGTAACTTTAGTTGAATATTAAAAAAATATTTAAGTTTAATTGAAACCCATAACTTGTCTTGAAAGTAGTGAAACGGAGAGTACTGGAGAGTATCTGAATAGTGTTCATATAGTGTTCATACTCTTCTTTATCAATAATTTGAGACTTTCTTTCATGTGTGATAAACTCATATTAAAGAGATAATTGTAGCGAAATAATATAGTAAAATATAATTAATTAGCCTTTAATAAGTGTTTTTCTTCTATGATCTAACGGAAACTGATATACTCTTAATACCCGACGTCTAATCCCAAATACATCGGGCTTATTAATGTTATATAAAAATAATATTGAGTTCTATCATGATGGAGGGACATAATTGAGCGATTGCAAACGCCACAGTCGTGAATTCGATCCCTGCTAGAGAAAACGAAATATTTAAGATTTTTATATTCATTTTTTCGCTTTGGTAACCAGGTAAGACACAGTATTGTTTCCTCCTCTGCCTACCCTGCCATGAGCGGCAAACAGTGCGAAGCTAAAAAACCAAACCAAATTTTTAATTTCATAATATTAATAAAGATTTCAATGTTACTAACAGATACTTATAAAATGTTATTAAATAGATCGCTTACATACAATTTTAATCTGCGGTGAAGCCAATAAATGGAATATTAATCCGGAAATTGAATTACGACTTAGCCAATTTGTAAACAGAAATCATTGATTAAAACATTTCCTTTGATGTTCTTTTATTTATATATATAGTGTCATCCCTCGAAAGGAAAATAGGAACTTATATTATGAATTTGTCATCCGAGTGAATGTAAATATTATTTATATCAAAATTAGGTCGTTTCAAGCTGAAATTAATATCAAATGTTCTGGTCTACGGTCCTATGGAGAAAATAAAAATATGTGGATAAGAGAACAAGCTTTTAAGACAATGCTGTCAAAATACTTTTATAAAATTCTATGAAGCCAAATCTACGTGGTACTTTCCATTTGACCTACAGTTAGTTAACTTTTATAAGATACACTATCCGTTGATCTACGATTCTGGAATTCATACCGTTTTTTGCTTATTAATATCACCTCAGAGCCGAATATATAAATTATTTTATATTAATATTTTATTCACATTTTGTTTTTGATATATTATTCATATGTTTAAGACGTTTTCCTTATTAGTATTAAAACAAGACGATCAAAACATTTATTTAATATTCATATAACGTTTTTCAAAATTAACTAAGTTTAATATGGTTTTACACTGTAGACAAAGAGAGAAAGATATAGTTTTTATTGGCACAGAAATCTATATTTATATTTGAATAACAAAACATAAAAACAAGTATCTTACAGTATATCTACAGTTATTAAAAAACTACTGTTCTAAATACTTTAGTGAAAGATTTCAAATAAAATATTTCTAAGCAACGAGCTCGCGATCAGACAACATGACACTCAGTGATAAATACGGAGCAATTGATATCCTATTTATCAAGATCCGGCCAATAGAAACGAGGCCATAATGAAATGTCTACACAAATTGTACACATTTTTAAGCTGTTATAAATACCTGTGCTTTTGGTAATTGTGAAAATTCTCTTGAATTTTTTTAACTTAATTATGACTTTTCCTGGTCTGATACTTTTTTAGTTTATTTAGTATAGAAGTATGTAGACGGAACCTAAGAAACTCCATTATTCATTTTATATGCAAAATAATAAATAATTGATTAAAAAAATAATAATTCATATAATATTAATAAATAAGTTGTAGGGCATAATGAGTAGAAATTGATGACGCGCCTAACAGTAACCTGACTGACAAGTACAACCATACCGTAAGAAATTAAATAAATACTATCTGAGACCTATAGGAAAGAAACAAATTAAGTACTTGATTATTTATATCTGTATAGAATGATGAACGCGAAAGCTGTGATAAGATAAAAGAAAGCTTTCTTAACTTTCGTAATGTCTCCCATCGCATGTGCACATGGCAGGGTGGGCACAGGGAACTTGGGAACCTAGTTTTAAGGTAAAAAATTGAGGCAAATATTTATCACAATCAAAATATAAAGATTATCTGATATTTTTATTACATTACAACTATAAATCTTGTATAAATATTGCATAAGTTGAGAATGTTCTGAAACACGTGTTCAGGCTGAAAAGTGCTCCTAAAGCGCAGAGTCATAAATCTTTTGTAATTCATGTTTTTTTTTCAAGAATCTTAACTTTTGACGGGACGTGATATATTAAGATTCTATTAAATACATATTTTCAGTAACCAGATACGTAGGTATATATTAGTTTAATTCCTTTTGTTACTTATTTTAACTTATAAGGCATACAACGGAAAGTAGACACTCGAAGACACTCCTCGAAAATGAAAACCGTTCCCCACTTTTTGTTCTCTTTTACTGATATTAAGTTACAAAGCCAACAGCAGAGCGTTGGACTTAAAATACCATAATCGATTCTCATTCAGGGAAAGGAATGAATTCGTTTCTTCGTTAGATTTCGCTTCTAGATAGGAAGATAGGACTAGTGGAGCTCTTCTTGACATACATACTCTGATTATAGATATACAGCATAATACTAAAAATATAATAGCACAGAAGTTATTTCCATGATTTATCTTTAAATATTTAAAAATACTAAAAAAACGTGCTCATTTGTTATTATAAAAATAGTACTCTCTCATTATAAAGAAAAAAAAATACAGGAAACGCTATGAAAGAGACTCCGTCTGATACAGGGGCTTGGCTTAATTACCCTGTAAAAGACAAGCGATACTGACGTTAATACTTCTTTCAAATAATTTGTAATAATACTTTAAATTTCAATATTATTTTTTAAGTTTTAGTTTAGGTTATTGTCTAATGAGTCGAAAATTACAAGAAAGTAGACAGTATAGATGTAACAGTCTATTTTTTTCAGCTTCACGCTGTGCCCCGCACATGGCACATATTTCATTTGGAAATATTAAATATTTCATTTCTTCGAGTGGGGATAGAACTTACAACCTCTTCGTCTTTTATAGTCACACGCTTATGCTCCTGTGCCACGATAGGCCTCAATATTTTTACGGTTAAGATCTTTCTTAGCCAAATTCCACGTCCAAATTTTTAAATGGTTTCTTAAATAGTAATATATGAATACTAAAAATATTTTTATTTATTATCAATTAACAATATTTAATATTATCTATAATAACAAAAAAAAAAAAGAAGTAAAATTTTCTGCATACGTTTTTTAGTTCACCAAAAATACTCGACACAATTTCCAACTTAAAACCTCTCGTACCATCTCGACTTTGGCAATGGAATGAAGTCTGGACGGTTAATTGGTGTTTGCCTTTTGTAAAATTGCGACGCAAACTTTTAGTTTATTAACTGACGCGGCTACGGGTGGACATTGTTCTTTTGTACTGTAAAAATAATTATGAATATGCATTTTTCTTCTATTTTTTTCAGCTTCAGTCTGTATCCGGCACATGGCAGGGTAGGCAGACGGAATTTGAGTACCTAGTGTTAGGACACTCCATTCTCCGTTTCGTTCTCCGCTTTTTTTGAGGTGTGTAGAGTGGCGGAACTCGTTGCCGCGCTTTGCATTTATTTAATTTAAATACAAATTTTGTTATGTAATGCGGTTGCATTACAATTTGCATTTACGAGCGGTCAAGCGGCTAACCTAGCACAATACTTCACTTAAGTTCAGAAATACTTTATTGCACAAAAATTTTAACATACAAATTCAGTAAAACAAGCTTATCATTAAGTGCAAAGGCGGCCTTATCACTATAAGTGATCTCTTACAGGCAACCTCTTTTTTAAATACTTCACTTAAGCTGTCTGGTATAAATTATACATCTCTTTTCACCGAATTCTCTTGGCATTGCATGTTAAGTGGCGGCACTTAACAATACGTTTCGTCATTAAATTCATTACCAGAGAAAAAAAAATATATCAAATGATTAATTCCCCCGCGTGGCAGTCGAGCCGACAGCCATCTCGTCATTACAATACAACATTTAAAAATGAAATGTAAAACTAAAAGTTTATGTGATTTTAATTTGGATGTTTATTTAATTCGCGCTAATCTCGGGTTTTAGTACTTACTAACATAGCATCACGCTATATCACTAGCGGGATAGGCAGAGAGAACGGAGTGTCTCGGCATATATCTTTCGCCTCGTCCACTGACATGAACCTCTTCAGACTTGCCCTCCTGAGGTTACTAATACGTTTTAATAATAATAATAATAGTAATAATTCAATTTGAGACGTTGAAAAGGCGGACGTCCGATAGTCTCCTTCAATAGCCCAGTTCTAGATCCATCCAAACTACGTTCCATAGCCCCAATTTATTTTTTCATATGTTGTATAGTGTCTACGAATTATCCGGAAACCATCTCTGGGCAATTACCTCTGGTTACTAAGAAATTGATCCCAGCTCAGGCGTCACAGCAAAATATTTTAATATTCTCTAAGGGGCATCTACGTGTTGGACCTATGTCCACACGCCACCCTTCCAAAGGACCGGGTTCTTTTGAACCCGAGAACTTAAAATGAGAAACATAATAATAATAATAACAACTGAGGTCTCCTCTCTCTCTCTCTCTCTCTCTGCCTATGGCACAAGTAGTACTAGATTTTATTGAGAAAGGTGAGTTTCTGAGAATTTCGGCTATCTAACGACTTTAATCAATTTGACTAGCTGTAAAGTGAGACATATCACAAAGCTACTTTAAAAACTGTGATGTGTCATCATATATCAAACATAAGATGCTTAAACATGTTTTTCTTTTCACATACAACTTTTAATTATTTTTATTTCAACATAGGAGTAACTCCGCGGGTAAAAGATAGTTGATATATATGCGTGTTTTCTTAAATTTTATTAACAAAATGTGTTGCAAATATTTAAGAAAATACACAATTTAATATAACAAAAATGGCCTCGTCTTTAAAATCTTATCAAAACTTATGATTACTCGCTTCAGTAGTAAATAAGAAAATAAGATACAGTTGGCAAGTTCGGAGCTCTTTATTAGATTTGTTCGATATTAATATTGTTAGCTGAAATATAAACAATTCTACAGGATTTTAATAAAACATTATGGAAGCTATATTTTTGTTTTTCAGATCGTTTCATTAAACTTTCGTAAAATCACACGTTGTTATTAAAAACTAAATTTTATAATTTATTCTTTCAATGAATAGCAGTAATCATTGAAGTTTGTCAGCTTCACGCTGTATCACATGGCAGGGTAGGCAGCGGGAACTTGGGAACCTGGTGTTCAGACACTCCGTTACACTTCCGTTTTACATTTTCCGCTGAATTTGAGGCATTGCGTGTTGAGTAGCGGAACTCAACACCGCGTTTTGCCTTGTACCAAAGCGAAGAAATGAAAACATTAAAAATGAAAATATTAAATATTTCATTTCCTCGAGTGGGGATCGAACCCACCACCTGTCGGTTACAGACTTGTGCCACTGCACCACGTCGTAATTAATAATTGTTTTAGCTATACACTGTATCCCACACTTGCAGGACACTTGCTTTTAGGAGAGGAGGAGAGATCTTGGGCACCTAGTATTCCCAATATATTGTCAGTTTCCATTAAAACTTTTTTATGAAGATAGAAGACCGTGCTATGTCTCGTTATCAGCGAGCGATTAATATGTTTTAATTTTATTTTATATATTATTAGACCCTCTCTCCCACGCGGTTTCGTCTGCATTATTAAGAAAGTTAATTCAAATTACTAAACTTAAATTTAAAAAGCATATAAAAATTTTGAACGAAGCAGGATTTGAACCCGCGCCTCTGGAATACCGTTCCAGCGCTCTGACCAACTAAGAACGAATGGCTTAGTTGGTCAGAGCGCTGGAACGGTATTCCAGAGGCGCGGGTTCAAATCCTGCTTCGTTCAAAATTTTTATACGCTTTTTAAATTTAAGTTTAGTATTTTCTGTCCTAAGTGTGGAATAACACTTTAAAACATAGTAAAAAAGTTAATTCAAATTTTCAGTATTATTTTTTGGCTATCCTTGTTTTTAGCCTACCCTGCCATGTGATAGTTCCTGCCTTAGTTGCCGGATACACCGGCAACTAAGGCAGGGTAGGCACAGAGAACCTAGTTTTAAGCCACTTTGTTTCACTTTTCGCTGTATTTTAGGATTTGAGTATTCAGTGACGTAACTCAATGTTTATCTACCAGAGAGGACAGATGAAAATAATTTACTCCCCATAGTAAAAATCGAAGTCACAGCCATCACATTTACTATCAGCCGCTGTTGTACTGCATCGTGTATATAACGTTTTTTCTTTAAAATATATATCAATGAAATGTTGGTTGATTTTTCATATGACTCTCTAGAGCTTATCGAAGACGGTGCTTATCTCAGGTGCATGTTTTATTCATACAGCTTCATATTATGTGATGCCAATATGAGAATTGTGTACAGCGTATGCAAGAATTCGATAAATATATTTTTGATTGTAAATTCAGTATCCATATTGTTTTCTCAAATGCAAAAATCTGTTTAAAATTGATCTGATTGGATATGAAAAAAATATATATCTACGCAAAATCGTTTTTAATGAAGATAAAATGGTATTTTAAAGAAATAATTTTAAATCTAACTTGGACCTAATATTCACAGAGAAACGTAAATGTATAAACTCAAAGTAACCCTTACAGAGATCAGTGAGGCTTACTAAATTGTTATTTGAAATACTTCCATTTACTTAAGTGGACTAATTAGCTATATTATGAAACTTTTCTATTAAGAACATAATTAAAATTTTCATATCTCTAAAAGGAGTTGCCCAAAATAGTAAGACAGCATTAATATTTAATATAAAGTTCAAAAAGCTGGCTCAATTCTTAATAACGTTCAGGAAATTACTTAAAATTACTTGGAATTATTTTTCTTATTATTATTTTTATCTGTGGAACTCAATGCCGCAACGCGTTTACCCTTGATATCAGAACGAGAAAATAGAAAAAAACAAGTATATTAAATACTTGTTGTTGTCTAGTATGAATCCAACTTAAAACCTATCACGGCAGGCACGTATCGTATTTTACTGTATTTCCTATTTTTAAAATATTGTATTGTTATTTTTTTTTATAATTAGTCGCTAGTGAAATCTACACTTTTACTTTTGTGATTGTCATCAAATTATATATTTAGGTATTTTGCACGCTACTTTAACTATATGTATATATATTACAAAACGTCTATAAGTATTACTAACATTCCCAGTATTTTTTTAGTTATGCGCTTTGAATTTTAGGAATCTTGTGTTCCATTCCGTTGACATTGAAACACTTCCGTTTCTCACTTCCGTCATATTTGAGGCATTGCGTGTTGTGTAGCGGAATTGAAAACTACATTTTGTTACCAGAGGGAAGGAAATGAATTCACAAGTAGAGACCAAACCCACAACCTGTCACGTTGAAAATCGCACTCTTGTACTTCTGCTCCACAACGACCTCAAATTAATTTCAATTGTAATTTCAAATAAAAGATTCTGACATATAATGTTGTGGGAGTTCTATGACAGGTTTTAGGACGGCTGTATTTAACCCAAAAAGTTTAGACGTATACGAGATTGTTATATGTATATTACCGGAATATTAAAACAATAGTGCCACAGTAGACACATGTCTGGTTGTTAGCAGAATTTATTACAATTTCAATTACTTTATACTTATATCTAACGTTTAAATATAGAAGCATTTTGTCCTCAGCTAAAACGTGGAGTCTACGGTATTATTGATACTAGAGGATCGCAAAAAACAGGATAGTCTCATAAACATAAGAATGGAAAGAGCTGAGTTGTCTTTGTCACAACAGAATGGTATAGAGGCTGAAAAAATAAAAAAAAAAACATCTGTTCAAAACTAAAATCAGGATTCTCCTACAAAATATTGAAGACAGACGGAGGGCATGTAAGAAAATGTTGACTGTAGACGAACGATAAATATATGCAGAGACCGTAGGTATCTAGTGCTCCATTCTCTCTGGCAACCGCTAGAAATAAAACTTAAAGCTAAACAAAACATATAACTAAATAATAACAAATATGGATAATCCTCAGATGTCATTTAGAAAATTCACTTGCATTCATCGCTTTATAAGTGCTGTGTTCTGAATTGAATGGAGCAGTTTTTATCGATTTGATTTACGAGTCGCGTTGAGCCCTAAGTACACACTTAACGTTCATATCTACTCTTTTTGTATCATTTACTTAAGTTGTAATAACTTAATTCACTTGTAGTTTACTGTTAATTTAATTTAACATTTAAAAATATTCATAAAAACTTGTAAAACATTTTATAAGAAGAGATAGTATACTAGAAAGCTTTAAACGATCAATTTTAAAGTTACGAGTTTCACATGCGTGACGTAATTTGAGTGTATTTTCTAGGATAACTTATTTTAAAAGAAATTTTCTGATGATACACATAATTGTCTATATTATATATTTTGTGTATAATATATACAAATATATTCAATACTATATATGTGCTATATATCTAAAATAAACTTTTACTCATGCGTATTACTTGAATTGGTGTCGAGGGTGTAGAGTTTAGAAGTAAAACAAATACGCTACGTACTGGCTTTTATTAAAGGCGCGCGTTCGCAAATCGGTCCAACAGTGACTACTGTGACATTAATTGCAAGCGTACGTATATTTGTATGCTCTGTTTTTGTTGTGCCCCTATATGTACATTTAAACCTTTGCATATAAAATATTCGTAAAGAAAATAATTAAAAGTAATAAATATTTCTATTGAGGCGTGTTGGGGCGAATGGACACGAGCGTGTGACTGTATACGCGACAGATTGTTGTGTGTACGATCCTTATGCAACTATATATTTGACATTTTAAATTTTTGTTCTGTACCAAGACATAGCACAGTGTTAAGTTCCACTATACATAACGTAAAGTAGAGAATGACAATTCTTTATTGGAAACGGAGTGTTGCTACATGCTACGTTCATATTTTATACATTTTTTAAAATTAATATTTTTCTCTCCTAGATGTGGAATAAATAGTAAAAATATCTCTCTTCCTACTCTGTCATGTGCAGGATATATGCTTACTCTGTCATCTGTAATACTAAATAATATATTCCTAAAATTAAATTTGGTCAACCATCTTATACAGCAATATCAATAAATAAATATATGTGTGTAGTGTATAAATATAATAATAAAATTTCTGTAATGCTTTTGAAATTTAATGAAGATGTCATGTTTTTATTGTACAATTTACATTCGTAGCGACGTGTTTCATTAGTTGACCCGGTTAAAAATATTAAAATAATTATTAGTTGAGGGATCTACTTCACTCGTTTGCTTCGCGTTTTGTATTTTTTAGTACCATTATATTCATTACGGTTTTTTCATAAACGATATTCTTTGTAAGAATCAATATTAGCGGTAAAAATTGCTAACATACATTTTTTATGCAATAGAATTATCATATCTTAGTATTGTATAGAGAATTATTATTTTTAATTCTATTTTAATTAATACAACATTTGTACCTTCTTAATTTTATTGCTGTAAAGTGTTGCATTGAGTTTTGCTATTCAACGAATTGCCTCAAATACAGCGAAACTTTTCTTAATGACTGAATTTACACACGTCTACGTAAAATAAAAAAATAAAATACATTTTTCAAAAAAAAAGTACTATATAAGTAAAACAATAGACAAATTAATTACAGATATATCGGTTTTTAACGTCAGCTATGGTGGATGTAAATCAATTGATGGATCGTCCTTTGCCATCATATTGTCAAGCTGGCGCGGTCAACTGATTAATTACCTTTGGTTCATGTTGCTTTTGATATAGGAAAACCTCTTCCTTCCTTGTTATTGCTTTATAATTTATTAAGCTAGTAAATTAATCTGATATCTGTTGTTGCACAGGGGCTTGCGCCAGGTTGTAGGTTCGATTTCAATTCAAGGTATTAAAATATTTTCATTTCTTCGCTTTGATAAAAGGACATAGTTTGGCGTTGAGTTCCATAAGCACGCAATAAATCCAAAAAAAAATGTGGAAAGTACGAAAAGTCTCAAAGAGAATGGAGTGCCTAAACAATACGTTTGGTTAGAATAAAGGTAATTAAAAACAATCTATTTATTTGTAACTACTTTGTACTTAAAAAGTTTGGTTAATTGCGCTAGTCTCAGAAACTTTGAGGTTCAAATCGAAAACTTTTCTTTTATGTTTAGCTCATTTAGGAAGATTGTACTATATTCCATGACCTTAATAGTTGTATTGAGGCCAGTCGTGAGTTTCAATGTATTGAGGTATGTCGAGGCGCAGCGGCACAAGCGTGTGACTGTAAACGACAAGTTGTGGGTTCGATTCCAACTCGAGGAAGTTAAATAATTGATATTTTCAAATTAAATATTTAACGTTATCATTTGTTCTTTTTATTTAATAAATATATTAAATAAATAATTCATTTCCTAGAGGGGGGATTGAACCCAGGTTGTTACGCTTACAGTTGCACTCCTGTGCCAATGCACTATGTCAGACCTCAAAACGACAGATCTGTACGAGCTAGTTAAATTTATGATATAGAGTGACAGGTAGTACATATAGTTTTGGGTTGGGCCATGTTAAGTTGTCTCTGCTTGTCCCATAAATATAATGAGGGACTTATTTTTGACTTTTTTGAAAATAAATAACTTATAAAATAAATGAAATAAACATATTAATATAAATGATGATTATATACATATTACATAATATAGATAAAATATGATTAACAATAACTAAATTGTCAATTATCATTTTTTGTACTTTTCTTAGCCGTGTCATTCCGGCTTAGAATAGGATCACTGGTACTGATGGTGTCGTAAGAGGCGACTAAAGTACGTGTGGTAGAGCCACATTGGAAGCAATGGCAACACGCATTCGAAGACTCGACTGGATCATTACCACCCCTGGCATTGAAACCAGCGTTAAGTAGGGGCTTTGGCCACTGCGTTTCGCATTGGGTAATGCCGGGCCCCGGTGCCCATCCACCTTATAGACTGACAACGCACCTGTAGCTCCCCTGGTGCTACACGGAGCTGTGGACGGCGGTGATCACTCAGTGATTCATACGCTCGTTTACCATGTGTTATCCATAAAAAAAAATACTTTTCTTGACAAAACGGAGTTTTGTTATTCTTCACCTATATCTTTTATACAGCAAGAAAGACGTATAATATCTTCTATCCTCACTGTTCTTCCTATGCTCGAGACTTTGCGTGTGCGATGGCGAAAGTTAACACCACTGTCGTGTTACGAGAATGAAGAAATGAATGGATACAGTACCAACGTCCAATACAGTTCGACTGACACAGTGCTATTTATTATCGAGAAAATATATTTTTTAGGACAGTTGCTACTGCGATAAAGCCTAAAAAAACGAATCGTGGATATCGGTAAATATAAAAAATATTTTTCTCCTACCTTGGTAAAATATATACAAATTATTAATTTTACTTTAAACTTACGTTTCTGATCATATAACGGTCTTTATTTTTTAAATGCCTAATTTTAGTGTTGTTTTATAGTGAATGTTTTGTTATATTAAGAATGAATTCTTGAAGCAGCGGTCCTTAGGGCCTACGACAAAAATATAGTCGTATATTTTTGAACGAATGCCTTAGTTGGTCAGAGCGCTTGAACGGTTTTCAAGAGGCGCGGGTTCAAATTCTGCTTCGTTCAAAATTTTTATACGCTTTTTAAATTTAAGTTTAGTAAAAATATAATCATTGCCCTTTCACCATGCATTAACTATTTCTTCATTACTTGAGCCAAATGTTGTTAATTAAAAACAAACAAAACAATCTTGATAAAAGAAACGGTGCCATTAATTAAATCATAGAACAGTGCTGCCATAGCAATTCAATAGAAATATTATTCTTGGTAAATAGAATAAAACCACCTCTCAGGGACTTTATTAAGTGTAAACACGGTGCTATAATTCGATTTCTATACAATGACTTTTATAATTAAATTATCCGCATTTTGAGCTGCAAATAAAAATGAAGTCACTAAACGCTATGCAGACAGCGTAGAGTTTATTAAGTTTTACAAACAATATTAATATAATAAGAACTCTGTACAAATAAAAAAAAATACGAAATATATGAAAAATAATAGAAAAATAAAAAAAAATATCAGACGGATTGACTCAGGATTTTTTGTAGCTTTTGCCAATATCTTGTAAAATTTAATAATACGTTATAAATAAATTTGAAACAAAAATTAAACTTTATATGGCTTAAGATATTTATTCCCCATTACAGACATAAGTCACCTTCATGGAAAACATTATTTTACATAATATATATTTATATATCGATATATAGTCGATCATACATTATTTAATACAAAATTATATATTTATTTATTTACTCATTTGATTCATTTATTACTTATTTTTCTTAAGGTGGGTAATTTTAAATATGTATTCAAAAAGCTGTGTTTTAAATGCATTAAATGAACTTACAGTTTTTAAAGCAGCTGTTAAATTATTATAAATTCGTGCCGCCTCGTAGGTAAAGGTTAGGTTAGGTTATACAATGACGAACTAGTTGTAAGGCAAGTTTAAAACAGAAAAAATCTGTTAAATATGAGTCGAACAAACTGACCGATTTCATAATTGAAGCTGAGTGAGATATACAATTTTTAAAGTTGACAATCTTAAATTTCCAGTACGTATTTTACATAGAGTGAACTGAAAAAATTATAATATCTCTGATTTTCGCGATTATTATACATTTTAAATAAAACAAATAAAAAATATAAAATTTTCAATTATCTAATGGATTTTTTACAATTTTTTTAGTATAAGTACTCATGTTATTTTAATTTCCGTAACTGGGTTCGCGGGGAGTAAAGGGTACTCTACGTATTGATCACTCACGGAGTATTGCATACAAAAACCAGCAATGCTCGTATCTTTTGACTTCATTGATTTAAAAATTCGATTTTTTTCTGTGCTTTACTAGAGCGTAGACTTTCATGCTTTATACAATTTCAACTTACTAATATCATATATTTACAGAGCTAAGATAAACAGCCTAGGTCCAATTTTACCTTTTGGGATACGCAATCCAAAAAAGGAAAAAATATTACGTTCGTGTTAAAATTGTCTTTACCATAGATTTACATGAGAAATAATAATATAATCGTCTCGTGTTCCTTAATATTGCAAAATGTATAAAGATAAACATTTGTTTTGCTAAGCGGTCATAAGGAATTAATTACCAGTTCAATTTGAAACATATTTTCGTATGACAAAGTCTAGATATCGGAGAAATCTGTGAGCTGCACATGACACGTAACATTACATCAGTAGCTGCGGTCAGAAATATTTCATTTACTAAACTTAAATTTAAAAAGCGTATAAAAATTTTGAACGGTTGGTCAGAGCGCTTGGATGGTTTTCTAGATGCGCGGGTTCAAATCCTGCTTAGATTTGAACTCACACCTCTTGAAAACCGTCCAAGCGCTCTGACCAACTAAGCCATTTGCTTGGACGGTTTTCAAGAGGCGTGGGTTCAAATCCTGCTTCGTTCAAAATTTTTATACGCTTTTTGAATTTAAGTTTAGTATTTTCTATCCTAAGTGTGGAATAATACTTAAAAAAAAAGCAAAAATATTTCATTTACTTAAAAATGTGTGATTCGAGTCAACGGGCGACATCGCAAGTAATTATTAATAGAGCAAAGTACACATACTTATATTACATATTTATGTCATATTTATTAAATATATAAATATAATTATCTGTTATTATATTTTATAATTATATATTGTATATTGATATAATAAAATTCAGAAACCATACATATAAATCGTATGTAATTATGGACTTGTCTATCGTAAAATCGATTCTATACAATCTGTATGGAATATTTGAATTGACCAATAAAATATTACCATGTGTTCGTGACTGTAATTGTATTAGTGAAAGCGGCCTTGCGTTTTTCATATTACTCGTACCACAAATCGGAATGATTATTTTTATACTTAAGTATCGCGTTTTTATAGTAAGTTGATCTATATCAATTCAGTATTTAGAAATTTTGTAAATAAACTAATTTAATGATCTGATTCTAGAAGAATAGAGAACTTTTTAGAAAAATATTTAAATTTGAACAATGCGTAAACATTTGATTGGAATGTGAAATCGTCACTGAACGTTTTTCAAAAAGCGCAGGTTCAAATCCCACTACTTTAACATTTCTTATATGTTTTCTAAATAAGTGTTTTCCTGGTAAAAAACATTAGAAGAAGAAGCAAAAATCGGACTATGGAAACGGAGACAGTTGATTTTTTTTTATAATGTTAACACAGACTAGGGGCCTTTTAAGCTGCATCCCTTATATATAGCCAGCCAGCAATAAAAAGCGGTGATTTATTTTACATTTTTTTTACTTGTTCCTTATTATTCCTTACTTACTGTCCACCTTTGTCTACACTATTGATATTAAAAACTGTTTTATATATAAAAAAAAACTATTACCCAGACCCCAGCAATTCATAGTTGCCCTCTGGCTTCTACTAACCATCCCCACGAATCTTTTTTGCACAATGGCAAGAAACATCTTTTTCGACACATGTAATATTTTAGTTTAATGTTATGTAAGTTATTTTATGGCGAACAAAATCTTATGGCGAGTCTTTTACTATCAAGACAGTAAAATATGGAATGATCTGCCACTAATAGTTAGACGATCTCAGACTGTCGAAATATTTAAAAATATATTTTAATTTTTATTTAATATAGTTTATTTTGATAAATATCTTAGAAAAATATAAATATGTGGTACTTTTTTGCGCCGTTCTGCATTGTGTATTAGTCAATTCTATAGTATCGGTTGCCTGTAAGAGATCGCTTTTAGTGACAAGGCCGCCGTTGCACATTTACTGTATATATAAAATATTTAAATGTCCAATTTTTATGTAATTCGATACTAATTGTAAAGTGCAATAAAGTGTTATTATTATTATTTTCATGGTTTTTATTTTGATTAGAGGCCTGCCGTGGCATAGAGGCACAAAAATGATATACCAATATTTTGAAATTAAATATTCGCTCCGGTAACAAAGCAAAGCGCGGCGTTGAGTTAGTTGAGGCCACTCAACACACAATGTTTCAAATTCGGCGGAAAATGAAAAATAGAATAGAGTGTCTTAACTCTAACTTCCTAAGTTGTCTGGTAGGGTACCATGTATGGAATATAGCGTGAAGCTCAGGAGCATTTATTTTATGTGTCATTTAAATATTTTTATATTCAAAATATCATATAATCACTAAAGTACTTTTTTAAATTACAGTCTAACTGAAATATAACTTTTGTAAGCCATAAATATACATTTATTATAAATGAAATCCCTCGACGAAACAACCAGGAAATATGCGTGGTTTTATGCTTGTTCCGCATTATCTCAGAAGCTAGTTGTACACAATTTACTTTTTATATGATTTTCAGCAACGGAAAAGCCATTTATTTAATAAAATCCACATATTTTTAAAAAAAATAATTCATTTATTATATTTTGCAAAGAACGTTGCAAATTACTTACTGCTTATCATTCTCTTTCTCAGCTTCACGCTGTATCTCACACGTGGCAGGCAGAGGGAACTTGGGAACCTAGTGTTAAGACACCCCGTTCAACTTCCATTCCTCATCACTGTACTATTTATTAAAATCCTTATAATATTTAATATGTTTTTTTTTCAGATAATATGAACAATGGATTACAACGATACACTCAACGTCTCAGAACCTTACAAGCCTTACTATGAACGCCCTGAAACTTATATAGTGCCGTTGATATTCGCCTTAATATTTATTATCGGCGTGGTGGGTAACGGCACTTTAGTTGCCGTATTTGTGAGGCACAAGGCCATGAGAAATGTTCCGAATACGTAAGTAATATGTAATGTTTTTTTTTTTCTTTTTTTATTTTGTGTATTTATATATTCAGCATAGAGCCATGTAGTTAAAGATTAAAATGAAAGCAAGTAGACATAAACTATTTAGTATGTAGCTTTTTAGCATAATTAATGAATTTGCAAAATGTCAGTCACGTCATTAAACTATTAGCTCAGGTAGATGCTACTGATATGAAAATGTAAATTAAATTTGTACAAAAATATATACTTAATATTGAAAATCATCTGGAAGTACATTTTATAATTTTGTTTTATATATAATATTAAAATAAAATTAAATACGATAGTTATGATTTTGTCGTGTGGTAATGAACTTTGACCGACTGACTTGGATTGTCATGGAAGAGAAGTTGAGCCACCTCACATACGAACGGTAGAAGGCTGAACTGAAAGAAGAAGGATGTATAAATTATATTAAACCAACAGCTAAGCGATAACTTTATAAGATCTGTACAGGCATTCCGCTATCAACTGCCGGTACACTTACAGTCATACTGACACCGCATGACAGTAGTCGTAACACTAATTCATTATTCAACATTATTTTATTATAAAAATTACACTGTCCACTTCTAAGTATATTTTTAATGTGCTAATTTATACTTAGGAATGAAAACACTAACTTAGTAAATATATGAAAATTTTAAATTAATGGGATTTCAACCTATACCTTTTGATCTATCCCCTGGATGAAGTCATTGTAAATCTATTTTCTCTCCAGTTTTCATTAATAATTTGTTCCAAATTCTATTGTGTGCTGTACTATTTGTTTTTGTTTTTCACCCGGTGTTTCACTTATGGCATGGTCGGCATAGGGAAGTTGGGAACCTAGTGTTAAGACACTTTGTACCGTTCACCGTTTTCAGCTTAGGCGAATTGCAGACCTTGCAATTGATGAAAATATTAATTTCACTTCCTCGAGTGGTGATCCTGTCATGTTTACAGTGTCCCACTGCGCTATAAGTTCCGCCACTCCACACGTAATGGCTCCTTAAAGAAAACCGAACGTCCTATCGTTTGGTTGCACAAACCCCATCGATCTACTTAAAAAAATAAAGCAAAATATGGAAATGATAAATTAGTATAGAAATACTTTATTACCAACAAATTACAGTAAAAACTTAATTTTACGACTCAAAATTGATTCATAATAACGTAATTGGACGCAGGAAATGGTGCCCAAGATTAGGGGTGGTTTCCTGTAATTTTATTTATCGGCACTATGTGGCCTTATATAATATTTCAATCCTTATATAATATCTTATATTGGTCGCGTTTTCTACGTGTTTTTTTTTTGTTTTCCTATTTTTAGATACTAACACTGATTGACTAAAGCCCTCGTTGCAGTGTAGCATAGCGTCTGATTGTAAACACAACGACTATAGCTTTGATTCCTCAGATTACAAAGTTTTTTATATTTTCTCGCTCTAGTAAATAGACAAATTGTGGCGTTAAGTTCCGGCACTCCTACTTGTATGTGGCTTTTAATAAGATAAGATACACCCATAGAAATATTTGACGTTCTTTATAGTACTATTCTACATAATAATGTCTTTGATTTTCGCGATTGTTACCCATTTTAAATGAAACGCTTTTAAACGGATTAATGGCGTATTTTAGTTTTTGAACATCTTTGAAAACCCGACGTTTTGAATACTTTACTGTAGTCCGTGGTCACGGTTAGACTGAGGTGGCATTCGTCGTCAATTGATATATTATCATATCAATCTACCGCCAACGTTTTCTTAATTGCCTCGCGTACTGCCCTGAATTCTTGCACAATGAGCTTACTGTATTTGGTCCTCTAGTGTGGTATTCTTGAGACTTTAAATTATTTAAGAGTGGGTCCCAGGTGGTGGAAAGTTTTCAACCATCTTCTCTATTGAAATTAGTATGTTTTTTGTATTTCAATAGCCTCGCGGATCATTCTAGGGATTTTTCTATTCTCTCTCGCACTTATGTTGGGTTTTTCAAACCTGATGCAATGGTTGGATTTGTTCGATATATGCTCACACACAATTGACTTCAATACATGTCCATTCTTCACATCGAAGATGTGTTCCTTCACCTTAACGTCGATGCTTCTCTTTGTTGGACCCTTTTGTTGACTACATCCAGCCCGCATAAAGAACTTGGGAACCTAGTGTTAAGACACACCGTTCCAATTCCGTTCCCCACTTTCCGCCGAATTTGAGGCATTGCGAGTTGAGTGGTGGAACTTAACGCCGCGCTTTGCCTTGTTACCAGAGCGAAGAAATAAAAACATTAAATATTTAATTTGAAAATATTAAGTATTTCATTTCCTCGAGTAGGGATGGAACCCACAATCTGTCGCTTATAATCGTTAGGGGGCGTTATGGTTTATGTTTCCCAAGTTTTAATAGAAGCTCTTCTTAAGATGTTGCTGATCCTGTCTGTAATCCCCTTCACATATGGTAAAAGTGCCATGTTTTTTATATTTTGAACCTGCGCCTCTTGAAAACCGTCCATACAAGAGAATGATCCCTGACTACTAGAGACATACGCATTTCTTAAATATACGTCCAGCTGAGAACTTTAACGTGTTTTTTACTATGTTTTAAAGTGTTATTCCATTATTTAAGTTTAGAACTTGAACGTGTTTCAACAAGTTTGACGTAGTTAATGACTAAGTTTAGCTTAGTGGTCAGAGCGCTTGCAAATTTTCTAAGATGCGCAAGTTCAAATACCGCTAAATTCATATTTTTATATATTTCTTTAAAAAATTAATTGCAACATCGCTACTGCTATTACGTATGTATATATGAGTGCAAATCATTATGTATAATGTTGTTTTTGCTTTTAAAATTATTTTATACCTTTAAGATTAATTAAGATTATTAACTAATATTATTGAGGCCTGTCGTGGCGCAGCGGCACAAGAGTGTGACTGTAACCGACAGGTTCTGGGTTTGATCCCCAGTCGAGGAAATGAAATATTTAATATTTTCAATTTAAATATTTAAAGTTTCATTTCTTCGCTCTGGTAACAAGGCCAAGCTCAGCGTTGAGTTTCATCACTCAACACGCAATGTCTCAAATTCGGCGGAAAGTGGGGAACGGAATGTCTTAACACTAGGTGTCCCCATTCCCTGCAATGTGCGGGGATACAGAGTGAAGCTAAGTAAGTTAGTATATTCAGTTTATAATGGGATGTGCAAAGTCGCGTTGAGTTATTGAATTAACTAACTACTGAAGTAACACCGCTCTGCCGCAGCTTGAGCATGTTTACTGAAGGCGATTGTAGTGGATGTACGATATTCTTTATTTAACCTTATTCGTTATATAAATAAGTTACACATTTTGTTTTACATAAAAGAAAAAAATGAGATTAATAAGTTTGACTTATAATTATTTGACTAATAATTATTAAAATTAAATTGTTTTAAATTTAATCAAGCGACGTAATCGCAGACTTATTTTAAACTCTTAGACTGTATCCTTCAGAAATTAAGTACTTAACTTGAGAACTTACTTAAGTAACATTAGCTATTTCAATGAAAAGTAAGAGTAGAAAGTAATTAAAATGCAGCATAGATTAATGTAATTTCTACAATCGCGACTTTCTAGTATATATATGTAAGTCTGACGAAAGAAGAAATCTAAAAGAACGATTTATTTATTTTGAATAGAACTCTTTTAAACTTTGAACTTTTATATAACTTTATTGCGTTTTATATACATACACCTTCGGTAATCGTGGTTGACGGTCACGGGTCCTTTCGTTCAGGAACTACGTACTTAAAACGTCACACGTTTAGGGTTAGCCCTATTATATGTGACGATACACGTCTCATATAATAGGGGTAACCTTAAAATGTATTAATCTGGTTTAAAAAGTTTTTTTTAAAATGTGTTATAATCGCGAAAATATAAGATGAAAAGATTTATATATTGTTCAAATAACATTATTAAGTCAAAATATGGCGTTAAGTTTCACCACTCAACACGCAATGCCTACAAAATTCAGCGAAATGTAGGGAGTGAGAGTGTACTCATAAGAACAACACTAGGTCTCAGGTACTTTTTGCCTACCCTACTGTGGTAAACAATTAGATATCCTAGCTTCACGCTATATTCAGCACATGGTAGGGTAGACAAAAGGAACATGGGAACCTAGAGTTAAGACTCTCCGTTTCGTTTACTTAGGTACCCACCTCAGTTAATATAAAACACGGATGAACTGAGTACTCTACATACTGAGGTTATCTTTTCTCCACCATGCTTTTCGGGAAGTAAAATATGTTTTACTTATCAATAAAAATCTTTAGTTGTACCGGAATACCAGTAATATATATAGTTACCGCGGATCTGTAAACATTTTCTTATTCGTTTTAGTTCTTTTTTAACTTCACTCTAACCAGAGACAAAAGAGCGCGCTGTCATCAACCTCTGAAAACATGCCCTCAGGGAGGTTTTTATTCATCGATATTGTGTTCTCGAAGGTCAATCGAGGTCTCCCCTTTTTTATGAATTTATTTTATTTTAATAAACGGTGATTATAAATTCAATTAGCACTAAATATCAAGATCTTGGAAACCCAGTGTTAAGATATTTCATTCCTATCTAATTACATTTATAAAAAGTTATTGAATAAATTATATAGTACGTGTTATACGTACGTAGTGTCACTTTCTTTTAGACAATATTTTTTTTGTGAATGTTTGGTTATCAAATTCTAAAGGAAAACATATTATACAATTTCAACCTAGAAGCGCTTTTTCTAAAGTATGAAATTTAACTCAAACACATTTACCCTGGTCTTTCTTCAATACGCCGTGAATTTCACACCCTTGTCACATTTGAATATTATTTACATGAAAAACCAATGTAAAAAAATATATATCTTCTTTTTATCGTCTAATTTATCTTAAAACATTAAAATCATTGAGTAAATATTTTCTTGTTGTTTTGATTGCATTGTATAAGCGAAATTGTGAATGATTTTTTTTTTCTTTTAGAATTTGACGTAAAAGTACGTGACTTTATAGTTAAATGAAACGTTTTTAATAAACACATTGGTTGTCACAAATCGGAATAAATAAATTTTGTTTTCCTTTTAAATGAAACTAAAAAATATATTTTTATTTGCTTATTCGTTATATTATAATTTATTTAATAATAAATCACATATAATCACATTTCGTTTATACAAGCAAAAAACACATGTCAATATTACTGTAGACTTTTCTTAGATGCGAAAAGATTTTTGCTTTTATTACCCACTTAAATCTGGAAAACTTTTAATACAGCCTTTGTTTCTCAAACTTCTTTCACTTCGCAGACAGATTCTACAAAGTTCAATATAATGACTATGAAAATATTGCAATATTTTCATTTACGTTGTTACATTTTCTTGGTTAAAAAAAGAAGAGTAAGACACTACATAAAGATAAAGCTATTTATATTCGTACATACATTTTCATGCGTCCATATATATATATATATATATATATATATATATATATATATATATATATATATATATATATATATATATATATATATATATATATATATATTTATTAATATATTGTTAGGTGTCTCCAATCATCTTCTATTTACCGATAGCTTATAAGAGGAGTGCAATCAAACGGAACAGGGGTATTTGCTCGTTGGCTTGCAGAGTGTACGGACGTGTTGTGAGAATTAGTGTTAGTCATTACTAGGGTCACCTAAGACATTAGATTTTGGTTATTTATATTGTTGAAGTGTACAGTAGTCGTTTCTAATAAATTCGATTGTCGATTCTCTTTATTTAAATTGTAAATAGATGTGTTTTCATCAGTATTGTATTTTGTAATAAAATTCCATTTCTGAATATATATATATATATATATATATATATATATATATATATATATATATATATATATATATATATATATATATATATCTATATAGGGTATGTATGGTATGTGTGTTCGATCCCCGCTCGAAATGAAATATTTAATATTTTTCTTTCCTTACTTTGGTCACAATGCAATGGCACACAGCACGGCATTGAATTCCATAATGAAAGAGACGATCAGAAGTTTCATTCAAATTTATTATATGAAAATACTTGGATCCAATTTCGGTCTATATCTTAAGATGATTGCCCGTTTGTTAATCAAAAGGAGTTGTCGCAAGTTTACAGATATTGGAGTTCTATAAGGAAATTGCAAAAGTTATACCATTTCTTTGGGTAACGTTTGAACCCTGTTAATTAGAAACAAACTGTTTTATTACTAAGTAATCATTGTTAGGTTACGACACAGATTGTAGAAAAGCTTTTTTCATTTCAAATACTCATAATATGGATACAACAAATAATAATAATAAAATTCCTGACTGAAGACTGAACCTGTATGTGTGTTCTCAAATATTTCGTTTTAAATTTAGTAATATTGTTTTATAAAGCGATTAACACAATTCATTAATAAAACAATGATTTCTGAGAAAATACTCTAAGGCTGCGAATCTCTCGGTTTCAAAAGAAATAAAGTTAAATTATATTTCATTTGCTTATGAAGGAAGATATCCAATCTTCCTGCTTATAATTTCATTTTCTTGATATGTTTTAATGATGTCCTTTCTAAGTATTTCTCATATTTCGCAGAAAAAGCAATAGAATAAATTATTTAAACTTTTCTACTTTTTAGGGTTCCGTACCTCAAAGTAAGAAATAGAGCCTTTATAGTACTTCCGTTATAGAAATCAACATCAAATATTCAGGGTTGCGGTCCCTTGAAACAGAGAAACAATTAGCATTCTCAGTCAATACAATCAAAGTGTACAAGCATTTTCGCATCGTTTACGTTATCAAAACATATAGGGCATTTCCTATGGAACTACAGTTGTGAAATTTGGTAGAAAGTAAGAACTTAATTTACAAATACATGGATTTTATAAAATATAAAGAACGTATATGTTTGCATTTATTTATTTAATAGCTTCACGATGTGTCCCATGTAGGCATTTTATAGAAAAAAATCATTACAAGTTTATTTCAGCAATTAATTTTATATGAAATGAGTGCATACGCTCACAAGTTTGCCAAAAATTTACAAGGAGGCGCAAATTATATTTATATTACAAAAAAAAATAACTACAAATTTATTATTATAGTTACTTTTATACAAAATGGGAGCAAAATGTGGCCACAAATTTTATTTTGTCAAATTTTATCCTAGTCTAATCCTACGTTTATCGATACGATTCTAATATTGGTACGATATATAATGGTTAATTGATGGGCGAGTCGGACTCGCACTTGACTAGTTTTTTTTAACGATTTATTTCAAACTAATAAACCATAACTTCAACTAAAAATATTATTATGCAGAGATAACTAAAAATCACAAAGAATAATGTCAAGGAAAATCTGTCGTATGAACAAAATTATCCTGAAATACCATAATAAAAGGTTTTTGGTTTGGTTAGTGTTTTTTTTTTTTATTTTGTTTTACACTGTATTCTGCAAAATATATTATATAGTAGGTTAGGCAGAGTTAATTCAGACATTGGCTTTTGAGTAGCGGAACGTAACATCATGCTTTACCGCATTACTGAAAAGAATTACTGAGACAGAAAAAAATAAAATAATTATTTTTTTTTTAATTTGAAATAGAGCCCACAACAACTTAAGACTACCATGGCCTTAATAATTTATATAATTGAACGTGAGAAATAAAAACATTTCGAAATTTCTCCCATAAATTTTTATCTGTCACGATAAGCAGCCTATTTGAAAGTCGACTCTCGCTTCATTAGCATGCTATTTTAAAAACAAAGAAGCTTACAAAAGCTTTTATCGCTTCATAAAATAAACATTTTTTACTATGGCGGAAACAAAGTACGATTTGTAAATATATATTTGCGAGTTCATTTTTGTATAATAGTCTAAAGGTTAACAAAAGATTTGTTTCAAAGTTTATGAAGGTATTAAGGAATAACCTAGTATATATATTAGCTTGTTTTGGTCAATAGACTAAAACTTGGTGTTGAATGGTGAATGGCGGACTCAATCGGATTATAAATTTATTAGGTATTTTTTCATACTTTTTTAACTTACATAACATTTTCTTTATTAATTTATATTTTTGTAGAAATTTTTTCTCATTTTTGCCAGTTGCCCAAGGGTGGAAAATGGAAATATTATTTTTTTTATTTCCTCGACTGAGAATTGAATTTGTTGTTGCATGCTTGTGCCTCTTAGTTCCGCCAGGCTTCAAGTATTTAAATAATATAAAACGTTAAACAACACACAATGGACTATGGAATGGACGAAGTACGTTTTTTATACTTTACATTCGCACTACGTTCTTCAACTTCACGTTGCGAGTTGAATAGCAGAACTCAACGCCATCCTTACCACTTTTACTAGAGCGATGAAATGAAATTAATGAATACTTCATTACCTCGAGTGGGAATTGAAATCATAGCCAGTTGTTTTACAGTTACACTTCTACCACGATAGGTCTTGGACAGTAAATGTAACTTTGAATTCTTGATAGAAAAAAATAAAATACTGGTTAACACAAAGTTACACCAGTACAGTAACATGTTGAAAAATATTGTAACTCAATGAAAGAAAAATTAAATTATTGAACCAAGCTTTTTCTATACCTACTCTGGAAAATGCTAGTGGATATCAATATTTTTTAATATTATTTTTGTCTTTGATTTACTTTTTAAGAGTTTGTATTAAAATATATATTGCTACGGCTTGCTACGATGTGCTACGGAGAAGTGATTATATTGGAACAAAGTCATGATTTACGAATAATACCTGTTTTTAAAAATAATTATATTATTTTTTCCCTACATTTGAATAATATTTGAGGCCTATCATGGACACAAGCGTGTGACTGTACAAACGTGACAGATTGTGAGCGCGATCTCCACTCTAGGATATGAAATATTTAATGTTTTCAAATTATTATGTTTATTTCATTTCTTTGCTCTGGTAACAATACAAAGCGTGACTTTGAGTTCTATTACACAATCAGCAATACTTAAAATTTAGCCGAAAGTGGGTAACTGAACAAAAAGTCTTAAATCCAGATTCCCAAGTTCCCTCTGCATACTCTATCATGTATTGGATACAGCGCAAAGCTGTAAAATAAATTTTAGTGTATTCTATAGCAAAATAAAATATGTGTTAATCAATCATTGGATATAATAGATGCTTTCGCTAAAACGACACAATGACTACGAAAATGTACATACATCACTGCCGCTTACGATATATCCGCATAATCATCCGTATTTATCGAAATTTAGCATCAGTTCTTGAATTATTTAAAAGATTTTTTTTTTTATTTTCAAGCATTTCTCATAAGAATAAATTATTGTAAATTAAGGATTTTTTATTTTTCCCTCCAACGTCCCAGAACAATTCGGGATATAGCTTGAAACTAAAATGATAGGCCTTGGCGCAGCGGCACAAGGCAACCTCTTGCGCCTTGTCCACGGTTATCTGTTATATATTGATAAATAAGAGGTAGATGTAAAACAAATGCAATGCGTGTGGGAAGTAATAAAGTAGTCTTGGTCTTGAGCTTGTCGTTTTACTACATGGTGGCAGCGGTGTTAAATGTAATTATTAACTACGGTTAGTTTAAAAGTATGGAGCACGCTAGACCTCCAACGGAATTAATATTGGAAGGTGGCCCAGCAAATCGGGCGGATGCGTGGCGTAAATGGTATACTCAATTTCAAGTGTTTTTAAAAGCATCGGGCGTGCACAGAGATACGAAGGAAGTACAAGCAAGTTTACTTATCAATTTAATTGGACCTGACGGATACGATATATTTTCCACTTTTAAATTTGTTAAGGACGAAAGCTCAGATGATTTTGATTTACTCGTTAAAAAATTCAATGAATATTTTGGATCGAAACAGAATACAACAATGGCGAGGTTCCGGTTTTTTACACGTGGCCAAGTACCGGGCGAAACTATTGATGCATACGTCACTGCGTTGCGCCTATTGAGTCACCACTGTGAGTTTGAACATTTAGAGGACGGTTTAATTAGAGATCGTGTCGTCTGTGGTGTAACTGATATAACACTTCGTGACAGATTGCTCAGGACGGAGGAATTAACTTTAGAAAGAACAATAAAAATTTGTCAGGCAAGCGAAATATCAGTCGCAGAGAATAAACAAATAGAAATGTCTAAGGCATCGGAATCATCGAACGCGCTTCATGCGGTCGACGCGTTATTCGGTGCACGTGCACCGAGGCGAGGCGGCGATGGCGGCGCGGCAGCGGCGGCAACAAGTGCGGGTCGCGGACACGAGCACGTGCGGACCGCACTGAATAACCGAAAAGCAGATCGTCGCTTGAGTGTTGCTTTTAACAGTGATAAGTGTGTACCGACAAAGCTTTGTGTCGCGTGTGGTTACTCGTATTATATAGAAAATTATCATCGATGTCCGGCCAAGTTTGTACAGTGCTTCTTGTGTAATAATAAAGGGCATTATAGAAAAATGTGTCCAGTGAGAGGTAAAAAACAAGTGTATGAGCTATGCGAAGATGTTAGTAACGAACAGTTTTATGTAACAACTATAAATGACTATTGTAATAAAAATAGTAAATGGTTTGAAACATTATATTTATGTAGTAATGGTATGCCGATAAATTTTAAATTAGACTCAGGGTCTGATCTTAATGTTTTATCATTAATAACTTATAAGAAACTGGGATATTGTTTAAATGATTTAAAGCAATGTAACGTAATAGCACAATCCTTTTGCGGAAATTATATACCTATTCTCGGTTCCATTGAGATGTCTTTTAGTTATAAGAATGATATTTATAAGATTAATTTTGTAATATGTAATGATAACTGCCAAAGTGTATTAGGTAAAGACACTTGTGAAAAAATAGGAGTTATTAAGCGTGTGTATTCTTTGAATATAGATATGTATAGTGATTTATTTCAGGGTATAGGTAAACTACCGGGGAAATATAAAATTATAATTGAAGAGAATGTATGTCCGTCAGTATGTCCCGTTCGAAAAATTCCATTTGGTGTAAAAGACAAATTAAAATCTGAATTAAATGATATGATAAAAAAAGGTATTGTAAGAAAAGTGTCACATCCGACTCCCTGGGTAAACGCTATCGTTTTGCCAGTAAAAAAGGATGGTAGTATTCGTGTTTGCCTCGATCCGCGACCTCTCAATCGTGTAATACGCCGTGCTCATTATCCGTTGCCTACTATTACGGACATTGCTTCAGCGCTATATGGTGCCAAATATTTTAGTAAACTCGACGCGCGGTCCGGGTTTTGGATGATTGAATTAGACGATGAAAGCGCTGATTTATGTACTTTTGGCACTCCCTTTGGTCGTTATCAATTTTTAAGGCTGCCGTACGGTGTTAGTTGCGCTAGTGAAGTATTTCACGCTAAAATTTGCCAGTTACTTGAGGGCTTAGAAGGAGTTAATTCATTTGTTGACGATATAATAGTACACGGACGGACTATAGAAGAACATGATATTAGACTAAAACTTCTCTTGGATAGGGCGCGAAAAGTAGGTATTAAATTTAATCGTGAAAAATGTGAATTTTGTGTCGGGAAAGTTATTTATTTAGGTCATGTGTTTAATGCTGATGGTATGCACATAGATGCAAATAAATTAAGGGCTATAAAACAAATGCCTAGTCCGACGGATAGGGAATCCCTCGAGAGATTTCTGGGAATGACGAATTATTTGTCCAAATTTATTGCTGGCTACGCTAGTATAGTAACTCCTTTAAGAAATTTACTAAAAAAAGGTGTTGCGTGGTGTTGGAATAATACGTACGAATCTATCATATCAGAGTTAAAAGACGCGATATGTCA
This sequence comes from Eueides isabella, assembly GCA_019049475.1. Lineage (NCBI taxonomy): Eukaryota > Metazoa > Arthropoda > Insecta > Lepidoptera > Nymphalidae > Eueides > Eueides isabella. The sequence continues at coordinate 10,622,063 of CM032399.1, forward strand.
AGCGCCGGTGCTTGTATTGTATTCACCTACTGAAGCGATAACTTTAACAGTAGACGCAAGCTCAAAGGCCTTAGGTGCTGCACTATTGCAAAATGGAAGGCCGGTTGAATATGCTTCACTTACACTCACAGACACTCAGTCAAGGTATGCACAAATAGAAAAGGAAATGCTTGCTATCGTTTTTGCACTGGAAAGGTTTCATCAATATGTATATGGGCGCGGTAATATCACTATAGAAACTGATCATAAACCTCTTGAAGCTTTGTTTAAAAAATCGTTGCATTCGGTTCCAGCACGGTTGCAGCGTATGATGTTGCGCATACAATCTTATACATTTGAAGTTGTCTATAAGCCTGGAAAATATATGTATGTCGCTGACACTTTGTCGAGAGCGCCTCTTTCCGATGTAATGGATAGTAAATATTCAAATGAGCTTGAAGCTCAAGCGTGTTTTCTTATTTCCAATGTACAGTTTAGTGATGAAAAAATCAAATGTGTAAGAAATGCTACTAGAACGGATTTAGAATGTAAATTGTTAATAAAGTATATTTTATACGGATGGCCGCGTTATCGAGCTGATGTAGATAAAAAAGTTAGCGTCCATTGGTCCTATAGGACGTCTTTTGAATATATCGATGGAGTAATATTTAAAGATGATTTAGTTTTTATTCCTCGCGAATTGCGGATGACAATGTTGCAATGTGTGCATGAAGGTCATTTAGGTATTGATAGATGTAAAAGACGTGCGCGTGAAGTAATGTTTTGGAGCGGAATGTCGCGCGACGTTGAACGTATAGTTCGGGCGTGTAATGTATGTGCTGATCACGCTGCTTCACCGCCAAAGGAGCCAATGATACCACATGCAGTGCCAAGTCTGCCATGGCGGAAGGTCGGGTCAGATATTTTTGTTTGCTATAAGAAATATTTTTTAATATTAGTCGATTATTTTTCGAATTTCATAGAAGTGAGTCCGTTAAACAACATTGGGTCGAGAGCTGTAATAAACGCTCTGAAAGATCAGTTCGCTCGACATGGAATACCAACGGAATTAGTAACAGACAATGGTCCTGCATATAAATCTAAATATTTTAATCAATTTGCAATGGATTGGTGTTTTAAGCATACGACCACATCGCCTTATTATGCTCAGGCTAATGGATTGAGTGAACGAGCTGTGCAAACTGTAAAAAATATTATTAAGAAATCAATCGTTTCAGGGACAGATTTTCGTTTAGGTCTGCTTAATATTCGTACTACTCCTCGTAATGGAGTGAGCTCGCCAGCACAGTTATTAATGGGTAGGCGTTTAAACACAAAGCTTCCCATACATGAGAATAAACTAAGGCCCGATCGTAATAATGACGATGATTATTTAAATATAGTAAAAAATCGTTTAAATACCAAAAGATACTATGACAGGTCGGCGCGCATGTTACCAGAATTAAATTCTGGTGAAAAAGTAATAGTAGTTGATGGTAAATTAAGAAAACATATGATTGTTCGAGATCTCGCTCCGCAGCCACGGTCTTATTTTTTAACAGACAACACGGGTAGGATACATAGACGAAATCGTCGTCATCTTATTAAGGCTACAACGTCTGTACAAGAACCCTCTTCTTCCACCTTGAAAGGGACGGAGATATATGAAAACGCACATAAAGTGGATGTGGAGCCATTGTCAATAAACGTATCTTCCAGAGAGGTGGATGAGACACAAACTAGGTTAGCCGCGTGTAAAGCACGCGAAAAGTTGGCATTATTATTTAAAAAATAAAAAAAAAAAACAAATAAACGTTTATCTTGCTATAAATATATATTGTTAGTTTTTACTCATATTAAATATTATAATTGTATTGGTGGTGGTTTTTTTTTTTTTTTTTGTTATATTTTTTTTTGTAAGGGGAAGATGTTATATATTGATAAATAAGAGGTAGATGTAAAACAAATGCAATGCGTGTGGGAAGTAATAAAGTAGTCTTGGTCTTGAGCTTGTCGTTTTACTACAATCAACCTCTTCATACGTGGATGTTATAAAATATTTATCATTTTCTCACACTACAACGTGATAGAAATGACACCCGTACTGTTTGTCCATGATTTTCTAAGCATGAAATGACTGCCTTATAAAGTTTCATATTTTAAAGATGCGTCATATATGTGTTATAAAGAAATAACGGTAATAAATACAAATAAAAGCTCGATATTCGATACCTTTTGTGCTTACAATAAAAATAAGAATTAAAAATTTCAAACTTATAGACTCATTATATATTCTATTGAGGCCTGTCGTAGCGCAGCGGCACAAGCGTGTGACTGTAACCGACAGGTTCTGGGTTCGATCCACAGTCGAGAATATGAAATATTTAATATTTTCAATTTAAAATATTTAATGTTATATTTTTGCGCTCTGGTAATAAGGCAAAGGCAAATATATATATATATATATATATATATATATATATATATATATATATATATATATATATATATATATATATATATATATATATATATATATATATATATATATATATATATATATATATATATATATATATATATATATATATATATATATATATATATATATTATATGTATATATATATATATATATATATATATATATATATATATTTTAAGTAATTTCCAGTGTACACAAAAATAGCTTACTTATTGTAAGTGTGTAAAAATGTGGTATATGCGTGAAATAGGCACGTTGAGGGAATATGAAAATAACAAACATTAGTTTTAAGTTTTTATCATTTATTCCTTAAAATATTCCTTATTTATTCCTTAAACGAAGATATTCTTATGCAGAGCGCCTCATCAACAACGTGGAGGATATATCTCTTGAGAAGCGCCGTGATCTCAGAGATCAGGTGTTGTTATATAAAATTGTAAATAATATGATCGATTCTCCTCTTCTTGTGAGTAAGCTTAATATTGCGTGTCATAGGTTAGGTGCACGCAATAAACCTCTATTTTCTGTTTCTATGTGTAATACAAAATATGCCTCTAATAATTTTGTTTCACGTGCATGTAAAAAGTTTAACTTAAAGTGTAATGATTTGGACATATTTAACTTAAAAATTAATTCTTATAAAAACTGTGTTAGAAAACTTTTATAAATATGTAATTATAGTAATTAATTGGTTAGGCGACGTGTATGTATTTGTTTGTGTGTTTAAATGTCATTAGTTATAGTAATAAGTAATATTATTTATTCTTACTTACATGTGTTATTAAGCTGTGGAAACTTTATTGGTTTCTGTTTGAATTTAAGTGTGTTATTAGTTAATTTTTGTAATGTACTGTTTGTTTCCCTTAAAAATAAATAAATAAAAATAAAAAATAAAATATAATAATGTCTTTGATTTTCGCGATTGTTAGACATTTTAAACGAAACACTTTAAACCGGATTAATCGCGTATATTGATTTGGATACATTTTTGGGAAACCCGACGTTTCGAACACTTTACAGTAGTCCGTGGTCACGGGTAGACTGAGGTGGCATTTGTCTGTCAGTTGATATAACTATTATATCAAACTACCGCCAACGATTCCTTAAATGCCTCGCGTACTGCCCTGGATTCTTGCAGAATGAGCTAACTGTATCTGGTCCTCTAGTGTGGTGTGCTGGGGATTTTAAATTTTTTAATAGTGGGTCCCAGGTGGTGGAAAGTTTCCAACCATCTTCTCTATTGAAATTAGGATGTTTTTGTATTTCAATAGCCTCGCGGATCATTCTAGGGATATATCTATTCTCCCTAGCGAGTATGTGGGGTTTATCAAACCTGATGTAGTGGTTGGATTTGTTCGATGTATGCTCACACACAGCTGACTTTGATACATGCCCATTCTTGACATCGGAGATGTGTTCCTTCACCCTGACACCCTGACACCGATGCTTCTCTTTGTTTGACCTATATATGCCACACACAACACACAGCCACAGTCACAATCAAGTTTGTATACACCTGCACACTGCAAAGGAATATTACTCTTCACTGGTCTCAAGAATTGGCTCACTTTCTTGTTAGGCTTACAAATAGTTTTAATAGAAGCTCTTCTTAAGATGTTGCCGATCCTGTCTGTAACACCCTTCACATATGGTAAAAGTGCTGGTTGCCTCTCAACTGTGGGTGGCTTGTTGGTCTTCTGACAATGCTGGCGGGGAACTGGCAGCTTTTTCTGATGAAGAGCAGTCTTCACCTGTCGAAGCTCGTTCCCTAGGTGTTCAGCATCACAGAGGTGGTGGGCTCTCTGAAACAAAGATTTGCCAACGGTAGATAACTGTGTAGGGTGGTGGTGAGATTCACCATTGAGGTATCTATTGGTGTGCGTGGGTTTCCTATATACTGTGTGGCCTATTGTGCCATTAGAATTCTTTATGACTAAAACATCAAGAAAAGCTAAAGAATTATTTGCCTGTAATTCCATTGTGAACTGAATATTATTATCAATAGAATTAAGGTGCTTTAAGAATATATAAACACTGTCCGTAAAATTGTGAAAGTTTAGATTAATATATTTAGTGTAATGTCAAAAACTTAAGAGCATTAATTGTAAAATGTTATAATGAAATCACGGCAAAAATCTTGGCCCTAGTTATAATGTATTTAATATTAGATTGTACACACGTACATGTACATATTCATGTAAACATTAAACTGTTTTGCAAAAGCGAAAATTTTTATTTTTCATAATCATATCCAAAATATATAATTAGAAATGGTAAAAAAATTAATACAATAAAAATTTGCCCAAATTTTAATAAAAATTAAATTCCACCGAATCTTTTTTGACCGTTTCCAACAACATTTTCGATATAAATAAAAAAACTTACAACACAAAAACAGTCGTTAGTGGAGAGCTCGTGCCACGTGTTGAGTACTTTATCGTGCAAAATATACTCAAAATTGATAATTTTATTATTATTAATAAAATAGGAATGCTTAATAGTTAATATGAGAGTTGCACTGATAGCAAAATAATTATTATCAACGTTACTACTACACTTGATGATTAAACAATAATAATGGCTGACAACTGTGTAGAGAGTGACAGATGTCTTATTATTGATCAGTTATTCATCATTACTAAAATGTCTATTTAAAAATAGGGGTTGGTGATAAAAAGGTGAAAATATATTGTATGTATTTTTTATTGCGACATAATAAAAAATATTATAATTAAAAAAATGTCCAAAAATAAAAAATAAAAAAATAAGGGTGGACATATATATATATATATATATATATATATATATATATATATATATATATATATATATATATATATATATATATATATATATATATATATATATATATATATACATATACATATACATATACATATATATATATATATATATATATATATATATATATATATATATATATATATATATATATATATATATATATATATATATATATATATATATATATACATATACATATACATATATATATATATATATATATATATATATATATATATATATATATATATATATATATATATATATATATATATATATATATGTCCTATAGTCAATCTCCCAGGAGAAGAAAGATATTTGAAAATGATAATGAAAACCGCGCCTCTAGGGAGCCGTCCAAGTGCTCTTGCCAATTAAGTCCTACATTTTTCATCGAAATTCTTATAAGCAAAAAATAAGTTACAACGAGCTTTCCAAATTTCTTTATAAATCTCTCAAGATATCCCGCTCAAGTTAACATTCAGTGTAGTGTGAGTCAATTAATCAGTTTAAAAAGATTAATTTAATACCTTATGCGAGTCAAAGTTCTGTCGAAGCGTATACAACTGTGAAATATAATTTAATATTTTTATTTTTTCACTCTCGCCATGCGCGGCATTGAAATCCCCAATCCAAATCCAATCCCCTCAATGCCACAAATTGTGTAAACGTGTGTAACGGAATGGAATGTCTTAACTTTAGGTTCCCAAGTTCCCTCTGCCTTCCCTTCACGCTGTATCCCGCTCATCGGAGCGAATATACATCGTGAAGCTAAAAAACAATTGTAAAAAAATATTAATGATCATAAAAAATATTTATTCACAGATACATACTCTCCCTGGCCCTAGCAGACCTGCTGGTAATCATCACATGTGTACCGTTCACTTCTCTGGTATACACACTGGAGTCCTGGCCGTGGGGTGTCACTGTATGCAGGGTGTCTGAGGCAGCGAAAGATGTCAGTATAGGCGTGTCAGTTTTCACGCTGACTGCGTTATCCGCGGATCGATATTTTGCTATTGTGGACCCGTTGAGAAAACTTCACGCTACAGGTTAGTGCTTAGTATACAATAAGATTTTCTAAGTTCTAAAAAACGACATATTAAAATATTTACTTAACTACTAATACAATCGCTCGCTCATCTTGTGGCGTATACGTTAACGTGTACTCTGGTAGACATAGCGTGGATATTTAAAAAAAAAAAATTCCAAATAGAACACTGAATTTCACCTATTTCACACAAATTTTCATAATCCTCTGTTCCTGAAAGGTTTAACGTCTCTTGAACGTTCAACAGAAACCGTAAGAATATTAAATTCATTTGTTGATATAATTAATATATTTATTCTTTTCTTAAAATGTTCTAATATTATCGTAACATATTATTTAAAGGAATACAATAATAATAAAAATAAAAAGCACATGTTTTTTTGTAATCAATTGATTAAAAGCCTGTTTTTTTTAAACAAGATTTTATGATTGATGATGATCAACTAAATAAAGCACCAGGCATGTTATAAATTAAAGTATACTGAAAATTTGCAAATAAGTTATTTCTTTTACTTCATTTAGTAAAGTTAGAAGCATCAGTACTTTGAAAATATTTATTCCACAATTTCCATAAAAAAGATTTTTGCCAGTGTCACTCTGTATCTCTCACATAGCAGGGTAGGCAATGGAACCTGGGAACCTAGTGTTAGGAAACTCCGGTCGGTAACTTAAGTAATTGTCAATCTTGCTTTAAATTCTTCATATTACTTTATCATTATGTAAACGATAAAAATCACTCTTTCAAAAAACACTTTATGTAAGCTCCATTTTGACGTAATTAACACTCGGATGCTCAGAAAATATGTATTTTATATTCAAAGTATGTTGGCACACGATTATCTCATGTCAAACTAACTTCACCCACTCGCCTGGCACTTAGCCAATATAAGAAGTTAAAAAAATATTCATTTCTACCTCAATTTCACACTTGAAATGTGAATACGAACAATTAAAATGATTTATGAAATGATATTCGCACTTAAAAAATTTTGCAATGTATGAAAAGAATGTAGCAGGCGTAATAATATTATTTTTATCGTTTCGCTTAATTCACGTCATCATATTTTATGTAACATATAATTACGATAACTGTAATGTGTGATGTTTTAAGGTTCAAATATAAAAGTGGTAAAAATCTTCTAATACAAGATATATGTGTTCTCTTATTTTATAAAAAAAAAGTTAAATACAGTAGTGCTAGAGGCTAATCATGGCGCAGGAGCACAGGTAAGAGACTCTTTCGACACTAACTGTTTATAATATACTGTCCCCCTGTACCAATCTTTCGGTCACACCAGGAGGGCCAGCATACCAGCCACCGGGTTTTACTCCAGTGGCAGGGACCAATCGGGTCAGTCCTGGGGCAACTTACCAACAAAAATGGTAGAAGCCACCACTTTCGTAGGTAAGTTGCCCCACGCAACCTCCAGCCGCCTGCCAGATGGAAGACGGTCTTTGATCACGCTACCTTTCTTTCCAGATAGGCGACAGGACTGTAAATATGTTGTTGGTTCAATGCCCACTCGAAGAAATTAAATATTTAATAATTGAGTTTTCTCGGTCTGATATCGATGTAAATCGCGGCGTTGAGTTCCTTTGCTCTACTGGAAATATGTTTTCTCACATACCTTGCAAGGTGCAGGATACGTAAAACTTATTTAGTTTTACGTATTAAAGTGGGATGAAAAGTCACTATTAAAATAATGTATAAATTTTTGTATTAACTCCATATTATTTAAAATAAGCAATTAAAAATCGTGTAATATTTTTTTTTGTTGTGTTGACATACTGAAAATGTGTATGATTATTAATATCAAAAGCCATGTTTCTTTTAGAAATACAGTTGAATACCGCGTTACCAACACCTCGTATCGCTAAAGTTAAATGAAATGGTTATACCCGCCTTCTTTTTTTATCCTTTGCTTGCTCGCAGAGAGTTCGTAGTACCAAAGGCATACCTTACCTTTCGATACTGCTTTCAATTCGTACGTGCACGCTCTCAGTGGCTCAGATGCTTACGTCACACTTCTGTAGTAGCATCTATATTATTAAAAATAATTAGCAGAAAGAAAGTGTATAACTTTAACTGAAAATGTGTATGATTATTATTGTCAAAAGCCATATTTCTTTTAGAAATACAGCTGAATACCGCGTTACCAACACCTCGTATCGCTAAAGTAAAATGAAATGGTTATACCCGCCTTCTTTTTTTATCCTTGGCTTGCTAGCAGAGAGTTCGTAGCACCAAAACCATACCCTACCTTTCGATACTGCTTTCAATTCGTACGTGCACGCTCTCAGTGGCATGACGTAAGCATCTGGTTACGTCACACTACTGTAGTAGCATCTATATTGTCAAAAATAATTACCAGAAAGAAAGTGTATAACTTAAAATAATAAAATAATTCTAACACCTGACAAACAGTTATGTATGTGGAAAGTCGAGTAAACGTTTCTTAATAAAACTCGTTTTCCTCAATTCAGTTAATTGAATCGCTCAATTAACTAAGCTATTTTAGCTCGTCGGTGAGATGAAGCTAAGTGTTTAAAGTCTAGGCTAAGCAAACTGAAGCTCCATCTTTAATGTAATATGATAAGAGAATATATGGAAAGTTAACAATCTTATGTTAAAAGTGTTGGCGCAGTTGAAAGGTAGATTAATTGAAAAGATACTTGTGTGTTTAAATCGTAATTTAAACATTCGTATCTGAAACTAAGTACACATATACAATATTTTATCTATTTTACTAATTACTATGTTTTTTTTTCCAATCAGTGGAAATATTAAAGTATACTAATATAATTTCTTTCAAGATTTACAACTGATATGTTTTAATAATAAAACTATTGTTTATAAAAGATAGAAATTATGCATTTTCAAACATTGTTTTCTCTTCTTTTTTTTTAAATGGAGAAGACGCAGTATTCGGTAATGATATTTTATTTTGTATAAGTAATGATTTCTCAGTATTCTGTGGACCGATTGTGTAAATTACTTCTTACAAAAACGTAGTTTCCTTACAACCAAATTCTATAATGGGGGGAATGCTTGGTCTAGTTGAAAGTTATAAAAAATACTTAAAAATGTTTATACTAGTAATAAAAATAGTTTACCTTATCGAATTTATCGCGACAGTAATCTTATAATGTCTATGTTATGTCAAAGAAATGTAACGAACCGATGGCATTTTAGTCACGTGGAAAAAGGACCGCTTGACTATCATGAGATATTTGTATTTTAACGGATATTGATAGCGTTGAAATGCCTCCTACATAATATTGTTGCGGAAGTGTGATTCATATTCATTACTCGTTAAGATATGCCACTCAATACTGCCTGTTGTGTTTGAGAATCGGATGAAAAGTGGAAGTGAACGGGGGGTGTCTTAGCAATACATTTTTTCTGCTGTAATGATGTATGATTATTTTTTGTTAGCTTTACGACGTATCCATGTATTGAGGCCTGTCGTGGTGCGTCTTGAGGAAATTAAATATTTAATATTTTCTATTAAAATATTTTGTGTTTTCATTTCTTCGCTGTAGTACAAAGCGCTGCGTTGAGTACCGCCACTCAACATTATATATTCCTCAAATTCGGTGGAAAGTGGGGAACGGAACAATCCGTTCCTAACAGTAAATTCAAATTCAAATTCAAATATTTTTATTCAAAATAAGAAGTTACAACTTAGTTTTTTGAACGTCAAACAATTTACCACCAGTTCACAAAAGTTACTGCATCAGACCTGAGAAGAACCGGCGAAAGAAATGAGTTTCTTTCGCCGGTTCTTCTCAGCGGGACATGTCCATTCTTTTTTTTTATCAAAAACTTTACATTAGATAATTAAGTGACAATGGTACAGTTGAAACAGCCTGGAGCGAGTATTTTATTCCCAAGGCGTGTTATCATTTATAAAATCGTTAATATGGTAATAACCTTTAAGTAAGTAGGTTTCCAAGTTCACTCAGCCTATGATAGTTTATACAACTATAAAAAACATGCAACACCAAAATCTTATCTATTTTCAATAAATAATATTTTCAAATTCATAAACGTATAAAATGTTTAAGATAGCGTATTATGAACCCACGTTTTTTATCTTAGTCTAAGCGCTATGACCACTAAGCGAAACGTTTTCATCAAGCTGCGTCGAATTTTTATACGCTTGTTAAAACTTATTTAATAAGGAATTATCTTAAATGATAATAAAAATAAGATTACCTTATTCTTATAATATTTTCTGAACCTCACCTAAGGCCGCAATCAGTAAAAAATACCGCTAATTTGATTTTATTAGCATAACGCTAAATCCTGCATATCTATTGCAGAATAGATTCATGAAAAAAAAAGTGTTCAGTCACTCAGTTTCCATCTGACCGACCAATTTTCTACATTTTTTGAATGGTGGAACTCAACAACACGCTTTGTTTTATTACTAGAGTATAGAAATGAAAATAATTTCCCGATTGGGAATCGAACTCATTACCGTCGCATTTACAAACAAGCGTTACTGGAGCGCCACGACGACCTCAAACCCATTACTTAAGTCTAATACAGTCTTCTAACTGTATTTAACCATCTGGAATTATTCATCTCTAAAAAATTTTCAAATACTCAATATCCATTTTATAAAACGCTTTTAAAAGGAAATGAAAACATTTTTGTAGTCCAAGCTAAGTAGTCAACAATTGCCACTCAATCAATGAACGTTGTCTTTACACGAAGCCCTTTACTTTTTTCTCGAAATTACAAAAAAAGGTTAGCTTCTTTGATTGTTGTTAAAGATCATCTGTATTGTCGATTGAAAAGTTATGTTCAATTCTTTTTTTTTTACTATTTTGCAGATATAAAAGACCAAAAAAAAATATAATAAATTCACTCTTTTAAAATATGTTTTTAAATCGTTTTTTGAAGTTTCTCCCTGAATCATGCACGTAGCCGGATAGACAGAGGGCATCTGGGAACCTATTGTTAAGGATTGTTTCCATTAAAACACCGTTCTTTACTTTTCCCAGTGTGTGTAGAATACGCTACGGTGGTCGCCATAAATTGTATTAATGAAAACGTTTTGTTGGCAAATTAATTTATTGAACTAGGTTAATTATTATGGACCGCACACATTGTATGCGTTTACTCGTAGTTTCGTAATGAATTGATTATTTATTAGTAAGTACTATTAGTACTTTAATGTGGTCCACTTATGACAATACAATAGTGCATCGTGTATTATCGAATTATCGTTGTAATTACTTATTTATGAAATGAGCTTAAGGCCTGTCGTGGCTCAGGGGTACAAGTGTGTTACTGTGAACGATATAGGATGTGGGTTCGATTATGATTCGAAGAAATTAAATATTTAATATTTTAAATTGAATATTTAATGTTTAGATTTTTTTCTTTCTGGTAACAAGTTAAGGCGCGGTGTTGAGTTTCGCCACTCAACATTGTGTTCGCAAGTTTCCTTTGCCTATCTGCCGTTGCTGGGTATAAATGAAAAAAAAAATATATAAATAAAGTTAACTTTTGAAATATTTACTTTTTTTATCTAATTAATCAGAAATGACGTTAAGCCTTTTTGTTCATAGCACAACGTTGACCGACTTATATAGTTATTTATCATTCTGTAATTTCAGCTATTTTTTTTTTAAAGAAAAAACTGGACGTGCTAATGAAAAATATACTTCTCACTGTTCACAAAACACATTTCAACATAACCTAAAGCTGAACTTTATTTTATTGGAGCAAGAGTAAATTGATAAAAAACATAATTTTATTGAAATAAATTCTTCAGAATTCGTTACAGAACTGTAACGTATATACAAGATTAAGTACCTACTGTTTATTCATGGACGTAGATGTGCAGATCGAGCTGTCCGTGCCCAACCTTGATCATTCTAGTGCCCATCCTATAATAACAAAAGATTAAGTCTTAAAAAAAATATTTTAAACAATAAAAAAGAGGCCTGTCGTGGCGCAGCGGCACAAGAGTGTGTGACTGTAAAAGACAGGTTCTGAGTTCGATCCTCAGTCGAGGAAATGAAATATTTAATATTTTCAATTTAAATATTTAATGTTTCATTTCTTCGCTCTGGTAATAAGGCAAAAGCGCGGCGTTGAGTTGCGCTACTCAACACGCAATGCCTCAAATTCACTTAATCTGTCTTAACACTAGGTTCCCGGGTTCCCTCTACCTACCCTGCCACGTGCAGGTTTCAGCGTGAAGCTGACAAAAAAAAAAAAAAAAAAAAAGTAAATAAGAACATTGACAAAAAATATATCATAACTAAAGGCCCTCATATAGAAAATACCTTACTCTAGAAACTTTAATGTTTACATTTTGTCATATAAATAAAAAAGTAAGTGGCAGATAGCAACAGCACTATTTTCTTTCCTAAGTGTGGTATAACACTTTAAAAAAATAGTAAAAATAATGCGACTTGCTTCGTACCACCATTCAAAATATTTTAAAATATTTGTTAGCGTACTTCATATAAGATATTATGGAGAATAATGCAGTGTCAGACTGTTAGTGATATTTAGTCTTCGATCGGGTGCCAGGGGATGTCTTTTACCTAAACGGTATATCTTGTACATAGCTTATTATACATAGCCGTTAAAAAAATTACGTTTCTCCCTTTGGATTAACAAATTGAAATATTTAAATTCGTTGGGGATTGGGTGACTTATCTTTACGTACGTGATGATTGTACATAAAAATTAAAGCTATTTTTAAAATTTATATAAAACCTTTGAACAATTACATATTTGTCTGATAATTTCCTGTATTTTTAGTAGATATATATGTATTTTTAGTAGGGATCACTACAACATGTTTATTACTTTTAAAATAGACATTCACATGTAATTGACGAATTGAAATTTCATATAAAATATTCACATAATAAACCCTTCCCTATTATTGTAAGGCTACTTCGTTATAACGTTATAATAAACTAAATTGTCTGCGCGAATGTAATAAAAAAATTGCATTAATATATGTTCAAATTGGAATAAAGCTAAAGGAAAGGGTTATAAGGGGCTATTCACGGGTCAGGGATAAAAAGATTGACTATGTGCGATCATCTGATAGGCCTTCAGCATTTGAAACATTATCCTTGTTTTATATAAACTGTATTAACCACATTTTTCAGTTTTTCATTTTGTCAGTCCTAGCATAGAAATTAAATAGTTTATTGTGATGACACTTCGTTCTCTACTTTTGTAAATGAAAATTATAAGTACTTACTATGGTCTTCAACCCATATTCTTTAACTCTGACTAAAAAATATGGGCTCTTTTCTCCCATTTCTAATAAACGCATATACTAACAAGTATATACGGATAATATTGTATAATGCCTTTATAATATTAGTACCAAAATTGCTTCTCAATCTTCACAACCACAAATCTTCACAAATTAATATTTCCGGTTTTTGTATATCTCTATACTTATAATAAATCTGTAATCGATCACCAACATGATGTTTTTTAATGTACATAATAGGGCCCAAAATAGTGATTTTAAATTGTTTGTCCGTTTGTAATTTAGATTTTAAATAAACTTTTTATTGTTATATTTTGGACACATGTCCTTCAACATTTAGTGTTTCTTTTAAATTGGTTAATAAATAAATTGCTACATTTTTTTTATATATTCAAATGAAATTTTAGTTTCCACTTTGTATATGTTGTCTTAAAAGTGATATCTAATGTTGTTAAAACAAGAAAGTAGTTGAAATATAGTAAATAAAATAGTGTGATGCAAGTGAAGCCGCAGGCGGATCGATAGTACTTACATACTTACTTACTTAGCTTCACGCTATATCCCTAGCGGGGTAGGCAGAGAGAACGGAGCGCCAAACGCTACGGTCTCGGCATACCTCTTTCGCCTCGTCCACTGTCATCAGCCTCTTCATACATGCCCTCCGGGGGGGTCTTCATGCTTTTTACGTGACCTTCCGCCAGTATCGTCGATACTGTGTTTTCGAAGGTCAACCGAGGTCTCCCCCTCCCTCTCTTACCACTCAAATCGATCGCTAGTAGAATAATATAAACTACTCAGATCGCTTGCATTTTTTCTAGCCCCAATTTTCTAATAACCTTTTAAACCGGTGCCAAATAATGGCAACGAAAACAACTTTATTTGATTCTGCGAAATCATAACTTTATTTGTATCTCGTACATACTCGTATCTATAGCTGGATACGGCAAAGGTTAGTACATTTTGTTTTGATACAAAAATATTAAATATTTCTTCCTACCGTCGTGGCGCAGCGGCACAAGAGTGTCACTGTAACCGACAGGTTCTGGGTTCGATCCCCAGTCGAGGAAATGAAATATTTAATATTTTCAATTTAAATATTTAATGTTCCATTTCTTCGCTCTGGCAATAAGGCAAAGCGGCGTTGAGTTCCGCCACTCAACACGCAATGCCTTCATTCGGCGGAAAGTGGGGAACGGAAGTAGAACGGAGTGTCATAACACTAGGTTTCACTTCCGTTCGCCCTGCCTACCCTGCCTAGTGCGGGATACAGCGTGAAGCTGAAAAAAAAAGAAAAAAAAAAAAAGAAAAAAAAAGTAAGATATATCTACGTGAATCATTTTCGTTTAATACGAAAAATCAAAGAAAAATCTGTAACAATTAATTAAAAGTTATTCTTGTAACTTCTCCAATAACCTAATATAATACAAAAATGCTAAAAGACGACTTAAGCTTCTTATCCTTTTTCCTAATCACATATAAAGCCTTACTGTACGTTATTTTATAAATATGTTGACTCTCGTAAAAATTGTGTTCAGCTCTGGTAAGAAGAAAAAGAGCAGCGTTGAGTTCTGCTACATTATATGCTTCTACATACATTTTTCTCCAGGTTTTCACAACTAGAAACTTTAACCGAAATTAGACAACGAAGTATCTTAATATGTACTAAGTATACATTTCGTGAAGCACATTTTTTTTGAAATTTTGAAATTAAAACTTTTCTTATAATAATATTATATAATGTAAAAATACAAAAGTTCAATACAATGATAAATTATTTTCAAAATCAAATATACAAGGGTAAATTCTTTTTATTTTGACGAATTCCGCCACACAATATGTAATATCTAGAAAATGTGACACTTTTTGTCCCATTTTAATTCTTTTCCCTTTGCCTACCCGGCCCTAGTTGGCGAAATCTTTTCTAAACGATTTCTTTCCGTAAATATGATTCTGAGAAAAGAAAAATATTATACACAATTTTGTATTTTTATTGTAAATAGAAGTACTGGTACTGAGCACTGTCCGGAAATTGAATTATTCCAGCTACTGAGTTATAATTTAACTTTCACCTTTTAATTTTCCATTTAAGAACGAACGCCTATTTAATATTTAATGTTTTATAATGAGTATCGTTAAATTTGCTTAAAAATAAAATGGGAATTTGTTCATGAGTTGGAACAATTATTATAAAAAAACTTCAAAGGTTACTAAAAAGTGCTAATTAAAGAATCATAAAATTCTCGTGTTTTTGGGCTCGATATTTATATAAGTTCCAATCCTGCTCGGGGAAATATCTATCATCTATAATAAGTACTAATGAACACTTTACAGTAGTCCGTGGTCACGGGTAGACTACTGTCCGTAGTCCCGGGGACTACTGTAAAGTGTTCGAAACGTCGGGTTTCCAAAAAACAAGTACTGATGAATTTTGAAAGCGTCGGTTGTAGATTCAATCCCCGCCCAAAGCGATTAAATATTTTTACTTCCCCGCTGTCATTGAACAAATATCCTATATTCAGTTGAACTAAAGATTTTTTATTTGAGCTAACAAATTTTGAGAAGGAGAATAAGCAAGTGTATTGACATTATTTTATTTTTATCTAGTAAAAGTAAGGAAAATACTCTTTACTGTACAACGAAAACCACCAATTTCTTCCATGGTACCCTTGAGGCCTGACTTGTCTGGTTATTATTCCAGAGATAATACGTGAAGCTAAAAAAATGTTTTTTAAGATCTTTTCTGCAAATGGCAGGTTAGGCAGAGAGCAATTGGAAACCAATTCAAAATCAAAAACAAAATATTATTGATTAAATTAGGCTATTACAAGCGATTTTGAATACTCAAGTTATATAGAAATGCTTATAGTGTCAGTTCTACAGGAAGTGGTACCTTCCTGCCCGGAAAGCCGGATCTGCTAAGAAGAGCTGGTATGAAACTCAACAGTTACTATTTTTACTATGTTTTAAAGTGTTATTCCACACTTAGGACAGAAAATACTAAATTTAAATTTAAAAAGCGTATAAAAATTTTGAACGAAGCAGGATTTGAACCCGCGCCTCTGAAATACCGTTCCAGCGCTCTGACCAACTAAGCCATTCGTTCTCACCGAGCTCCGTCGAAATTCTTATACGCTTGTTACAACTTATTTATGTTGTTAGCATCTCTGTAGGGAGATTTTTACAAATTTCCGCTACCCAAAGACAACTCGTAAGAATTATCGTTTGGCAAGAGAGAATACTATTTATTTTTAATATTTTTACTATGTTTTAAAGTATTATTCCACACTTAGGACAGAAAATACTAAACTTAAATTTAAAAAGCGTATAAAAATTTTGAACGAAGCAGGATTTGAACCCGCGCCTCTGGAATACCGTTCCAGCGCTCTGACCAACTAAGCCATTCGTTCTCACCGAGCTCCGTCGAAATTCTTATACGCTTGTTACAACTTATTTATGTTGTTAGAACAAATTGTAACAAGCGTATAAGAATTTCGACGGAGCTTGGTGAGAACGAATGGCTTAGTTGGTCAGAGCGCTGGAACGGTATTCCAGAGGCGCGGGTTCAAATCCTGCTTCGTTCAAAATTTTTATACGCTTTAAAAATTTAAGTTTAGTATTTTCTGTCCTAAGTGTGGAATAATACTTTAAAACATAGTAAAAATATTAAAAAGTAAATAGTATTCTCTCTTGCCAAACGATAATTCTTATGAGTTGTCTTTGGGTAGCGGAAATTTGTAAAAATCTCCCTACAGAGATGCTAACAACATAAATAAGTTGTAACAAGCGTATAAGAATTTCGACGGAGCTTGGTGAGAACGAATGGCTTAGTTAATCAGAGCGCTGGAACGGTATTCCAGAGGCGCGGGTTCATATCCTGCTTCGTTCAAAATTTTTATACGCTTTTTAAAATTAAGGTTAGTATCAACAGTTACTATTCGCAAAATAATGCTTAAAGTAAATGTAATGTAAAATAATTAGCTTCCTGAGAGAGTACCAATACATTAACTCCCACGTACTGTTAGATCATCAGTTTGTTTTTACATTAAGACTTTTAAAAGATTTAATAATTTCCTCTAGTGTTATGTGGACAAACGTAAAATTATGAATATATTTATCAGTGTTACTTTGCAAAATTTAACAGCTCTTTTTAAGGCACTCCGTTCTCATAAAGAAAGAGAGTGAGAGAGAGTGAGTGGTGAAAATTAACGCCGCCTTTTGAATCGTTGCTAGAGCAATGAGATGAAAAATATTAAATGATTAATTTCCTCGTGTAGAAACCAACACAATCTTTTGCGTTTACAGTATAGCACGCTTGTGCTCCTGCACCACGACAGGCCACACTAATACAGTCTGTTTAAATAAATAAGATGTCGTCAAATTTGTTGAGGCCTGTCGTGGCGCAGCGGCACAACCATGTGTCTGTAACCGGCAGGTTCTGCATTCGATCCCCAGTCGTGGAAATGAAATATTTAATATTTTCAATTTTAAATATTTAATATTTCATTTCTTTGCTCTAGTACAAGGCAAAACGCGGCGTTGAGTTCCGCTACACAACACGCATGTCTCAAATTCGGCGGAAAGTGGGGAACGGAAGTGGAACGGAGTGTCTTAACACTAAGTTCCCAAGTTCCCTCTGCCTACCCTGCCATGTGCGGGATACAGCGTGAAGCTGAGTGAGTGAGTCATATTTGTTAATTTATGAATTATTGTGTTTTAACACGAACTCTTTTTAAGGAACAGCCAACCGTTTACATGTGAAAGAAAAGATATGATTAAATTAAATCAAATTAGAGTAAAAGCACGCAAAATAGATATGAATAACAAAAAATATTACATTATATTATAATTTACTAAGCTCATCTTACGTATGAAATGGAGCATTTATTTATTTAAATTCGCTTATATTGCCTTTTCCTTACGTTGCTAATATGCCGAGGCGCGTTGTGTATACTTTCTAGAAACGGTTGATATTAAAAATCTTAATATTACAATGTGAAAGTTGACTATACTATATAATTTCAATATTATGGTTCACTAAGAGGAAAATCGTAGTGAATATATATATATTGCTTATCACAATACCTACCAAAAAAATTGTATAATTAACTTTTTTTCAGCTTCACACTGTATAACACACATGACAGGGTAGACAGAGGGACATAACTTAGGAACTACTACTACTCGGAATAACTTAGGAACATAGTGTTAAGAAATTCCTTTCCGTTCCCTATTTTCGGCCAAATTTGAGACATTCAGGAAAAAAGGCAAACAACAACAGAGGCAACGATTTTTTTTCCCTTGAGTGTAATCGAACTGATACCTTACAATTAGACGTTAAACCGCTGCACCATGACAGTTTAATATCAATAATCATGTTATTAAACACTTCATATTTAAATATTCATATTTTTTTCAGTCATTATCCTACTTAAGTACTACACATGACAGTTCTTGCCGTTATATTTAATATATCTCAGTTTAACCTAGTGAAAGATTAAAATTCGTTGCCTTCTGCTCTATTCTAAGTACATTTTTTTTAAAATGTCCATATGAAAATCTCTTGACTATTCTATCATACATATACGCGTTAAAAGCTAATTCTAACCAGTCCGCTAGCAATTTGAAATAGCATCTCATTCCCAATCCTCTTAAGGAATGACGAAAAATCTAATACTGAAATATATTCTATTCAAGAACTGTAATACTTATTCATTTACAAAAATATCTTTAAAAAGCTAGGAAAATTATTCAGTTAACCCTTTCTATCGGGAAATTATTTTAGCAGGCGAATTATTATATTTGGTTATTAGAATCGATATTCATAGCGATCTCATTTTGGATTGACAAATTATTCTGGTTAGTATTGACTATATGGATATTATAACTTATCTACGATCGTCCATATCTAATCTAATGACCTAAATTGTGATACGGTCGAAATTTGACGTGTTACATACATATATTATTTAGCAAACTCATTTAAAGCGCGGCGTTTAGCTTCGCCATTCAATACGCAATACCTCGAGAATTTGGTGGTTTGGTGGAAAATGGAGAAGGAAGACACTTGCACGCTAGGTTCCCAAGTTCCACTTGCGTCCTTTTGCCAGGGGTGCTAAATGCAAAAAAAAAAAACAATTTCTTTACAATAAATCTCCCTGCTTTATGTGTCTTGGCGACCGAAAATCTGTAAAAACATCTTACTAAGTAGATTCTGGAAATATTATAAATTATCAAATATTTTTCAGTTATCACTAACCATCTATCAAAAATAGGTAATGAGAGCAGATTTTAATTTAATTTTAATATTAATAATAATTATAGGCAATTAATTGAACATGACTTTAATTGCTTATAAGAACTTTCATGTATTCGTAAAAGTTGTTAGTAGATTTTAACCGACCTCCTCGGGCTTTAAAATTCGTGAACTTTGCACTCTGACCCATATGTTCATATGTTCTCATGAGACATATGTTCGCATACTATACTCAAGCTGAGTAAAAATTCTTATACACTTGTTACATATTATTTATATTGTCAACATAAGCAAGAAGTTGGCAAAAGCTATACAATTTTATAACTGTCTCAAATGAAACCATTTTATTAAAAAGTAAAATGAACCGTTGTCTAACTATCAGTGGCCATGCCAGTAATCTCGTTCATTTATGAGAGATATAATAGACCATTAACGGCGTACCGCAAGAATAAGACCTAATTAGTACGATAAAGCTAGGAACTAATAAAAGCAATATTATTTTGCTAGGATATACGAAGCTATCTTGGCAGTAGAATAGCTTTTGATTTTAAATGTAATGGGTATTTTTGAGGTCATAATTAAAACGAAATAATTTCAAATACTATGTCTCCTATGTCTCCTTTGAGGCCTGTCGTGGCGCAGCGGCACAAGAGTGTGACTGTAACCGACAGGTTCTGGGTTCGATCCCCAGTCGAGGAAATGAAATATTTAATATTTTCAATTGAAATATTTCACTGGTAATAAGGCAAAGCGCAGCGTTGAGTTCCGCCACTCAACACGCAATGCCTCAAATTCGGCGGAAAGTGGGGAACGGAAGTGGAACGGAGTGTCATAACACTAGGTTTCACTTCCGTTCCCTCTGCCTACCCTGCCTAGTGCGGGATACAGCGTGAAGCGGAAAAAAAAACTATGTCTCCTATACAGGAATGATTATACATAGTGCATTGCACCTGATCCTGTTTTTGTTTCACGCCTTATTCTTCGTTTAAGGAGGATATTTTGGGGGCCTCCCCAAGAAGGAACTTAGAAACCCTATATTGATATAATCTGATCAGTGACGGAACTTAAATCGATACTCGCCTTACCTCATCAGAGCGAGAAAATTAAAAATATTTTACAGGCAGACACGTTAGGCAGAGGGAACTTGGGAACCTAGTGCTATGACACCACGTTGTTTTACCCTAGTTTCCAACGACTTTGTGACATTGCTTATTGAGTGTCGGAACTCAACGCCGCGTTTTGTCTTGTTGCCAGAGCTTAGAGAAGATATATTACTTACATTTCTTTGAGCGACATTCGATACCACAATCTAGTTTGTAATATTTATGTACCCTTGTGACCCTACGCTACAACAGACCCTACGGTCTTGGTCTTATCACTTCAAATGCAACTTTACACATTTTAAATGAAACACTTTTAAACGGATTAATCGCGTATATTGAATGGTAAACATTTTTGGGAAACCCGACGTTTCGAACACTTTACAG
The DNA here is from genome assembly GCA_019049475.1 of Eueides isabella. NCBI lineage: Eukaryota > Metazoa > Arthropoda > Insecta > Lepidoptera > Nymphalidae > Eueides > Eueides isabella. Next base: position 10,643,383 of record CM032399.1, read on the forward strand.
TAGTCCGTGGTCACGGGTAGACTGAGGTGGCATTTGTCTGTCAGTTGATATAATTATTATATCAAACTACCCCCAACGATTCCTTAATTGCCTCGCGTACTGCCCTGAATTCTTGCAGAATGAGCTAACTATATCTGGTCCTCTAGTGTGGTGTGCTGGGGATTTTAAATTTTTTAATAGTGGGTCCCAGGTGGTGGAAAGTTTCCAACCATCTTCTCTATTGAAATTAGGATGTTTTTGTATTTCAATAGCCTCGCGGATCATTCTAGGGATATATCTATTCTCCCTAGCGAGTATGTGGGGTTTATCAAACCTGATGTAATGGTTGGATTTGTTCGATGTATGCTCACACACAGCTGACTTTGATACATGCCCATTCTTGACATCGGAGATGTGTTCCTTCACCCTAACACCGATGCTTCTCTTTGTTTGACCTATATATGATAAGCCACAGTCACAATCAAGTTTGTATACACCTGCACACTGCAAAGGAATATTACTCTTCACTGGTCTCAAGAATTGGCTCACTTTCTTGTTAGGCTTGAAAATAGTTTTAATAGAAGCTCTTCTTAAGATGTTGCCGATCCTGTCTGTAACACCCTTTAAATATGGTAAAAGTGCTGGTTGCCTCTCAACTGTGGGTGGCTTGTTGGTCTTCTGACAAAATACATAAAAAAGATGTACCTTTTCGTCCAATAGTGAGCCAAATCGATACACCGACGTATAAACTGGCTCAACACGTCGCGAAAGTACTCTCTCCACTGCGTGGCCACACAACAACTTATGTCAGGGATTCTTACCGTTTTGTTAGCGGACTGAAAGACCTTAAGTTAGCTAGCAATTAGTGTTGCCCAAATGCAAGAACAAGACGAGACTTAGCCAGTCTTGGTCTTGGTCTTGCGCCAATACACCTGGTCTTGGTCTTGGTCTTGGTCTTGCGCTCCCAGTCTTGGTCTTGGTCTTGGTCTTGCAGCAAGAGTCTTGCAAGTCTTGCAATTACCTATTAGTCTATTACTATTTATTAAAGTTTACTTTAAATCTTAAAAAACGTATTAGAATTGGAACATTGTGAGCTTGAATTAACATAGCCATAGTAAAGATCAAGCAGATTCATAAATAACTGAAGATTTGATAAGAAATTCGAAAAATCAACTGACCTATATGTCGTTTTCCATGGAAGTAACTGTTTCTTAATAAACATTTATGATTTATAAGCTTACATTTGCTAAAACATGTAAAAAAACAAATTAATTACAATAACTTGACTGTATTTTAAAGAACAATACTTATCTGTCTAGAAAGAGATTGAACCCTCAACTTATAAGAAATTTAATAAAAGATTTTTACGATTTATCATTTATTTGAACAAAAAATAAAATACAACACTAATCAACAGCTTTATCATTAGGTTATGATACTTTATATCCATTTTTTTGACCAACTATTAATACAAAGTAACCATCTGGCTGACTCATCATTTAACCTATATCTATGTTTTCTAATTACTAATGATGCTTTAGAAAATAACCTCTCAGCAGGTACTGAAGTTGCAGGTATTGAGAGAAAATCACGGGCCATTTTCGATAAAATCGGATACTCTGTCTCATGCGTCCTCCACCAATCTAAAATGTCTTCCGAGCTGGCAGTTCTTGGTTTTCTAAGTCCTAGCTGCAAGACGCAAGAGCCTTGCAGGCTATGTCTTGTTCTTGCTCAAATCTTGCACGGTCAGTCTTGGTCTTGGTCTTGCTAAAAATACGCGGTCTTGTTCTTGGTCTTGGTCTTGCAAAAACGCAAGAACAAGACCAAGACTGCAAGACCAAGACTGAATTTGGGGAACACTACTAGCAATGAAACCATGGTCAGTTTTGATGTCCAGTCGCTGTTCACCAGTATACCTAGTGTGGCATGTATCAAAGTCAGCTGTGTGTGAACATACATCGAACAAATCCAACCATTACATCAGGTTTGATAAACCCCACATACTCGCTAGGGAGAATAGATATATCCCTAGAATGATCCGCGAGGCTATTGAAATACAAAAAAATCCTAATTTCAATAGAGAAGATGGTTGGAAACTTTCCACCACCTGGGACCCACTATTAAAAAATTTAAAATCCCCAGCACACCACACTAGAGGACCAGATACAGTTAGCTCATTCTGCAAGAATCCAGGGCAGTACGCGAGGCAATTAAGGAATCGTTGGCGGTAGTTTGATATAATAATTATATCAACTGACAGACAAATGCCACCTCAGTCTACCCGTGACCACGGACTACTGTAAAGTGTTCGAAACGTCGGGTTTCCCAAAAATGTTTACCATTCAATATACGCGACTAATCCGTTTAAAAGTGTTTCATTTAAAATGTATAACAATCGCGCAAATCAAAGACATTATTAACTTTACACATTATAACGTAAAGCATTAAATAGAATGTCTTGAAACTAAGTTCCCAATGGTAGGCATTGGGAACTTAGTTTCAACCCATTCTAATACTGACTGTTATGTATAGGTGACATTGAGTGACAAACGAGAAGCCTAAGAAATAGACGTGTTTGATTCTATAATCACAATTGAAGCACTGTACAAAGGTATCATTCAAAGGCTTCTCAGAATCCGATTTGATATGAAAACCATCAAATTTCGTAACAGGAAATCAATCAATATAAATATGTATTCCTCGCATGATGTCTCCAATGTTTTCTGCATATTTCTATATCAAATCGGGAATAATAATCATATAATGTTCAAGATTTTGTTTGAGGCTTGTCGTAGCGCAGCGGCACAAGAGTGTGACTGTAAACGTTAAGTTGTGGATTCGACCCCCACACGAGGAAATAACATTTTCATTTTCTTCCTTTTGGTAACAATACAATACGGGGCGTTGTGTTCCGCCACTTCACTACGGAATGCCTTAAATTCGGTGGAAAGTGGGAAACGGAAGTAGAACGAAGTTTCTTAACACTAGGTTTCCAATTTTCCTCTGTCTTCCCTGCCATGTGCGGGATATATCGTGAAGGAGAGTAGAGAGACAGAGAAGATTTTGTTTGGTTAAAAACGCTAACCTCTGCTAACTACTAATTGGATTTGAAATAAAACTTGTTTTCCAATGTCCTTAAGATGTTTGCAATTAAAGCGGGGCAAATTATAAAAATTGGAGAGCTCAACTCATTCTATTACTGTAATTTATCCTTGTTCAGATTACAGTATAATTTATATTGAAATAATCTCTTTGAATAAATAAAATCTATTTGCGTTATCTTTTAAAAGATTTCCCGGTTGAATTAATCGCTGTTTTCCTATAAGAATTTGTAAGGAACTTTTTTATCGTATTCTTCCGATATGATATTCAGTAAAACGATGTAAAATTATTTATTCAAATATTAATACGTTTTATATTTTTTAAAATGTTATTACACATTTAGAAAAAAAAAAGAAATGGTTATATAATATGAAATATGACATTTTTAACGTCACGGGTTTGAACCAACGTCCCTTGATTGACTTGATTCTAAACATATAAATTGTGGATTCGAATAATTTTATTACTTTAATTAGTTATCAATTACATGACTTTTGCTAGTAGTTACATAATGGAAGTTACATTTTCAGTAATATCCTCAAAAAATCCTAAAAAATATCCTCGCCAAAAAGATATCCTATAAAGAATAATAAAGTTTTTAGGGTACCATTGAGGTATCCTCAAACTTTAAATCAACTTTCTGAAAATAATTAATTAAATTTGATTTGGTTTTGATTCCGGAATTGATTAAACATTTTTAATCTTACATCTAAATTAATTAAAGCCTAAATCAAATTATCAAATATGCCATTCATTTATTTATTAAACTTTATTTACTCACTCAGCTTCAGGTTGTATCCCGCACAGGGAGAGTAGTCAGAAGGAACTTGGGAACCTAGTGTTAAGACACTCCATTCCACTTCCGTTAACCACTTTGTGCCGAATTTAAGGCTTAAACTTTATGTATTTGATATATAAATGTTTATTTTTCATCAAATAAATAAATCTTACAGTTTACAGTCCTTTACAGTATTATGATACATGTTGTTTTAAACATATATAAGCTATAATTACAATTTATGTGGATGTCACTGTTGCCGCACAAGAGGAGACCTGTATTACAGCATACAACCAACCCCTCAGAATTAGTACAATTAATCACCTAAGTAAATAATATTATTAGTAGATATTATTATACTTTTTACGTGTATAGTTTTGAGAGTGTTCATATATAAAGAAATGTATGTGTGTGTGCATGTGTGTCGTCTAAGAGAGAGGGAGATAGAGAGTATTCCATAAAAACTGCTTGGAGTTAAAAAATATTGCGAAAATCTAAAAGGATATAAACTTATAATTGAAAATAATTTAAGTATTGAGAAAGTCGTGGTGGGACAACCAAGTATTTCGCGGTCCTCTATACCGCTAACAGTTGAGATTAATTAGCTGTCAGTAGGCAGATGATTAATCATATAAGTTTATTTTTTACAAATACTTATTATAAAACATAGATGTTAATTAAACATAATGTTATTTAGTAACGAAGCAGATAAACTTCCTATTAACTGTGGAACTGGAAATGTAAAAATATTCTTAGAATAAGCATCGAGTCCATGCTGCAACAATAAAATATTATGGCATTTGTTACAATATATAGCTCTTGGTGTCACAAGCGGAATACTCATTTTATTATACGGCGCGTCTGTCCGACAGGCGACCGAGCGCAATAATTGATGACTGAAAACAAGATACTCTTCAGTAGCTAGATATGCGATGAGAAGGATTTTATTCTAATAAATAAATCATTCATTCACTCAGTCGGCTTCTCGCTGTATCTCGTACACGGTAAGGTAGAGCTTGGGGACCTAGTATTAAGACACTCTTTTCTGTTCCTGATTTTCCGGCCAATGGAAGCTTTGAGTGTTGTGTGGCGGAACTCAACGCCGCAAATATATAAAACATATTTTCATTTTAATTAAAATTAATTGGAATAGGGATAATTGCAATTATTTTTAATTTTCAACGCAGAAGTAAGTTTAAGTTGCATTTTGTTTTAAATATTTTATTTCTCTTGAGCTCTCCCATTTTCATACAGTTTTTTTATTGCTACCCCACTTTAATTGAAAAACATCTTAAGGACATTGGAAAACAAGATTTATTTTTAAATCCAATTAATAGTTAGCAGAGGTTAGCGCGTTTAACCAAACAAAATCTTCTCTGTCTCTCTACTCTCCTTCACGATGTATGCCGCACATGGCAGGGAAGACAGAGGAAAATGGAAACCAATATAATAGTGCACACGTAATGTAATAGTAAACGTAAAATTAAAGTGCAATATAATAGAGTAACCATAATAATAGTGTTAAGAAACTCCGTTCTATTTCCGTTCCCCACTTTCCGCCGAATTCAAGGCCGTAGTGCCCTTTACCTTGTAGCCGCTTTGCCTTGTTACCAGAACGAAGAAAATGAAAACATTAAGTATTTGATTTCCTCGAGTGGGGATCGAATCCACAACTTAACGTTTACATTCACACTCTTGTGCCGCTACGCTACGACAGGCCTCAAACAAAATCTTGAGCATTATATTATTATTATTCGCGATTTGATATAGAAATATGCAGAAAACATTGGAGACAACATGCGAGGAATACATATTTATATTGATTGATTTCCTGTTACGAAATTTGATGGTTTTCATATCAAATCGGATTCTGAGAAGCCTTTGAATGATACAAACAGAAATTCCAAGATTGAGAAAAATCGCTTTACATAATTGTCTTTAATGTGGAACGAAGGAAAATATCTTTAACATTTTGAGCAAATTTGTCAGGAACGATACGTGCTTTGAAATTAATGTCATGTCTATAAAAAGACGAATCTTAAATATTTGGTATATTTTCCATTATCTATGTGATTCTAAATATTTATCGAGATCATCGTGGCCCAGCAACACGGGATTTGACAGTAAATGCATTATTTTCGACTTATAGCATTGAGTAGCATAGAGTTCTGTCACTCAATACGCTTTGTGCATCAATTTGGTGAAAGTGGAATGCGAGAGAGAGTTCGTGTGAACCTTAAAAATATATAGCAGAGAATTTTTTAATTATATATATATATATATATATATATATATATATATATATATATATATATATATATATATATATATATATATATATATATATATATAAATATATATATATATATATATATATATATATATATATATCTATATATATATATATATATATATATATATATATATATATATATATATATATATATATATATATATATATATATATATATAAAATATTGGGGTGTGATATGTGGTAATCAATATTTTTATTATGAGGCCTGTTGTGGCGCAGAGGCAGGAAATGAAATAGTTAAAATTTTCATATTAAATATTTAATGTTGTCATTTCTCAGATCTGTTACCAAGGTAAAAGCGTGGCGTGGAGTTCCGCCTCGAATTCAGCGAAAAGGTGGGAACGGAGTGTCTTAATACTAGGTTCTCAGGTTCCCTCTACCTACCTTGCTATGTGCGCGATAAGGCGTGAAGCTGAAAAAATCTAAATATTTAATAATACATATAACATGATAACCTTAATATTATTTTAAGACCTGTTGAATTTGTCGTTATTTGTTCTCTGTAAAATTTTGTTTTGAATCAACAGTAGCCTCCATTTACATTAAAAAGTAAATAGATACTTTTGTATCAGGAAATTCAAGGAAGAAAATGAGTGATTATGAATATTTTAATTTTACTTTATATATATTTTGTCAGAATGGTATTTAAACACCTTTATTTACAAGTTAAATAATATATACTAAAAATTTAAAAAAAATCTTTAAGCGGTTTCTTAATCACAAAGATTATTTCTTTACTGACATGGCCTGTCGCGACGCAGGGCCGCTTGAAAGTAAACGCGACAGGTTCTGGGTTCGATTCCCACTCGAAAATAATAAACATTTAATATTTTCAAATTAAATATTTAAAATTTTTATTTACTCTGGTGACAAGACCAATGATGATGTTGAGTTCCGTTACGCAATACGCAATGCGTCTCGGAATAAAATGGGGAATGAAACGCTTTGGATCGTAGTGTCTTAACACTATGATTCAAAGTTCCCTCTGCTTATTCTGCCATATGCAGGTACAGTGTGGAGTTGAAAAAAAATTGTCAAGTTGTTATAGATTTTTAATACCAACTTTGATTGAATGCGCTAATCTCAGGAAGGCCTTTGAGGCTTGTCGAGGCGTAGCAGCACAAGTGTAACTGTAAGCGACAGGTTGTGGGTTCGTTCCCCACGCGAGAAAATGTAATATTTAATATTTTAAATTTAAATATTTAATGTATTCATTTCCTCGCTCTGGTACAAGTCAAAACGCGGTGTTGAATTCCGCCACTCAACACACAATGTTTTAAATTCGGCGGAAAGTGAGGACAGAAAGTGGACTGGAGTGCCTTAACACTAGTTTCCCAAGTTCCCTCTGCCTACCCTGCCATGTGCGGGAAACAGCGTAAAGCTGAGTGAGTGAGTGAGTGAATCTCAGGACGACAACTCAATTCAAAGTAGTCAAGTTTGAATTGATTCGTCGTTATTGTGTTGAATAATTTATTTATTGAGGAAGAATATATTACATTACGTTAATCGCTTGTATATTGTATATGAAAAAAATAAAATTAAAAAACTAGCAACCAAATATGCATAAGTTTTTTTGTTTTTACTGTATTCTGCATTTTGCCGTTAAGGCAGAAATGATCATTTTCCGTGTGTTATTTTTTTTATTTAATTCATTGTAGATTTGAGACAATATCTATACATTGAAAATTTCAGCTAAATCAATACAAATTTTGTAGCAATTTTTATCAAACTTAATATTTTAAACTGACGTAATATTATATGTAATAATGTTCCGTATCGTATAGTAGTATTCCGCAGTGTATTTTAAATTTGCCACTATAGAAGTAAATGTTAAAGCAATGTAAATGTTAAAGCAAGGTTAATTAAAAAAGCGTACTACACTGTCCAAGAATATTTCAATGATAAAAATGTATTAAATTAAGGTAATTTGAATTACTTGCAGAATAATCACTGTTGTATTAAATAATGAAATTGTAACTTTATTCAATATTGAAAAGAGCAACTGTTGACTTTCTTGCCGGCTCTTCTCAGTAGAACCGCATTCCGAGCCGGTGGTAATTTTATATTCGTGACCGTTAAAAAGTGCTTGCTAAAGCCTATTTGAATAAAGTATATTTTAAATTTGAATTTGAATTTAATAAAAACTGCATTTAAACTTCTTTTTGTGATTTGTGAGATTAGCGCGTGCAAACGCAGAGACAAGCAGGCAAAAAAACTTGCAACTTATTACATTAATAAGATTTTTTCTACTATATCCTCCATGTACAGACAACGATCACTTACAGATATATTATAAGTAGGTATATATTTTCAAATCTAAATAGGTACAAGAGGTGCCATAGCAGTATAATCTAAAAATATCGAGAACAGATGGCCACGTCAGAACAAACATCTCGATAAGCGTATACTTTTATCACTGCGCGAATAAAATTGTCGATAAACATTACCTCGTCAATACGCTTGTTATGTTTGGCATGTTTTCAAACAATGTTTAATGTAGATGCTGAATGACATTAGGTCTATTTCAGATGTAATGGCGTTTTCTGTTTAACGAGTTCTTAGTTATTGTTGAAAGTATATTAGTGTTTTCAATTTTCAAAAAATATATTTTTAATCTTTAGTCAGTGTAGGTTGAGGGAACCTGGGAACCTGATGCTGAGATACTCCCGTCCACCACTTTTTGAAGATTTCTGAAGGCATTGCGTGTTAAGTAGTGAAACTGAATAGAATGTATCAAATATTTAATTTTCTTGAGTAAAACTTGAACAAACTGTCGCGTATACAATCGCACAGTTATATCTTTGCGCCAAACCTGGCTTCACGCTATATCTAGTATATAACCGAAAAATCTTATGTTATTGGAGAAATTGATCATTTATTATAATTTAAATATAACCATATCTCCAGGGATACTTTAACCTTTAAGTGTACAGTCAGTAGACGACAGCAGCACGGCTTTACTTTAAAACATAACTTATTTATAAATAGGTACATTTTTCAAGTAAAAAAAAACTGTCTATTTTAACTTTTCTAGCCCTAAAGGTTTCTAGGCCAAAGCCAAAGAGCCGTTTCGAGTGCATCAGCGGTCGCGATCTTGAACTTAACGAGAAAACGATCGACCTTCTAGATGTATATCATAAAGTAAGGTAGCGAAATGTCATATCAATAAAAATATAAAAGGGGTTCCTTTCGGCAATTTTATTAAAATAACGAAAATATTCTGATCAGTCAACTTTATTATAAAGGATACGCTGTACATTCGTGGCGGTTCACTTTGACCTGACAACGGACTACTGAAGATTCCAAAGTGGAAACTGCAGTTTCTCAAACTTATATATTAATTTAATTTAAAATCTGTTAAAATCGTGAAAAATAAAAATCTTATTAAGTTAATTTTATCGTGTAACATAAGAAATTTGAAATAATCACCTGAAGTTATCGAAACTTTGTTTATACTTTAACACTAGGAATCCCTATATAAAATGAATAAATCTCAGAGAACTGTCAAGTAACGGAACTTATCGTTATGCTTTTTTACACATCACTTGGGACTGGGACTAAATTATTTTGAATTTGAATCAAAATTAATATTAAATATAATTATTTTTTCTTGTAGAGGTTGAATTTATTAGTAATATGTGTTCAAATAGACATAACTGAAAGGGGTCGTAATGGCAGCTTCCTTCTGCATATTAAAAGATATTTTTTCTCAGTATCTAATTTATTTCAATTTTAATATCTACATTAAATAAAATATTATGTTACTTTTTAATAACAAAATACTAAAAGTACATGCGTAATATAATATAAATTAAGACATTGTATGGTACACGTTTAAGTGAACAAGCTTCAATCTTACTTCGGCATATGTTAATTAGCGGGTATCATTATTTTAAGATTATAAGAGAACAAATACCAAATAACAAAATTAACGTTCATATGATCTTTAATGTTCCGTATCTCAAAAGACAAATATAACCTTCCCAAACTGTAATAAACTTCCCAAAGGTATGAAGTTGAAATTAATATCGAATATTTATTCTATGCTTCCTTGGAGCAAAAGTTTTCGGGTAAAATTGAATTTTTACTTTATTTTTTTTTGTTTTATTCTTAGCAAGCTCGACTGGCATTAAATTTAGTTTTTATATTAAACCATAAAGAAAAATATGAAAAAATAATATTATCAAGTCCACAACGTTGCGAATGTGCATTATATTCTAAAATATTACGGAACATGTCGCTTGTAATTATTTTCTTCTGCAAATTTGTTTAACTTATTCAACTGACAAGTGAATTGTTTAATACAATTATGTAAATATGATTAAAACAGAACGTTCCCAAGTCGACATCGGAGCGCCGTTTAATTTCTTCACTTTATAACATTAATTTCCGATTCGCTCGATTCTTTCAATTGAATATTAATCAGCTTAAATGAACTTTCAGACGGCCGTTGGAGAGTTTTGCAATAATCAAGATACTTAAGTTCGTTGATATAACATTTAGGAGAAAATTAAATACCTGAAGTGAAACCCAAATATATATAAATACAGCTGAAGAGTTTGCTCGTTCAACACGCTAATATCAGGTTCTGGGTTCTTAAATGTTTTAGTTCTACGTAATTAAATAATAACAGCCCTTGAGAATGAAATATCATTGTCGCTTTAAATAATAATACATTGTAAGCATTTGATTGACTGGAAAACGAGTACGTGAGGACGTAAAGTCTTAAATTAGGTTCCCAAGTTCCCTTTACCTACGTTACTATGTGTGGAATACAACGTGAAACAAAAAAATAATAATAGGAATTACTAAACTTAAATTTAAAAAGCGTATAAAAATTTTGAACGAAGCAGGATTTGAACCCGCGCCTCTGGAATACCGTTCCAGCGCTCTGACCAACTAAGCCATTCGTTCTCACCGAGCTCCGTCGAAATTCTTATACGCTTGTTACAACTTATTTATGTTGTTAGCATCTCTGTAGGGAGATTTTTACAAATTTCCGCTACCCAAAGACAACTCGTAAGAATTATCGTTTGGCAAGAGAGAATACTATTTATTTTAATATTTTTACTATGTTTTAAAGTGTTATTCCACACTTAGGACAGAAAATCTCTCTTGCCAAACGATAATTCTTAACGATTACTTTAAAACATAGTAAAAATAATAATAGGAATATTCTTACTGTAGTAAATCGGTGTTGAATTGTTTGAAATTCAAAAAATGAAGTTTGTGAACAAGAATTTCTTCAAAATTAATTTCTTAGTTAAAAAAAATATTTGAATTTAAGTTTGGGTTTAAATTCTTAAGACCCATAATATTGAATATTATACATATATATTACTTACATTTTGTACAGTGACCAAAAAAAGACTCAGAATTTTATGACTGTAATTCTCCAATTCCAAAGACTTTATATAAACAAATCAGATTGTTTAATGGAAGTCAGAAGGGAAAACCCAAATCATATATATAAAAACACACAATCATTACGAAGGGTCTGATTTGATTTTACTTAACAGTATAAGTGAAAGCTGCTTGTATTAATTTACGCTTTTAATTTAGATTAGCTTAGTTTAGAACATACCAAAAAAAACCTTTTCTAGCTTCATGTTGTACATAGAGAGTTTGGGAACCTAGTTTTAACCTAGTGTCAACCTAATGTTTCCGTTAGGTTTCTCACTTTCCACGTATTTGAGTTATTAAGTGTCAAGTGGTGGAACTCAACGCCTTGTTACCAAAACGAAAACATGAAACTAGTCAATATTTTATTTTCCTCGAGCGGAATCGAACACACTACATGTGTATAATCGCAATATTGCGCTGCTGCGCCATGACAATTTATATTTATCGATTTAGCAGTTTATCTTATCAAAGTTACTATGAAGTAAATAGCAAGTGAAAATGTTTATAAGCGTCACGCTGTAACCTGAATAGGTATATCTGAGGAGGGAGTAGTTCAGGAATTTTCTTGAAATTGAGTGTTGAATGGCAGAACTCAACGCTTCTTCTTGTATCTTGTAACTTAAATTATATTAAGGGAAAAAATATTTGTTAACAAAATCTACGTCTAATTACATTAACGACTTCGTTACTTGAAATATTTGATATAAATATATTTTATTGACTAATATGGCGCAGTAAACAGCATATGATAAAAAGTAATATTAACAAAGCGTAATTTTGTGTTTTTTTTTAATTTAAAACAAAATGTGTCGTTACATTTCGTTACTTAACACGCAATAACAGCATTCAGTTGGAGATTTTAAAATGGAAATGCTTAAAACACCTGCAAGTACGACTACCTCTGGCACTTATCGCTACTCAAACATCGCAATCCACTCCTACTAGTCCACTCTGCTAGTGATTGAGTGACACTTGAATCATAAATTAAATTATTTTATATATTTATATAAATTTATTGTTTAAGAACATTTAAGGAATCAGTTTACTTTCTTTTTTTATTTTAATTTAATATTTGAGTGTATAAGTGACAGCTATTAAAATTTCGGTAAATTTTAATTTTAGGCTCATGCCTTGTTCCTGATAAGAAACCTTATAATAAGACATCCCGTTTCCCACAGTCTTTTCGAGACATTACGTGTTGAGTTGCGGAACTCAACGCCACGTGTGATTTTATTATTTTTTAGCTTTACACTGTATTGCTAAGATGCTAAGATGGTCAGAGGAGACGTAGGAACGTGGTTTTAGAAAAACTCCGTTCTATCAAGACACTTTCCTTCTTTGCTTTCCGCTGATCTCTAGAAGTATTGCGCGTTGATTGCCGAAACGCAACGCCGTGCTTTGGCTCAGTACTAGAGCAAACAAAATAAAATACTAAATATTTATATATTATTAATTTTATTTATTTATATTATTAATTTTATTTCAATTTTCTAAACATGGTTAACTGAAGAATTCATAGAGAACGTAACTTTCCTTGAAATTCTAATAAGAAAGGCCCCTCGGCTTGAAATATTATATCAAGTACATTCATATTTAAAAATATTTTTATTACTCTTTAATAATGAAACTGTATAATAACTAACACCTACCGGAGGCCAGTCGTGGCGCAGCGGCACAAGCGTGTGACTGTAAAAGGTAGGTTGTGGGTTCGATTCCCACTCGAGGAAATGAAATATTTATTTAATATTTAATAATTAAATATTGAATGTATATTTTTTAGCTCTGGTAAAAAATGAAAGCGAAGCGTTAAGTTCCTTTCCTCATCACACAATGCCCCAAAGTCGGGGATGGAACAAATTGTCTTAACACTAGGTTCCCAATTACTCTGTGCAAAGTGAGGCTAAGAGAAAAAAAAAATAACAAAATATGTATTTTTTCTTTAATTTCCTATTGTAATGAAAAACCATGTCGTTAAATTTCACACGCAATAACAGCATTCAGTTGGAGATTTTAAAATGAAAATGCTTAAAACACCTGCAAGTACCTCTGGCACTTATCGCTACTCAAACATCGCAATCCATCCACTCTGCTAGTGATTGAGTGACACTTGAGTCCTTAAATTAATACAGTCGATAAACTATTTAACACATTTATACTATGATTTATTGTTTAAAAGTATTTAAGAAGTATGTTATTATTTTAATATTTGAGTGTATTTAAATTAATTATATATTAATTATATTAATATTAATAGGATTTTTGCAATTGCATATGGCAAGTTGCTGTTACAGTAAATATTTATTTTTGATTCACGCTTTGTTCCTGATATAGATCAGTACCCGAGCAAAAAAATAAAATATTAAATTATTAATTCTTTGTGCCCCTGCATATCTCAAGAGATCACAACGAACATAACTTTACTTGAAACTCTAACAAGAAAAGTCCCCCGGCTTGAGATATTATATGAAGTACAGTCATATTTAAAAATATTTTCATTATAATTTTATGATGAAACTATAATTATATAACTAACAACTTACCTTGTGTGTTTGCACTTACCTCTTGCACTTGTTGCACTTACCTTGTGTGTTTGCACTTTATGGCGTAATTTTAAAAAATCTCTTATTTTCCCCATTCCCATAGAAATTTCTGCAATTTTTCTACTACTATTCCCAAAAATATATTTCAAAGAGATAACTCATGCCAAATTTCAGCGTTCTACTCCGCATGGGTAAGGCTGTTATCTCTCAATAAGTTAGTAATGGGAGAATTATATATGTTTTTATTAATATAAATATATTTTTATATTAAATATACATATTTTTACAATATATCTATATATATATATATATATATATATATATATATATATATATATATATATATATATATATATATATATATATATATATATATATATATATATATATATATATATATATATATATATATATATATATATATACATATATATATATATATATATATATATATATATATATATATATATATATATATATATATATATATATATATATATATATATATTGATTAAAAAATAATGTTCCTGATACTATTTTTCGTTTCAATAGAAAATATTTTATCTGTCGATTTTTTAACGTTACAAATATGATCACTAATCTAAAACGTAGACGGTTTTTGACATGTGGAAAAATGACAGAGAAGCCATTTTGAAATCTATCATTTATATAAAAAACTTTGCCATTACAACTAAATCGATTTGTAAAGTTGCACTCAGTTTCACGCTGTATCCCGCACATAGCAGGATAAACAGATCGATCGTGATAACCTATTGTTAAACATTTCATTTCGTTTCCCACTTTCCGCCGAATTTTAAGACATTTCGCTTTAAGTAGCGGAACTCTACGCCGCGGTTTGCCATCGTACCAGAGCGAAGAGTTGACAATGTCAGATATTTAATTTTCTCAAGTGAGGATCAAACCCACTTCCTGTTGCCAAGTTACCAAAATTAGAGATCGCAGTGAAATTGCGTCTGACCGTAATCGTGACTGTTATAAGTAGGTTCGATTTCCAGTCGCAGAATTAGATCAATTTTCTTCCTCCGGCAATAAAACATAATGCAGCGTTGAATTCCGCCATCAACACCCATACAGTTCAAACACTTACGTCATAAAAATATTTTTACTGCAAGCAAAATAAATAATTACAAACGATTTATTATAAAATACAGTGAAGAAATATCTAATACTAATTTGATGGACAAAGTATTGAAAGGCACGTGTTTACTGTACTACTCGATATCTAAATATTGTAGACGGATGGAAAGGGTATCATTAATCATTCGAAATACAAATATACAAGCACACGTCAATACCATTAAAGTCGACGGGTTAATGTTGAACTAATAATAAAATCTGGTTAACTTTTTTTTATTATTTTTTAACACTTTCAATATTTACTTTACAAATTTCTTTTTTTTTTAATTTTATTGAAAATAAAAAAAAGTTTGAGTTTATTAATTAATGAAATTATTCGTTTTTTTTTCACTTAGGACACATAGTAATAATACGTTTATATAGTTTATATAGTAATAATATATGTGTTATGGTTTTGTATGTATATGTGTATATATGTGTATGTATATGTATGTATATATTTATAAATATGTATGTGTATGTGTGTATATATGTATATATATGAGTGTATGTATGTAATAATATTGTACACCTACTACTACATTTCCCACCTAACGAGGTTGGTTAAGCCCTCCTTTTGTGCAAATTTATTGGTATAAATTGTGTACAATAAAGATTTTTTTTCAGCTTCACGCTGTATCCTGCACTAGGCAGGGTAGGCAGAGGGAACGAAAGTGAAACCTAGTGTTATGACACTCCGTTCCACTTCCGTTCCCCACTTTCCACTTTGAGGCATTGCGTGTTGAGTGGCGGAACTCAACGCCGCGCTTTGCCTTATTACCAGAGCGAAGAAATGAAACATTAAATATTTAAATTGAAAATATTAAATATTTCATTTCCTCGACTGGGGATCGAACCCAGAACCTGTCGGTTACAGGCACGCTCTTGTGCCGCTGCGCCACGACAGGTCTCAAATAAATAAATAAATAAATAAACGTTAAAAGTCATACAGTTTCTCTTAAAACTAAGACAGTTTTAATTATTTCAATATTAGGTATGTAAAAAGTGTTTGAAAGCTGTTTCGTAGTAAATTATTTACGCCCAAATATTCTTGCGATGCAGCTATTGATCTTAAAAGTTTAATTCCTTATCGTGAATGATTATTTTGTATTATAAAGTTAATTGCCGCTTTTTGTACTATATCAAGGAAAATTAAATATATTTATTCCCCCGGGCGAGAATCGAACGTGTAACCTTCTCGACAATAGCCAAACGTCGAGCTTATTTGCTCGACTGAATCCCTGCATTACGAATGCTTGTGGTATTGTTTTAGCTTATTATAATAAATTCTCCTACTTATAATGGCAATAAAATACTTCCTGAAATTCGCAATATAAATCTTCCCAACCTGAACAATGCTGAAAGTGTCAAGTGTATACAGATCCGGTACACGTCTATTCCATTACCAGATAAAGTGAGCTTGAGATGCACTCAATTTCTTGCGTATGATGGGTGATACTCCTAATGTAATGTTTACGATGCAAATTTGCCAATGATTTACACATTGTTATATATTTTTTTCGCAAATATGTTTCTATAACTTTACACTGTTTTATCAGTACAGTGTTAAGACACTCCCTTTCTATATTTTCAGCAAAAAGTTTGTTGACATTTTGCGTTGTTAGACACTCAACGCCGCGTTTTGTCTGTTTCCAGACCGGAAGATTCCCCTAAAATCTAAGTCGCTACCGCCGCGTTTACTATGAGATACTGATGTCCAAATATTCCCATTTCCTATAATTAATGTGTTTGCTTTTAAAATTTAACCAATAAATGTAGATTAGATTTTTCAATATTTCAGTAATACAAAAAAAAATAACAAATGTAGATTTACTGCACAAGAGCCTAAAAACCTAAGAACCTCGTATTAAGACATTCCAATCCCCGTACGGACACTTTCGTCCCCAGTTTCCACGAAATGTCTAATTTTTTAAACATTGCATATTGAATAGCGGAGTGCCACGTTTTTACTTTGTTATATATAAATATATATAAATGAGAAAATGAAAATATTTTACAAACGTACAAACGCACACACAAACTGGCAAAAATATACATTTCATTCCCCTGAAATCGAAGCTACAATGTTCAATGTCCCACTTACAGTCGTACATTTGTGCCCAATGAGCACCGACTACTGAAGAATGTTAAATAACTGTTTCCCAATATATATTACTAAATATATACGATAATTCCGCAATTTACGCAATGTACATACATACATGTGTAGCAAAGAAAGCTGTACTCACAATATATGGTATGAATATAATATTAAATTGAAAGCAACCAAAAAAGGATTTTCTTAGATTAATGGTGCTCGCTTCCGTCATACACATTATGCTGATATAGAAACCATGAATCACGAGATATATCATTTCGCACGCGAAATCTGACTTTGAGGCACGCGATGTTTTGTGCCTCGTGTAATGAAAATGTACGTTACATATGATGAACTATTATAAAATGCATTATTGTAAATGATTGTGGTTATACTTTACTTTTATATTTTAACTTAGGGAAATAACTATAATAACTTAGGAACTTCAAGTCTGTCGTGGCGCAGCGGCACAAGCGTGTGTCTGTCACCACACATACACACACACAGGTTGTGGGTTCGAACGCCACTCGAGGAAATGAAATGTTTAATATTTTCAATTTGAATATTTAATGTTTTCAATTCTTCGCTCTGGTACAAGGCAAAACGCGGCGTTGAGTTCCACCACTCAACGCGCAATGCCTCAAATTCGGCGGAAAGTGGGGAACGGAAGTAGAACGGAGTCTCTAAACACTTGGTTCTCAAGTTCCCTCTGCCTACTCTGCCATGTGTGGGATACAGCGTGAAGCTGAGAGAGAGAACTTAGGAAAGTAACTATAATGACATCCCACTGAAGAGATAGATGAAAAAGTATTTATGGAATTTGTTATTTAACCTTTCAACAAATGTAGTAGACTTAAAATATTTGGTAAAAAGTAGGAACAAACGGAAAATATCAGATAAATAGAAATGAACGTGATGTGTGAATTAATATAAAATCTTCGGTGGTTAATCCGATTCGCTTTTGGCTAAATTTTTAAATTAAATGTAATTTTTTTTAGCTTCACGCTGTATCCCGGGAATCCGGGAACTTAGTGTTAAGACACTCTGTTCGACTTCCGTTCCCCACTTTCCGCCGAATTTGAGGCATTGCGTGTTGAGTCGCGGAACTGAACAGAGTATTTCATTTCCTCGACTGGGGATCGAACCCAGAACCTGTCGGTTACAGTCACACGCTTGTGCCGCTGCGCCACGACAGACCTAAATGTAATATAAAGTAATTAAATATCTTTTGTAAAATAAATTATCTATTCCTTATAATAAAAAAGTCTCATTATAACCTTCGCCTGACTCGCACTTGACCGCTAAATTATCTTTCACTGCTGTCATTTAAGCCCTTCATTGTTGCTTCATTGGCTTACAAGTTCAACATAAATTTTACCAGAAAAAAAGGTTTATATATTGTTTTGACTTTTAAGCATAAAATCGTTGCATGTTTAAGAGTCGTATGGCCTATCAAGATTGAATCCGTTATAAATAGCACAGACCTAACACTCAGCTTTAATACATACCTATGTAAGTATGCCAAATTGTAAGTACCTACATGCATATATGACTTGTATATGCCTTCTATGGAAATAGAACGTTTTTTCCACCACGCAACTAAAAAAATAGAAAATAAATATACTATGAAAGTATACGCATTAATAACATCTTTGATTTTCGCGATTAATACACATTTTAAATTAAATTAATTTTATTTTTTTAATCGGATCATTAATTTTAATTAGTGAAATGTGACAAAGTAATAGCGAAAATAAATCGCGTAAAAATAGGATATTGAGAAAGTTTAAAATTCAAAACAAAATCTAGTAACTCACTATCTTTACAAACTATTGTAATAATAATAATTCAGGGCCCAGAATGAGCATCAAACCCCAAACCAATAATAGTTGTTTAACATGTAAACGGAATAAAAATAATACTTTATAATGAAATTACATATTTTTTATAAATTTCACCATACACGTCATTAGCATAGTCACTTTTAGACATATAAAAGTACCCAGAAGGAATAAATTAAGTAAAAAACGATGACGTTCTTTTATCTCGATTATTCTTGAAGAGGCCATTTGCATTTATTTTCTAATATTTCAAAATTTAAGAGGCGAACTTAAATGTTTTTCTGTTTAGATTATGTTTTTAGCGCTACAAATCTCAAAAAATAAGCACTTAACTCTTCTGGATTTGTTGTCAGTCTGTCCATCTGTCCAGACGCAAAAGTATATCTTGAGATAGCGTAGAGGTAATAAGCTGAGCTTAACATAAAATATTAAGGCCAGAGTCATAAATCAAGCTACCAAGTCATACAATCAAAAAGTACGAGAATTTATTCTTTTTTTTTCTGTAGATTCGCCGTGTAATCAACACCTATAGAGTATTTATATCTATAAAATTTACAATGAGAACTTGCAGTACAAAGAAAGTTATTTATAACTATTATAAATTTGTACTACTACATGAGGCCTGTCGTGGCGCAGGGGCAAAATTGAGCGACTTCAACGCGACATGTTGTGGGTCGATCCCCGCTCGGGGAATATTTAATATTCTGAAGAGTTGGTTCTGGTAATAAGGCAAAGCGGGGGCTTGAATTCCGCCACTCAACACTCAATGACTTCAATTCGACACAAAGTAGAGAATGGAATGAAATTTCTTCATGGGTTCCCAGGAAAAACTATAAAAAAAATATACTTTATTTCGTAAAAAAATAATGAATTTGGCATTTATATGCTTACAAAGTTAAGTTTATCAACAAAAAAGCTGTAATCGTTTTGTAGGGGTGTTTGAAGAATCAATTATTATTATTGTTTCACTCAAGTAACTAAACGTTAACACTCCTAGCGTTGAGTTTCACCACTTATGTTACACGATAGTGATACTCGTAATGCCTCAAAAATTGGTCGGAAAGTGGAAACCGCAGCGTTTTAGTACTACTTTTTATAAGCAAATATATTAATATTCGATGTACCTTGTATCTGCGTATAGCAGGGCCTACTCTGCAATATAAAGTGTTATTATTGTTATTTGAATTAAAATATTTATTATTATTAAGGCATGTCGTGGCGTAGACACAAGCATGAGACTGTAAAAGCGATAGGTCGTGGGTTCGGTCCTCAACGTAGGAAATAAAAGACTTAATATTTGGAATTAAATATTTTCATTTTTTCATTCGCTCTGGTTGGTGAAAAGGCAAAGCGCGGCGTTGAGCTCCGCATGCAATGCCTCAAGATCAATGAACAGAATGGGTCGGAATGTCTTAGCACTAGGTTCTCAATTTCCCTCTGCCCACCCTGCCACGTGCGGGATACAGTGTTAAGCTGAAGAAAAAATATATTTTTTTTTCAAATTGTGCGTATTTATCACGTTGCAAGACAAGATTATAAAACTATTAAATTCAGAATTCAAATAAAAAATTAAAAAACAACAGTTACGTCAACACATTTTTTTAATAACTTCATGCCGTTTGATATTTTATTGATCAATTACAGCAAAGGCGTAGCATGTGTGTATCAATTAATGTTAAAATACATATTTTTCAATTCCCGTTTGTTTCCAATATCGCAGGCAATGCAACGGCAAGTATGAAACGAATATAAATTCATTAATACAGTTATTTACGTCAGCTGTTACAGCCTAGCTTTAAAAATCGGATGCTCAGAGCAAGCTAGAGCTAATCCTTGTATAGAAATTGTGAGTAAATACACAATAAAATAAAGTACATACATTATACAATACCAGCCAGGTAAGAAGGAAAAGCGTGGCATTAATTTCCGCTCAACATGTATTGCCTCAAATTCAGTGGAAAATGGGGAACAAAAATATCTTAATTGGAACGGGGTGCCTTGATTCCCAAGTTCTTTTTGAACCATGTGCAGGATACCAAGAGAAGATGAAAAAATGTATATTGCTTAATAATTTATTTCGAAAATTTATTTTTTTATACATTTTTAATATAATTGTCTCTTCGTTTTGCTTCACGTTTTGTTTGGCATAAAGCAAGGTGGACAGAAATAACATATTGTCAAGACACTCCGTTCTCCGTTTTCCGATAATATTCACGATTCTACACGGAACTAAACTCTGCGATTACTTTTAGTAAAACGAGATACGACATTGCCACTGCTAGTAAGGTTATAAAAATAGAAAAATTAAAGCTAGATCAGTTCTTAATTTTACATTAATTTTAAAATAATTTAATACATAAATGTGATCAAAAAAATAATTATCTTTTTCGTTGAAGTCAAGCTATGATGATGGCAAGTAACTAATATGAAGAATTCAAAACAAGAAATATATATGAACAAACATATTTTAAAAAGGTTATATAATCGAAGTAGTCAAAGCCGGCTTCATTTATTTCCAAGACTTGAAGAATATATTTTCAAAGAACATTTTTTATGAAAAAATGTTTTTCAAAGACTTAAAAAAACCATCTTTATGTAAAGAGAGATAATTAAGTGTGAAAACATTCTTAATATTTTTACTTTCTCGCTCTGTTAACGACGCAACGCGTGATGTTGATTTCTACACACAAGACCTCTAGAATTCAATGGAAAAAGAGAAATAAAGGTGTATTAATGGCAACGACATGTCTCAACACTGGGTCACTAAGTGTCCTCCATTGTGTGCTGGATACATTGTGAAGGCCAAGATGTTTATATATGTATGATTTTCACTTTCCGCCAAATTCTCGAGGCACCTCCTAACAAGAGCGACGAAATGAAAATACTAAATATTTCATTGCTTCGAGTGATAGTCGACTCACTAACCTGTCGCTCTTGAAATCACGAGTTTGACGTTCTGCCCTGTGTTTTATTTTATCCATAATTCTCTATTTAAAAAAAAAAATGTCGGTAATTACTGCATGTATATATAATATTACACATTTTTAATTTTTTTTTTACTTTTCAAATGTTATCCTGCACTAAGAATAGAAAAATATTCTGAGAAATACTGCTGAGCCAAATGCCGAGCTTATTTTGCAAATACTACGCTCTAGTTCTGGTAAAAAGGCAAAGCGCGGCGTTGAGTTCCGCCACTCAACACGCAATGCCACAAATTCAGCGGAAAGTAGGAAACGGAAGTAGAATGGAGTGTCCTAACACCAGGTTCCCGGGTTCCCTCTGCCTACCCTGCCTCGTGAAATCTTAAAATAAGTTCCCAATTTCCCTCTGCCTACTCTGCAATGCTCGAGATACCGATGTTGACATTTTTTAAATAATTAATTCCAAGTTATACTTTTAATAAAAACCTCAAGTGACTACATAAGTAATTACATTTCTAATTCGACCTGTTTTTTTTTAAGTGGTAGTTGAACGCTTCATCAATGTCACGTAAAATGGAGAAGGCGTGACAGGATTGGCTCGTACAAATACGATTAATAAACTTGGTTTAAACTCTTCTCATTGTATACTTTTTAAGACTTTAAATACTTCATAAGTTTTTCTTGTCCTTTACGCTGTATCATGCATTGATCGAAATAGACGGAGCGACGCTAGAGTTAAAAAATCCTGACCACATTTTCCATTTAACTTTTGAGAAATTTACATTTTGAGTGACGGCGCTCAACGCCACGCTTGGTTTAAATGTTTTAAGACAATGACAAAAAGTCATTTTTCTAAGTTAAAATCGAAACCATACTCGTCAAGATTACAATCGAC
Source organism: Eueides isabella (assembly GCA_019049475.1). Classification (NCBI taxonomy): domain Eukaryota; kingdom Metazoa; phylum Arthropoda; class Insecta; order Lepidoptera; family Nymphalidae; genus Eueides; species Eueides isabella. The sequence continues at coordinate 10,666,391 of CM032399.1, forward strand.
AGCCTCTGACTTTCTTTGGCAATTTTTCATAACAAATGTTTTTGTAGCTGAATTCTACTGCTCAAATTTATACCTTTATGCAGCAGTATTAGTGATAAGATATATCACTTAGTTCATGATCTTTCCATATTTGTTGCCACTTATACAGACAAATTCTATAAAAATCTTTTTTTACCTTTTATTTTTTACCAACCAACCAACATGACTATTTTACTAGGGGCTCTACGGCTACTGCTACTAAATGTACAAGTCCCCCGAATATAATGAATGACATACGTGAAGCCTGTCGTGGCGAAAGGCTACTAGCGTGTGACTGTAAGTGCTTGTGCTAGAGCTTTTGGCCTCGATCCTCACTCGAGGAAAAGAAACTTTCAATAATCTTCGCTCTGGTAAGAAGAATTGTATCTGGATTGTGTGGCGTTGAACTCCACCACGCATCACGCAATGCCACAAATACGCAGGTACATAAACCTCTTCTACTATGGCTATATGAAGCATATACCAATTTCAATTACGAAATCCAAATATTACCATTTTAATATGTTCCATGAAACAGATGTTGTTAGAATCTTCTCTTTTTAATAAAACCTCGTTGAGTTCGAATAATATTCGTTATAGTTACTAAACAGTTATTTGCTCATTGTTACGAGAGCAAAAAAAGAAAATAATAAATTCCCCCGAATTCAAATTTAACCTACTATTATCGTATTTAGGATCAGACACTTTCAGCTTCACGCTTTATCCCGCACATGGCAGGGTAGGCAGCAGGAACTTAGGAACAGCGCTTAGTGTAAAGACACATTTCATTCTAATGATTTTAAGACATTGCGGGCTTAGTGCTGGAACTCATCGCCGCGGTTTCATTTATCATCAGGACTAAGAAATAGAAAATAATTACTATTTAATTTGAAAAGTATTAAATACTTCACTTCCTTTACAGTCTACGTCTCTGTGAAGAATATTACCATGATAAGAATGCGTGGGATTAAATGCTGTTGGCACTTACTCAGGAAGCTATGTTATATATGTATATATATAAAATAGCTTAGCATTTTTTAATTGATATTTTGTAAAGAGAAACTGTTGAGTTTGTTGCCGGCTCTTCTCAGCAGACCCGCCTTCCGAGCCGGTGGTAGCTTCCTGTAGGACTGACACTACAGACAATTGTATGTAACTTGACGATTCAAAAGTGCTTGTAATGGCCTATTTGAATAAAGAATATTTTGATTTGATTTGATTTGTGCCACGACAGGCCTCTATAAATAAATAAAATCATACATCAATAACTAAATGAGAAAAAATCATTACCTTCTGACGTTAAAGAATAAGTGTGTTGGTAAAATAGTTTCTACCAAATAAAGATGACTATTAATAAGCTTCGAAAATCGTAAGGATAAGTAGGGTTATTTACTCTATTGAATATTTTCTTTCTATTTATATGAAATGAAAAAGCGTTCAGTCTATTTTTTAGTCTCTAACTTGATTAGGGTATGAGTCTGGCAAGGACTTCAAAAATATTAGATCTTGATTTTTAAATATGAATATTATTCGTTTATAGAGTTCCATACCCAAACAATAATACAGATTAGTCTATTACTAAGACTCTATTGTCGGTTCGTCCGTCACTAGGCTGTATCTCCTGAACCAGTTAATCATTATAATATTAAAATATACTAAAAAAGTTACAATAAAATTAAAGTAAATCAAAAGTATTATTTATAAAACATATACATAGAATAAGACCAATATGTAAAGAGCTTTAATAAGGAAATCTCAAAATAACATATTTCAAAGTCACATCAAATAGGTAGGTAGTTCTTTAAAACACAAAGGCAATTATAATAGTTTTGAAATACAAAAGGTTAAGATTTAATTTATTTTTTTCTAAGCAAAATAAGGGCTGCGCTTGTCATGTTACCGAAAATAAAGAAATAGAAATATCAAAATTGTAATTTCTCACACCCACAACCTACCGCGTTTACAGTCGCACGCTTGTACTCCTACGCTACGACATGCCCCCTTTTGCTATACATAACCAAATTTCCATTAAAGCTTAAAAAATACTTATTATTTCAAGTATTTTTGAAATGTTAAATGAATTTCAATCTGCTAATGGCTTAAAAGGCCGTTTTTGCTGACACTAGCCTACAAGAAGCTCAACAGTGCTCAAAGGAATGCCATTATTTTCATTGTTAAATTCCGTCGTTTATGTCCTGAATTAAATTGGGCAGTGCGTGTCATTGATCACTTCAAAGTTACATAAGAATATCATAAATATTTCTTTAAGTGTAATTTAAAAGTGAAACCATCGAGATCTGTGTGCTAACTTCAGAGAAGATTCAGTTTAAAATAAGAATAAAAAAAAAACAAATTTCTGTTACTTTTCATTAATACCTACTTGTTTTCAAAGAACCAATTTTCCTGTATAAATATTTACGATCAAATAAACACAAAGGTTGATTATACTATTTGGATTTTACAACGCCTTTTATGAGTGATAAATTAATTTAAATTAATTGAGATGGTTGTTTTACGACGACAGTAGCGGGCCGAACGTTGACGATTGGTATTAATTTCTGTCTTATATATGAGGCATTACATTACCTGTTGAATGGCAAAAATCAACGCCGAGCTTTGTCTCGTTACCAAAACGGTAAAACGGTGAAATGAAAATATTATTTTTTTAATTTCTTTCAGTGGGAATCGAATCTACAGCCTGTCGTGAACGTTTACAGTCGCATACTTGTTACCCCTGTCCCCTGACTGGTTTCAATATATGATAGGAAAACTCATTTCATTTAATAAATATTGTACGGACCATAGGAGTTTTAGGAGAAAGATAAGGTAAACAAGCGTACGGGTCACCTGATGGTGAGTGGTGTTAAATTCAAGATTAAACAGTTCGTGCTGTCGTGGCGCAATGGCACTGCGTCTGACTATGAAAGCGACGGCTGTGGGTGTCATTTCCACTCGGAGGAATAAAATATTTTAATATCCATAATGGTATTTGGTAACGAGACATGCTGCGGCGTTGAGTTCCGCCACTCAACTCGCAAGTTTCTACAAAAATTGGTTAAAAGTGAGGGATTTTGACATTAGATCTCCTTTCCGACCTTGCGGAAAAAAGGGAACAGCCGCCTTTCATCTATTTTATCAGCATTCATCAGGAATTGAATCGACCATCGTATCGACAAGTTGAAGATTTTACGATCCAGCTAACTTCTATTTGGATCTATGATCTATGAATTATTCTAGTCGCAAAGTATTACGTGAATATTTTTACAATACTCTAGACTTGATCTGTTCTTGGTTTTATAATAATATCTAAGGATTTTATGGAATAATATGATGAAAATAAAGAGATCTTTTAAGCTAATATTTACACTAACATTACGGCGTTCATTTTGTTGGCAAAGTAAAATAATATATTTTTACTAAAGTATACATGTATATATTAATAAATATTGGTAAGCATTGACACACCAGGAGCATCTGATTATTTTTATTATTTCTAAGTCAGACTTACTTTTTACATCACCTCTATTGTGAAGAGTTCATCGGAAAGGTGGACTCACTGAACTGGATACTGAGAGCTGAAAAGGCATGTGACATCATCATATTTTAGCTTCTTATTATGTTACGAAACCTAAAGTTAGGACACTCTGGTTCTCACTTAGCGCGTGACTGTCAAGAATTTCCTTGTTGAGTGGCGGAGCTCAACGCTGCGTTTTGTCTTTTTACCAGATCTTCGAAATTAAAATATTTCACTCTCCCGAAGGGGAATCGAATCCAAAACCGGGGCGTGAAATATTTAATAACACATATTCAAATTTTAATAAGCGATCAATAGTTTTGCAAAATGTTTAACTGATTCTATCATGTGAAAATATATAAACAAACATGTATATATACACTTATACACTTTATCCTAAAATTCTTATTTGATGCAATCAATTAATTTCTAAAAGCCTTACTAGGCGCATGGGGCATGAGCGTGTACCTGTAAACGACTGGGTACGACATGGGTTCGGTCTCACTCAAAGAAGTGAAATATTGTATGTATTTTTATTTTCTGCGTTTTCAAAATTGCGGCATTGAATTCCGGCTCTCTAAACGCGATGCTACACATTTGACAAAAATTGGGGAACGGAATGAGGTATCTTAATACTAGGTTCCTAAGATACCTTTGCCGTTCCTGCCATGTGGGATACAGCTTGATGCAGAAAAAGTCTTGCTAGAATAAAACATGAACTAATTAAATTATAATAGAATCAATATTGTGTAAAGTATAGTAGCATCAGTGCAGATTAATGTGACACAATATCATTATCAACACACATAATGCCATTATTTGGTAATAAACCATTTTATTTTGACAAAAGAAGTACGAGTAAAATAAGAAAGAGTTATGCGAGACCGTTGTCACTTCTTAAAATTGATGGCTTTAATATTGCTCCTATATTTTCCTTTATTTCGTTTGCTCGTGACTTAGGTCTTGTTTGAGATGTATTAATCTCCGTTGTCACAACAAATGAAAATTCTATACTTATGGGCATAAGTGTTAGCTGTTAGTTTGATTATAGTTACTTACTGAGCTTCATGTTGTATATCTATTGGGGTAGCCAGAGAGAACGCAGCGCTGAACGTTACAGTCTCGGCATACCTCTTTCGTCTCGTCAACTGTCCTTAACCAGGTCATCATATTTTTTGCGTGACTTACCTCCAGAAATTCAACTGAGATCTCCCCCTACTTCTTTTACCACTAACTTTTCCTTCATAAATCTTCTTTGAATATTTTCGAAAATTTTAATAAAATTGACTTTTTATTATCATAATTCATTGTATGTTAAAATAAATCTAAGTTTGTATATAATCTTTCAATAATGTTATATACGCGGTTTCATCTTGCTGGTAAATATAATTAATTATATAGTATTCTAATTTAATTAGATATTTCGATCCCAAAAATAACATACAAAGGAAACAATATAATATGAAGTAAAGGAATAATCTTGATAATACAAAGCCAAATCGCCTTAACTCATTCAACGTCAATGTGGCATGAGCTTTCAGATGTAGACCTACGGAGATAGCTTGTTTTCGAATCCATTGTTACTTTTATGTTACTGATTGCTGATAGCTCGCTAGCGTATTGTTCGTGCAAAACTTTCCTTTAGGGTGCCTAGATATATTATATTATACTGTTTGGCTGAACTACCCTTTAGATTTTGATATAAATCTGAACCTTAGTTAATGTAGTAAATATATATAAGCAGTGAATTGAAAAATATTTTCCACCCGATAATAACCTGGTAGGATATTGGATATTTAATAAACACGCACGGTACTATTGTTTATGCATCTATTTAGAACGTACACAGTCGTTTCCGATATTAATTTTGATAGGTGATCAATTTAAATTTCTTTCAAGGATTTTTTTTATGCAAAGTGGTTTTATGACCAGCTCATTAAAAATCTTAACTCTAACTATTGATAACTCTGAAACTGTAGATGTATTTGCAAAATATTAATACTTTTCTTAATATCCTTAGTAATTTGATCGTTAAATATTTGTTAAAATATAATTAAGTCTTCAACTAATTAAGTCTCTGTAGTATAGACATTTTAAAGGATTACAAGTTCTTATAACAATATTCTTTCATTGACATTTTTGTATTTTGTTTTAGCTTTTGAAAAGCCTAAAATAATTCGCAATGTACGAGTTTATATTTGTTTTGTATATATCTCATATGACGTAATATTCCTCACTTGATGTATTTCTTTGTTTATGTATACTTGACAATGCTAATTCACAATCAACATTTTAAAATATTATCAGGTAGTCGCTCACATCTTCATTTGCATGAGATATAAAACATAAAATCATATTTCCGCAGTTCCCAAAGGAATTTCGAGTAACTCTTTAGATTACTCCCCTACATTGCCCAAGGAATCTACATTTCAATGCACTACGCTAAACATTCATGTGCTTTTTAAATAAAAAAAGTTTTTGCTTCACGCACATAGCAAGGACGGCTGGGGAAATCTGGGAAACTAGTGTTGAGACATACCTTTTCTGTCGAGTTCTCTAAACTTCGCGTGTTGTGTAACGGAACTCAACGCAGCGTTCTATCTCGTTACTAGAGCTAGGAAATGGAAATATTACTTATATAATTTCCTGGAATACAATTCAGCTTACAGCTTGTCGCGTTAATAGTTGCACGGTGGTACCCCTGCCCCACGACAGGCTCTACTTTTCTTATCTATTTACAAGGATGACAAAAACACTTTACATTTTTACTTTGTTTAAGTATCTGTAATTGGTATAAGAGATAATTGATTCCCATTATATTTATATTAGTAACCATATCTGTTGGCCCGACAATTGTAATGCTGGCAATTCGTAAATTGTAATCTGAATATCCGTTTAATTCAGAAACCAATAACTATCTGTACGGTAATAGAATGTTAACTTCATTGTTACCCTAAATTTATATTGAAATTATAGAATAAATTGCTTTTATGGAACATTTTCCGCACATAGGATGGTAGTCCGTGGGAACATGGGAACCTAGTGCTAAGGCGCCCCAACCCGATCAAGACTTCCCTTTTTTTAGTTTTCATTCAACATTAGTAGCGTGGCGTTGAGTACCGCCACTCGACACACAATACCAAAAATTGGACGGAAAGTCTAAACACTAGGTTCCCAAGTTCTCTCTGCCTGCGCTACAAATTACGCAATACAGTGCAAAACTGAAAATAAAAAAAATAATTAACGGAAAACGACATTAAAAATGAAAACCTCAAATATGTACACAATACACAATCTTGTTATTCCACTGTATTTAGTGCTGCGATAAAGTAAGATCCAGCAAACACCACTCGGACAGTAAATAGAAGCGATCGTAATTCTACGAGATTTATATCGACACGCCTAGTTTTGAACAAGAATTTGGTTCGAACTGCGTGCGTTATAATGTATAAATGTGTTTGAAGAATTACAACTTGTTGACATTGGTTACAGAATTATATTCATCTATATTATAAAGAGCCTTTAAAATATTGAGGCCTATAAAATATTAAGACCTGTTGTGGCGCAGCGGCACAAGCGTGTGACTGTAACCGACAGGTTGTGGGTTCGATTCCCACTCGAGGAAATGAAATATTTAAAATTTTCAAATTAAATATTTAATGTTTTCACATCTTTGCTCTGGTTCAAGGCGAACGCGACGTTGAGTTCCGCCACTCAATACGCCATGCCTGAAATTCGGCGGAATGTGGGGAACGGAGGTGGAACGGAGTGTCTTAATACTAGCTTCTTACTTATTATTGCGAAAACTATTAAAAAGTTATACATTTATTATATTTTATAAATTATTTTAAATTAGTAAAAACTATTTTACAAATAAATCTATATCACAATTTCTATGCAATACAAATAATTTGATGCGAAACGATTTCAAGCTTTATGAATATTTTATAAAAAATAAAAAAATATTATTGAATTAAATGTTATTGCTTATTGAATTGCATGTTATGTTAAGAAATATTCTTAGAAAAGTATTGATATAAAATTTTTAATATTAAGCATCTGTAGATGATTGTGTGTATTTGAAGTGGAAACAATGAATCCACGGTATAACTAATGATGTACCGTTCGAATTGATAGATATATATCTAATAATTATTCATAGATTTATAGATAGATATATATAAATAAAATAGGAACATTCATTTTCGAGAATTCGTACTATATTTATATTTTTTTGATAGTACAAAAGGTCTGTCATGAATATCAATCAAACGAAGCAATATTCGCCTGTGGCATCGTCGTTTACCAAATGAAACTAACAAAAAACTACATGTTTTTCTATGAAAAAAGCTGCGTATTTGGTTTGCACAGTAGAATAAAGAAAAAACAAATCTGTTCGCTTAAATAGTTGTTTCGTTATTTAAAGATTTAATTTTTATCTTTTCTTTGTGAAAGCACGAAAATGGGGTTGTGGGTTCAATTTCTACTTTCGGAAATGAAATATTTAATATTTTCATTTCGTTTTAGGAGTAAGGAAAAATATTGCGTTATGTTCCGACAATTAACACGAAATATCTCAATTTTGACGGTCAGTAGGCAATGGTAGTAATTGAATGGGAACAGAGTATCTTAACAATAAGGTTCCTCTGTGTACCTTCCCATGTGTGGGATACAGCGTGAAGCTGAAAAAAATACCTTTATTAAATGAGATAAAACTAAATTATCAGTCTCATGCATAACCACTACAGTGTTTAGGACCTTTACACATTTTTATGAACGTAAAACGATAAGCATTAAAAACGGTTTATAAAGTTGAATTAACATGTTAACTTATTATTTATAAGAAAAGTAAAATTAAGTTTAATTTTGATATTTTAACAGCTGATACTTGTGCTTTATTATACCAACAACAAAATAGACAGAGGGAACTTGGGAACCTAGAAGAAATAAAAATATTAAATATTTTTATTTCCTCGAGTGTATATCAGGCCCACAACCTGTGGCTTTTAAAATCACACGCATGTAGCTCTGCAAGACGACTGATTTCTCGCAGAAGTACGCATGGGGAACCTACTGTTAAGGGATATCTATAACCGCCTTCGCAATTTCACTTTGCATTGTTTCTTGTTACCAAAACGGAAAATCAAAAATGTTTCATTCAAAAACGTATCTACATTCGTCGTGTTCACAGTCAGTCTTTTTAACAGTGCTCTACGAACGCCTACTAAAAAGATAAACACGATCAATATAAAAACATTTAATTAGTCATAATACATTTATACTCACTCTCAAATCCAACTTCACACTGTATCCCGCACATGTCAGCGTAGACAGAGGGAACTTGGGAACCTTTTTTTTTATGGAAGAGACAGCCAACGGCCCCGTGTAACTCCAGAAGAGCTACTGGAGCGTTGCCGTCCTTTAAGATGGATGGGCACCGGGGCCCGGCATTACCTAATGCGAAACGCAGTGGCCAAAGCCACTACTTAACGCCGGTCTTAAATGCCGGGGGTGGTAACAATCCTGTCGAGTCTGCCCATGCGTGTTGCCATTACTGACAACGTGACTCTACCACACGCTAATATTAAGAAACTCTGTTCTGTTTCCCATTTATGTTACTACGAGTACCTATACACAGAATGTATTTGTTTATACATTCAGTGATAATATAGTACGTACATTTCACACAGTATGAGGCAATTACACATTTAATTATACTATTAGACCTTTATAAAACTTGAGAAACGTACGCATGTTACAAAACATGGGTCCGTCGTAACGGGCGTTATGGAATTAGTTAAATACATTACTGTATTGTAATTATTATTTCTGGAACAACAAAGATATGGAAAATCTCAATTTATTTACTGTTTTGACAAATAACTTGTGATACTTTCTAAGATAGGAAGTTTTTCATTTATTTCTTTTTAAAAAGTAAAAAAGAAATATTATTATAATTTTTCTTTGTACTTAAATGTAAATAAACTGAATTCAGACAAAAGATTGTCTTCAAGAAATGGTGAATACCTCTTAAAATAGAACTGCATACTTATAACCGTATAATATATTTGTAAATTTCAAGGCATAAATTATGTAAACGTATCTTATATTGCCAACGTTACGCAGATATTGCGTGGGCGTCTTTCATTGTTGTTGAAGAAGGCATAATTTACTTTTTTTTTTTTATTTTGTGTTTCGTGCAATATGTACATATCAAGCATAATATTCGACAAAAACTTAGTATTTAGATACTCCGTGCTCTTCTTTTCGCTCAATTTTCAACACATTATGTGTTGAATGACAAAAAGCGAAGCCGTGCTTTATTTTTTTATGAGAAGAAGAAATTGAAAAAAAATCTTTCTTCCGGGTTAAAATCGAGCCTTCAACCCCTTTTATATTCACACACTGTACCTCAGCGTCAAGATGGCTTTGTCATACAGTATATGATATAACATAAAACTTTACATACAAATCCGTACAGCATAAAAACGATTCTGTTGACCTGAAACAGTCTTGAAGAAAGACAAGTACTAAAACAAGTACGAACGACAACTTGAAATTCCTGAAACATTTCTGTACACAATATTTACTTTTGCTGCAACATCTGAAACCGCACTGAAGTGGCTTAGTGTTCCATTCACGCCTGTAATCCCTCGACTCAGACACTCGACTTACATTCAATGTTATAATATATTCAATATTCCCAAGTTTGCTAGTAGTTTAATGCAAATATAAACTGTGTAGTGTATTGGTTAATAATTAAATGAGGTATAATATATATGTATTTATTGATGTTACTGAATGGAATTATATTTGTAAAAATATGTAACAATTTTAATTATTTTGTTTTTATTTTGCACTGAGCTTAAAAATATTAATAATTTTTTTAATTCTTTTTTAAATTTATATTTAATTTTTGATTTATTTATTCATTTATACATTTTTTGAATACAAAATAAATAGCTACATCGACCATAAATAATAAAAATATCATATTGTTTAAATAACCCGATAGTTATGAAAAATATTAAGCAACTTAACTAATATATAATATAAATATATATATAAATTTGAAAAAAATTAAGAAAGGACAGAATGCAAGATCAGTGTTAATGATACTATATGATATTAGAACAAGTGAATGAGGTAGTATATCTGGGAAGTATCTTTAGCAGAGACGGAAGATACGAAATGGATGTGGAAAGGCGTATTGCTGCCGGTAACAGAGTTAACGGAGCCTTAGCTGCATTGTTGAAACGGTGAAACGTCAGCATAGCTGCGCGTTTGGCCGTACACAATGCAGTGTTGGTACCGACACTGTTATACGGCAACGAAACGTGGGCATTATAGAAGAAGAATGTAAGAAAGATGAAAACTGTAGAGATGCGATCTCTTCGTCGGATATGCGGAGTCAGTTTAGCTGATCGCATACCCAATGAAGAGATGCACAGAATGGATGTCACAGTGAGAATGAAGAAGAACGTGCACCGGTGGTTTGAGGCTGATGACAGTGGACGAGGCGAAATATGCCGAGACCGTAGCGTTTGGCGCTCCGTTCTCTCTGCCTACCCCGTTAGGGATATAGCGTGAAGATAAGTAAGTAAGTAAGTAACTTAACTAATACATAATATAATAAGTTATGAAAAATGAGAAGTACTTTTAATATAAAGCTTTAGCGTTAGTAAAGTAAAAAAGGTAAGTTATCTTTATTTAGCTTTACGCCATATGATTTGGTAGGCAGAGGGCACTTGAGAACCTAGTGTTAGGACACCGCGTTTCGTTCCCCACTTTCCGCTGAATGTGAGGCATTGCGTGTTGATTGACAGAACTCAACGCTGCGCTTTGCCTTGTTACCAGAGGGAAGAAATGAAACTAAATAATATTAGGTAAATTTTAAAATATTTAATTTCTTCGGTTGGGACTCAAACCCACAACCTGTCGCTCTTAGAGTCACAGAGTACTTTTGAAACTCTTGATGTACAAAATGTACATAACTATAAATTTCTAATATATACTGTTATATCTATCTAACTTTACACTATTCCCAACAAGAGACATTTATCGCGAAAATTTGACTTTAAATTATGTTCAACAAGAACACTGACGCCTACGTGGTAACGTGTACGCGCGTATACAATTTTGTTATCTCAAAGGCATTCTCATACTATTAACATGCCGGAAATAATTAATTGTACGTATAAACGGGGAAACTTATTATGCATAGATAAATTTGTGTATAGTTTCATTGTGTGGCAGTTCGTGTATTGATTTTATAGAGACACTTGCTAAGGTGTTTGTTGTCTTCGCTAACTTGAACGGCACTTCAAGGATTGATAATTAAGTTAAAGTACACTTGAAACTTGACCTTTTACTGCAGTTCTTTGAAATTTGTTTCGAAATCCACTCATAGGATTGAACTAATATGGAAATTTTGATCATCTCAAAAACTTCGTCTGTAAAAATATATGTGTAACGTAACTTTCTTATACATTTCTACATATATATATATATATATATATATATATATATATATATATATATATATATATATATATATATATATATATATATATATATATATATATATATATATATATATATATATATATATATATATATTTATATATATATATATATATATTTTCTCTGTAATGAAAGATCTCATATATCTCACGCAACCCTCATATTCAATTTGAGCTGTTTTCACAATAATTAGTAGTTGAACATTAATTATTACTGGTACGGCTATAAATATTTATTTAGATCTTCATGCAGTATCCACAGAGAAGAAAGAGTGATGTAGAGAGATTAGGAAGGAAAGAAAAATATTTCTTTTCTCTTCTGGCACTTCCGTTCCCAACTTTGCGTGTTGAATGGCAAATATTCACGCCGCGGTTCCCATGGTACCAGAGCGAAGCAATTAAAATATTTAATAAGTTCATTTATCCGAGTAGGAATTCAACACTCAACGGTCACATTTACAATTGCGAGCTTGCGATCCTGTGCCTCGGCCTCTTATATACTTTTTTATATATTGTATACAAAGTACAAGGTGAAAAACACTTTTATTTAAATTTAGACGAGAATCTCTATTCGTAACTGAAAATAGTAAAAAGGTAATTTGTTAAAATTAAAATCAAATACTTTTGACTTTTGTCAGATTAAATATAGAAAAGCAAATTAAAAGGTAATAAGATCTTTCATATTAAGATTGCCCGCATGAATTCATCATTTTATTACGTAACTACAGACAAAATGAGCGCAGAAATTCATTTTGTATTCATCATTTTGTAGGTAATAATATTTTGTGTATTAGAAAAAAGGTGGATGATATTAAAAAAATTGGCCAAGCCCGAGTTGGATTCGCGCACGATAGGTTTTACTACCGGTTTCTATAACGAAGGCAAGAATCATGTCCGCTGTATTGAAACCCTACTTAAATATTTGTTTAATTTATTTTTCTTAAAATGAATACATAATTAAATATTCTATAAATATTTCAAGCGTATGTCTGCGGTTATCAATATTTAACAAAAACAAAGGATTTTCCATAAATTTTAATTTCATTATATTTTTTAGCATCTAGTTGTTATTATAGATTTAGAAAAATATAATCTATAAGAATTTACGCTAACTATATCTTGAATAGTGATTAATGATCTACAGATATACGAACGGACAGCGGAATCTTAAAAATAGGATTTCGTTTCGCCCCTTGTTTATACAAAAAGACCTAAGATGTATTTTATGAACCTTATATAATTATAACGAAAATATATATTATAACGAAAGCTAAAAGGCCGCCTCATTGTATTTTTTTTTTTTTTGCTTTATATTAATTTGTACATTGTTTGTGTATTTTATGCGCAATAATGTATATTGTACAGCGTCTGATTACAAGTACGACGCGCGTAGTTTCTTCAATTCTTAGGCGTGGAAATGAATTATTTTAATTGCCTCGGTTGATCTGGTAAAAAAATTACACTATATTTATGCTCTATGATCCAACACAGTGATGTACGACAAATTGCTTTTTGAGCATATGAATAAATATGGAAAATATAATCAATAAAACTCAATATCACAAAAAAACTAATTAATTATATAATTAATCATTTTCCATTTTAAGTAAAAATTGGCTATGTCAGTCACTTGAGAGCACACCAACGTGGCTCTCGCTAGTCAGAGGCCAGTTGCCGTGGCCGAAAACGGTCTGGATATAATAATAATAATAATAGCTATATCATAAAATTAATGTTATACTATGATTCCTATCAAGAGTAATTGTTATATATCTTTAGGGATAGAAAAAAAAATATTCCAATACCTAACAATGCATCTTAAAATCATACAAAGTTTAGAATTTTTAATAATTTCTGACTAAAAATGTCACTGCCCCTAACTTGAGAAAGAGTAACGCGTAAATTACTTATCCGGTTCCTGTTAAAAATAACTAAGATCCACCACTATGAACAATATGACTTACTCTATTCAGCTTCACGCACATGTCAGGGTAGGCAGAGGAAACCTAGTGTTAAGACACTCCGTTCCACTTCCGTTCCCCACTTTTTTGACACACGTTTTCCGCCGAATTTATAGGCTTTACGTATTGAGTGGCGGAACTCAACGTGGCGTTTTGCCTTGTACCAGAGCGAAGAAATGAAAACATGAAACATTTTAAATTGAAAATATTAAATATTTCATTTCCTACACATGTTTGTGTCGCTTCGACACGACAGGCCTTAACAATATGACTTCAAGTAAAAAAATTCGTTGCAATGCCACAAAACGTTTCAAATAAACAAGTCAAACCTGTTACACTTTTTTATGTCTGAGATTAAAAAATAGAGTAAAAATGGAGAATGGGATATTTTATTCTAGTCTTACACTTCTTCTTCTTAGCATTAATCCTGACGTTTGTCAGGATCTGCCTTCTTACTAAACTTACTTCAATATGAACAATCTTTAATGCCCTCAATGGTTAGCCTATTGATTTTTATATCCTACGTGATGACACAGGGAGAGACATCTGGGACTCTTTTCACACCAGACGTTGGCATCCGACATAGATCTGAGGCAGTCGCGCAACATGGTCATATCTACCTACCTTTTTAAATACATACACTAACAAAATTAAAAAACGATATCATAGTAATATTTCCAGTAACAAGTAATTAATCAAAGAAGCCTATAATAGATAAACGTTAACCCTTACCTTAGACAGGCATATTTGAATATAAATCTTAAAGGCTACATTATACACTTACTCAAACTTGAATATGGTAAATTTCTTTTAAATTTAATTTCAAAAATTGCTTTACTTATAGATCAAGTAACGTAATTTTGTTTTTTTAGTATATTAAACTGTTTTTGAAGAAATATTTAAATTTATTAGCTCATATAAGGGCAGATTTTAGGTACATTTAATAATATACTTTGTATTTAATATACATATACATAGACTTCATTAGTGGCCAGTCGTGGTGTACGAGCAAAATGTTGAGACTGTAACTGCAATGGTTGTGGAATCGATTCACATTTGCAGAAATGAATTATTGAAACATTTTATTTCCTCGATCTGGTAACAAAGCCAAGCGGCGGCGTTGTATATCACAACTAAACACACATTAAAACAGAAATATTTGAAAGATATATATTTGAATAATAATTGTTCATGTTTTCATTTCTTCGCACTGGTGCCAAGGCAAAGCGTGACTGTTTAATTCTGCCTTTTATTTATTTATTTATTTATTTATTTATTAAGGAAGACATACAGTTTTACAAGTACTTTAAATAAAAAACAAATTTACATTCAATTAACCAATAAAGTCTTCACATAAAATAAACAAGCAAAGCGTGACTCAAATTCGGCGGAAAGTAGAGACCGAAAAAGAGCGTCTTAAAAACAGGTTCCCAAGTTTTCTGGTAGCATGGCGTTCAGGTGGAAATTAGTAAAACAAATATAATGAATATTAATTTCCCGCACTTTACCTTACTGAGGAACGAAGAAAATGAGTATATTAAATATTTCATGTCATGAACTTGGAATTGTACCCCTATGTACGGGTAAAAATATTATAATTGTTACTAATTATTATATTTCATTGTACTAGGTGGCAGTAAACGAGCAACGCGCCTTACTGTGGCAACTGCAATCGGGATATGGATACTGGCAGCCGCTCTCGCCACACCTGCGTATATCGGGTCGTATCTTCGAGCTTTTGTCGTTAATCCTACTAAACAGGTAAGAAATAATTTTTAAAATAAATATTAATTTAAAAAAAAATTGCTTAGTAAGAGTATTTAGACTTTTTTTTATAAAATAATTAAACATATTAATAAGAGCAATGAAGATTTCATGAAGAGACACAAACAAAAACCATTTCAGAAAAGTAATATAAACAGCAATAATGAAGTTTGCAATAAATATTTTCTAGAACACTATAATAACACCAATTGTTTAATAAAACGCTTTAGACTTAGTATTTTTACATAAGATTTAAAACAAAGTTTACTTTACATAGGCAATACCAATTTAACTTTGATTTATGGTAACTGTCGCACCGGGCTCGATCGATTCTCCAGGAAATTAAACATTTGAATTTTTCGTTTCTTCGCTTTGGTAGCAAAGTACGTTATATTCCGCCACTCAACATGGTATGCCACAAACTCGACGGAAAGTTCAAAGTTCTCTCATATTTTAATTCTCTTATTTATAATAAAATAATCATCTCAAATGTTATTATAACTATAATAATTTTGATTCAAATTCATACGTCATGTGACATGGTTACAAAAGAGTTCTCTACATTGTACTATCAACTATGCGCTTCAGAGGAAACATAGTAAGGAAATACGCAATTTTGTAAAGCTCTGTATACACGATTTTGTATGTATGTATAGGCAGGCTCATTAGTTATATCGACGATCTGTCCAAGGTCATAGGAAAGCACTAGATACGGGCGTGGAGATCTTTGAAGAGATTTATGTCCAACTGTGGGTATAAAAAAAAAGGCTTTGAAACATAAAATATGACAAGACATACACATTTCTACACCATGTGACGCAATTGTGATGATCTGAATCGACGTGAACGATTTCAAGTTAAATGCTTAATCGTATGATTTTCTAAATGCTTTAAGGAACATTTTAATATAAAATGAGAAAAGAAACTTTCTTTATATATTCTATGTAACATTACCTACATTACCTTACAAAACCTACAATCTTATTGAATATAACAACGAATCAGCTAAAAATTAAAGCAAAAAGTTAAATTTCATAACATAAATGATTAGATTGCAAAAATTCCTCAAATTGAGGTAAAGTATATAGACCGTACTATAAAAAGGTGAACAATTTACATATTCATGTAGAAATAAATAATATCACAACGCATCCCACGTTCCATTTCCCTACGGAAGACATTTTAAACTTTCTTATCGAGGCCTCGTTTCAAATCAAGCGTTTTCCCTGAAGAGTTGTTTATCTTGTACCTCCTCGTGGTTTTAATAGAAAGAAAACTTACTTAAGATTAAAAGGTTCGGTACAATATATCTCTCAACATCTACGTATTTTTTTATCATCGCTTGTTTCAAACGAACCAATATACTATAATATAATTATTTACTTTATTCATGTTAAATACAGTTTAGATAGAGAAGAAACAAAAATACACTGCATACTCCATGGTCCGTATGTCACCTTTTATGATATAATACTTATTTTTTTATTACTAACAATTTTGTATGTTGTTATTAACATTAATTAATTAGCTTAAAAAATTAATTTATTATTAAAGTTAGTTGCGTTTAGCTTAGTTTATAAAGATATATATCATTTATTTAAAATATATAATTCTTATAAAATAACGGTTGTGGAAAGTATTTTCATTTATTGTCTTTAAAACATAAGTACAACGCAGGTACTCGTATATAGACCGATCCACACTCTACATGAGGAGATGGAATCGACCGCACTCTTCTTCTCATACACTTTGTTATTAACTGTAGAACGAAAGAAAGTAATATTTTATGGTGCATGTTGTGTTTATACTAGAAAATATGTTTTAATAACTATTTTCCTTGTGATCTTTAATATTGCTTCACCGTGTTTTACTAGAAATTACTATCGGAAACTAAAAGAGCTGGGCCGTCGTGGCGCAGGGGCACAAGAGAGTGACTGTCAACGAAAGGTTGTGGTTTCAATCCCCATTCGAGTTAATAATAAGTTTTTATAAATGTTTCAAATTTAAGTGTAGTAAATATATAATGTTTTAATTTCTCCGCTATGGTAACCAGGCAAAGTGCGGCGTTGAGTTCCGCCATGCAACATGCCTCAAATTCTGCGAAAAGTGAGGAATGAAAATGGAATGGAGTGTCTTAACACTAGGTGCCCTTGCAAGTTCCCTCTGTTTACTCAAATATGTGCATGATACAGTGTGAAGCTGAGAGAGAGAGAGAGAGAGAGAGACAGAGAGATAGAATAGCTAATGCTGTGTATATTGTATGTGTATAATAATTAATTTAGGTCATAAAACGTGCCAGCGACGACGTATTTCTTGTGAGCTCAGAATACAATATATGTATATAAGAACTCTATCTTCATTAACCTGTTTTTGAAGCATCTGACTATTACAGCCACCCTGGCGTTGCAGCATTTGAATTATGACCGGCGATCAAAAATATTATGTATTTATGTATAAATTTAAAAAATCATACGAGTAAATGAATCACTTTTTCATTACATGAAATTTATATTTAAGGAACATTAGGCCGAGGATGGATAGGATTGTTCTTAAGTGAGTGATTTATTTCTTATCTATTAAATTAGCACCTCGTTATTATCGATAATAAAAGTAAATGGTGAGAAACTTTAAATAAGTCCTAAAAAAAATAATACAAAATCTATTGACGGAATAGATTTTTGGGTGTCAGAAAACTTTTTTCGACATTCTTAAATCAGATAAAAGGAATTTTGTATTTTTTTTCCTCAATTGTGTATATTATGTATCATTCTTCTTTCCTTTATTATAAATAAATTGTCCAAAATATTTTGTGAAAGCTGTATAATATATAATAGCAGGAGGGCCGCCTATAATATATATAGTCTTCTAGTGTCATTAAGCGTCTATTGTATAAAGTACACAATACATAAAATATGTCAACAAGTCGCGTCAATCCATAGAATAGAATAGAATAAATAAAGTTTGACTAAACTTTTAGAAACCAAGCGAAATCTAAATTCCTAGTAATCCTAAGGGAAATCAGCCATCGCTTTGGAGTCAATAGTAAATTTGTGTTAGCAGCTTACACACTTAACTTCAATGATATAAATTGTTTTTTTAATGTATTTCAACATTTTTTTTTAAATATTTAAATTGTAAATGTTGAATATTTAATCATTTTATCGACTGGGGATCGAACCAAAAACCTGTCGGTTACACACGCTTGTGCCACTGCGCCACGACAGGCGCAGGACAGGGTATTTTTATCATTTTATTTTTTCCTAAAATTGATTACTATCTATGACTACTCTATCTTCACATATGTATTTCATAAAATAATTTGTTTAAGTTACATGCATTTCTTAGTTTATACCCTTATTATATCTTAACACTCCAATCAAAATTCACCTTATAGATGGTAAATAAAAAAAATATACAAAAAAAAACCTTCCTCTGTACTGATCTGTCCCTAATTTCTGAATAGCTCTTAAAAACAATACATAGCAATAATTTGAATGAACTCTAAAAAATTATTAAGTAATCTTATTTTCCTAACTAAGATTCGCAAAACAGGAGAAATATGGCAGAACGCGGCGTTAAATGCCGTCGTCCAACATGTAATGCAAATACAAGTGGGGAACGGAACAGAGTGTCTTAACTATAGGTTCCCAAGTTCCCTCTGTCTATCCTACCTCTCGAGATATAGCTAAATTTGGATATTTGAAAGAATCGTCAGCAACTAGAGACTGATATTCACATCTCAAGATTAAGTAATTTCGTCGTCTGTTAGCTAACTACATTAGAACTTAGTGAACCCAACTATGTTGTGTAATTAGTAAGCAACACATGAAATTGTCTTGCCACTAACATTTGTTTTAGCACCTAGTTGGGAACTATCGATTTATTTGAAGGCCCATCCTTAAGGCAGGTTAATTCAAATCATCATTAATCAGCTTCACGCTGTATACCGCACATGGCAGGGTAGGCAGGGAGAACTTAGGACTGCACTCCCGTGCCCCACTTTATGTGTATTGCATGTTGAGTGGCGGAACTCAACGCCACACTTTGCCTGGTTATCACAGCTAAGATATAAAAACATTCAATATTTAATTTGAAAATATTTTATTTTCTGGAGTGGAAATCGAACCACCTACACCTTGTCGTTTACAGTCATACGCTTGTGCCGCTGCGCCACAATAGTCCTTTTAAATAGTCAAATTCATCACAAAAACAATTCTTCAATTCTAGCTACTGGTGATTATTTCACCCAAACAAACTCATCACCTGGTAATAAGAAAATAGATAAATGTTAAGATTTTTATCTATTAATAAATTTATGATTTAAAATTTTTAGTCAATAACAAAATATTAATTACAAAACTATCTTATTTGCAAAGGTTTTTGTTTAATTCTAGACAGAGAATAACAATTAGTCAAATTTAATTTCTCGTTAATTAAACCTTTCATATTCGATGAACAAATTAAGCTTTAATTGAGAACTTTTTCAATGAGCAGTTGCTTCAAGTATTTGTGTATATAAATAAATAAGTGTTTTTATTTACTTGATAAATATTTAAATATGATATTTTCTCAATTTAGTCATTCAATCAAGTCAAACGTTCAATCAGTAATATCAATAGTTACACTCTTTTTCTCTTCTACCCATGCCTACATATGTGTATGTTCTCCATTAACTAATTATTGGTATGATTAAAAACTGTATCTTACTTTTATTTGATATTTATACGCTTTTTAAATTCAAGTTTAGTATTTTTCGTCCTAAGTGTGGAATAACACTTTAAAAAATAGTAAAAAATGTACCTTAGTCTGGAATTGCCAAGAGCATGGTAATTCATACATTCCTGGAAATTTCTATTCCAGATTAAGAGAGACGCTAAGGATGCATAATAATTTATACTCAACGTACCACGCTGTGTCCGGCACTTGCATTGCATGTTGAGTAGTGGAACTCAAGACCGCATATTCAATTCTTTGATTAATAATCGAACCCACAACCTGACGTGCTTACAGTCACACTCTTGTAGCCTTGCGCCACGATAGACCTCCTGACTTATATACATATACAAATAACAATCAATTTAACACTTTTTCCGCATACCAAGGAAATAATTAGGCTCATTACTCTCCATTTTCTACTTTACATGCGAGCTAGTATATCACAATATAAATTGTAAAATTGTGAACGAAGTTGTCGATAGGCTTTTATAGCTCAACAGATCCGGTCCTATTTATAAAAGTGACAGTTGTAGGTTCGATTCCCACTCAAAGAATACTTTGATTTCCTCGCTTGGGTAGCAAGACGCAACATTGTGTTCACCATGCGAGAATCACTCACTCAGCTTCACTCTGTATCAGACATGTTCCCTCTGTCGTGGCAGGGTAGACAGAGGGAACTTGGGAACCTAATGTAAAGACTCCGTTCCATTCCCAACTTTCCATCGAATTTGAGGCATTGCGTGTCGAGTGGCGAAACTCGACGGACCGCTTTGCCTTGATAGCAGAGCGACGTAATAAAAACTTTAAATATTTAAATTGAAAATATATAATATATAATTTTCTCGAGTGGTGATCGAATCCACAACCTGACGTGTTTAAAGCGACACGCTTGTGCTCCAGTACCACAACATGCCTCACTTGAACAAAGTGTCTCGAGTTTTTTTGTTCTCTCTGCCGATATGAAACACAAAGACCTTGTACAATGCTAACAAAAATATTTCTTCCACAGTTTCTCGTATGCTACCCCTACCCACAAGAATGGGGCGAGTCCTACGCTCGCACGATGGTGTTGATGCGATTCCTTATATACTACTCACTGCCCCTCGGTGTAATAGCTTTATTCTACGTAATGATGGCGAGACACTTAGTTTTGAGCACACAAAACGTGCCCGGGGAAATGCAAGGCACTCAAAGACAGGTAAATTGTTTTCTTTTTTTTCTGGTAAATGTAACTTTAGAATCTAATATTAAGATACTCCGTTTTCTTAAAATATATCCATTAACTACTATTACTTTCGGAATTCTGGAGACGCTGCGTGTTGAGTGGCAGAACTGCACATATTTTGCCACATTTCGCCTTATTCGATATATCGAGAGATTCTTGTTCGTAACAAGAAAATAAGAATATTATTTTTTTGTTTTTCTGGAGTGGAAATCGAACTCACAATCTGTTGAGCTTGCGTCCTTGCGCCACGACTGGTGAATAACATTTATTTAATAATTAAAAAAAGACAAACTATACATTTAAATCTTTAACTGTATTTTTTATTTATTTTTATTCCTACGATTAGTATTCACTGATTGCTCTAAAATTCTTAATATGACTATTATTATTCAACATTTGATTTGTTTATTACCTTTTGTATAAAAAATATTAATATTTTTTTAGTTTATATTATTTTGCCAAAATAATATCAATTAATATCACATATTTTTAATTTTAAAAATTGTATAAGATATTTGTTTCTGTTGTTATGAATTTATTTATATCTATTCTCTAATATATATTTACTTTGTCCTGTAAAAATCCAAGCCGCCGCAAGTGTACGTTTGAGAAATACTTAACTATGCATTACCTTCACTGCTCAAGCTCAGTATAGCTAATCAACAAATGTAATATAATACCGTGAAAACGTGATTAAGATACTTAAAGAAAATTAACAGTCGTTATTATTCAAATTCTAAGTACAATGTTGCCATTGCAAATAAATAGATATTTTTGACATTTTCATTTAACTAAACCTAGTTTTAAGGTATTCTAGGGAGAAGGGATGGAACAGTACAGTGTAAAGGAGTGAAAGGATATGGAGATTACGCTGCCCGATAGTGAGCCATTTGAGTTGGATTCTATACTCTGTAATATGGTCAAACTTTTCAAAGAGAAAATAAACCATATGGCCATGTTTTGCAGACGATCAAGAGGATCTGTGGGAGTGGGATCACAATAACAGGCATCGGCATAATCAAGAAGAGGAAGGAGAAGAGTTTGGACAAGAGATATTTTTGTTTTAATAGGAAGGAGTTTTTCCACCTTCTTAATCCGCAGATTACAGAAAAATGTTTTCTGCTTAGCTCCGAAACATGAGGTGACCAGGAAAAAGAGTTGTCCATTATAATACCCAAATTTTTAACAGTCGTACGGAAGTCTAATTTAGTCCCTCCTAACATTACAGGAGAAACAGATGATAACGAGATTTTCGATAATTGCTGATGATTACCAAAGAGAGCAACCTGCGATTTATCTGCATTTACTGACATTCCAAACGCTTTGCTCCACATGCTCATGGAATGAAGGTTAGAATTAAGTGCAGCATTGTGAAGATCGTCAGTAGGTGAAGTAAAGTAAATTTGTAAATCGACAGCATAAAGATTTTTTTTTTTTTTTTTTTTTCAGCTTCACGCTGTATCCCGCACTAGGCAGGGTAGGCAGAGGGAACGGAAGTGAAACCTAGTGTTATGACACTCCGTTCCACTTCCGTTCCCCACTTTCCGCCGAATTTGAGGCATTGCGTGTTGAGTGGCGGAACTCAACGCCGCGCTTTGCCTTATTACCAGAGCGAAGAAATGAAACATTAAATATATTTAAATTGAAAATATTAAATATTTCATTTCCTCGACTGGGGATCGAACCCAGAACCTGTCGGTTACAGTCACACTCTTGTGCCGCTGTGCCACGACAGGCCTCAGCCTCAGCCGGTAAATCGACAGCATAAAGATGGAAGGGTAAAGTAAGAGTATTAGATACAGAATTTATAAAAATGGAAAAGAGAAGAGGAGACAGAATTCCGCCTTGTACTTGGGTACACCAGCATCAAGATAAGAAGGAGAAGAGTATTTATTATTGACTCTAATGCACTGCTTGCGGCCATATAGATAGAAACGGAACCAGTTGATACCTATAGCAGAAACGTTAATAAACGTTAGAACAGCAAGAAGTACATCGTAATCTACAGTATTAAAGGCATTGGAGAAATCCAATAGAGCGACAATACTAACTTGCTGATTATCGATTCTATGCCTTATGTCATCGCAAATTTTAATCAGTGCAGTAGTTGTGCTATGTCTCGGGTGGAAAGGACTAAGAATACGGTATTTGGAGAGATGCGAAGAAAGTTGATAAAAGATAATCCTCTCTAAGACTTTCGAAAGAAAAGGATTGAAATAGGATGATAATGAGAAAAAGAAGTAGAATTAGACATTTTGGGAATAGGGATAACATAAGCTGTTCGCCAGCTGGAAGGGAAGGAACCAGAGGAAAGAGAAATGTTAAGGATATGACTTAGAGCAGCCAGGATATGATCAAGAGCTAAGCATATCATTTTACGGCTCAACCCATCACAACCGATCGCATCTGAAGTGACCGCTATTACATGTTTCTTAATGTCCTTGCACGAAACGGTTGTAACGGTTGTTAGAACAAAAATCAAACAAAAATTATTATTTAAAAAAAACTACCAATAATAGCACTACCTCATTTGGTTAGTGCTTGAGCTTAAACTGCCCGTTCGATTTTTATAAAACATAGCTAAAAACTACCGCGATTATTAAGGCTATGAATTATAAAAAACACAACGTTAATTCAGAAGCTACGGTGCTACAGACCGATAGACAGGTCAAATATAACCTTTTTTGTATTCTCTCCTTGTTTTTAATATTAGGATACAACCTTTCCAATTACATACTCAGATTCACGCTGTATGAGCATGGAGGGAACTTGGGAACCTAGTGTTAAGACACTCCATTCCCCACTTTACATAAATCTTAAATATATTTGTTTATTCAATAAAGTGCAGCAGACGATACTAGACACGTTCACACTGCGAGGTTCATCGAGTTAAAGTTTCGCTAAATATATACATTAGAATTTTAAGCACGACAGGTATTTTGTGTCTCGCAAGAACCCCTCAGGTTAGTTTCAACTTTAATAGGATTAAAGATCCTCCGATGAAAGCTCTCATTAATAAGGGATTACTGTCCGTCTGTCTTCGCAAAGTATTTGGTTTGGTACTGCTTTTTCTAATCTTGAATTCGTAAAATGTTGAGCTTAATTTTTATGTAATTGCCTAATTATATGTTTTTTTGTAACTGAGTTTTTGTTTTGATAATTTATAATGTTATTGAGTATTTCTTTTTTTTTATATAAAGTTAGTTGATATCGGAGGATTTGAAAACCTTGTGGCGCAGCGGTGCAGCAAATAAGCACAAAGGAAGCAGGTTCGATTACGACTCAGGCAAATTAATAATTCAAATTTTCTCGCTCTTGCAAACAATACATGACGTGATGCACAATGTCTCGAAAATTAGACATAAAGTGGGGAAGCTATTGTAAGTTTCCTACCCTAAAAATATAAGAAAATATATATGAATTATAAGTTTTAAATTCAGTTGAACAGTTTGTTCTATTTAATATTGTTGTAAATTGTACTTTTTTTTTTTCAATATTAAACTAGACAAAATAATTATATTATTGATATTATTCTAGACAATTCCTATAACATAAAACGTTTTAAAGATTTTAATATAATCAAATTTTATAAAAATTGTGTGAAATCAATAAAGTATTTTAATAATAACTATTTGTCCTCGAGATGGACCTTTCTCAAAAAGACGTGGGTTATTCATATGAGACGAAACTCTGGGTTTGCGGTCTCTTATGAAATGTTAATGAGGGTAACTTTCAGTGCTCAGGGATTTGAAAACTCGAATTTAATGGATAGGACTTAACCGTATAGTGTGTTTTATTTAAGAACTATTAAAATCTTTTGGGTTTTATTAATAAAGAACGTGAAAAACTAATATGTGAATATTTTTGAGTGATGTATTAAACCTGGCAAAAAAAGGTTTGGGTTTGAGTACATTACGCGGCGTTGAATTACGCCAATAAACACGCAATGTCTTAAAGATTAGACATTCAATGGGGAACAGTTTATCTTAACACTACGTTTTCTCTTCCTACCCTGCTATATACAAGAGTCAGCGGGTTTAAGAAAAGTCTTATGAAATAAATTATATAAAAAAAAAATATTTTTATTATTAGTTCATGAAACTTGTCGTGGCGTAGGGGCACAAGCGTGTTACTATCAGCGCGACAGGTTGTAGGTTCGATCACCACTCGGGGAAAAGATTTTTTTATTATTCTCGTTTCTTCGTTAAACACTGCATACACTTAATGAGTCAAATTAAGCGGAAATTGGAGATCGAAACGGAGTGTCTTAACAGGAGGTTCCTAAGTTCCCTCTGCCTACCCTACCATATACAATATAAAGCGTGAAGCTGAACAGTAAAAAACTTTAAAATTAACTTTCTTAGTTAACTATTTAATGATTTCACACTTCTTCTGTAGATGCGAGCTCGGAGAAAAGTCGCTTTGACAGTGCTAGCCTTTGTTCTGGTATTCGCCGCTTGCTTCTTGCCGTCACATGTGTTTATGATGTGGTTTTACTATTGGTAAGTATAATTTATCTAAATTTATTTACTATTTTATACGATTGTCTTAAACCTGGAGAGTTTCGTTTGTTTTAACACTTTAATTTATAGAAGTAGGGTTCTAAATTGAAATGTTTTTTATTATGAAGTATAAAGTCAGTATTTAGGGGAAGACTACAACTGTACACTGTACTTGTTATCAGAATAATCTTCTGAACTTAGTGTGAAACAAATGTCTTGTTAACTTTTGATCTATGAAGACAAAGCTTCAGGTAAAAGGTATCATAAAATCGAACTTAAACAAAAAAACTTAACAAAAACAAATAAACTACTAAAATTAGGTCGGTGCGCAGCGGCACAAGCGTGTGACTGTAACCGATAGGTTGTCGGTTCGATCCCCACTTGAGTAAATGATAATGATATATATGATGAATATGAAATGAATGGATGAATGAACGATGAATATTTAATATTTTTAATTTAAATGTTTAATGTTTTTATTTTTTCGCTCTGGTACAAGGCAAAAGGCGGCGTTGAGTTCCGCCACTCAACACGCAGTGGCTCAAATTCGGCGGAAAGTGGGAAACGGAAGTGAAACGGAATGTCTTAACACTAGATTCCCAAGTTCCTTCTGCCTTGCCGGGATACAGCGTGGAGCTAAAAAAACTACAAAAATGCAATGTTATCTATTCATTTTAATTTAAAAAATGTTCTTAAAATAGACTTTTGCAAGAACTTTTGAATCTTTGAGTGAATGTCAGATAAAAATACACAACTAAGGCTATGCAAAGAGTGGCAGTAGATCTGAAATAAACATTTCATGAATAAATTTAGCTTGCTACATAAAATGACACATATATATACAAACATGTAAAAAATTTTGTATATATTTTTATTGCCTTTTTTTAACCCGCAACGCAAAAAGACGTTTTCTGTAGGTATGTCTTAGATCACTAGTTTAAAAGTTTCAAGCATTTTATCGAGATGATCTCCATTACCCCACACTTTAACTTGGATTCGGTATTTTTTTTATATTTTAAGTTTTAATTATTACAATAGACATTATGGGTAGACTCGACCGGATCATTACCACCTCCGGCATTTAAAACCGGCGTTGAGTAGTGGCTTCGGCCTCTGCGTTTCTGCGTTTGGCCCTGGGGCCCGGCATTACCCATTGTAATGCCGGGCCCCAGGGCCCATCCTCATTATAGATGGGCAACGCTCCTGTAACTCCTCTGGTGCTACACGGAGTCGTGGGCGACGGTAACGGATCACTTACCATTAGGTGACCCGTACGCTCGTTTGCTGTGTCTTATCCTTTACAAAAAAAGACAATTTGATCGCAGCTTCATTGCGTATACTATAAGATGTTAAGTGTCGTCTTTTTTTTCATTTAACTTTTCCTTCTTTACATTCTTTACATTATCATAACACCTCAAGAAACCTACATATAAAAATTCAGCGTTTTACACCGCGTAATTCCAGCTATGCAATATGTGTCATTTATCCTCATCACATTATATACATTCTCAAATGAGATGTGGTCAAGTCAACAAAACGTTCACTATACCTGGGTAGCCAGAGGGAACTTAAGAACATAAAAGTAACGGAAATCAACGCAGCGATTTGTCTTGTTACCCTCTGGTAGAAGTAAACTCTCTAGAAGTAGTACCAGAGAGAGTAATTAAAATAATAAATATATCATTTCCTCAAGTGGGGATCGAATCCACGACCTATTACTTTACAGGTTGCAGGCTTCTGCTCCTGCGCTTCGACAGACCTCATATATATTCTATACATATATCTAATACCTTTATGAACAAATGAATAAAAGAACCATATTAATTCTAAGCATTTTTTTTATAAAATGGAGATATATGTTTATATTATTTTCAGTCCTACAGCGCAAGACGATTACAATCCTTGGTGGCATGGTTTTCGCATCGTTGGATTTTGCTTCTCTTTCCTCAACAGTTGCGTCAATCCCATAGCTCTCTACTGCACTAGTGGTATCTTCAGGAAGCACTTTAACAGGTATCTTTTTTTCTTTCACGCTTTATCCCGCATATCAGGGTAGGCGGAGTGGACTAAATAATTAAGACACTCCACATCGTGTCCGTCCAACTTTTCAGACATTACGTGTAAAGTGGCGGAAATCAACGCCGCTTTTTGTTTTACTAATACAGCGAGGAAATGAGAATATTAAATAATTCATTGGAATGGGAATCGAAATCATAACCATCGCGTTAGCAGTCACACGCTGTGCCACTGCATCTCGATGGAACATATTAAAGTAATAAACTACATATTTTAACATATTCTTTGAGCTGTTTATATTCTATTGCCCTGACTGTATGTTTGTATGTCTGACTGTAGCACCGTAACTCCAGCTGACTTGAGTGTGATTTTTTTTAATCGATAGCTTTTCAATGCGATGGGGTTCAGCTACGTTATATAATAGTCAGATAAGCAGACTGAGGTTTACAGGCACTGCCTAGGGTGATATAATAATATATTGAGTTTTTTTTGTTTATATTTATGAATGTACGTCTTACACAAAACGCTTCTGTTTTGCTATCAAACGCTCTTGCAACTCTATTCTGTGTACATTTCTTAATTAATTTAGTTTAGAATGTAAATTGTAACAAAACACAAATATAAATAATTAATCTTCACCGAAATCTGAGCGAGCAGAAATTGTTATCCGTGATTCGTTGGAAATGCGAATAAACGTAAAATTAGAATTAATTGCTACAAATGTAATGACGTAGCATTTTCATTTCAACGCTATTTTTGCATGATTGGTTTTTTTCTTCAATTGAATATAATAAAAATCCCTGAAGCATGTTGTGGCGCAAGGGCACAACGTGTGACTAAACTAGAGAGGTTGTAGGTTCGATCCCCACTCGAAGAAATAAAATATTTTATATTTTCAATTTAAATTGCCTTTGCCTACTCTGTCAAATACGGGGAACAACGGGGCATGAACCTGAAAGAAAGATGCATATATTTCATATAATTGAAAATGCCTCAAATTCGGCTAAAAGTTGGGAACGGAAGTGGAACGGAGTTTATTAACACTAGGTTCCTAAGTTCCATCTGCCTGCCCTGCCATGTGCGGGATACAGCGTGAGCGTGAGTGAGAAACTATATTTTAAAATAAAAATGCATATCTTAATCCGCTATAAACTGTTACGTTACGAGAATGAAGCAATTTCTTAGTAGAAAATATTTATTTAGTGAAAACAGAGTGGATAAAAATGTTTGCTGCTTATTCGGAATCTTTTAATTTAATTCGATGTAAACACATTTTAATGAAAATTTTGTATTCCATTATATCACTGTGATTTTGCGGGATATATCTTTTGACGAGATCTTGGTATTTAAAGAAAGTAAAGTACGTAAACTTTGATCTACATATATATAGGGATACGAACCCAAGACCAGTCAGAGTTTACTGTCAGAAACATTATTCAAATAAAGCCACAGGTAATTAATTGTATAATATATTTTTTGCTTTTCTACCCCTTTACTACAGGGTAGGCAGAGGTAACACGATGTTAATTAAGACAGTACGTTCCCTACCTACATAATTACGTGTTGACTTGCGAACCTCGAACTGACGAAGACTTAGAAACTGAGAAAAAATAATGAATTCAATCACTGAATTCAACGATAATCATCTGTTATTAAGATTTTTTTAATTTGCTTTGTTATAATTTAATATGTAGTCCAAAGTAGGATATTAATCTACTATAATTACAGTCAGATATTTTTTATTACGACATGTTCGTATTAAAAATTAATATTTATTTATTTAATTATTGGCTTGCTAGTGGCTATTACAAATTACAGATAAAAAATAATATTACAAGCATTACATTTTTTTTTTATTGATTAATATTTTTTTATAGCTTCACGCTGTATCCCGCACGAGGCAGAAGGAACCCGGGAACCTAGTGTTAAGACACTCCGTTCCACTTCCGTTCCCCACTTTCCGCCGAATTTGAGGCATTGCGTGTTGAGTGGCAGAATTCAACGCCGCGCTTTGCCTTATTACCAGAGCGAAGAAATGAAACATTAAATATTTAAATTGAAAATATTTAATAGTTCATTTCCTCGAGTTGGGATCGAACCCAGAACCTGCCGGTTACAATCACACGCAGGCCTGATTGATTAATATATTACGTATTTTATTCATTAATGCCTGTCGTGACACAGGGTCGCAAACGTGGGAGTGTAAACTTGACAGGCGGTGAGCCTACCCAAAACCAGTTGATTTCTACCCTTTTTTTTAAATATTTAATATTTAAATTTTTCCGCTCTGGTAATAAGGGAAAACGCGGCGATGAGTTCCGCCACGTAACGCCTTAAATTTGACGGAAAGTGAGAAACGGAAATGTTTACCATGAATTACATTTGACATGAAATTAGGTTACACCAGCGAAATACTCAGAAACATATTGGGGAAAGTAAAAATGAAAAATGAATTAGTAATTGATAAATTGACGCTTAATTTGTGTCCATCACATAATAATTTAACGTATAGTAAAAAAATGTTAAAACTAAAAATCATATAAAAGGTTTTCACACAAAAACATAGTATTACTACCATATCCATTCAAAGTTATATTAAAGGAAAATCGATTATTTTTTTAATTGATAAATCCCGAACCGATTATTCTCGATATGTGACCTGACATTCCATTTAGCATCACGTCAACCACCTTCACGTCACCCATTTCATACCTCAATAGTCATTTCGGTTGAACTGTCAAAAGGCTTAAAGATATATCAAGGATTAAATTATACTGGTTTTCTACATCTTATATTTATTAGATGTGATGATTATTATATTAGAATTTTATTGAAGCAGTAAATGCAAAAATTATCATACTACATACTATTTACTTTGTTCTTCACTCTGTATAAAAGAAAATATACATAAAAAAATTTGTCCCCATTAATTACTACCCCATCTCGGCCCTTAAGTAATTAAATACGTAATATTCTAATCAAAAATCTATTATAGGTATTTTTACATTAACATTACACATTTAAAGTAACATATATTTAAAAATGGCATAAAACAAAACCTCTTATGCTTGTGGCTGAGAAATGTTTTGTTTCGTACTTTAAACATATAACTTTTTAATTTAAAATTTAATATTAAATAGAAAAAATGATTATTGAAAAAAAAGAACACGTAATATTTGATCTGTCTATTTTTTTAAATCCCTTACACAGTTTCTGAAAAGGTTGACTTAATTCTTTAGTAATAAAGTTAAGTGTTGGTCTGGCTTTAACAGATAAGTGAAATACAAACTATATTATTTTTTTATATTGTACATTGTACAGAGTAATAAGAAGGTTGCGGTACATGCCCTCTTTTAATGATCATAAACTTTATATGTTAGGCGGGACTTAGCCTTGTGCTTACTTTAACGAGATCTGAATGAATATGTATTTTAGGCCTGTCGTGGCGCAGGAATATAATTATTTGACTGTAATCGACAGGTTGTGGGTTCGATCCTCACTCGAGGAAATTAAATATTTAATATTTTCAATTTAAATATTTAATGCTTTCATTTTTTCGCTCTTGTTACAAGGCAATACGCGGCGTTGAATTTCACCACTCAACACACCCTGCCTCAAATTCGGCCGAAACGGAGTGTCTCAACTCTAGGTTCCCAAGTTTCCCTATGCCTTACCATGCCATGTGTGGGATATAACGAGAAGATGAGTGAGTGATTGAATAAATATATTGATTATTGAAAATTTATATGGATATGAGGCCTGTCGTGGCGCAGCGGCACAAGTGTGTGACTGTAACCGACAGGTTCTGAGTTTGATCCCCAGTCGAGGAAATGAAATATTAAATATTTTCAATTTAAATATTTAATGTTTCATTTCTTCGCTCTGGTAATAAGGCTAAGCGCGGCGTTGAGTTTCGCCACTCAACACGCAATGCCTCAAATTCGGCGGAAAGTGGGGAACAGAAGTGGAACGGAGTGTTTTTACACTAGGTTCCCGGGTTCCCTCTGCCTACCCTGCCTGTGCGGGATACAGCGTGAAGCTGAGTATATGGATATATATTTGATATATAAATATGTTTTTCAATTATCAATAATGAATATAAATATTGATAATTAAAAACAGTGATAGGGTTAATATATTTATTTAATCAATACGTTTATACAATATAAAACGTATTTTTTTTTTCTTCAAACATGGCATAATGAAATTGTTTGAAGCCTTCATCGCTCAACATCACAGCATTGGCGCTATGATTACGAGTTCGAATACCACCCGTGAAAATTATACTCAACAACATGTTTTAAAAATGATGCGGAGTGTTATTGAAGGAAATATCTTAACATTACTTAACACCCTCTTGTTCGGGAAACAAGATAAAATTTTATTGATGCAATGAAAAAATATATATATTATATTAAATATATAAATAGTAGTAAAACCGATATCTGTTTCAAGTTGATAACGTTTTAAACGAACTAAATGAAACTGTAAAAAGAAAGATAATGGTTTTGCTATACTGTGATACTAAAATATTGATATATTAGGTTTAACCGAAAGCTTTTTCAATGGTTGCTATTTTCATACGCTTTTATCTCTGATATTATTACAGGGGCCCCTGTTCTCGACATTTCGACCAAATTCCGAAATATATTGTATTTATTGGCGGGACTTAACGCCGCGCGTTGTCTTCTTAACAATATGAAAAAAGAACGAATAAACATGTCAATTAAATAATTAATATTATTTTTAATATAGTAATGTCCATTTCAGATATCTCCTTTGTCGCAGCGGGTCTACGCACGGGCCTCGTGGATCGCTTTCATTATCAACATCAAGACGCCTACATTCTAGCAGAAAAACTAATATCAGTATGGTGCCAAGGACGTGAGTGAATTGTGTTATTTCTAGTATATTGGACAGAAACCATCCATGTTTTTATATATTTTTTAGTACATATTACTTTATAATAAAAGGCCGGCATGATCCTAGCGTCTCATTGTGAAACAGATGGTAATGGGTTCGATTCCTTCTCGGGGCAGCGAGTTAATGGCATTTCCTTGCTCTGATAACAAGGCAAAGCGCTACGGAATAAGGCAGTGCATGGTAAGGAAATGTATTAACACTCAGTGTATTAGCACAAACACACGTAGTAGTCTGATAACTTATCATATTTAGTGAGGCACTGAACTAACCATTTCAAAATTGTATTCTATCAATGATCCAATTTTGTCTAAATTTTAAGTTTAAATAAAATCACAAAAGATATATTTATGTACGCTGCCTAACTAGTGGGAACCAGGAATATTGTATAAGCAGTGTTAGGCAATACATAAAATATTAATAATAAAATGGCTAGTAAAAATATCAACCTTTACCAAAAAAAAAATGAAAAATATAGCACACTAGTAAGATCAAAGAACCTTATTAACATTTTTCTTTCTTGTTGTTCTCTTCTATATCTAGCTATAACAAGTCAAACAAAGTCTTAATTTACAAACTTAAGTTTAGAAGTTACACATTTTATTTATTTATGGGTGTCGAAACGGAGTGTCTTACCACTAGGTGCTCCAGTTCCTTCTGCTTATGGCCTTGTAAAAAATACATCGTGAAGCTGAAAAGACAAAAATACTATAAAACAAAATTATGATTATTGTTAGCTTAGCTATATTCTATTAAATTTTATACATATTTATTTAATTACCTCGAAGTAAAGAAACTTTAATATTAATAAATTAAAATGTTAGTACTTATATACCTACTAAGTGTTCACTGCGGTATATAATTAAAATCGATGGACATAAAAAAAACGTTTCCAAATACTTCATTCTATTGATTTTCGAAATCACACTTGGAGATAAAAACTGC
The DNA here is from genome assembly GCA_019049475.1 of Eueides isabella. Taxonomy (NCBI): domain Eukaryota; kingdom Metazoa; phylum Arthropoda; class Insecta; order Lepidoptera; family Nymphalidae; genus Eueides; species Eueides isabella. The sequence continues at coordinate 10,700,494 of CM032399.1, forward strand.
ACACACATATATATATATATATATATATATATATATATATATATATATATATATATATATATATAGAAAAAATACGGTATAAATCTTAATTTTAATCCGTATAACAAAGAATATAAATCATTTTTTTTAAATGGAAAATCTCTTTAGATAATATAATTACGCATACTCTTTTACAAACATTTGCTTAAAAGACTAGCTGGTTTATGCTCTATGGGAAGCTTTCCTGCACATATTACGTCTAACCAGACACTGGGCTTCAATATTAAATATAAACGTTTTCATTTATTTAATAATTAATACATCACCGCAGCAGTTTTCATATAAATTGTATTGGTTGAAGCAGAAAGTTTGCATAATTAAATTATAAATTGTAAATTTAATTATTACGCCGCTTCTGTTTCGCATCCTTTAGAAAATTTCTCTCATAATGATACAAAATAGTTATTTGTATGACAGAATTTGATAAGAGTACGTAAGAAAACAATCGGTGACCGTTCATCTATAGTAAGGCGGCAATGATTTTTATCTTGAGCTGAATTTTGAATGATTGTCTTTTACACTACCCATATAGGTATGGCTTTATTTAAGTCGTTTCCCTCACTCAATCACTCACTTTACACTGTATCCCGCACATGACAGGGTAGGCAGAGGGAACTTGGGAACCTAGTGTTAAGATAAACTGTTCCGTTTCCCATTTTCCGCCGAATTTGAGGCATTTGCGTGTTCAGTAACGGAACTCAACGCCATACTTTGCTTTGTTACCATAACGAAGAAATAAAAACATTACATATTAAAATTGAAAATATTAAATATTTCATTTCCTCGAGTGGATATCGAACCCACAATCTGTCGTTGACAATCACGCGCTTGTGCCGTTGCGCCACGACAGGATTTGCACTTTTGCTGTTTGTGACTAAACTAAGTGCACTTTGAATTAGTCACTAAAAACGTAATTGTATTTAAAATAAAAGGAAATATGAAGTCTAAAAATGAGACATTTCAAGAAAGTGTATTTATTAGAATATCTCAATATGTTTATACATTTTTCTACTTATTTAACAGTTTTATTTAACATTTAAAGTAATAATCACATAAAAAGTATAGAATTTAACCATAATTATATACCAAAAATTTTATCAGGACCAGCGTCGGACGCGACAGCAGCATGCGCCTCTTGAACAACGGCTCATCAAATCTCTGAGGAAGGCATCGTTCGCACACAGCGGCGAACAACAATCAAGAGAGAACGAAGGAGAACTACAGGAAATGCCTTGTATTTAAAGCTGATAACATGCCCCCCTTCCCCAAATGCTGTGAAAGTGAAAACGGCGTTAAACACACCGAAACTAACTTAGACGCTAAAGACGTAAGCACTGAAAGCTTTCTGCTGCCTCTTGATAATTATTCACGAAGTTAGTAATATAGTAATATTCATTCAACTACTATTTTCATTTTAATCATAATTCTACTCTAGATTTTACAATTAAGTTGCTAAAGGAAGGCCTAAGTCATATTTTGTAATCATCAAATAAATGTTAGATGTTATTTAAATTTAATGTCGTTTCATAACAATAGTTGGTGATCGATTTTCTTTTATCTATAGTATTTTTTATTAAATTTATAAATTAATCAAAATATCCTTATTAAATCAATTGTTTTAATATTAAATGATAGTCTCTGCTTCACGCTGTATCCCGTACGTGGCAGGGTAGGCAATGGAAATTTGGGATCCACTTTCCACCAAATCTGTGGTATTGTGTGTTAAGTGGCGGAACTTAACGCTGTGCTTTTCCTTTTTACCAGAGGGAAAAAATGATTTTATTTTAGAAATTATAAATACGAATTACTTAGTTTTTGTGTTGAATTATCTAATCATAGAGAAAGTTAATAGGCTAAGTATATTACATGACGTTAATCTTTTACATATACCCGACTGTACAGAAGAAACTCTAGACCATGAAAAAGTACCAAGTATTATATAACTCTAGTTAAATTCATTTAATTGTGAAAGTATATCCGTAAAGGATGTCCATAGCGCAGCTACATATGAAAAAGCTTAAGTAAAAGGAAAAGCTTCCTCTAATAGAATTCATATATTGTATACGCTCTGTATATTTTCAGTATGAAACGTCGGATTTCTAGAAATGTATAGAAACAATTTTTAAGGGTAATTATAATTAAACAGGTTAAATTTATTTCATTTAATATTTCCATAATAGAATCGTCGATAGTTTAAGTAACATTATTATTATAATTATTTTATGTTATAAAAATATACAAAGATATCTGTAAATATCTATATATTTTTTAATTCATTGTATAAGTTAGTATAAGTCAGCTTTGAAACACACATGTATGTATATTGTATATGTATGTATATATTATACATAAGTCACTTTTAATTCGTGTGTATAAATAATAAGAAAATATTTTATATTAAATGTTAAAACTAGTCACTCTAATATAAAATGATACTTAGAACTTATGTCTTTAACTCTAATAATAAAATTAAGTAGTCGTTCTGATTTAGTATTAGCGACCAGCTCGCGACTTTGCATGCTTCATCTACACAATTAATTATTTATATAATCTTATTTTTTGTGTGTTTTAGTAACTATTTTAAGCACAATATCCATACATTTTTTTTTTTTTTGCCAAATTAATAAAACAATTATTTTTGTCTATGAAAATACATTATATTTCTGTCAATCTATGTCAATAAAACATAATACTACATTACGACATTAAAAAAACATAAATCAGCTAACCAATCAAACCAATCAAAATCCATAAATCAGGTAAGCCTTTTCTGAAACTAAAGTGCACAGACGCACAGACAAATAAAAATAAATAAAGGCAAAGACGGAACTCATAATGTATCGTTCTTGTCTGTATTAAGCTAAAATTAAAATCATTCTTCTAAGTCAACGCAATGAAAAGACACAAACATTTATGCTCACTCACTCACTCAATTTTTTTTTATTTCTTAACTAACTTAAATAAAAGTAAGTTAGCCAAAATATAATAGTGAAAAATGCATTTATATCTAGTTAGCTATTTTTGAGATATGCGCGATTAGACGCACAGATAAAACAGATAAAAAAATACTGTTTTTCATGTTTCTATTAGTTTCATGACCGAAGATTTTTTTAATTTTAATTTTTTTATTATATCTTCCATATACAGACATTGATCAGTTACAGGTGTATTATTAGTATAGAAGAGAGCAGAAATAACTTTCACATTATCCTATTATAATATTATATTCCATAAGAAACCAAATATTCACAAATGACTCGATTGTAAAAAATATAGTACATATATATATATTTACTGTATATAATGTAAATAAAGGTTAACCATACGGAAATTGTTATTTTATTACTTGCACCCAAATTTCACAAACTACAAATGCAATTGATAGCAGGTCAGATTTTAAACGATATCGTAAAGTGGAAACGTATAGCTATACGTTGCTATCGATAAGTCTTGTTCCAGATTATATCTGAAGCCGTATGATGTCTACAAAAGTGATGTATTTGGATAATTAGTTAATAAAAAAAAATATATGAAAATTATGTTCAACAAAAATTATAATGATTATGAATTGGATTTCTACTAAGCGGACGAGGCCTGTCGTGGCGAAGACAACACAAGGCACAAGAGTGTGACTGTAACCGACAGGTTCTGGGTTCGATCCCCAGTCGAGGAAATGAAATATTTAATATTTTCAATTTAAAATATTTAATGTTTCATTTCTTCGCTCTGGTAATAAGGCAAAGCGCGGCGTTGAGTTCCGCCCCTCAACACGCAATGCCTCAAATTCGGCGGAAAGTGGGGAAAGGAAGTGGAACGGAGTGTCATAACACTAGGTTCCACTTCCGTTCCCTCTGCCTACCCTGCCTAGTGCGGGATACAGCGTGAAGCTGAAAAAAAAAAAAAAAAAACTAAGCGGATTTTTTTTTTAATTTACCAATTTTAGTGAAAAGTGTGTTATTGAGTTTTGCCATTCTACATTCAGTATTAGAATTCAGTTTGCAAGAAAAACTGCGGTGTCTTGACACTTTACTTTTCTGCTATAGGCTGTACATAGTTTGAGACAAAAGACATTGAAAATGAGAATTATACTACAAATAAGCATAATCGGGAGGCCAGTCGTGCCAGGAGGGAGAAATTGAAGTTTTTAATATTTTTCATTTCCCCGCTCTGGTAACAAGAAAAGCGCGTCGCTGTGTTCCGCCACTCAACACGCAACGCCTCCAGAATTTGGCCGAGCTTATCACATTATAGTATATACGAGAAGTTAAACAAAAAATATGTACACTATGAGAAAAAACTAAACAAAACAACATTTTGTTTTCTCATTCAATTTATTTTATTATTCCATTGCAGAGGCAACATAATTGACATAAAAGTTAATTTTCTTTCTGTAAAAGAACGTGTTCTTTTGTCTCATGAAAATATTAAAAGTACGTATATTTTATTTTGTGCCTTTTCTTGAATTACATTAGTGACTCTGGTATCAATTATAGTTTTTTTCAGCTCTACACTATGCATATTACACTGTACAACTTATCCAACAGAGTAAGGAAACAACTAAGTTACCTCAGTCCGTCCGGCTTCCGCCAAATTTGAGGTAATTAATGTAGAGTGACGGAATTCAACGCCGCGCATTAACGTAACCATAGCGATGAAATTTAAATATTAAGGGCTGATGTTACCACTGGCTGATGTAATACCGAGAAGCCTTATTTGCCAGATAAGCAATATCTTTCTTGTGTTGTTTATTTCCTGTCACCTATTTTGTAGGTGATATTTAATTGTAACATTTTTAACGGAAAATCTATAACCGGTGAAACTTGATATACCGCTTGAATTACAATAATTTATATACTATTCAAAATTACTATCTTGTTCTCATTTTGAAGACAATATCTATCTCTATATTAAAAACATATTTGTCCCAAATGAATAAACTTTTTATTTGCCCAATCAAATATTTGAAATTGATGTAATTTTTTTATTAACTGATTTTAATAAAAGAAAAATAAATGTTAAGAGAAAGTTGTCCAAAAATAATAGTGAAAACTATACTTAAATCTGGTAAGCCGTTTTAAAGTTTAGCAAACACTCAAATAAAATAAATAATATATCATCCATGCACATACTGCGACAAGTTACAGATTTCTTCTATGTACAGACTGTAGTAAATTTTTATCATTTAAAATATTACGTGGAACGTTTAAAATGGTGAATTAATACCAACCGATTATATAAATCCATAATCAATACCTTCTATGTACATATGTAAATATGTATTTATGATATGGTTTTGTTAAGTCCCTCAGTCGGCGGGCTTAAAAAAATTATTAAAAATTAGTGAGGATTGGGCAGAGTTAAATGGACTCAGATACAATAGTAAAAAGAGTGTTTTTTTTTTTTTTCAGCTTCACTCGGTATCCCGCAGTAGGCAGGGTAGGCAGAGGGAATGGAAGTGAAACCTAGTATTATAACACTCCTATTATTATAATCCAGAGGGTGTCTTTGACATATGTCTGTCCGATATGTGTCCTTTGGCATACGGGTACGCGACCCCGGATCCTCGAGCCACCACTATTATACCTCCATCAAGTCCATAAAAGTGGTGTCCCTCCTAATTATCCTTCCCCCACTTCCACCAATCCCATCCCTCTTTCCCGAGGTTTTTCCCTGTGAAGGGGTTTTGGAGGTCAGATGGCAGTCGCTCCATTTAAAAACCGCCAACCGCCACATTTATGGCAAAGAAAATGAAAAGAATGGGTACGGCTAGGGCGTCGCCGCTAAACGACGCGCAGGCACATCGCCCTACACCTGCGACAAGTGGGCCAGGGCTACCGTGTCAAGTACGGGCACGGCTAAAGACGCGAGTACCCAGACGAAAACTCCGCTTTGCAACGTGGAATATTGGCTCTCTTACCGGACGATGCAGAGAACTCGCAGATGTACTCACGAGACGTCGGGTCCAGTGCGCTTTCCTCCAGGAAACTCGCTGGAAGGGCAATAAGTCCCGTAACATCGGACAGGGTTACCGGCTTATATACACTGGGTCACCTTCTGGTAAAAACGGTGTGGCGGTAGTGATTTCTGAAGAGCTTCAGAATGGACTCCTCGAAGTTGACCGTCGCTGCGATCGCTTGATGCGGGTAAAGGTACTGATTGAGAGAGTTACCACTAACTTAATCAGTGCCTACGCCCCCCAGGCGGGCTGTAGCACGGCCGAAAAGGAGTCATTTTGGGAGCAGTATGAAGAGGTTCTACTTGCTATACCGTCTACCGAAGTAATTCTAGTTGGTGGAGACTTAAACGGCCACGTCGGTAAGGCTGCAGACACGTATGAACGTGTTCACGGTGGTTTTGGACACGTTCTTCGCAATACAGAGGGCGAAAATATTCTAAGAACCTGTATTTCGTCTGATCTGGCCGTTGTGAACACATTCTTCCAAAAGAATCCTCAGCACCTTATCACGTATAAAAGTGGGTCCCACTCAACGCAAATTGATTACTTGTCGACCAGACGGTGTCATATGGGCAGGGTTACTAACTGTAAGGTCATTCCAGGTGAAAGCTTGACGGCCCAACATCGTCTTCTTGTCATGGACTTTAACGTCACTCCAAAGAAGAAAGTAGCCGAGAAACGTAGGCCTCGGATCAAGTGGTGCTTGCTGAATGGACCGATGCAGACCGACTTCCTAGCAGAGGTAAAAAGTCGAAATCTTACAACTAACACCGAGACTGCTCAGGATGCTTGGGATCGAGCTCAGTTAGCAATCATTGCGGCAGGCAGACGAGTTTTTGGCGTTTCTAAGGGAGGACGTGTCATCGACAGGGAAACATGGTGGTGGAATGACAAGGTGCAGGAGGTGATTCGTGAAAAGAAGGCTGCCTCTAAGAAGTGGCAGAGATCCAACTCTCCTGAAGACAGACTGGAGTACATAGTAGCAAAACGTGTCAGCAAAAAAGCTGTAGCCAGAGCCCGCAGTGAGAGTTTATCACCATTATATGATAAACTTGAAACTGCGGAGGGGCAGAAGCTCATATACAAACTGGCCCGTGGCCGGGATAAAGCGACGCAAGATATCGCAAAATGTCTTTGCGTCAAAGATTCCCAGGGCACGTTGCTCTGTAATCCCGCTTCTGTGAAGGAGAGATGGAGAAGCTATTTCCAGGAGCTGCTGAACACTCAGCATCTGTGCAGTCTTTATCACGACCCACCGCCTAACCTCGGACTTGTTGCCCCAATAACCTTTGACGAAACTCGGAATTGCCTTCAACGTATGAAGAACGGAAAAGCGGTGGGGCCTGACGAAATTCTGATCGAAGCGTGGAAATCGCTGGGCTCTCTTGGTGTGCTCATACTTACTGACCTTTTTAACCATATCTTGAACACTGGAAAGATGCCACACCAGTGGCGGCTTAGCTTTATTACCCCTATTTACAAGGGAAGGGGCAGTGTCCAAGATTGTGGTAGTTATAGGGGCATTAAGCTTATGAGTCACACCATGAAGCTCTTCGAGCGCATTATCGATATCAGGCTCCGCCGAGAGTGTACTGTGTCTGAGTCTCAATATGGATTTCAGCCTGGATTGGGTACTATGGACGCCATTTTTGCCCTCAGAACTTTGATGGGGGCATACAGGGAAAAGAGGAGAGCTCTGCATGTGGCTTTTTTAGATCTGCAGAAGGCCTTTGACTGTGTGCCTCGTCAGTGTATCTGGTGGGCATTGTGTTTGAAAGGGATCCCTGAGGCCTATATTGAGATTATCAAAGATATGTATCACAATTCCGCTTCCATGGTTAGGACTGCTGTTGGCGACACCATACCTTTCCAGATTACAGTAGGGGTTCACCAGGGCTCAGCTCTTAGCCCATTCTTATTCAACGTAGTGCTAGATACTGTCTCGGCTCACATCCAAGACCAGCCTCCGTGGCTAATGATGTATGCCGATGACATAGCACTCGTTGAAGAGAACCGGCTGATGCTAGAGCGTAAAGTGAACCTCTGGAATGGTACGCTTGAGAACGGCGGTCTTAAACTAAATGTATTATGTCGGAAGACCGAGTACATAGCTTGCGGGAGACCGGACTCAAGCACTATCCATATAGGTACTGAACCAGCCGTTAAGTCGGAAAAGTTCAGGTACCTCGGATCCGTTATGCACGAGTCTGGAGGCATCGATCACGACGTTCACGGTCGGATAAGCGCTGCCTGGGCCAAATGGCGGGAGGTCACTGGTGTGGTCTGCGATCGCAGAATACCAACCAAACTCAAGGGGCTGATATATAAGAGCATCGTTCGACCGGTTCTTTTATACGGCAGCGAATGCTGGCCAGTACTATCTCGGCACACTCAGGAGCTTCGTGTCACGGAAATGAAGATGCTGAGGTGGATGTGCGGCGTAAAACGGTCGGACTGCATACGTAACACATTCATTCGAGGTAGTCTTGGAGTCCGTGACATAGCGGATAAGCTCCAAGAGCGTCGCCTGAGGTGGTATGGTCACGTTGCGCGCCGGCCTAGGAACTATGTCGGACGCAAGTGCCTTGATATGTCTGTCCCTGGAGTGAGACCTCCCGGACGCCCAAGAGAGCGCTGGTTGAATGTCGTGATGCAGGACATGAGAGCCAATGGTCTAACCACTGAGGACGTAAAAGATCGTGCAAAGTGGAGTAGGCTCAGTAGGAAGGCAGACCCTGGCACAGCAAGCCGGGATTAATGCCAGGAAGAAGAAGAAGAAGAAGAAGAAGAAGTTGGCTTATAGCGAAGTAAGTGTTTTTGATATTTCCCTTAAACAAAATAAAATCAGAGGCCTGTCGTGGCGCAGCGGCACAAGAGTGTGACTGCAACCGACAGGTTCTGGGTTCGATCTCCAGTCGAGGAAATGAAATATTTAATATTTTCAATTTAAATATTTAATGTTTCATTTCTTCGCTCTGGTAATAAGGCAAAAGCGCGGCGTTGAGTTCTGCCACTCAACACGCAATGCCTCAAATTCGGCGGAAAGTGGGGAACGGAAGTGGAACGGAGTGTTATAATACTAGGTTTCACTTCCGTTCCCTCTGCCTACCCTGCCTACTGCGGGATACAGCGTGAAGCTGAAAAAAAAAAAAACACTCTTTTTACTATTGTATCTGAGTCCATTTAACTCTGCCCAATCCTCACTTATTTTTAATATTTTTTTTAAGCCCGCCGACTGAGGGACTTAACAAAACCATATCATAAATACATATTTACATATGTACATGGAAGGTATTGATTATGGATTTATATAATCGGTTGGTATTAATTCACCATTTTAAACGTTCCACGTAATGTTTTAAATGATAAAAATTTATTACAGTCTGTTCATAGAAGAAATCTGTAACTGATCGCAGTATGTGCATGGATGATATATTATTTATTTTATTTGAGTGTTTGCTAAACTTTAAAACGGCTTACCAGATTTAAGTATAGTTTTCACTATTATTTTTGGACAACTCTCTCTTAATATTTATTTTTCTTTTATTAAAATCAGTTAATAAAAAAACACATCACTTTCAAATATTTGATTGGGCAAACAAAAACTTTATTCATTTGGGACAAATATGTTTTTAATATAGAGATAGATATTGTCTTCAAAATGAGAACAAGATAGTAATTTTGAATAGTATATAAATTATTGTAATTCAAGCGGTATATCAAGTTTCACCGGTTATAGATTTTCCGTTAGAAATGTGACAATTAAATATCACCTACAAAATTGGTGACAGGACATAAACAACACAAGAAAGATATTGCTTATCTGGCAAATAAGGCTTCTCGGTATTACATCAGCCAGTGGTAACATCAGCCCTTAATATTTAAATTTCATCGCTATGGTTACGTTAATGCGCGGCGTTGAATTCCGTCACTCTACATTAATTACCTCAAATTTGGCGGAAGCCGGACGGACTGAGGTAACTTAGTTGTTTCCTTACTCTGTTGGATAAGTTGTACAGTGTAATATGCATAGTGTAGAGCTGAAAAAAACTATAATTGATACCAGAGTCACTAATGTAAATCAAGAAAAGGCACAAAATAAAATATACGTACTTTTAATATTTTCATCGGACAAAAGAACACGTTCTTTTACAGAAAGAAAATTAACTTTTATGTCAGTTATGTTGCCTCTGCAATGGAATAATAAAATAAATTGAATGAGAAAACAAAATGTTGTTTTGTTTAGTTTTTTCTCATAGTGTACATATTTTTTGTTTAACTTCTCGTATATACTATAATGTGATAAGCTCAGCCAAATTCTGGAGGCGTTGCGTATTGAGTGGCGGAACTCAGCGACGCGCTTTTCTTGTTACCAGAGCGGGGAAATGAAAAATATTAAAAACTTCAATTTCTCCCTCCTGGCACGACTGGCCTCCCGATTATGCTTATTTGTAGTATAATTCTCATTTTCAATGTCTTTTGTCTCAAACTATGTACAGCCTATAGCAGAAAAGTAAAGTGTCAAGACACCGCAGTTTTTCTTGCAAACTTAATTCTAATACTGAATGTAGAATGACAAAACTCAATAACACACTTTTCACTAAAATTGGTAAATTAAAAAAAAAATCCGCTTAGTTTTTTTTTTTTTTCTTTTTTTTTCAGCTTCACGCTGCATCCCGCACTAGGCAGGGTAGGCAGAGGGAACGGAAGTGGAACCTAGTGTTATGACACTCCGTTCCACTTCCTTTCCCCACTTTCCGCCGTTCACTTATTACTGATGATTTATTTACTATTCATTTTCTAAGAACAATATCATTTTAATAACAAAATTAAAAAAACATATAGTTTGAGCAAATTCTATGAAACAGTTACTTAGAGTTTGGAGATCTGTCGTAGTCCACAAGCGTGTGATTTCACGCTGTATCCCGCACAAGGCAGGGTAGGCAGAAGGAACTTGGGAACCTACTGTTAAGACACTCCATTCCACATCCGTTCCTCACTTTCCGCCGAGCTTTAGGCATTGCGTGTTGAGCAGCGGAACTCAACGCCGCGTTTTGCCTTGTACCAGAGCGAAAAAATGAAAACATTAAATATTTAAATTGAAAATATTAAATATTTCATTTCCTCAAGTTTGGATCGAACCCACAACCTGTCGGTTACAGTCACACGCTTGTGCCGCTGCGACAGACACGCCACGACAGGCCTGATACCCACTTGAGGAAATTAAAATTTTCATATTTATTCTTCGTTTTGGGTAATAAGGCACAGCGAGGCATTGACTTTGGCTACTTAATATAGAGTTCATTTAATTTGCCGGAAAATGGGAAACGGAAATATCTTAATGAAAAGAAAGTGTTAAGACCATAGATGCCACACAAGATCCCTCTGCCCATGCTACGCGCTATATCCCTGAAGATTTCGTCGAAGAACATTATACAAAATGGTATAACTTTTAAAATTAAGCAAACAGTGAGTAACAAAGCAAACAGTAAAAGCCTGCCAACATGCAATAGTGAAAACCGCAATTAAATTGGTTAAGACTTTTCTGATATAACCTGACAAAAAATTAAATCATTGTTTAAAGTTCTATTACGTAATTAAATGCTAATGAGCATATTAATTTTCTAATATATTCCATGTTCCGACATCATCCCGATATAATTTTGTCATTACACTTATGAGAGATAATAATAAGGTAATAAGGCCAAGCGCGGCGTTGAGTTCCGCCACTCAACACGCAATGCCTCAAATTCGGCGGAAAGTGGGGAACGGAAGTGGAACGGAATGTCATAACACTAGGTTTCACTTCCGTTCCCTCTGCCTACCCTGCCTAGTGCGGGATACAGCGTGAAGAAAAAAAAAAAAGAAAAAAAAAAAAAGAGATGATACGCAGTGTGAATATACACGAAAGAGAAACAAAGAAAATACAGTCACTTATACACTGATCTGATTAGGATAGGAACTCAGATGGATTATAAACTCATTTCAGGTTTAGCACAATACAAAGATGAATTAAGTAAAAATTTAAACATTCAGTCGACACAATTTTTATATCGTTTTTATACAATATCATAACAATGGATATATATTCGTTGGGCATTTATTGGCGGAAACTCGACCTAACGAAAGACATTAGAATTGTGAGTCAAGACACTTAAGTCTAGAGCATTTTGTACTATTGTTTATTAATTATCCATGTAATAAATTATATCGGGATGATATCATTTAAGAATTAGCTATATAGATATGCAATCATACTGTATTTTTTAAAGACTAAGTAAAATCAGCAATTCTGGTTCTTCTCAGTACATATTTTTACAAATTATATTTTTACCTTTCATGCTAGTTCCCATACATTGCAAAGTATATATATATATATATATATATATATATATATATATATATATATATATATATATATATATATATATATATATATATATATATATATATATATATATATATATATGAAAATTGAAATGAAAATAAATAAATAAACCGTGTACTAACATAGATTAAGCATTGTACTAACAAAAATTATATCGACTAGAAGTCTGAAATAAAGAGTTATTATTTTTATTATTTAAATGGAAAATATTAAATATTGCATTTGCTCGAGTGGTGATCGAACCCACATTTTGTTACGTTAAAGTCACATGCTTGCTCCTCCGCCACGACAGGCTACTATTTTATTATTATAGCATTCGTATAGAATAAACATTTGATCAATTTAGACATAACATTGGTCTACAATTTAGAGATTTATGAAAAAAATGTCGTCTACTTTGATATAATCATCTAAAAATTATATTAGTTTAATATTCTTATCGAAATATTATGATACAATTCTTATCGTATTTTTCTTCTATATTTAACAATTTAAGTACATTTAGTACAAAAAATGGACTTATCATGCGTATAACGTTTTTTTCAATTTGCTTAAGTAAACAAAAGAAGTCATTTTCTTAAGCAAACAGCCGGCGGATGCTTAAAACGTGATAAACGATTTCCGCCTTTATACGTTCACGCCTATCAAATGGGTAACATTACGAATTTATAAAAATAACGTTACGTTACAAATGTGAATATTTTTGCGAAAGACATGGAAATGAACTGGTTTTAGACTAGTGAGAGCTCGCGGCTTCGACCGCTTGAGCTATTTGATTATTAATTCACTTATTACTGATGATTAATTTACTATTCATTTTCTAAGAACAATATCATTTTAATAACAAAATTAAAAAAAAACATAAAGTTTGAACAAATTCTATGAAACAGTTACTTAGAGTTTGGAGATCTGTCGTAGCCCACAAGCGTGTGACTTCACGCAGTATCCCGCACAAGGCAGGGTATGCAGAAGGAACTTGGGAACCTACTGTTAAGACACTCCATTCCACATCCGTTCCCCACTTTCTGCCGAGCTTGAGGCATTGCGTGTTGAGCGGCGGAACTCAACGCCGCGTTTTGCCTTGTACCAGAGCGAAAAAATGAAAACATTAAATATTTAAATTGAAAATATTAAATATTTCATTTCCTCAAGTTTGGATCGAACCCACAACCTGTCGGTTACAGTCACACGCTTGTGCCGCTGCGACAGACACGCCACGACAGGCCTGATACCCACTTGAGGAAATTAAATTTTTCATATTTTATTCTTCGTTTTGGGTAATAAGGCACAGCGAGGCATTGACTTTGGCTACTTAATACAGAGTTCATTTAATTTGCCGGAAAATGGGAAACGGAAATATCTTAATGAAAAGAAAGTGTTAAGACCATAGATGCCTCACAAGATCCTTCTGCCCATGCTACGCGCTATATCCCTGAAGATTTCGTCGTAGAACATTATACAAAATGGTATAATTTTTAAAATTAAGCAAACAGTAAAAGCCTGCCAACATGCAATAGTGAAAACCGCAATTAAATTGGTTAAGACTTTTCTGATATAACCTGACACAAAAATTAAATCATTGTTTAAAGTTCTATTACGTAATTAAATGCTAATGAGCATATTAATTTTCTAATATATTCCATGTTCCGACATCATCCCGATATAATTTTATTATTACACTTATGAGAGATGATACGCAGTGTGAATATACACGAAAGAGAAACAAAGAAAATACAGTCACTTATACACTGATCTGATTAGGATAGGAACTCAGATGGATTATAAACTCATTTCAGTTTTAGCACAATACAAAGATGAATTAAGTAAAGAATTAAACATTCGGTCGACACAATTTTTATATCGTTTTTATACAATATCATAACAATGGATATATATTCGTTGGGCATTTATTGGCGGAAACTCGACCTAAAGAAAGACATTAGAATTGTGAGTCAAGACACTTAACTCTAGAGTATTTTATACTATTGTTTATTAATTATCCGTGTAATATAAATAACATTTAAAGGATAGCGATATGCAATTCAATTCTGATTCCTCTCAGTACATATTTTTACAATGTATATAGAACAAATGACATTGACAGAAACTCTGTTTCGCAAACAACATTCAAACTTGAGACATAGTCGTATATTGAATGTGTGGTGGAGTTCAACGCTGCGCTTTATCTTGTTCTCAAAGCAAAGAAATAAAAATATTTTATCCCCAAAACGAGATCGAACCTACAATGGACAGACTCTGTGACAGACTCTTATGTGCGTATTATTGAATCCCAAAAGATTGAATGAAATTAGTGATGAAAGAGAAATTTCTGATTTAGTTATTATAAATTCAAACACAAATATTATTACTTTGGAGCTCAGAACTGACAGCGTACAGGGCACATTGCAAGTAAGTAAGACACAGCATATCGATAAATACAGTAAGTTAACAATAGATATATATATATATATTTATATATATATATATATATATATATATATATATATATATATATATATATATATATATATATATATATATATATATATATATATATATATATATATATATATATATATATATATATATATATATATATATATATATATATATATATATATATATATATAAATTTAGCTTTATTCATTAGTGGCGACATCCAACGGGGGTCATTCTTTGTACGTGACCAACCTATAGTGTCATCGACACTGTAATTTGCAAGGTCAACCGATGTCTGCCTAAAAATTTGTACTCTTTATTATATTAATATTTGTCTGATTGGCGATGATTAGAATCGACTTGGCACTTGGAAAATATGTTTTTATGGTTATTACTGGTACTATCTTTGCGCGAAGGAAAATTTACAAAATAAAATATCATAGAAGTCTGTCGTGGTGCCAATGTACAAGTTGTAACTGTAAAGTGAAAAGTTGTAGGTTCGATCCCCACTCGAGGAAATGAAATATTTCTTATTTTTTCATTGTTACCGCTTTACGCTGCAGGCTTTTTTCAGCTACACACTGTATCACGCATACGGCAGGGTAGGCAGAGGGAACTTGGAAGCCCAGTGTTAAGACACTCCGTTCCGTTTTGCCGAATTTGAAGCATTGAGTGTTAAGTGACAGTACTCAACGCCGCACTTTGCCTTATTAAGGAGAGATTATAATATTAAATATTCTCGATGGGGATCGAACCTACAACCTGTCGTTTACAGTCACACGCTTGTGACCCTGCACCAAAGACAGGCCTCAAAAGCAGTTCTAACTTCGTTAGACGAAAAGTGATGAACACGGTATTTTGTCACTATGTTACAAGCCAAATGACATACTAGGAAAAATAAGACGTAACTCAATATAACGTGTGCTTAAAGTTGGAAAGCTTTTACACCAAACACGTCGACAATTACGGTGATTAATGAAAACTTTTGTGCTACTCTTAAGAAAATCTTATCATTATCGGCTACCTTACACGTGTTGAACATTATTGTTATAAGATACTCTTATAGATTTGAGATATTTCGTAATTAAAATATAAATAATATCATTATTGGGCATAATAAGATAGCTGTTAAATCATACTTATTAAGTAAATCATTTAATTGAAACTGTTTCGTGAACATAAATTATATTATTTATTTATTCTTCGATGCATATAAACGGTTAGGCAGAATTCAGTATCAATATGGAGAACATTTCTCTAGTTTTCACCCAAATACGGGATAGACGGTGTGTTGAAATACGAAACTCAATAAAAATAATTCCTTCATTTTTGTGTACAAGATAATAAGTTCCAAACTTTATTTGTTTTAAAAAAGTCCGTATTTGTAATTATTTTTTTTGGTTTCACGTTGAGAGAAAGAGAGAACCTAATGTTAGAATATTCCATTATTATTAGAATATTTCCTTTCCCCAACTTCCGTCAAGTCACTACTTGATGAGTGGTGGAAACCAAAAAAAAAAATGGATATATAAATAAATAATAAATATTTTATTTCCCGTTGTCAGAATCGAACCCACAGCCGCAACGTTTACAGCACGCTTGTACTATTGCGCCACTATGCCGATAAGTAATTTAAATTTTAGTAAAATTTTATCTTTTGTATCTCAATAATACTTTCCTACTCAATCACCCACAGTTTCTAAAACGGTGAACAAAGACTGACGGGAAATAGATAGCCGATTTCCATATATTTGTTTCGTTTGCTTTGAAGTAAGTCTTCATATATTCTCACAAAGGACGTCTAGTACATCTATTATTGGTCTACAGCTTTATTACACGTACTTTGTATATGAAATAAGACTGTTTCCATATCTACCCTGTCGTAAATTTTTTAAGAGGAACTTTGGTATCTAGTATTAAGACAATCCGTTCCCCACTTTCTGCTGAATTTGAGGCAATACGAGTTGAATGGAACGCCATTTTTTGCCTTGACCAGAGCGGATTGAATAAAAATATGTAATATTTCATTAGAAAAATTATTAAATATTTCATTTCCTCGAGTGGAGATCGAACTCTCCTGTCGCGTTTACAGTCATACGTTTGTGCCCATGCGCTACGACAGGCCTCACTCTACTTATTTTTCTTTTATTGGCATTTTTTATATGTGTATACCTTTCTGAATTTATTAATAACTTAACGATATAATTAAATATAATTTGCCTCTATAATTTCTTATCACTTAAAATTAAATAACACATTTCATAGATAAGGATTTTATTGATTACGTTTTTATATGGCTTATATCTAAAATATATGGCTTAAATCTCTTCACCACAAAAATCTTGATATCATTATAAAAAATGATATGAAATGAGGCGTGTCGTGGCGCAGCGGCACAAGAGTGTGACTGTAACCGACAGGTTCTGGGTTCGATCCCCAGTCGAGGAAATGAAATATTTATTATTTTCAATTTAAATATTTAATGTTTCATTTCTTCGCTCTGGTAATAAGGCAAAGCGCGGCGTTGTGTCCCGCCACTCAACACGCAATGCCTCAAATTCGGCGGAAAGTGGGGAACTGAAGTGGAAGTGGGGAACTGGAGTGTCATAACACTAGGTTTCACTTTCGTTCCCTCTGCCTACCCTGCCTAGTGCGGGATACAGCGTGAAGCTGAAAAAAAAAAAAAAAAAAAAACTGAACTTACAATTATCCCGCGTGTTACCTTAAACCGGTCACAAGCCAAAGGTACTATTAATATTTAATTACAAGTAAATTTTTATCAAAAAAAGCCTCAACAACATTTATAATTAATTTACCGCCATTATCCAACGGTTTTTTTAGACAACACAAACAATTTATTAATGAAGATATTAAATGTTTTTATCTAAAATTGTGGAGATAATACGGCAATTCGAAATTGAGTACTTTGATCCTCCAAAGTCGCCTACGGCTTCTTAGAGATATTTTGAAACGCCACTAGGCCTTTTACTAAGTTAGATAAAAGAAAAGTTCAAGCGTATGTATCTTGAAAAGGTTGTCTTGGGGATATTGTAGTATAGATATAGTTAGATGTTTTTGTTTTTGTTTAGATGTTAAGGAAATTTGGTAGATACATGTAAGTAAATAGCACATGCATAATTTGATTCGTTGAATTTAGCTAAAATTTTGTATTTATTTAGTTTAGTTAATTACATACATAGAAAAGAGACTATAATTTTACGTCAACTCTAAAAGCTTGACAAATAGAAAGATTTTAGACGTTTTCATGAGTCATTAGGGTGTGTCTTTATGGTTCTTTGTCGACATGAAATTAATATTATGATAGTGTTACATAAAACATGAATATTAACGTATAGTTGCTTTATTTGAGACCTGTGGTGGCGCAGTGGAACAAGCGTGTGAGTGTAATCGATAGGTTGTAGGACGATCCCCACCCGAGGAAATTAAATATTTAATATTTTCAAATTAAATATTTAATGTTCTCATTCCTTCGCTTTGGTAACAAGGCAAAACGCGGCGTTGAGTTTCGCCACTCAACACGCAATGCCTTAATTTCGGCGGGGAGTGGGGAATGGAGTGTCCTAACACTAGGTTCCCAAGTTCCCTCTGCGTACCCTGCCATGTGCAGGACACAACGTGAAGCTGAGTATGAGTATAAGTATTTCGTAATTTTAGTATAAAGTTAATTTTCTACTTTTCGAAACAATTGAATCAAGGGTTTGTTTGAGTTGACCCCATACTGTACCATGTGTATTTATAAAATCTTTTTCGGCTTCAACTTTTTTCAGGGTAAGTAGAGGGAACTTAGGTACCTTGTTAAACTTTTAACCAAATTTATATAATTGATTTTTCAATAACAGAACTCGACGCCTTGCCTAATTGAACGAAAAAAATGAAAATATTAAATATTGCATTTGAAAATCTATATTTCATTATATATAATGAAACGGAAACTGTATGTGTGTCTATATATATTTCATTATATATAATGAAATATAGATTTTCAAATTCAATATTATATAAATATTTAATTTATTCGTGTGGGCATCGAACCCACAACCTGTCCTGGCTTCGAAATAAAAATTACATAATATCATAAGTTCATAATTGAAGTCTTACATGGTTTACGACAATTTACTTTAAATTTATAAAATAATGCACCGAATACATACATTGTATACATCAAATAATATTAAAAAGGTTAAATCAACACATAATTTTATAATTAATTCAATATAACACAAAAAGTTTCATCTTTTGAACGACACACATACAGTTTCCGTTTAAAATTTAATCTGGTCGCCCCACGCTAATCCTGAAAGCGAGTTGCGAACATTGACAGGACTTTGAAACTAAGGCGGTGCGTATAATACTTATAAAATAATATTTATGCTCATATATATTAAAGAGATACATATTGAGGCCTGTTGTGGCACAAGCGTGTAGGTTCGATCTCTACTCGAAGAAACGAAATGTATAATATGGAGGCGGAGTTGTTATATTCTTACGCTCCTACATTGCTTTTAACATAGTACCAGAACATATTTTTATTGAGATAGTTGTTTAAGATACAATAATATCAAACGGCGTTTATTATAGCCCAAACCTTACGATCGATCACTTTTCACAACTTTAAACCCTATTGGAGTGTATTAAGCCGTTATGTAATCACATAATTTTGATGGGCGATTTTGACACCTGAATTTTAAAAGATGACCACCGTGCCTCACGCTTAAAATCCTCGATTACTGGTGCTAATTTGCATATCCTTCCACTTACTGCTACATACAACTTTCCAAATTGCTTATCCACACTTCTGGATTTAGTTCTCGTTAATGATTAATATCTCGGCCTTCTCTTATCTTGATCTGATATACTTATTATATAAGATTAAACCTTCAAAGACCAAATCAGGAATTCTTCTGCGACGCAATTATCATTATATAGACTGGAACCAATTGCAAAAGGAAGAAGCTGAAAGTAACTAGCATGGTATTTCAAATTTTATTACAATAGATGAAGAAGTTGCAGATTTTAACTCTTTACTTTTACAAATATACAATTGTCATGCTCCATTGTGTCCTATCCGGATAAGACATTTTCCTGCACCCAAGCTTACTGAGGATATAAAACAAATACAAAATAAGAAAAAAATTGCAAAATTACCGTACAAATCAAATCCCAGCGACAAAATTGCTGCTTAAATACATCGTCGTGGTCGTACGTAGAGACCAACAACGACATCATGTTCATAAATCTGTTCTCGAAGAAATGACCATTCTAGAGTATGGCAATTTTTTAATCCATAGAAATAGGAAAAGCACTTCGTAGCTTCATTTCTCAAAATATAGATTTGAGTATCATTAATAATACTGTCAAACAAAAAAATACTTAATGAAATCACTGCATTTTCCTCTCCTAACGCATAATCAATTCCTTCTTTAGTCAATTTACGCAAAGTGATGTTAGTAGAATATTGTAACATTTTTATATAAAGTCCTCGAACGCCTAATACAATTTCAACTCACGCATTTCCTTTCCAAAAATAACCACCTTCTACATTGCAATCCTATTTCCGTAGTAGTCATAGCATGACTACACTTGTAAAAATAACTGATGATATCCCTATGGGTATGGAGACACAACAGGTCAGGTTCGATTTTATGCTCGCCACTTTTACTTCTCATTACACATCTCCTTCGCTTATTGACACGTTTTACAATCACTTGCATGGACGCCGTCAACTAATTCCAATTAATGGTTCGTATCCAGACTGGTCTATAGACGAGCTGGCGTTCCACAGGGTGTCATGTTGTCTCTTCTTTTATTCTCACTTTTTATTAATGACATTTCTCAACATATCTCTTCTTCATATCTCATCTTTTTCTCTTACCACCTCTATGCAGATGATCTTCAAATTTATTGCCACTCTAAATTTTTTGACCTACCTGCAATTATTAATTCTCTAAATAATAACTTCACAACTATATTCATGTGGAGTAAATCGTTTGGACTGCGAACCTAAGTAAGTCTCAAGCAATAATCGTCGGCAGTCAAAGGCTCATGCCAAGAATTTAAATGTCCTCCTTACCATTTATACTTTTGAGTGAACCAACAATTAAATACAGTAAAATTGCTAAAAATTGGCATTTTATTGATGGGAATATATCATGAGATCCACAAATTAGTAAGATGTTTGCTCCGATTGAATATCTTCCAAGGTTGTGTAATTTTTTACCTATACTAACGAAAATTTCGTTGGCACAATTTTTACTTATACGCATTCTTAATTATACTGTTATATTATTCATAGCTTAAGAAGAAAGAGAAGTATTCCTACGAAGCAATACTCACCTTCTTCATCTCCTTAATTGTATACTTTTCGATCCATTGACACCACCTTATTCAAAAGATCGTTTTGAGTTTTTGGGGCGTTCAAATTCTCGAAACTTGCGCTCAAATTAAAATTTAACTTTGAAAATCCCCCTATACTCCACTTCCTTCTTAAGCAACTCCTTTATAATCACAGCTTCCTGACTCTGAAGCGATTTACCTTTGAGCATCAGACAGGAAAAATCATTACCTATTGTCAAGCGACTCCCAAAACACCATTTTCGTCGCCTTGTATGTGTATTTTCAGTATTTTTTCGGATGTAAATATGCATACATAATATATGTATTATACTATATTTTTATTATAATCTTATATTTTATATTATTTTAATATTCACACTCCCTAGCAGACCTTTCCTTTATGTCTCATGCTTTAAGGTTGCTTGGAAAATAACGTTCACGTAATTCACGCTATAAGCACACATGGCAGGGTAGGTAGAGGGAACTTGAGAACCTAGTGTTAAGACTTTCCCGAATTTGAGTCATTGTGTATTGAGTGACGGAACTCAACGCCACGTCTTGCCTTGTACCAGAGCAATGAAATGAAAATATTAAATATTTATATTGAAAATATTAATTTCCTCGCGTCGGGATCGAACCCACAACCTGTCGGTTACAGTCACACGCTGCGCCGCTGCGCCACGACAGGCCGACAGGCATTGATAAATCACGTACAATATTTTAAAAATCACAGACAAAACAGAAAAATATTATGTTATATGCAAATATTTTTATATATTTATTTGTTTTTATTTATAATATGATTTGCAAAAAATGAAATTATCAAAAACAGCCTCATAATTGATTACTTTATAAATGATTAAAGTTCAATAGAGACCAATATTCTTATGCAGAATGTTAACTGAATCATAATCAATCTTCTGCTATTGAATGTTTGGAAGTTTGGGATCAGAAATTCTGAATTTAATTAAGATGATTAAACGAATATTGACTGACGTTCCCTTACATAGCTTCAAACATAAGAATACATAAACTATTATATACGAATTACTGTTATTCATCATTGTCCTCCCGTTCCGTATAACATGGGTCACTCTACCACGTAGGGTTCTAGCCCTAGGTGGAAGAGTGCAACTCGTACTTGACCGTTTTTTTAACGTATTTAATCCCGCCTTAAAGTTGTATTCATTTCTTACTTGATACCGTAAAACTTCGTACATATATGTATATTAAAAATTTCAATATATCAAGTACATGGTATCATAAAAATAAGGTCACTAAAATATTTATTCCTGTTCTGTATACCACCATCCTTTCGTGATCACTCCAAGAATTTTGCGAAATATTCTATATTTTTATTATACCTATTCTATATATTGAGTTCCGCCACTCAACACACAATGCTCAAATTTGGCGGAAAGGAAGGAACACAAGTGGAACAGAGTGTCTTAACTCTAGTTTCCCAAGTTTCCCTCTGCATACACTGCCGTTTGCAGGATACTGTGTTAAACTGAGTAGAGTAGTTTTATACCAGCTATGAACGTCTAAAGTATACTATGTATTTAAAAGTCCAAAAACTTTCATTTTAAACAAGTTCTTTTTTCAAACAAGAAGATTCTAGATTTGTCAATTATATATTTTTACATTTGTCCATACATTTCAAATTCCAAAGTAAATCCTTAAATGTGGTTCTAAATTTAACTCCTTGTTTCATATATATTTTTAAATAAAATTGATTTGATTTTTACCCATAAATAAGCGGAACAAAAGCAAAAAAAGTTAAGATTGTTATCCATGTTGGCACCGACTCCAAATATTTAGGATTTTTAATGATAAATAGATAGATGTATCCGTAACTTATTAACAAAAATAAGTATTCATGCGTTCTCCGCTTTTTTTATAAATGGCGGAACACGCCGTCATAATTTTTTCATCAGAGTGACGAAAAGAAAGTAATTTATTCCCCTAAGTGAGGATTGAATCCTCAGCTGCGCTTCGATGGTATCCAATGAAATAATAATTACATACATTTATTCCAGACTAGGCACTCGCACGCGGCTTCGCCAGTTTGACAACTACACGATAATCTGTTATAATTTAAACTTTTTTCCTGTTTTAATAATATTATCATTTTATAAATATCCATTCATTGGAAACTAAGGTTCAGCCTATTTTATTACAAAATATTTCGCAGCAATTTTATCATACACATCAAATATTTCCTTTAATTTTAGTAAATTATAATGGTCTTTTTTATTTTATTGTATAAATTTACTTGCTGCCTTAGTGGGTAAGCTGTATATCCTCTTTCTGTAAATGCGAGTCGAGAAATTAATTATGTTCATTTCCTCACTCTGAAAACTTTAAATGTTTATTTCCACCACTCAACACTCAAACATTTCATATCAGAAGCTGGCCAGTGCTTGGGTAATGTTGTGTCATTATACTAATTCCGCCTTCCATTGTAAATGTAGTATATATAGTAGTTCGACCCCACTCGAAGAGATGAAATAATATTATATAAGGCGTTGAGTTCCGCCATTCAGCACACACTGCCTCAAATTTGGCGGAAAATGAGGAACGGAACAAAGTGTCTTAACAGCATTGGACAATGATGGCATTTTTAATAAAAGTTTACTTATAATTACTTATTAGTACCTTCGCCATGTGATCGGCTTACGGTAACACACGGGATAGTTGTAAGTCCAAATTTTGTACCAAACTTATAGTAATGTCAAGATCTATGGTTCTGTTGTGAAGTGATTTAAGTTTCGAGTATTATTTCCAAGTATTTTAAGTTTCGAGGTCGAGGAAGCGCTTACTAAATACATAATATCTATAAAAACTATATCTAAGAAATGTGTCATTTAAATTTAAATTATTAAAATTATAGAGGCAAATTATACTTATTGTCATTAATAATATTCGAACAGGTATAAAAATAAAAAAAATGCCAATTGAGACCTGCAGATTGTGTTAATACTAGATACCAAAGTTCCCTCTACTTACCCTGAATAAAATAAAAACATAAAAATTGTACCTCTTAAAAAATCCCACGGCAGTGCAGGCATAAAAACGGTCTTATTTCATGTACAATTCTCGCTGTGCCTTGTTACCAAAGCGGAAATAAGAAAATATAAAAAAAAATACGTGAACTCAGAGGCCTGTCGTGGCGCAGCGGCACAAGCGTGTCACTGTAACCGACAGGTTCTGGGTTCGATCCCCAGTCGAGGAAATGAAATATTTAATATTTTCAATTTAAATATTTAATGTTTCATTTCTTCGCTCTGGTAATAAGGCAAAGCGCGGCGTTGAGTTCCGCCACTCAACACGCAATGCCTCAAATTCGGCGGAAGGTGGGGAACGGAAGTGGAACGGAGTGTCTTAACACTAGGTTCCCGGGTTCCCTCTGCCTACCCTGCCTCGTGCGGGATACAGCGTGAAGCTAAGAAAGAAAGAAAGAAAAATTACGTCGAATTAGCATCAGACCCGCAACCTGTCACACGCTTGTGCACCACGACAGACCTCTAAACTGTAAGTAACTGTTTTATAGAATTTGCTCAAACTTTATTTTTTAATTTTGTTATTAATATGATATTGTTCTTAGAAAATAAATATTGGTAATAAGTAAATTAATAATCAAATATCTCATGCGGACGAATCCACGAGCCCTCACTAGTCTAATACAAATTCACTTGTATGTCTTTCACAAAAATATTCACATTTATAACGTTACGTTATTTTTATAAATTCGTAATGTTACCCATTAAATTCACGATTCCTTTTCTTGGTAGGCGTGAACGTATAAAGGCGGAAATCGTCTATCACGTCCGCCGGCTGTTTGCTTAAGAAAATGACTTCTTTTGTTTACTTAAGCAAATTGAAAAAAACGTTATACGTATGATAAGTCCATTTTTTGTACTAAATGTACTTAAATTGTTAAATATAGAAGAAAAATACGATAAGAATTGTATCATAATATTTCGATAAGAATATTAAACTAATATAATTTTTAGATGATTATATCAAAGTAGTCGACATTTTTTGCATGAATCTCGAAATTATAGACCAATGTTATGTCTAAATTTATCAAATGTTTATTCTATACGAATACAATAATAATAAAATAGTGGCCTGTCGTGGCGCAGTGGCAAGCATGTAATTTTTACGTAATAAGCTGTGAATTCGACCACCACTCGAGGAAATGAAATATTTAACATTTTCCATTTAAATATTTGATGTTTTCATTTATTCGCACTGGTAGCAAGGCGAAACAAGGCATTGAGTGCGCCACTTAACACGCCTTAAATTCGGCGGAAAATGGGGAACGGGATGGAGTGTCTTAACACTAGGTTTCCAAGTTACATCTGCCTACCTGACCATATACCGCCTGAAGCTGAGTGAGTGAAGTGAAATACAAGGCACATAAAAGAATCAAGATTTTGGAAAAGACTAGCGCATTTTGCAGAAGCCATTAATTGTTATAAACAAAGATTAATTAAAACATTGATGCAGAAATAACAAATAAAGTCAACATTTTTATTTATAAGTTGAGTGCTGGGACTTTGAAGCTTGTATTGTTTGACAGAGGAAATAAATAATTTATTATTCCAAGTGGAAATCGAACCTGCAACCGTCGCGTTAACAGTCAGTGTGCGCCACGGTGGTCTCAAGTGGAGAAAAGAACAATGCAAATGGAGAACCGAGTGATGTACAAGTATCTGTTCTTCTTTTATTATGTTATTACGATACAATGCTTCAAACAGTAGCATTACCTACACGAAAGATTTCATCAAAAGTACTTGTGTATCTTGAGAAGTAATGTAAGAGACCGATAAGTAGCGAATACAACCACCATTTCATGGACAAAGTAACTTTGTTATTTCTTTTGTCGTACTTCATGCTACGAAGTCATTGAAATAATGAAATTTGTAGTATTGCTTTTTGTTTATTTACTAGTATTTTCACTCAGTTTAAAAAAAGTTGTTTTTAAAACATGAGTAGCACGGTGGTTTTTTGTTTCTTTTGATAGTTATTTTATATTCAATAAAGAAAAAATAGTGGAGGCCTCTCGTGATGCGGAAGCACAAGTGGTCCACTGTAAACACGACAGTGTAGGGGTTCACTCTTGAGGAAAGAAAAGAAAGAAGAAAAAAGAATCGCGAGTATTGTTTAGATTTAGCTGCATTTCAAACAAAATACCCTCGCCAGCCTTTCGCCGTGACGTTTTTTCGTGACAGAAACAGAATCATAATGTCCTAATCCTATATAATTTTTTGACATAAAAAAAAAACATTTAATATTATGTATGCCTGTCGTGGCGCAGGTAGCTATTTTTAAATAAAATATTTATTATTTTCATTACTTTGCTTTGGCAACAAGGCTTTATTAGCGGCATTTTGCTTCACGGCAAACTTCATTGAGTTGCGCCCCTCAACACATTATGTCTTAAATCGGGCGGAGTGTCTCAACTCTCGGTTCTCTGTTCTCGGTCCAGCGCGAAGCTGAAATGAGATGAGATGGTTAATATATCGTTATAAATCTATTAAATGCTTTATTATATAATTAAACTTTCATTATTGAATAATTGAGAGTACACGCAAACAAAGTTGCGAGTGATGAAATTATAAAATCAACACACCTGAGCACATATTTCGGTTTATTTTAAAGGAACAATTTGAGCGAATGTTTTTTTCATGATCCCCTTTAATGAAGGCACTTAAAACACTGCTGGTTTTGAGTGGCACGTTCATTTTACGTTCGTTTTGTATACTTTTTTTTAAAATACATATTTACCTACTGTACGTGGGAGGTATTTATATAATCGATTGGTATTAATTCACCATTATAAACGTTCGACACACCGATGATGAAAATTTATGATGAAAATTTACTATAATCTGTACCTAGAAGAAATTTGTTACTGATGACTGTTTTTTATAGAATGTTATGTTAAATACAACGTTTATAAATAGGCCCAAAGAAGGGATTTTTAAATTATTTGAGCTGTTTGTTTGAATATTTGCTAATCTCAGAAATGGCTTACCAGATTTAAGTGTAGTTTTCACTATTATATTTTGACAACCTTCCCTTAACATTAATTTTTCTTTTATTTAAATCAGTTAATTAATAAAAAAAAATACATCAATTTCAAATATTTTATTGGTCAAACAAAAAGTTTATTCATTTGGGACAAATATGTTTTCAATATAGGTATAGATATTGTCTTCAAAATAATTAAAGTTTAATAGTAAATAAAATAGTGTTATTTAAGCGGTATAGCAAGTTTCACCGGTTACGTATACAGTTTCCGTTAGTAATTTGACAATTAAATATAATCAATCACCTACGAAATAGGTGACAGGACGTCACCAACGCGAGAAAGATATTGCTTATCTGGCAAATAAGGCTACTCGGTATTTTATCAGCCAGTGGTGACATCGGCCCTTAATATTTAAATTTTTTCGCTATAGTTACGTTATATATATAGTGGGGAACGGAAGTGGAACGGAGTGTCTTGACACTAGGTTCCCGGGTTCCTTCTGCCTACCTTGCCTCGTGCGGGATACAGCGTGAAGCTAGTTACGTTAAAGCGCGGCGTTGAATTCCGCCACTCTACATGAAATAGCTTAAATTCAGTGGAAGTCGGTCGGATCGGAGTATCTCAACCCTTTCCTTTCTCTGAATGGCTGGATTAATTTTAGTTTGCATATTGTAGAGCTAAAAAATAACTATAATAGAAAAGCTTTTCATATAATTATTCCTATGTCATTAAATCTAAATTAGCCTGCCTACAATTCACTTGCAGGCTAAACTACATATTCAAACGGCACTTTACCAGAGTCACTAATGTAAATCAAGAAAAGACAAAGACAGAAAAAAAAATATGCTTACTCTTATTATATATATATATATATATATATATATATATATATATATATATATATATATATATATATATATATATATATATATATATATATATATATATATATATATATATATTTTGAAGCTGAGTAGAGTAGTAGTAGTATTTATTATATATATTTTCATCAGACAAAAGACACGTTCCTTTAGAGAAAGAAAATTAACTTTTATGTCAGTTATGTTGCCTCTGCAATGGAATAATAAGTTGAATGAGAATACAAAATTGTGTTTTGTTTAGTTTTTTCTCATAGATCTACATATTTTTTGTTTAACTTCTCGTATATACTATAATATAATAACTCGGCCATATTCTGTAGGTGTTGCGTGTTGAGTGGCGGAACTCAACGACGCGCTTTTCTCGTTACCAGAGCGGGAAAATGAAAAATAAGTTCAATTTCTCCCTCGTGGCACGACTGGCCTCCCGATGAGGCTAATTTCTAGTATAATTCTTATTTTCAATGCTTTTTATCTCAAACTGTGTCCAACATACAGCAGAAAAGTAAAGTGTCAAACATCCCAGCTTCTCTTTTAAACTGAATTCTAATATTGAGTGTTGAGGGGCAAAACTCAATAACACGCTTTTCATTAGAATTGGTAAATTAAAAAAAAAATAATCATTTTAATATAAATTCAATTTATAACCATTATAATTTTTGTTCAACATAATTTTCATATTATTTTTTTATTAATTAATTATCGAAGTACATCGCTTTTGTAGACATCGTACGGCTTCAGATATAATCTGGAACAATACTTATCGATAGCAACCTACAGCTATACGTTTCCACTTTGCGATATTGCTTAAAATCTGAACTCAATTGCATTCGTGGTTTGTAAAATTTGAGTGCAAATAATAAAATAACAATTTCTGGTTTGTAAAATTTTATTAACATTATTTACGGTAAATATATATACTATATTTTTTACAATCAAGTCATTGTGAATATTTGGTTTCTTTTGGAATATACTGTTATAATAAGGTAATGTAAATGTTGTGTCTGTTCTTTTTTTTTTTCAGGTTCACGCTGTATCCCGCACTTGGCAGGGTAGGCAGAGGGAACGGAAGTGAAACCTAGTGTTATGACACTCCGTTCCACTTCCGTTCCCCACTTTCCGCGGAATTTGAGGCATAGCGTGTTGAGTGGCGGAACTCAACGCCGCGCTTTGCCTTATTACCATAACGAAGAAATGAAACATTAAATATTTAAATTGAAAATATTAAATATTTCATTTCCTCGACTGGGGATCGAACCCAGAACCTGTCGGTGTCAGTCACACTCTTGTGCCGCTGCGCCACGACAGGCCTCTGTTCTCTTTTATACTAATAATATACCTGTAAACTGATCACAGTCTGTACATGGAAGATTTAATAAAAAGTGTTATGGGGCACGTTTATTGATCTAGTACAACCGAAAAAAGTGATCTTTAAAATTGTTGTCTGTTTGCTTGTGCGTTTGTACGCGCTAATCTCAGAAATGACTTACCAGATGTAAATGCAGTTTTCACTATTATATTGTGACACATTTTCTCCAACATTAAGTATCAGTTTTATTTAAATTAGTCAATAAATGAAAAAAAAAACATTAATTAAACAAAATGTTAAAAAATACTACAAAATTATTATATATTTGGCAGAAATTGTAGTTTCAACGTATCGATATTATCTTAAAAGTAATAATATTATTAGAACATGAAAGTAATTGAGATTATTAAAAAAAATTATGTAATTCAAGCAAGGCCGCGGCCGACGATAAATAACAAATTAAGAAAACTTATAAATTTGCATACTTTTTACTTGTAGGTAGTATTTTTTTTAATTACTTTTCGAATTGTATCCTTTATATATAGTGTATTTCTAACTTCGTTTAATATTTACTTGCCAAATTCCATAATTGGTAGGTTTAAAAGGAATCTCTAATAGATTTCGGTTAGGTTAATTTAGATATATAGTTAGGAAAGCTATAAAACACCAATAATTTATACTAATTCGAATTTAATTAATGCGGACAGATATATCTAAAATAACGCGATCAATCCTATAAGCCTTCTGCTCTTTTTTTTTTAAAGAAACTTTTTTTATGTTTTTGTTTGTCTGTGCGTCTGTGTTAACTTCACAAAAGGCTTAATAAATAGTATTTCGTTTATTAAAATCTATTGACAAATAAAAAAAATGTTAATATAATATAATTTCACCGACAAAATAATCGTTTTATTAATTAGACAAAAAAAACTTTTAAATCTATGGATATTGTGCTTAAAATAGTTACTAAAACAGGCAAAAAATAAGGTTAATAAAAGATGTCTAGATGAAGCGTGCAAAGCCGCGAGCTGGTCGTTAGTACTAAATCAAAACTACTACTTAATTCTATAATTAGAGTTAAAGATATAAGTTCTAAGTATCATTTTATATTAGACTGACTATTTTTAACATTTAATATAAAATGTTTTCTTGTTATTTACACACACGAATTAAAAGTGACTTATGTATAATATATACATACATATACAATATACATACATGTGTTTCAAAGCTGACTTATAGTAACTTGTACAATGAATTAAATAATATATTATAGATTTGGTATGGTG
The DNA here is from genome assembly GCA_019049475.1 of Eueides isabella. Classification (NCBI taxonomy): domain Eukaryota; kingdom Metazoa; phylum Arthropoda; class Insecta; order Lepidoptera; family Nymphalidae; genus Eueides; species Eueides isabella. Next base: position 10,731,186 of record CM032399.1, read on the forward strand.
CGTGGTGTTTGTTATTATAGTTTATGGACGATTAGTAAAATTATTTAAGTCTTTCACAATATAAAAAATGTATTGCACATGAAAACAAAAGTCACAAAAACACAAAGAAAACAGTATAAAAAGTCCACACACTGTTTTTAGACAATGCAGAAAAAGTGTCGAATACGTGTAAATAGGTAAAAAATCTACAAAGCCGTTAAAAGATAGTAACGTAAGATAGATTTTAGCAAGTGCATTGAATCTGCGACGGTTGGCTATTTGCGACTTACTGACCTGCACTTTTGTATCTCACGACAAGCGGTGGACGACCCAAGTTAACGTCACAGACCGCAGGTAGCTATTCTTTATGGATGATAATTATCTATAAAGACGTAGGTGATATAAGTTATAAATATCATTTATTTTGTATTTATTAAATAATTAATATTATATTAATATTATGATATCTATCTTTGTTTTATTATAATGGTTAGTGGGAGTAACCCACATAGATATTTACAGATATCTTTGTATAACATAAAATAATTATAATAATAATGTTATTTATATTATCGACGATTTTATTATGGAAATATAAAACTAAAAAAAAACACCTATTTAATAGTACCCTTAAAATTGCTTCACGCTGTATCCCGCACGAGGCAGGGTAGGCAGAGGGAACCAGGGAACCTAGTATTAAGACACTCCGTTCCACTTCCGTTTCCACTTTCCGCTGAATTTGAGGCATTGCGTGTTGAGTGACGGATCTCAACGCCGCGCTTTGCCTTATTACCAGAGCGAAGAAATGAAACATTACATATTTTTAAATTGAAAATATTAAATATTTCATTTCCTCGACTGGGGATCGAACCCAGAACCTGTCGGTTACAGTCACCCGCTTGTGCCGCTGCGCCACTACAGGCTTATATTTTAATTAATTTATAAATTTAATAAAAAAATACTATAAATAAAAAAAACCATCACCAACCATTGTTATGAGACGTTGCTGTATTCTTGGACATTAAATCTAAATAACATCTAACATTTATTTATCATTACAAAATATGACTTAGGCCTTGCACTTGCAACTAAATTGTAAAATCTAGAGTATCTAGAATCATAATTAAAATGAAAATAGTAGTTGAATAAATATTTCTATATTACTAACTTCGTGAATAATTATCAAGAGGCAGCAGAAAAGTTAGTTTCGGTGTGTTTAACGCCGTTTTGGGGAAGGTGGGCATGTTGTCAGCTTTAAATACAAGAAATTTCCTGTAGTTCTCCTTTGTTCTCTCTTGATTGTTGTTCGCCGCTGTGTGTGAACGATGCCTTCCTCAGATATTTGATGAGCCGTTGTTCAAGAGGCGAATGCTCCTGTCGCGTCCGACGCTGGTGATGATGGAATGTGCGGGATACAGCGTGAAGCTGAGTGAGTGAGGGGAATGACCTTTAACCTTTGGTTCTCATGTTCCCTCTGCTTACGCTACTATGTGTTTTCATACGTACCCTTTTCAAATTCTGTCATACAAGTAACCATTTTGTTTCATTATGAGAAAAGTTTCTAAACGAAGCTAATCAGAAGCGGCGTTATAATTAAATTTACAATTTATAATTTAATTATGCGAGCTTTCTGCTTTAACCAATACAATTTATATGGAATGTGTTGCGGTGATGTATTAATTATTAAATAAATGAAAATGTTTATATTTAATATTGAAGCCCAATGTATGGTTGGACGTAATATGTGCGGAAAAGCTTCCGTAGTACGTAAACCAGCTAGTCTTTTAAGCAAATTCTCAGGAGACAACAAATGTTTATAAAAGAGTATGAGTTCAATTTAATAAAAATAATTATATTCTTTATTATACACAACTAAAATTAACATCTATACTGTTTTTTTTTCTATTTTTGCCAAATCAAAATACCGAGTTAGCGTGTATGATTGAATTGTTTTGAATTTGAATTTGAATCATAAAAAATATATATAGTACAGAGAGGAAAAAGAATAGACTCAATGAAAGATCTTTTCAACAGAATAAAAACTGCACGCCCTATTTCTGAATGGGCAGAAGCCCATTCAGAAATATGGCGTGCAGTTTTTATTTTTAAGTGTTATTTAGAAAATCAATAGAATTAATGATATTAAAGCAAAACTTTATAGTAACATGTATAATATATATTTATTTTATGGTACATGTGATGTATAAACATATATATTATACTTATTATTTAGTTTGTGTATACTAGACAAATTATTATATTCTATGTATATGTTTCTGAATGTATCAGGATTAAGATATTTGTTATAGTTTAGTTTTCTTTTTCATTTTAATCTTTTAAATATTCTTTGCACAAGCCCAGTTTTGTGTAACTTTATTCCTCTCTCCAAGGGTTGTCTGGGAGATATCGCTATCAGCAATAAGACCGCCTTTGCACAATCTATATGTTGTATTATTTTCTTTTCTGTATTATTTAATGTTGATTTTGTGTGCAATAAAGTTTTTTCTATTCTATTCTATTCTACATTATTTGGTCACAATTAAGTATTTGGAAAATCTATATACGAAAACAACTTTTTTGTGTCCGTCGACTTTAGTTATATAGCGCAGTTAGATACAAGTACTAATAATTGTATTTATTAATGTTATTTTTTTTGGTAATTAAATGATATATACTATGATTTAATAGAATATAAATAAGTAATACATAATAACAAAATTATGATTATTATTAATCATAATTTTGTTTTATAGTATTTTTGTCCTTTCAGCTTCACGCTGTATCTCTTACAAGGCCATACGCAGAAGGAACTGGGGACCCTAGTGGTGAGACACTCCGTTCCGTTACCCACTTTCCGTGGAATTCGAGGCATTATATACAAAATAAATGGGTCACCTCTAAACTTAAGTTGGAAAATTTTCATAGGTTGTATCTTTTTGATATGGAGTTTGTTTGACTTGTTAGCTGAATATAGAAGAGAGAAAAATGTTAATAAGGTTCTTTGATCTTCCTCTTTTGTGCAATATAATTATGTAATTAAAAAATAAAGTAAATATGTAATTTCAATTTTTTTTTGGAAAAGATTTATATTTTTATTGGCTAATTGATATTAATATTTTACGTATAGCCCAACACTGCTTATATAATATTCCTGATTCCCAATGCATTTAGGAAGCGTAAATAAATATATTTTTTGTGATTTAAGTTCAACTTAAAAGTTAAACAACATTGGATCATTTATAGAATACAATTTTCAAATGGTCGTTAACACAGTGCCTCTAAAAACACTAAATATCATAAGTTTTGTTAGGTTCCAATGTGTCCCGCAGCAGGCTAAACAGACTCCCACGTGTGTTTATACACTTTTACTAATACAACGAGTGTTAATACAATTCCTTACCACGCACTGCCTTATTCCATAGCGCTTTGTCTTGTTATCAGAGCAAGAAAATGAAATTAATTCGCTGCCCCAAAAAGTAATCGGCCTTCTATTATAAACTAACACAACAACACAAAAAAAATATAAAACATAGATGATTTGTACTCAATTTATAAGAAATAACACAATTCACTCACGTCTTTGGCACCATACTGATATTAGTTTTTCTGCTAGAATGTAGGTGTCTTGATGTTGATAACGAAAGCGATCCACGAGGCCCGTGCGTAGATAGAGATATCTGTAATGGACATTACTATATTAAAATTACACTACTATGTTAAAAAATAATTTATTACTTTTAAAACTATGCTTTGAGTTCATGGATACGCTGTTGGTTTATCTGTAAATGCGATTACCGTGGGTTCAATTTCAACTTGGGAAGTTTAATTTTTCACATTGTTAAGAACAACGCGCGGCGTTAAGCCCCGCCAATAAACATAATATGTCTCGATAATTGGTCGGAAACTCGAGAACAGGGTCTCCTTGACTTCTAACATTGGGTTCCTTCTGGCTACTTCCCTCGAGAACACAACAGTTGGGATATATTACTATGTTTTAAATATTTGCCATAATATCTGATATAAAAGCGTATAAAAAATAGCTACCTTTGAAAAAGCTGTTGGTTAAACCTAATATATCAATATTTTAAAATAACAGAATAGTAAAAATCTTTCTTTATACAGTCTTATTTAGTTTATTTAAACGTTATCAAGTTGAAACAGATATTGATTTCAATACTAACTCAAATATATAATAAATATTTTTTTCATTTCATTGCATCAACAAAGTTTTATCTTGTTCCCTGACCAAGAAGGGGAAAACGTATTGTTATTGTTAAGACATCTCTTTGTCCTCACTCTGCCTAATTTTTAAAACATGTTGTTGAGTGATGGGACTTAACGCCGCGTGATATCTTCTTATTTTTGATTTTCGCAATTGTGTTTTACGTAAAATGTGTATTTTAAATGAAACGATTTTAACCCGACTAATCGCGTATATTGAGTGGTAAACGTTTTTGGAAACCCGACGTTTTCAACACTTTACAGGTGGTAGATAGTCTCAATTGAGAAGATATTATATGACTATCAACTACCTGGGACCCACTCTTAAAAAATTTAAAGTCTCAAACACACCACTCCAGAGGACCAGATACAGTAAGCTCATTCTGTTAGGATACAGTACGCGAGGCAAATAAGGCATCGTTGGCGGTAGTTTGATATAATAATTATATCAAATGACAGACAAATGCCACCTCAGTCTACCCGTGACCACGGACTACTGTAAAGTGTTCGAAACTTTGGATTGCCAAAAACGTTTACTACTATACGCGATTAATTCGGTTAAAATCGTTTTACTTACGTGTAAAATGCATACATACTATTTTTGGGCGATGACGGCTTTAAAAATGTCATTATGTCATGTTTAACGAAAAATAAGCACGTTTTGTTTTTTAAAATAATTACATATAAAATTATTCTTTCCATATTTAGATATGTATAAAAAGCTCTAATAATTATTATAATTTTGAAATACATATCCCGAATCATTACTATGTATTTTAATAATACATTGCATATATTGAAAACAGTGATAACGGTAATATATTTATTTAATCACTGACTTCAGCTTCACATATGTATCCTGCACATGGCAGGGTATGCCGAGGGATCTTAGAGACCGTTCCGTTCTTAGCTTTCGGCCAAATTTGAGGCAGTGTGTATTGTAACAAGAGCGAAGAAATGAGAGCAATAAATATTTAAATTGAAAATATTAAGTATTTAATTTCCTCGAGTGAGGATCAAACCCACAGCCCGTCGCGTTTACAGTCACACGCTTGTGTCCATGCGCCACGACAGGCCTAGAATACATATTCATTCAGATCTCACTAAAGTAAGTACAAGGCTAAGTCCCGCCACCTAACATATAAAGTTTATGTCCATTAAAGAGGGCATGTACCGCAACCTTCTTGTTACTCTGTACAATGTAGAATATAAAAAAAGAAAACAATTTGTATTTCACTTATATGTTAAAGCCTGACCAACACTTAACTTTATTATAGTCAATCAAAATAGACGGATCGAATATTCCGTGTTCCTTTTTCTTTCAATAATTAAGTTTTATATTTTATATTAAATTTCTAATTATTTTTTTTTTTTTTTTCATCTTCACGCTGTATCCCGCACAAGGCAGGGTAGGCAGAGGGAAAGGAAGTGAAACCTAGTGTTATGACACTCCGTTTCACTTCCGTACCCCACTTTTCGCCGAATTTGAGGCATTGCGTGTTGAGTGGCGGAACTCAGCGCCGCGCTTTGCCTTACTACCATAGCGAAGAAATGAAACATTAAATATTAAAATTGAAAATATTAAATATTTCATTTCCTCGACTGGGGATCGAACCCAGAACCTGTCGGTTACAGTCACACTCTTGTGCCGCTTCGCCACGACAGGCCGCATTAATTCTATTTAATTAAAAAAAAATTAACGATGATTTTTTATGCCTTTTTAATATATTTCCAAATGTTTAATAATAATGTAACATAATATACTTTAAGATTTAACGTTTCATTACTTCGCTCTGGTAATAAGGCAAAGCGCGGCGTTGAGTTCCGCCACTCAACATGCAATGCCTCAAATTCGGCGGAAAGTGGAAAACGGAAGAGGAACAGAGTGTCTGTCCATATACTTACTTAATTACTAATCACACAGTTTATATTTGCATTATATTACTAGCGGACTTGGGAATATTGAATATATTATAACATTGAATGTAAGTCGAGTGTCTGAGCCGAGGGATTACAGGCGTGAATGGAACACTAAGCCACTTCAGTGCGGTTTCAGATGTTGCAGCAAAAGTAAAAATTGTGTACAGAAATGTTTCAGGAGTTTCAAGTTGTCGTTCGTACTTGTTTTAGTACTTGTCTTTCTTTAAGACTGTTTCAGGTCAACAGAATCGAATTTTATATTGTACGGATTTGTATGTAAAGTTTTATGTTATATCATATACTGTATATGACAAAACCATCTTGACGCTGAGGTACAGTTTGTGAATATAAAAGGGGTTATTTTCCTGTTCTTATAAAATAAAATACAGCACGGCTTCATTTTCTGCCATTCGATACAATTGAGCGAAAAGAAGTGCACGGAGTATCTTAAAACTAACTTTTTTTTATATCCTGCTTGATATAGGCTTATATCACGAAACACAAAACAAAAAAAATAAGTAAATTAAACCTTCTTCAACAACAATGAAAGACGCTCACGCAATATCTACGTAACGTTGGCAATATAAGATACGTTTACATAATTCAAGCCTTGAAATTTCTAAATATATTATACGGTTAAGTCTGCAGTTCTATTTTCAGAGGTCCTCACCATTTCTTGAAGACGTTCTTTTGGCTCTTTGGAATTCGGTTACTTTAAATTTAAGTACAAATAAAAATTATAATAATATTATTTCTTTACTTTTTACAGAGAAATAAATGCAAAACGTATATCTTAGAAAGTATCACTACTTTTTGTTAAAACATTAAGTAAGTTCAAATTTTCCATATCGTTATCGTTCTAGAAATAATAATTATAATACAGTAATGTATTTAACTAATTCCATAACGCCCGTTACGAAGGACCCATGTTTTGTAACATGCGTACGTTTCCCAAGATTTATAAAGGTCTAATAGTATAATTAAATGTGTAATTGCCTCATACTGTGTGAAATGTACGTACTATATTATCACTGAATGTATAAACAAATACATTCTGTGTATAGTACTCGTAGTAACATAACATAAATGGGAAACAAAACAGAGTGTCTTAACATTAGGTTCCAACGTTCCCTCTGTCTACGCTGCCATGTGCGGGATACAGCGTGAAGCTGAATTTGGGAGTGAGTATAAATATATTATGACTAATTAAATGTTTTTACATTGATCGTGTTTATCTTTTTAGTAGGCGATCGTAGCGCACTAATACAAAGACTGACTGTGAACACGACGAATGTAGATACGTTTTTGAATTAAATTTTTTTTTTTTCGTGTTGGTAACAAGAAAAAATGTGGCGTGGAATTGAGCCATTCTTTTTCGCAAATTTAACAATATGGTGGAAGGTGGTAATCGAAATCTTTTAATCCTTTTTAATGAAATTAGTACAAATACTTGTTTACTGAGAAGCCTATCGTGGTGCAGAGGCACAAGCGTGTTACTGTAAAAGCCACATGTTGTGGGTTAATATTTTCACTTCTTCTAAATTCCCAAGTTAATTCTGTCAACCCTGCGATAAGCAGGATTAAGCGTGAAGGTGTTTTGTTGTTGGTGTACTATAAGTGATATCAGCTGTTAAAATATTAAGATTTCACATGTTTATTAAACTTTATGAAACGTTTTTAATGATTATAATTTTACGTTAATTAAAATATATAGTGGTCCTAAATACTTTATAATGCTTATGCTTGAGTTTGATAATTCAACTTTATCTCATTTAATAATATTGTCTTTTTCAGCTTCACGCTGTATCCCACACATGGAAAGGTACACAGAGGAACCTTATTGTTAAGATACTCTGTTCCCATTCAATCACTACCATTGCCTACTGACCGTCGAAATTGAGACTGATTAATTGAGACTGAGAAATTGATTAATTGGCGGAACAACCGCAATGTTTCTCCTTGCTCCCAAAGCGAAATGAAAATATTAAATATTTCATTTCCGTAAGTAGAAATTTGTGGGTTCGAACCCACAACTTCATTTTTGTGCTTTCGCGAAGAAAAGATAAAAATTAAATCTCTAAATAACCAGACAACTATTTAAGCGCACAGATTTGTATTTTCTTTATTTCACTCTGTAAACCAAATATGCAGCCTTTTTCATAAGAAAACATGCAGTCTTTTTTTGTTAGTTTCATTTGGTAAACGACGATGCCACAGGTGAATATTGCTACGTTGTATTGATACTTATGACATAATTTTGTAGTACAAAAATATAGTACAAATTCTTTAAAAAAAATGTACTATTTTATTTATTTTTTCTTCTTCACGCTGTATCCCGCAAATGGCAAGGCAGGAAGAGGAAAGTTACAAACCTAGTGTTAAGACACTCCGTTCTGTTCCCAATTTTTCACCGAATGAAAATAATTTTTAAAATATATATCTTAATATAATATTTGACAATATTAAATATTTCATTTTAAAATATTAAATCTTTCATTTCCTCGAGTGGAATAATGGATTGATATCTATGGATAAATACTGGATAAATATCTATCAAGGCGAAAGGTACATCATTAGTTATACCGTGGATTCATTGTTTCCACTTCAAATACACACAATCATCTCCAGATGCTCGATATTAAAAAGTTTATACTTTTATTCCAATATTTTTCTAAGAATATTTCTTAACATAGCATGCAATTCAATAAGCAATAACGTTTAATTCAATAATATTTTTTTTACTTTTTATTAAATATTCATAAAGCTTGAGCTCGTTTCGCATCAATTTATTTGTATTGCATAGAAATTGTGTTGTAGATTTATTTGTAAAATAGTTCTTTACTTGTTTAAAATCATTTAAAAGAAGTAATATGTGTAACTTTTTAATAGTTATCAGAATAATAACTGAGAAATTTTCGATTTACTTTAAAAATATTACTACAATATATATATTTTTATAATCTAAATGAATATAATTCTGTGACCAATGTCAACAAGTTGTAATTCTTCAAACACATTTATACATTATAACGCACGCAGTCCGAACCAAATTCTTGTTCAAAACTAGGCGTGTCGATATAAATCTTGTAGAATTACGACCGCTTCTATTTACTGCCCGAGTGGTGTTTGCTGGATCTTTCTTTATCGCAGTACTAAATACAGTGGAATAACAAGATTGTGTATTGTGTACATATTTGAGGTTTTCATTTTTAATGTCGTTTTCTGTTATTTATTTTTAATTTCAGTTTCCCACTATATTCCGTAATTTTCAGGGAAGTAGAAGGAACTTAGGAACCTAGTGTAAAGGCACTCCGTTCCGTTCCCCACTTTCCGTCGAATTTAAAGCATTGTGTGTCGAGTGACGGTACTCAACGCCACGATGCCAATGTTTCAAAAAATTACGAAAAATAGAAAATGGAAGTGACTTGATCAGGTTAGAGCGCCTTAGCACAAGGTTCCCATGTTCCCACGGACTACCACCCTATGTGCGGAAAATATTGTATAAAAGTAATTTATTGTATCATTTCAATATAAATTTAGGGCAACATTGAAGTTAACATATTATTTCCATAGTACAGATAGTAATTGGTTTCTGAATTAAACGGATATTCAGCTTACAAATTACGAATTGATTACAATTGTCGGGTCAACGGATTAACTTGTTATTAATATAAATATAATGCAAATATATCTCTTGTACTTTGTACAGATACTTAAACAAATTATAAACTGTTTTTGTAGTAGAAACATAAAAAAAGGAGAAAGCATGTAGAGGTGCAGGAGTACAACAGTGCGACTATAAACGCGACAGGCTGTGGGTTCGAATCATATTCCAGAAAATGATATATGTAACATTTCCGTTTGCTAACTCTAGAAACGAGAAAAACCGCTGCGTCCAGTTTAGTCACGCAGCACTCGAAGCTTCGAGAAATCGACGGAAAATGTATAAGTCTCAACACCAGGGTCCCAGATTCCCCAAGCCTATCTTGCTATGTGCGTGAATTAAAAATCTATTTTTTATTTAAAAAGCACATAAAACTTTGGCGTAATATAATGAAATGGAAGATTCCTTTAGAAATGTCCCTACATTTCCAAAGAAATCTTAGATTATATTTAGATTACTCCCCTGAGTAATCTAAACAGTTTCTAAAAAATTCCTTCGGCAACTGCGGAAATGGGATTTTATGTTGTATATTTTATGCAAATGAAGGTGTGGGCGACTACTTGTCAATATTCTTAAAACGTTGATTGAGAACTAGCATTGTCAAGTATGCATAAACAAAGAAATACGTCAAGTGAGGAATGTAGTATAGTATACGAGATATATACAAAACAATACAGATATAAAAGATATATATAAATTCGTACATTGCGAATTATTTTCGGCTTTCCAAAAGCTAAAGGAAACATAAAAATGTCAATGAAAGAATATTGTTATAAGAATAATAATAATAATAATAATAATACTGTATTGCACTTTAGATTTTGTATGCGATAACATTTCATATATACGATATATTACGTTATACATACGGTAAATGTGCAACGGCGGCCTCACTAAAAGTGACCTCTTATAGGCAACCAGTACTATAGAATCTAGTATTATAGTAAGCACAAATATGTACATTATAAGATATTTAATTGAATTAAGAAATCATACTCGACTGTATTGATTTAGCTGAATTATATATTTTGCAAAATACATCTATAGTTTCAGAGTTATCAATAGTTAGAGTTCAGAGTGGCTGATGTTATAAAACCACTTTGCATAAAAAAAATCCTTGAAAGAAATTTAAATTGATCACCTATCAAAATTAATATCGGAAACGACTGTGATGTATGTTTTAAATAGATGCATAAACAACATTACCGTGCGTGTTTATTTAATATCCAATATCCTAACCAGGTTATTGACGGGTGGAAAATAATTTTCAGTTCACTGATCATACTACATTAACTAAGGTTCAAATTTATATCAAAATCTAAAGGGTAGTTCAGCCAAACAGTATAATATAATATAATATATCTAGACACCCTAAAGGAAAGTTTTGCACGAACAATACGCTAGTGAGCTATCAGCAATCAGTAACATAAAAGTAACAATGGATTCGAAAACAAGCTATCTCCGTAGGTCTACATCTGAAAGCTCATGCCACATTGACGTTGAATGAGTTAAGGCGGTTTGGCTTTGTACTATCAAGATTATTCCTTTACTTCATATTATATTGTTTCCTTTGTATGTTATTTTTGGGATCGAAATATCTGTCATTTAATTTTGTACTATCGTTTTCGTGCTTTGTATGTTAATTTGTTATACTTACTGATAATAATATGTATATCTAGTAAATAGGAGGCCTGTAGTGGTGCATGGGCACAAGCGTGTGATTGTAAACACGACAGGTTGTGGGTTCGATCCTCACTCGAGGAAATGTTTTTAATATTTTTTTTAACCTAGTGTTAAGACACTCCGTTCCACTTTTGTTCCCCACTTTCTGCCGAATTTTAGGCATTGCGTGTTTATTGGCGGAACTCAACGCCGCGCTTTGCCTTATTACCAGAGCGAAGAAATGAAATATTAAATATTTAAATTGAAAATATTAAATATTTCATTTCCTCGACTGGGGATCGAACCCAGAAACTGTCGGTTGTAGTCACACGCTTGTGCCGCTGCGCCACGACAGGCCTCTACCGACAGGATCAGACAGGAAATGATAAATTTAATATTCTTAAATTAAATATTTCTTTTGACAAGGCAAAGCGCGGCGTTGAGTTCCACCACTCAACATACAATGCCTCAAATTTGGCGGAAAGTGGGAAACGGAACGGATAGTCATAGCACTAGTTCCTCAAACTCCCCTCTGCCTACTCTGCCATGAGGATGATATGGTGTAAAACTTTTATCAGATTAATGAGAAATTAATGATCTTGACATAAATATAATATTTTATTTGATTTTCATTTTATTTTATTAATGGAATGTTGCATTATCAATAAGCCTCGGAAGTTAAGACTTGGAACGCAAGCCTCATGAACTGTTCCGAACTGAAAGCATAAGCATTTGTGTTTAATATAACCCATAAATAATAATAAATTACCTTATTCTGAATAACAGTGTCAATATAATAATATAAGAATACAATATAAAAAGGAAAAATACACACTTGTATATATATATAAATATATATGTATATATATATATATATATATATATATATATATATATATATATATATATATATATATATATATATATATATATATATATATATATATATATATATAAACAAACTTAGATTTATTTCACAATACAATCAATTTCGAATATAAAAACTCAATTTAATTAAAATTTTCGAAATTTAATATTTTCTATTTCGACATTTTGTGATTTATGAAGGGAAAGTAAGTGGTACGAGATGTAGGGGGATACCTTAGTTGAACTCCGAAAACATAGTATCTACGGTACTGGCGGAAGCTCAGGTAAAAAGCACGAGGATCTCTCCGGAGGACATGTATAAAGTGGAGTCAGTGAAAGTGGACGAGGCGAAAGAGGTATGCTGAGACTGTAACGTTTGGCGCTGCGTTCTCTCTGGATACCCCGCCGAAATTCAACGTGAAGCTCAGTAAGTAAACAAACAGCTAACACTTATCCATATAAGTATAGAATTTTCATTTGTCGTGACATCGAAGATTAATATATCTCGAACAAAACCTAAGTCACGAGCAAACGAAATAAAGAAAAATATAGCACCATTATTAAAGTCATCAATTTTAAGAAGTGACAACGGTCTCGCATAACTCTTTCTTATTTTACTTCTTTTGACAAAATAAAATGGTTTATTACCAAATAATGACATTATGATTGTTGATAGTTGTATAGTGCCATATTATATACCAAAAAAAAAATATATATTATTCCTAGTATCTTTCTAGTTTTCGTCTTCAAATTGTTGGTAGGTCTTTTATAGACATGTCCCATAAAGTATACGTATGTATAATAAAATTCCATAAGTTATTTTCGACTTGACACTTCAAGTATTTAAAGTGAAAGTTAAAAATATATTAATAATGTCTTTGATTTTCGCGATTGTTACACATTTTAAATGAGACACATTTAATCGAATTAATCGCGTATATTGTTTGTTAAACATGTTTTTTGGAAACCCGACGTTTCGAACACTTTACAGTAGTCCGTGGTCTATCTCAGTCTACCCGTGCCCGTGACCACGGAGTACAAAATCATGTTTAACAAACAATATACGCGATTAATCCGGTTAAAAGTGTTTTATTTATAAATATATATATATATATATATATATATATATATATATATATATATATATATATATATATATATATATATATATATATATATATATATATATATATATATATATATATATATATATATATATATATATATATATATATATATATATATATTTATAAATATATATATGAGCCAAGCATATTATTAAATTCAAGATTATTACCATGATATGAAAGCGTGGGATTAAATACTGTTGGTAATCACTCAGAAAACTTATTATATTACATATTTACTTTAATTTGTATTTTGAAAAGAGCAACTGTTGAGTTTCTTGCCGGCTCTTCTCTGCAGACCCGCCTTCCGAGCCGGTGGTAGCTTCCTATAGTATTTACTTGAATATAGATTTTTTTTTGTTAAGGTAGATTTTTTTTTACAAAATTATTCGTTTTAAGAAACGATCAGATTGTTTTTAAAACTCTTGTTTATTGATTGTTTAGTTTCAAATATGCTTAATTAAACATTTTAAGCGTCCATGAAGGAATAATTTTCACTTTAACGTTGGTGAAAAATCAAAGCGCGGCATTAAATACCACCACTCAACAAGTCCAGAAAATTGCTCGCCAAATGAGAACCGGAGTGTCTTAGCCCTAGGTTCCTTAATATAACAAAAAGCTAAAAAGATAATGGTGTCACATCCCTTTCGTCACATTCAGTACACAGTAGTCAGTTCAGTGAGTCTATCTATCCTATAAGATTCTTCTTTGTCAGTAGAGATGGTGTTAAAAATATGTCAGGTTTAGGAGAAATATTTAGCCTCCTATTATAACAATATCAACAAGCGTTTTTTTCGAGGCCTGTGACTGTAACCGACAGGTTCTAGGTTCGATTCCCAGTCGAGGAAATGAAATATTTAATATTTTCAATTTAAATATTTAATGTCTCATTTCTTCGCTCTGGTAATAAGGCAAAGCGCGGCGTTGAGTTCCACCACTCAACACGCAATACCTCAAATTCGGCGGAAAGTGGAGAACGGAAGTGGAACGGGGTGTCTTTACACTAGGTTCCGGGTCCCCCCTGCCTACCCTGCCTCGTGCGGGATACAGCGTGAAGCTAAAAAAAACAAGCGTTTTTCGTGGCGCAGTGGCACAAGCGTGTGACTGTTAACGATAGGTTGTGGGTTCGATCTCCACTCGAGGAAATGAAATACGAGTGTTTAATATTTTTAAATTAAATATTTAATGTTTTTATTTCTTCACTCTGGTAACAAGCTAATGTGGGGCGTTGAGTTCCGCCACTCAACAACCAATGCCTCAAATTCAGCGGAAAGTGGACAACGGAAGTGGAACGGAGTGTCTTAATACTAGGTTCCCAAGTTCCTTCCACCTACCCTCCCGCGTGCGGGACATAGCGAGACGCTGAGTGCGTGATTTTTTTAATATATACATGTATACTTCAGTAAAATTATATAATTTTACTTTATCAAGAAAATGAACGTTGAATTTTTGTTATCTTAGTGTAAATAATAGCTTAAAAGATTTCTTTATTTGTATTATATTATTCCACAAATTCCTTAGATATTGACATAAAACCTAGAACAGATCAAGTCTAGAGTATTGTAAAAATATTCACGTAATAGTTTACGACTAGAATAATTCATAGATCTGAAATCCAAATAGAAGTTAGCTAGAACGTGAAATCCTCAACTTGTCGCTACGATGTTCTATTCAATTCCTGATGAATGCTAATAAAGTAGACGAAAGGCGTCAATCTAGTGTTTAATACTTTGTTCTTCGGTTTTAGCCTAATTTTCTAGATACTTGCGTATTGAGTGCAGAAGATATCAACGCCGCAGTATGTCTCATTACCAAAGCATGGACATTAAAATATTTCCATTCCTCCGAGTGGGAGTCGAACCCATAGCCGTCTCGTTTACAGTCAGTGCCATTGCGCCATGACAATTATATATATATATATATATATATATATATATATATATATATATATATATATATATATATATATATATATATATATATATATATATATATACATATATATACATATATATATATATATATATATATATATATATATATATATATATATATATATATATATATATATATATATATATATATATATATATATATATATATATATATATATATATATATATATATATATATATATATATATATATATATATATATATATATATATATATATATATATATATATATATATATATATATATATATATATATATATATATATATATATTATATATATATATATATATATATATATATATATATATATGTATATATATATCTATGATGTAATGAAATAGTTTTTTTTGTCTGTTCACCTGTTTGTTTTTACTAATCTCAGAAACGCAGATAAATAACAGAAAGATTAAATCACTCAAGAAATAAAAAGTTACGTCAACTTAAAATGTTAAGTTCTACAACATTACTACACGTAATTTTGCCAACTTAACATTGGTTTAAACTTATAAGTGGTAGTGAAATAGTACTATAATATAATGCAGGGAATTTAGGACAGGCTTTATTGCAGGGAAAATTGACAAGATTTTCTAGTTTTGGTAAACATTTTTATTTATCTATTTATTAAGGAAGACATACAGTTTTACAAATACATAAAAGATATAAATCAAAAATTTACATTCATTAACCAATGAAGTCTTCACATAGAATTGTACAAAAATAGCTAGATGAGCAGTTTATTCAAACAGAACTTCAAACAAAAACAAAATAAAATCATTTAGAGACAGCTCCCTAGACAAGTGATTTAAACTTATTTAAATTTATAGCAAACATGTCAAAATTACCAAACACATTGTCATGAGAGCTACAAGCACGATAAAAACATATTTGATATTATAGTAAACAGTTTCAAACCAAAGTATTAATAGGAGTACAAATAAGTTCCTGCCGTTTTAATGTACATGGCGCAACACGGAGTGTCCCTTAGCTTTCGCAGATGATAACTGTCTTAAAAGATAGTTTAGACATTCAACAACAACATAACCTATTAATATCATCGACTTCATATTGGTAAAATATAATTTTTATTGGTTGAAAATGTCGAAATTTGAGCCAAGCAAATGTCATTTGCGGGAAATATTAGTTTACTTCTTTCATTTAAAGAAATCTGCTGCTGAGGCGCATAGATTGCTCGTAGAAGCATATGGTGAGGTTGCTTTGGGTTAGAGAACGTGTCGGAAGTGGTTTCAAAAGTTTAAAAACGGTGATTTCGGCGTATAAGACAAAGATCGCAGGGGAAGACCAAAAATTTACGAGGATGCAGAATTGGAGGAATTATTGGAGGAAGATTCATCTCAAACACAAAAAGAACTTGCTCTAATATTAGAAGTCACTCAGCAAGCAGTCTCACATCGTTTAAAATCATTAGGAATTATTCATAAACAAGGAAATTGGGTTCCGTACGAATTAAAGCCGAGAGATGTTGAACGTCGATTATGCTTAAGTGAAATACTGCTAGCTGGACTTAAAAAAAGGGTTTTTACATCGTATCGTAACTGGTGATGAGAAGTGGATATACTATGACAATCCAAAAAAAAGAAAATCACGGAGATTACCTGGCCACGCGTTAACACCAGCTGCAAAGCCGAATATTTACGGAAAAGAACTTATGCTGTGAATTTGGTGGGATCAGGTAGGTGTGGTTGATTCATGGATAGCCTCAAAAGACAAAGGAATTCTTCAGACGTGGGATTCGAATGCTACCTAAGAGATGGGAAAAAGTGGTTGCAAGTGATGGACAATACTTTAAATAATTTTATATTACCGTTCTACTATAATAAATATTTCATTTTTGATAAAAAACGGCGGATACTTATTTGTACTCCTAATATATTAAAATATTATTTAAAAAAATATAATGAGTACAAAGCGCGTTTGTAGAATACAAAATTATAATAATTTCTTCTAAATAAATGTTTCACCGAATTCTGACCATGACTTTCACAGGCGTTTGTTTATACCATGAATGAATATAAATCAAGATCATAAAGGCCGGCAACGCATATGTAGCTTCCCTGGTGTTACACGGAGCCGTGGGTGGCGGTGATCACTCACCATCAGGTGACCCGTACGTTTTCGTTTGGTTTATTTACCACTGAAAAAAATAAATATTTCATATTTTGATGTCCTCGTTTTGGTAACGAGACAAAGCCCGGCGTTGATTTTCGTCACTGACTACGTCATACCTCCAGAATTCAGCGGAAAGTGAGGAGTGCAAATGTTTTAATAGGAACGGAATATCGCAACACTAGGTTCCCCAGTAACCACTGACTTCCCTGTTACGTGCAGAATACAATGTAAAGTATGCAAAAGAATAATTGGCAAAAGATCAGAGATATCTTTTCTTAACTTAACTAGATCTCTCATATTATATGTGATAACGTCACGTCAACGAGCAACCCAATACTGCTGTCGTAAAACAACCATCTCAATTAATTAAATTAATGTATCATCCATAAAAGGCGTTGTAAATTCAAATTGTATAATCAACCTTTACGTTTATTTGATCATAAATATATATACAGAAAATTGTGGTTCCTTGAAAACTAGTAGGTACTAATGAAAATTAATAGATAATTGGTTTTTTATATAGATATTTAAAAATGCGTTACCATTTTTATGTTTCAAACTGAATCTTCTCCGTAGTCAGTTCTCCAAGCACATGAATCGCGATGGTTTCTCTTTTAAATTTTTCTTAAAGGAATATTTATGACATTCTTATAACTTTAAATTAATCAATGCCACGCACTGCCCAATTTAATTCAACACATAGTTAAGCGACGGAATTCAACAATGAAAATATTGGCATTACTTTTAGCAATTGTTGACTTTCTTATAGGCTCGTGTCAGCAAAATATTTATTACAAAGAAAAATAAATTAAAAAGCTAAATTTATACTTTTGTGTTCCCAAACTATTATAACTTGCCTTTGTGTTCAAAAACTACCTATTTGATGTGACTTTGAAATATATTATTTTGAGATTTCCTTATTAAAGCTCTTTACGTATTGGTTTTGACTCTATGTATATTTTATATAAATACTTCTTTTAATCAGATCTTTTTTTTGGTAACATTTTAATAACAAATTTGTGCTTAATTATATCATTATAATTAAACACTATTATGATTCAGGAGATACAGCCTGGTGACGGACAAACCAACAATGGAGTCTTAGCAATAGGCTAATCTGCATTATCATTTGGGTGTGGAACTCTAAAAACTAAAAATATTCATATTTAAAAATCAAGATCTAACTTTTTTAAGTCATTTGATTTATGTAGTATACATACATTAATCAAGTTGAAGACTAAAAAATAGACTGAACACTATCATTCCATATACATAGTAAGAAAACATTCAACCGAGTTAATAACCTGACTTATCCTTATGATTTTTGGAATTTAACTTAATTTGAACTAAAGTCTTTTTTTGGTAGAAACGATTTTACCAATACTTATTAGTTTTATATACTCAGCTTCACGCGGTATCCCGCACATGGCAGGGTAGGCAGAGGGAACTTGGGAACCTAGCGTTAAGACACTTCGTTCCACTTCCGTTCCCCACTTTCCGACGAATTTGAGGCATTGCGTATTGAGTGGCGGAACTCAAAGCTGCGTTTTGAAAATATTTAATTTCCTCGAGTGGGGATCGAACCCACAACCTATCTGTTTCAGTCACACGCTTGTGCCGCTGCGCCACGACAAGCCTCTGTTTTATATACTTTTACATCAATTGATATTTCCTCTGTTCCTCTGTCTACCCTGGTGTGTGTTAAAAAAATTTAAAGACAACGCTATATTAGAAATAAAAATTTTAAAATCCATCTCAAAAATCACGTCTTCACATCGACCAAGTGTTCGGAGCTTTGAAGCTGCTAGACCGATTTTCATTAAACATAACTAAGAACCACTTCTATGAACAAATATTTCAATTAAATAAATCGGACAGTAAATAATCATCGATGTTACAATTATTCGAAACGTACATTTAAATCGATTCATTCGTTCAGCAGTAACGGCGCCACAGACAGTCAGATTGACAGGTCAGACTTATTATAACATTAAGGAAATATTTTTGGAAAAACGACTAAATAAATATTAAATTGAAACAAATCTGTATGAAATAAAGATATTGTTGTGTTAATAAGCTTATTTAAAACGCTTATAATAAAAATAAATAAAAGAAAATCTATATTTTTTTAAAATCACACTTCGCACTACTATAGTATGTAATTAGGAAGAAGGAAGCTAACTAAAGCTCTCCGTTTCCTATTCTTTTATTTTGCAAGATATTGTGAGTGCCGGAAATTAACGCCGTTATTCTAGTAGTTGTTATTGTAGTCTTGTTACCAGATCCTAAGGAAAGTAATTAATCCTTCTGAATAGGAACTGATTAAGTGTTACAATTAATGTACCGGCTATCTTCCCTCAGTGGCTCAGTGTCCATTGATAGTCGTGGGTTCCGCCCCCACTCGGGCCGACGATTATTTTTGTTTTTTCGATCTAGTAACCTCAAGCATGATATTGCAACGTAGTTAAATTTTAATCGAGTGAAAGGATTTCCTCGGTAGTTGTAGCTAGATAAAATTATTTTTTCATCTCCACTCTGTACACACATGGCAAAGAAGGTACAGGGAACTTGGGAGACTAGTGACAAGAACACACAAGACACTCTGTTCTCCGTTTTCCGCGTGATTTGGGGCATTTCGTTTGAGTATCGGAAAACAATGGAGTCTTTGTAGATAGACTAATCTGCATTATCATTTGACTATAGAACTCTAAAAACTAAAAATATTCATATTTAAAAATCAATATCTATTTTTTATGAACTCATTTGATTTATGTGTATAATATATACATTAAGTGTTTGATTCTTTCAAGCTCCACGATGTTACCCGCATATGGGTGGGCAGAGAGAACTACAGAAACTAAGTTAAGACACTCAGTAGGTTAAGACATTCAGTTCCGTTCTCCACTTTCTGCCGTATTTGCGGCATTGCGTGATGAGTGGTGGAACTCAACGCCACAAAATTCAGATCAACGTCTTACCAGAGCGAAGATAGTTTAGTGTTTTCACACTAAATATGTCATGTGAAATTATTCTAAATTTTATTTCCTCGAGTGAGGATCGAACCCAAAGCTCTAGCATTTACAGTCACACGCTAGTGCTCCTGCTCCACGACAGGCTTTATGTAAATTATTTATTATATTCGGGGGACATGTACATTTATTAGCAGTAGCCGTGTAGGCCCTAGCAAGACAAGTCATGTTTGTATAAAAGGTAAAAGGTAAAAAAAGATTTTTATTGGATTTGTCTGGATAAATGGCAACAACATGGCAAAAAATGTCAGAGGCTGACGATTATAATTTTAATTCAGGGAAATGACTTTTTTATTTTGTTAATATGCCAAAGCGCGGCATTGAGCGCCGTCATTCAACATGCAAATTGACACAAAAGTTGAATGGAAAATGAGGTTAGAATTTTTTTAACTAGAATCGCTCCGTCTATTTTACACAATGCATGATACAGCGTGAAGAATAAAAAAAAACTTATAAAGTGTTTAAAGTCTTAAGAAAAATACAACGAGAAGCGTTTAAACCAAGTTTATTAATCGTATTTGTACGAGCCAATCCTGTCACGCCTTCTCCATTTTACGTGACATTGATGAAGCGTTCAACTAGCACTTAAAAAAACAAGTCGAATTAGAAATGTAATTACTTATGTAGTTACTTGAGATTTATAATAAAGATATAACTTGGCAATAATTATTTAAAAAGAGTCAGCTTCAGTATGTGTCCTGCAAGGGTATAAGAAAATTTGAAACGAAAATATCCGAATATTTTCGTTCCAAATTTTCCACTGAATTGAGGCAATGCATGTTGAGCGGAAATCAACGCCACGCTTTTCCTTGTTACCAGGGTGGTATTATATAATGTATATATTTTGTTTAACTGTATATTTACTCACAGTTTCAATACAAGAATTTCGTCAAGCTAGCTCTGAATCCGATTTGTAGAGTTACACTGTAACAGATAACGTAAATTACTATATTAATGAATTTATATTCGTTTCATATTTGCCATTGCATTGCCTGCGATACTGGAAACAACGTGAAATTGAAAAATATGTATTTTAACATAAATTGATAACACATGCTAAGCTTTTGTTGTAACTGAGGAAAAAAATATTAAACGGTTTTATTTTAAAAACTTGACGTTGCTGTTGTTTTTTTTTTTATATTTGAATTTTTAATTTAATAGTTTTATAATTTTTTTTTGCAATGTGATAAATACGCATAAGTTTAAAAATATAGTAAGCAGTTTATTCCTGAAACATCTGTAACTTCTATGAATGGTAAGACGAAGGTTCTGATATTTGAAAGAAATGAATAAAGGACAGAATGCAAGATCAGTGTAAATGTTAAGATATTAGAACAAATGAATGATGTAGTATACCTGAGAAATATGTTTAAAAGATACAAAATGAATGTTAAAAGCGTATTGCTGCCGGTAACAGAGTTAACGGTGACTTAGCTGCATTGTTGAGACGAAACCACAGGATATCTGCGCGTTTGACCGTACACAATACAGTTTTGACACTGACGCTGTAATATGACGCGCAGCAAAACGTAGATATTACAGAAGAAGAATGCAAGAAAGATAATTACTGTAGAGATGGAATCTCTTTGGAGGATATGCGGAGTTAGTTTAGCTGATCGTATACCCAATGAAGAGATACACAGAATGGTAGGTACTAGCGTAGATGTCATAGTGAGAATGAAGAAGAACGTGCTAAGGTGGTTTTAGCACGTCGAGCGAATTAGTGATGCAAGAATGTCAAAAAACATTTATGAAGGCAAAGAAAGATAAGTGGTAAGAGATGGAGGGGGCATCTCGGGTAACCTTCGAATTCAAATTCAAATTCAAATTCAAAATATTCTTTATTCAAATAGGCTTTAGCAAGCACTTTTGAATCGTCACAAACATAAAATTATCACCGGCTCGGAATGCGGTTCTGTTGAGAAGAGCCGGCAAGAAACTCAACAGTTGCCCTTGTTTAATACAGTAGTGATTATCCTGCATGAAATTCAAATGACCTTAATTAAATACATTTTTATCATTCAAATATTCTTCGACAGTGTAGTACGCTTTCTTAATTAACATTACTTTAGCATTTACTTTAAACTTCTCTAGTGGCAAGTTCAAAATACACTGCAGATTACTATTGTAGATACGTATACTCAGACCCATAAATGACTTATTTACTTTTTGGAGGCGATAACTAGGCGTCACAAGTTTGTCCTTGTTTGGTCCCAATCGTGTGTCTGTCACTGTGTTGGCTATAGCAATGAATATGTTGCCGGACAAACAAAATATTGTAAAAAATATATTGAGAAGCAACCGTAAGAATACCTGTATCCTTAAAAACATCTCGCAGAGAATCTCGAGCTTTAAGATTATAAATAGATCTTACGGCTCTTTTTTGCAGTATAAATAAATATTGAATTTACATATATCGGCGGCGCTGCCCCATTCGAAAACATAATATCTACGATACTAGAGGAGAGTCACGTAAAAAGCATAAAGACCCCCGAACGAAGAGGTTGATGACAGTGGACGAGGCGAAAGAGGTATGCCGACACCGTAGCGTTCTGCGCTCCGTTCTGCTGCTCTGCCTACCCCGCTAGAGAAGCTAAGTTAAGTTAACACCTCTGGCATTACATGACATCGTGGGCATCATATACCTACCGACCGCCTAATCAGAAACAAAACGTGTATCTAAAATAAACATTTTCTTCAATATCAAGTTGCCATGCCGTAGTTATACACTCAAATATTAAATTAAAATAAAAAAGCGATGAAAACAAGTTCATTAAATACTTTTAAACAATAAATTATAGTATAAATGTGTTAAATAATTTATCGACTGTATTAATTTAAGGACTCAAATGTCACTCAATCACTAGCAGAGTGGATGGATTGCGATGTTTGAGTAGCGATAAGTGCCAGAGATACTTGCTGGTGTTTTAAGCATTTTCATTTTAAAATCTCCAACTGAATGCTGTTAGTTATTGCGTATTGAGTAGCGAAATATAATGACATGCTTGGTTCATTAGAACAGAAAAATTAAAGGAAAATATATATTTTGTAATTTTTTTTTTCTTCAGCCTCACGTATATTGAAGAAAAAAATTTGGAACCTTGCATAAGACAATCTGTTCCATTTCCGAATTTTCGCCGAATTTGAGGCATTGTGAAGTTGAGTTGAGAAACTCAACGCTGCGCTTTCCTTTATTACAAGAGCGAAAAAAATAACATTAAATATTTAATTTCAAAATGTTTAATATTTCATTTTCTCGAGTGGGGATCGAACCCACAACCTGTAACGTTTACAGATACTGTCACTGCGCCACGACACTCTTCATATAATATGAAATTTTAAATTTTTCTCGATAAAGAATTGCAACCATTACGCTTTGCTAATATTACTTGATGTTATATACTGTTTACTGCGCCATAATGGTCATTAAAATTTATATTAAAAATTTCAAGTAACGAAGTAATAGTAACAGCGCGACGCTAACATTTTCACTTGCTATTTACTTTATAGTAACTTTGATAAGAGAAACTGCTATTTTGATAAATACAAGTTGTCGTGGTGCAGCAGCGCAAGCGCGCGTTTATACACATGTCGTGCGTTCGATATCCACTCGACGAAAATAAATATTGTATCGTTTCATTTCTTCGTTTTAGCCTGTCGTGGCGCAGCGACAGAAGCGTGGGTTCGATCTCCGATCGAGGAAATGAAATATTTAATATTATCAATTTAAATATTTAATGGTTTCATTTCCTCTCTCTGGTACAAGGCAAATCGCGGCGTATTAACACTTTTTTATATTATACTCTATTAAGGCCTCAAATATGGTGGAGAGTGAGAAACGTAACGGAAACACTTTTTTTTTTATGGAAGAGACGGCAAACGGGCGTACGGGTCACCTGATGTAAGTGATCACCATCGCCCACGGCCCCGAGTAACTCCAGAGGAGCTACAGGAGCGTTGCCGTCTTTTAATGAGGATGGGCACCGGGGCCCTGCATTACCTAATGCGAAACGCTGTGGCCAAAGCCACTACTTAACGCCGGTCTTAAATACCGGGGGTGGTAACAATCCGGTCGAGTCTGCCCATTCGTGTTGCCATTACTGGCAACGTGACTCTACCACACGCACTTTAGTCGCCTCTTACGACACCATCAGTACCAGGGTGATCCTACTCTAAGTCGGGATCACCCGGCAAGAACACTTGGTTAACACCTAGTGTTAAGTGTTCTCTAGTTCTCTAGCAGAATACGAGCAGCTTTTATTAATACTATTAAGTGTTAACAAAATCAAATCAGACCCTTAGTAATGGTTTTGTGTTTCCTTATATATATGATTTAGGTATTCCCTGTGACTTCCATTAAATAATTTGATTACTACTCTTATAACTACTACTATACTACTCTTATAAAGAGTTTATAAGTGGAGAATCACAGTCATAAAATTCTGAGTACAAAATGTAAGTAATATGTATGTGAGTGCTCTGTTTCCTACATATCGCTCCAATATTCAAGATTATGTGTCTTGAGAATTTAAATTCAAACTTAAATATAAATATTTTGTACTAAGAAAACTAAATAAGAAATTTCTTTTGAAGAAGTTCATGTTCATAAACTTCATTTTTGAACTTCAAACAATACAACACCGATTTACTATAGTGAGAGTATTCCCATTTTTTTTTGTTTCAAGTTGTATTCCGCACAAGAAACGTTGGTAAAGGAATCTTGGGAACCTTATTAAAGACTTTACATCCTCACGTACTTGTTTCCCAGTCAATCAAATGCTTACAATATATTATTTAAAGCGACAATGATATTTCATTCTCAAGGGCTGTTATTATTTAATTACGTAGAACTAAAACATTACCTAGAACTCAATACATGCCATGTCTACTACTATACTTTGATATTAGCTTATTAACGAGCAAACTTTTCAGTTGTATTTATATATATTTGGGTTTCACTTTAGGTATCTAATTTTCTCTTAAACGTTATATCAACAAGTTCAAGTATCTGAATTATTGCAAAACTCTCCAACGGCCGTCTCAAAGTTCATTTAAGCTGATCAATATTCAATTGAACGAATCGATCGCATCGGAAATTAATGTTATAAAGCGAAAGAGGAAAGAAAGGCTATTTCGAAACGTTCAGTTTTAATAATATTTACATAACTGTTTTAAACAATTCAATCAAAAAAGGTAAAAAAACCGATGATGTCCTAGGCTCTCCAACAAACGGTTTTCCACCATTACGGGAAATAAAAACTAGAAAAGTTGACATATTTAAGCCTCTGTGCTCAGTGAGACCATACATTAAGTATTTGACATTAATTTCAGTTTCATAATTAAATAACACGTGATTCGAGATTCTTGTAACGTTTCCATTTTTTTCTTTCCAGGTACGGAAATTTAACAAAATATATAAATGCTAACTCTATTTTTTTAAGCAGTGGTACCTGCTAACCCTTGATAATGACAATGCGTTTCCTGTATTAACAAATGCACATATCCCGTATATCCGGAATTCTTAGGACTCAATGTAAATTACATATTAACGAAAAGTATCTTTTAATATGTAGAAGGAATGTCTCTCTGAACTTATTACTAATGGATTCAACCTCTACAAGAATAATAATTGTATTTAATTTTAATTTTAATTCAAAATAATTTAGTCCCAGTCCCAAGTGATGTGTAAAAAAGTATAACGATAACTTCCGTTAATTGACACTCTGAGATTTAATCATTTTATGTAGGGATTTCTAGAGTTAAAGTATAAACAAATATTCGATAACTTCAGGTGATTATTTCAAATTTCTTATGTATGTAAGAATAAAATTGATTTGAAAAGTTTTTAAATTTCCACGATTTTAACAGATTTTAAAATAAATTAATATATAAGTTTGAGTAGTCCGTTGTCAGGTCAAAGTGCCACGAATGTACAGCGTATCATTTATAATAAAGTTGACTGATCAGAATATTTTCGTTATTTTAATAAAATTGTCGAAAGGAACCCCTTTTATATTTTTATTGATATGACATTTCGCTACCTTACTTTATGATATACATCTAGAAGGTCGATCGTTTTCTCGTTAAGTTCAAGATCGCGACCGCTGATGCACTCGAGACGGCTTTTTGGCTTTGGCCTAGAAACCTTTATGGCTAGAAAAGTAAAAATAGACAAATATTTTTGCTTGAAAAACGTACTTATTTATAAATATGCTATCTTTTACAGTAAAGCAGTCGTGCTCTCGTCTATTGACTGTATACTTGACGGTTACAGTTTCTACCTCACCTTCGAGGTTATATTTAAATTATTTCAATTTCTTTAACAACATACGCGTTTGCACTCACTAATCTTAGAAACCAAGTTAATTATATATTTTTTTTAGTTTCACACTGTATCCCGCACGAGGCAGGGTAGGCAGAGGGAACCCGGGAACCTAGTGTTAAGACACTCCGTTCCACTTCCGTTCCCTCCTTTCGCCGAATTTGAGGCATTGCGTGTTGAGTGGCGGAATTCAACGGCGCGCTTTGCCTTATTACGAGAGCGAGGAAATGAAACATTAAATATTTAAATTGAAAATATTAAATATTTCATTTCCTCGACTGGGGATCAAACCCAGAACCTGTCGGTTACAGTCACACTCTTGTGCCGCTGCGCCACGACAGGCCTCAATAATATTAGTTAATAATCTTAATTAATCTTAAAGGTATAAAATAATTTTAAAAGCAAAATCAACATTATACATAATGATTTGCACTCATATTTACATACGTAATAGCAGTAACGATGTTGCAATTAATTTTTTTAAAGAAATATATAAAACTTTACTTTTTGGAAATGGTAATATCTGCCTAAGCTGCTATATGCAGGGTACAGTAGAAACAAAAAAATACTGTTTCGCATATTGTACAAGTTTCAATAGTAAGAAAAACCCGGGACAGGTAGCTAGTTTATCCTAAAAATTTAACATTTTTTTTATGTATAATGGTTTATATCGAAGCGATTAACGTAATGTAATATATTCTTCCTCAATAAATAAATTATCCAACACAATAACGACGAATCAATTCAAAGTAGTCAAGTTGTTGCTGAGATTAGCGGGTGCAATCAAACTTGATATTAAAAATCTATATGGTATGGCGGTATCTGCATATGGCAGGATAGGCAGAAAGATCTTTGAATCATAGTGTTAAGATACTAGCGTGTCGCTCTCTACTTTCCTACGAATTTGAGGCATTGCGTATTTAGCGGAACTCAACGTTACCATTAGCTTGTTACCAGAGGAAAGAAATCAATTTTTGAATTATTTAATTTTTAATATATTAAATATTTATTTTTTTCGAGTGGCAATCGAACCTCAACTTGTCGACGTCTATTGTCACGAAGCCCGCTTCACGCAGATCAAGACAGTAAAGAAATTTTCTTTGCCTTGTTAAGAAATCACTTAGATTTTTTTTATTATGAATATACATAATTTTACTTGTAATTAAAAAATTTTTTGTGTTACATAAATTTTATCATGATATTATGGCGCAGTTAGAATATATGTATGTTAAATATAATACGACGAAGGTGTTTAAATATCAATCTGACAAAATATATTACATTGCTCTTGCTTGCTTGTTGAAAACCATCATATTTCGCAACAGGAAATCAATCAATATAAATAAAAAAATATGTATTTCGCGCATCTTGTTTTCAATGTTTTCTGCATATTTCTATATTAAATCGGGAATAATATTATATCTTCAAGATTTTGTTTGAGGCCTGTCGTAGCGCAGCGGCACAAGCGTGTGACTGTAAATATTAAGTTGTGGGTTCGATCCCCACTCGAGGAAATCAAATATTTAATGTTTTCAGTTTCTTCGTCCTGGTAACAAGGCAAAGCGAAGTGTTGTGCGGAGTAGAACGGAGTTTGTTAACACTAGGTTCTCAAGTTCCCTCTGCCCACCCTGCCATGTGCGGGATACAGCGTGAAGCTGAGTAGACTGATTGGATTTTAAAAAATAATCTTGCTATTCAATGTTGTTAAGATAAATAAAAGCGACGTAACAGTGAAAAATATTGCAACAACAGTAGAGCTTAAGAGAAATAAAATATTTAAAACAAAATGCAACTTAAACTTACTTTTATCACTTCTGCGTTGAATATTAAAAATAATAGCATTCAGCCCTATCCCAATTAAAGCGTGAAGCCGAGTGAATGATTGAGTGGTTTATTTATTTCATATTAAAAAAAAATCTTTTCCAACATCGTATCGTTCTTCAGGTATTTTTTTCTGTTATTAATATATCTAGATACTATTATTCTTCTTTTTCAGTCATCGTTTATTACATCAGTCCCCTTGAGGACAGACGCGCTGTATAATAAAATGAATATTCCGCTTGTGATACCAAGAGCTATATATTGTAACAACTACCATAATATTTTATTCTGCTTATTCAAACAATATTTATATATTTCCAGTTCCACAGTTAATAGGAAGTTAATCTGCCGGTGTCCCTTACTGAATAGCATATGTATGTTTCCTAATAAATATTTGTAAAAAATAAAGTGATATATATATGTAATAATCTACCTACAGACAGCTAATAAATCTCGGCTGTTAGTAGCTATATCACTAACAGGACAGCAAAATACTTGGTTGTCCCACCACGACTCCCTCAAACCTTAAATAATTTGAATTATATGTTTATATTCATTATGTTTTACGCAGTTTTTTTTTAACTCCAAGCTGTTTTTATGGAATACTCTCTCTCCCTCTCTCTTAGACGACACACATGCACATACATACATTTCTTTATATATGAAAACTGTAAGAACTATACACGTAAAAAGCATAATAATTCTCAGCTTCACGCTGTATCCCGCACTAGGCAGGGTAGGCAGAGGGAACAAAAGTGAAACCTAGTGTTATGACACTCCGTTCCACTTCCGTTCCCCACTTTCCGCCGAATTTGAGGCATTGCGTGTTGAGTGGCGGAATTCAACGCCGCGCTTTGCCTTCTTACCAGAGCGAAGAAATGAAACATTTAATATTTAAATTGAAAATATTAAATATTTCATTTCCTCGACTGGGGATTGAACCCAGAACCTGTCGGTTACAGTCACACTCTTGTGCCGCTGCGCCACGACAGGCCTCGAAAGCATAATAATACTGATAATAATATTTACTTAGGTGATTAATTGTTCTAATTTCTGAGGGGTTGGTTGTATGCTGGTCTCCTCTTGTGTGGCAACAGTGGCATCCACATAAATTGTAATTATAGCTTATATATGATTAAGAAAAAAGTATTTTGAAACTTTAAAGGACTGAAAACTGTAAGCTTTATTTATTTCGTGAATAAACATTTATATATAAAAGAAATAATTATTAAGCCGTCACTCAACACGCAATGCCTCAAATTCGACAGAAAGTTGGTAGCGGAAATGGAACGGACTGTATTAACACTAGGTTCCTAAGTTCCCTCTAACTACTCTCCCGTGTGCGGGATACAGCGTGAAGCTGTGAGTGAGTAAATAAAATTTAAATAATAAATAAATGGTATATTTGATATCTATAGTTTGATTTCAGATTTAATTAATTTAGATGTAAGATCAAATATGTTTAATCAAATCCGGAATTAAAAGTAAATCAAATGTAATTAATAATTTCAGAAAGTTAATTTAAAGTTTGGTAATACCATTGAGGTTATTCATTATAAGATATCATTTTGGAGAGGATATTTTTGAGGATTTTACTAAAAATGTAATTTCCATTATGTACCTACTAGCAAAAGTCATGTGAATGGATAATAAATTAAAATAATAAAGTTATTCAAAATCCACTCTTAATTAAAATCAAGTCAATCAAGGACCCGCGTCGGGTTCAAATCCCGTTGCGTTTAAAAATTAAAAAAAATTATAAATAAGTATTTTTCTTTCCTAAATTTGTAATATATTTAAAAAATATTTTCTTTTTAGTTTCACGGTGTATCAGGCAGGTTGGGCAGAGAGAACTTGCAAACCTAGTGTTAAGTCACTGCGTTCCGCTTCCGTTCCCCATTTTCCGCTAAATTTCAGTGGCGCTACTCAACTCAATGTAAACATTTTTTATTTAACTTGAAGATATTCAATATTTCATTTCCTCTAGTTGGCATCGAATCCACAACCTGTCGTTTACAGTCACACGCTAGTGCCGCTGTGCCACGACAGGCCTCTTAAAAATATAAAACGTATTAATATTTCAAAAAAATAATTTTATGTCGTTTTACTGAGTATCATATCGGAAAAATACGATAAAAAAGTTTCTTATAAATTCTTATAGGAAAACAGTGACTAATTCAACCGGGACGTCTTTTAAGAGATAACGCAAATAGAAGTTATTTATTCAAAGAGATTATTTCAATATAAATGATACTGTAAACTGTACAAGGATAAATTACAGTATTATGATATCATAACTTTGTTTTTATCGGATCAAAAATCTATTTTTAAATATATTAAATTACATTAATCTATTACCAGAATAGGGAGTTTAGTTCTCAATATATATTCACAATAGAAAAAAAACATCTTTAATTAATTTAATCAACGGTGCTTCAATTATGACTATAGAATCAAGTTTATTTCTTAGGCTTCTTGTTTTCTCTCAATGTCACCTGTATATGATAGGGTAGGCAGCGGAATCTTAATAATTTATCTTTTTTAAAATTTGTAAGATTTGAAGTAATAAGACCAAGACCGTAGGGTCTGTTGTAGCTCAGGGGCACAACCCCTGCGCTACAACTGTGGTGCATAAATACTACCTACCGCTATACTACCGCTCTAAGAAAAGTAATTTATATTTTCATTTCTTAGCTCTGCCAACGAGATAAAGTGCGGCGTTGAGTTCCGCCACTCAATAACCAATGCCTCCAATTCGTTGGAAACTGGTGAAAGTAACAAAGTGTCTTAACACTAGGTTCCCAAGTTCCCTCTGTTTAATCTGTCTGCCCGTGAAATATTTTTATTTTTCTCGCTCTAATAGTGAGGCTAAGCTAGTTTTGATTTAAATTCCGTCACTCAACACGCAATGCTCCTATGAGAAGCGATTATTTTAATACCAGGTTCCCAAGTTCCTTCTGCCTCCCCTACTAAATGCAGAATAAAGCGTGAAACAAAAACAAGGTCAAGAACAATCCACATTGTACAACTATTTCTGTGTAGGAGACATAATATTTGAAATAATTTCGTTTTCATTTTGACCTCAAAAATCCATATTACATTTAAAATTAGAAGTTATTTTACTGCCAAGATAGCTTCCTATATCCACGGAAAACAATATTGTTTTTGTTAGTTCCTAGCTTTATCGTACTAATTAGGTCTTATTCTTGCGGTACGCCGTTAATGGTCTATTATTTCTCTCATAAATGAACGAGATTACGCACATGGCCACTGGTTAGTTAGACAACGGTTCATTTTACTTTTTAATAAAAAGGTTTCATTTGAGACAGTTGAGGCCTGTCGTGGCGTAGCGGCACAAGCATGTGACTGTAACCGACAGGTTCTGGGTTCGATCCCCAGTCGAGGAAATGAAATATTAAATATTTTCAATTTAAATATTTAATGTTTCATTTCTTCGCTCTGGTAATAAGGCAAAACGCGGCGTTGAGTTCCGCCACTCAACACGCAATGCCTCAAATTTGACGGAAAGTGGGGAATGGAAGTGGAACGAAGTGTCTTAACACTAGGTTCCTGGGTTCCCTCTGCCTACCCTGCCTCGTGCGGGTTACAGCGTGAAACTAAGATTTGAGACAGTTATAAAATTGTATAGCTCTTGCTAACTTCTAGCTTATGTTAACAACATTAAAATTTGTAATAAGCGTATAAGAATTCAGACTTAGTTTGAGTATATCATGAGAACATATGGCTAAGCAGTCACAGTACAAAGTCCACGAGTCTAAAGATCGCTGGTACGTTTAAACTTTTATTGTGTATTCATTTTAAATGCAGTAAAAATTGTAAAGCTTTTTTTCAGTAAAACCTTTACGTATGTACATATAAAAGTGCTTATATGCAATTAAAGTCATATTGAATTATTTGCATATAACTATTATTAATAAAAAAATAAGTTATTTTTTTCTCTCATTACCTATTATTGATAGGTGGTTAATGATAATTGAACAATATTTGATAATTTATAAGGTCCAGAAATTTCTTTGTATGATGTTTATACAGATTTTCGGTCGCCAAGACACATAAAACAGGGAGATTTATAGTAAAGAAATTGTCTATTGGTTTTTTTTTCAAGATACATTCCGCATTTAATACTGCTGGAAAGACGAGGCTGAACCTAGCGTGCAAGTGTCTTCCTTCTTCATTTACCATCAAATTCTTAAGGCCTTAAATGAATTTGCTGCTCGACTATATTACAATTTAGGTCATTAGATTAGATATAGACGATCGTTAATAAGTAACAATATACTTGTATATAGACTTGTCAACCCTGAATTATTACTTAATTCAAAATTAAATAACTACGAATATCGATTTTAATATGGAAATAAAATAGTTCGCCTACTAAAACTATATCCCGATATAATGGGTTAAGCGAATTATTTTCTTAGCTTCTTAAAATTATTGATATTTCTATCAATAAATAATTATTTAAATATTCTTGTCCATTTCTTTTCCAATTTTGAACTTGTAATAAAGGGGTACATCAAAAATTTCGCCTGAAGTGCTGGTATTGCTAAAATTGCCACTGATCTTGTGTTGTAATGTGTCAAACTTTACAAATAAAAATATAATGATTTTGAGAATAAAAATATAATATATTATTTATATGTCTGTCTCTATTAGATAGAATTTCTTGAATGAAATGTATTTCAGTATTTGATTTTTCATCATTCCTTTAGGGGATTGGGAATGAGATGCTATTTCAAATTGCTAGAGGACTGGTTAAAATAAGCTTAAAACGCGTATATGTATGATAGAATAATAGTCGAGAGATTTTTAAATGGGCACCTTTAAAAAAGGTTTTTTGATTGATTTTAGAAATAGTAGCCAATGGATAAAATAATGATCGTATCTACAATTAGACCTGTATTACCATCGTTGAGTGAAATTTATGAAAAAATAATGTGTAATCAATTTTGTGTGTATTTGAATAGACATGATATTTTAAATAATTCAAAATTCAATATATTCTTTATTCAAATAGGCTTTAGCAAGCACTTTTGAATCATCACGAACATAAAATTACCACCGGTTCGAATTGCAGTTCTGCTGAGAAGAGACGGCAAGAAACTCAACAGTTGTTCTTTTCAATATTGAATAAAGTTACAACTTTATTGTTTAATACAATGGTGACTATCCTGCATGTAACACTATGTTCCATTTGCGCATTCTGCTATACTCAAGATACAAAAAGATGAAGACTGATAAATGGATATTTTTTTTATTTTTTCAGGAGAAATTACAAAAAACAGAAAAAATATTATGAAATATAAATCTATAATAAAAATATTATTGCAATCATCTTAGATAAATTGGGGCCATTCACGATTTTGGATGTTTTTCATCAGGAAAAGATAAAGGAAAGATAAAATGTTATCACGAAAATCTAACGCAGTTGATATCTCTAAGATTTGTGTTTTACATATTTATATAAATCGCGGAATCAAATAAAGTTACGTTTTCGTTGCCATTGTTTGTCACGGGTTTACAAGGTTATTGGAAGATTGGGGCTAGTAATGAATGCTAGGGGTCTGCGTAGTATGTTACTCTTATTCTACAAGCGATCCGCCCACGGCTTCACTTGTATAACACTATTTTATTTACTATATTTTAACTAATTTCTTGTTTTAACAACATTATCACTTTTACGACAATATCTACTAAGAGAAAACTACATTTTCTTTTGAATATAAAAAAATGTAGCACTTTATTTATTAGGCCATTTAAAACCAACACAAAATTTTGAGGGACTTGTTTTTAAAATATATATAATTGTGAAAAGTTTATTTAATCGGTTACACAAACGGACAAAAAAATGAGAATCACTTTGGGTCCTATTATGTACATTAAAAAACAGCATGTTGGTGATTGATTACAGATTTATTATAAATATAGAGATTGGGTGGAAAGAGCACAAAGTTTTGAGTCAGAGTTAAATATGGATATTAACAATTATGGATTGTAGACCATAGTAAGTACATATAATTTTCATTTACGAAAGTAGAAAACGAAGTGTTGTAACAATTAATTAACATTATTTTTCTCTTTCTTATTTGCTATGCAAGAACTCAAAAAAAATGTGGGAAGCACAGTCTGTATAAAACAAGGATAATGTTTCAAATGCTGAAGGCCTATCAGATGATCGCACATAGTCAATCTTTTTATCCCCGACCCGTGAATAGCCCCTTATAGCCCTTTTCTTTAGCTGTATTCCATTTTGAACATATATTTTTCCTTTTTTTTTATTATATTCGAGCAGGCAATTTAGTTTATTATAACGTTATTACGAAGTAGCCTTACAGTAATAGGGAAGGGTTTATTATGTGAATATTTTATATGGAAAATCAATACGTAAATTGAATGTGAATATCTATTTTAAATGTATTAAAAACTTAGTAGCGATGCTGTCACGTATTAACTATATATAATAGAATAAATACAGTTCTATTTCAACCAAACAATACAGAAATATATTTGTAGAAAAAAAAAAAAAAGTAAATTTAGTGTATCTACAATCATCACGTATATAGAGATATCTCAATCCTCAATGTACTTAAATATAATAATAATTGCACTGTCAAAGGGGAAAGCGGAAGTGTCATAATAGAACGATGTGTCTTAACATTAGCCTTCCAGGTTTCCTCTGCTTATCCTGCTATGTACAGTACATAGAGTTTAGCTAAAAAAGATCCCCTAGGACCCGATCCCACTCATAACCATTACTTTCACAGTCTGACACTGCATTATTCACCATAACAGCTTATATAAAGTACGTTACCACATATTTTAAAATATTTTAAGTGGTGGTACGAAGCAAGTCGCATTACTTTTACTATTTTTTTAAAGTGCTATTTTAAACTTAAGCAAGAAATGACTAACTTAAGAGTATAAATATTTTAACGAAGCTGTTAAATAAGTAATTAAATCATAATTCGATAGTACATGATGCACTATTGTATTGTCATAAGTGAACCACATTACCGTACTAATATTACTTACTTACTAATAAATAATCAATTCATTACGAAACTACGAGTAAACGCATACAATGTGTGCGGTCCATAATAATTAACCTAGTTCAATAAATTAATTTGCCAACAAAACGCTTTTATTAATATAATTTGTAGCGACCACCGTAGCGTATTCTACACACACTGGGAAAAGTGAAAAACGGTGTTTTAATGGAAACAGTGACTTAACAATAGGTTGCCAGATACCCTCTGTCTACCCTGCTTTGTGCAGGATACAACTTGAAGCTACTAAAAACGATTAAAAAAATATCATAAAAGACTGAATTTATTATAACATTTTTGTCTTTTATACAACAATCAGAGAAGCTCTTTTACAACATTCAGAGAAGCTAACCTTTTTTTGTAATTTCGAGAAAAAAGTAAAGGGCTTCTTGAAAAGAAAACGTTCATTGATTGAGTGGCAATTGTTGACTACTTAGCTTGGACTACAAAAATGTTTTCATTTCCTTTTTAAAACGTTTTATGAAATGGATATTGAGTATTTGAAAATTTTTCAGAGATGAATAATTCCAGATGGTTAAATACAGTTAGAAGACTGTATTAGACTTAAGTAACGGGTTTGAGGTCGTCGTGGCGCTCCAGTAACGCTTGTCTGTAAATGCGACGGTAGTGAGTTCGATTCCCAATCGGGAATTATTTTCATTTATATACTCTAGTAATAAAACAAAGCATGTTGTTGAGTTCCACTATTCAAAAAATGTAGAAAATTGGACGGTGAGATGGAAACTGACTGACTGAACACTTTTTTTTTCATGAATCTATTTTGCAATAGATATGCAGAATATAGCGTTATATTAATAAAATAAAAATAGCGGTGATACAACCTATCGTTTACAGTCACACGCCTGTGCCACTGCGCCACGACAGATCTACACGGATACATCGTAAAGCTAATAAAAAATGATCATTCATCATTACAGCAGAAAAAATGTATTGCTAAGGCACCACGTTCACTACCACTTTTTATCCGAATCTGAGACACGCCAGTATTGAGTTGCATATCTTAACGCCGCGTTTTGTTTTACCTAGTAATTAATGTGAACTACACTTCCGCGGAAATAGTATGTAGCCTGCTACATACTATTTCCGCGGAAGAACAGAAAAGAAGAAGCGTTGAAATCCCTGCATTTCAACGCTAGCAATATCCGTTAAAATACAAGTATCTCATGCAATCCATTCCTTTTTCAATGCCATTAGTTCGTTACATTTCTTGACATAACAAAGACATTATAAGATTACTGTTGCGATAAATTCGATAAGGTTAACTATTTTTATTACTAGTATAAATATTTTTAAGCATTTTTTATAACTCTCAACTAGACCAAGTATTCCCCCTATTATAGGATTACTTCATAAGATCTTGACTTGGTTGTAAGGTAACTACGTTTTTGTAAAAAGTATTTTACACAATCGGTCCACAAAAGACGGAGAAATCATTGGACTTATACAAAATAAAATATTATAACCGAATACTTCGCCTTGTCCATTTAAAAAAAAAAAGGGAAAAAAAATTTTGAAAATGCATAATTTCTATTTATTATGAACCATAGCTTTGTAATAAAAACATATCAGTTGTAAATCTTGAAAGAAATTATGTATACTTTAATATTTCCATCCACTGATTGGAAAGAAAACATAGTAATTAGTAAAATAAATAAAATATTGTATATGTGTACTTAGTTTCAGATACGAATGTTTAAATTACGATTTAAACACACAAGTATCTTTTCAATTAATCTACCTTTCAACTGCGCCAACACTTTTAACATAAGATTGTTAACTTTCCATATATTCGCTGATCAGATTACATTAAAGATGGAGCTTCAGTTTGCTTAGCCTAGACTTTAAACACTTAGCTTCATCTCACCGACGAGCTAAAATAGCTTAGTTAATTGAGCGATTCAATTAACTGAATTGAGGAAAACCAATTTTATTAAGAAACGTTTACTCGACTTTCCACACCTGTTTGTCAGGTGTTAGAATTCTTTTATTATTCTAAGTTATACACTTTCTTTCTGGTAATAATTTTTGATAATATAGATGCTACTACAGTAGTGTGACGTAAGCATCTGGGCCACTGAGAGCGTGCACGTACGAATTGAAAGCAGTATCGAAAGGTAAGGTATGCCTTTGGTGCTACGAACTCTCTGCTAGCAAGCAAAGGATAAAAAAAGAAGGCGGGTATAACCATTTCATTTACCTTAGGCGATACGAGGCGTTGGTAACGGAATTTCACGCAAAGTCTAAAAGAAATATGGCTTTTGACATTAAAAGTAATGCACATTTTCCATTTACGTAGTACTTTTTTATGCATTTCCACAGTTATGTGTCAATACAGCAAAAAAACTACGGCTTTTTATTATTTGTTTAAAATAATATGACATATATATTTCTAAACTGAACGTCATGATTTGCATCAATATCATATCGAGAGAATTCAAATATTTACAGGCCCACGCCTGTGCTCCTGCGCCATGAATGGCACTACTGTATTCAACTGATTTTTTATAAAATGAAGAAACATAGGCCGTGGTCCGAATTATGCTCACATTGCTCACAACGCTTACACTGCTAACGGGCGGTCCGATATTACGGCAGTACTAATAATACGGACCACTTGTGAGCGTGCTTACGGCTTTGACAAGTTAATTTGTTTAACTTGTCAAATTCGCAAGTACCTAATAGAGCATTTTTTGATATAAATATGAGTGGAGTATGTGGTATAGCCAATGAAGAATATAAATTTCTTGTTAAAATGGTTGTATTCAAGCATTTTCCGCAATTGAGGAAATTGACAAAAGTGACATTGACGTGAAGAATAGATTAAACGTCAAAATAACATCAACGCTCACGGTGCTCACGCTCCGACCCGTCAGCACTGTTAGCACTAGCCAGTGACGTCACAAGTGACGTCATACTATTCACAACGCTAACTGTGAGCGATAAAAGCTCAATACGGACCGACCGTTGGCGCGTTGTGAGCGATGTAAGCTAATTACGGACCACGGCCATAAATATCTTGTATTCGAACTTTTTACCACTTTGTATTTAAACCTAAAAACATTGCACATTATAGTTATCGTAATTATATATAAAATATTATGACGTGAACTAAACATAAATTGCAATCATTTTTAAATCCGAATATCATTTAATAAATCATTTTAATTGTTCGTATTCCCATTTCAAGTGTGAAATTATTTTAACTTTTTATATTGGCCAAGTGCCAGACGAGTGGGTGAACTTAGTTTGACATGAGATAATCGTGTGCCAACATACTTTGAATATATTTTGCAATAAATATATATAAAATACACATTTTCTAAGCATGTGAGTGTCAATTACGTCCCAATAGCAATTATAATTGCACAAAGTGTTTTTTGAAGGAGTGATTATTATCGTTTATACTTGACTACTTGACTGCTTTATTATTCTAATCATCATCAATCATAAAATCTTGTTTAAATTTTGATTACAAAAAAAACATGACCTTTTTATTTTTATTATCATTTTATTTATACAAATAACATGTTACGATAATATTACAACATTTTAAAAAAGAATACATACATTAATTATATCAAAAAATGAATTTAATATTCTTACGGTTTCTATTGAACGTCCAAGAGACGTTAAACCTTTCAAGAACAGAGGATTATGAAAATTTGTGTGAGATAGTTTATTAGAGATTTTAGTGAAATTCAGTGTTCATTTCAAGGTTCTGGTTGGAACTGAATTTGGTATTTTTTATATGTCCAAGCTGTGTCTGTATGTAAATATTTTTTATGTTTTAAAAGTATACGCAACATTTTCTACTATATCATTTTTATAATGCACTATTCCTTAGAAAATATATACTAATATTAGTGTATACTATGCACTAACCTGTAGCATGAAGTTTTCTCAAAGGATCCACAATAGCAACATATCGATCCGTGGATAACGCAGTCAGCGTGAAAACTGACACGCCTATACTGACATCTTTCGCTGCCTCAGACACCCTGCATACAGTGACACCCCACGGCCAGGACTCCAGTGTGTATACCAGAGAAGTGAACGGTACACATGTGATGATAACCAAGAGGTCTGCCAGGGCCAAGGAGAGTATGTATTTGTTGATAAATATTTTTTATGATCATACAATTTTTTTTAGCTACACGCTGTATTCATGCTCATCGTAGGGTAAGCAGAGGGAACTTAGGAACCTAACGTTAAGACACACCATTCCATTAGACACGTTTTCACAACGATTTTGTAGCATTGAAGTGATTGGCGAATTTTAATGCTGCGCTCTGACTGTAAAACTGTTTGCACTCTGGCCAAGAGCGAAAACAGTTTACAGTCGTATACGCTTCGACAGAACTCAAAGTTCTCGCATAAGATATTAAATGAGTCTTTTAAACGGCTTAATTGTCTTTATTTAAAATTATAAATTTCTCATACTACCCTGAGAAAGTTAACTTTAGCGGGATAGCCTGAGAGATTTATAAAGAAATTTGGAAAGCTTGTTATACAACTTATTTTTATCTTATAAGAATTTCGGCGGAAGTCGATAAAAAATGTACGATTTAATTGGCTAGAGCGCTTGGACGTCTCCCAAGAGGCGTGGATTCATGTCCACTACGCTCAATTTTTTATACATTTTAAATATTTTTCTACTCCTTGGAGATTAACTATATCTTGTATTCATCTAGTATAAATATTTACAATTAGAATACGAAAGTTTCATTTAGTTTGTATAGAACATAGAATGAGTCTATGTGTTTTAAATCACAAAAGGTATCGAATTTCGAGCTTTTGCTTGTTTCTATTAACGTTATATTTTTAAAACACTTAAATAATATATAATCTTAATCATATGAAAGTTTACAGGACAGCCATTTTATGCTTAGCATATTATTGACAAACAATATGGGTGTGTCTTTTTTATATTTTAGCGTGAGGAGATGATAAATATGTTATAGTGTCCACGCTTGAAGAGGTTGATGACAGTGGATGAGGCGAAAGTGGTATACCGAGACCTCCATTAGTAGCGCTTGGCGCTCCATTTTCTCTGCCTACCACGATAGCGATACAACGTAACGTTAAGTCCATGATATTAAGATTTCTATTCCGTTCTTGATTTACTATATTAAATTTCTAAGATAAATGCTAGGACAAAATGCTAAATTTCGATAAATACAGGTGATTATGCGGATTTATCGTAAGCGGCAGCGATGCATGTACATCTTCGTAGTCATTGTGTCGTTTTAGCGAAAGTATCTATCATATCCAATGATTGATCAATACATATTTTATTTTATTATAGAATACACTCTAATACATTTTACAGCTTCACGCTGTATCCAACAAATGGCAGAGTTGGCAGAGTTGGCAGAGGGATCTTGGATACCTAGACTTAAGACTTTCTGTTCAGTTCCCCACTTTCGACCGAATTTTAAGCATTGCTTATTGAGTAATGGAACGTAAAGAAACGCTTTGCGTTGTTACCAGAGTGATGAAATGAAAAAAAAACTCAGCTTCACGCTGTATCCCGCACATGGCAGCGTAGGCAGAGGGAACTTAGGAATCTAGTGTTAAGACACTCCGTCCCACTTACGTTCCCCACTTTCCGCCAAATTTGGGGTAATAAAGTAAGAAATGGAACATATTGTCGTGCGAACGTGAAGTGTAAAAAACGTACTTGGTCCATACCATAGTCCATTGTGTTTGTCTAACGTTTTTTTTTATTTAAATACTTGAGACCTGGCGTAACTCATGGGCACAAGCATGCAAGAATAAATGTAGGTGACAGGTTGTGGATTCGATTCTCACACGAGGAAATGAAATTTTTATTATTTCCATTTCTACCCTCCGCACAAAGAGTCGAGTTCTTTTTTTTTATGGAAAAGACAAAGCAAATGAGCGTACAGGTCACCTGATGGTGAGTGATCACCGTTGCCAACGGCCCCGTGTAACACCTGGGGACCTACAGATGCGTTGTCGGTCTTTAATCAAGTAGACGCGCTTTTTGAAGGTACCTATGTCGTATCATAACTTCCGATTTAACAAAATATGGAGAAGAAAAGAATCTGAATAGAAAATGAACATTAGGTTCTCAAGTATTCTTTGTTTACTTGCTTACAAAAATGTCACAAAAAACACTTATAGAATAAATGTCTAGTGTTAGTTATATATATGCTTTCCGATAAATTATGTATTGTTTGTAGTTCCGTATAATATTTTAGTTTCCGTTTTCAATTTAAGACATTAGACGTTGTGTACAAGCTGGCGAAGTATTATATATAAATTTCTACAAAAAAATAAATTAATAAGAAAAATATTATATCATTATCAAAAAATGAATGAAAACAAAAATCTCATAAATTTATAATCCGCCAATTTTTTTATATATATGAGTCCACCACTTACTATTTAACACCAGGTTTTAGTCTTTGTACCAAAACAAGCAATCATAAATACTAGGTTATTCTTTGATTCTTTCATTAACTTTTAAACAAATCTGTTGTAAACCTTTAGACTATTATACAAAAATGATCTCG
The DNA here is from genome assembly GCA_019049475.1 of Eueides isabella. Classification (NCBI taxonomy): domain Eukaryota; kingdom Metazoa; phylum Arthropoda; class Insecta; order Lepidoptera; family Nymphalidae; genus Eueides; species Eueides isabella. The sequence continues at coordinate 10,773,508 of CM032399.1, forward strand.
CAAATATATATTTACAAATCGTACTTTGGTTCCGCCATAGTAAAATATGTTTATTTTATGGAGCGATAAAAGCTTTTGTAAGCTTCTTTGTTTTAAAAATAGCGTGCTAATGACGCGAGAGTGGACTTTCAAATAGGCTGTTTATCGTGACAGATACAAATTTATGGAGAAAATTTCGAAATGTTTTATTTTTCACATACAATTATTTAAATCATTAACGCCATAGTAGCCTTATGTTGTTGTGGGCTTGATTTCAAGTTATACAAAAATAATTATTTAAATATTTTCGCTCCAGTAATGAAATAAAGCGTGATGTTAAAAGTTCCGCCACTTAAAAACCAATGTCTGAGTTAACTCTGCCTAACCTACTATATACTATATTTTGCGGAACGCAGTGTAAAATAAAATTAAAAAAACACCTTTTAACCTTTTCTTTGTGATTTTTAGTTATCTCTGCATAATATTATTTTTGGTTGAAATTATTGTTTTTTTGTTTGAAATAAATTGTTAATAAAAAAAACTAGTCAAGTGCGAGTCTGATTCGCCCATCAATTAACCATTGTATATCGTACCAATATTAGAACCGTATCGATAAACGAGACGTAGAATTAGACTAGGATAAATGAAAGTTATGAAATGAAAGGTATGAAAAGTTAACAAAGGTATGAAAAGTTAACAAAGTAACATTTGCGGCCACATTTTGCTCCCATATAGTATAAAAGTGACTGTAATAATACATTTGTAATTGTTTTTTTTTTCTGTAATATGAATATAATTTGCGCCTCCTTGTACATTTTTGCCAAAATTCATAATTGTAGGTCAATGGGCAATATTTTGTATTGCCCATTGCCCATTGGTTTTGATATAGCGGCGAATAATATTGACAAACTTGCGAGCGTGTCCATGCATTGCATGTGAAATTAATTACTTAATATAAACTTGTAACACTTTTTTTTTCTATAAAATGAATACATGGGATACATCGTGAACTAAATAAATAAATACAAACATTTTTTTTTATTATTTTGTAAATTCCATTTATTTGTAAAATAAGTTATTACTTTCTGCAAAATTTAACAACTGTAGTTCCGCAGAAAGTGCCTTATATGTTTTGATAACGTAAACGACGCAAATTGCTTGTACAATTTGATCGTGTTGACTGAGAAGGTTAATTGTTTCTCTGTTTCAAGGGACCGCAAACCTGAATATTTGATGTTGATATCTACCTACACGCTATCACGAGATAAATAATCTTGACAAACAGAGGTCTTATAAAGGCTCTGTTTTTTACTTTGAGGTACGGTATCTTATAAAGTAGAAAGTAAGTTGTTAAGTAGTTTAATAGCCAACGGGTTTGGATGGCTTGCTAGACGCTGGATATAGCGTTTTGTGTTCTTCTTTATTTCCTCTTATGGTGGGCATGTTAAGGTACACGTGAATTTCGTCGTTACGGCCAAACCAAGGTGCATTGGTAATTGTGCGTAAAATTGCGTTTTGTGCTCTTTGCAGGCACATTATGTTGCTGTCACAGGCGACTCCCCATAATTGGATGTCATAGTTCCAAATTGGCTTAATGATCGCATTATATAGAAGCAATTTGTTGTCCAGGGCGAGGACTGAGTTTCGTCCCATTAGCCACTGGAGATTTTTATACTTCATATTCATCTCATGTCGTTTGGTCTTGATGTGCATCATCCAAGTGAGACGACGATCTAAGTGGAAGCCTAGGTATTTGATACACTTACGATGTGGCAAGATATCACTGCCCAGTTGAACTGGGGGGCAAATCCCTCTTCTCAAACTGAAGGTAATATGGTTCGATTTCAGGGCGCTGGATCTTATCCGCCATTTGGTAAGCCAACTGTACGCTCTGTCCAGTATCTGTTGAAGTGTTTCACTAGCCTTTGCAACTGAGTCATGACATGAGAGGTAAGCGATGTCATCACCATAAGTAGCAACGGTCATATTGTCTGAAGAAAGCAAGTCGTACGTGAATATGTTGTAGAGAATGGGGCCAATGACTGAGCCCTGCGGGACACCAGCTTTGATTTGGTGAAAGCTTGATCTGGCTTCACCATGCCTGACCAGAAAGGTTCGATCGGACAGGTAAGAGGCTAGAATGCTAAAGAACGAGTGAGGTAGCTTTTCTTTTATTTTGCAGAGTAAGCCCTTGTGCCAGACGCGGTCAAACGCCTGCTGTATATCCAAGAACGCCGCTGAGCAGTACTCTTTACGTTCGAAGCACTGACGTATTGCATTATGTACCCAATGCACTTGTTCAATTGTTGATTGTGACTTTTTAAATCCAAATTGATGCTGTGGTATAATGTCACATTTATCCAGTTGAGATTTTAGTCGAACTAAAAATAGTCTTTCCCAGAGTTTTGACAGCACAGGAGTTAAGCTGATAGGTCGAAATAATGGCGCTTCATGTGCAGGCTTGTCAGGCTTATGAATCATTATGATTTCCGAGATTTTCCATAATTCTGGAAAGTTACATGTCCTGAAGATAGCATTAAACAGACATGCCAGAAACGTGATGGATTTATTCGGCAGTTCTTTGAGTATCTTTGGAGTAATTAGATCAAAACCCGGATCCTTCTTGGGGTCCAAGGACCTAATCATGCGTGTTATTTCTCCTAGCGACGTCGGTCTGAGGGGCAGGCATAGTTGTAGGTCTTGGTTTAAAATTGTTTCTAGTTCACTCTCATCGAGTAGGGTATAGTCGTTAGGTTGGAACACGTGAGATAGGTGAGTTGCAAAAGCTTCGGCTTTTTCATTGTCACTTTTAGCCCAGGAAGTCTCGGATTTTATGGGATGATTATGCATCTGTGACTGGTGAATATTTCTGGAGGCTTTCCACAGAGAGTGTTCATTATGACCATTATGTGACATCAGCTCTAATATGGCTTTTAGCTTTTTGTTTGCTGACTCTCTGAGCAGACTTTTAAGTTCTCTCGTTGCGCGGTTAAATCTTGTTTTGTCCGCCGGGTGATGTGACTGGTGCCATTTTCTCCTAAGACGGCGTTTTTCCTCAAGTTGAATTCTAATTTCCAGGGGGTTGAAGAAGCCTTTGTTAGCATTGGGTAGTCTAGGTGTGTTAATCCAAGCTGCGGTCTGAATCAAATTAGTAATATATAGGCTAGCCTCATCCACATCACTATACGACTTAAGTGGAACCATTAGATTGATTTTATCGTCTAGGTAGGTGCGTAAACCATCCTAATCTAATTTATGGTTATACAGCGCCTCTGGTTTTTCTCGCCTGACAACACTTGCACCTAGGTTGAGGATGACAGGAGTATGGTCAGATGATCCGTCAAGGCAAGACTCTATATTAGTGTACAAGTGGCTCACACCTTTAGCGATAAAAAAGTCAAGAAGATCAGGCATTCTTTTGGGATCAGAAGGCCAGTAGGTGGGACTGCCACATGACCATGTTTGCAGCCTCATTTTGTCAACGCAGTCTTTCAGTACGCGTCCCCTAATTACTGTGCAGCGAGATCCCCAATATATGTGTTTGGCATTCCAGTCGCCACCAGCAATAAAGCGTTGGCCAAGCGTTTGGAAGTATTTAAGGTACATTGCTTCAGAGATCCGGTGTTTCGGTGGACTGTATACCGCGGAGAGTACGATAGGTCCGGCACGGTCCTCTAGTCTAATCGAGGTGGCTTGTAGAAAATCAGTGGAGTAAGCTTCCAGGGCTGAATGTTTTAAGTTGTACTTTATGACAAGAGCCGATCCAGCATGTGCGCCGCCGTCGGGATGGGGAGTACTGTACACATGGTATCCTCGGACAAAAAACGAACTACGGATGGTGGCGAGAGATTCAAAAATGAAGACAATGTCAAGTTTCTTATTTGATAGTATTGTTTCATTTGCGTGGGTCTTCCATTTTAAATCGTTGATGGTATATATATTGGGTATCTTTTACTGCCTTGTTATTAATACGAAATTTAAAATGAAATATTTGAGAACACACATACAGGTTGTAGGTTCAGTCGTCAGTTAGGAATTTTGTTATTATTATATTTTGTATCCATATTATGAGTATTTGAAATGAAAAAAGCTTTTCTCCAATCTGTGTCGTAACCTAACATTGATTACTTAGTAAGAAAACAGTTTGTTTCTAATTAACAGAGTTCAAACGTTACCCAAAGAAATGGTATAACTTTTGAAATTTCCTTATAGAACTCCAATATCTGCAAACTTGCGACAACTCCGTTTGATTGACAAACGGGCAATCATCCTAAGATATAAGCCGAAATTGGATCCAAGTATTTTCATACAATAAATTTGAATGAAACTTTTGATCGTGCTTTACATTATGACAAGAGTGATGGAATCTTGCTTTATATAGAATACGGCTTGTAGGAATTTAAACCAACAAAATATAACAACGATCTTTGTTAGACAAGACAGAGATAATGAAAATATTGTAATATTTTCCATAGTCATTATATAGAACTTTGTAAAAAATAACTCTTGTTAAATTTGTCTGCGAAGTGAAAGAAGTTTGAGAAACAAAGGCTGTATTGAAAGTTTTCCAGATTTAAGTGGGTAATAAAAGCAAAAATCTTTTCGCATTTAAGAAAAGTCTACAGTAATGTTGCCATGTGTTTTTTGCTTGTATAAGCGAAATGTGATTATATGTGATGTATTATTATAATATAATAAATTATAATATAATGAATAAGCAAATAAAAATATTTTTTTAAATTCATGTCATATTGAAGAAAGGCCAGGGTTAATGTGTTTGCGTTAAATTTCCTACTTAAGAAAGAACGCTTCTAGGTTGAAATTGTATAATATGTTTTTCTTTACAATTTGATAACCAAACATTCACTCACTAATTGTTGTCTAAAAGAAAGTGATACTATGTACGTAAGACACATAACAATTTTTAAAAAATACATTTTATAAATGTAATTAGATAGGAATGAAATATATTTCTGTCAATGCGCGGGATGCAGCGTTAACCTAGAAAAATATAGAATTAAATGCCCTTGATATTGAGTGCAATATGTATTTATAATCCCCGTGTATTAAAATAAAATAAATTCATAAAAAAAGGAGAGACCTCTATTGACCTTCAAGAACACAATATCGATGAATAAAAACCTCCCTGAGGGCATGTATTAAGAGGCTGAGGACAGCGCGCTCTTTTGTCTCTGGGTAGAGTGAAGCTAAAAAGGAACTAAAATGTATAAGAAAAGGTTTACAGATCGGCGGTAACTGAATATATTACTGCTATTGAGTAAAACTGAAGATCATTATTGATAAGTAATTAATATATTTTACTTACAAAATAGCACGGTGGAGGAAGGATTAACGCAGAATGTAGATTAGGTACTCTGTTCATCTGTGTTTTATGTTACCTGAGGTGGGTATTTAACTGTAAAGGAACTTGGGAACCTAGTGTTTAGACCATCTTAACACTAGGTTCCCATGTCCCTATAATATTCCTATATACTATATCTAATTGTAAACCACAGTAAGGTAGGCGAAGAGAATCTGGGACCCACTAGTACCATCCATCTGGAGACCCATTTTGGAGGCATTCCGTGTTGAGTGGCGAAACTTAATGCTATACTTTGCCTTAATGATGATTTTATTTTAATAATATATAAATGTTAAACATCTTATATTTTCGCGATTATAACATTTTAAAAGAAACTTTTTTAACTAGATTAATACATTTTAGATTCAGCTCAATTATTTGTGTATACATGTTACGTTTTAAGTACCTAGTTCCTGGACAGATTCCCGTGACCACGAACCATAACCACCAAAGGTATATAAATGCAATAAAGATATATAAAAACTAATTAAAAGTTTAAAAGAGTTTAATGCAAAATAAATAATTGTAGAAATTACATTAATCTATGCTGCATTTTAATTACTTTCTATTCTTACTTTTCATTGAAATACTGAAGTAACATTATTATTTTACTTCAGTAAGTTCTCAAGTTAAGTACTTCATTTCTGAAGGATAACGATTTGGAGTTTAAAATAAGTTTGCGATTACGTTTTTGCGTTTGATTAAATATATATAATAGTCAGATGTCATTTACTTTATTTTTTGTATTGTGTAAAACAAAATATGTAAGTTATTTTTATAACGAACAAGGTTAAATAAGAAATATCGTATATAGTGATGAGCTGTATTATTTTTATTCCTTCGCTCTGGTAACAAGCTCGACGTTGAGTTTCGCCACTCAACACGCAATGCCTTTAATTCAGCGGAAAGCGGGGAACGAAACGAAATGTCTTAACACTTCCACATTCCCTTTACCTACACTGCTAAGTGCAGGGTACAGGGTGAAGCTAAGTTAGTTAGTATATTAAGTTTATAATGGGATGTGCAACGTTGCGTTGAGTGATTGAATTAACTAACTACTGAAATACCACCGTCCTGCCGCAGCTTGAGCATGTTTACTGAAGGCGATTGTGTGCGTTGCGTAGTGGGTGTACAACTTACTCAGGTATATTGGAGGAGCTTCCAGTGACTATTAATAAAGAATATTTAGTGTTTTTCTATATAACACATATTGTATCTAAGTATACATAATATCAATAACGATATAGTTGTAATATGTCTATTTTTATACATTTAAAATACATATAAAAATATAAACGTATCGAATATCTTGGACAACGTGCTAGCGCTCTGGCCACTAAACATACGTACTCATCAAATTTGATGAGTACGTATGCTTAGTGACATAGTTATGTCCGGACGTAGCTTTATAACATATGTCTTATGGGCCATAGGTATTGGACGGTTACCAAGTGCCGTCGGTATAGCAGAAAATACGTTATAATATTTTTGCGTTTTATTTTTTTTATTTTGTAATAAAATGGAGTAACTTAAAAATGTCAAACATGTCGATGTATTGGGTATTATATTATAATTAAAACCAGATACCATTTGAAATGCGTAAGGACATCGTCATTCGGTACGCTGCGTTTCCCATGCACCGACTACTTTTCAAGACTTTGCCGTGCGATTATTGAGTGGCGGAACTTAACATCACTATTTATCTACTTACTAGAGCGAGAAAATAAAAAAAAACCGAATAAGCCGAGTGGCATCAAATCCAGAGTCGTTGCCTTTACAATTAGATCAGTAGCTGTGCTACTATACAACGAGGGCTTTAGTCAATCAATGTTAGTATCTAATAATAGAAAAATAATAAAAGCGCGACCAATATAACATTTAAATATATACGTCGTCCCGATAAACAAAATTGCAGGAAACCACCCCTAATCTTAGGCAGCATTTCCTTAGTCCAATTACGTTATTATGAATCAATTTTGCGTCTTAAGGTTTCGTTTTTCGTATAATTTGTTGGTAATGAAATATTTCTATACTAATTTATTATTTCCATGTTTTGCTTTACTACTTTTCAAGTAGGCAGAGGGAGTTTGTGAACCAAACGATAGGACATTCAGTTTTCTTTAAGGTGCTTAAGTTCCTTACTTTCCTCCGAGTTATAGAGTTCATTACGTGTGGACATAATACATCAGATAACATTGGCAAATATTTTTCATAAATATACTTAAATTATAATATATAAATATTCATATATGAATATTATCAAGCGGCCGAAGCCGCACGGGCTACTTATATTAATATCATTGTGATTCGTTTTTGTGTACAATTATTTTTACTACAATAATAATGTGTAATAAACTCGTGCTTCGTGCTGTGTGTAAAATTGTATGATGATTTTCGCCAAAAATGGGGCCTGTCATAGCGCAGTGCAACACTGTAAACATGACAGGTTATGGGTTCGACCAATACTCGAGGAATTGAAATAATTCATACTTTCATCAATTGCAAAATTTGCAATTCGGCGACGTCGAAAGCGAGGAACGGTACAAAGTGTCTTAACACTAGGTTCCCATGTTCCCTATGCCGACCGTACCATGAGCAGAACACCGGGTGAAAAAATACAAATAGTATAGGACACTATAGAATTTGGAACGAATTATTAATGAAAATAATGGGAGTGAAAATTGATTTGCAATATGCCTTCCACCACGGCATATCTATGCCGTGGTGGAAGGCATATTGCAAATGCAGGTGCAGGTTCAAATCCCATTACGTTAAAACTTTCATACGTTTGTATTTTCTTTCCTAAGTATAATATAAAAAATAGACTTAGAAGTGGGCGGTGTAATTTTTATAATAAAATAATGTTGAATAATAAATTAGTGTTATGATTACTGTCATGTGGGATCAGTATGGCTGTCATTGTGCCGGCAGTTCATAGCTGACAAGCACAGTGTCAGTACAGACTGTAATGGTTGTTGGTTCATTAATTTCCTCATTCTCGTAACACGACAATGCAATGTTCATTTCCGGCATTGGACACGCAAAGTCTCTAAAATAGAGCGAATAGTGAGGCAGAAGTGTATTTTACTAAGCTCACTCTGTCTTTCTGCTGTTTTAAGGATGTAGGTAAAGCAAGAAGAACAACGACTCCATTTTGTCAAGAAAAGTATAAAAAATGTTAATTGACAATTTAGGCATTGTTAATTATATATTATCTATATTAGGTAATATCCATACAATGATCATTTATATTAATGTTTTATTTCATATATTTTATAAGAAAGTCATTTATTTTCTGAGGCAAAAATAGATCTCTCATTATATTTATGGGACAAGCAGAGACGACTTAACATGACCCAACTCAAAATTATATGTACCTGTCACTCTATACGTATATTTAACTAGCTCTTACAGAGTCGTTGTCGTTTTGAGCTCTGGCATGGTGCAGTGGCACAGGAGTGCAACTGTAAGCGTAACAACGTGGGTTCAATCCCACTTTAGGATATAAATTAAATAATTAATATAATTATTAAACAATAAGCATTGTTAGCAGAGCGAAGAAATGAGAACATTAAATATTAATTTGAAAATATTAATTATATTTAATGTTTCATTTCTTCGCTCTGGTAATAAGGCAAAGCGCGGCGTTGAATTCCGCCACTCAATACGCAATGCCTCAAATTCGGCGGAAAGTGGGGAACGGAAGTGGAACGGAGTGTCATAACACTAGGTTTCACTTCCGTTCCCTCGGCCTACCCTGCCAAATGCGGGATACAGCGTGAAGCTGAAAAAAACTAAAAAAATATTAATTATTTAATTTCCTCGAGTGGGGATCGAACCCACAACCTGTCGTTTAGTCACACGCTTGTGCCGCTGCGCCACGATCTACCTCAATACATTGAAACTCATTTACCTTCTAACCTAATAATTGGCCTTCTTCTTCCTAAATGAGCTAAACATTAAAAAAATATTTTGATTTGAATCTTAAAGTTTCTGAGACTAGCGCAATTAACCAAACTTTTAATTTTAACAAACTCTTTTCCTTGGCAGTACAAATAAATACATTGTTTTTGGTTATCATCATGTTGACCAAACTTATTGCTAAAGCACTTCATTCTTATTAAGACACTTCCATTTCTCACTTTCCACACTTTTTTTAAGTATTGCGTGTTTATGGAACTTTACGCCACACTTCGTTAAATTAATTATTATTAGTAATTCCTTGAATTGAAATCGAATCTACAACCTGTCGCAAGCTCCTGTTCCACGATAGTCCTCAGATTAATTTACTAGCTTAATAAATTATAAAGCAATAACAAGGAAGGAAGAGGTTTTCCTATATTAAAAGCCACATGAACCAAAGGTAATTAATCAGTTGACCGCGCCAGCTTGACAATATGATGGCAAAGGACGATCCATCAATTCATTTACACTCACCATAGCTGACGTTAAAAACTGATATATCTGTAATTAATTTGTCTATTGTTTTGTTTGTATAGTTTTTTCTATTGTAAATTATTGCTATTTACGGTAGATATTTTAAATTTGAGTGTTTACGCGATGATAATTTAATTGCATATAAAATGCTAGACTAGAATTTAATTGCATATAAAATGCTTTACAAAGAATATGATTTTTGTGAAAGAACCGTATAGTGGTACTAAAAAATACAAAGCGAACGACTGAAGCAAATCCCTCAACTAATAAACATTTTATAATTTTAACCGGGTCAACTAATGAAACACGTCGCTACGAATGTAAATTGCATAATAAAAACATGACATCTTCATTAAATTTCAAAAGCATTACAGAAATTTAAATATTATATTTATACACTACACATACATATTTATTGATTGATATTGCTGTATAAGATGATTGACCAAATTTTATTTTAGGAATATATTATTTAGTTTCACAGATGACAGGCCCCGGTGCCCATACACATTGAAAGACGGCAACGCTCCTGTAGCTCTGGAGTTACACGGGGCCGTGGGCGACGGTGATTACTTAGCATCAGGTGACCCATACGCTCGTTTGCCGTCTCTTCCAATAAAAAATAAATAAAACATATATCCTGCACACGACGAGGTGGGTAGGTAGAGAGATATTTTTACTATTTTGTGTTATTCCACATTATGGAAAGAAAAAATACTAATTTAAAAAAATATATAAAATTTAAACACACTTATAGAAGTCGTGGGAACCTAGTATTAAGAAACTCCGTTTCCATTAAAACACTGTCAATTCTCACTTTCCGTCGAATTTGTGGCGTTGTGTGTAGTGGAACTCAACACTGTGCTTTGTCTTGGTACAAAACAAAAATTTAATATATTAAATATATAGTTGTGTAAGACTCGAACCCACCTGTCACTTATATAGTCACATGCTCGTGTCCATGCGGTATAATAAGCCTCAATTGATTTATTTATTGCTTCTTTACGAATATTCCATGTGCAAAGTGTTAAATGATAAGTAGGTACTGCAAATATGTAAGTTATAACATATATTTTTATACTTGTTGGGGAACAGTCTACACAGAACATACAAATACGTACGCTTTCAATTAATGTCACTGTTTCAACCGATCCGCGTACACGCGCATGTAATAAAGGCCAGTAGCGTATTTCTTTTATTCTAAATTGCTGTTAATTAAAGATATGTAGCATATACATAGTACTGAATATATTTGTATATCTTACACACAAAATATATATTATAGCGATTTATGTATGCCATGGGGAAATTGCTTTTAAAATAAGTTCTCTTGGAAAATACACATGAGATACTCGTAACTTTGAAATTTATCTTTTAAAGTTTTCTAGTATATCTCTTCTTACAGAATATTTTACAAGTTTTTATGCATGTTTTTTAAATGTTAAATTAAATTGACGTTAAAGTCTAAGTGAATTAAGTTATTACAACTTAAGTAAATGGTACAAAAAGAGTAGATATGAACGTTAAGTGTCTACTTAGGGCTCAACGTGACTCGTAAATCAAATCTATAAAAACTGCTCCATTTAATTCAGAATATAGCACTTATGAAGCGATGAATGCGGGTAAATTTTCTAAATATTATCTGAGGCTTATCTCGTTTTGTTGTTATTTAGTTATATGTTTATTTAGTTATATGTTTTCTTTCTAGCGGTAGATGAGAGATTAAAGTACCTAATGGCTACGATGGCTCAGTATACCTTTGTCGTTCATCTACAGTCATTAATGTACTAAATTTAATATTAAATTTAAAAGCGTATAAAAGTCTGAAGATAACAGGATTTGAACCCGTGCCTCTTGGAAACCGTCCAAGCGCTCTGACTAACTAAGTCATACTCATCAAGCTACGTCGAAATTCGATGCTTGTTACAATTTATTTATGTTGTTAGCATCTCTGTAGGAACGGTTTTTACAAATTTCCGCTACTGAAAGACAATTCATTAGAATTATCGTTTGACAAGAAAACATACTATTTATTTAATATTTTTATAATTTTTTAATCTTATTCCACACATAGGCAAGAAAATACTAAACTGAAGAGTCTGACTGATGAAGATCAGTCATCAACCTTTTCGTACACGCCTTCCGCGGCGGTCATCCATGGGTGCCCCAGGGATATTTTCTAGGGGAACCCTGATTTTATTTTGGATCTGTTTTGTTTTTCAAGTTGTTCAGGCCCTATAATCTTCTTGGCTGATAATTTTGTGACCTTCTAGTATCAATAATGCTGTTGAATCTAAGGTTTAGCCGTGGACAAAATGCTTTCATTCCTTATTTAAATTTAAACATTTAAAACTACATACATTTAAACCTATATAGATATACGTATAAAATATTTAAAATTTTAATAACTATCGCTAGTAAACGGGCATGTCTCTACTGCGGCATTATCGTTTAAATATCATAAATTTCACATCAAAAGTTTCTAGGTGAAACAACGTCGTTCAAAAACCTGTCATAGAACTCCCACAACATTAAATGTCAGAATCTGTTATTTTAAATTACAATTGAAATTAATTTGAGGTGGAGAAGGAGTACAAGCGTGCGATTTTTAACGTGACAGGTTGTGGGTTCAATTCCCACTTGTGAATTTATTTCCTCCCCTCTGGTAACGAAACGTGATGTTCAATATCGTAGCAATTCCTCAAATATGGCGGAAAGTGGGAAACGGAAGTGTTACAATGTAAACAGAATGTTTTAACACAAGGTTCCTAAGATTCGAAGCGCATAACTAAAAAAAGATTTGTAATATTTCCTTATATTACTTAAAATTAAAGCAACGTATAAAATATCTATAGAATTTGATGATAATTCAAAGAAATGAAATATTTAATATTTTCAATTTAAATATTTTAATGTTTCATTTCTTCGCTCTGGTAATAAGGCAAAGCGCGGCGTTGAGTTCCGCCACTTAACACACAATGCCTCAAATTCGGCGAAAGGTGGGAAACGGAAGTGGAACGGAGTGTAACATTAGGTTCCCGGGTTCCCTCTGCCTACCCTGCCTCGTGCGGGATACAGCGTGAAGCTGAAAAAAAAAATAGTTTAATTTTCACTAATTAAAAAAAACAAAACAATACAATATTTTGAAAAAGAAAATACAATACAATACGATATGTATCTGCCGTGATAGGTTGTAGGTTGAATTCTTAATAGACGATATCAAGTACTTGTTCCATTTTCCTCGTTCTGATAACAAACGGGGTTGCGGTATTCAGTTCCATCGATCAAAATACACCATATTCTCTACCCTGCTTGGAATTGTTTTTTAGCTGCATAAGACAAAACATTTCCAAGTAATTTTAAGTAATTCCCTGAAAATTATTAAGAATTGAGCCAGCTTCTTGAACTTTAATATTAAATATTAATGCTGTCTACTATTTTGGGCAACACTTTTTAGAGATATGAAAATTTTTATTATGTTCTTAATAGAAAAGTTTTATAATATAGTTATGTAGCCACTTAAGTAAATGGAAGTATTTCAAATAACAATTTAGTAAGCCTCACTGATCTCTTTAAGGGTTACTTTGAGTTTATACATTTACGTTTCTCTGTGAATATTAGGTCCAAGTTACATTTAAAATTATTTCTTTAATAGGATTTTATCTTCATATAAACAATGTCTTGCGTAGATATATATATTTTTAGAGAATCCATTGGTAGCACAACATTTTACCGTAGACGCGATGGCTATGTGTTGAGTACAAGCGCGGCGTTGATCGCTGCTCAATGCAATGTCTCGGAAATTAGGTGGAAAATGGAGAAAGGAGTGTTTTAATACTAGGATAAACTATTCATTTATTGACGTCTTAAGCAGGTTTTGGTGACTTTCTCTCCGCCTACCTTGCTGAGTTGTGGTTAGGCAGAAAAGAAAGATTTCCGGATAGATAACGCAAACTGGAGAAAGAAGTGTTTTAACACTAGATTAAGCTATTTATTTAATGACGTCTTGAGCAGGTGCTTTATTTCATTAGCTGTAATTGTAGGCAATGCAGGCACACAACGGCGTGGTACTGCAAACATGGCAGATTTTTTGTTTCATGCATACTCATGGGAATAGAATATTTAAAACTTTCAGTTTCTAGCGCTGGAAACGTCGCCAAGCGCGACGTTGAGTTCCACCACTCAACAGGCAATGCATCCAGAAGGTGCCCAGGTTTCCTCTACCCACTCTTCTATGTTACGGCAGGTTACATAGAGAAGCAAAAAATAAATGAAATCTGTATGTAATTTTAAATTTATGTATCCAATCAGATAACTGTTAAACTGATTTTTGCTTTGGAGAAAACAATATGGATGCTGAATGTACAATAAAAAATATATTTGTCGAATTATTGTATACGCTGTAAACTAAATTTATATTGGCATCACATAATATGAAGCTGTATGAATAAAACATGCACCTGAGATAAGCAACGTCTTCGATAAGCTCTAGAGAGTCATATAAAAAATCAACCAACGTTTTATTGATATATATTTTAAAGAAAAATTGTTATATATTTTACTATTTTGTTAAAGAAGCAACACATTAGAAAACGTACCGCGTTGAATAACGGAGTTTAACCCTACATTTTGTCTAATTGGAACACATTCTATAGCGGACACTGTATTTAATTTAAGTCATATCAGTAAAAATAAATGGCTATGCCGTTTCCCTACCGTGATGCAAATGTTTAGTTTCTGGCAACATTTTACGTGAAATGATATTAGTGGGATTTCAGTTCTTTTTGTAAGTTGCTAGGCAGCCATTTTTCTACTTTTTTAGTATCTTTAAGATTACCTGGGAGCAGTAGTGTTTTTTTTGTATACTGAACGTTGTTTACATACCAAATTTTGGCTTTTAGCACTTCAAGAAGTACCCTAACGTTTTGAAGTCTCATAAAAACGTTCACCCTCAGAAGTTTAAGGGATGAAGGGCGAAAGTTATAAGTTTATGATTTTTTTTTGTTGGTTGTATACTAGTCTTAGATTACATACCAAATTTCAGCTTTCTAATACTTCAGGAAGTAGACAAACCTTTTGATTATCATCAACGTACCAGTGAGTGTGTCAGTGGCGAAATCGATGTATTTTAAACAAAATCTAAAGTATTTGGGCTCTGCAATTGAGACTTTGTATGTTTAATAAGTCTATTATTGACATCATATCTAAAGAATATAAACTCTCTGAGAATATAAAATCTGGTACATCGGACACCAATTTTATGAGTTTCTTAATAATGCAGACGGAACTATAATTAAAAAAAAATATCGCTCGCTGGTAACGAGGCTTAGCACGGCATTAGTTCTTTTGCTCCACACGTCTTATATCTTTTAAGCTACGTAGCGTAATCGTTCTTGAAAACTCGCCTTTCTCACAAAATCATGTACTACTTGTACCATAAGAAGAGATAGTAGGGGGAGACTTTCGTTGACCTACAGAAACACAATATCTACAATACTGGAGGAAAGACTAGTAAAAAGCATTAGGATCCCCTGGAGGGCATGTATGAGGAGGTCGATGTCAGTGGACGAGGCAAAAGAGATATGCCGCGATCGTGACTGTAAACGCAACAGGCTGTGCTGTGTGTTCACAATTAACTCTTATTTATCTGGCACTATACCAATGTTATTTTTTTTAGATAATACTTTGGAAATACTCTTGAATTGTCAAAATAACATTAAACTTCTACTGACTCTGAGATAATTCTGTAAACAATGAAAATACTAATCACAGCAATATTTCAGAATCTATTATATAATATAATAACAAAGAAAATAATTAACTCGAAGCTCATTAATTTCGTAATATTACCCTCTATTCTTATTAATTTTGTTAAGTGCCAATCAGAATATGCTACAGTGGCGGAAATATTATACGATCCCAATATTGCGCTTGTATCAATTTGCAAAGGCTCTCGTGGTGTAGTAGTAAAAGTGCATCATTATATATGATGGGTGTAGGGTCGATCTCCAATTGCGGAAACATTTAAGTTATTTTCATTGTTCTGCTTTTTATTTATTTCGTTGAACCAACTTTACCGCTGTCAATTTATCAGGATGGGTGGCAGAAACGAGCGTGCTTCAAATGTTAATAATAAATTTACTAAAATCGGTGATGTACATACATAATATGAACACTAGAAATAGGCTTCAACTTAGTGCGCCTGTAACTCGATTGCATCGAGTCAATAATTCTTTGATCGGTCAGATGTACGCTTTTAGAATAGGATCCCAGAAAACGTCCGAGAATTTTCTATTTCACAATTTAAAACCGTTAAAGGTTATTTATTACCAGATTAACAATTTTATAAATGAACCGGTGGTAAATTATTTAACATTCATAAAACGAAGCTTCTGACTTCTTATTTTGGATAAAAATATTTAAATTGAATTGGAATGTTCGAACTTCGAAACACCCTCTTTCATCACTTTCTAGTCTATTTTTGAGACGTAGAGTCGCGGAACTCATCGCCGCTTTTTGTCTTACAATCAGAGTGGGGATCAATCTCACAACTATAACATTTGTAGTCAGACATTGCAACGCTTCGCTACGACACGTACATTGAAATCTACCTTCCAGTTTCACGCTGTATCTCCTGCATAGTATGGTAGGCAGAGGTAACCTAGGAACCTAACGTTAAGATACTCCATTCTGTTCCCCACTTTCCGGTGAAGTTGAGGCATTTCACGTTGAGTAGCGGAACTGAGCGCACTTTGCCGTGTTTGCCGTGTAGATCGAAGAACTGAAAACATTAAATATTTTATTTGAAAATAGTATATATTTAATTTTATCCAGTGGGGATTGAACCCACAACACTTGTGCCGTTACGCCACATCAAGTTATTTACAAATATTTGTCTATTTTGTCAGTCTAACAGAATTATACGGAGACCTCTTAGAAAATCTCTTCAATCCAATTCAAGGTTTCAATATAAGAGGACCTCACTTACACATCTTAGTGTAAAGTAAATTTAATTATGACCTCTATAGACCCTTCAGAGCGGTTAATGAATAAATAATAGTTGGATTTAGGTCAGTGAAGATTTGATTATAGAAGGAATATCTTCGTTTGACAAAGTAAAATAGGGATTCAAGGTAGTGTTCTAAAGTGCATGTTTTAAAGCATTTCATACTCTGTGATTTCTAATGTATTGTTTACCTCAAAGTATTTATTTAATTTGAAAATATTAAAAAAAATATTATTTAAATTGAAACTGCTAACAAGGCAAAGCGCGGCGTTGAGTTCCGCCACTCAACACGCAATGCTTTAAATTCGGCAGAAAATGGGGAACGGACGTGGAACATGTGCGAGATACAGCGTGAAGCTGAGTGAGTTAAAGTAAAAATTGTAAAAGCTTAGCTTAGCTGAATTCAATAGAAGACTACTTACTAAAATCATAATAATGACTGAAATTAAGCTGGAATTAATGCTGTTGATGTTCAATCTAGTATACAATTACCGTGAATCATTTATTATATAATATATTTCATTTTAAAATAGGAAATAAATGTTAAGTTTTTCCTAGCTATTCCCCAAAGAACTCTCTTCACTCTGCCGAACCAGTGGCAGCTAACTGTGGGATTGGCACTACTGACAATGTTATATAACATTATTTTGATCACGCTATATTACACACACATGGCTGGGTAAGCATGAAAAGCATGGAAAGAGGTGTGTATTGAGTGGCGGAACTCTACGCCGCGTTTAGCCTTGTTACCAAAGAAAAATATTAAATATTTCATTTACGAATATAAAATATTTTATAATATTTTTAAAAGTATTTTTAAACTTTTACCTCTTGAAAACCGCCCAAAAGGCGCGAGTTCAAATCCTGCTACGTCCAAAATTTTTATTCGCTTTTTAAATTAAAAATTAATATTTTCTGTCCAAAGTATGGAATAACACTTTTAAAAATATTGAAAAAATACTTTATAATTGCAAATGAATTCTTTAGCATTTTAATTTCCTCATTGTAGTAAAAAGGCAGAGCTTGACGTGTAGTTTCGCTACACAGTACGCATAGGACCATAATTCGGTGGCGATTAGATGACAGAATGTTTTTTATCAGTTACCACTGCTGACTTTCATATTTACAGGATACAATATGAAGCTAAGAAGGAAAAGAAATTGTCATAAATATGTATTAAAGACTTAGGTATTTCTAGCTAATTAAAATGGATTATAAGTATATTTTTGAAATGAGTGATAGCTTCATTTCGAAAAATTGTAGTTGGTTCTTCTATTGAGAATTTATCTCAACAAGCAACTTTTGAAAAACAAATTACGTATCATTCTCTCTAACTTATAAAATATGATAGAGAACTGACATACGACTAGTATCTACGCAAGTAATATTATAATATTTATATTATAAAAAACATCGGTCACAATTCTTTTTGCATTGATCTCATCGCATAAAGCGGAAAACCCATGTATATCCCAGTTACCACAGGAATTTCAAGACATACTCTTTTACTACAGACTTCAGTTTTCAATGCTCAATAGTGTCAGTATCTCGTCTGTAAATAACAGAAGTGTTTTGTATATATATACTTCCTTTTTTTTTGTTTTAGCTTCACGCTATATCCCGCACGAGGCAGGTTAGGCAGAGGGAACCCGGAAATTATTAACCTCTCTGAATGGTCTATAGAGTTAAGACACTCTGTTCCACTTTCTTTCCCCACTTTCCGCTGAATTTGAGGCATTGCGTGTTGAGTAGCAAACCACAACGCCGCGCTTTGCCTTATTACCAGAGCGAAGAAATGAAAACATTAAATATTTTAATTTTAAAATATTCAATATTTCACTTCCTCGAGTGGGGATTGCGCCACGCCAAACCTCTTGTTTATAGTTCTTGTATTAATATCATATCTATTTTTTTTCAGCTTCACGCTGTACACACGATACAGGGTAGGCAGAGGGAACCCGGGAACCTAGTGTTAAGTCACTCCGTTCGACTTCCGTTCCCCACTTTCCGCCGAATTTGAGGCATTGCATGTTGAGTGGCGGAACTCAACGACGCGCTTTGCCTTATTACAATTACCATTATTATATTATTATATCTATTACTGTTCTTTAAATAATTAAGAATATATATTATCTACAATCGAAATAGCTATAATACTAGAAACTAATATAAATACCACATTCAGTTTCACATTTAAAGGGTACAGCGGCTTATTCTATAACATGCGCTTTTACGACCGTGTAAATTGAATTTTAGTTTACGTTATAAACTTTGTGGTCAGGTGCTATAAAAAGCTTTTTAAATAAAGCTTCTTTACACTATATGGAATAAGCTTTACAGTATAAAATATATTATTATTAATTAAAATTTACGTCGTAGGTTCGATTCCCAATCGAGTGATTAAATATTTTGATTTTTTCTTTAAAATCGACTATGAGATTTGCCATTCAACACGCAATGCCTTAAGAAATCAGCGGAAATGGTAGAATGGAGCGGAAATAGTACAGTGGAGTTTTTTAAAGGAAGTGTCTTACACTACCATGCTCCCTCTGTCTGTCCAGTGTGAAGCTTAAAGAATAATATTTTTTTTAAATTTAATACTAATTAATACTTCTAACTTTGTTTTCTTTACATTAGTGTAGTGTTATTAATAAGGCAATTAATTAGTTTCAGTTACTTGCAACATTAAGCGCGGTTTTAAAAATCGCCACTGAAAGCTATTTCAAATTTTGATAGACAATCGGTAACTGAGTTCTCTTATCATTTTGATAGTGGTAAATTTCTTGAAATTAATAATATATTGTTATGTTACACAGTACTTATGTTACAAATATAGATTACCGTAACGTATTAGTATAGCTTTAAATACGAGCATGCCTTATTCTTTTAACAGACAAAATTTTCATATAATTTGTATTAAACTACATTAACATTTAACAACGTGCTCAATCCCTAGTTTTAAATAATTTATATATTGTTGTCACAATAATATTTTAGTGATATATACTTGCCGCCGATGTGTGATAATAAATTAAACGGACTTCAAATAGTGTTAATCCCGTAAATGGCCCCTATTGTATGCGGCTTAATTAGTTAACTTAGGATTAAAGCTTTAACCAGTGGTTTTGCCACTTGGTCAAAATGAAAAAGCTGAGAGTTAATGTTACGTGATATATAAAGGGCATTTGAGGCCGGTCGTGGCGCAAGGACATAAGCATGTTAATGTAAATTACACAGATTGTGGGTTCGATTCCCAGTCAAAGAAATTATTTATTTAATATTTCATTTCTTCGCTCTAGTAACAAGACAAAGCGCGGCGTTGAGCTCCTCCACTCAAAGCGTAATACCTCAACGGCAACAGAGTGTCTAACGCTACTTCCCAAGCTGCCATATGCGGGATACAGTGTGAAGCTGAATATTGATAAATAATCTATCTATCGTTTTTTAATCCGAACCAGTAGTTCCTGAGATTAGATCGTTTAAGCAAACAGTTTATTTTTTTGTTATCAACGCGAACTGAGCGTTAATCCTATGATGTTCGGCATAATGATTTTTTAACACGTTACAGTTTATTGTACGGCGGCTTATAACATATATTGGCTTTCGTGCCATTATCCCTAATCCCTTTATTTATATAACATGAATAACTTTAAAATATTTATCGCTGAATTTTTAAAACCCTAAAGGCTTTGATATTAAAAATAGACATAATATGTATATGTATTACTTACTCATGAATATATAATTCAAATTTGTTTCACAGGTGAAAAGTATTGGTTCTGTCTCGATTATGATACAAAAAAAAATTAAAAATCCAGCCTTTTCGTGCGACAAATATTACCATGGCACATTAAAGTAATTTTTTTTTCAGCTTCACGCTGTATTCCGCACATGGCAGAGTAGACGGACAGAACTTGATAACCTTGTGATAAGATACCCCGTTCCGTTCTCCACTTTCCACCAAATTTGAGGCATTGCATGTTGAGCGGCATAACTCAACGCAGCGCTTTGCCTTGATTGATCTAAGAAATAAAATTATGATTATAATATTATTGTCGTCAGAACTGAAATTGCAACACGAATTTCAGCTCTATCGGATACCGTGAAGTGGGTCAAATCGAGCGTGCAAGATTTCACATACACTCGGTTGTTCGAGTCGGTTTATTTTATTTCTTTTATTAACACACATATTATCACGATAGTGAGAGAGTCAAGTTTAAGCTTGTAATAAAGTTGGATAAAAGCGCGAATATGATACTTCTTTTATATAACCAAATGAAATGACGTTTAATTTTCATATTTTTGTTAACAATAATATAGTTCAGTTATGTGAAACGTTGATAAATTATTAATAGATCATAATTTTAAATAGGTATATCTACTATAGCAAGAGGTAATATACAACCATAACTAATCGAGAAATCAAATATTAATATTTATACTGTCTCTCTCATGTCAGCTCCACGCTGTATACTGCATACGGCAGGGTAAGTAGAGGAAACTAGGGATCTAAAAGAGTGGCAGAACTCAACGCCGCTCGTGCGAAGAAATAAAAATATATTTTTTTTTAAATTCAAATATTAAATAACTTATATACTTATAACTTATCGTGATAAAGTCACATGCTTGTGCCCCTGCGCCACGACAGGCCTAATATTTATTTAACATATAAAAACGTTCGAAACGTACTATAAACGCAACAAGATAATTTGGCAAAAGTTTTGTATATATAAACGTAACGTGACGTCCATTCAAGTGAGATGATTGCTCATAAAACGATACTTAACGCCTTTATATGAGTACATAATGGAGCAATACGAGATTTGCCTTTACTTTCTTGCCTCAAAATGTTGTGGTGGTGCTAAGAAGCTTTACGGGGATTATGAATTAGAACAAGCTTTTAAGTAGAAAATATTAATAAACTTTGTCTTAAGCAAGTGTTTCAAGTTGTTGCTAAGTATTGTTGATATTTCGGTATAAATAGAAAACAATATAAGAAGAACTATTATTGTAATTAAAGATTCATATTTTAATTATTTTCATTTTATTGAAAATTCTAAATTTGATGTGAAATGCGATTTTTTTTCAGCTATATGCTTTTTTCTGTTAGAGTAGGGTGAACTGAGCGAATTTAATTTTAAAATACTACATTTCTACTCTTTGCAAGTTAAACTGTGTGAAATGCGATTTCACCCAACAACCGTCGTGTTTACAGACGAACCACTGAAAAACAAACGGCACGCATTTTATATATAAATATTTGAATGAATTTAACAATCTCCTAAAAAGAATCAACAATCAATAATATAAAAGACAGATATTACGCTAATTCAATGAAAATACAAGCTGCGAATATCAATAAAGAGATTTTCCTTGTAACTTCACCATTCGGAAGAAATAACTTTGTTCTTCCGGAGATAAGTCGATAATGATAATATTGCGTTACAAACAAAACTTGGATGATACCTTTACTTTTCTATTTATACTAAGCTATAAATGTACAAAACTTTTTATAGAATATACATCTGATAATAAACTCGGTGATAGTGGCTTCAATTTACAATCGGTGGATTGCATTATATTGGTTTTCTCGATCTATCAATACAAAGTTCGTTGTTAAGTTCCGCCACATATCAAATTCTGACTTAAGTGTATCAAATTCGGGTTCTCGAGAAGTGAAGAGCAGAATATTTTGATATTACGTTAGAGTGTCAGAAGACTGATGCATTTTTTTTTATATTCACGCCGTAATTTTTAAAAATACAACCAAATTAACAAAAGATATTTTTATGTGTATTTTTTTTATGTAAAAGACGGCAAACGAGCGTACGGGTCACCTGACTATACGTGATCACCGTCGCCCACGGCTCCGTGTAACTCCAAAGGAGCTACAGGAGCGTTGCCGTTCTTGAAGGTGAAACACAGTGGCCAAAGCCACTTCTTAACGCCGGTTTTAAATGCCGGGGGTGGTAATAATCCAGTCGACACTGCCCATGCGTGTTGTCATTGCTGACAACAAGACTCTCCCACACGTAGGTACTTTAGTCGCCACTTACGACACCAAAAGTAGGGTGATCCTATTCTAAGCCGAAATGACAGAACTGTCTAACTTATTATAGTTTTATAAATCAAACTATTATTATTTATTACAAAACAAGGAAAATAAGAAAGCATTAAAAATTTCTTACAAAGATCTCAAAGGTGAAACTACTTATTGAGCTTTCAGCTCACACAACTCGGCAGTAAAACATAATTGGTCATACGCAATCACGCGTGGTCGAAAAAATAGTAGAGCCCGCCCTAGTTAAGTGAAACAGTTATATCTGATTGATTATTAAAGAAAGAAAAGGTCATCATTTATTATAAAAGAAAGCAAAGGGCATCGATGTCGTTATTTATTTATTTGGATATATTTTAATAAGTTTTAAGATATATATTGTTAAGACATATATTAGGCGATATATTTTATACTGGAATACGCATAATCTACTTTATTTTTACCGTATATTAGTTTTTTTTCTATACAGCTGTTTAAATTCAAGATTTGAAAAAAAAATACGTTTGACATATAAAATAAATAGTATGAGATACCAGTAATAACAAAGTATCTTTTCGTCAAATG
Source organism: Eueides isabella (assembly GCA_019049475.1). Taxonomy (NCBI): domain Eukaryota; kingdom Metazoa; phylum Arthropoda; class Insecta; order Lepidoptera; family Nymphalidae; genus Eueides; species Eueides isabella. Next base: position 10,796,914 of record CM032399.1, read on the forward strand.
ATAGTCAGAATTGATTTTTTTTATTTCATTAGCTATAGAATTACAATATTTAGTATTACAACATTTTTTGCAACTTTACGCTGTATTCCGCACGTGGTAGAGTAGGCAGAGGGAACTTGGGAACTTAGTACTAAGACACTCCGTTTTATTTCCCACTTTCCGCCGAATTTGTGGCATTGCGTGTTAAGTGGTGGAACCCAGCGCCGTAAAATATTAAATATTTCAATTCCTCTAATGTAGATCGAACAAACAACCTTTCGCGTTTATACTCAAACGCTTATGCCCCAGCGCAATGACAGGCCTCAATGTATTAATTACAAAAACATGAAAACAAAGCAAAACTTACCAATCTAGGCCCTATTAAGACAGCCTTTAATTAATTGTTGTGTATTCATTACAAATATCAAGCAATTATTCCATTCATAATTATATCAACATAAACGTTTCATAGTAGTACTATTAAATGCCAATTGAATATATTTTCATTTGAATAAATAAACTGAAAATTATTCTCCTCCTTAATGTGTGTTAGCAATCACATAGAGTAAACAGTTTTAAAGTAAATTATGTTAAGATACGCCTAGAAGCTAGTTGTTATAAATTAAAATCAACATTATCTTTATGTACGAGTAATATTTCTTATGCGATATATTTAAATTTAGGCGTGTCGTGGCGTAACTGTTGTTATTTTTTTTTTGCTCTGGTAACAAGGTTACCGGTCGTGGCACAGCGGCACAAACGTGGCAAAGCGCGACATTGAGTTCCGCCACTCATCACGAAATGCCTCAAATTCGGCGGAAAGTGTGGAACGTAAGTGAAACGGAGTGTCTTAACACGAGGTTCCCAAGTTTCATCTACCTAGCCTCCTATGAGCGGGATGCAGCGTGAAGCCGAGTGAGTGAGTGGTAACAATTTAACAAGGCAAAGCGCGGCGTTAAGTTCTGCCTACGCCTCAAATTCAAAAGAAAGTAGAGAACGAAACAAAGTTCTTGGAAGCTTCTTTTGGCGGCCTAGTTTCTTGACACTAGGCTTCCAAGAAAATATCTAATGAGAGTATAATAGAGCTCCCAATATAAAACATGTTTTGATTCAAATCAAAATCAACGTATAGGTACGATATTTTTTTATCCCACACACGGCATTGTAGCAGAGAAAACTTGGAAACCTAGTGTTGAGACACTCCATTTCACTTCCGTTCCCCAGTTTTCTCCGAATTTGAGGCGTAACATGCCTCAAATTCCTAGTGGTGGAACTCAACGTCACGCTTTAGTTTGTAACCAGAGTGCAGAAATGAAAACATTTAATTTTAAAATAATAAATATTTTATTTCCTTGAGTTGGGATCGAACCCACAACTTGCTGTTTACAGCCACACGCTTGTGCCTATTGCGCTTATTTTATTACCCTTTTTTTTTAATAATTTTGGATAGTTAAAAAATTATTCTTATAATAAAGTCTAACATCATTCTAATTAACGTTTTTTGTCTCTGTGTTTAGTCCATTTTGGGATACAAACAAATGTTATTTCTTATTTTATTATGTTTATCCCAGTTTATGACACATTGTGCAAGGTATTCAATCTAACTGACTAGAATGGTAAAATTAAAATAATTCATTACCCCGAGTGGGAATCGAAGTCCCAAAGGTCACGTTAGCAATCACACGCTGTGCCACTGCGCTACAATGATCACTTTTAAGTACCATATACAATCAAAACGTACATTGTTTTTATAACTTTCCCTATTTAAGCAGAAAAAAGTTTAATAGCAAAAGTTATTTTCAAGATTATAAAACTTTTAAAGATACCGAAGATTTTTGTCTATAAATTGGGTTTATTTACTAACATTTTAGATATTATATTTTTTGATTGATAAATTATGAACGATACTGTAACTTTTATGCGGCCTTACAATTAATTTTACTATGTTTTAAAGTGTTATTCCACACTTAGGACAGAAAATACTAAACTTAAATTTAAAAAGCGTATAAAAATTTAAGTTTAGTATTTTCTGTCCTAAGTGTGGAATAACACTTTAAAACATAGTAAAAATATTAAAGTAAATAGTATTCTCTCTTGCCAAACGATAATTCTTACGAGTTGTCTTTGGGTAGCGGAAATTTGTAAAAATCTCCCTACAGAGATGCTAACAACAAAAATAAGTTGTAACAAGCGTATAAGAATTTCGACGGAGCTCGGTGAGAACGAATGGCTTAGTTGGTCAGAGCGCTGGAACGGTATTCCAGAGGCGCGGGTTCAAATCCTGCTTCGTTCAAAATTTTTATACGCTTTTTAAATTTTAAGTTTGGCCTTACAATTAATTTATTGAAGCGCAGCGCGACGTACATTTTACGTCATCAAATTTAACAATAACATTGCCTCAGTTGATGTTGCTTGACTACCAATATTAAATCAAGGAAATAACTTATTATATATGCAGTTTTTTTTTATTATTATAAAAATAAATGATTATTAAAAAAAATTAAAGTGTTTCGATTATGCGACTACTAAGGAGCAACTAGGACATAATCAGAATACGATACATTCTTGGTCCTTTTACATTTTTAATATAATAGATTTAATATATTTAGTTGGAAAGAACTATTTATTAGTATCGTTTACTGATGACCATCGTGAATTCATAAAAGGAAAAGGAGACAAAAAGTATACGACAATGAAAATAATGCTAATCTCAAAAAAAGTACACTACTTTAGTGCTAATAATTTAGTATTGAATAGCAAAACAACGAGATGTATGATCACAATAACCAACACGTAAATTATGTAACATTATGTACTCTAGCTCAGCAGCTTATGTGGTTAAAAAATCAGATGAAAAATCATGACGTGAAATGGCACACCTTATTTGTTTTAATTACTTTCGTAGTATTATATCGTACGGCTTTTAACTTTTGGCGCTGGTATGAAGTTAATTTTTCTTTTGCAGAAGTTATTCGTGAAATCTATAAATTAGGCCCTAAAGATTCCTTAAGAGAAAAATTTCAAGGGCGTGTGAGTGAAGCAAACCGGCCAACGGGCGTTGACTGCTGTGTCACTGCTGTATTGCTGCCCTAAGCGCACATTAACACATAAAAAAACCTTGTAAGCGTTAGGCTAGGTTGGTGTCATAATTTTTAAATTCATCGATCTGCCATTTTTGGTTAGCTCATTTACTTAATCATAACATTTTTTTTATCGTGTAGTCTTTGTCTACAAGACTTGCTGACGACACACTAACATCTTCTCGTAGACAGACCTTTTGCCGTCATGTTTTTATAATTCAATATAGTTGAATTAAATTCAAATATTCAAGTACGGACAATTCAACTATAAGTAAGTTAGATCTTTAAAAAAATCTTGTAAGTCAACTCAATCAAGAGAATCAAGATTTAATTTTTGCTGCATTTTATATAAATGTTAATCCCGCGCAATCAAAAAATGTAGGGTACTTTTTGTAGACCTATAGTTCCAAAAATTTGACATGAAGTAGAAGTTTGTATAATACAAATAAAGGAAAAGTCCGAAATGGTAAATGTATAGGTATTCCACAGAAAAACAAAACCATTATAAAATTACTATATAGTTCATTTATTAATTTTATAGTTTATTTCATATAAAATGTATAATATACGACCGTAAAATTAAGTCCGTCAGTGTCAGTGTCTGTCGGTGTTTTATCGGGTGATTACTTTGAAAGGATGAAACTGATTTTAAATAATTTATAAAGGATTTACGTTTTATAAACAAATTCACATTCAATTTTTGATTACAATAGTATGATAAAAATAAATATTCCTTCCAAAAAGAACTATATGCATACATTCATCACGATCAGTTAAATATTAAAAATCGTATGACGTTGTAGTAAAGTCATATACTAAAGTAAGGCATACATACATATTATATATATTTTAAATCACTTTTAACGAGACCACTATGTATAACGCAATCGGACTATAACCCGGACAAATGCCATATGTCGTTTAATATTTGTAGTGTAATTACCAAAGTAGTAAAATATGAAATATGGACGTGTTTTATGATTGTGCGTGACCTCCTTAGTTAATATTTGTTTGAGAAAATAATACATTTTATATTGGTATAGAAATATTTTTATTGAAAGAATATTACAATAATATTTATGAATAGTTTATAACTTTTTCAGTACCTCTACAAAAAGAAAAAATACATTTCGTATATCATGATACATCATACAGGCAGGGTAGCCAAATTTTTGAAAACAACGCCACGATTAATGCCCATTAAAAAAGTAAATCAAAATATTAAATATTTTATTGGCCTTAATAAAGATCAAATCAACAATTGTTACATTTACTCAATTATTAAATCGTGCATGTGATTTTTACGTGATAACCTCAAATATATAAATCGATGAACCTTATCTGTACGTACGATCGGTCTAAGCGTGTTCAGTAGCCTATTGTTAAACCTTATAATAAATATGTATAATTTAAGCAAAAAAATGCAGAATTAATGAGCGCAAATAAATATTAATTTATCGAATTTACAATTCCCAATTATCACCTCTTTTGTTATTGTTTAAACTAATGATAGTTCAGTAATAACTATTCAATTTAATTCATAATTAATTATATGCCATTTTTCATAAATGTTTTCCTATGACGTTATCACCACGTTTAATTTCTATTTGGTTTTTTAAATATATTATTAAATATACCTACTGACTGTTACAGTGAAACAAAACCGTCCTAAAAATAACAAAATTCGCCAGCGTAATTTAACAAATTAGTTAGGTAGGAATTTTATCCAACTTTTACTTTACCTGAATAAAGTTAATATGATTAATTATAACGAAAACAACCTTTTCGTCTCACAACGTCCAAGGTAATTACTTCTCAACGCGTGTCCGTCAATAAGTTAATAATATCTTTATACTTAAACTGTATTCGGCTGTAGAATTATTAAGTATATGAAGGACTCGGATCTTGCATCTATATAAATCAGTTCTACGATATTATGTCGTAGTGAAAATAATGTTAAGAAAAAACCTAGGTGATATCCATAAGTTTAATTTTCATATAAGAAAAATGTTTTCCAAAGCTACGCGTATCTTTCATTTTGTTTCAACTGCAGGATTTATCTCACATATAGAAGTCAGAGAGAAACATGTATCATTCATAACACTCTTTTTATTCGTAACAGATTGCGTGGTGGAATTCAACGCTGCGCATTTTCTAGCCAACCAGGGCAAATGAAAATAGTTCATTCATACACATACTTTTATATGATACATAAAAAGTAGTCGTATTTCATTTTTAAGAAATATTCATAATCAAAAACAGTTTACATGCAGAAGTACGAGTACTCATACTACTTACAATAAGTACTATACAAAAAAAAAATGGTCTTTTTATATTTTTTTTAAAGTGAGCAGAGGACGACATTACAATAAAATATTATCCTAGATATATTTTCAATAGTTTTATAAAAATAAATTAGGAGAACCACAGTTGTCTATCTAATAATACAAAGCTGTTTCAAGAAAAGTTTTCATTTGAACTATTTAACTTTTTTCTTCCGGAACTATCAGGTATTTTAAGTGCTGATCCAAATCGTCGCTTAAGTGCTGACAGCGTACGAAAACAAATAAGTTCCAATTAGACTAGAAAATTCGTTGCAAGTATAAAATTTTTTGCACTTCCTATTTTAGGCTATACTTTTTTAGCTAATACGTCCATAGACAAAAAGAATGAAGAGTTAAAACAGTCTGTTCTCACAAAGACACACTTACTCCCCGATTTTTGCCGAGTTCTAGAGGCATTGTTTTTTAAGTGGTGAAAGTCAAAGCTTTATCCGTTGCCGGAGGGATGAAATGTAAATATTAAACATTTGATTTCTTTGAAAGGGATTCGAACCTTGTCAAATTCGTCGTGTTTGAGTCGCACATCTTTAGCCTGCATTATGACTGACCTACGCGCCATCACTGGCTAAACAGGATTACAAAAATAAATTCCTCCTAATAACTTGAACCGGATGCTATGTTAGTATATTATTTAATCTGCAAAAAATAATAACTGTGACTTTAAATAAAATTATTACATTTTGATTGAATTTTATCACAATGTTAAAGTACAGCTAAGACTGAAAATCTTTCCTAACAACGCATTAAGTAGCGAAATTAATATCATTCATCAACATTCTATTTATTAGACCTAAGAAATCAAAATATTTTCAGTATAAATTGACTTCAAACTATTTATGACGTGTCGTGTTGAACGTCTTACAATTAAAAAACTATGAACGTCGGCTGCACGCGCGAAAAACTAAGATGGTCACGTTCCGCCTGAGCATTACACGAGAGGCATGACTGACCAAAACGTGTTCTGTAGATTACTTGTTATTAATCTGTAAATATTTAATATAATTAGAGCATAATTTAAATTTAAAAAATATGTAAATTTTCAATTGACTGTTTCTTTGTAATAACAAAATAATAATAATTCAATTTTATTCACAAAGTATGCAATTTTTCATCAAAGTTTTTTTTTTTTTCATTTGACGCTATTATGTGACATTTTAATCATCCACAAACCTACTTTAATGATAAACGATGTTTTTCAAATTATCCTTAGTTGACAAAGTTCGATATCACATAAACCATCTAAATATGCAATTTTGAATTAAGGAACTGTAATTTCTAATATATCTAGATATTTTTTTTTATTGAATTAATGTCATACATATATTTTTCTTTATCTAATACATCCAAAAAAGCTGAAACAAAAAATTTAAGAGTAATATTCTTTGAATGAGATATTCAGTAAAGATGGAACGCAATTTGTTTTATTCATCTGAAACATTATTGAGTTAATTTATCATTTGTCAAGAGACGATTCTTTTCGACTTTTTATATTATATTTTAGTTTAGAATTATCTTTTTTTGATTAATCCTTGTCTTCGCTGTATAAATCTAGAAATGATAATATGAAATATTCCATTTCCTCGAGCGGGGATTGAACCCACAACTTGTCCAGTTTTCAACTATTTCGTATTTTCTGAAATGATCTGTATAAAAGTAGTAAACGTACAACACAAAAACATTAATGACGCTTGTAAAAGATATTGTTTGCATACTTAAATAAAACAATAAATCATGTCTCGCATAAACTTCGATCAAAGGCAAAGGCAAGCTAATAAAGAAAGTCTAATGTAATCAGCGTTTTTATACCAACATTAATGGGCTCAGGGCACACTTCACTTTGTGGCCACATTTGAAATGGTAATGTACACATCAAAACATTATAATGAGAAATTACTTTTCAGAAAAGGGAGTTACTTTGAATTCTATATCTATAGTAATAAAGAACTATGCCTTGAAGTGGATTGTTTAATATTAACGTTTTTCTAATAAAGCGTAATGTAAAAATGTAGTATCGTATTTGTTTACATTTTGTTCGGTTAATTTTTATAAAGAAAAAAATATTGACATTTACTTATTTAGAAAACGTATAAAATTTTTAACGTACGGATTTGAACCCGCGGCTCTTGAGATCAGTCTAAGATCACTTACTCATTAAGTCGTCGTAATGCCAATACGCTAGTTACTATACAAAATTAAGAAACTTATTTTTATTGTGTTTTAAATTGTTATTCCACACTTAGGACAGAAAATACTAAACTTAATTTAAAAAGCGTATAAAAATAATTGGTTGGTTAGCTTAGTTGGTCAGAGCGCTGGAACGGTTTTCCAGAGGCGCGGGTTCAAATTTTGCTTCGTTCAAAATATTTAAACGCTTTTTAAATTTAAGTTTAGTATTAAGAAACTTAACTTTTAACATAAATAAGTTGTAAGAAGCGTTTAAGAATTTCGACTTAGCTTGATGAGAAGCACTTGGACGGTTTCCAAGAGGCGCGAAAAAATCTCTGTACAGAGATGCTAACAAAATAAATAAATTGTAACTAATTTTGACGTAGCTTGGTGAGAACGAATGGTTTAGTTGCTCGGAGCGCTCGGACGGTTTTTTCTAAGCTATAATAAATATATTTTCGTTTAGTTCGATTTCTATTCTATATGAATTATAAGTTAATTTCAATACTACATTCTCCAGCTGGAATATAAGACATTGCGTGAAAATCAACGCTGTTTTATCGCACTAGAGCAAAAAAAATGATTCATTTAATTATGCTACTCAGCTTCCTGTTGTATCCCGAACATGGCAGGGTAGGTAGAGGCCATTTTGGGAACCTATTGTTAAGACACTCCGTTCCCCACTTTTTACCCATTTTGAGACATCGCTTGTTGATTGTCGCCGCGCTTTGCCTTGTTACTGAAGGAAAAAAATGAAAAGACAATCAAAACATTAAAAAAATCATGAAATGAAAAAACATGGGGATCGAACCCACAACCTGTCATTTAGAATGCTATTTATTAAATTAATATAGTTATTATGGGATCCGAAGTTTCTATTAACACAAATAAAATCTCCTTTTTTGCTGTATACCGCAAGCGGCAGAGTGACCTATGTATGGCTTTCGTCAGGGTCGCGCAATCAGTGATCTTCTGGTTTACCTAACCCACCGCTGGGCTGCGGCTATTGATAGCAAGGGAGAGCACCTGGCAGTTAGTCTGGACATGGCAAAGGCCTTCGATCGTGTGTGACACGGAGCGCCCCTTGCAAACCCTCATCTTACGGGTTTCCCGAGAAGTTGTGTAAGTGAATCGCTAGCTTTCTCACATGTAAGTCTTTCTCGGGAAAACGTCGACCAGTGCCGAAATCAACTTGTGTCCTGCGTTGAGGCATCCCTCGAGAATGTCTCCGCATGGGGTGAAAAGAACCTTGTTCACTTCAACCCCCAGAAGACACAAGTCTGTGCGTTAACCGCTAAAAAAACTCCATTTGTCGTATCACCAGTTTTCGAGAACACTCCCCTTAAAGCCACGCCCTACATCAGTATATTGGGCCTCAGCTTTTCGAACGACTGCCAGTATCGCGATCATCTGGAAAGCAAGGCCAAGTTGGCCTCGAAGAAACTCATCATCAGCAGAGCGAGATAGTATTTCACGCCAAAACACCGTTTGGCGTATATATATATATATATATATATATATATATATATATATATATATATATATATATATATATATATATATATATATATATATATACATGTATATATATATATATATATATATATATATATATATATATATATATATATATATATATATATATATATATATATATATATACATGTATATATATATATATATATATATATTGTTGTTTATTGTATTATAGTTAAAAATAGCAATTACTTATATTTGCTTCTTCAATAAAATCGTCAGAGTTTCGAAATTAAAGATGTAAAACGTTGAATAAATTTAAACATAAATTTATTAAAATGAATACGAAGCCATCAATCTAATTAGGGAATTTGCTTAAATCGAAATACATCAAATAAAATATATACTTTAATGTAACCCTTCATAACAAAACTAAGCGACAGAAATCTGCAATTTGTATATCTACTTTATTTCAACTTGTTTATCAGTCAGTGCATGCTATTATGAAGTTCTTTAAATATAATATCGCTCTAAATATAATTAAACTAATATTTACGAAAGTGGAGGGCAGAGAGCTAAAAAAAATGTGGTGACGTAGTTAAACAAGGATTAGAAGTAAATATAAATATTTCTAGGCATTTTACATCAAAAGTGCACCCAGAAGGCAGAATATCGGAAACAAGTGACCCTCCCTGTTCATGATACAAATTTGAAAAATGTATAAATGAAACGGTAGTAAGTAGAGGACAATTATGCCATGTGCCAACAATACAGAGGATACAATATGAAAAATGAATCTATATAATAATATTTCTTTCTTTCTTTCTTAGCTTCACGCTGTATCCCGCACGAGGCAGGGTAGGCAGAGGGAACCTGGGAACCTAGTGTTAAGACACTCCGTTCCTCTTCCGTTCCCCACCCCACGTCATCTGTTAATAATATTTCCGTAGATATTTTAGGATACTTAAGTATCCTGTTAATCCTAAGTATTGTTGTAAAATTAATGGTATCCTTGAGAATCGATAACTTTCAATATTACCTTTAGTTGCCTAAAAATTGGTGGACTAAATACAAATAAATGCACAGAAATCTAGCAAAGTATTGCAATTAATTAAAGCCTAATAAATAATCGTATTTATTTATTTTTTTCATTAAGAACATTATCTGAGAATGATGCGCCGGTTGTGGATCACCACTTAATACGTAATGCGTGTTAAGTGGTGACCCACAACCCCCACGTAAAGAGGAACCGGCCTTAAAAAGTTGAATGTTGGGAACAGAAGTGTCTTAATAGGAACGGAATAACTTAACCCTACGTTCCCAAGATCCCTTTGTATGCAGAATACAGCGTAATACAAAAAAAACTTAAATAGATTTGATCTTATATCTTAGGCAGTCCTACGGCTAGAGTTGTATAAAACTTTAAATTGGATGTTTGGAAATAAGCATAACTAGATTCATTTATTCATAGAGTGGAAACAACGAACATGAGCTTGTGATAACGTTGTGATATTTTTGTAATAAGTTTTTAAGTGATTTTTGTGACGTATGAATGTTCCCAACGTCCCCCTGCCTACCCTGCCATGTGCGGGATACAGCCGAAAAGAGGAGGGGAGGATGGGGCCTGTCGTAGCGCAGCTGCATAAGTGTGTGACTGTAAACGACATCTTGTGGATTCGATCCCCATTGGAGGAAATAACATATTTAATATTTTCAAATTACATATTTATTGTGTTTATTCTTTCCTTCCGGTAACAAGGCAAAAAAGTTAGGCGAAAAATGGGAAACAGAAGTAGAACATTAGGTTCCCAAATTCCCTCTACCTACCCTGCCATGTTCAAGATACAACGTGAAGCTGAGTAGAATGATTAAATGAATCTATTTTCTCCGCTCTAGAATAAAACAGCGTTGAATTTCACGTCTTGGATTCGAGCTGAAGAATGTAATATTGAAATTTAATTATTATCTATATAGAATAGCATTCAAACTTAAAATATAAGAAATACGTTCACGTAATAACGTATGGTATATAAATACACATTTGTTCACAAAAGTTCGAATTTGCTCGCTTTTTGCTCGCTTTCACGCTGTATCCCGCACGTAGCAGGGTAGACAGAGGAAACTTGGGAACCTAGTGTTAAGACACTCCATTACACTTCCGATCCCCACTTTCTGCCGAATTTGAGGCATTGAGTGTTGAGTGGCGGAACTCAACGCCGCGCTTTGCCTTGTAACCAGAGCGAAGAAATGAAAACATTAAATATTTATTTTGAAAATACTTAATATTTTATTTCCTCGAGTGGGGATTGAACCCACAACTCGTCGGTTACAGTCAAACGTTTGTGTCGCTACGCCACGACAGGCCTCAATGTTTTCGCTTTTTATTTTAACATAAATAAAATTGAGTTTTAATATTTTATTTTGAATTATATACAAGTTCCACCTTTTTTCAGTATTTAACTTATATGTTTAATTTAATATCAGTTAAAAGTTTATTTATTGAAGATAGCGTCTGAGACGGCTCGATACCTATACTCGTATATAAATGGAACTTCATCCGTCCGATTGCAATTAATATTGTTCGGAAATCGCAGCCGCTTATGAATGAGCATTATGTAGATGCAATGGGCATTAATTACCGGAAGGCGATTCAATCAGTTCCCTCCCATAACTGAAAGATTATGCATCCTTGATTATAATAATATACATTTTTTTCATATTTTGAAGCGTTAATTTACACCTCGGAAAGAAAATATTGATTTAGAAAACGTATAAATATGCAAACGAAGCGTTTCCAAGAAGCGCAGTATCATATCCCGCTGCGAATGGATGTTTTTTCCAACGTTCCACAGTATTCCGAGACAATGCATGCTGACTGGTAGAACTCAACACTGGCCGCGTTTTGGGTTTGTTACCAAAAGCGGTGAAATCTAACTTTTAAATATTTCATTGTACAATTTCACTTCAAAGCTAAACAAAGCTATCTTAAAAACTTAATTAACTTAATATTATAATTCTATTCATGCGACAACATTTCATTTTATTAACTCAAAACACTGTAACTAGATTGCAACATCTAAAAGTGCTTGACACTTTTGGGAGTTAACGGAAGTTTTCTTGTCCTAAAGTTCACTCTGACTGAAAAATGTATATTATATTTAAAATACAATAAATTTTCAAAATATCTTAAATAAATGAATATAATTTGGCAATTTTTATTCAGTTTTCCCTTTTATTCCACACATGGCAGGATAGTCAAAGAGAAATTGGGAACTTAGTGTTAGGGCACTCCGTTTCGTTCCCAACTTGTCGCTGAATTTGAGGCATTGGCGTGTTGAGTGGCGAAACTCAACATCGTGCTTTGACTTGTTATTTGAGCGAAGTATTGAAAATGTTAAATAATTCATTTAATCGAAATAATCGAAATGTAGTGTGAAGTTGAAAAGGAAAATCCATTGTTATAAATTAATTCAATCAAATTATTTGTAATAATTTAATGAATGATGATAGAAAGTAATAAATAATAGCATACTGTTGTACAGATTAATCTTAATTAATATAGTGTTAATTAAGCATGTACTATTTATATATTACCATATAATATGTATATTACAGAAAACCATTACTTTTCTCTATATAGAAATACATGTAAAATCTACAATTTTGTTTGACATAATATTTTATTGTACTATAAAATCTAATATTATTTGGTAATATGTCACATAGTAATAAATATGAACACACGAGACAAAGGGTGTCACTGGGTTTTGGCAATGAAAATGGAGTGGCGCTAAAAGAAGATATTTTTTATAACTATATTGTAATTTAATAAAAATCAACCAAAATTTATTTGTTAATGAAAAATTTTATTATTTTCATTTCCTCATCCTGATAGCAAGGAGAAGAGTGACATGAATTCCGTCACTCAAAGCCTCAAAAAAGTGTTATCGGTACATAAAGTAAGAAAGTTGCCAGGTCTCCTCTGCCTATTCTTCTCTGTACGGGATATGGCATGAAAAAATACGAAGGCAGTGTCGGTAATAGCAGCGCTGTTGGACAGCGTCTGATTGTTAGCGCAACAAATGTGAGTTTGACCCGTAGGGAAAATGATTTTTTTTAATTTCCTTGCTCTGGCAGTAAAACTGCGCCAGGTTTTGCTACTAAAATTAAAACGAATTTCAAGCGAAATGAAGAGCTACAAGTTTCTTAACTGCGCCTACCTTGCTAATAAAATTCATTTTTTTTCTATCAAATAATATAACTTTATCAAGCAAATTAAGCCTTAGGGACAAGGTGGCTGAGGCGGTTACGAATTAAGCTGACCTCATTTACGATACTTGAAAAATGTGTCTATATTTAAGTATCTTGTGACCGCTCTTCAGTTTCCGTTTTGTTATATTGTGCTCTTTCAGTGACATCACTGTAGAGCGTACGTAATGTTCAATTTTAAAATATTTTTATAAAATTTCGACAAAAATCGCAAGACTGTAGAATTCAGAATTTTGAAAATGAAAATTTTGATTTCAGAAATTTATTTATATTCATTCATATATTGACTGTTTTTCTTGAATGAAATAAGCAATAGATATAAAATATAAGTTTCCGTTTTTCAAATTTAAGGATTTGTTAAAAGTAACCCAGCGACAAAATATTCCATTTTCCGAATTTTTAGTACTTGTTGTGGAATTAGTGTCACACTTTGGCATACGAGATTTGAAAAATTATATTACAATTTCTGCACTTCAACATGGTTGATCTATGTAAAAACATACATACTGCGTTCCACAATTTAAAAACTAATTAAGATGCGTGGAAAACAATATCGGTTTAAGGACTTAACAGATGATTGGCCCTTTTTAGACGATATTTTATTGGTAAAATTATTATTAAATGATTCATCGAAATTATTATTTGAAATTATTATATTATTAATTGAAATACATTATGCATATCTCGTTTCTTCTTTCCAAAAATGACTTGCTACGGGAAGGCCATACCTTCTTCAAGTAACTTTATTAAAATAGAACTATTCAAAATGCTCAATAACATGGCGTAGGTCTTTTTCTTTTCTTTTCGCCCACTTATCGAGGTATAAATTTCAACGCTAAGTTTTGTTTTGTTACCAGAAAGAAAATAGAAAGCAAATAATTTGTACATGTTTTAATCGAACCCAAAATAGTCGCATTTGTAGTGAAAAGCTACTGCACAGTATTTACACCTTGACAACGATCATTGAATTATCGAAGAAATGAAAAATTAAATATTTAAATTGAAAATATTAAATATTTCATTTCCTCGACTGGGGATCAAACCCAGAACCTGTCGGTTACAGTCACACTCTTGTGCCGCTGCGCCACGACAGGCCATCAATGAATTTACATGTTAGTAAATTAAATGTTAGTAAATTATATCGTTCATATTTTATATCTCACCCAACGCTAAAGACCTCTGTCTTTATCAAAATAATTTCTTATAAGATTTACATTATTTAGTTAGAAGCTCATGTGTGACGATAATAGACTAAAGTATAATAATATTATTCAGTAAAATCCACTCACTAACAACAAATCTGAAGCGTGTTTACGTCTAAATACATCAAAGATAGTTTACTGTAGTTTAGTTCTACTAAAATTAAAAGCTTACATTATGTTAACATAGATGACAAGATTACTTAGCAAATAAAAGTTTCTACGATACTAAATTAATTTCATACAGTATCCTAGGTTTTTTTTTATTTTAAGAGTACCTGAAAAATATAAAAATTAAACCTAACCTTTATAGGATCAGTGAAACTGTCTGTCTAGGTCTTTTATGTCAAGATATCACGTCGAAATATTTACTGATATTACTATCCGGTTCTTGATTCAACAGCTAAATGGTACGTTCTTAAAATGTTGATCGATGCTTTTCTGTACATATTATTAGAAATCACACTACAGTTTGGCATTGAGTTCGCCGACTTCAAATGCAATATCTTGATGAAACTGTGTAATCTTCATTGGTACTGAATCCGTCTTTGTCCAAATAATAAACAGGCCATCATTTAGATAAGCGCTCAATGTCTTTTACATATTGGGTTATACAGTTAATTTTAACTTCTTATGTTCTTTGTTATATACAGTAGCTCAATATCTTTTCTTTAAACTTCACAGTATGCAGGTAGTAACGTAATCTATGGAGAAAGCACTCAGTTCTCCACTTTCAGCTATAAATCGGGACAATGCGTTCTGAATGGTGAATCTCAACATCATATTAAATCCCCCGCGTAAGATTAGAACCCATGGCCATCGTATTTACAGCCAGACGCTATCCCATAGTGCATCCCATATAACATAGTAGTAATAAACAATATATAAAGTAAAGGCACTTGTAGCAGTAAATATCATATATATCTTAGATAACTCTAAGTCCCGGTTAAAGGTTAACAACTAAGTGACATTTTTACTGAACTAGACTTTTATTACATACCTCACTTTGACCTTCAATAATAAAATAGTACTTGTAGCTTTTATTGGGATTGAATATTTTGTTACGAATAAATTCATTCGTTTGAAAGTATTAAATACTAGATTTTTATACAAAAGTCGTATTTTTAAATATCTTTTCGTAGATTAAAACCAATAGCTTCATTGGTTATATAAGCCTGATTCCGAACAGTTAGTGGGTAGAGTACTGCAGTGTCCATCTGTTAGTGACGGCCACTTAGCAGCCTTTTGGTTTGTATTTGGACGAAGAATATTGGATTGGGTTTTTTCGATCATAATGCAAGCTTCATTCACAACGAAATTTAACAAAAAAAAGATAAGATTTCATCAATATTCTGTCGTAGAATATTTTATTATTAGCATTTTTTTATAGAGAAGAGCTTGTGGCATCCATATCTGAGTTATTTATACACCTGAAATTATCTTTAAATCAACAGTGGCAAGGTAGTATAATCAGAGATTTTCCGTGTGATTCCGGCTTAGAATAGGATCACCCTGGTACTGATGGTGTCGTAAGAGGCGACTAAAGTACGTGTGGGAGAGTCACGTTGTCAGAAGTGGCAACACGCATGGGCAAACTCCCGGCATTTAAAACCACCGTTAAGTAGTGGCTCCGGCCACTGCGTTTCGCATTGGGTAGTGCCGGGCCCTGGTGCCCATCCACCTTAAAGACGGGCAACGCTCCTGTAGCTCCTCTGGTGCTACACGGGGCCGTGAGCGGCGGTGATCACTTACCATCAGGTGACCCGTACGCTCGTTTGCCCAGTCTTATCCATAAAAGAAAATATAATATGATATTGCTATAATAGTTACTTTAGCAATAAATAAATAAAATATTCGCATTAATACCAATACCAGTACCTTTCATTAAATTATAAAGTTTACTATTTTATATTTTCTTCGAAATAATGTTAATACGATATAATTCATTGTCAGACACCTTGCACAGTCAGCGCCTTGCCTCTAACCTTAATAAATTATAAGAGCCTACCTGGTTCTATGTCTATATATGAAACGATATATAATGAATCAAATAAATTTAACGCATATAATAGCGTATTATAATTTAATAATAAACTATAATTTTTGGAATTCGACGTAATAAGAGATAGATATTATAATATTTCACTGACCTAGAGAACTTCATTTGGTATAAGTATAGAATTTAATTCTTATATAAAGGGTCTATTAAATGTAAGAACATTGAAGATCTGAAGACATTGAATCTGGTAATCCTGATGAAAAATATAAGCTCAAGCTATTATGGATATTAACATTTTGGCTTCACAAAATTTATTCAGCGTTGTGGGACTCGTCTTTTGTTGTGCAACGTTTCGGAGTACATCGTATACGAAGAACCCAAAAAAGCTCGATTTAACTATGAGGGAAATAAAAATATCCCCTTACGATAATTATTTAGTGTAAAGAGCTTCTTCTATTGACGTACATATGTATAACAAACGGATGTATGATTTATGGCACTAAACTAATAAACTAAAAACAAGCTTTGTGCAAAAATATTTTTCCAAACCAGTCTTGATGAAGCTTTTTGTTTCTTTAAAAAACATATATGGAAACTTTTGGTAGAGCCACGCTAAAGCTCTTGGTAAATTCAAAGCTAAAGTCGCTTAGTGCGATATGTTTATTAATATAGTTAAGTAAAACTTAAAAATGTTCAACGGTCGGTAGCTTCACGTCTTTTGTGTTTTTATTCCGAAAAAAAGGAAATAATTTATACAAATGGTAATTAAACCTATGGGTTCGATAAGCAATCATAAAAATTATTTTCGTTTTTTTTTAATAATCTACGCTACAGCGACCTCGCGCTCACCTCCTGTTTATACTTAAAATATTGTTACGTGTAAAATATTGTTATGTGTGTTTTGAACTTGTGATGATTCATTTTGTCTCTATTGTATGTGTAAATTCGATTTGTGTTTAAAATATGGTTAAAAAGCAATTGTTATTTATATATTATATATTTTTTCTAGTGTTTAACCAAAAGTCCGCATTAGAAAGAAAATACCCCAGTAATGGGAGAATACTTATGATTTTTTTTAATAATAATAATAATTTATTCACTAAACAAGTTTCTTACATAATCTGCTAGTGATTGGAATCTCCTTTTAAACATGTAATTGCCTGTACCAGGGGACTCCGCTCTTCCATTAGTATGTGAGTTTTTTTAATTATTGTAATGATTGTCTTTTTTGTTAATATAATTATTAACAGATTTAACAAATTCTTATTATTTTAGTTTCACGATGCAAGACACTGCGCTCTCGGCAGGTTCAAGACATTTCACATGGTTGATGCAACGTGGGCGACATTGTATAATGTCGACACATTTATAATCAATTGTTAAAAACTCACTCAGCTTCACGCTATATCCCGCACATGGCGGGTATGCAGAGGAAACTTGAGAACCTAGTGTTAAGACACTTCGTTCCACTTTCGTTCCCCACTTTCCGCCGAATTTGAGGTATCGCGTGTTGAGTGGCGGAACTCAACGCCGCGCTTTGCCTTGTTATCATCGCGAATAAATGAAAATATTTCATATTTAAATTAAAAATATGAATTATTTCATTTCCTCGGGTGGGGACCGACCCACAACCTATCGTTAACAGCCACACGCTTATGCTGCTGCGCCGCGTTAGTCCATTTATAAACATATAAATATTAAAAAACATTTTAATACTCATATAAGTAGTAATAGTAAATAGGAGCGGGAGCAAAATCACGTTCCCCTAAATATCTTCTAAGCAGTTGAGCTTTCTTTAACGCTTCCCTTTCCACCCAATAATCAAACCAATCACATGCTTGTTGTACATTTATGCTTTTAAAAGCCAAAGTTGTGGAGTACAATACTATTAAATTTTGCTTTTGTAAACGTTCCTTTTTTATAATAATTATTTAACACATTCGATTACTTCGATTACAGAATATTTATCAAGTTTCATATATATTATCAATCATTAAAAAGTTTAAAATAAGTAATAATATATCTTCAATAAGTTTTACGTCATAATTTTACATTATTACCACATATGTATATGTTACCTGTTATCCTGTATCAACATTGTTGCTTACTGACTGTTAGGAAACTCTACTTATTACACATAGTTTTAAAAAAACATAAATCCCTACCGTATGACACACATTTCAATAATAAAAGAAGGAAAAATATAATTGCACCTACCCCAGTAACTAGAACTTTATTTGCTAGCATTCAGTATGAGTCACGTTCATGCGTCTTGTATAATAAATTAAATTAAATAATAAACATATAGCCTATGCTATATTATGAATGTAAAAGGAAACTAAAAGGATGGCTTACGTAACTTACATACGATGAAACTGAAGCTCTTATGGAGCATGTTAGATAGCAACACAAATAACATCAATTAGCACAAAAATCATAAAAAATAATATCATTTATAGAAAAATACACATATGAGTAGGTAACACGTCTGTGAACGGAACAGTAAAATGATAAATGTAAAAAAATGTATAATAATTAGCATATTAATATATTTTGTAAAATAGTATAGTTAAGCTTAAGGTTTCTACTATTGTTATTATAACTTGTTTTTTTTACGCTAATGGAAGAGCGGAGTCTCCTGGTACAGGCAATTACATGTTTAAAAGGAGATTCCAATCACTAGCAGATTATGTAAGAAACTTGTTTAGTGAATAAAAAATTATTATTATTATTATTATAAAAAAAAAACATAAGAATTCTCCCATTACTGGGGTTTTTTCTTTCTAATCCGGACTTTTGGTCAAACACTAGAAAAATATATAATAATATAATATAATACTGTAAATAAATAAAAAATATATACATTCTTTATTTATTCAAGGGATAAAAATTTTCTTACAATACGGAATGTGTTTAGAATGACTGCTTTTTGTAACTGGATGTACAGTAAAGGATGTAAATGAAGTTGTTTGAGACAAGCATGCAATGTAACTGGTATGACTCCGGTAGAAGAAAGTACGATTGGGATTGTTTTAACTATATTTGCTTGCCATTGTGATTTAGTTCAATAGACAAATCTGTGTATTTTGTAATTTTATCAGTGTACGTAGATGAAAGATTGTGAGTGTTTGGAATAGCAATATCTATAAGGTAAATTGTTTTGTGTTTTTTAATATGTAACACCTACTCGCTAATTTTTACGTGTTAACAACTGTAACATATTAAATATATGTGTTAATGTTAATTTAAGTACGTTTTTTTTTTAAGGAAAAGATAAGGCAAACGAGCGTACAGGTCACCTGATGGGGAGTGATCACCGTAGCCCACGACCCCGTGTAACACCAGGGTAGCTACAGGTGCGTTGTCGGCCGTTAAGGTGGAGGTAGACGCAGTTTTTGAAGGTGCCCAGGCCGTTCCACAGATGTGTGGCGCGTACGTACGTACTACCATACCATTCTTCTGTTATAGTTTCATTATGAATGATAAAAAGAACAACATCTGATCTGGTTTCTGGACGAACCTAGGTAAACCTCTTATTCAAAGATTAATAAGTAATAGCTGTAAAGGAGATTTATCAAAATACCGCCAATTTTGATGTCTCAAAGTCTCACTACAAGATGTCACACTACGCCTTGCCTGTTGTAGTAGCGGAATTCAACGCTGCACTTTGGCTAGAAACTAGAGGGAAAAATGAAAACATTAAATATTTCATTGCCTCAAGCGGAGATCGAATCCCTGGAATGCTAAAATGCAAAAGCAAAAAATATACAACATTCTATTGAAAATGCTGTCATGACAACCGCATATACATGTGACTCTACATAGTATATGCAATAATTTTGCGTTTAATTCTCGTTCGGGGAAATAAAAAACTAGTAAACAATGTATATTATTGCATCAAACTGAAAAAATACGTCTAATTTTGTAGGTTAATCATTTATATGAATTAAACAGATTTGACTATTGTAAAGAGGGCCAATAAGCAATATAAATACTTGACGGCAACTGCTTACTTCAGTCTGTGGACGTTAATTTCAATAACAATGCCAGACGGTGACGGTGCTTACCAAATTTAATATCGAATTCATTGCTGTTGGTGAAATTTCCATTTGGTACATCATAATTTTTGCGACCAATTTACTTACGAGAAAATCATAGAACAGAACAGAACGATATACATATACAAAATACGTTTTTAAATTAAAACTGTGAAAATAGTTTTTATACGAAAAAAGTTCAATTTTTTGTTATACCATTGTAACACAACTCAATTTGCTTGATATTTTATGTTAGAAATAGATCTTGACTTAGAGAAATGAACACATTGTCTAGCTCCTAAATATATTTTGTTTTTCAGACAATATTTGTTGTTCATTGAATCGAATCGAATTTGTTTATTTGCATGTTTCGTTACGGAGGTATATTTTCGTTCTATTTTAATGTACGTTAATTAAGCTTTCTTTTATCTTTTAAATATTTAGGACATTGTGATTTTTTGAGACAGTACTTAGTGAATGATACGACTTTGAACATCATCTTTTGATATATCTCTCTTCTCTCTTTTCTTAGCTTCATTCTGTATCCCGCACGAGGCAGGGTAGGCAGAGGGAACCCGGGAACCTTGTGTTAAGACACTCCGTTCTCCACTTTCCGCCGAATTTGGGGCATTGCGTGTTGAGTGGCGGAACTCAACGCCGAGCTTTGCCTTATTATCAGAGCCAAGAAATGAAACATTAAATATTTAAATTGAAAATATTAAATTTTTCATTTCCTCGACTGGGGATCGAACTCAGAACCTGTCGGTTACAGTCACATGCTTGTGCCGCTGCGCCACGACAGACCTCAAGATATATCTTTTTATATTATACTATTTTGCACGCATGCAAAGTCCCAAAATTGGCGAAAAATGTGGATCGGGATAAAGAATATCTTATGATGAATATCTTAACCCTAGGTTTCGAAATCCCCTCTGTGTACTCTGCCATGTGCGAGTAACAGCGTGAAGCAGAGTAGAGTATAGCTCGCTGTCCTCACGGCATGCGTGCAGGGAAATCTCCACCACCCAAAATACGTGCTTTAATTTCAAACCAATGAAAATCAACCCTTAAAATTGCAATCTAATCGTTTTGAATGACAATTCACATAAAAACATACAGAAGAATTATATTATAACATATGTAAATTTTTCTATGTAATAATAATGTCGTAATAATTTAAATACGAGTACATGCATATTTTTACAAAGGTCACGTCGAAGTCATTTATTCGTGCCATAATTCATTCGACGATGGGTAAAGGCAAAGTACTATAAAGTATTTGGCGACATAATGTTTGTTGGAATTTCTTTTATAAAATATCGTTAAGATACATGGAAGCATTTTAGGTTTTTATTTGTGTGAAACAGGTATAATAAGGTGTATTATCAAGATACGACGAAATACTACTACTTATACGCTTTTTTCAACTTTTTCAAATTAGTATTTCCAATGTGTGGAGTAACGCTTTAACAGATTGCATTCTGTCTTGGCAAACGATAATTCTAACGAATTGTCTTTGGGTAGAGGATTTTTTTAAATATCTCCCTATATATATGCTAACAATATAAATAAGATGTAACAAGAATATAAAAAATTTGATGTAACTTGATGAGAACGTATGGCTTAAGTGGTCAGAGCGCTTGGACGGTTTCCAAGAAGCGAGGATTCAAATCCTGCTGTATCAAATTTTATATGCTAAACAGCTAAAAGAGAGTGGTGAAGCTATCAATGATATGCCAATTGTAACAATAATACTTGACACTTTGCCTTCTAAATATAGAGCATTGCAATATGTCATTGGACCCAAAAAAACAACAAACTATTTGTAATTTAACTGCACTTTTATTAGGCGAAGAAAGCAGCTTGACGGCTTTGCGTAGATATATCTTCGGTTTGAGCTACCTGCTTTATGTGGTATTTTTCGAGCAGTTATCTGACTGCACAGTAAATCATAAGTATACTATCATCACTTAACATCATTTTGGTCCACGGGTGATGTGACATGGGTGCTCTCAAAAGCCTCCTTCTTAAAGACCGACAACATACCTGTAGCATAATATATAAAATTATTAATTTTCGTTAATTTTATTTTCTATAATAGCTTAGAATCATTGAAACTCACAGCTATACTGATCGCTACTAAAATAGTAAAACTATTTTTTTAAATAACTTTTTAATGCAGTTGACGTTAACCATAGTTGTTACTTGTTAGTCTCTTGCCAAACGATAATTCTAAACAAATTGAGTAGAGGAAACTTTTGCAAATCTCTCTACAGAGATGGTAACACCGTAAATATGTTGTAACAAGCGTATAAGAATTTCGACGTAGCTTAGTGAGAACGAATGGCTTAGTTGGTCAGAGCATTTGGACGGTTTTAATACTGCTGCATTCAAATTTTATACGTTTTTAAATTTGGATGGAGGCTTTATTGAGAGATTTATTAGTAATAAATATGTGAATTTCACCTTTGTTAACTTTTTCATTATTTTACTAATGATAATAATCGGTACACAAAGTTTTCAAGCCATGGCAGTGATATTTTATTTTTTTATAACTTTAAAATTAAATTATATTTATGAGAATAGCACCTTCAGCTTTTATATACAAACATAACCTCTGCGATGGCAATGTGGACCATAGAGGTCCAATATTCCTCCTTCCTATTAATATTCGGAAACCAGATGCGACTATGAATGTGCATCATCGTATAGATGCGATTGGGAGTATTAATTATTAGTAGCCGTTTATATCAGTTCTGATTATTCAAAGTTCAGCCTTAATTACAATTAAATATTACAATTAAATAGCGTAGCGTAGCGTTTGGCGCTCCGTTGTCTATGCCTACCCCGCTAGGGATATAGAGTGAAGCTAAGTAAGTTAGTAAGTAAATTACACAGCTACTGTTTCCAATTTTATTTGCTTAAAGATTTTTCCTTGATTCTGCACTAATTTGAGATTCTTTGACTAATTTGTAAATGTGAAAAAATAAGTGAATTCATTTACGTATTTTAAAAAAAAGCTTACGGAGCGGGAACTAAAAAAAATAAAAAAATATATAGAAAACTGCTTACCGTACGCTTAATATCTCAAATATATCTAAAGAACTTAGAAGTTAATATTATCATTAAATTTGTGCGACAAAATTTCATTTGCTCAGATCAAAGCGCTGTAAATAAATTACAACATCTGTCTGAAACTCTTCGGGGAGTTACCGGAAGTTTTCTTGTCGTCCACTGAATGAGTTTTACTCTGAAATTCACTCTAACTGTAAAATGTATTAATTTTATTGTATTTCAAGGATAATTCCTTGAAATACAGTACAATATTTTTAATAACATCAGCAAAATAAGAATATCAAATAAATGCAATTTAATGGTTCCACACACAACGTGCTATCTATGCTATGCAGCTATGTGTACTGATTGCTCGATCAGTACAATATATTACATCTTAGTGTGCGGGCTGGAAACAATTTTGCAGTAAAATTACAACACGCACAAGAATCAAGGGTTGTTATATTTAAATTCGCTTACACATTTGATCGACCAATTTACCGGAGTCTTCTATTTTAAATTAGATTGTCTTTAATCAAAAATCTTTCTATGAATAATGTTTTCAATTTCATACAATGTAATAGACATATTGTTTTTCGATCTTATCGACTTAAAAAAACATTTGTTTCATTATTATCAGCTATTTGTTTATAAATTCAGTTTTAGATTAGATGATTACTAACTATAATTTTATTTTTTAGATTTAAATACATGTTATTTTTATATTCGTGCTTAGTCTGTGTTTCTAGAATTTCTTTTAGTGGCCGTTAAAAGTAATTGTTTAAAATTCACAGACACTATAAAGTTATAATAAGCAGAGACGTAAAACTCGATTTTTCATATCTAAAAAAAAATGATCAGCTACGGGAACTTCATCATGGATAGACGCGATCAAAATGTTTTCTTGTAAGATATACTCTTTATTTCTTACTATTTTTAAAATGTTCTAACACATTTAAAAAAAAATACTAAATTTAAAACCGTATAAGAATTTTAAAGAAACAGGATTTGAACTCACGCCCTTTGGAAACAAACCGTCCAAGTGCTCTGACCAACTAAGCTATCCGTTCTCACCAAGCTACGTCGAAATTTTTATACGCTTGTTTAAATTTATTTACGTTGTTAGCATCTGATCAAGGATTTACTCTATTTAGGAGCACATGTGTGACGATAATAGGCTAAACGAAACTAATCTCGTTATTCAGTAAAATCCACTCACTCGAAGTAAATTTGAAGCTTACTTGCAATAAACAAGATTTCTTAAAGTTTAGTTTTATTATAATTATATTATAATATAATTGATAAAACATAAGAGTAAAACTTTAATATGATTACACCTAAGACAAACGTGGAGCATTTGTATATCCAACAAAGAAAAATGATTAGGTAAAAATGTGATATATTATTACCATTTCGGGTGGATTGTCTTTATCATGGTCTTATAGCATAACCGTAGACGACCATAGAGAACTCCCTCTCCTTAGTATGAAGATCCTCCGTTTTCAATTTTATAGAAAACTTTTAAGACATTACGTGTTGATTAGCGGAATTTAATGTCGCGATTAGAGAAAAATGCAAATATAACTGAAAATTATTTGAACAGTGAAGATTGATCCTGTAACCATCGCGCGTATAGTTAAATGTAATTAACAATGAAAACGCTTTATACAAACAAAGCTCTCTAACGAAGAGGTGGAGGCCATGTATAAGGATATAATTAAAGCCATAAATGACACCACCGCGGTTCAATACAACGTCGTTCAATTGTCATGGGGGACTTCAACGCTATGGTGGGAGTACAAGAACACGACGAATCACGTATCGGACCACATGGATTGGGGTGCAGCAATCACAGGGGTCAAATGAATCAACTTTTTCGAAATGCAGGGATTCTTCTTGATGAACTCGTTCTTCAAGAAGAAATCGCATAGGCGGTGGACCTGGCAGAGCCCTGACGCTGTGACGCGGAACGGAGATAGACTTCATCAAAGAATAGGATAAGAGGAACATATTCAGTGATGTCTTCGTCCTTAACCGATTCACTACCGGCAGCGACAAAAGTTGGTACGAGGCACTCTGAATATCAACTTTAAAGCCGAAAAGCGTCGCTTGGTAAAGTCTACTCTTCGACCGACGCAGCTCCAAATAGACCATGGATCCGAAAAGTTTCAGCTGGAACTCCAGAACCGATTCGCTTCGCTGGAAACCTCCCATAGTATTGACGACGAAACCGACTATGTGGTGAAGACTCTACGCCAATTGGGAAGCAAACATTTCCCGCTTGCTCGGAGGAACAGGAAGTCCAAGCTCTCAGCTGAAACCTTGAATTTTATGCGGCGGAGACGTGAAATGCCACCTGACCAGGCTTCTTCGGAATTCAAGACTCTCTCCAGAGGGATAAGGAACCTAACGCGGAAAGACCTTCGCTGCTGAAATGCGGAAGCTATTAAAGTCGCTATTGAGCAGAACAAGGGGTCCAAGGTGTTCTTAAGACCATTTGGGAGAAGTCATCTGGCGAAGCTGAAGATGGCAGACGGCAAAATTACTGCGTATCGCCCTGAGATTCAGGCGGAAGTGTAAATATTTTATAGAGACCTTTACCTCTTCAAGAACGGAGAAGTTTGCAGCCGTAGGTGAGGCTGATCCACGGGCCCCTCTTACGCGCCATTTCACCGAGGACATCCCAGACGTCGACGTCGGCGAGGTTGGTGCGGCTCTCAGGCAGCTTAAAACTGATAGAGCCCTGGTGATGATGGCATTACTACGGAGGTTTTAAAGGCTGGAGGCAAACCGTTGCTTACAGCTTTGGTGAGGATTTTTAATGCTATCATCTACCAGGGTATTGCAACGGAGGCGTGGTCTAGGAATGCCATGGTCTTGTTCTTCAAGAAGGGTGACAGGACCTTACTGCGGAACTACAGGCCAATCTCGCTTCTGAGCCACATCTATAAACTGTTCTCGAGGGTCATCACGAATCGCCTTGCCAATAGACTTGACGGGTTCCAGCCACCAGAGCAAGCAGGGTTTCGTAAAGGCTACAGCACCGTAGTCCACATCCATACTGTTCGGCAGATTGTACAGAAGACCGAGGAATACAATCAGTCGCTGTGTATGGCATTTATGGACTACGAGGAAGCCTTCGACTACATCGAAACCTGGGCTGTTTTGGAATCTCTGCAGCGATGTCATATCGACTGGCGATATATCGAGGTGCTGAGAGGCCTCTACAACGCTGCAACAGTAACCGTGCAGGTTAAGGACCAAAGAACAAGACTGATTCAACTCTGTCGCGGGGTGGGACAGGGAGATTTAATATCTCCAAAACTGTTCACCAACGCGATGGAGGACGTCTTCAAGACTCTGGACTGGATTGCACGAGGCGTCAACGTCAATGGAGAGCGCATCTCACGTCGATATAGCCATCTTTGCAGAGACGCTGGAGGAGCTTAGCGGAATGCTAAACGACTTAGGTGGGTCCTCTCGGAGGGTCGGTCTCGGTATGAACTTGGATAAAACCAAGGTAATGTTCAATTAACATGTCGTGATGAGACCAATTTCTGTCGACGGCGTCCCCCTCGAGGTTGTGTAGATTACGTCTACCTTGGCCATACTATCCAACTAGGCCGGCACAACTTTGATAAGGAGACTGATAGGATAGGCTGCAGGGCTGGGTGGCATTCGGCAGGCTGCGCCGGGTCTCTATGTCGGCAATTCCATAATGTTTGAATACGAAAGTCTTCGAGCATTATGTAAATTTCCAAATAAATAGCTTTGTTGATAACTGAACAATAAATCTGTTGAAGCAAGGTACAGGGAGTATGGTGGATGTCTTAGACGTTCCAATTGAAGCTTTTATAATTTGGCGGCCATCTATTATGCAGTATTCTGTCTAGCATTGTCATCAGACAGCAGTAGCGTAAAACAATTGACAAGCCTCTATTATTTAGCAGCTAACTTTTCCATCACTGTTGGTGTTGCTGACAATAGACAACGAATGATTGGAATTGCTGACAGTAGACGTCAACTCTAATTATTTATTTTTATATATATATATATATATATATATATATATATATATATATATATATATATATATATATATATATATATATATATATCTATATATATATATATATATATATATATATATATATATATATATATATATATATATATATATATATATATATATATATATTCTTGTTTTTCAGCAGAGCTAATGTATCAGAAGCGCTTAGGTGTAGGCGATGAAGCCTAAGTATAAATGTACCGGCTTTGGCAAAGATCCCACTGCACTTGTGTATATGTTGGTTACTTTTTCGTAGTATAAATTATTTTGAAACGGCATATATTTGTACAAACTGAGTTTAATGGTTAGTCGTTATCTCTTTTTTTTCTATTAAAACAAATACTATTGTTAAAAAAAAATTACATTTTAGATTTTTAAATATAAATATTTTTTTAAAAAATACGTTCATTGTATAAAAAATATTCTTCTGACGGCAGGACAAGATTTTAGAGAACCTCCTCACCAACATTTGTTGAACTTTATTGTGAACAGAGCTTGTGTTGGAAAAAACAATTCAATATTCTTCGTCCAAATATAAACTAAAATGCCAAGTAGCCGCCGCTAACAGATGAACACTGCAGTATTCCACCCACAAGCTAATCTGAATTAGACTTACATAACTGGTGAAGCTGAATATAAAAATTTATTTAAAAACACATATTTTGTATACAAATCTAGTTTTTGTATCTTTTAAACGAACGTTTTTGCCTTAGATCTTAATATATAACATAAGTAACACAAAATTTGTTTTATATATGAAATTTCCATAAAAATATTAGAGTATTGTGATATACATTACTCTAATTTTTTAAGGTCTTTTTTCACATACACTACTCGAAAAATGTGAATTATTCCTTATTTACGTTTGTTGATTATAAAGTAGGATCCCGTCTTTGCGTAAGTCAATCTTGTATAAAGAAATATTTAACAATTTTGTTTATTATAAATATATTTTATATTTCATTGAATATGCCGATGGAAGGTTGATTTTATTCCAGCTTCACGCTGTATCCTTTACACGGCAGGGTAGGTAGAGCAGAGAAACTGAACTTGGGAACCTAGTGTTAAGAGACTCGTGTGGAGTGACGTAACTTAACGCCACCCTTTTCCTTGTTACCAGAGCGAAGAAATAAAAAAATAATTAATATTTCATTACAAAATAAATATATACATTCTTTAAGATAAGATCGAACCCACCACCAGTTCTCATTAACCTTATATAACGTAACGTTTCCATGTCAGTCACCATGACAGGTCAAATACGGGAGGTCTTATTTACTATAACATTTTTTTTAACTTTAAGGTAAATAAGACCTCACATATTTGCAATATTCGTATTCTTGAACGTGTAAAATCGAATGATTTAGAGATTAACGAAAAAATACATATAATTATTTCTTTTCGAGAAACCACAGATAAAGTCTGGAAACATTGCTTACTTTTATGAATCTTAGTCTAAATAAAATTGTAAATAATTAAAAATCGGGAATAAAACCAACTATCATTGTATATACCATTACACATTGTCACTATATTCTTTTTACCTCTTCTACGTTTGAAAACCATTAAAGTCAATGGAAAAAACTTTTTTTTTTGTAATATTCCATTAAAGAGACGTACTTTATCGTACTATAGCTACAAGTAAAATGTTTATTCTATAAAAAAATCGAGGCTATAAACTTTAATATATTATATCCTAATACTAACATTTCATCAAGATCCTAATAAAAGCTGAAAGTACTATTTTATTATTGAAGGTCAAAGTGAAGTATGTAATAAAAGTCTAGTTCAGTAAAAATGTCACTTAGTTGTTAACCTTTAACCGGGATTTAGAGTTATCTAAGACATAATATTTACTGCTACAAGTGCCTTTAATATACTGTTATACAGAATGAACTGTATCTGCTATGTCGTGGCGCACAAGTAGGCTAAGCACGGCGTACAGTTCTACCATTCAACACGCAATGCTTCAAATTTGGCAGAAACTGAAGAACGAAACAGAGGGGATTGTCTTAACACTAGGTTCACAAGTTCCCACTGTCTACCCTACCATATGCGGGACACAGCGTGAAGCTAAGTGAATGACTTATAATAAAATTATTCAGTTTCATTTAAACAATAGTATATTTCTAGCTTCACATTCTAGCAGTATATAAAAATAAATATGCCTTTTATTTTTTTGGTAGACAGTATTGTAATTGAAAATAGTAATTAAAAATTAAGGCATGTCGTGGCGCAGCGACACAAGCGTGTGACTGTAAACGACAGGTTGTGGGTTCGATCCTCACTCGAGGAAATTAAATATTGAATATTGAAAATATTCAATATTAAATTAAATATTTAATATTATCATTTTGAACCTGGGCCAAACACCGTTTGGCCCTGTACCGGCTTTATTGTATAATTGAATTTAAAAATTTTATAATAGTATAAAAAAATATGTTTATATATTCTGTTTTAATTCTTTAACAGCAAGAACCCTTCTCAACGAAATACAAAGTAAAGTACAAATTTCTGTTCTGTGCTACTCGAATCTAACAAGTACCTGGTATTTTTATAAGGTTATATGCTCAGCGCGCTTATGGTCTACCCCCATTTCTATGGCGCCATGGTTCTAACCATCATGTAGTCTGTGTAGCAGCATATATCTAGAAGTATATGCAAAAGAAAGAGACATTGCGTGTTAATTAACGCATCTATAGAAATAAGAAGAAAATAAAATTTTGTTTAAATTAGAATTTAAACAAAACAACCAAACCTATTTTTATAAAATAACAACTAAATTAAAATAAACTATTTAAAGACTAAAAGTCGCGCTGATAAGCACGGTTTATAATTAACAATTATTGTCTGTCAATAAAGTCGAACACTCTGAACGCATCAACAGCCAAATATTGAATGAAGTTTGCGCTCTCTCCTCTAACCATTACTTTTTTTTTTTCAGCTTCACGCTGTATCCCGCACTAGGCAGGGTAGGCAGAGGGAACGGAAGTGAAACCTAGTGTTATGACACTTAGTTCCACTTCCGTTCCCCACTTTCCGCCGAATTTGAGGCATTGCGTGTTGAGTGGCGGAACTCAACGCCGCGCTTTGCCTTATAACCAGAGCGAAGAAATGAAACATTAAATATTTAAATTGAAAATATTAAATATTTCATTTCCTCGACTGGGGATCGAACCCAGAACCTGTCGGTTACAGTCACACTCTTGTGGCGCTGCGCCACGACAGGCCTCAATGATGATTACATTTTTGTCATCAGCATCCGTCACTTATATATACCCCCTGATAGTTATTTTGAAAATATATTTCATGTACAGAATTGACCTCTCTACAGATTTATTATAAGTATAGATAGATAACATAAAATGCTCGCTCCAGACTATTTCAAATGTATCATTGTCAATTATTATAATATGATGTAAAAAGGCTAAGCTTTGGTTAAAAAAAAAGACATGTCCTACTGAGCTTATTTCGACGGGCCTTCTCAGGTCTCAGGCAGTAACTTTAGTGAACTGGTGGTAAATTGTTAGACGAAGCTTGTAACATCTTATTTTGAATAAAAATATTTGAATTTTGAATCTGATTGTAGAGAAAGTGGTAAAGATTTGATGTTGAGTTCCAACCACTGGGCCTCGAGATATTGACGAAAATTGGAGAATTAATTAAAGTTAAAATAAATATAATGGAGTCTGATAAAAAAATATATAAATGTTGTAAGGATTAGGATGTTTGTCTTGACGAACGAGAAATAGAACAAATACTTAATAATAAATAATAACATCAAACTTCAATAATATTAGAGTTAAAAAGGTCTCGGAACAAATGTTAGATGGAAACAATGCCAGTCGGTGGTGGTACTTAGAAAATCTGATATCCAATTCAATTCTCTAACGAAAAGTCTATTTCCGACATTGTTGAATAAACTTAATGAAAGGAGCGTTTTAAAATTTAAATTGAGAAAATAATATTTTAAGTAGTACCCAGAATTTTGGTCCCCAGTTCTATCCCCAGTCGAGGAAATGAAATATTTAATATCAGTTTCATTTCTTCGCTCTGGTAATAAGGCAAACCGCGGCGTTGGGTTACGCCACTCAACACGCAATGCCTCCAATTCGGCGGAAAGTGGGGAACGCAAGTGGAACGGAGAGTCGTAACACTAGGTTCCCGGTGTCCTGTGAAGGTGAAAAAAAAAATAATAAGAATAAAAAAAAAGTAGTACCCGCATGCGAGCCACGTCCACGTTCATTGACCAACAAAAACTAATATAGCATGTGGTCTTTACGGTCAGTATGGCTACAAACTTACAGAAAAAAGATCATATGCAATTTTTAATGTATGTACAATTACCAATCGGAGTTTATAAATAATACATCATATAAAAAAATATCTTGACAAAAGTCACGTCGACGTCATTTTTTCATGCCATAATTTATTTGGCGGTAGGAAGAGTATTGTAAAGTACTTGGCGACATAATGTTTATCAACATTTTTTATAACATATTCTTAAGATATATAGCATTTGAAGTTTTATTTGTGTGAGACAGGTATATATTGACTATTATGTTTTTTTCTTAAAATCGTGTTTTATTGCAGTCAGATGTAATTTAGAAAATATTTTAGCAGTTGAATGTATCAAACCTTAATGTATTTAAGATTGATTTTTTTGTTTGATTGTGTTAATTTTTAGTTTAAATACATATTTTTTATCACACGGATACTCAAGCTATGTCATACACATATTGGGGTATATGTGGATTGTGCAAAATTAATAATACGCCATTTTTTTGAGGCACAGTATTCAGCTATTATTTAACAAAATAATTTACGTTGCATCCAAAGGGGAACTTGGGAAACTAGTGTTAAAACACTCCGTTCCGTCTACCACTTTCCGCCGAATTCTTGGCATTGCGTGTTTAGTGGTGGAACTCAACGCCGCGGAATAATTTCCTCAAAAAAACAATTGAAAGAGGGCGTAGCCGCGCTTGGATCGCCAATAGTCTAAAAATCATCAAAAAGTGTTTACTTAATCAACTAAACGATTAATTCTAATCAAAAGAAAACCAATAATATATAACCATATATATCTTCAAATGACCGACACTATTAATTTAGCATTAGAAATAAAAGAGGTAAGTAATCCTTTAAGTCCGTTGAAAGTTCTCTATATAGCAGAGCGCTAAAAACTATCGTGCCTTAATCATGTTTTACAACCTAGAAAAAGGTTTACCAGTATACTGAGGTCACCAGTATACGCGTTTGTGGTTGAAAAAGTCATATATCGTTTTATTGCTTTAACTGTACCTACCATAAAATTGTTGTTGAAAAGCTGTGTTATGAGAATTCTCAATGTTTATAGTATTCAATATGCTCGCTATATTTTACTTGAGTAATCTATACATGTATATTTATGCCGTGTGATCCCGGCTTAGAATAGGATCACCCTGGTACTGATGGTGTCGTAAAAGACCGGCGTTAAGTAGTGGCTTTTGGCTACTGCGTTTCGCACTAGGTAATGCCGGGTCCCCGTGCCCATCCACCGTAAAAGACGGCAACGCTCCTGTAGCTCCTCTGGAGTTACACGGGGCCGTGGGCGGCGGTGATCACTTACCATCAGGTGGCCCGTACGCTCGTTTGTCGTCTCTTCCATAAATATATATATATATATATATATATATATATATATATATATATATATATATATATATATATATATATATATATATATATATATATATATTATATGATAGTAAGCATGCATATATATTAAACACTACATATGTTTTCGATGTTTGATTTTATTACAAATCTGTGCTTCAAAAAAACGATTCTACAAGAACCGAAAATAGCCAAAAAAACTCATAAAAAGAGCCAAGTGTACGAAATTTATCATGAAGAAACAAAGAAATATTCTGTATCAGTTTCATATAAGACATCTCAACACGTTATCAGGTATCACAAAGACGTAAATACATTGTTCATATTGAATAGAATTATTGAGAATATTTTTGCTAGCCTATTTACTTCTTTATACGCACTAATAAACCTAAAATCTTTCACGATTACGATATTTATAGTATTCAGATATTACGATGGCTGCTCAATCATAAATCCAATAAAGCAGTAAAATATATTGATTCGTGAACTGGTTTTACGACAGGTAAATACCAGGTTTAGGAAAGTCTAACATATTTTAATTTCAGATATGGCAGAAAAGATAGAGGGAACTTGGGAACCTATCGTTAAGACACTTAATCCCTATAAAGACGTTTCTGCCCTACTTACCAATGAATTTGGCAGCGGAAAGTAGGGATATGTTAATATGTTGAGTGGCGTAATTCAACGTCGCGTTTTGTCTTGTTTCTAGATCGAAGACAACAAAATATTATCAATTCTAGGAGTGGGAATCGAACAATTAACCAATCGCGCGTTTATGTTCCTGCTGTATCTGTCTGTGTGTGTGTGTGTGCGTGTGTCTGTGTGGTTTACGCTATATCTAGATAGACTATGGAATTCTATACTAGATCCAGTTTAACTAAGAGCGGAAGTGGCGATCGGAAAATTGCTAGTTCGAACGAACACTGACGAATAGATGGATGTCTGTGTTAGATTTTCTAAATGAGCACAGTCTGTGGAGTGTAATATTCGTAGCTTTTTTTTGTTTATTTAGTAATAGTATTTGTATCAGTATATAATAATAAAACTAGTGTAATACACCAAAGATATTTTATCCAAGTCAAAATTACATATAGTCATTATATTATTAAATTTAACTATAAAGACGTAATAATGTTTTATATTTATTTTCATACATATTTAAACACGAGAAGCTGTAGGTTCGATTTGCGCTCGAAGAAATGAAAAATTTAATATTTTTATGTACCACGAAGTTAACGGAAGTATCTTAATGTGAACTGAGTGTTGTAACACTAGGTTTCCCTAAAAAGTTATTTTTATAATTTGGTCGTAGTGGGCAAAGTGGAGAATTTGACTATAAATACCATCATAAAAGGTTCGATTTAAGTCAAGGATTTCGTTGTGTTCGTGTCTGCTGGGGCAAGAAAAAGCGAATCGCTGAGTTGCGCCACTCAAATTCGATCGGAAAGTCGAGAACGGAATATTATGTTACCAATCGACCAATGTAATATTCGATAATATATTTAATATAGAATAGTAAAATTTTAGAAAATATTCCATTTATAAGTATTATAGTTATCAAATATTTAATTAATTATTATGAATTGCCATTGAGTCCATTGTACTGAGTGGTGGAAGTCTACGCCGTTAAGTCAAATAAATTATAATAATTTATTACTTCGGAAAGTCAAACCCTAAACCAGTAGAATTACGCTGACGCCCTGCGCTCTGCTGGTATGCGATAGTTATATATTTTTTTTAGCTTTACGCTGTATTCCACACTTTACAGGCTAGGCAGAGGAAACTTAGGAACCTAATGTTAAGACACTCTGTTCCGTTCCTCACTTTCCAGAAATTAACGCCGCCCTATGCCTTGTTCCTAGAGCATAGAAATAAACATATAAAATATTTCATCTGAAAATATTAAATGTTTCACTTTTTCGAGTGGAGATCGAACCCGCAACCTATCGTTTGCAGCTACACGTATTGTCCCTGCGCCACGACAAGCCTCGAAGCTTTGAAAGCATAAATATTAAGGTTCAATTTTATTATTTACGTTTTATTAGATTAACAATGAACCCTGGTTGGACAAATTCTGTATAGGGTCACTTATAAGAATAAAATTCATTTCTTAATCCAGGCACGTAACTATCGAGCTCAAATAAAATTTTCTTAATCTTTTCCTCTTTTTTCTTATTCTGCTTAGTATGTATATATTGTACTCTTGGCAAAGGTCGCTTATTATACTTAAGAAAGTCGAGCCACTATTAAATTAATATTGGTAATATATATATATTTGATTATTCTCCCTTCAGGCTATATCTCGCGCGTGGCAGGATAGGCAGAAATAACTTGCTAACCTAGTGTTAAAACACTTTATTCCATTCCCCCCTTTTAACTGAATTTGAAGAATTGTGTTTTTGTTTCTTTGAGCTTGGTCAAACCTACCGCATTTACTTATATTTAAACTACTCTTACAATGTTTTAAAGCAAGAATTTTTAATAACAAAATTTCGACATATTTTAAACATATAAAAATGAAGAAGCAAGCGTGTTGAGCCAAGACTTTTAATCAATTTTAATAGAATATTGACAATAGATAAGTTCAATTTTTATTTCTCTTCCAATGTTAGAGAAACGTTGTATTTCTTGAAAGTAAATAATCTTTGAAATGGTAACCCAACTCAAACAACGGAATCTATTGAAGTTGAATCCAAAGCTTGATGCAACAAAGCAAATACTAAATACACAATAGTGTTAGTCCTTTGTAGCTTTGGCTGCAAGACTGAGAAACAGACCTTTGATATCGGTAGGTATTTATGTATGTATGTATATTTATTTGTAATAAATATAAATATAGAATAAAAACAAATAATTTAATTTATAAACGTAGCTCGTTAAGTCTGTTAAACTTCCGGAATACGCAAATTGAATTTTGCTACATTGAATATTTATACAGTTCTAAATAGTTATCTCGGCGGTGTAAAAAGCATTTTCAAAAGTCTTTAACCCTTTTTATATATAGTAAATAGATATGCAAAAGAAATGTTTGTATTGTCTCTACATTTTCCAGGAGATCGTAACTCGATATGCTAGCTACCCTGCCATGTTATATCAAGTACATATAGAGTAATGGCTGTAAAAAAATAAATGTATTTTCAAAAAAATATAAGTATTTTACTGTCAAAATTTAAAAGCGTACGACATTTCCCTACTACAATAGGAAACGTTTCCAAATTGAGTCCATGTCACTGAGCAACGAATGGAACATATCGCTCACTGGACCGTATATAGCATGTCCGTGGAAAGTCCGTAGGAAGATGAAAATAGCAAAAAACCGGTCAAGTGCAAATATGACTGGCGCACTAGGGACTAATTCTTCCTTCTTTATTATTGTATAGGGAATGGAATTTTATTTTTATCGTGACTTTTTTATTCTAATACTATTTCATTCTAATAACGTGGAGCACGTGGAGTAGCAGCTATGCCGCTAACACGACGGTTCAAAGTTCGACTCCATTAGGAAAAGTGTTTTTTTTATATATTCTGGAAACAAGATACAGTGCGACTTTAAAATCCGCTGATTATCACATAATATCTCGAATTAAATGCTGAGGCATTCTGTATCATAACTAAGATCATTGAAATATTTTTGTTAATAATTAAACTATCCAACACCATTTTATATTACAATAAAGTATATTTAATAATATCGTCATGTTAGCTTTGCAAAAGTTATTAACTAAGCTTTAAGTAGGGAATCTTTTACTAAGTCGCAATTTTAAAAATTAACTTTTCTTCTAGGAATTATTAAGACAGATTAAAACTTATTCAATGTTACAGCTCTCGAGAGCTAAAAGAAGTATACAGGATTAACGGAGTTTTAACATTAAAATATAAAAAAATAATAATATACTGTGATATTATTATTTTATTTATATAAATATAGAAATGGCTTCGCTCGCATGAAATACACGATATGCCTTTCTTGCTTGCGCTTTTTATCACATTTTTCAACATGACGCTGGCAATGGGGATCTGAGAACCTAGTGCTAAAACTCTCCGCTCCCATTAAGGCACTTGCACTCCGCCAAATTCTTCTTAGAAGTATTTTAATATGAACGGAGCTTGTCGAGAGTCAGAAGTCAACACCTTTCTTTGCCAAACGAGGATGCCAGAGCAACGAAATAGAAAAAATAATAAAACCACAACATTAAATGTACGAATTACGCACGAATACAAGCGAAAAATCCTACAAAACGTATTTTAGTCCAGGAGACGTGCAAGCAAACCAAACAGAGAAGCCGACAAACAAATAAATAAACAGACAAAAAATATAAAAATATTTTTCATATCTATAACTGTCAACCACTCCCTACACAATTTTTTCCCAAATATATATTATATTAATACACGACGCATTTTATAATGTAAATAAATGACACTATTATATATACTTTTTTTTAACTTCACGCTGTATCCAGCACGAGGCAGGGTAGGCAGAGGGAACCCGGGACCCTAGTGTTAAGACACTCCGTCCCACTTTTGTTCCACACTTTCCACCCAATTTGAGGCATTGCGTGTTGAGTGGCGGAACTCAACGCCGCGCGTGCCTTATTACCAGAGCGAAGAAAAGAAACATTCAATATTTAAACTGGGGATCGAACCCAGAACCTGTCGGGTACAGTCACACGCTTGTGCCACTGCGCCTCGACAGGCCTCGAAAATATGATATATATACATACATACGTATGTAGCTTCACGCTGTATTCCGGACATGGGAGAGTAGATAAATTAATCATTATATAGTAAAGGCATTGGAAATTCTCACTGTATAATTTTATCAACAAATACTGAGTATTATAAGAGTCATGAGACCCAGTGTAATTAAGAAGGCACTAAATCGAGGATACTCTGAGTAATCACCATACCATGTAATAAGTTCAACAAATCTAATCATGGGAGACACAAAGGTTAGGGCGGAGACACCATAACTCGAGGGAATAATGTCAGCATTTTACGGAATTGCTATGGAAAAAGAAAGACTTTTACTTAAAGCTACGTAGAATTATACGTATATATTATATTATATGTAACGTTGATTACGAAGTTTGTGTAGATATTTTTATTTATGTTATATTTTTCTATTTTTAGTTTCTGTTCTTTAGCTTAGAATGGCAGGTACTTACGGCGATGTCATGGTCCGGTGGTCGAACGAATGGATGATGAAACAAGGACAAAAAATATTTATGAAGGAAAAATAAGCGTAAATACAGTGTATATATTGGAAGAAGGTCACATAAATATCATGAGGACCTCCCAGAGGGCATGTATTAAGAGGTTGATGACAGCGGACAAGGCGAAAGAAGTCTTCATAGACTAGGTAACTTTTAGCGATCTGTTCGCTTTCGCTCCCTCTAGAGATACAGAGTGAAGCTGACAAAAAAATATATATACGTGGCTCTATCTCAATATTTTCTTTACAATTATGTTCCGCCTGGCTAGTATATTTGACTGCGACATGATAACAAATAAAAAAATGATTAAAATTTGGCCTCCAATTTATCCTTCAACATATATATATATTCTTAAATATATTTAACTACCAAAATTTTTAAATATTTTTAAACATTAATTATAAAATTATTTTGTTACTTGCTCTAAATTGTGCACATCAGGATTGAAATTTTGAAATAAAACAGTATTTATAAAGAATGAAAAAGTTAAGTAAAAACTATAAATAACACCATAAAGAAAAGTTTTTTGTATATTTTTCTGTACTTTTGCACGCATATGTATAGTTTATATAATTTTAGCTTATATACCGCTCCTGACATAATAGGCGACTTGGGAACCAAATTTTTAGATTTCCGTTCCCCATTTTCCGCCGATTTTGGGGTATTACGTGTTGAGTGGAGGAACTCAACGCCGCGCTTTGCCTTGTTATCAGAGCGAATAAATAAAAATATTAAATATTTCATTACTTTGAGTGGGATCGAACCCACAACCTGTTGCCACGACAGGCCTTGAAATAATATATTTATTTCTTAGTGATCTCTTTTTAACGTATACTAAAGATTAGCGTTGTTCATTTTTATAAAACAGTATAAAATTAATAATATGAGAACTTTCTTTATTTCACATGAGGTACTTTCTAAATTCCGTTTTCATTCAAACATTTACCTTTGTAAATTATTACAATAAACAAAATTAATTGCTTACTAGTTTGTTACTCGAAAAGTGGAAAGTTTTAGTGCAAATCTATTTAAATCTACGGAATTCATATACGTAAGCTATGGGATTTATATATTTCTTTTCTATTTATATAATATAATAAATTTGTAACTGATCACTGTACGTACGTACAAACGGGTACGAAAGATAGACATATAATAAAAATGATCAGTGGAGGACATTAATTATTGCGTTTGTTTTCGATTATCTCAAAAACGGCTTAACCGAATTAAATACAATTTTCATTTTAGTATTTTGACAAACTTTTCTTAATAATATGTCAAAATTCAACAATTAAAACTATGACGTGTCAAACAAAATACTTTATATACAATTGTTTTTATTTCAATCTCGTGTAATTGAAGCAGGCGAAGCCGCGTACAGACCGCTATTTCTGCAATAAAATAATGGCCATATTTATATAAAATGATTTTGCGATGTTCGTATCCGGAGCGTATTATAAATTAAAAGTTTCAATAAGCTTTATAAAACTTTGCGTATCTTGTATAAAGTATTTCAAAAGCTCAGCTGGAACATTTCTTGTGTTATGACAATTTTATATATATATTTTTACATTAATATATTTTAATGAATAAATTATTTTTTGTATATTTTTGTATTTGTTTTAATAAAGTTTTTGTAGCATTTGGCGCTCACTTGACAAGAGATTGCCTGTGTTTATTCATAGTAACTAAACGCCATTGACGCGCTAACAAATTGTTTTCATTTTTATTTTATTATTATTTTACTGTAATATAATTTATCTATAAACTTATTCACACTATGTCACACTATGACATGTTTTTCAGTGTGATTCCAGAGTAAATCTTTATCTTTCACTACATCGCTAAGTATAACTTTTGTTAGCCACGCACATATTGATATAAATGCTCAGATCCACAAATGCACAGATGCCTGCCGAACCACAGAATTGAAAAAGGTAGAGCAGTTGTTACTATCTTTATATGGAAGCATATGTATCAGCTCAAATTAAATGCTGAAATTTAGTGTTGACTGACAACCAATTTTCAAAACTCACCGCCTTCTTTACTGGATTTAATATTATTATTATCTAATGATAGAATTGCACATGGTCAATTGAAAATCTAATCACGACCAATATCTATCATATAAAATTCGCCCTTTGATAAAAATGCTAGCATTCGTGATTCGAAGCAGTTTCAAGAAATTCAACAGCGAAACCTATTTGCAGGATCTGAACCAGCTATCTTGGGATATTGTTCCAAACGCATCCACAACAGACGATAAATTATATTTAACTCATTTCCAATTCGTACATATCTAATGAAATGACTGATGTAAACCTCAGCAAATACAAATATTACGAAACTTATATAGCAAAATGTGAAAAATGCCCAGCACAAAAACATACATGAATCAGTAATAATAGTCAGTAATAATGGTCCGTCTAAAGTATGGAAGTTCCTTGATACTTCTGGCATTGGATGACAGCGTAATACAACCTTCATAAATGACAGAATGGATCTTGATCAACTCAATAATCTCTGTAAACCTGTTAAGCCTAAGTACTTTCTCCAATACTTTTGTACATCTCTGTAAACTCCCATTGCCAACACTGTCCTTTCTTCTTTACCTTGATTTGCGGATTTATGCAAATACGACGGAACTATACAGCAACTGAATTTTAACTTATGTACTAATTAATATCTGAGGCAAATCATGTGGCTTATTTATTTTTATATATATATATATATATATATATATATATATATATATATATATATATATATATATATATATATATATATATATATATATATATATATATATATATATACATATATATATATATATATATATATATATATATATATATATATATATATATATATATATATATATATACACACATACACATACATACACATATACATACATAACCATATAAACGCTTATCATTTATAACCATATTATCGATTAATCCTAGCAAGTCTCAGTTGTGCATCCTCGTCGCAGTAATAGAAAGCAACTCTCCAATTTTACTTACTTAAGGAACTTATTAGGTACATGTGTGAAGAATCTGAGTATCAGGATGGATAGTTCTGAGATAATGTACTACGACGTCCTCAAATAATTAAATTTAGCTGCAAGATATTTGCTGCTATTGGGAGGCTAAAAACACGAAAACATTTGTTACCTCTTAAAAAAAATGACACCATCTCAATATCTCTTTCCTATTTTACTTTGATTTATCACAATAATTGCTAAACAAGCTCGAATTTCTTCAAATCTTGATATTTAGATTTAACTTTTGTTTGAGAAAATATGACCATATTACTCAATTTCGAATTTGACTTAGTTGAAACATCGACGCAAATATTATTCACTTACCTTATTGTACTCAAACTTCTTCATACCTAAGGTAAGATTTGTCTTCTTGGGTTTCTGTCCTCAGTCCTTCAATCTCCTCTCAAGATATGACAACGTATTGGTGTTTCCACTTTTTCGCACCAAATGCTATAGTGAATCATTCACCGTAAAGATGGTTAAGTTATGGAACGACCTATGAGTACCGCGCTTCGTTAAGCAGTCAACATCAATAAGAATTTACATCTACAAAACTTATCGCTAGTGTATCTATTCATTTTTTGTTGTAATATGTTTCTATGAATTTAAATGTATTTCTATATAAATTAATAACTAAGGTATATGAATATGTATGTATATATGTAAGTATGTGTGTATGTATGTGTATGTAAAGTATATTATTAACAAGAAAATATCTTCGCCAACTAATAGTTTCTGAGTCACTAGTTTTTAAAAACAAATAAACAATTTAATGTTTTCATTATTAACAATTTAATATTTTCTTTTCTTCGCTCTAGGAACAAGGCGTAGCAAGCCGTGACAGCAAACGAAATGACTGAACGCAACAGTCTCTTAACACTAGGTTCCCAAGTTCCCTTAGCCTGCCATATATAGGATGCACTGTGAAGATAAAAATAAAGAAAAGAAATGTAACTCTGAAGCAACCAGAACGGATAATATAGAAATAGTAAATATAACAATTTTATCTTTTATATCCAAAACTAAACATAAAATATTACCTCTAGGCGGTGTGGTTGAGTGCACGAGCCACTCCGTATTGTCTCACTATAAGTGACGAAGGTTTCCATTGGGGATGAACGGGAAAGTTGTAGGCGCACTTTATTTTTACTGAGTATATATGAGACATATTGTATCTGAGATTAGACCGCAAATACAATTAAATTTTATTGTAATGGGAGATTTGTCTCTCCATGTGTTTGTTCGAGTGAGAATCGAATCTTCAATCAGTCCCGTTTACACGCTTGCGCCCCTACGCCGCGATAGGCTGCATTTAATTAATAACCTAAAATTTTAATAGTAATTTTAAATATTTTCTTAGCCCATGACTCTCAAGTTTATAATAGATAATTGAATTTCCACACATGTTAAGTAATTTCTTATTCTGGAAATGAAACATATCTTATAATTTTAGTTCTAAACGTGATTTTACACGAGTACTTTTTCATTATTGAATAAAAATAAAAGATTAAATATAAAAATCAAACTGTTTGGTGGGTTTCTATATATTTTACAAATTAGTGCCCTTTCATTTGATATCCATGTAATGATATGTAATCATTTGTAATCCGCCATTTTGTCGCGGTGGCCATTTTTGAATAACACTTTTTATGTGATTTTATTGTCTTCAGAACTGAAATCGTAATCCAAATTTAAACTCAATTGAAGATTGGTTAGTTCTTTTACATACACTATATATGGTTCATACTGTATCCCGCACATGTATGTCACAAGGTTCCCGCAGGATAGGCAGAGGGAACTCGGGAACCCAGCTTTAAAAACTCCGTTCCATTTACGTTACATTATACAATGTGACATATCAACACATCAAGTTAAATAAAACTTGTAAGAAAGTAATAGATTTTACTTGTGAATTTATTATTTAAATACAAGGGAGGCCATTGTGGCACTGCGGCGCTGCGACGGACTGTAAACACGGCGGTTACGAAGTCAATTCGAGAGATCTCTCGAGCTCTTAATAATTTCGTCCGCCATTTTTGGTATGATTCGGAGTACAGCTTAAAGCTAAATAATATTTTCATAGGTATAATATTGTATTGAACAGTAGAATACCCTTTAGGGAATGTGTAGAAGAGAAAAAAGTATATATTATTATATTATAAGCTATTAGAAAATACGCCTACTATGTTTCATTAAAGTATAACGCGGGAAGTAATGAGTCATTTGATACTTACTACACGTACGTACTCATCTTAAATACGCCAGGTGTACACGTACTAAGGTATTTACCGCAAGTTATTTCTTTTTACATATCATAATATTGCACTACAACTTAGTACATAATATACGAATGGAATGAAAACATAACATACAAATAAAAAGTGGTTTCGAGATAAAAAATTAAGAAATTTGTAAACTTTAAAAAAAATACACAAACGTAGTA
Organism: Eueides isabella; assembly: GCA_019049475.1. NCBI lineage: Eukaryota > Metazoa > Arthropoda > Insecta > Lepidoptera > Nymphalidae > Eueides > Eueides isabella. Next base: position 10,840,944 of record CM032399.1, read on the forward strand.
TAAAACGAAATCCCTTTTCTTCGTCTGTCTGATTGAGAATAATTTAGGCGTGCCATATGTGTCTAAACTATTACAAAAATATGAAAATAATATATGATGAGGTTATTTGCCTTATAACTTAAGAAACTAAAATGTGCTATACCATAGGTTTATCTTTTACAGGAAAGCTGACATTACCAGGATAGTGCTGTTTAAGGCGCAACATCTAAATTGTATAATATATTTACAATGTATATTTATGGTATTGGAAATTAATGCTTATCCAAATAAGTAATTTCGTTATTTAATGTACATAATTATTATCTCTTCCAGAAAGTAAGTGGGTTCAATAGTTTAAAAGTTAGGAGTTAATAGAACTGTAAAATATAAATTTAAAATGTAAGATTTGCGTGTGGTAGAGTCACGTTGCCAGTAATGGCAACACGCATGGGCAGACTCGACCGGAATATTACCACCCCCGGCATTTAAGACCGGCGTTAAGTAGTGGCTTTGGCCACTGCGTTTCGCATTACGGCACTGAGGGCCGGCAGGCCATCAGTGCCCATCCACCTTAAAGGAAGGCAACGCTCCTGTAGCTCCTCTGGAGATACTCGGGGCCGTGGGCGACGGTGATCACTTACCATCAGGTGACCCGTACGCTCGTTTGCCGTCTTTTCCATAAAAAAAAATTGAGATGAATAAAATAAAGTAAATATATATATATACCTATACTAAAAATAAACTAAATACTTGTAAAATACAGTTACATAAAAAACTTATTATTGTACTGTTTCGAGTAGAAATTGTATTGTATATGGTAGTAATGTATTTGTTTCATTTTGTAATACATAGTTTACGTTCATATGTTCAAGTCTTTACAACTAGTCCATTATGCTAGGTGTAAAACAACAGTATTGGCAGCGTGATGGTTTAAAAGCTAAAAGCCACTATGTCGTAATACTAAAATGACGATAAGATTACCTAGAGGTATTTTTCCGTTTTTATCTCAAACTATTGTTTTCATTGTGTTAATAATAGATATAGTTAGTTCAACGTCATATCCATTATGAACACGAGTTATTTGTTATTGATTAAACACTTTAAAATCTATAAGCGTCATATTTTTTAATTGCTATAATATTGATAGGCATATTTCAAATTAGTTAAGATTATCGGAGTTATATCATGGTTGGTCGTTAAGTCTTAGAATAAAAAGGTTATCTTTTAAATATCTGTATTTTAAAACTATACATTTTGACTAAAACATAAAATGATATTTTTATTTGTTAACTATCATGTACGTATTTGCAAACGAAAAGAATTGTGTCGGTCTGACAAACAAATCTATTATTACTTTCACGGTGAAACCTGAATGTATTATAAAATTGCTGAGACTATTTATGACTACTAGTAATAATTATACTAAATACCTAACAGTGTTAGTGAAATATAATTTTAAATCGTACTTTGGTACATTTAACAGAACTTATTTCATTTTTTTTTTTTTCAAATTATTCTTGATCTTCGAATATATACTATACCATAACCTGTGACATACACAAAAAGCAAACCAGATGTACAAAACTGTAACTCTCCTTTTAAATGTTTTTGATATGTATTTTAACTTAAGTTTTTTTAATCTGCATTATTTGATTACAATATACCGCTTTACGAGCCTTATCTGTGGTCAGCTGTCAATATCTGTTCTTTGTTGACACTTGACAAGTGACGTTTTATAGCATCGTAGTACGCAATTGTGCTTATCGAATACGATTTCTCTATAAATTTATCAGCTATCTTTTCGTCCAAATATTAGACATTCAATAGAATAAAATCATCTTTGTTTTGAAAAGTTTAATTTAAAATTCATTGTGGTATGATTGTAACGCATCATGGTGAACGTTACTAAAGGAGTTCTTGTGGAATGGTAAGTTTTCGTATCATTCCATATATCTATAGCATTATTTACTATTTATTTTTAATGTATATGAACGAATTTAGCCATTAAAGACACTTAAAAGTTTGTATCTCTTGATTCCCTTCTATTTATTTCATTCTAAATATTATTTCTTATTTCAAGTAAATAACCTATTTCTTTTATTTTGCCCACATTCCAAAGTTATTTTCTGTTAAAGTAAAATATACAGTTCTGTGTGTGGTTTGAAAAAGAAAATGAATTATTTTAATTTTTTTCGCTCTGGTTACAAGGTAAAGTGCAGTGTTGAGTTCCGCCACTTTACATGCAGTGCCTCAAATGCTGCGGAAACTGGGAATGGAAGGACTGGATTCCCGAGTTAGAGTGAAACTAAAAAAAATCAATTACTTATATTCAATAACACTTAATTATACTGAAGTGTTAAAAATTGGTTTACTTTTGAATTTTAAAACACATATATGTCCCTTACAATAATTAATATAAGTATCAATAAATAAAAAATCATAATTTCATAGAAGAATGTTAAAATTAAATATATCTAAGAGTGGAATTTGCTACAAATTTATTTTAGTTGCTTAAAAAATCTGAGTTTTGGCACTTTATCTTCTTGCCAGGAGAAAAACTGCAAATGTTAATTTAGTTTTTAAGTTCTTATTAAATTTATAACCAGTGCATTGCACATTTATAGCCACTGTATGGACCACGAAGGCTTCTATTATATTGACTGAAAGTTTTTATAATACCCCAATAAAACTAAATTTTAATTAAATATATTTAAAATCTATGTTAGTCAATTTTATATTTAACATTTATTTATCATAGTAAAATTTTTAAATATTTCCTCTAATCTTCAATATAGTCCATATCAGGCGGAATGTTAAAATTTTGATCCACTACCTCATTATCCATTTGAAAAGTATTTTTTATATATGACTTTAATATGTAAATATTTTCTGTCCATCTATTGGTTGCAGTTTTTAAATCCTTAAAAGGGTATGAATTATATTTGAAAAACAAATAATATATATATATATATATATATATATATATATATATATATATATATATATATATATATATATATATATATATATATATATATATATATATATATATATATATATATATATATATATATATATATGCACGCACACACACACACACACACACACACACACACACACACACACGCACACACACACATACATACATACATATATATATATATATATATTACAATTAAATTAAGTGTAAATATCATGTAGAAAAGTAACCTCAATTTCTGTTTTTAACTGTGCTATGTATTCTGGATCAGAGTCTCTATATTTTTGCAATTCTTTTTTTAAATTTGCCTCTTTGTTATTTAATTGATCTAGTGTTGCCAACAATTCATTCCTTTCGTCACTGGGTTCTCTACCAATCTAAAGTTAATATTATTATTACTAAATCATAAGTTGAGGCTTGTTGTGGCACAGTAGCAGAAATGTGTGACTGTAAACACAACAGATAGTGGGTTCAATCTACCTTGAGGGAGTAAAATATGTAATATTTTTAAATTAAGTATTTAATATTTTCATTTTTTTTGCTCTGGTAACAAGACAAAACCCCTTAAGTTCTCGCACTAAGTGGGAAGTGAAATGTCTTGGGAAGCTTATATTAAGACACTCTTTGTTTTTGTTAAATGAAACAAAACTAAATAAAATAGTTATTTTGAATAAAATATTGTTTTCTAAGAAATACCATGAATACTTACAGATTCACTTTCTATGGTGTCTTGAATCTTTTTCAGTTTTTTTATTGTATCCTCACATTCGGATTGTAAATCAAGGAATTTTCGTTTTTTAGCATTTTTAGCTTTACTGTAAAATTTAAAAAAATGATCTTAGTTTCGTATTAGGATTTAATGCTTGAGAGTAAAATTTGTATAGAGAAATTACAACCTTAACTTGTTTGATATAGTGAATATATTAAAGAGCATTTAAAAATATTTTTTGGAAATATTATTATATAAAACATATTGTTGGTGTGTAGGGCTTTGTTATTATTTTTGTAAAAATAAATATAATCACAATAATTATTGGAAGTACTTCTCTATCTAGTAGTAACATGATAAATTAGCTTGTAATACCCTGGGTTGATTAAATAGTAGCATAATATACTTTTTTAACCCCCAATGAAAAATAATTTTTAAAGAGAGGTGTTATAAGTTTGAGCTGTCTGTATGTCTGTCCTTGGCACTGTCATTCCTAAATTAGTGAATGGCTTTTGAGTATAATATTTTTAAAAGTTTCTGTAAGAGTTATTTTTTTTTAGCTTCAGGCTGTATCCCGCACGAGGCAGGGTAGACATAGGGAACCCGGTAACCTAGTGTTAAGACACTCCGTTTCACTTCTGTTCCCCACTTTCTGCTGAATTTGAGGCATTGCGTTTGAGTGAGTGACGGAACTCGACGCAGCGCTTTGCCTTATTACCAGAGCACAAAAAAGGATTTTTCAGTGAAATTCTTATTTTATTCCATATATAAATTAATACCTTGGAAAAGACCAAAAATAAATAGATGTGCCAATCTTCTCGGAATCAACTAAATGATCGTCTACTAGATTTTGGACAACTTCCTTAACAGATTGCATTGTTATTCCTTTTTCTTTTGGTGCAATTTTTTCTAATTCCTTTAAATATAAATAGTTTATATATATTTATTATGTATTTTCATAATAATTTATTGCATTTTATTATTTGCTATGGAATAAACATGCTCACTTAGCTTCACGCTGTTTCTCGCACACGGCACGGATCTTGGGAGCCCAGTGTTAAGACACTCCGTTCCACTTCCGTTCCCCACTTTCCGCCGAGTTTGAGGCATTGCGTGTTGAAAAGGTATGAAATGTGGACGGTAGAAAATGGAGCCTCCTTAGAGGAAATTCTCCTTGACTACCCTGATATATAAACTGATACTAAAAAAGTAATAAAATAACCTTCATTTGAAAGAAATCCTTGCTCTTATGAAATATCTCCAACATTCTAATCTTTTTCTCCTCAGCACTAAGTCCTCTTTTCTTAGACATTGTTTTCTCTTATTTCAGTGACCCAGCGATGAAACAATTCCTACTTCACCTAGACGAAACTCGAGCACTTGGCGTTAAATTTATTATTCAAGACCTGGACGAAACACATTTGTTCATTTCCTCAGACATAATAACAACTTTGCAAGCTCGCGTCGACGATTTGATGGATCAAATGAGCTTCCCCATACATGACAAAGGATTGTAAATTCAATATGACGTCGCGAGAATCAGGTAGAGTGAAGGACGCAGAGAAAAGGAGAGTATTAGATGATGCAGCCAGAAAGAGGAGAGCCAGGAAGGCCATTGAGGCACTCGAACATGACAATTTTCATGAGGACCCCCACGCTGATTTGGTTATGTCGAAAAAAGTTCCGAAATTCGCGGATTCTAATGAAAAGCCGACTAGAAAGAAGAAGGCCAAGAGCGCTGAGTATTATAAAATGAGATTTAGGAAAACGTTTGCTCAGTTGGTGGAGGAGGATGCGAGTTTTAGACCGGAACCGCCCAATTATTTGTCAGCTCAAGTTCCACCGTCAAGGTAAATAGAATGCCTAATTATATTTATTAAATTTGTATATTTTCTTAGAATAATATTAACAATTAAAATTATGGGGACTGTCGCTGCTTGTCATTATGAGGACACAAGCGTTGAACTTGGTGAAATTAAATCTTTAATATTTTATAATAAGGCAAAGCATGGCGTTGTATTACGGCACTCAACAGGAAATGCCTCGAATTCGGACGGAAATCGCGAAACGGAATGAAGTGTCTTAACACTAGGTTCCCAAATTCCTTCTGCCTACCTGGCATTTGTGGTATATAGTGTGAAACTGTAAAGAAAATGTTGATAACTTAGTACTATCTGTAAAGTAAATTTAGTAGAGACGGAAGATATGAAATGTATGTAGAAAGTCGTATTGCTGCCGGTAACAGAGTCAACGGTGCCATAGCTGCATTGTTGAGACGGCGAAACATCAGCATAGCTGCGCGTTTGGCCGTACACAATGTATTGGTACCGACGCTGTTATACGGCAACGTAACGTGGGTTGAGATTCGATCTCTTCGTAGGAATATATAATATGTGGAGAACACACAGAATGACCTACCATACTAGCGTGAATGTCACAGTGAGAATGAAGAAGAATGTGCTCAAGGGATTTGGTCATGTCGAGCGAATGAGTGATGAAAGAATGGCAACAAATATTTATGAAGGAAAAGTAAGTGGTGTAAAAGGCGAAAGAGATCGGATTGGAGCTTCATTCTCTTTGTGTATAAATTTGTATGTAATGTATCTTAGGAGGGTAGGCCCTGCTCAGATACAGTGATAAGATAAAAAGTAAGTAAGAAAGATAACTTAATTACATGAAATAATTTTATATTATAAAAATAATTTAATCTTTAGTGACAAAAGAAAGTTATTACTTATAGAATATATTGTAGTATATAATAATTGACATTGGGGAGGCCCGTTCTAAAATTGGTTTTAAAAGTATGGCGAATAATACGTAATATATAACAAAAGTCAATAGTCTATATCTAAATATATCAGTTGTTTTAAATATAAATCTTCTGTACATTGCAGATTTCCTGATCGCCATTTTTGTGCAGTATGCGGGTTTCCATCGAACTACACTTGTATACCTTGCGGCGCTAGATACTGCTGCGTACGATGTCTCGGAACGCATTTAGACACTAGATGCCTTAAGTGGACCGCTTAATTCATTTTTTGAATATTATTTGGCTTTTAAGGATTTTTGTATTTTGTGTTTATTTTGTACAGCGACATCTAGTAGCGAGTAGGATAACATGTTTTTAAGACCATTATAACTTTGGGTACTCGTCGTTAGATGTCACTTTTAAATTACTGTGTAAATTTCTAATAAAAAAACTTAGTCTTTACTGTCCCGTTGTGTTTTATTTTTAATATAAAAATGTCTCAAAAAATAGCTAGTCATTTGTTTTATTTAGCTAAATTTAATAAGTAAAGGAATTCGTTATGTTATTTTTATATTTGTTGAGTTTAGTAATTTAAAGTATATATATATACTCTCTATTTTAGAAAATGATAAACATTATATAAAAACTACAATAAGGAGCATGCCCTAAAACAATGTTGATACAAAAAAAAATCTTTAAATGATTTACAATTATGAGGTATTTTTAATTAACATGCATTTCATAAAAAAAAGTATCTTTTGATTAGATTAAATCCTTTAAAATGTTCATGGTTATGGTTAACTAAAGAATAGAGTTGAGTTCTGCCATGTCGCTTAAGAAATTTTGTTTATGGAAATATGGTGGATTACAAAAATTAGATTACTAAATTATTTTAACCCACCCCAAAAAATTATGGACTTTATTGTATTAATTTCCATTTATTTTTCTTACCAAAGACATTGTTGCTTATTAAGTAATATTTCTATAATGTATACTTATAATAAATATACCGATGTTCCGATCACTGTTTGTTCATGGAAAATATATTAAAATAATTTTATAGAGGCCGCTTATAAAATATAATAGGGCTCAAAATTGATTTTTGAAATGATTACCCGTCTGTTTGTCTATGCTATGTTAGTCTCAGAAGCGGCTGACCAGATTTAAAAGTTTTAATTAATACATGTTGGGAATCTTTCCTCAACAGTTAGTGTTTGTTATATTATAAAAAACGTACGTCAAATTGAAATATTAAGCTCGACAATATTGCTACAAAATTATTATTAACTGAGATTCTATTTTTCTAGTTATTTCAACAAGAAAGTATGTTGTTGATATTATTAGGTAAAATAGTATAATTTAAGCGGGCAAAGCCGCGGGCATGTCGCTTGTAATTAATATATGTATAATAAGCTAGCTCATCATCAATAACAATTAGACTAAATAGAACCCTTGTATATTTTAGTGAGCACTTTACTGCGATAGGCGCATTTGCGATAATTTAACATTTGTGACAACAACCAATAAAGGGTAAAACTGTTTACAAATGGCTTGCAATCGGCTACTGCAAACACAAACAGATCAATACTAACATTTCATTTGGTTGTAAACAAAAAAAAATGATAGTATCTTTTAAATTATAAAATCACTTTTGTTTAATGATACTTTGGAAATAATTGTAAAGCACAATATTAATGTGATTTTTGTATTGTTAGGTTAATTTGTAAGAATTTTATTTTGAAATGCAGTTATTTTTAATAATCTAATTAACTTGAAACTGAATAATTCTCTGGAAATTAGAAAATAAAACTTACGTGCAGTCAAATCACAAAATGCGAACGGAAATTTGAAAATGAAAGTCAATTTTCATAGCATTCTTCCCGCCATGATGCTCCCTCTTCATTTTTTAATATTCAGATAAGCAAAGGAATATTGACATTCAGCCACGTGCCTTATCCACCCTAGCAGCTGTGGTCATGACAGAGGTTATTGTGAACTAACAGATGCCAATTTCCTATTTAGGTAAATGTCGATGTAAAAAGGAAGTTCTGTTAAACAACTCCTTGTTTTCGACCCTTAGTAATATTTTTTGTGTCATATATTTTTCATGTAACGGTTTGAAATACGTTAAACATTTGTAAGTCTCATATGTATATGTAACTCTGCTTAGTTTCAGAAAATAGTAAACGATTACATACATACAAAATTATTACCCTAACATGAAATCGAAATGATGTAAGCTTTAAGTATACTCAATAATTTAATTTTTATTATTTTCCGGTTTATTTTGAATAGTATATCTTGTAATATCATGTATAATCATTTTTTTTTTTGGAAAACAATATGCTTTCATAATGGAAACATTTCTTTAATGTTTTATTACCTACACCGTTCTAAATCAAGTGCATTACTCTTGAATGAGTTTCAAGCAAGACATGATAAAAATAAAACAAAGAAAAATTTTCGTAGTCTTTCGTTTATTTCTGTTTGCGTTAATTTTTTAAACGTTGCAGCAAAATATTGTTCATATTTTACTTTCAAAGTCAATTTACAGTTTTCAGTTTTATTTATGGAATGTCACCTTTTATAATTTAGTACTTTATATTTCAAGCATTTTTGTTTGCGTTTTTATTGTCTTATAACATTCTAAAATTGACTTTAAAAATTATGTTTATAAAAGAACAATGAACTGAGTTCTAATATATTACTTTCATCTCTACAACAGTTCATATTATAACGAGTTCACAGAAAGATTGTATCACATTACATTTTTAAGGCATTTCAGTTGCAGCGCTTTAAGAATTTACACAAAAATAGTCTTATAAATAAATTTGTCTTTTCCATATAAAGTACGACAATCTTATTATATTTGTTTCCTCAAGTTTTGAATTTCACAAATGTTTAATATACACGATAATTTTAAATATTTTTCTGAGCGCCATATATAACTGCCTAAGGTCAAATATTCTTTCACATACAACCATTTAAAACCAACAGCAGTACTGTACGATTACTCTACAATCTACTATTTACATAAAATACATACTTACAAACTAAATACAATATACACTTCTGCCTTAAAATTACTGACTCGATTTGTAATAAATATAAAGTTTTAAAGCCAAAATACACAATTTATACACTTTTGTCATTTAACAGTTTTCTTTGTTAATACTGGGTTCGGGGAATGGTTAACATTGGTATTTTTATTCTATGGAAATTTTATTTTAATCTGTGCCAAAATTATATATTCTACTCCAACCCCAATTCGAAAAAGGAACAATATAATGAACTGACATAAATGTCAAATGAGATTCATACAGAATTTCAACATTTTTAACAAACGACCGTTCTTTTTATCTTAACTACCAATTCTCAAAATAAATATTCAAATTTTCTATCCAATATTATTGTCGTTTTTGTACTTTATCCCGTAGGCTCCACAAGGACGGTATGAAACAATGGCTTATTGTGTCCTTTGCGATAGGTTCAAGGTTCGTCTTTCTTTTTTCTTAATTTGCCTTCAGTGTGTATAGTTTGCGTGACTTTCTCCACAGCGTCGGCTATGTCCTCGTCGGGCTCGATCGCCGCCGATAAGGCAGCAATGTATGCGCATGCTATTCGCAAAACAGACAGTTTTGACAGTTTTTGGTTATGACTATAGGATGGAATGGACTTCCGAAGAGTATCAAAAGCGGCGCTTATAGTATGTACCCTCGTCCGTTCTCTCGCGTTGGCTTCTATCCGCCTTTCCCTAGTCATGTTCTTGTAATTTCTTTGTTCCCTGGGTTTTGATTTCTCTTGGAATGATTCCACAACACCCGGATGAGGAGGAACTCGTGGCGGACCAGGACTGACCTCTGGTATGGGCGTGACTGGAGCTGGCGTTTCCAACGGCCTTCGCCTTTGCCGTAATAGACTAGTTTCACTTTTCTTGACTAACGATAAAGGCTCCTGCTGCGGTTCTTCCGCGAACGACCACGGCCTAAAAGGGCTTGTAGAGGGTTCACTTTCTGGGCTCTCTAGCTCTTCTCTAGAGCTCGGACGAATACGCTTTTTTGGTGGTCCAAGTCTTGTAGGTGTTCTCTCCCTTTTGACACGTGAATCAGATTCGACAAGTCTAACTCCAGAATCGTCCGAATGCGCGGGACCAGAGCAAGAATCATCATCTTCTCCCCCTGACACAAAGCCGGCATCGCGTTCTATTATACGATCTGTAACAAAAAAAAAATGTATGTTAATATGCGTATAGAAAACCTCTTTACTTTAGATACTTTATATATAAAATAACAGACTACAGTCTTGCTCTAGATCAATGTAATATAAGAGATCGTGTGAATTTTAAACAATCGGTCGTGAATAGGCGCCTTCCTTGCGTCAAAGGAAGCAAAAAGACAACAGATAGAGGCTCAAACGACGCCGCTCGTTATAGGACGTGAACGCAACTCGCCTACTTAATGCGCACTTGTGGTTAGGAAGGGCGCGGGTTTTATAGAAATAATCTATCGGAAATAGAAAGATAAATGTATTAAGCCTAACAATTAATTTATCTGTTTTTAAATACAATAAATTGCAGTTATAATGCGAACAAAAGTAATTTTTAATGGAATAGATATATATAGAATAAAATCTTTTTTATACCTTTTAAGAGTTGTATTAAATAATATTGAAAACATATATTTTAGTCTGTATAATCCGTCTATTAAAGTAAAGACAAAAGTTCTCAATATTTACAAATTAATTAGTAAAGCTTTTAGCTGATCGCGCGTTTCAGTGCCGCGTGCACATCCTTCTAATAACAATAGATGCTCAGTCGTTATAAATGCGTATCACCAGAAATGGACAAGAATTATTTTATATATAATAAGTATAGGTGAATATTTAAATAGTGTACATCGATGCTATTATAACTAAATAATTGGTCAGTAAAATGAAAATTATTATTTAAATGTGGTATACATTTTGTTCATCATTTTTTATGTTTATTTCACGTATCTATTTTACAAATTCAAAGCAACATGTCTATAACAAAAATATTTTTTATTAGAATTCTTATTTTCTAAAATTGCTTCTCCCACCATTAAGTTAATTATTAAAATACTAACAAATAAAAGTTCTCTATCTTACATAATAAGTAATTTGAAAGTTGTTTGTAGGCAAACGTGCGAAAAAAAATCCCAGGATTTTATATAAAGTTGTTAAATACAAGACAATATTAAATTACAAGGCGCCAAAGTAAAACCATGTTCGGAAAAACCGAAGTAATATTGTCAATAAATAATCGCAGCCTGACATATTTCTCATTTAAATTCAGTCTTTTTTTTTATTAAATAAATCGAACAATATACGTTTTTAATGTGTGAAATTAAATTATTATTTTTTTATTTATTTTAAAATAGTTCATTGTATTGAAATGTTAAATAAAAATTAAAAGTTTTTGTTGTAGCCTAGCATTTTCTACATTTATTAACTTATTATATAATATTTGTTTTTTTTGTGTATATTAATGAACATAAAATAAATGCACCTTGACATAAAAATGATAAAATAAATAAAAATTAAAATAAATAAAAAATTACAATTATTTAATTTTGAATTAAATATATTTTAATATAAAACAAAATGCTTTAAGTATTCTAATATTATAAACAAATATTAATAGATTTTTTTTATTACTGATTTACCAGTTACTACAAACTTATACAATCAAGCTTTCAATAACTTATTAATTCAACGATTTCTATACCGTGAACTTAGCGCCGGCGCCATGACGTCACGGTATATGGGTTTAGTCGCAATACTTGAATGCCAAGTTTGGAATGCTGTTGTTTTAAAAATCATTAGGTTTAATATATTTTCTATTTAAAATTTTAAATGATATATTTTTTGAAAATAGATAACATAGAAATAAAATTTGCAACTTAAGAAATAAATTTAAATACTATTTTTGATGGTCTGTATAATTTAATGTCAGATAAAAAATAGCGGAATAAATTTTAAAAAATGTTAAGATCATACGTAACATATCATATCTAATATTAATATTTTGAAAATTCATCCAAAAAATAACATTATTACAAAATTATTTACATAATATTTTGCTTAATGCAATGTACTGAAGTATACAGGTTTCATTTTCAACCGGTTCGACATATGGCGCGTCTTTGTTATTTATTAATATTTAGCTTATAGAACAAGAGCTTGTCCGCATTCCACGGGTTTTTGTTGCCATAGAGATAATTGGTTAATTCGGTTTTTTTTTTTATCTCCAATCTATTCAGTTAGCGTGCAGTTAAATTATAAATATTGTTGTTCATTTTAAAGTAATAATATTTAAAAAAAAAAGTGATTAATGATTTTTGGTCAGGTGTAGGATTTTTAATATAATTTATCTACCATTAGCTAAGTTTTTACATTTCATAAAGTTACAATTAAGTAAAAAGTTGACAAAGCAATAACAGAGGTAACTTATATACATAAGAAGGGATACATTATTCATAATATAATCAACTAATAGCAAGGCAATAAACGCTATTAATAAATTTTCCAAACTTATTAAATATTACTGTCCTATCTTCTTAATAAACATAGAACGACCCCAATAGTTATATTCTTTGAATTATTCAGTAACAAGAATACGGTGCCGGATATCAAAACAATGTTTGAAAAGTGTCACTAACGCTAATTTCACTTCCTATTACAGCATAATTGGCCCCGGAAACGCCTTATAAGTTGTCATATTTTTAACAAACGCAACTTACGACAAGTTTAAAATTTATTTTTCTGATAGATACAGTATGCTCAACGAGTAGTGGCCGCTTTTAGGTGCGACGACTTAGGTTTAGAATTTTTACTTATTTTTGGTTGCCTAACTTTAGTGCTCGACTTGTCAATCGTACTGTAATTTATATTGTTATTAGTGCATCGTTAGCGCCTTATCCAGCTAAAAGGTAATCTTCTTAGTAATAATAGTTATAGAACGACTATTTAAAAGAACTGATAGATATTTGTCTTGAGAAGACAACAGGCTCAACTGATTTTTTAATTAAAATGTTTCTAGCTTTGAGTGTAAGAAGTAAGTTTGCAACTTCTTAACGTATAGAAATTTTCTAATGGAAATACCTGTACCTATAATAAAAACAAACAAGTTAAATAGTACATCGAAATTGTAACTAAAGTATGTAAATAAATATATACATACTTCAATGTTGACTATTGAAAATAAGAATAAAAAAACTAGTGAAATCGTGCGATTAACACAAGATAAATCGTAAGTCAGTAAGAGCTGAGCTACCGGAATTGGTTTATAGCTCATAACCGAGCGAATGTGGCGCCGCGAAGGCGTTTCAATTAAGCAAACAGAATATATGAGCATACAAATAATAATCCACGCAAATTTAAATCTTATTACTATAGTTAATAAGAAATATTTATTATAATACATTCGTCGTAACAAACGTTGTCTGTACGGACACTACCAACGCACCTTCTCACACTACAGGTGTCGTTTTTTCATCAATAGAACACCGGTCAGACTCCGCCTACGTTTTATTGAGATTTTAATTGCTTTGAAGCATCCTTTTAACATTTTTTGATAGCGGCTATGCTAATACACGAACTGAATATTTTATTCTATCGCAACAAATTGCATTAATTAAATTATTTTATATAATTTTATTGCAAGCCGTGTGTTACGAGGTCGAGAGAGACTGATCTATTTTTTAGTTGTACAATTTAAGAATGCTATCAAAATGATGGCTATTTTCTACTTTAAAATGCAATACGAACGTAAAATTCGTTTTACCTGTGATCTTCTCGAGACGGACAGCCTATTAATATTTTTTCAAAAATGATCAAGGAACACAATAAAACGTAATTCTAAAGAAGAGAATAGATTAATGAATATGTAACAGATATTTGGGTCTGTAATATATCACGATTTGTAGCTTATAATAAAATAGGTCTACGACTGAGTTGCTCATTACGTCGATTCACGTTGACGTGTTAAAACAAAGAGTATCTTTTCAAGAGAATATCAAATTATCATTAGATAATTTGATAATCTAAAAGCAACCTAATATATATGGCGTAAAGGAATATTACCGAGTTAAAGTAACTATAAAGGATACAAAGGTGCCGGCGCTAGGCCTCTCAAAAGGTTGAATAGTGTCGATCTTACCACTAGATAAAACCTCAAGCCCAAAGGGTGATACCGATCTGGCGCCAAATTTCACAGAAACAAAACGTGTCCTTAAAAAGTAGCCTATTCAAATATGGCTTTGGATTTTTTTTAACAAGGTACGGGTCAAGCGGTTCTTTGGTTGGATATTTATATTTCTGGCCTAATGTAATTTATATTGTTCAGTTAGTAGCTCTTGTTTAAATAATGTAGCTTCACGCTGTATCCCGCACGAGGCAAGGTATGCAGAAGGGAACCCGGGAACCTAGTGTTTAGACACTCCGTTCCACTTCCGTTCCCCACTTTCTGCCGAATTTGAGGCATTGCGTGTTGAGTGGCGGAACTCAACGCCGCATTTAAATAATGTAATTAGATAGTAATAGCCTAGGTACTAGAATATTTTCATAAGATAGAGAAAAAATTTACAAAAAACAGAAAGCAAAGTATTGTTACCATGAATTTGTAATGTTCTATAGATAATAGACGGTAATTACCAAAGCGAACATGTGGCTACACAAAGAAATGAGGAAATGACGATGATCTGAATTATAAAAATGATTTAGAATATCGTCCGCGGTCAAACATTCGCACGGTCTCGGCTAATGTATGAGAAGTCGTGCTAGAACTTTCACCGAGACATTACTGATGGCGCCAACGTTTTAGTACAATATTGCCTTATTCGTCGCCTTTATTGGTCATTTTGTTGAGCTCAATTGTATATTTTAATTTTTAATTGAAAATTTAATATGAGAGTAAATTGTAATGGTTTTATTATGTATCTGTTTTAAATATTACTGTTAAATATTAATTATGTTATTAAGGTTAATTTAATAATATATATTATTTTCATTTCTTCACTCGGGTAACAAAGCAAAGCGCGGTGTTGAGTTCCACCACTCAACGTGCAATGCTTCAAATTTGGCGGGAAGAAATTTTGAAGGAAAGTAGAAAATGGTACGGAGTGTCTTAACATAGGTTCCCAAATTATCTCTACCTACCTTGTCATGTGCAGAATAAAGCATGGAGCTAAAAAATATCCCCATATATTTACTGAAGGCTTTTTCCTCCACATGCCATTGATATAACAAACGCTTATTTTACCGTGCAATTGGTAAAATAAGCGATGGAATATTTATCGCCTAGTTTTTTTTAAATAAAAAAGCATTGTTTTTTATTTTATTTTTTAGTAAATTGACACAGAAAATTTGTATTCTCTCTTATAGTGACTGTCGTGGCTCAGTGGACATGTATAACTGTGAACGTGACAGTTGAACGTTCCATTTCCACTTGGGAGAATGAATCTAACCAGCTCTGGTAGCAAAGCAGAATGACATATTGAACCCCGTCGCTCGACACGCAACGACTCGAAATGCCAAAAATATGGAGCGGTGTGGCTTAACGACCCGTGCCCTCTGCCTATCCTGCACATGCGGGATACAGCGTGAAACTAAAAAAAAGAGATATATCATGGCTGGGATAGAATCCCGCAGTCCGGGATACGATTAGTCATGTATGCGGCGCGCGCCACCACGGCGACGGGTCGGCGCCATGCGGTCGCTTGCTAAGTATCTAAACAATATCTTATATGGAATGCCTTTTTATTATTCCTTGCATTAATCGCCGTTATGTAAGACTGTGATTAACACTTTAATTTGTTCTGGTCATTGTTATTGAAGTTAAATAAGAACGATGAATAATTTATGCTTAAAAATTCGGCGGAAAGTGGGGAACGGAAGTTGAACGGAGTGTCTTAACACTAGGTTCCCAAGTTCCCTCTGCCTACCCTGTCATGTGCGGGATACAGCGTGTAGCAGAGTGAGTGAGTAATGAATAATTTATTGTAAGCGTTAATTAAAATATAATGTTATAATAAGCATGAGTAGTTTTATTTCTTTCTATAATATAAAGCATAGGTAGATCATATTGCGTGTTGAGTGGCGGAACTCTACGCCGCGTTTTGTCTGGTTACCAGAACGAGAAATTGAAAATAGTTGGCTTACTCGACTAGATTGAATCTACAACCTTCTTGTAAGTATTTAGATACTGTGCTGCTGAGCTATATATGCTTAAATGCATTAATTATTAATAATTTATGCATTCTATATCTACTTTTCCAAAAATAAATAATTTATTCAGCTTCACGCTGTACCCTTCACAATGCAGGGAAGGCAGAGGGAACTTGGGAACCTAATGTTAAGATAATCCGTTCTGTTGCCTACTTCCGTCGAATTTAATAAGGCTTTGCGTGTTGAGTGGCGGAACTGCACTACGCAATAATTTCTTTACATTTAGCTTCATATTATGTATTTTGATGCATTTTAAAACAATTTACACAAGTTGTTTTATGAAAAAAACTAAAGGCTGTCCAAATATTATGGCTAGTCAAATAAATGTTATACAAACCTCACCGTGTCTGGTGTAGTCAAAACACTATTGTTTTACACGCCGGTAGTCTCAACAAGGCACCTGGACGACACGCGCTTATTACAACAAAGGTAAAGAATACCGTGTAATTGAATAGGTTTTTTTTCTTCTCGAATATAGCATAAAAGATAAGATAGTCCGATCTCTTTCTGACTGAGTTTGGTGGTGTTCAACGCTGCTATTTCTCGGATTTTAAATTATTTACTCTAGTGGGAATCGAACTCACAATTGTCGTGAGGTTTTGGGGTCGTCCTTAGGATCGAAATACATAGTATGTATAATTAATTCTATTTGGTAATGTTACATGAATTTAAAAATCATTCAAATGCCCATACTAAATAACTGACAGAAAATTCTTAATGAAATTCTTACGTAATAAAAAAGATATTGATTGAAATATATATAATTTAATAATAAAACATTATTCTACACTTTTGGAAAACATTATTTTTACATCCATCTTAACATACTAGATACGCCTTATGTTTAACTAAGTACGTATTTATGAAATGTAATTTAAAATTTTCCATTTCACCATTAAAGTCATATCTTTGTGACATGGTGCTTTTATTAAAATAAACATAATATATTACGCACATTATTACCATGTCATCTTGTTAAGCTATACCTGTGTGATTGCGCAAAATTTGTTAATTGTCATATACAAATATCAAATGCGCATGATCTATAGTAACGTCTATGTATTGTATAATTTTTAACATAATATATTATACTTTTTTTTTTCACTTTCACGCTGCACATAGAAGGGTAGGCAGAGGAAACTTGGGAACCCGTTAAGGTACTCCGTTCCGTTACCCACTAACCGCCAAAGGTATTGCGCGTTGTGTGGCTGTACTCAACGCCGCGTGATTGAAGCAATTACGATGTCCTGTACAAAGGATATCGAACCCACAACCTGTCTCTTATACAGTCACACGTTTGTGCTCGTGAGTCACAAGAGGCCTCATATAATTAATAAAACAAAACATTTAGCAAAATTAAAATAGTCGAATTTGTGAGTTCATGCCGAAAAAAAATTCAAGTTTCTGCCGGTTTTTTACGCTCATCGGCTATACGATGTTTAATGGATATAACCACCTGGTTGAAAGAGAAATATTGCATCTCTGTGACAGTTTGTCAGGAGTCATTTGTTACATATCTCTAGGAGACCACATTTGAATAAAACCTAGACTTTAGCGTACATTTTTGTAAGTAGATTAGACTATTATGCGTATTTAAACTCCGTAGATACGGGCAGATGCAAAAAAACGACACATATTATGGTAACACAGCTGCATACATTGTAAAATAGGTTTTGATTGACAGTAACTGGAATAAATTTTGTAATTCCGAAGGTGAGTGTACTTGTTTTATGCATCCGGGGGCAAGCGTATGGTAATTATGTTAGTTTTGATTTATTAAGTAAATTCATAAAGTGGTGCCATAGTTGGTCGATAGTTACGGTAGACAAAAAGAACTTTTATTAAAACTTAAAATATATTCTTTTCGAAGTCGAAGAATTTGTGACGTGAAGGCCAGGGGCACATCGGATCTGTCTTGGCTCAGGGGCACAAGCGTGCGACTGGAAGCACGATAGGTTGTGAATTCGATCCCCATTAGAAGTAAAGATTTTTTTTTAAATTTTTTTCTGGTACAAGGCAAACGCGGCGATGAGTTCCGCCACTCAACACGCAATGCCACAAATTCGGTGGAAAGTGGGGAACGGAAGTTGAACGGAGTGTCTTAACGCTAGGTTACCAAGTTCCCTCTGCCTATCCTAGCATGCGCGGGATACAGCGTGAAGCTGATTTCCTCGAGTGGAGATCGAACCCACAACCTGTGTTATTTACAATCACACGCATGTACCTGCGCCACGACAGGCTTCATTTATAAAATAAAGTCGTTTTTGTATATTTTTACATTTCTCGGTATAAAAGTGGTCAAGTGTATAACTTGACCACTTTCATACCAAGTGTATAACTACAAAAAAAATGGATTTAGCAGGTTTACACGCTAAGCCGACGAAATGTGTCATTTGCTGCTATCAAATTATTTCTAAGATACAAGACATTTCCTATCTAGATATAATTACTATGTAGATATGAAATTAATATGTATCTACGTATTTTGTAATTATCTGTAGTATTTATAGTAATAAAATATTGTTTTACATTAAATTTTGTAATCATTTCAAACACATTGTACTCCTAGGTTTGAATCTTATTTAAATATATTTGTCTCTTGCAAACAAAAACATTTTAAAGAAAGAAAAAAGGAGAATTAAAGTATTAAATTTTCTTTGTCAACTTTGTTAAAAGTAAATGGCAGCCAGAAAGTGGAGAACGGGACGTAGTGACTTAACATTTATGGTCCCTAAGTTCCCTTTGCCTACCCTATCAATGGCTGGATACAGATGAAACTAAAATAATAAAGAAAAAAACCTTTTTAAACATAGCAATGTTATCAGTTATTATTATTCTTTCATAAAAGATACGCTACACTTATCATCAATGAAATATAATCTAATACTTAATGTCGGCAGTTACAAATATTCATATTAACAATTGGCGCTGAGCGTACGGCGTGGCCTTGTTCTGGCGTCCCGGCGTCGATAAAATAAATCACATATAAAAAGTTAATTTCGCATGCGGCTAAGTATAACCAGATGGCGGATCCCGGTGTTTTAGCGCCATCTGGCACGGCAAAAATGTAATTGTTGCTTTTATCAGTTACTCTTTTTTAATTTATGCCACTGATAACACCTGGTCCTGGTAAATAGACGAGAAATGGCCATATTTTCAGCTTTCATAAACGACATAAAATAAAAGAAAGTTAAATAATAAATGATTTCTAAGTGTTAAGGCCTGTCGTGCGCACAAGTGCATGACTGTAAATGCGACAGGGTTCGATTCCCACTCAGGGGAATGAATCGTTTAATATTTTCAAATTAAATATATAATGTCGTTCCCCACTCGAAGATATATAAATATTTTTTATTTTCAATTTAAAATATTTAGTATATTCATTTCTCTCTCTCTCTTTCTCTCTCTCTCTCTCTCTCTCTCTCTCTCTCTCTCTCAACACGCCAATGCCTTAAATTCAACGGAAAGTGGGAAACGTAACGAAGTGTCTTATTATTAAATTTCCAAGTTCCCTCTGTAAGAAAA
This sequence comes from Eueides isabella, assembly GCA_019049475.1. Taxonomy (NCBI): domain Eukaryota; kingdom Metazoa; phylum Arthropoda; class Insecta; order Lepidoptera; family Nymphalidae; genus Eueides; species Eueides isabella. The sequence goes on from CM032399.1 coordinate 10,861,131, forward strand.
TCTACTTTTTCATACTTCAATTTAAAAATTAGTGATGAATTATTTTTTGATATTTCAATATAACTGGTAAAAAGAAATCTTTAGATAAAAAAAAATCAAAGATATACAAAAACAATACAGTTTACCATCTTTTTCCCGGATGTTGTTTCAAATACCGAACAAGTTAGCGCCAGCGCCATTTAAATTAGGCGGCGATATATCTTTAGCGAGATTCATTTCAAATTCTTCTTTTCGTACCAGTTTGAAACTAAATTAATGCAAATATCTTGGGTGGCTCGGACCGACAACGTAAGGCAATCTTACACTTGAACATACAAATTAACAAAAAAAACTTTGTAGAAAAGTAAAACATGATTAGATATATCTTGGATGTTTTTTACATGCTCATTCATTTAAAAATATATATAAAAAGTGTTAAGAAGAATATGATAGCAGTTCAAGCTAAATTACAACGTGGGAATATGTTACCTATAAGCCGTGAACCAGTTTATATTTAATATTTATTAATCTTTTTTGATTAAACAAAAAACATTTATCATCAGAAACAGAACGTTAATTTAGGATATTTTTTTTTAGATAATTCGATTTTAAAAATGCAAATATCACTTCTAAGCCTATCAAGCGGCTTGACTATCGACCGTTTAATGTTATTCATAAATAACAATGTTATCATTTATATAACGAACGCTATGAAGCGGTTGGGCATAAAAAAATAAATAAACGAGATCGGACGACCTAACAAGGCCACGTAGTGTCGTTCACGCTGCTCCACGCCTTATTAAGCGATGCGTTTGATACGATGCAACGTTTTGTATTTTTTATCTGTGTACGTTCGTCCATGGTTAGTCTGTCCCGTGGGATACAACGCAGATTATGTTAGAATCTAGAAAAAATCATGTTTTTATCTTGTAGTATATAGGTCTCGAGTGTGTTAAAAAATTAAGCGCTGAAACTAGTTACTTTGTAAAGACAAATTTTGTGACGTTTATGTTTTTTATTTTTCTCAAGTAGATGAAAGTCACTAATTACTGTTAAGATTTATAAACAGGATTAAATAATTTTAAAATCCAATGCGTATATTACAAAACGTATAAATTCTAAAAACAATATTATTTGTTATATTTCGGTATATCAACAAAAGATGCGATTTTTCAAAAATAATATGAAAAAAAAAACATCATAACACGCTACCTACAATTATTTTTAAACAAAGATAGTTAAACATATCTACTCTTGTGTGAATGTATGTACATGTACGTTGTCACATGTCAAACTTCATATTGCAAAATGCTTATCGACGTGACGTAAAAAAGCCGTTTCCTCAGGAAATGGTAAAGAAACCTCATACAATTTTACAACAAGATTTTGCATATTACGCGCAAATTATCATGACGTTATAAACGGCATTGAATTTATATATTTTTTTGTAGATGGCCAATTCTTGTTTTATATTTTTTATTTGGTTTTAAGATATTTGTTAAAAACAAAGTAAGGCGTGGAGTTCCGCCATTCAATTACGCAATGTCCCGAAAGGCGGAGAGTGCGGGGTAGAACATCTTACTTACATCTTTTGTCTCGTAAAAAGATGCCTAACAAGAAAGTAATTTCTATTGAATTAAGTTAACTTCATATATATATAGAATAATTGTATAGAATAATATATAAATAGAATTCAATATGAACAAGCATATCTATATTTTGACTAGGGCCCTTCTTAACTCTTGTTATTATAATTTGAAAACGAAATGATTTGATAAAAAAAATATATCATATTATAATATAATACTTATATGTTTTTTGACAATAAAATAAAGCAACAGACCTCTCGTCCACACATTGCTGAAATACATAGAAAACGAATTTCTTCACGAAAAATTCAGACTCATAAATTACTTTTAAAAAAATATTTACAAAATGAAGATCAATATAGTCTGCGCTTAAAATTAACTAAATATTTGAAAATTTTACATCGTATATTTACATTTTGCAAATTATTTACTGAGACGTGCTGATGTAAAAGCTGCAGAAATTTTACGTACTTAACAGTATATTTTTTAAAATATAAATAATTGTTGTTATTTAAAGTGAATAATAATTTTCAAATATTTAAATTTTAGTTATTATACAATAATAATCGTCACCTATCCTAATTAATCGATATATTGAATGATATGTATAGGAAACACTACCATCAGCCTATAGTCATTCTCAATTAACGACATAAATGATTGTTTCATTTTATATCACTAGTTCCTCAATACATTTACTTACACATCTTCATAATATAAGTATAGACTAAATTGGTTTTATAAATATATCCTTTAAGCTTCTCTATATTTTTATTAAATAATCATCTTGTAAGTTACTTTATGATCGACGGGCTGAATTAACAACTATCTTGGACATGGCACTCCTAAGTATTCTATAAAAAAGTTAGCAGTTTTTGTCTATAGTGTTTTGTCAGGGGAAGGATGGATCTTTTGTTTTTTCCCTGACCACCCGCTCACTTCCTCCCTTTGTCTTTTTCGATGAATTTCTTGTTTCCCGTCACCCCTTCAATATTAATGTATATGCAGATTTCGTTCTTTGATTTCTACCCTGATACGTGTGTAATTTAGTAACATCTAAAAAGTAAGTTGCAGAAAAAATCACATAATTTGTTATTTTTTTTTAGTTTAGTAAGAAACAAAACATTGCAAAATAAATCAATCTTTTCATGATTTCTGCATAAAAAAGTAATAGTTCTAATAAAAAAAAAACTTCTTAGACTATTTTATGTAAAAATCTTGTTAGAAAGTGTTAGGTACAAATTTTTCTTTTAATAAAGCCGAAACAAACGAATACAGACTAACAAAAATAAGATTTTAATATCTGCTATAGAGTAGTGTAATGTGTTGTCCACATCTGTTTTAGAGTTGCATATTGTTGATTATTATAAGTACATCTGTCAGCCTCATGACACTAGCATTGTTTTACGCGCCCAGTGCTTGACATCTGCTACGTTTCGTTTTGTTGTCTGTGCTCCAATTGCTATAGATTATATAACTGTTTTATATGTATGAAAAAATGGAACAGAGAGATTGTATTATTTGATGATAAAAAACGTGTAATATTAAGTGTAATTTAATAATAATAAAAACATAAAAGATTTTAATGATAGTATGTTAATTTTAATATTATAAATTCAAAATATACGCATTTATTAAAGTAAAATGTCAAATGAAAATACAAGTAAAATATCTAACGTATATAAACTATGGTGATTATGATTTTATTTTAAAAGCAATTGTTTATTTTAAATTAAATTATCTTAAGGAATTAAATAATGATAGCAAGGAATAATAATTAAGCTTTCTAATCTCCTATTAGAAAGTATGGCTAATAAAAAAACTTTATCGATGAAGGGATTAAAAATGTATTTGTACTTAACGTCTTCGATAATTTTGAGGTAAGCGATAAAATGATTGAACTCATTAGCCATGGTATTTAAATTGCCTATGAATATGGTAAAGTATTTTACAGCCTACATACAGGTGAAATAAAAAAATACAAAAAGTACGCATAAATTTTAAGTATTTTATATTTGCTGTAGATAGTATGTACAGCGGATGTTACGATATATATTTTTTAGTCATATATGTATTTTTTATGTACGTCATGAAATTTACAAAAAAATGCACTCAGCAAAATTCTAAACTTGATCCTAAATAAATGATATCTCATCGCGATTATTTTATTTTATTTTTTATATTCAGTTACCTTTTATATTACCCACATATATATGTTTTAAGAACAATACTTGTATGTACAATATTCACACATTAAAATTGATTTTATAATGCTTTGCCTGCAAAACTGCAATGTTGATAAAATTTTATACGTTTCATTGCGTTTTCACGTGATATTTTGAAATACTCACGTGGGGTTATACACGTGTCTCACAACGGACCAGAGTTAACTGTAGTTTGGATAAATAAAGTCTATTTAACTTAAAAGTATAGTTTATAATAAAATTATAAGATATTTAATAATATAATAAAATTAAAGAAATGCAAACCTATTTAGTGTTTTGTTTTTAATGATCACGCTGTCAACCGATTATCTAGTGACATCATCAACATCTTTTCCATCATACAGTTTATTTAGAGACATCACGTCTTAGGAAGTGGTGCTTAACTCCGCACCTTACCTAACAAAACCTACGTATAACGTTTAACTAATGTTCATATTTCGAACCTACCACCGTTTTTTAAGGTACGGAGATTTGAATTTGAGTTTTGTAAAGAAGTATATTTAGGTTATTTGGATTAACACTTTTAAAGTGTTAATCCAAATAAGTAAAAATGTCTCTTGACGCCACAATCCAAGTTATCCATTTAAAATATTAAATATTCAATCAGTACATTTTAGTTATACTTAAATAACCATTTTAAATACGAAATGTAAATTCATGCAACAAAACATTTCCTCTTTCGGATGTATTACGGAAACAGAGGCATGATTTTTAAAATAAATTTTTACATAATATTTACTTATATGATTGAACTTCCCGGATATATAAAATATAAATAATATTGCATATTTATTCATAGAAAAAAAATAAAGTACCAACCAAAATATATATAATAAATGCAGACAAGCGACGTTGAATTCCCCCACTCAACACGCAATATCTCGAAAATTAGACGGAAAGAAGAAAACGGCATGTCTTAATACTCAATAACCTTTGCTTAATAAAACAATTCTGTTTTTATTAATATTTAACTATCGTACTAAAAGTAAATCAACTAGCAACTACACATTAATGTCAATGTTCGCTTTTTTCTGTCGCTCACCGCGATGCTTGAAGCATTACGCCACCGGGAAATCCCACAGATTCGTCTGTTATTATCAAGATCCTGATTTCAATTATGTGCATAGCTAATTTGATTATAACAATGGAAGTAAGTAAACAATTGTATTATAGAAAAAGCAAAAAATATATAAATACAGGTAATTTTTTTTGTAATTATTAATAAAAGAAAAAGTCAAAACTTTATATATTATATATAGAAAATGTAAAGAGAAGTGACACTATCCTCTATTTTTACCAATTTTAGACTTGTAAATGATTAGGAAATGACGAAGAAACGAAAATATGTATTTAAATTTGAGCCCTAAGAAACGGCAAGAAGCTGACAACAACCATCCGGCATTAAGCGATGCACTTCCCAGCTGTACTCAAATATTTCTACCAGTTGAAACCATAAATTTAACAGCTCCGCAATTATAAGAATGGACTAAAAAAGAAGTTATTACAATAATTATCCAGCAATACAAATACATAAGTACAGCTGTGGCTGTATGACATGACGTCAACGCTTGGTCCACAGATGTGGAACTGCCAGATGTTGGCAAGTCATAATAGTGGTACTGTCTGTTTGACATCTGTATCGACTTGTAAAAAGGGTGACTTCTGTGCCTCCGTAATATGATTAATGTAATTTTTCAAACTGCCACATTATTATTGGCGTAAAATTTAATCGAGCGTAGGAAAAAATAAATCTATCTAGTCTATTTCTTTATCGCTAGCTATCTTGCGTTTGTGTTGCAATATAAATAATAATATATAAATATGTAGTTGTTTCTTTTCAAGTGCTTTTCAGATAATTATAGATAATTTCGACTGATAAAAAAAATGTAGCGTCCAAAATATTTTTTGCACACACACATACCGTTCTATGTTATTTTTGATAATGTTGGTTTCTTTTTTATTTTTCTTTTTTTTTGGCTTCACGCTGTATCCCGTACGAGGCAGGGTGAGCCGAGGAAACCCGGAAACCTAGTGTTAAGACTCACTCCGTTCCGAACTTTCCGCCCAATTTAAGGCATTGCGTGTTGAGTGGCGGAACTCAACGCCGCGCTTTGCCTTCTTACCAATATTGGTGTTTCGTTAAAAATCTTTTGAGTTTTAACAAAATACAACTTACAGTTTTCAACGCAAAACATTTGACAAATGTTTTTTCAATCTACATTTTTTTCTCCAATATTTGTGTTTGCGGAACAGTTGGCTACACTAACGACCTATTTCAAAAAAAAAATAAACTTTGACTTTAAATCTCACGCGACCCCCGCTATGCGACATGTGAACAAACAAATTATCTTCTGAAACTAAAACGACTTTACTACTTTGCAATAGAAACTATTATTGAGCATTTACTAATGAGTATAAATTAGTAGTAATATACACTTGCTTCACTCAATGGGGTTTTCACCCTCGCAACATGTGCATAGGACTTTTTTGTAGCACCCCTTCTGTTTTAGCATCATAAATAAATAGTTATCGATTAATATTATAACGGATACTTATTAGTTTGTGTATTTAGTTATCCAAGTTATCAACGCTAAATAATATAGTTAGCTAATTATATGTTTGTACATAATAAGGAACGAAATAACTTCCCATCCGATGTATTCGCAGATTTTAATGCAATTTTCACTAATAGACAAATTTATTTAAGAGAAAAGTTTAAGTATGTATATATTTTACTTGCAAAAAAATACAAATATAAATTACAAAGTGTTGTTTTTCACGCATTCAATTCTAAGTACTAGAACGTTTGTGTATGTAGGAAATCATATTAATATAGATTGTATTAAACACGCCCGTTACAAATATGATGTATTGTGATACATTATAATTATATAATATATACATACATATTATGATTTTTTTTTAGCTTCACGCTGTATCCCGCACGAGGCAGGGTAGGCAGAGGGAACCTGGGAACCTAGTGTAAAGACACTCCGTTCCACTTCCGTTCCCCACTTTCCGCCGAATTTAAGGCATTGCGTGTTGAGTGGCGGAACTCAACGCCGCGCTTTGCCTTAATACCAGAGCGATTTTAGATCAGAGCTATTATGATTATTGAAAGTATTATAACAAAATCTTTACAAGAGATTACAAAATTTCAAATCGATCAGTTTTATTCGGGTGAGCAATTTAAAAAATATAACTTTATAATAACATGCTATAGTATAATTGTAAATAAATACGTCTAGAATTAAAGCATAATCATCGGTCTTAATAAGTTAGGATCTAACAATTGAAAACTTGTCTACGGCAGGTAACGGAGCCTCAAAAAAATGTATACTGTCTGTAATATGTCTATGATATAATAAATTTTCAACGTCTCAATTTAAGAACGGACTGATCAGAAATATATTTTATAATTTTATTTTAAAAGTTCTTAAAATTAGGGTTTGTTTAAGAATGCTTCTCAATTTTGTTTTTCTTAATTGTCTGCTGTATACCGCAGATAGAAAGACAGAGGGAAGTTGGGAACCTAGTGCTAAGACTCTTCATTTCGTTCCCCACTTTCCGCCTATTTTGAGGCATTTCGTGTTAAGTGGCGGAACTCTACGCCGCGGTTTGCCTTGTGACCAGAATAAAGAAAAGGAAACATTAGATATCTAATTTGAAAATATGAAATATTACATTTCCTCGGGTGGACATCGAACCAACAACCAGCGGCTTTTAAAGTCGCTTGTGTCCAACACGACAGGCCTCAATTTTAGAAAATGAGGCCAATTTTAGTACTAAGCATGAAATTAAATGATTATAAATATAACAATTTTGTAAATAAGCTTTTGAAAACCAATTTCGTCCATTGTAACAGTCGTAGGCGTACTATTTGCCATAGATATTAATCGGATCCTTTTACAGCAATGTTTATTTACGACGCGCCTAATAGGGAACGAATTAGTCACTCCATCCCGAACATCGACTTCCGGCGTACAAATTACAGAATATTACACCCACTTGAATATTGTACTTGATTTCTGATTGCTTAATTTTTTATATACGTTTTGCGGGCGCTTTAGTTTAAAGAGTTTAAATTTATAAATTACGTTTATTTGCTATGTATTGCTTAAGTTAGTTACTTAACGTATTATTTTAATATATGTATGATTATTATTTATATTATATGAGTGTACTAATAAGCACAAGCGTGTGTTAAGTGAAAATCTGTTATAAATTACATTACAATAATAAAATATTTACTGAATTCTTTGAGATGCCTGTCGTGGCGTAGGGGACTAATTGTATGACTGTAAACGGGACAGGTTATGGGTTAGATCTCCACTGGAGGAAATTCAATATTTAATATTTTATATTCTTCGCTCTGATGACAAAGCAAAGTGCGGCGTTGAGTTACGCCACTCAAAACGCAATACCTCAAATTCGGTGAAGCAATGCAATTAAATAAGCAATGTTTATTATCATCATCTGTATAATTGGCAAAGAATTCATTTGATTAACCGATATAATATTTAAGAGATTGGTGGACATAGGATTTTCTATTTTTACAGTTCTTATGATTTATAGTTTTTTGAAACAAAATTCAATATGATTTTTATTTCAAAACATACCAATACATATTTTGTCACTATTACAATAATAAGAGTTAACAAAAAAACAACAAAATATTTCAAAATATGTATAAGAATTATCTGCTGCTGAATTACTAAAGGACCGACGGTGATCGTCTTTTAAAAAAATAAAACTTGATAAGTTACAATTTATTTGAAAATCCTAAACTAATAATAGAATAAAGCTTTCGCTTTATTATTTCGTATCGTAGTAGTATTAAAGTACATGTGTATTAAAGAATTTGCAAGTGGCGTTTAGGTTTTGACCGCTGACCATTTTGAAGTTAGGTTTAACTCCGCGAGAGATGCTTGATGAAAAATAATAATAAATTAAAAATTAAATGTTACAATAGAAAAAAATAAATTTTGAATTAGTCCATTGCCAAGATTGACACAATTATAAAAATACACACATTATATTATAACGTAAAAAATATTTACTTGTTCGCATGCATCATTTTATTTATAATTATTATTGAAAAAATGCAATGGAAATTTATTACTTGAATTTTGTTTCCCGTTCATTTAAAATAGATTTAACTATTTCATAACATATATTTATTGTAAATAATGCTAGGTAAATAATAGTTTAGCCTAATGACTTTCCGTTAATATAGTAAATAAATGCACTAATATTACAAACATCCTAATATGCAAAAACACAAATAAAAGTATTCACAAAAGACAATATATATTATCACGGCTCATCGAAATTAACAAAAATAATTAATTACCTTTCACATTGGCCGAATTTTCCGTATTAACAAATGTATTTGTTGACATTTTTTCATTAAAATCCAATATAAATAATCCTATGTAGTAAATAGCACTGGCACGATTTCACAGTTTCATTCAAAACACAACAACGTATGTCATCATAGCGTTAGGGAACACGACCTCCGTCACCGATGGTCTGTACTCGACTAGCGCCAGGAACTTGGACGAGGCGGGGTAAAAAAGCGCGGCGCCAACCCAGTCTCGCCCTTAGAGATGCACCCGCAAAAGTGAATTATCGAATCTAACAACTATTGTAGTGCGTCCCTAGTTGTGTAGATTGTTGTTATTTGTTATTCTAATCACTAAATACTCGTTTAAATCATTGTGTTATAATTATTATTAAATAATTAGCGAAATATTTAATCTGTAGAGTTTAATTACTTATCGTTAATTGTTGCTTGTCATTTTTTTATGATTAATCCATATACAACAAGCTTATACATAAGTAAAAAAAATGTAATAAATATTATTTTTATTCTACATTACTGTAAGCTAGATTTTAAATATAACACAAGTAGCGTGTTAGTTTATCGATGAATCGCAGCACTGGCGCGCCAGCCGGTCGCATACTCTGGCCGGCGGGGCGGCGACTCGAGGATAGCTCTGATGCTAACATTTGTTCCAACTTGCAGCTATTTCCATGTCCACATGTGCAAGTCCGTGACTCACGCACAAACGCATTACGATGCTTTACGATCGTTTATTCGCACCGCGTAACGCCAACGCTCCCGCATTTGGTTCGAATTAGAATTTAATGCCCGTCTAATTGTTCTGCTCTCACATATTAATGTTCGATTTAATGAATACGTTGCGCCAATGCGTTGAAAGGATAAAAAAATATAAAAGTTATGGCAAAACGCTATTTAGAATAATTTAAGTACATTTTTATACATGTAGTAACTGTTTATACTTTCAATCACAATTAATACTAAACTTTATTTAATTAAATCGTTGCTAATATTTTGTCAATTTAACATAATTATAAGTACCTTATCTTTCCTTATCAACCTATCGGACCGAAAGAACCTTCATAGGGTAACTTTTTTAAAATTTTGTGCTGAAATTTTATGCCACATAAAATATTAATTCTATATTATTTAAACTGCCCAAATGAACGTTAATATAATTCTGACATTTTGAATAAATAATTAGTTTTTATTTTTATTTATTATATTATATAGTATAGTTTTAGTAAGTCTAATCATAAAAAATATGTATTATTTATACAAAAAAAGCATACAAAAAACGTCAAACGTATTTTTTCTTTACTGACTTTTAATACAACACATTCTGCATGTACTAAATGTACTCAAGTCACTTATCTTGGTTTTATACGACAATTGAAGTGGATTCTGTTTAATCACTAAGGCCAGATTTTATTTCGGTAGAGATAAGAAATCAGTATAAATTAATCTTTAAGGTGATATATTCGAAGTAAATAGTAGACTGCGTTGAATCGTTTTTCTGTTATGGAAGTTATAAGTTTTTTACCAGCGTGGTTGTGATTTCTCCAGCGCCAGATTTGCAGTCGTGCGGTGGCGGCATCCCCTTTAACATCTCTTAACGCGTCCAGATTTGGCAGCGCTGATACGAAATCCTGTTCCGTCGACTTTTTGCTCGGACATTTCCTCAGATTCGAAGAACGGCTTGCAAAAAAAACCAAGTTTCGCCTCCAGCCGCTTATACAGGTTTTGTCATGAATTTTTATGGACTCAAACAGGGTAACAACATTAAATCGAATCATAAGCGTAACGAAAATAAATATGCTACTTCATTTAACTCATTACTAACATAACAGAATTACATATCAGTGCATATCTCAGACATACCGCTTTATATTTATCTATCCGCATTATGTTACTTACGATACATACACATTTACTACATACAGTTCATGCAATAGCTAAAATATTTCATTACGTTTTTTTACTAATTAACAGCTAACAAACTTAAAAAAATAATATTCTTCACAAATCATACGTACGTGTCAATATCGAGAAATAATTCTACAATATTTATACAGAAATTTGAGTAGCGGCTTCATTTCGAGGTGTGAAGGGATAACTCCTAAACAAAATATGCCTGAGATAGTAAATATTCGGCCCAGTATAAACTTGTCCTGTGTAGGCGTGAAACGGTCAGGTAAGGCTTTTGACACCTAGCTCTGGCTATGGCGTGAATATCAGCACGCTATGTTTAACATATACTTTTTTTGATATTTAATGATCCCTTTCCTCCTGATGGAAAAATTGTCTACCCTTTTAAGGCGAGACGATTGACATTTTGTAAGTAATATTTTATAAATAAGATTATAAACACAAACATATGCAATTAAACTATCGATATATATTTTCCACATTAAATCTGTCAAGAAGGTTATGTCAAGAAAAATCGGCCACCTGGCAGCGTGAGTGATACTAAATATAAGCTCACTATCTTTGTCTTATAATGGACGTGCAAGCCAACGATAAATATTTTTTTACATATCCATTTTGTTAAATTGAGTTGTAACCTTAGTACCGTCCACATTAAATCAATTCCACAAAATGGTTATTTTGTGCATGACTTTGATATTTTACGGCATCGATGAAGCTTAGATAACTTTTCATTACAGATAAATTTAATATAATACGAAAACCTCACGCTTCCTAAAAAGTAGCTTTCTTTTTCTTAGCGTTTGGAATTCAAAATCAAGAAATGAATTCAATACAAATTTGAATATTAAGCGACTTTTTACCATAATGCTTAGGTTATAAAATTTAAAATTCTTTAAAGCGAGTCCCTACAGCTGATATATACGTGCTTTATTAAAAAAGAACGTTATTTCTATTATAATAAAGTTTGATTTCGTTTATTAAATAAGATATGTAGCTTGCAGGATAGAAGGCGCCGCGTTTACCGCCGTGGCGCCGGCTGGCCGCCGACACCTCGTGTATTATGAACTAGCCTCGTGACCTGGCGTCGATCAACTGCTACTTGACTCAGCAAATCAACCAGTAAGTTTCCAGGCAATTGGACTTATAAGGAATACCTTATACATTATGTAACATAATAAATAATTAAACCGTTCCAATGTGAGTTACAAGATAACAAATAGATTAAAATTATAAATATACATGATATATTTTTTCTTACATTTAGTTAGTTAAATTATAATATATACTTCCTTAATTTATCATGTCGTATTTAATTATACAGAAGATTATTTCCTACATAAAAAAAAATATATTATAACAACAAATTAAAGAACCTATTCTGCAACACAATTAAAATTAATCAAACGCAATAATTAATTTGGTCAAATCAGCGAACATGAGAACGGATGTGTCAGTGTTATTGGGAAACCTCGGTCGGCACTTGTCTCAAACATTCTACGAACCGTGAAACAAAAACAAGTGTTTAGAGCGAGACAGATATACACCACACTCTTACCGAACCAAGCATCGATAATTTATGCGAACATCCCTAACAAGAATGCAATGTATAATAACAAAGAAATATCTACCTTATTATTATACAAACACAGTTGATATTTCTTTGAAGAGATATTAAATAAACGCTGCGTCTGAAACAGGTGTTCAAAGTCAAGATAGGTTTTTCTCTTAGCACATATTTTCAACTTTATTACATGCAGATAAGATTCAAAATGCTATATAGCGTGTTATTCTTACAACATTTCGCATATACAACAATATTATTACACCCAGATGTGCATTCAGTATGCCTCGGTATATTTAAGGCATGTTGACAATTAAGTTTAAAATCGATTCTCCATTAATTCTGATTAATAATCGATGATGATGATTAATTAATAATTATTACAATGTTGTCGGTGCTACGTCGCAATAAATATCATGGTATGGTAATAGTAAAAATACAGTGTAATTTTATTTATTTAAATTAAGAAAAATGTTATTTATTGTTAGGTAAGTTGGTTTTAAAATAAAAAAAGGCCTGTCGCGGCACAGCGGCACGAACGTGTGACTGTAAACGACGGGTTGTAGGTTCGATCCCTATCTATTTTCAAATTAAATATTTAATGTTTTCATTTCTTCGCTCTGGCTACAAGGCAAAGCGCGGCGATAAGTTCTGCCACTCAACACGCAATACCTCAGATTGGGCGGAAAGTGAGGAACAGAAGTGAAACGGAATATCTCAACACTAGGTTCCCAGGTTCGCTTTGCCTACCCTACCGTGTGCGGGATGCAGCGTTAAGGTTAGTAGGATTTAAAATAACAAAATGCATCAATCAGTTAAAACAGCTTATATGAGAAAGTGTCCATATGAATATATTATATTTTTTTAAAGAATAACAAAATATGTTACATAATGTTAGAATTATAAAATTCGCGACTTCAGCATTGCATAACTTTTCTTTGTGTTTAATATAAGTATCTAAGCAATTCTTAGAAACAATACAATTTATAATGTTGAGTTAGAATAATGTTTGATTGTTCTATGTAAAATATTGTAGAGGCCATTGTTTGATTGTCTTAACACTAGGTTCCCAAGTTCTCTCTGCCTATCCTGCCGTGTGCGGGAAACAACGTGAAGCTGAGTGAGTAAGTGAGCCATTATAGCGCAGTGGCACAGCGTGCGACTGTTACACGACGGTTAGATTATCTTGCAGCGAAATGTATTTTTTCTTCTCTGCTCCAAACCACGCGGTGTTAAGTTCCGCCAGCTAACCACTCAATTGGTTAGAGAAAGTAACTGGAGTTTAAGAATACTGTTTATCCACGCCATTAAAACCATAGAGCATATCATTTATTCAATGGCACGTTTGTACAAAACACGGGTCTGTACAAGCACATAGATAATTAGCATTGACTACAAAATAATTAGCATTGACTACAAATAATTAAGTACTTAGTAATCGAACCAAATGTAAATATAGCTCTTTTATAACTAAACATCATAATTATAGTAACTTAGCATACTGCAATTATGTTTCTATTAAATATTGCACTATTTTTTATTTTGTCATTGCCTTAGCCCGCTTGTTTCTTTCATATGGAAATAACCAAGAATTATATCAGCGTAGTATAGATGTTGCCATATTATTAAATTGTATCTAATAATTAGTTAATCCTTTCTATCTATATAAGTTTAATTGTTATCAAGGGCACAAACGTACGACTGTAGATGTGACAGGTTGTGGTCTTTTCCCCACACGAGGAAATGAAATATTTAAATGTTCATATCTTCGCTCTGGTGACAAGACAAAACGCCGCGTTATGTTCCGCCGCTCAACACACAATGCTTCAAATATGGCAGAAAGTCTTAATGAAGTGGGGAAGTCTTAATGAAAACAGAGTGTCTCAAAATTAGGTTCCCAAGTTCCCTCTGCCTACTCTGCTGTGTACGAGATATAGCGATAAGTTCAAGCAATCTCAACTACCTATCTGCAAAGATTTGATAATTAGGAGGACGATTGCTATAAACCGTTTTTAATAATTTTTAGGTTAACATAAGGTACCTGAGCAGTCTTATAATGAGAAAGAATTAAATAGAATCATTATTTTTTCCTTCAAAGAAAATAGATTGAAAACTTTTTACTATACCTTAACGCTGGACACCGCATATATGTAGTTAGATAGACGAAAGGAAACTAGTAATCAGAAAGTCCATTGCCCACTTTCCGCTCAATTTTTAAGACATTCCGCTGAGTTGAGTAACTTAGCGCGATGTCTTGTTACCAGAAACAGAAGACAAAAATTAATTATTGCCATAATTAAAAATCCAACTGACAATAGCGCCATGACTGGCTAAAGACAAAAAAGGAACCGAATAAGCAATAAAATATAATTTAATATTTTGTTTGTTTTTAAAAGCTTACAAAGTTATTTAAAGTGAATTCCAAACATGTCTTTGTAATATGCAAATTTTATGACACACTTTCGCTTTATTCTTAAAGTTACATCTGCCCTTTACATTGTATAATGACTTGATTAAAAGTTAACTCACCTATGACAGTATAATATAGAAAAATTATTTACGTACTTGTTGCATACTGGAAAAAATTGACAATAAATATTTTATATAGCAACTCTTAAAAAGTTTAATTTGTAATTACGTTTTAAAAACTCTATAAAATGTTGGTATTACAATAAAACGTCATATCTAATATCTACTTATAATAAGACGTTGAAACCTGTCGGGGTGCAGTGGCACAAGCATGTGACTGTAAATTCGATAGCTTGTGGGTTCGATTCCTACTCGTTGTAATGAAATATTTTAATATTTTCAAGTTAGAAATTAAATATTCTCATTTCGTCGCTACTGGAGAGTCTTAATACTAGGTTCCCAAGACCCCTTTGCCTACCCTGCCATGTGTGAAACTGAGTGAAACTTCTATGTTAGTACATAGTATTAAATTGAAAGTTCGTTTATTAGAATATGATGTACCATTCAATCTGTCATATCTACGAAATATTTTGTCTATACAATTAAAAAATCATTACGGTGGGACAACATTTGGTAATGGACGTGGTTCCGACTCCACCCAAAAATTAAATTATTTCTATTTCTATGCTCTAGTAACACCGACAAAGCGCAGCGTTTAACTCTGTCAATCAGCACGCAACGTCTCATAAATTTAAGATAAAACGGTAGAATTTAACGCCGCACTTTATTTTAACAGAGTTAAACATTCATATTCAGACACACCACTGAGCCGCGGTAAAATATTTAAAAGTCTGTCGAGGCAGCCGATTTATTTCTAAATGCGTAACCGTAAGATGTTATTAATATACTTAGGTATAGAAATCCGTCTACTGTAATATATATAACAAAAGGCTACCTGTCGCGCTGTCAGTCACAAGTTGACGGGGGATGCGCCGGCGCTGCTCTCGATAACTTTTTTTTTGGGCTTTTTTGTTATATTGTATTTGAATGTGTTAAGATCGTATCGTTCAGAGTACTGTTAGAACGTAACGTGTTCTTAATCAGCTACTTTTGTGTATTGTGAGTTATTTTCTTAGAATCTTGAAGTTAATATAATTTTGAGGCCTGTCGTGGCGCAGCGGCACAAGCGTGTGACTGTAACCGATAGGTTCTGGGTTCGATCCCCAGTCGAGGAAATGAAATATTAAATATTTTCAATTTAAATATTTAATGTTTCATTTCTTCGCTCTGGTAAAAAGCCAAAGCGCGGCGTTGAGCTCCGCCACTCAACACGCAATGCCTCAAATTCGGCGGAAAGCAAGGAACGGAAGTAAAAACAAATATAGGTTAAATATCATATACATTTATCAGTGCTACTATTTTGGCGTTGAAAAAGATGCAGACAGTGTCTGACTGTAATCCTGGCTGATGTGGGCTTGGTCTCCAATCGGGAGAATAAGCTATTATAGCTTAACGCTATATCCCGGACATGGCATGGTACGCAGAGGACTTGGGAGCCTAGTGATAAGACACTACGTTCCGTTTCCCTCTTTCTGAATTTGAGGCATTGCGTGTTAAGTGACGGATATCATTACCGCACTTTGCTTTATTACCTGAGCAAACAAATTAAAACAATAAATATTTCAATTGAAAATAATAAATATTTTATTTTCTCGAATGAGGATAGAACCTACAACCAGAGTGCTTACAGTCACTCGCTTGTGCAAATCAGTTTTACCACTAACAACGTAACATGGAAGGAAAATAAGGAATGATGTGTCTTAACTGTAGATTTCAATTTCTAATTCCTTCTGCAATGCTATAAGTGGGATATAAGTAAAGAGCTCATTCTTGATGAATTTAACTGTATTAAGACTGGAAACGCGACAATTCGTAGTTTCAATTCCCACTAGAGAAATATATTTCATATGTAATATTTTCTCGCTCTGAGAGAGGCAAAGCAGACGTTGAGTTCCGCCGCTCAACACAAACTGCCACAGTAATTAGACGAAAATAGGGGACGGATTGTTAATGGAGAAAGGAGTGTCTTAAAATTAGATTTTCTAAATTTCCCCTGCATACACTACGTTACGTACGGCATACTGCGTGAAAGCGTAGCAATAGTATTTAAATGAGATAAAACTACCCTTTTATCACACCATGTATAATACAATATAGACAATTTATTAACATGATGCGACTTGTAAGAGTAACAGGTTACGAATTGGATCCTCATTAGATTAAAATAAAATATATAGAATTTTCATTTTTGCTCTGATAGAAAAGGCAAAGCGTTGCGTTGAGTTCCGCCACCAACACGCAATGTCTTAATTTGACCACGGAAAGCGAGGAACGGGATGAGTGTCTGAACACTAGGTTCCAAAGTAAAGTTAAAAAACGTACATACTGAACCCTTATATACACAAAACATATACAATATAAACTAAATCCCATCATAAATATCCACAAGAACATTGTAAATTGAAACGCATTTTAATAAGTATCAAAGCAAAAAGTATCAAAGAATCACCTGATACATTTATTAGGCAGTTTTTTCTAATACGCCACGCAACGCAAGTATAAAGTAACCTACATCCAGGCACCTGATACACAGCCACAGCTGCTAAATCCTTTCGTTTTTTGTGTTCCACACCTGCAACACTGTCCTATTATGCAATGTTGGTATCAAAATGATTAGAAATGCCACTATTTAATTATTTCTAATATGACACAGAAGAATGTGATTGTTTTTTTATGGAATACGTATACAAATTTAAACGTAACGACAATTTGAAACCGTAATCTTTTTAAAACCGTATCTTCTTAAGTAATCTTATTTTTTTACGCTTTCTAATATTTATTATATAATTATTTTGTTATAACTATTTTGTTATTTATAGCGTTTTTAGCGTGCCAGTTGAGCACTAATCGTGTCGCGAATGTCCCGTTATTGTTGTATAGAGGACACACTAAAGGAGATTATACGGTGAAAAAGAGATAATGTAAATAATACGTAAAAATAATATAAGATTGAAGTAAACGAGGTACAGAGGAATAACGTTTAATGTATTTGTGACTGAATTGTCACAAAAATTGGGAAAAGGAGCATATTTTCTCAAAATTAATTAAAATTACATCTTTTTGTTATAAACAATTTGTTAATTACAGCAATAACTGTATACTTTTACTAAATTATTCCACTTCATATAGAATTATGAAACCGGGATAACATGTCTTATTATTTAATAGAGCCATGTCTACGCATTTTAAAGGCACACATTTTTTCGGGCGGTCCACGAAGGTCTGTTTTTTATTTTTTTTTCTCTAACAAAGATGTGATTCCGAGGCAGATTATGAACGTTTTTAGAACACAAATTGCTTAACTACCCCAAACTAGGCAGGCATCTTGAATGGATTGTATCACTAGAAGGTGATAAAGTAAATTTAAAATTCTCAAAAAAAATTGTATTAAATATTTTTGAAATTTTATTTCAATCATATATTTCTAGTTCGACGTTGTATCATACGCAAAGCAGAATAGGGTAAGAAAGCCAAATTCCTCATTTTCCGTCCAATTTTCGAGATGTTAGTTAGGTAGGTATTGTGTGGTGGAACTCAACGCCGAACTTTGAAATAGGTAAAATATTTTTTTTTCATTACTCGGAATCGAACCCACTGCAAATCACTACACTGTGACATGACGGCCTCAAAAAAATATAAGACAACATTTTTGTTCCCTAAATTTAGATAGAATGTCAATGTCAAATTTCCAATAGCACCACGGCATATATTATGAGATAAAGGTAGAATAGATACAAAATTATTTTTTGATTTTTTTACTTTACTCCCCATAGCATTATGGGCACATGGATCCTGAGAATGTGTTAAGACACTCCGTTGTTATCCAAAACACTACTAGTGTTTATTTTCCAAGAATCTAATTAAAATTAATTTAAAATTGTATATATATATATATATATATATATATATATATATATATATATATATATATATATATATATATATATATATATATATATATATATATATATATATTTAAAATTGTATATATATGTCAATTTTCTGCTAACGCTGATTCTACAAGTTTAAATTGTTTTCAGTTTCCCTCCGTCTGTCCTGTTGTATGAAGGATACAAACGTCGTTATTTTTTATTAAGTATGTGACAGCATTCAACGTCGCGTTTTATCTTGTTGCCAGAGCGAGGAAAATCGTATATCGTAACCACAACTGCATCGAACCCACAATCCTCTTAGTAAACGCGTATGTTTAATAATGCACTATGGCTTTTCAGCAAATATATAAATGTAAATTAAATGTTAGAATATAAATTTCATTACCATCCAAATTACGCGTGGCAACTGCAATTAATGTTGTTATTTTTTTTGGATTCATATCAATAATATATTAAAATTACAGTATTTAACGATTTTGAGTCAATTAACCATATCTATACATGTAAATTAAAATTAAAGGGTTTGTTTTTATTTTGACATTATCGTGTTTTCTTATGATTTACAAAATTGTTTTTTGTCTGTCAGTTATTCTTTGTGTCTGCGCCAATCTCCGGATCAGCTAAACGATTTTCTATAAGACTTTCTCTGAAAGATGGAGAGGTTTGTAGGTAAGCATTAGGCTACTTATAGTACTACTATAGTAGTTATACTAACCTAGATTCCCGTGGTATAAGGGTACGTAGGAAAAGCCGCGTTGAGATACTAAGTTAATAACAATATAAATTTACAAAATATGTATAATTAAAAAATAATACATTTTCCCTAAATACAGTAAAATAATACTATTTAAATATTTATAAAATTTAAATATATTTTAAGAGGGTCAATCTGCGAGGAAGTCACTTGTAATAAAATTAATATTACTTTGTATATTAAATTATCAATTGAAACTCGTTGTAAAACGTGTGAGAGATGACTTACTTACTGCATAACAGATGTGCATACATATTTCATTTAAAGGAATATTTATCATAAATCTTTCTTTAGTTTCGTAAAATTTGGTTGAAAATACTAATCAAAGGAACTTCTGGTTACATTTGAAATAATATTTTTACGATGAATGTGTTATTTATCAGCAATGGTTAAAAGCATTATATGCAACTCTGACTTACTTAATTTGAACATGCGCGCAAAGTCACAGGTAATAACTAGCATTAAGTAAAAACCTAATTCAGTTTCGACCAACATAAACATTATCAAAATAAGACCTCATAAGTAATGTTGAGATCCGCAAAAAGCATTTATTTGTGTGTGGCAACACAAGTGGTGACCACCGCTGGTCTGAATCTCTGTGAGGTCCAAACGAGACAAAAACCTACCATTAGACTAATGATCTCGTCAATTTCTCGCCGAATTCCTTCCGACACACGCACATGTCATCGTAATGTAACGACTAGGGTTTCCGGTGCGAAATACTCGGTTGGTATTGTAAGGATACGCCCTACGTTATAAATTATATTTAATGTTATAGTATTTGATATTTGGTTATTTCATATAAACGCGAACGTTGTGGATCAGGTTTTCAATTTTGGTTATTTTTTATTTGCTTACTCTTGTGAAAGTACAAAACGCGTCGTTATGTTCCGCCAATCATCACGAAATGTTTTGAAATTGGACTTATCTCTCTACCACTGGAGTTATCTCTCTACCTACCATGCTACGTATATACGGGACACAGAGTGAAGATGGTTTGGCGAGCTGGTAAAAGCTCATATTATTTTTAAGTAAACTTACATTTGAAACATATCAATAGTTAAAAATATTTTAAAAAGCACTACAATAAAAAGCACTGTGTAATTTAATAGGTGTATCCTTATTTAATAATATTCACAATCTGTGAGTGTTCACTAAGCTGTAACATATCTGTTTACACCGACACAACGCGACTTGAAAAAGTTACTAAAGAAAACTTTGACAGCCAATGAGCCGGATGCCGCCTTTAATTAGTTCAAAATTGTTCAAATTTTACGAGCTTTAAACTGAATTTTGGATTAGCCTCGACATAAATTTTTATATTATCGTCAATTATCTTAACTTTTGATAAGTTGGTTAGCTGTAAACGTGTTCATTCAAATTAGTTAGTTAAATTAAACTGTAATATAATTTTACTGTCAATTTGTAAAGTAATCAATAACTGGATTTTTATAAAACTTTTTCTTTTAGAAATTCATTCATATTTTTCTTAAGATATTCATAGCTTCGTTTCCATTTACCGCTACTTTTCCTCACTTTCTGCCGATTTCTGGAGGCAATGTAAATTGAGTGGCAGAACTTAACGCCGCGCTTTGCCTGAAAATATTAAACATTTCATTTCCTCGAGTGGGCATCGAACCCACAACTTGTTGCGTTTAGAAACACACGCTTATGCCTCTGCGCTACGAGGCCTTGTGACGCATGGACAGGTCTGGTATTAAATACTTACTTTATATTTTAGTTGGAAGGTATTACTCTTATTTTGGCATGCACTTTAAGGAAAGCAAATTGTACTCTACTAGTTTTCCTACAAGCCGTAAATTAATTTCTTCTTGTGATTCAGCAAACCGGTATGTTCGATGGATAGTATCGTCTTTTAATGATATTACTAATACGTCTTCATGAGAAATATAAATTTGAGACGAAAACTTCAAAACAACTACTAAAACGTCTCCTTCAATCTTTCACAATTTTTTTTTAACGAAATATTTTATATTGCACATGGCAGGAAAGCAGAGGGAACTTGGGAACCTAATGTTAAAACACTCCGTCCAGTTCAATTTCTGAATTTAAGGCATTACTGGCGGAGCTCAACGCCCTGCTTTGCATTATTGATAATGCGAAGAAATGAAAATAATAATTATTTTATATGAAAATATTATATTTCATGTCCTTTAGTGAGGATCGAACCCACAACTTATAGTGTTTGCAGACACACAGCTGTGCTCCTGCGCACAATTAAGATATTGCTCAACAAGCAAGTGGCGGAAGTCGATGATGCGCTCTGTCGCTTTACCTGAGTGGAAAAAATGAAATATTTAATATTTCATTTACTCAAGTTGGAATCGAACCCACAACTTATTGCGTTTAAAGTTGCACTGTACTGTACTTTTGCACCACATTTGCCTTTAATAAAGTTATAAACTCCGAGTCAATTTTTAAAGCCATAAGGACTCTGATCTTGCTTTAACATTACATAAATGTAGGTACATAGGTAGAAGTCATAATTTACTTAACTGCTTAGAATCGGATTTAAGCTCAGGCCAATAAAAGAGAATCTATGAAGGTACATATTTCCACGCTTCTCACCACAATTCAAGATATTGCGTAATAAATAGCGGTACTCAACACCGTCGTCTAAAACCATTTTCAGCCCAGGTCAATCATATAAATTTATATAAATAAGTAATAATGTTTTACATTTCAAACAAAGCTACAAGCAGCTTTCAACAGTCAATTTAAGGTCGAATTTGGCCAATTTTTTACCATGACTCCACTTTTGGAGTTCAAAACAAATGATCTCTATATATTGCCGCTTGAACAAACTTTGACGCATGTTTAAACGGATTTATTTACGTGGAGCGTTCTTAACATAAATAAACCGACATCATTCATTGTCTTGTAAACTTGAACAGTTGTTTCGGAAGTTCGACATCCTGAATTTGGTCGTAGGTGTAAAGAACATTTGGTTATATTTTCTAATGTTATTTTTTTAAAGAATATTTCATTTTTATTAGAGAGTTGAGTTCCGTGAATCACACGAAATGCCTTTAAATTGGTGTAAAGTGGGGAACGAAATGGAGTGTCTTAACACTAGGTTCACAAATTCCATCTGCCTTTCCTACCATATGAGGGATACTGCGTAAAACTTAAAAAAAAATAGAAAAATAAACCTGCCTAGTAACGACAGTCTTTATATTATTAGTTAAATAGACCTTGTGGCCTGTCGTGGTGTCACAAGCACGTGACTAAAACGCGACAGGTTGTGGATTCCATTGTCACTCGAGGAAATGAAATATTTAATATTTTTGATTTAAATATTTTATGTTTTGCTTTTGTTCTCACTGGTAACGAGATAAAGACGCGACGTTGGCTTTCGCAATACGGAATGCTTTAATATCGGCGGAAAGTGGTTAACGGGACGGAATTTCTTAACAGTAGTAACATAAGGTCTCAAGTTCCCTCAGCCTACACTGCTATGTGCGGGATACAGTGTGAAGCTGAGTGAAAAAGATCTTTACTTATAATTCTTCTTTTAAATATACTGAAAAACACTATCCTAGGTATCCAGCAAATTGTAATATGCTTATTAACTAAGATGACAGTTATAAAAAAGTGTTGCTCATGCTGGTATTGATACCATATCTAGAAACTACTCGTAAAAATATAAAATTAAGAAGAGTTTTGTGAAATTGTGTAAATTATTATATCTTTGTATAATTTCAAGGAGTTGACGACACCCTTGCGCTTACAGTACAGCGGCCGACGGAAGCCACACGCGAGATCCGAATTTGTTCGTGTTAAAATTAGGACTTGTCCACATACAGGCTTTTTTTGCATTTTAGAAAAAAATATATTTTTTATTTATTTATTGTACAAACTAATTAAACTAGTTACAATATTTAAGAATGGAAGTGTATAAAAAAATATCAAAGCAGTATTTTAGCATTTTAATGTTTACTAAATTGATTAAGCTTTAAATAATTTTAATTTTTCCAATAAATTTATTCTCAAATTCCAATAAATTTACGCTCAGATAACAATAATGGTTACATTATAATTTATGTGGTACTCTGCTTTAATAGAAATATATTTTTTTATTAATTATAGAAAAAATAAAAAATATATATATTTCCCCCTAAAATCCCTGTAACCAATCCCTATCAGTACCGGGTGCGCACGCGCACGTAATTACGGCAATCTGTTGCGTCCAGGATATCCTCGGCCATCTGGTGTAAGTCTCTATTTGTGTACAGCTACGTTATTAAGTATAATGTTTAATTTAAACAATCTTACTTACTTTACACTTACGAGGGACCTAAATATTTACATAATATAGCATTTAGTTTGTTTCTGCTTTCTAGAAGGAGTGCTTAAAAAATTCTGATTTTCTTTTTAGTTTTTATAACTGTTAAGATAATGAATAATATAAATTTGTTATTAAAAAAAACTATTATAAGCTATTATACAACGATTTTATTTCTGTTGTAAATCATTTATTTGCAGCAGCAATTTTAGTAACAGGTTATATTTCCAAGCTAAATATAAAATTTAAAGAGAAATTTCATGTTTATAAGCAAATATTTTAATCTCTACTTCTAAGTAAAATGGAATCAGTGATTTCAAAATAACTTTGTTTTTAAGGGCATTTAATTATTTACAAAATGTTCAGCAAACAATAAAAAACTTTATCTATCTATCTATTTGTGTGGTTCTAGAACAGCCTAACCGATTTTAATGGAACTTTCATTGAACGATAGAGGAGGTAACGGAACAACACATAAGCATTCTTTAATGATAATCATAATAAAATTTTAGATTTAGAATCAATAAGTTGATCCATTTCTCTATATATACGAGATAGACTATAGTAAATATAATATCATACAGTTATATACTTTATTAAAATACTTAAAAATAACGAGGGTACATAAAGTTTACGCCACGTGTAGAGCACGCGCGCGCCGCACGGCGTTTATTGTCAGTCGCACGCTGACCTCCGCAGGGGTAGCATCTATTATCTGAGTTTAAAATTAAAGGGTGCTATAACTCATTTTGCTCGCTTCGTTTGCTTCTGAAGGGATAAAAATGAGAAAAATAAATGGGTGTTATGAAATATGCTTAAAGTTGTATTAATGATTTGTAAATTTCATAAAAATTGTTTTGTTCTGTTAGTTAAAGTTTGTATACCGAATAATGTTATGTTTTAATAGATTTTACTACAGTTTTTCTTAGAATAAATAGCTACGTTAGCTTTACCCAACTAAACTATATCTATGACTAAATTGTAACTGATCTTTATCTTATACATGGAACATATTTACCAATTTAATGGAAACCTTGGTCTTGGTTTCCATTAAATTGGTATTTAATGGAATTTAATAAATATTTCTAAGAGCGTGAGATCTAAGAAAGAGCTTATCCGATATAAAGGCAGTTTACACTATTGTATTTTGGGAAACGTCCATAACGATATTGCTTACATCTGGCACAGAATAAAAAAGAATAACTATGTATAATTTAAGAGTGGAACACGGCTTTACATAATTTTGTAATCCTATTCAATTGATAACACGTGTACATATAATTTTATACCCAAATACTTTCAAATCGATGGTACATGTAGTATAATGTTTATTACCTGTTATTTCTTTCGTAAATAAGATGTAAATAGTAATAGACTTTATTTTGTTTTTATAGAAGCCAAAAAAAAAAGAAGGAAAATATTTTTCATTGTTTATATTTTTCAACTTCACACTGTACCGCACATGGGAAAAGGGAAAGCAGAGACCAACATTTTCTCTAGTGTTAAGACACTCCGTTCCGTTCCCCACTTTTTGTCGAATTTGTGGCATTGGTTGTAGAGTTGCGAAACTCAACGCTGCGCTTTTCCTTGTCACTAAAGTGAAAAAATGGAAACACTAAATATTATATTTCAAAATATTAAATATTTCGTTTCTTCGAGTGGAGATCCAACTCACAACCTGCCACCACAAACTTACAAGACTAAGTCTAATACTTTAACAAAATTGAATACTCTAGAATAAACAATATTTCGCCTAACCAATGCCGTCAGGTGAATTGTTAATGCTGAATTTTTAAACGAGCTCGTCTATCACTGAACTGTGACGTACTTAGGTCTCAATATAGATAATAAGAAACAGCACCGTGTTATTTCACACTTGGGATAGAAAAATACTTTTTCAGAATGCGTAAACAGTTGAAAGTGGCGGGATTTGAACCCGCGGCTCTTGGATGCCGTCCAAGCCCTCTGACCAATAAATTGTATTTTCGTACGAAGATTTTGCGAGCGCGACGTTTGTGAGTTCGATACCCATTTAGGGAAAAAAATCTTCATTCCGGTATTGAAGCAAAGCAAGTCTTTGTATTCCGCCACTCAACACGTAGGTAATGTCAGGACGGAAGCGTCTTAATGAGGAACGGAGTGTCTTAACACTAGATTTCTAGGTTCCTCTGCATATTCTAACGTGTGCGATACAATGTGAAGCTACAAAAAATATATATACATTTGAGCAATATAAAATTGTTAACATTTTTCCACATAGATACTAACGGCAAAATCAAGCGTATTAGAATTTCGGGGTAGCAAACAAAAACGAACTGTCCGCTTATATCTTGGTCGAACTGTCCTCTTATAAAAAGACATATTACGGTGTTAAACTCCATAATTAAGCAGGCAATGTCTTTAATTTAGACAAAAAGAAGCAGAACAGTGTCTCGCGACGTTTTTCTTCAAAAAAAAAATAATGATAATAATTGTGCGACGCTTGTGTTTCTAAAGTTACATTTATGGGTGCAGTAGTACAAAATGAATGTAGATACATATGTATGTGGAATGGAAGACAAAAAATATATATTTATTCTGTATTGAATTTTTTTTATCAAAAATAAAAATAAACTTTATCCTCATCAATGAATACAGTACAGTACGTCATTGTATTCAGCCAAGATGGTAGCAGCGCGTCCAAGACAAATAAAATGACGCAGATAAACAACCAGATGTTCGCGTTATCTTATCTGCGGTAATGCTATCGCTGCCACCATTCAGAAAAAACGGGGATTCCAATTTTAAAACATAAGAAATACATTATTTTAAAATGTTGATATAATCTGTGATAGGTTGAAGATAATAATGTGAAGTGCAGTAGAGATCGTTATTCGGTTTCAATAATGGACCACCGATTTTTAGGGAAACGGTAATGGCAATGATCAACTTTTATTCAGCTTCACACTGTTCTCACACATGGTAAAGCGTGTTGAGTGGCGGAACACAACACAGCGCTTTATCGCGCTTAATATTTTCATACAAAGAAATATTTCATTTCCTAGAATGGCGATCGAACCCACAACCTGTGAGCTTACAGCTGCACGCTTGTGCTCTTGCGCCACGACAGGCCTGACTCTCTAGTTCTTATATTAATAAAATTGTCAACACTAAACCAAATGCATATGTATTTGCATTTATTTAAAAAAATATAAAAAAAAAAATTTTTAGGACATAATGATATTTTTTGTCTATTTGCGTTTCAATTCGCCATCTTTAAATGGCGTCTGCGCGAGTGGCGGGAAGAAATATATATTATGATGACAGCACAACACATTTATTTTCCCGCTGCTGTATTTAAAAATGGCGAATTTAAATACACATATACAAAAATATTTTATCTTAAGGTCAGTGGAAGGCATTGCTTATTATTTATTTTAATCATGAGAGAAAGCTTTAATTTTATAAATTTATTACACAAATTGTTAAAATATCTTTTAACTAACTTTGTTATTAAATTATTCGAATTTGCTTATTAAATTTAACTTATCTGAGATATATCACGTTTAATTGATCAGTCGTAAATATTAAATAAAGACGACTCGCTAAATATCTGAATGTTCAATTACTAAATGTTTACCAGATCTTCTAAAAACAAAAACAAACACACCTGTATATATTATACACGACAAACAAAGACTATAACAAATAGCCCAATGCTTGCCTAGAAATTGCATAGTATAATGATATTGAAATGGCTCCATTTCTGATATTCAAATCATATTGCGTTCAGATGTTGGCAACGGCTAATAAATGCGCTCAGGTGTTTACGAACTTGCAAACAATAAGCATATGGCGAGATGATATCACTGACACCGTTTGTTTTTTACTTAGCGATCGCATAAGATCGGATGAACAGATCATTTCTTTGAAACACAGATCAAATAAAAAAAGGTTGAATATAATTTGAGATCTGTCGAAGCGCAGGGGCATATTGTGACTTTCGACTCGTCAGATTGCCGGTTCGATCCCCACTCGAGGTAATGAAATATTTTATATTTTCAATTTAAATATTTAATGTTTTCATTTCTACGCTCTTGTAACAAGGCAAGGAGCGGCGTTGAGTTACGCTGCAAAAGTTGTTCCCAAGTTCCCACTGTCTACTCTGCCATGTGCGGGATATAACGTGAAGCTGAGTGAGTGACAAGATGAATCATATAAGCATAAAGGCATAAATGGTATTTTAAAAAGAGGGAAATATATAGTTTATCTGTTTTAATTTTGAAAATATCACTAAATTTTTGATTGAAAAAGGATACACAAAAAGATTCCTATAAGATGGACTTGAATTATTTTTAAAATTTTAATAAATTAATTTATTTATAAACAACGTTAAAGAATTTTCAGTAGGTACACGTAAGTGTACAATACACGTAAAGTGTCTCTCTGTGGTGTCAAAATAAACGTGTTTTTTTAAGAGCATAGTTCACAATTTTTATTCATCAGTCTTTCGGTGTGAGGAGATAAATCATCTTTATAGGATTTTCGCTGACCAAGGACATGGTACTTATCCAATAACACTTACTAATAGACTACTTTTTATCCCGGATTTACACAGTAAAAACGCGCCATGTTAAAAATGACTTTATGCAACCTAATTCAAAATTTAAAATATTTAAATATGATTTATTTACATTATAATAATATATATATTACTAAAATAACCAACCAATTTGCACTAAGAGTACTTATATAATAAAAAGCGGGCGAAGCCGCGCGGATGCCGCTAGTCATAACTGTTTAGTAATATTTAAAAAGTTATAACATTAAACAATACTATTGCATCTTAAAGCCTACTGAATAATTGTGTTAGGCAAAGAAATTATTATAATAAAATCGAGACACTTGTGTTTAGCAATACGTACAATAAATCATTGAAGTGATGACACGAATGGATATTTATTTATTAAATTATTACCAATAGAATATATTTTTCAATACAGATGGTATTAAGAAAGATGAATTTTGTATTGTATAACATAATAAATACATAAAATACTAGTGAACTTAACGCATCGCCCGTTCAGGCGTTTAAATTTATAAAAAATGCTTACGTAAATTGTAGCCTGTGTATTATTCTTATATATAAACTATATTACTGTGAAGTTTAATCCAAATCTGTTCAGTAATTTTAGCCTGAAAGTGGAACAAACATTCATTCACACTAACTTTCACATTTGTAACATTAGTAGGATACATTACAGAACAAGTTAACAAGAAGAAAAATAGTATGTACCTACATATGTATGTTTATAAAGTAGCGTTTAAAATTTTTGTCTTCAATCTTATGACTTAAATTCAAATC
Source organism: Eueides isabella (assembly GCA_019049475.1). Classification (NCBI taxonomy): domain Eukaryota; kingdom Metazoa; phylum Arthropoda; class Insecta; order Lepidoptera; family Nymphalidae; genus Eueides; species Eueides isabella. The sequence continues at coordinate 10,890,584 of CM032399.1, forward strand.
AGATTTTAGTAATTTTAACGCTTATAAGTCTATGTTGTGTGTAAATAGTTAATTCTTTGTTTATATTACGATATTCATTGACTGAATACAATTAGGTGTTCAGTTTGTCTGTTGTTCGCAATATATCATGATAAACGTGAAAGATTGATTTTATGTAAATGTATTCGGATCGTATGTTGTTGGAGAACTTCCAATCTGCCTTTCCTTATTATCTCTTGGAATATCGTTATGACAAATTCGTTTTTTTTAATTTATCTGATAAATAAGTACATGTTATCAAGCTACGAAGAAACCGTAGTGCAATTTAGGCAAATGCTTATAATTAAATGCGGCCAACGTTGACTGATGACTCATAACAACCGACCGAAACGATATCGATGCCATTTCGCCGCGTTTGGTCGCTCTAAACAGTGTGTAATTATGTAAAGGAAATTCCGTAACGAAAAGACAAGGTGTGCCAGGTCTATCATCATCAGCTGCTAACGAATCAGGTGTACAAAATTCAATCGAAAAGGTGTGCGGAATAAAATATATAGAACGAAATTCAACGCTGATCATCTAATAGCCGGAAACAGACGGTTTTTTAATTAAAAACTATATAGGTCACTTATTTTTGCATTATCTATGCCGATCTTGGGCGAAAATGCTAATGTCAAATGTCACTTAGTGTTGCCATGCTAAAAAATTCTGGACCAGCTGGCTGGCAATAAGTGCCACGTGCGTGTGAAAAAAAAATAAAGAATAGGGGAGGACAAGATGGCGTTGGTTCCCGTGCACTTGACATTTCCAATTAATTTGCTCGGGACATCTGTGCCGTTAGCAGCTGAACGATCGGCTATTCGGGAATAATGCGGATTACGTTTATACGCATAACGAGGCGCGTGCCAGCGACAGAACACACTGGGACAAATATTGTCATTTCGTTGAGAGGGACGGTTATTATTTTGACGTGATAATGTCTACATGTGAGATGCTTACTACTTCATTTGGTTTTACTTAAAAAAAGGTAAAATATAAAGACACAGTTCTATATGTTTCTTCACTTGATATATTCTTATTTGGTTCATTATGTGCATTTGGCAAATTATACTTTATTTGTTTTCATGTGTCTTCCATTCTGTCATGGTAGGCTTTAGGAATTACATACGAATTTCAATTAATATTATACTTACGTATACCAACTCAAAAATACTTCCACAATTAAACGAATGGAGTACCTGAAAAAAGAAATAAAACGTATTTGTAATAACAGTACATTATCATTTTTATATTTTCATCCATATATGAACACCAACATAATTAGTAAATAATCAACAAAGAAAATTTCATACATCCAAGTGGACCATTCCACGTCTACGGAGTAAACTATATATTATAATTTTTTACAATAATTTGCTCGCAGCCGCTATCAGTCAGAGCGATTATGTTTTCAATATATTATTTTTTTATCGTTCGTATAAAAGGTGTTGCTAAGGACAATAATATAAAATATCATCGGTAGTTTCACATTTAACGGATGAAAGAATTATTGCCTTGTCCTTTACTTTTAAGGCGTTTGATTACAATAAAAATGCTGAATAGTAAATTACTCGAGAACACTACTGTACATTTGCAAGCTAGCAATTCAATAGTTTAAAAATAATATTTGCAATAATTATATTGAATGTTAATTAAATTGTATCATACAACTGTATGGATAAAATTTCAATATTAACTTGTTTTTGCTATGTCTTATTTTCTTCTTACTTGGCCGATTTTGATAGTCTTTTATTTTCTATACGGTTTTAGGTGTTATCTTTATACCATACACCATTTCTAATTTTAAACTGTGAGAACAAATAAACCTAGTACACATTGATTAGGACTGACTTTTAACAAAATGGTTCTGGAGTAAATGTGTAGGTACTGAGAATAATAGATACAGCGTCGACTGAGACGATACACGACATTGTTCTGTTCAACTTATTAGAGTGATTATATTTAACTTGTTTCAATTCTCCGCTCTAGAAATGGAAACGTTGCATTGAGTTTCGCCACATACAACGCAAAGCTGAACTGAAATTTAAGCGGAAAGTGTTTCTGTTTACACAGATCACTTTCGCTCTAGGTCTACGCTACTGGGGAAAAAAACATAAAAAAAAGCAAAACTTTTGTAATCGAATAAACAAAATACGATATTAATAGTCGAGCTTTCACTAAAGGTAATTTGCATAATACCACAATGTTTGTTAATTGGCAACACTTGGTGGCTCATACAAACAGCTCGTTCAAAGTTTACGTAAGTGCGATTTTGAAGCCCCACTTCTGATACTTTGATCTGTTTCATATAAAGTTTGGACAAACAATGGCTGCATGAAGTTAGAACCGCAGATTCCTTAACTTTAGGTTTGTTCACGTTACTTGTTGGAAGTTAACGCTCTGTTATTACACATGGAACTTTATATTATGTTTATTGGGAAGTTACATACTTGTATGGCTACAATTTTTTAAATAAAATATTTTTCATATAAATGCATAGGTATATAATAATATATTATCTGTTCGCAAAAATATTCACAATTACTTAAAGAACAGTGATTGACATGATATTAACACAAGAAGTAAAAACATGCGGAGCACTCCTAGTTTTCCATCTTCAAAAAGTTAGTAGATCTTCTATGAAAAGTGATACACGTATGTATAATAAAATGGCACAAGTGATTTTGGACTTGTCATCAATTTAAAGTAAAAGGTAAAAATGTATTGTTAGGCTAAGCCTATTATTCAATTCAAGCCTATTATTATGATAAGAGTGCGTGGTTTTAAATGCTGTTATTACTCAGTCACAGAAGCTAATTGTAATTGTATACATTTATTTTAAGTTCTGTTTTCAAAAGAGTAACTGTACAGTTTCTTACCGGCTCTTCTCAGCAGACCGCCCTAAGAGCCGGTGGTAGCTTCCTGTAGTAGATACTGTCACTACAGACGTTTCTAAGTAACTTGACGATTTAAAAGTGCTTGTAAAGGCCTAATTAAATAAAGAATATTTTGATTTTCATTTTGAAAATAATAAGGAATATTTAAAAATATTTGGCCATTAACACTGTATAATATGTAATGTAAAAAAGCAACTAAGCTCAGAAGTAAAAATGAAATAATCATGAATTTCGATATAAAATAACAATAAAAAATTGTTGAAACTTAAAAATAGTAAATATTTCTTATATTATATAATTCGTTAAATAGCGATTTGTTATAAGCAACTTCCAAAATAGATTTTTTTAGTTTAATATTAGAGTCATATTAAAATAAATTATATAATTACATTTACATTGACAAAATATTTTTTTTAAAAGTCTTCAAATTTTTAAACGTCATACGAGTCGATAAACGCAGGAGCAGGAAGAGGAAATGATCAATTACATTCTTCTCTTAGCGCAACGCTAAACGGCGTACAACAAAGGCCCATTGATATGACCCATCCGCAAACAACTTAAATATTGTTGTTAGACTTTAAATTTCTTTTCCATTTGTTGAATTCTCTTTTAGTAGAGTTAAAGTATATGGCAATAAGTACTTATATTATTTAAAATTAGTCATTTTAAATGAATAATCAATATTATCTGTCCAGCATTTCATTTATAAAAAAAAACTAAGTATATTGAGTAGAACTTATGTTTGGTTCTTATAGTTCTCACATATAACGGTGTAACTTAACGCAACATTTTATCTTTTTAGAGGGATAAATAACCACAATTTGTTCCCGGGTTTTTTATACTTAATTCTAATATTTAAGTGGAATGAAAAAGGAATAACGTTTTATCCATTCCAGTAATACCTACATATTTTTAACCATTGACGCAAAGTCAGGTGTGTTATAAGTTTGATCTCTCCTGTCTGTCAGTTGTGTCTCTGTTTGCGGTATATTTAGGTACAAATTATCTCTTTACTTCCAGCAACAAGCACTTTACCAAAATGATTACTACCTTGTTTTTCAATTACTTTTTAGGCTTGAGAGTTCTTTTGATTATTTTTTTTATTGTATCTTCGGATGTTTCTGCTTAAAAAATAAAACAATTTAATAATATTATATTTTATCAATAAACTTAATACTTTTTTTGCTTGCAAAAATCTTATTATTTAAAATCTTTTATGATTTTTTTTATTTTCAGTTGAAACATTTGTCACTAAATAACCATTACTCATTTTATGTAAAAAAATCTATTATTAACATAGAAGTCATTTATTATTAACAAAAGCGCAGGTAGCGGTTCCAATCAAAGAGCAAAGAACAGACCACTAACAGAACAGTGCGAGGTGCTCGCGCTGTCTTGCTTTTTGATTGTGACATTGACAGATTGTTTATTCAAGGAAATAGTTTTGTTAATTGGAAAGTATTATTATAACAAATCACGTTAAACTGATTTGATTGTGTAGAACAAATGGAGTGTTCTAACATTAGGTTCCTAAGTTTCCTCTGCCTACCTGGCGATTTATGAGATACAGCTGGGAAGCGAAAAAAATGTACCTACTTCATAAAAAATACTCAAGTTGGAAGTAATGTAATATGATATTTTACTCTTTATGTTTTTACATTTTATACTTATATTAATTTAAATAAAACAAAGCAAGCCGGCAGACTCAAAGCAACAAGTACATGTATACATTTCTCATATCGAATTATTTACAGAAATATTGATATACCTACCAATATTTTTCGGTTTGATTCGTTCGTAAATACCTAATACATATTAATTTTTCAACATTACAAAGTTAAAGGCTGTGAATGTTTGCAGGTGCGACAACAACCCCCTTTTCACCCTCGTTATTAAAAAATATAATTATAACGGTTTTAATACCGCGCATATTGGTGTCAACCGCGTTTCTATTGAATGAAGGTTGAATGCGACTTGGTAATATTTTATAATTGTAAATTGATCACATGTCATTGAAAATGAAATACTTGATCAGCTTTTTTACTTTTTAATATATAGAAAATAACTAATCTGCAAGGTTACCGATAATTAAAAAATCTTAAATCTATCGTAAAAAAAGTAGCCAAAAATACTTTGTGTTTCAGAAAATGAAACATGAAACAGGAATATGACGTTAATTCTATAAAAAAAAACATTTTGATTTTGAAAAAAAAAAAATACCAGTACAAAGACGCTATAAAATATACTTATTTCAACGGTATAAAATAAGAGATTCGCAATCGAAGGCTGAAACTTTTATTTCAAAAAATACTTAATTACAAACACAGATAAAAAATAAAACAATGGACCAATGTTTTAATGTCTTAAATGGCGCCAGAGAAATTATTAATGGCCAGTCACACTTGAATTGCAAGCGCCGTCATAAAACCTTATTCCCAACCTTTACATTTTTTTTTATTTTGCACCTGCTAAATACAAAAGGACCGAAAGGTTTTAGCACAAGCCCGTATTTTGACAGGTTCCCTTTATTGAACGATTAGAGGTAAATGAACTGAGAAGTTGCTAAATCGCAGGTCTGAATGGATTTTATGACTTTACTTACGCTTTTGTTTAGTTTGGCTTAGGTACATATGAAGTTTTTATACAAATACCTCTATTTAATCTGTTACAGACAGACAAGTTAGAATGTTTGCTTACAATATTCATTTATTAATGGTAGCAGAGATATCAAAGTTTTATGTGTAAATCGTTATTTCTGTAAGTTACATTTAAAAAATATATTTAAACTACAGCATTGAAGTTACACCGTCTTAAATAAATTTCACCACATTCCAGGGTAAAGGTAATGTAGCAGATTTCAACTTTCGATAATATCGCGTAAAGAACCGAATTCAACATTCGATTATATCAGTGAAAAATGTTATAGACCGTGAGATAATACTGATAAAGGTGTATTCAGACGTTTCGCCATTGCCAAAACTTATTTTCTTTATTGACTATTGACACCTGATATAATATTTATTTTTGTTTTTATAATTTACTTTTTTGAAGCCTCAAATAAATAATGTTATATAACTTTATTTTGTTTTAACGCCACCTGTTAGGCATTTGTCATTATAATTTAAAATTGCTATTTACTTTTTTTCAGCTTCACGCTGTAACCCGCATGAGGCAGGGTAGGCAGAGGGTACCCGGGAACCTAGTGTTAAGACACTCCGTTCCACTTCCGTTCCCCACTTTCCGACGAATTTGAGGCATTGCGTGTTGAGTGGCGGAACTGAACGTCGCGCATTGCCTTATTAATATTATATCTTATTATATAAATAAGAAATATATTGTAACTGCTCTTCTCGTGATTAACACGTTAAGAGGGTATATCTGAAATTATATTTATTTGGGGACCCGATGCTTTAAATACTACAGTTGTCTGTGGTCACGGGTAGACCGTTTATTTATCTATCCGAGACCACAGATTACTTAAATTATATATTAGACTAATTACACATTACTTTATCGCCAATGAGTGTGTGTGTGTGTGACCAGAAATGCAACGAGGTCTCGAGTTCAGACAGAAAGTGGAGTATCTTGCCACTAAGCTCTTGCTGCCGGCCCTGATATAAAAGGGATACGACGTGAATTATACATAGTTTTTTATAGCTTTACGCAGTATCCCGCGCATGTCAGGGGACTTGGGAACTTAGTGTTAAGAAACTCCGTTCCATTCCTCCCCTTTTACACCGTTTCCACGAAAGTAAGGCATTGCGTGTTGAGTAGCTGAACCCAACGCCGCTCTTTGCCTTACCGCCAGAGCAAAGAAATGAAAATATTAAATATTTCATTTCTTAAAATGGAGATATAACTTACATCCTTATAGTTTTTACGACTATAAATTATGATAGTATTATATTTCAAATTATATTTCCTTTTGTGTAAGCACACCTTTATTTTCGGCCTACAATCATCAGATGAAAGATCACGATATCCTACCACGCCTACCAAATCCACCATTCACTTTCACACGATTGCCTTTGTCTTAAAAATTTACAGCCCATGATACGAGCTACACTAGACATATAGTCAAAATATGACTATGATCTGTAACTGATGAGAAAAAATATTATAAATACAATGAAATTAAATTATTATAAAAATATCTAAATATACTTGAAATTACTTTTTTTGTATTATAGTTGCCTAATTAGTAGTTAATATTTTAAACTGGAAACTGTCGCATACGTCGTGAACTGTATATCGTTTGATAGTTACTTTTAGCTTTACGCTGTACTCCGCACATGGCAGGGAAGGTGAGAGAACTTGGGAAACAAGTGTTAAGATACTCCGTTCCCTTTCCTCATCTCATTACTGAACTGAGAAAATAAAAATATTAAACATTTTATTCCACTAAGTGGGAATTGAACCCACAACTGCCGATTATTGACGATATGACGATGTGATATCTACGATATGACAGCCTCGATTTTTTTACTTATCAATTGTAAATTATATAAGTAATTTAATAACAAGACAAAAAGACCGCTGACTTTTTTTAAAACCATTTATGGAGTAATTAGTCATCATGGAACAATGACGTACTTGTATAAGCCATTAATTAATATTAAAAGTAATCCAAATTTTACAAATCTTTTCTGGATATTATATTATTATTTTTTTTTTCTTTTTTTACAAATTGCGATTACGCCATAACATTAATAGTATAGCGTTTAACTGACTCATACAATGGGTTTCCGATTAAGAAAGAATTCAGTAATCGGTAGCTGTTAGTTAGCAACACGCAAATTTTGGATGATCATCGCTTAGAGCTATCTTTTAGATTGCCGGATTATTATCTGCTACTATGAAAGGATAAACTTGTTTCTTTAACAGTAGCCGAAAATATCGAAGTGAAATTAGTTGAAGCGAGATATAAATATCTATTGGCAGTGTAAATATAAAGAAACTGTCCAGGCGTAGTAAATTATTAGTCAACTTTAAACTCAGGAAACCAAATTTAATTTAAAAGTTCTGGCGCTTCCACATCTTTATTTAAAACAAATAGTTTTATGTGGTGTTTTTTATTAACAGCACAAGACTATTGATACTTCCGCTTTCCTACAGTAATATATGTTTTTTTCAAGCTGTATCCCGCACTGGGAACTAGTGTTAAGACACTCCGTTCCGTTTTCCACTTTTCGCCGAATTTGAGTCATTTCGTGTTGAACGGCGGAACTCAATCCCCAGCTTTTCCTTAAAAAATTATATACAATTTTTTTTTATAAAATAATATCGACCCTGAATACCAGAGTAGATATTTATAGTACAGTGTAATTTATTAGGCCGTACATGCAAAAGATCCGATTAAATAATTACTTAAACATTCAGTATCACCTGTCTGAATTTCTCAAAAGTCTAAAGTAAGGTAGATCATATAATCTGAGAGGAATGCTCGCGTGGCAGCCGCGGGCCTGTTCACACGGCGCGGCGCTCTGACACGAGCAGAGGCCAGAGCCGGGCCTTTGATTTTGATATATTGACATATTATTGTAAATAATGTAATATTTTTAAGTGTACTTAGATATTATTCTACTTAGATATTATTGTCGAAAACTAATTTGATGACTGTGTGGCTTAAGACTACCTACGAACACACACACACACACACACACACACACACACACACACACACAAACAAACACACACACACGAAAGCAGATCTCTAAAAGTGTGAAAATGCAGAATAGAATAATCTGTAACTACTGTTCCCTCAGGAATAATAATAGGACAAATACGCAACTCTACTCATGTCAATGTCCGTACTAGAAAATGTATGGAGTTACATGACATCTTCTTTATTATCAGAAAATAAGGGTGTCGTGGTTTATTGCGACAGTCCAAGGAATTAATTACTTTCATCTCTTCGCTCGAGTAGAGAAAATGCGGCGCTACGTTACACTCAACAACCAGTATCTCCAATTCGTACGAAAAATTAACAACGTACTCACGAGGTACAACCAGTCAAGTGCGAATTGAACTCGCCCACCGAGGGTTACTATTAATTTTAGATTTCTAAGTCTATTAGAAGTCGACAAACTTAAATTTGTTGGCATTTGCAATTATTTTGTATAAAATTAACTACAATTTTAAATGATATAATGATTTCGTAAAACACCTCTATTATTTCATTTTACCGAGGATTTCCTTTATTTGTATTGTAAGTTCTTACTACGTACCGACTTTCATAACTGTACATACTAATTTAAAAACGACTTATATATTTGATATTAATTTCAGTCTGAATCCTTCACACAATCTCGAGATACATGGACAGACAAACAACAAAATAATTACGTAAAGATTACGGAATCTTAAAAATTGTCTATAGTCATACAATAAGTACGCTATAATTAACATATTAATATATCTAGAATCTCATGGCATGATGTTGGTACGCAGAGACGCCGCCGGCCAGTTCACACGGACAGCTGACCACTTCGAAATGACCATATGGAATTTTGATTTGAACACTTTGTACCAATTACGTTAGTACTGTGGTCAGTTGGTAAATTAGTTTTTGCTAACTTAAATTTAAAAAGCGTATAAAAATTTTGAACGAAGCAGGATTTGAACCCGCGCCTCTGGAAAACCGTTCCAGCGCTCTGACCAACTAAGCCATTCGTTCTCACCGAGCTCCGTCGAAATTCTTATACGCTTGTTACAACTTATTTATGTTGTTAGCATCTCTGTAGGGATGTACAAGCGATGTACAAGCGTATAAGAATTTCGACGGAGCTCGGTGAGAACGAATGGCTTAGTTGGTCAGAGCGCTGGAACGGTATTCCAGAGGCGCGGGTTCAAATCCTGCTTCGTTCGAAATTTTTATACGCTTTTTAAATTTAAGTTAGTATTTTCTGTCCTAAGTGTGGAACAACACTTTAAAACATAGTAAAAATATTAAATTAGTTTTTGGCCTGTAGCTATAACCATCGATGTAGCGAGTTGAAATTTTCTTATTTCATGTCATTTTGTATGTGTACGTTAATTGGGTATGCAAGTTTTAACAAACGCTTGTGTACTTGTGTACAATTTTGTGTTTAAAAAAATCTTTACAAAAACGTTATCTTTTATGTTTCTAAATTATTAATTATTCCACATTTACTAAAGGAAAATACTTTTTTTTAATACATAATTACTTTAAAAAAGTAGTAGATATGAACTTTTAGAAACGGAAACTATTAAAAGGATTTGATCACATGGCCGTATGTTCTCTGAGAACGTATGTTTTCTAAAAATGTACATTATTTGGAATATTGCTACCATGGCCTTTTATGTTTCTTTCAACCAGTTTAAAAACGATATGCTGAAATCTAAATTCCTATAATATCTACGAAATAAATGATGCAATCCGCCAGCAAAAATTATCCTTAAAAAAATACAATTTTAATTTCTAAGAATTCCTAATTTATGACATATTTATTAGCTACAGACACACAGACAAGCCAAAGTTATACATAGATATTCTCTTTGGTTTGAATTTCACCTTAATTTACTTTGCAAATGTATTATATTTATAAAGTAACGTCTAAATATTCTATATTTTAAAATAAAAGTCCTACATAAATAGTAAATATCAACATCTAATTGTTATTTCTGTTTATACACAACAGAATCTGATTCCATTGTTCTTTTATTGTAAAGACACGCGAAATATTTGAAACGTGATAATACCTTAGTCTTCATTATTATCAGTTTCGACTCTGAGAAGACACGTTTTATAAAGGATATAATACATAATAAATAAAAAAAATATTTTTTTACAAAATTTCTTGTGCCCGCTGTAGCGGTACAGATTGTAAACACGACTATTGTGGGTCCTTTATATTTTCTCGCTTATCGCTTGTTACCCTCTGCCTATTTTGAGGCATTGGGTGTTGAGTGGCAGAGCTAAACGCCGCGTTTTGTCTTATACAACAGTAAACATTTAATTTTAAAATATTACCTACACCCTCGAGTGGGGATCGAACCCACAACCAATCACATTTACAGTCTTGCACTTTATTACATTTAAATTGATATAAAATTATATTTATTATTATAAGTAGATTTTCAAAATAAAGTAAATTTAATTGACTCACGCCATGTCCATATACAAGCTTAGCTTTCATCTTTTACGATAACAATATTAGTAATAGGTATACAGAAGGATAAAATTTGAATAAAAAATCTATTTAAAGTATAATGTGTTTTATATTATCTATGTAAAATGTTAATCTTTACAACCAAATTTTCTTGATGTCGGCACAAGATTTTAAGAGCTTTATTTATTATACAATACCATATAATTTATGTTTTATATATAATTAACACGTCTTTGAAAGAATCACATCGACTAATTACTGTAGAAACGGATACATAAATCACAGATATATTACTGTATCTGATGACCGTTTAAATCATACCAATAAGATGTACCTTTTAAATTTTTGGCTGTACATACATATATGAATGTTTATAAGAAAGATAACTATAAAAAGGTGATGGTTCTAAATTTGAAATTGAAATATTGCCATTTGTACGTAAAATACTTGTCATATCATAAATTATTTTAAAAGAGAACAATGTTATAAAAAAGCCAAAAGTGCGGCGTTGAGTTCCGCCACTTAACATGCAATGCGCCAAAGTCGGTGGAAAGTGGAAAACGGAGTGTCTTAACACTAGGTTACCGTGTTCCCTCTCGTGCGGGATACAGCGTGAAGCTGAAAGAAATAAAAAAATAAATAAATATTTACTTTACTACTTACTTCTTCACATAAATAATCAGAACATATACATAGTAACAATAAATGAAATGAAAATATGTATTATTGTCTCTGACGTTTTTTTTGGCGTTAAATGTTTTCTTAAATTTTACCAAGTTACCTATTCTTGAATGATTTTCTCTACGCCAGATCATAGAAAGGCACCCAATTTCACTTCTAAAAAATATAAAACACGCAGCTAACCTTACGACCCTAACACGAATCAAATCGTGATTGTCGAAGAAAGTAAACAAAAAATTGTAAGTACAGTTTTGTCTTCACTGGACATTGTCGCCGACGGGCTTTTCTCACGAACACAACATACCTACCTACTTATTAAAATGATATGTTTGTTTTGGCTACGAAATTAAAGGAACATTTTTAAAGCTAAGATAAATCATAGACTAAAATATTGTGCGTAATGTTTTTTTTTATTTTTTTAACCAAAAATACATTAAAATATTTTAATTTGTAATACAATGCAGATTAAAAATTATTTAAACTACGAAATTTAATTATATGTTCTATTCAGCTTAGGTTTTTATGGTCAAAAATACACGAATAAATTCAAATAACATACAATAATTGAACAATGTAAAACTTTCAATAAAGGTAATTTACCATTCATATACATCACTCATGATTACAGGTTGCTTTGGTAATATTTTACGCATTATAATATTGATTTCTACGACGCTAATTTACTTTTGCCTTAGGCTGAATATTGGAAAATCACTATCACTCTATATAATAAAGTGTAAGAAGCTTGTCTGCACGTACATAAGTTACGCACGTAGATTAATATTTATAAATTTATTTAAGTTATTTATATTTATTTGTAATATATTAATTGAGGAAAGAAAACTATCGTTACGGAAAAAATATGTTCCCAATATCAATGATATTTAATCTTATTTTGACAAGGATAAAAAAAAGACTAATTTATTATTTAAACTATATTTTTACCTTTTACATTAATTTTGACATTTAACAAATTATAAAAACACTAAAGGGATAGCTAGAGAGGGAATATCGCCAAACTGTACTGTATCTACAGTAGAGTTTGGCGATATGAGATATGAGATAGACCTCTAAGGTCTATCTCAGGTCTCTCCGTCTCTCTTACTCTTGTGTAATAAAATATTATAGTATAAGTAGTATAGTTCTCACAATTTTTAATGACCATGGTTTGTGTTACAGTAATAAAAACAATAATTAAAATTTTCTTTAATAATGACACTCTGTTACTTTTACAGAAAATTTAAATTTAATGCAGATACAAAAAAAATAGTTATTTCTTTATTAAGTAAGCAAAAATCGTTATATATCAAGGACGAATTCGCGTTCAATCACTAGTGTATATGTATGTATGTACATACATAGGTAAGCATGGTTACAAAAGTGTGAATATTGCTGTGAAGTCATTCTGTAGTCAATTACCCATTACTCACGATCCATTTTACATATTCATTCCTATACAATATAATCATGCTATTCAACTTGTCCTATCTTGAAATCTATTTATTACTTTGTAATTTGTTAGAAATTATTTAAAATATATAGGAAACATTTATGTTCAAGCTTATCGTTTCGTTTGTGTGTATTCTTTTTTTTAACTATCACTTTTATTAACTTTTTATATTAATTATTATTTTAATTTATAAATATATATATATATATATATATATATATATATATATATATATATATATATATATATATATATATATATATATATATATATATATATATATATATATATATATATATATATTTATAAATTAAAATAATAATTAATATAAAAAGTTAATAAATGTGATAGAAAAAATATATATATTTGAGGCCTGTCGTGGCGCAGCGGCACAAGAGTGTGACTGTAACCGACAGGTTCTGGGTTCGATCCCCAGTCGAGGAAATGAAATATTTAATATTTTCAATTTGAATATTTAATGTTTCATTTCTTCGCTCTGGTAATAAGGCAAAGCGCGGCGTTGAGTTCCGCCACTCAACACGCAATGCCTCAAATTCGGCGGAAAGTGGGGAACGGAAGTGGAACGGAGTGTCATAACACTAGGTTTCACTTCCGTTCCCTCTGCCTACCCTGCCTAGTGCGGGATACAGCGTGAAGCTGGAAATATATATATATATATATATATATATATATATATATATATATATATATATATATATATATATATATATATATATATATATATATATATATATATATATATATATATATATATATATATATATTTATAAGATTTAGAATTAAATATGTAATTCAGTACATCAGTACAAAATTACAATAAAATTGAGAAATCAAAACCTTTCACTACAAAAAAATGGGAACATCGCTTAAAATCGTTTTAGCGATTTTTAAACTATCTCACAAAGGAACAAAGAGCGTACTATTTGCTCTAAAGTGAGAGGTCGAGGACCTGACATTATGACGGAGCAGTAGATCACACAGTTATAAGAAAACACACGCGATTTTGATGACCGCAATTAGAGGATAGCGCTATTAACACAAAAGTACGTACATTTTTGTGTTTGTATTGGGCAGCCGCGAGGTTTAGTTGGCGTAATTCGTAAGATTTCTCTTCAAAAAATAATTTTGTACGGCAAAAGTTCTTTCACATAAGGTTCAGTTATACGAATATTTCTTTTTTTTACTTCCGTATATATTTCACATTTAATATGTGTATTGTGTTGTTTACTAATGGCCATAAACTTAAAAGATGTTTATATTTTTTATATGTTGAAAGAGAGAATTTTGGGACCCTATAGCGAAAACACTCCGCTCTGTTTCCCACTGGATGTCGACATTTAGGCATTGCGTGTTAAGTGGCGGAACTCAACGCAGCACTTTATCTTTTACCAGAGCGAATAAATAAAAATGTTAAATATTTCATTGTGCTTCGTGTCCCTGTGCCATAACGTACCACGATATATGTACTTCATATACATACATATAACCTTGCATATTAGAATTTACTACGTAACTTATTTCGTAAGTATACATATTCTTATAAATTGGACTATTGTCTAAAAGAACAATCAGTATGGGGTACAGGCGGCAAAAAAATGCAAATTGTCATAAGCCACGGGCGATTCACGAGCAGACATTCCCACAGTAAAATTGACATGCCACAGTAGCGACAGCATTATATAAATATTGATCAACTGAAAATCGATTAATTGCTTAATTTTCAGACAACCGCGCGATTAATGTAACAGGTCGTGGGTTTGATCCCACTCGGGGAAATAAAATATATATTTTTTTCACCTGTCCAGAATTAAGAAAACAGCGGTGCACTTACATTTCAATATTAAACGTAGTAAAGTAAAATAATATTATAATAATGTCTTTGATTTTCGCGATTGTTACACATTTTAAATGAAACACTTTTAACCGGATTAATCGCGTATATTCAATGGTAAACATTTTTGGGAAACCCGACGTTTCGAACACTTTACAGTAGTCCGTGGTCACGGGTAGACTGAGGTGGCATTTGTCTGTCAGTTGATATAATTGCCTCGCGTACTGCCCTGGATTCTTGCAGAATGAGCTAACTGTATCTGGTCCTCTAGTGTGATGTGCTGGGGACTTTAATTTTTTTAAGAGTGGGTCCCAGGTGGTGGAAAGTTTCCAACCATCTTCTCTATTGAAATTAGGATATTTTTGTATTATAACAATACGTATGAATGAAGTCGGTACATACAGTTATTTTACTTCTTATTAAAAATGAGACTAGGAATCCATATAACATTTTAAAGTAATATAAATCACGTGTGACAAATATTGAAGCCTGTCGCGGCACAAACGTGTGATTGTAAACGACAGTCTGTGGTTTTGATTTCCTCTCGAAGAAGTGTAATATTTAATATTTTCATTTCTTCGTTCTGATAAAAAGATAAAGCGCGGCGTTGAATTCCGTCACTCAACACGCAATACCTTAAATTCCGCGGAAAGTTGAGAAGTAGAAGAACACAGTATCTTAACACTAGGTTCCCAAGTTCCCTCTGTCTACCCTCCCATGTGCAAAAAGATCTTTTAAAAAACGTTAGAATATTTTTTTTGCTAACGCTACAGCAAGCGTGACTTAGTCCAGCGCTCTACATAGATGAGGGATCTGATTCACAATCACCGTCGATTACCACTGTACCGGCATCGGCTGTAAACGGTGCAAAGTGTTCTGTTAAACGACGTGCCTTGTAACCATTGGTTAACTTGTCTAATATACGAAAATGTAAACGGCTTTTTTTACAAACAGAAAAAAAATAAAATAACTTTTAGTAAAGAAATATTTTATTAATCACAATTCATTTTCCACTCGGCAAGATGTAAATGTTTAATGTTTTTATTTTCTCACTCTGGTAATAAGGTTGTTATTGATTTTCGTCACTTAACACAAAAAGAGAGAAATGAGTGTCTTAACACTAAGTTCCTAGGTTCCCTGTGTCTACCTTACGTGTGGAAAGCGTGAAGTTAAAATAAAGTATTTAGTATATGACACTGACATTTCAACTTTCTCTACGGTTAAATCCTTTTTTGGCAAACACAAAAAAAATATATACGTAGTTGAATTTGTGGCATATCTTCAATATAAAGCAGGTTCTAATCCCGATGTGAGATCCGAGGACCCGGATGAAATTTTTATAATACGTTTTCTAATAAATTTTCCTAATCTAAATGTAGAATAACATTTTAAAAATATTTAAAATATTATCTACGCTCTCTTTATAGCTTAGATAAATATTTAAATTAATAAATTATGTATGCCAGCGGTTTACATATTATTGGTGGCCTCTCCAATTGACATAGCTACATGTGTTCCCATAAATCGACATCCTGTGACAGTAACATGAATGATTGTGGGTGGTGTAATAAAAAATGACCACGCTCAGACTCGTAAATGAAGTATTGTATAACAATTAGGTACTCTTGTAGAATATCTTTTTTTTTAGTTTCACACTGCATACTGAACTAACAGGGTGACGTAGGGAACTTGGGAACCTATTGTTACGATATTCCATTCATATTTAGACACTTTCTTTATCATTTTAATTATTCCGGAAGAGAATCAATCCGTGCATGCGTGTGCGCAGACAATGGTGGATTAAAATATATGTGTAAAGATCAGAATAGCAAGAAGGTAGCATATTCGATAAAACTTATGTGTACAAAAACTCAAATTCATACTTGAAAGCTTTTTTTAAATATTGTCGCTAATCACGATTCATGATAGAGATAAAATAGAGTGGGAGCTGAAATTAAAGTACAAGAAAATAATAACTTGGTTTCATAAAAGAGAGTTGTAGAAGAATGTAAGAAATTTAAAAATCCTGTTGCAACTGACATATACTCGTATATGAATGACCACAAAATTGAACATCCTGTCTGATTTTAGTGATAAGTGATGGTTACATTCAAAATGAATTGTTTTTTTTTTAAGATTAAAAAATATATAGAATAATGTCTTTGATTTTCGCGATTGTTACACATTTTAAATGAAACACCTTAAACCGGATTAATTGCGTATATTGAATGGGAAATCATTAAACGGAAAGTATGAACGGACTGAGTGTCTTAACACAATGTTCCCAAAATTATACTTATCCTACAGACTTTTAGAAAATCTATTTTTTTATAAATTAGAAAAACGATAATACAAGAAAAAATCATGTTCTCAATAAATAATCTGAATACAAACTTAATTTTTCGCCCACATTACTAACTAACAATAAAAAGTATTAAAAATAATAACAAAAAATCACTTACTCCCTACCGCATGACTAAACTGGGGGCAAGAGTCAAAGAGGAAGCGGCGTTAAACAGACGAACGTTCTAATTAATTCTAATAGCTTAATGACTGTAATGTACCTACCATTGCATCGGTTAGATTAGTCGTACTTTCTTTGAATTTTAAGCGGTTCTTTAGTTTGTTTGAAAAACATAGTACATATAGCGTATATACTTGTATATTATATAATATGAACTATCATGGCGCCCTTGATTGGGTTGTTGATTGGGTTCGTCTCTGGAGAAAATGAATTATTTAATATTTTTAGTATAGAGGCCTGTCGTGGCGCAACGGCACAAGCGTATGACTGTAAACGACAGGTTATGTGATCGATCTCCACCCGCGGAAATGAAATTAAATATTTTCAAATTAAATAATAAATATTTTATTTTTTCACGCTGGTACACAAGGCAAAGCGCGGCGTTGAGTTCCGCCACTCAATACGCAATGCCTCATATTCGGGAAAGTGGGGAACAGAAGTTGAATGGAGTGTTAAGATAGGGTAATCAGAGGGAACTTGGGTACATAGTCTTAAGAGACTAGGTTGCCAAGTTCTCTCTGCCTATCCTGCCATGTGTGGGATACAGCGTGAAGCTGAGTAATAGTTTTATTTTTTACGCACGCTACTTTGAGTTCCGTTAACTTTCAGAGTTAACATGTAATGCCTTGAATTTGGCAGAAAGTGGGAAACGGAACGGAGTCTCCTAACACTATGTACCCAAGTTCCCTCTGATTACCCTATGCAGGATAGAGGGTAAACCTTAAAAAAAAAGTATAAATGTCAGTGTAATTAACTGCGTCTTATTTAAAGATAAAAATATATGGCTTTTTCTTGAGTTCCAAAAATAATAAGGACCCCAATGGAAGCTCAAATTCACGTGGGTCCAAGGGCCTTGACCTGTCCTGTGACAGTACTGGGAATTTAAATAGAGATAAATGAAAAGTAATCCAGCTTAAAAATACAGATAAAAAAAACAATAAAAATAACATTAAATAAAAAATCATGATAACGCAATGTTTTAACTTGAAAAATGAAAACACAGACATCATTGTATTATCCTAATACACCAAGTAATTAATAATTAAAAAGGAAGCATTTATTTCTTGCAAAGTTATTATCTATATAGATATCAGATCCCTGAGCGGCACATACAAACGTACACATACATGCCACGTACTATATATGGCATAAATATCAAAATGAGATTTGATCTCACTACCTCCGTCTTACTAAGCAAAGTCGGTAACTCTAACTACTGAACCAATACACAAATAATACATTCACATACACATATTATGTTTACAGGTGATTTTCAAGACTCTATTTGTATGTTACTTACTCATCTCCGCAAACAGTTAAGTCAAATAAGATCATTGATGAACGTTGACCTTTGTAACAGTGCTTGACCTGTCGCACCGTGATGATACGTCTACTACGCATGGTATTTTCCTCATTCACTTTATATACATTAAAATATATATTATGTTTAATATGTGGAAAACCATACTTCATATTTCATTTAAAAAAGTAACAAAAAATCAAAAGTACAAAACTATAAATATTTTTTTAATTCATATTAAGATACAATATTATTGGCAGTTACATAAAACTGCGATATAAATGCATCATCCTTACCTTTATCAACTTCCTGTCACCCTACTGTCCATGTTTCTTTACTACTACTCCAAAAAAGAGTGTGCTAAAATGATTTCATTCTGCGATGTAATAATTTTTGGAATGTTATTTACTGGGTAACATGTAAAAACTATATACTTTTAAGAAAAAAGAAATTATAAAACAGTAAACATTTTTTTTTTTCTGTGGCTGAACAGGAAACGAGCGTCTTCACAGTGGTCGTTGGAAGTCCACAAATGGGTAACACATCGACACCTCTGGCTTTACACGAGCAAACATAAAAGCATACTGTTTAAATATCCACTTCACAAATTTAAACTACCGAAAATTTTCCCATGACACGTCAGGTCCGGAATTCTATTTAAAACTCGACCACAAATATAGCAAATTTCGGATAAAATTTTGACTAAAAATATCATATTAATAGAATAATAGAATTTATGACATCAATTTTGGCGCCAATTTTCTTTTTTTTTTTTTTGGAAGAGACGTGATTTAACTTTTTTAGACTTACCTTAACTTTTTTCTAAACTTTTTGATCAGCAAATGAGATAGAAAATTAATTATAAATATAGTTTTTTTTCTTTCCTTCTATTTTTCATTAATTACCTACAGTAGGAAAAGGTTATTTTGTATGGTAATTTTTAATTACATTTACTTGTACCAAAGATACCGAAGAAACGTGTGAGTGTGAACGACTATGTATCTTTATCGATGTAATGACAAAGGACGACACTCCGCTATAATTTAAATTTAATATATGCATTAAAAATCAATATAATGAAAATAGATT
The DNA here is from genome assembly GCA_019049475.1 of Eueides isabella. Classification (NCBI taxonomy): domain Eukaryota; kingdom Metazoa; phylum Arthropoda; class Insecta; order Lepidoptera; family Nymphalidae; genus Eueides; species Eueides isabella. Next base: position 10,910,527 of record CM032399.1, read on the forward strand.
TTTATCGAAAAATACTAAGTGTATCCAAACGTTCTTATTTACGGATATAGGCGTTAATCGAACACCAGAATACCATTTATTTGTAAATTAATTACAAAAAGTATTTTGTAATTGGAAATTAATTCTAATGAACGTTAATAAGGTAATTAAAAGGCTGTATCTTAGATGATCTTCGGCCTACGGTGTAAGGTGCATAAGATGGTAAGAAAACACTAATGTCATATAGCATGTTGACACAAACGCAACTGATACAGAGGTGTAGGCGCGTGTGTACGCCGATTTAGAGGTATTGATACTTAAGAATATTCGATTGTTACTTTCATAATTATATCAAAATAAATAATTTATTTGAATTTCATTTTATATACTTAAATAAAATAATGCAGGTACTGTCAGATAAAACAAAAATCAAACAAAATGTTTTTTTATGTATTTAAATAAGCAAAAACATGATAGAGAAAAACAATTTGGAAATTATAGCGCAGCTAACTTTTGATTTTCTTTTATTATTATTTTTAATAAATATATTTTACACTAATTTAAAAGTATACATCATTCATTATTGCTAAAGGCTAAAACCTGATAATCTACATTATCTATTATATTAGGGTTATTAAATAAAGTTATTATTAAAAGAATACTCATTCGCTGTACATCGGCGAGGCTGCCTGCAGTGAGAAATAATTTTGATCTGTCTGAGAGCGGAGGTCCCGAAGGCTCTATGCCTTTTTAAAGTATTGTTGACCTCATTCGGTAGGCAAAGCTGCGTATATCTACATTTTTTAAATATTATTGTAAATTATTTTAACAATTATATACACTGTATATCATATACTGTAAACTAAATACTATTATAGGTTGTGATAAATTTAATCATTCATTTAGCTGAACTTTTAATTTTCAATGTATAGATAGATATTGTCTTAAAAGTAAAAAAAAATATTAGAACAAGAAAGTAAATAAAATAGTGTGATTCAAACGGACAAAAATAAACAGTACCAATAAATTGAATAAAATAAATGCAATAGAATTCTAGTTTCAATAAATATTGAGTTAACACGGTTTGATACAGGCTAACCGGAGTCCAACGGTAATGGTGTTGAGTGGGTGTTACCCTCAAACAGCCGTGAGAACCCCGATCTTAATGAGTACCTTCGATCACAGACACTATATATCTTTGGAGCTTTAAAAAATATTGAGGAAATGCCTTACTACCTATTAAATTGTTCGATTTGAACTGATAAAAATTATAGCAGGCATGTACAGATTTCAATCAATTGAAATTAAATAAAAATGTATCGGTGATTTTAAGAGGTTTCTTTATTTCTGTCGTCTCGTTGCATTTTGGGTGGGCTTTTTTTATGGTGGTTCATATTGTAAATATTTCCATGTGTATCCTTTTTTTATTAATAATATTTAATAAAATGTATTATATTTAATAAAATGTTAAAATAATAATTAAAAGTCTGTAGTGGCGCAAGGGCTGAAACATGCGACAAAAAACGCGCTGTGGGTTCGATTCCCATTCGAAGAAATTAAATATTATAATTAAATAATATGATAATATAATAATAATGAGGCCTGTCGTGGCGCAGCGGCACAAGAGTGTGACTGTAACCGACAGGTTCTGGGTACGATCCCCAGTCGAGGAAATGAAATATTTAATATTTTCAATTTAAATATTTAATGTTTCATTTTCTTCGCTCTGGTAATAAGGCAAAGCGCGGCGTTGAGTTCCGCAACTCAACACGCAACGCCTCAAATTCGGCGGAAAGTGGGGAACGGAAGTGGAACGGAGTATCATAACACTAGGTTTCACTTTCGTTCCCTCTGCCTACCCTGCCTAGTGCGGGGCAGTGAAGCTGAAAAAAAAAGAAAAAAATAATAATAATATAATAAAATATTATAATTATAATTTATATTTCTTTTTTTCGGTAAAGAGACAAATTGCGGCGTTAAGATCCGCCACGCATTCTCATTTAAGCTTTACATTTACTATTGTTTATAAGTTAATACCATTTCATAGTAGCTATAAAAAGGTGACTTTAGGTTTTATTTATACTTCAATTTATAAGAATTCCTTAATTAATTTCTTTATAAATTTATTAAGTTAATAAATATGGTATTGCCAGTATTAACATAGTGTGTAAAAATATATAAAAGGAGCTGTAATATAATAGCATATATGTTTGTGGACAACTTGTCATTATATAATTCTTAATAAAATTCGAGATTGGACTAAAAAGTATCGAGCTTCTCCATTGCACATTATTTTTTTATTGTTTCTACGTAATTCTATCAAAATTCCAATATTTGATTTATTATTTAAAGTTTCAGTGAAAATGTTTTTAGTCATATAACTAATATATTTTGTATGTAAAATATGACTTGAGATAAGGACCCATTTTTTCTTTTAATTTGATTTTTTCACCCATATACATTTTAAACGTCACACGACAGTTACCGGAAACTATTTTAATTTAATGAAACTTTTATAATATTTCACTGTGTATTTTTTTTGTATATATCAAAAACTCTTTATACCAGGGTGTAGACGTGTCTTATATGTACGAGTATTCTTTTATATTTAACCTTTACGTTGTTATCACGAATAGGAGAAAAAAGAAATATAGTGCCAAGGCACTCCGTTCTCTACTTTTCACCGAATTTTCCATTCATTGCGTGTTGAATAGCGGAATTAAACGTATTTGGAATCAGTGGCTGTTTTGCTAAACCACGACAGCTTTATTATTTAACTATTTCAATATTAAAGTATGAATATTCAACATTTATCCTTAACACAGAATAAAAAAAAACATCAACATAATTTCAAATTCCGAGAGGTAGGTGGATGATTCAAATGGATTTCGTATCCTTTTCTAATTACTCACGCAAACCGCAAACACCTGGCACGTTCATTATCGAAATATATATTCATAATTTTTATTATTATTAACGTAAGCCAGTCGTGGCTCAGGTGCATGGAGTGTGACTGTAAGCGCGACAGGCTGTGGGTTCGATCCCAACTCGAAGATATGAAATATTTAATATTTTTAGTGTAAAGTGGGGAAGGGAAGGGAGTGTCTTTAACGCTAGATTTTCAAACTCCCTCTGCATATCCTGTCGTGTGCGGGATACAGCGAGGATCTGATATAATTATTGATGAACATGGTGAGGACGTCGACCAGTCGTCGTGAGTTCCATTTTCGTTTTAATTTTTCATTACTTCGCTTTGGTAAGGATATATGATCTCTAATGAGTATCACTTTTTAACAAACAATTATTCGAAAAATCTGCAGAAACTGGGGACGGGTTCCTTGTGGTCAATTCTCAAAATTTAAAAATAAACAAAATTTAATTATTTTATATATAGAAAGAAAATTTCAAGCGATTTTTTCCTTTTTTAACTAACAATTCAATCTTCAGTCAAATTAGGAAATACAAATGCTTGTATGAAACCAATAGAAAAATGTCAGTATTGCCAGTCCCACAGGAAGCTACCATCGGCTTAGAAGCTTTATAAGATTCATTGATTACTTTTTTATTACTACAAAACTAACTGATAATGAAAGAAATGATTATTATTTTATTGTATTTACATGTTTCTTTTAATTGTTATGTCTACATTTTACACTAAACAACATAAGAAGTTATACTTCTTTGACATCATTAACAAATATTTTTTAATTGTATGCAAAAAATAAATTACAATATATTAAATTTATACTTATATATTATTAAATTTATTTATTTACTTTTAAAATATTGAATAACCAGTAATAAATATTTAATATTAACAATTTAATAATATTTAGTATTAATTATGTTAAATAATAACAATTTAATTTATATCAATAAATAATATCATGTCGTTTGAAAAAGGCAAATAATTTTCACTAATATTTTCAAAAAATTTAATAATTAAAATATTGAATTTAATTCAGTACTGAATATAATTTATCAGCACTTATGTAAATCGTACTTATATGAAAACAGTGAACGGAGGCGACCGCTGCAACTTCATTCGACTGCAACCGCTCGAACTTCATACTGTAAATTTTGTACGACGAATCTTAAAACTTCACTGCAATCATTTTTTCGCCTAAAGAAGTATAACTTATAATTTTTTTTATCAATTTTGTCGAATTAAACATTTTAAATCGACGTTACTTTTTTATTTATTAACCTATTTAAATAAAACAGACACTAAACGTTGAAGAAAGGTTGCCAAAATATTATAGTAAAAACTGCATTTACATGTGATAATCATTTCTGAGATTACTGCTTACAAACGAACATTCAAACAGACAAATATATAAACAAACAAACAGGCAAAATACTAAAAAATACTATTTAGAGCCCTATAACAAAGGATCCGTATATGATAGATTCCTTTTGATATATTTTCCATGTACAGACAGTAATCAGTTACATATTTATTATACGCATAGATAATCGCTCCCTAGACACATACATGCCTATAAATAAGCAAATTTTATATTAAAAAAATGAATATTTCAGTAAATTTATAACCACATAAAGACCAGAACAAGTAGATACATCATCAATTAAAAACTGCGGAACAAATGCCATAATTACACGCTTAACCGTTATGCAGGCAGATGTGAGGCAAAAGTCAACTATTTTTTAAACTATGTAAGTACGAGTATATTATAATTAAATTATTGTTAAAGTATTTTATAATTGTAAAATGCTCTTTTCGCATGTCTTGTAAGAAAATTGAAGAGCTAAGTGGTGTAATGTTAATGTCGTTACAGATATATATTATATTTTTATATTTTTTGCTTCGTCAGCGTAGAGAGATGGAGCTTGGGAACCTAATTGTAAGATACTTCTCACTTTCCGCCGACTTTGAGAACTTTGAGTCATTGCGTGTTGAATGGCGTAATTCGAAGCCATGTTTTGTAATGATTTAATTTGAAATTATTAAATATTTCATTTCTTCGAGTGGGGATCGCACCTACAACCTATCTTTTGCAGCCACATACTTGAGCCCACGACAGACCTACAGATATTAATAAGCGACTCACCCGCGGCTTTACCCGCATATATTACAATATTTTATTTACTAATCTCAATTACCTTCACGTTCTAATAAAAAAGAGGAGAAGATTATCTCTTTTAATTTTAAATTGTAGAAATTTGGTCGAACTAAATATTAATATAATTAGATTTCGATAAAATGAACACTACATGTTAAAGAAAGGTTGCCAAAATATAATATTGAAAACTACATTGAAATATGATTAGCCGTTTTTGAGATTAACACGTGCAAACGCACAGACAGACGGATAAACGGACAAAAAAAATTAAAAATATTATTTTGGGCCCTATTAGATTTATAAACGTCCCTTATAAGGTTTTGTTTTGTTTTAATTATTTTCCATGTACAGGCAGATTTATTGTAAGTATAGAAAATTGATAAAGATATAATGGCGCAAAAGGTGAGCATCTGACTGTTAGTGTGGTGGTTGTAAGTTTATATTCCTTCGGAAGGATGAATAATGTTTATAAGCTGCTCTGACAAGTCAAAGCGCAGCGTTGAGTTACGCCGCTCAAAAAGAAAAGTCTCGATAAGTAAGGCAAAGTCTGACAAAACAAGAATGCTGCCTGTCATCGTTAATTCCTCAAGTAGACGATTACCGGCAGATGCATCATGCTGTCAAATTGACAACGTTATACCTATTACCGAATACCACAAACGAGGCTATAATTTGTAAACGCTATTTTTTATCCACATATAACCTTGAGGCTTGAGGTGCTTGGGCGCGTGTGACTGTAAAGGCGACAGGTTTTGGATTCGATACCCAATGGAAGAAATTAAACATTTAATATTTTCATTTCTTCGCTCTGGTTACAAGACAAGGTTCGGTGTGCAGTTCTGCCACTCAGCACGCAATGCCTTAAATTCGGAGGAAAGTGGAGAAGTGTAAGGAAGTGTGTGAACATTAGGTTCCCAAGTTAACTCCGCCTGCCATGTGCTTGATACAGCGAAATATAATCTTGATAAAATATATAAAACTATATAAAATAATGACAGAACATTTATTTATAAAAAGCTCTTAATAGTTTAATGAAGTAATACATAAAAGTAAATATAGGTAATATATTTGGAGGAAACAAATTAACTACAGTGTTGTTACGAGACAGAAAAAAATAAGTATGTACAAAAAGAAACTTGAGTTACCTTGCACCTTGTGGTATTTAATAGAGTATGTTATAAATATAAATCGACCTATTTATATCTTCTTGAAGCCTATGGGTTTTTTAAAGGCCAAATAAATATGACCATAGTACAAAATTTACATTTTAAATTCAATAAATATCTTTTTTGCTATATATATGTTGGTATGTCATTTATTTATCTCTTTCAAACATTGTGATATACATATATTACTAGCTGTCAGTTTATTTACATATTCTATCAATATATCAATTTCATCGGTTTACGGTTAACAATAGTTGTAGGTTCGATATCCGCTTGGGGAAGTTAATTTTTTTTTTGCTCTTTATTAAGATAAAGTATGGCGTTGAGTTCCGCCATACAACAGCAATGATGAGACCATAACTAGCCTTCATAAATATTTTACTACGACCGATTAACTCCACACCAGTGTTGCTAGATTCTATATATCGGAATTAATTTTGAAAATTTTAAAGTTGCAGGACGACAAAAAAGCTATATATAATAATGTGTATTTAATTTATTAACTATCCATTTATTTGACTTCTAAATATAGTTTTCAATGGTCATAGATAGCAATATAAAATGTATTTTTAATGAAAAAAAATCTCTATATCCATAACTATTTTATTCATAAAAATTTTATAATTTTAACAAATTGTTTCTATTTTAATTAATTGGAAACCATTTAATTTTAATTAATTAATTTATTTATAAAATTTTACTGTATAAGAATTTTATTTAATAAACATAATAAATAACGTGTAGCGTATGAAAAGTATCATCGAGTATAAAACAGCTGACGGCCAACTTTTTATAGAACATCTAATGTAAGTCGATATGACCGTAAAATATTGCATTCTGATCGAATGTTTGCTTTTTAAATTTATAGCTCTTGTCACATTAACTGAATTTTATTTATTTACTGACATTTAATTTATGATAAGTTACAAATATCTCACTCAGCTCCACGCTGTATCCCGCAAAAGGCAGTGTAGACAGAGGAGGTTAGGTTCCTGCTAGGCGTTAACCTAGCAGGAACCTAGCGTTAAGACACTCCATCTCGTTTTCCATTTTCCGCCGAATTTGAGGCATTGCGAGTAGAGTTGCGGAACTCGAAGCCGTCCTTTGTCTTGTCACCTAACCAAAGCGACATTTAAAAAGTTAATATTTTAAATATTAAAAAGTTGTTTATCTCGAATGGGGATCGATCCTACAACCTATCGCTTTTACAGTCACACGCTTATGCCTCTGAGCCATGACAGGTCTATTTTTTAATGCAAATTATTTTACCACTCTTTATGCAAATTATTATGCAAATTATATTATAACCACCCTTAATGCAAATTATTATTTATCTATTTCTATATTTATAGTAGAAGACTATTAATCTTCTTGAACTGTGTATCTGGGGCTTGCGACCGAAGTATGGGCATAAAGGGCCCCCTTACATTAACACTCATATACACTACTCGAACTCAATATGGCTAATACAGCCTTATAATTTAGTTACTTAAGCAACATGTAATATCTCGGTAGTAAGTGGAAAAAGGAATGGAGAGTCTTAACACTAGGTTCCCAAGTTCCCTCTGCCTACCCTGCCATGTCCAGGATACAGTGTAAAGCTGAGAAGCTGAGAATTTAAAAACAAAAGATAACACAACATCTTCTGTATTGATTTTAGAATCAATCTCTTCTTTAACAGAAAAATAATGATCTGGGCTCAACATGCCTCATGCCTTGCGTATATTTACTTCTCAATTTATATAATAAAGTGTAGCAAGAAATTACTAATATTACTTTTCATTATTAATATAACTATACTTTAAATGTTCAAAGAACCTGTAATACCATATCGATTAAGTATAAAATTGAATAAAAATTATACCATGTGACCAACCCCTTGGCGACCTAACCTTATTCATTATGCTTGGTTTATGATACAACAGGGTCGATATCAGCAGATATGTCTTAAGATAATTGACGTCTATTTTTTTTTGATCAAATATGATTTTACTACAATTTTATGTTTGCATATCTACAAGTTGGATCATAAAGACCCTGTGCCGAAACGAGTAAGATTATAATATTATGTCTGTACTTTAAATCTTAGAATTTAATAGACTACTCAGTATGGAGGAGTTTCTTGGGTTTCTATTACCATTTTCTCATTTACAGAATTATTTTTTTACTGCCAGGCCAATAAAAAATATATAATTAGTCCTAAATATTAGTAAATTGTAATAAATAAAAAAATATATTAAAAATAAATATGTAAATAATGAGAAAAACTATTCACATATCATCGTATTAGCCGTGACGTTAAAATAACCTGCAGTCTACGTAACCAAAACACCTGTTTCAGTAATCAGGTGTTCAGAGCATCCCAACCAGTACCACAAAACACCTACGATTTGAAATTACAACATTATTTACGATACATTAACGTATTTATATGCGGTTATAAATTTACTTACAAACTAAAAACGCAATGTATTTTATATTTTAATAACACGGTGTGCATAGTACAGGTCGCATTCATTGTTATTCGACTTGCCCGTTACAAATCGTTTAATGGAAGGTTCTACATGAATAGCCAAAAACTAGTTTTATTTATTTATGTATTTGTAAACAGAGAGTTATGATACTTTGTTCTCAATTTTGATATGTTTTTTGTTACCGCTGCATTTTGTTAGTAGAGAGAAAAAAAAAGTAAAAAATTTAGTCCCCTGAGTGGGAATTGAACTTGCGACCTATATGATTTCTCGATTATAGTTTATTTAAAAATAATTTGTATTTTTGACATGTTTTATTTGCATTGCACCACGTATAGCTTAGCTTAATATTTTTTTAGCTTCACGCTGACAGGGTAGGGAGGGGGAACTTGGGAACCTAGTGTTAAGACAGTCCCTTGCACTTCTGTTCCCCACTTTCAGACAAATTTGAGACATTGTATGTTGAGTGGCGGAAGTCAACGCCGCGCTTTGCCTTGTTACCAGAACGAAGAAATGAAATAAAAATATTAACTTTTTAATTTGAAAGTATTAAATATTTCATTTCCTCGAGTGGGGATCGAACCTGCAACCAGTCACACGCTAGTGCCGCTGCGCCACGACAGACCTCATATAGCAATATATTGTTCTTAAATACACATAAAGTAATATACGGAGTAATGTTAACCAAAAAAAAAAGGTAAAATTAAAATAATAAAAAAATAATTGCAAGCAAAATCAATATTAAAAAACCCAATCGAAACAATCTCTCTAAAAGGTATAAAAATTTATCTGATTATCTTGAACTGCTTACCTGATTCCATAAAACAAAGCTGAAAACCATCGCAATAGACAAAGACTTTGCGTTGCGTTGCGTTGCGACAAAGCGTGTTGAATTACGGAACTCAACGCCACGTTATATTCCTCGTTTTACCAGAACAATAAATTTGACATATTATTTTCTTAATTCCGAGAGAAAATCGAATATTTGACCCCTATACAACCGCAAACTTACATACTTCTGCTCGATCGATCATACGTCTTCCAGCTTTGCACTGAACGATTTAAACCACAAAGCACCAAAATAGACCAATAAAAGCTATGACAAACGCAGCCATTACACCACTTTACAACGCGAGCAATTCTAACGACGCAAAGTGTGCCAGGTGTCGACACCTGGCGCAAGGTGCGTGCCATGTGCTTACAACTGCCAAATTGATCATACACGTCCACGGTACGAGACACGTGCTACTGTACACTTGTAAAATTTGGGTAAGTTGAATAATTAGTTTTGGTTAGTTCCGTATAATATATATATATATATATATATATATATATATATATATATATATATATATATATATATATATATATATATATATAATATATATATATATATATATATATATATATATATATATATATATATATATATATATATATATATATATATATATATATATATATATATATATATATATATATATATATATATATATATATATATATATATATATATATATATATATATATATATATATATATATATATATATATATATATATATATATATATATATATATATATATATATATATATATATATATATATATATATATATATATATATATATATATATATATATATATATATATATATATATATATATATATATATATATATATATATATATATATATATATATATATATATATATATATATATATATATATATATATATATATATATATATATATATATATATATATATATATATATATATATATATATATATATATATATATATATATATATATATATATATATATATATATATATATATATATGTATATATATATATATATATATATATATATATATATATATATATATATATATATATATATATATATATATATATATATGTATATATATATATATATATATATATATATATATATATATATATATATATATGTATATATATATATATATATATATATGTATATATATATATATATATATATATATATATATATATATATATATATATATATATATATATATATATATGTATATATATATATATATATATATATATATATATATATATATATATATGTATATATATATATATATATATATATATATATATATATGTATGTATGTATACGTTTTGTAACAAGTGCCATCCTAATAACTTAAAGAATTTGCTAATTTTAAGTTACGAAAGTTTGAGGCATGTCGTGGCGCAGCGGCACAAGAGTGTAACTGTAAACGACAGGTTGTAGGTTCAATTCACATATTTATATTCACACTCAAGGAAATATTTGATATTTTCAAATTAAATATTTATTTTTTTCAATATTTAATGTTTTAATTTCTTTGCTCTGGTAACAAGGCAAAGCGCGGCGTTGAGTTCCGCTCCTCAACGTGCAATGCCTCAAATTCGACGGAAAGTGGCGAACGGAAGTGGAATGGAGTGTCTTAACACCAGGCTCCCAAGTTCTCTCTGCCTACCCTGCCATGTGCGGAATACAGTATGAAGCTAAAAAAAATAAAGCGACAGCGAAAGTTTAATGTTTTTATGCTTGCAGACAGAAAAAATAATGTTTATAAATGTTTGCTTGATGGAATGTGGACTTAAAATTTCTTAATGAAAACGGATTCTACACATTTCACTCCTAGACTCCAGACCCAGGAACATTTTGGTGTGTAAATTGTTGTCGCATATATATCTAGAAACTAGTTTAATATATCTATTTCTAAACTTTGTATGCACCACCTGCAATCTTTTTGCACCAAATGAGAACAAAGAATTTTCCTGTGAATGAAAAATCAGGAAAGAACAAAAAGATTGAAGCCAGCGGCTATAAAGCGACAGTTTTGGGCCGATTTCCACACGGGAAATTGAAATATATAATAAATAAATATTTAATGGGCAAAACAACTCAACATGCAATGCCTCAAATTCGGCGGAAAGTGGGAAATAGACAGTGTTTTCACACTAGATTTCCAGGTTTTCTCTGCCTACTCTGTCATATGGATACAGTGTAATGCTGAAAAAAAGGACAATCGATATGAACTCCTATTCTCCATATGTTTATTTAATTATAATCGATACATAGTCATAACGTATGAACGCCAAAACAATACAATTTTACGCCAGTCCAATCTCCCTAATAGTAAAACAGATGTTAGTAATACGCACAACCATGATGGCTATGTTGGAAGTAAGTGGAAAAACATAAAGAGAAAATTGCCACCCTAAACACTGTAGGTTTGAAATTAAACACGTTTCTCAGTATAATAATGTTAATAAAATTTTTGTTACAACCTTTTATAATGCCGCATTTGTAATAAATTTATTAGTACGTAATAAATGTTAAGTCAAATCTCCATAAAATATTTATAATATATTCTTATTTAATTAGATTACGTAATAATCCTTACGACTATAAAGATGAAAGGGCCTTAGTGATTGACGCGCCTTTCTCACTAATAAGGACAATATAACCTCATATGGAGATTACTAACACCAAATTCTCCTGTAATAATACTGCGTTTGAATTATATCTAAAAATCGCAAACACAATGCTATATCTTATTTTAGGCAATGACGGGATATGTTGCGGCTTTAATCCCCATCCGAGGAACTGAAATATTTAATATTTTCAAATGAAATATTTAGTAACGAGGCAAAACGTAACGTCAAGTTCCGCCGATCAACACACAGAGCCTCAAAATTCGGCGGAAAGTGGAGAACGGTACGTGTTTTAACATTAAGATCCCAAGTTCCCTCTATCTACCCTGCCATGTGCGGGATACACCGTGAAGCTGTATTGGATTAAATATTTCTTTGGTAAATCATAATTATAGATAATCAATATTCAATACGTTTACAGAGAAAAATTAAACAATTTTTCGTTATTATTTAACCAATAACTTCAAATTGTATCCTGTACACAGCAAACTAGAGAGAGGGAAATATTATAAAGACACTCTTTTCGCTCATGCCATGCCCATTTTTTATACCTGTATTTTTATGTATAAAATAGATATCTCTCTATATTTTTATATATAAAAAAGATATCAATAATTTAATACCTGCTCAAACGTAGAAATGACTTTTGTAAACAAAGTCCTATAAATATACAATCGTAACAAATTAAAATCGAATAACATAATTATTTTCTGTTATTAGTCATAATCTAGTCACTATTTCTAAAGCACCACACAACCTAAAGTAATATCACCAAGGTGTGACGCAACTGTCGTTACAGCCTACACAGGTGGACCTGTCAGGTGGATTCACCCTAAACAAAACTGCAACTTAAACGTTAAACCTGCAAACATTTGCAAATAAAAAAATGAGCCTTACTTCAATGATGTAGAGACGAAATTAAATTTCTAATTTTATTTCCAACTACCCTCTGAATTTGTTCGTATTAAATTGTCTATATGGGAAACACCTTTTCAAACATTCGCTCCGTTTTAAGGTCACTTCATTTGTAATTAAACTGTAATACAAAGACATAATTCGTTATCAATTTATCTAATAATCGAGTATTTATAGTATATTTTTAATCAAAAAAATATGTTTTCTATTTTGGAGTTATCATTAATTACAAACTGTTTTTTATAGCCAGTCTATTTATGAGAATTTATGTGAAATCAAACTCGAAAATCCAAATATACGATATATTTATATCACTTTTTCGATGTTTACACTTTTTTTATATAGCACTCTTAAGATCCCGCCCAATTTTGAGGCATTGTGTGTTAAGTTACGCACTCAATGCAACTCAATGGTACTCTTTATATTGTTACCAAAGCGAGGAAATGAGAAAAAGAAAATCCCTTTCCTTTTCCTTTCCTTTATGAATATTACTTCAAATGAGAATCGAACCGACGGCAAATGTAAATGACTATAGAAGCACATTATTTACTAGATATTACTCTAAACTTAGTACAAAAAAACAGTACAAGCATTTTCGTTGTTATACCTAAGTATATGCTAGTAGCACTAATTTAGACCTGTTGTTCTAATGTGAAACAGACATTGTAACCGCTAGGAAGCCACTTTTATTTAGGATTAGGACTGAGCGAGTATACGAGTACAGTCGGTACGGTTAACGAGTCGTGCCTCTGTAATGAGGTTTTCTGCGCTTTTACTCATTGTTCACTCGCTAAGTAAACAATTACAAGTATGTTTTTTTTTTATTTAAAACACAGGGAGAGTGAGAGAGAGAGAGAGGGAACGTCTCCTCGGACGAAGTGTCTTAACACTAGGTTGCCTCTACCTGCCCATATGTGACATATAACGTTAAGTTTTTTTTTTACTTATCTTTGTCCTGTCGTGGCAAAGTGGCACTAGCGTGTGAGTGTGAACTCGATAGGTTGTAGATTCGACCCCCATTCAAAATTTTTTTTTTTTTCAAAGTTAATATTGAAATTTTCTATTTCTTCGCTTTAGTAAAAAAGCAAATCATTATTGGGTTCCGCTGCTCAACTCGTAATAAAAACGTAAAGTCAGAATCGGAATGGAGTGCCTTAAAACTACGTTTCCAAGTTCTCTCTGTCTACCATACCATGTGCCGGATACAGCGTAAAGCCACACTTCATTAAACTAGTTAAAAATGTTAAATGCATTATTGTTTTTATGCTACAAAGCAAAAATACGTTGTTATCGTTACAGTTCTAGCTGTACTAGACAGGAAGTAAATAGATACTAGAATTAACAGCGTGCCAAGGGCTACCGGCCATGATCGACATGTGTACATACATATGTAGCGGCTTCTTATGCCGTAATGTGCAAAATATGTGCAGAAATGTTAATGCCAAAAGAAACTTGAACAAGTGGTTCCTACGTAATTATTCTTATCGTCATGTTAAATGCCGTATAAGCCCCGTAAATGGAATAATGGCGGTATTTCTTCGAATAAACGGACTTTTGTGAATTGTGTCAATTTTTAACTGTTCTCCGTTCCACAAATTGTTTATAATTCACAAATTGCGTACTATTTAAACACACTGTGCTAAGGTCTACGTATAAATGTATTCTTCTTTAATATTTAATAAACATTACATTATATTTTATTATCACTAAAAAGCAGATGTGTAATATTTTTAGAGTGTCTCTACGTTTTAAAATAGCCACAGGGTCAGCTAACCACAAAGGTAGGAGGTATCAGTTTTACTTTTTTCTTTTTTTTTAATTATGCAGGCTGACAACGACGCATTCTTATTCAGCCGGCTGTCTTGGCTAGGCAGAATAGCCAGGTGTCAAAGTTAAAAAACGTTAAGATCACCCGACTAAAAAATCTGTGCAGGTGCGAGTATCCGAATGTGGTCAGGCGAAAAATCAGCTGTTCCTTAGCTTTGGCTAATTTACGGAAACACTATTTAACTTAATGCGCCATTAATTGCTTGTATCCCTTTTATGTGAAGAAGACACCTTTTTGGTTAGTAATTAACTCAAATGAAAGTAGTTACTGTTGTTAAAATTTATATATATACTTGTGTATATCCATAGTTATTATTTATAGTACACTCAAGGAAATGTAATATTTAATACATATTTTCATTTCTTCTCCATGGAAACCAGGCAAAATTCAACAACGATTGAACATTCCGCAACCTAACACATAATGCCTCAAATTCAGCAGAAAGTGGAGAACGGAATGGAGAGTCTTGTCACTACAGGCTTCTAAATAACCTGCCATACATACAGCGTGAAAAAAAAATCAGATATATTAATAACTATTCTGTATAACATTAACATTTTTCGGTATTTAAATTTATTCTTAAGGGTACTAAATTTCATCTGTACAATTAATTGGGTAAACAATTCGACAGCTGTCATGGCAAATTTTGTTTTTGTGCGTTAAATTTTAATGTCGCATGCTTTACATACGAAATGGCATGTGTAGTTCCAATTAATTTAAAAAATGGTTTTCGTGAACGATTATTATAATTAACTTGGACAAATTCTTGTTATAGTTACTTATACTTTATTTAATAAAATAAGCTAAAATTTGTGGCCTGTTGTGGTGGTGGGGCCCAAACTTGTGACTGTAAATACGTGTAAGTATAGTTGTTGGTTCGATCCCTTCTTGAGGTAGATATTGTGTGTGATGTGAAACGAAAAAAAAAAAAGTTTTTTTTTCGGCTCTTGGTAAAAAGGCAAAATGCGGCGTTAAGTTCCGCCACTCAACACAAAATACCTCAAATTCAACGGAAAGTGTTACGGAAGGAACACTAGGTTCCAAGGTCCTTTGAACTACCCTGCTACAAATGCTACAGCGTGAAGCTAAGAGAAATAACTAATTTAATAAGTAATTAAACTATCTGTCTGGATCTTACACTTTATTTATTGGGCATTTTCTTTGCCTATAGAACTAATTTAAAGAAATTGTTCTTTAAATATGATAAGTCTGAAATCATAACATCATATATTTTCTAATAATGGCACCTGCTATTGGAAAACGTTTTCAATTTCTCTACGCCTAATTATTTCAAGGACAGAATACATGTATTATATACCTATATGGATAAAAAATTCAAGAAAAAAAAATATGAGAAATACGCCTGTATTTAAATATAAGGAAAGGTGTGATCACACCGGGCCTTATCACGTGGCAATAATTCGCCTCGAATAAAGATAATTTGTCTTCATTCAAAACTTTTAATAGTTCTAGAAATGTGGACGTCTTTTAAAATGAATAACCTTTTGAAATCAATTGTGTTAACAATTTTATGTGGAATTCACAATTTACGACTGCGGGTTATTAAATTATGTATTTTTTTATGTTTTTCAATAATTTATAACTACATTTGTAGTTTGAAATAAGTGAATTTAATTATATATGTTCTTTTTTATGTGTGATATTAAAGTAAAAGGATATTTTTACATTGGTGGCACCTTTAAAATAAATTGAAAATATTTTTAAAATTTATTTTTTTTCATCGCATTCACTCACTCACTCAGCTTCAGGCTGTATCCCGCATATGGCGGGGTAGGCAGAAGGTACTCGGGAACCTAGTGTTAAGATACTCTTTTCCACTTCCGTCCCCACTTTCCGCCGAATTGCGATGAAAGCATTGTGTGTTGGGTGGCGGTACTCAACGCGACGCTTTGCCTTGTTTCCAGGGCAAAAAAATAAAAATAGTAAATATTTAATTTGAAAATATTGTGTGTATATTATAAGAAGTGATATATTATTCTTCGAGTAAGGATCGACCTGGCAACCTATCCTTTAAAGTCACACTTTTGTACCCTTCTGCTGCTATAGGACAGGCATCAGTAGAAAAGATGCTATGCATATTTATATATATTCTTTGTCTTATCTCTTCTTGGCTTATTGGTAAACTTCTTGGTATTTTTCTTCAAATCGAATCGCTTAGTTAGGATACATACTTCGTTACATGCCCGAACTTAACATAGTACAGAATCACAGTAAACATCCTCACAAACAAAATTAACCTAAAATTAATACTCTAAAGTATTACTACTTTTCGCTATACCGTATATTTCTTCAATAAAGCTTATTCGCAATGAAATCAATAACTACATATATAGCACGTTTAAAAGGCGTATGTACACAAGAGAACAGTGCACGGACACATTTGCTCGGCTGCAGTGATCGCGGCGCCGTCGTGGCGCCATTATGCATTTCTATACTATAACTAAATGAAATTGGCATGCTATTATTATTTAAAATGTAAAACTTTGTAAACAATTGTATTATTATTTAACGGTTAAATCGTAGATTAGGATGGGAATTGAACCAACAACTGTCACGTTTAAAACCACGCTTGTGCCACTGTGGCACGACAGCCTCATCAACTTATGTCATATATCTTTTAAAAAATATTGTAGAATAAATATAATTTATAAATGTTTTTTTTTGTCACAGAGAAATTCATTAAAATGAAAATTAAATATTTTAATTTTATACTTCTAATTCCAAAATTTACAAAAAATATTTTTCTAAATATTTATAATAATACCTACCGAAAACAAAATTTAAAATTACATTCATTGATCGACCGATGCATATTAACACAGAGGTACAGACAATAAGCGTTACTTTCAATATTCTAGACATGAATTGCCACAAAAATAATATTATATATATATTCACTCCTATTCATATCATATAACTATAATACACCACACATAAATTGTCACCCTAAAAGTAAACACTAGTGGCCAATACTGTAAAGCACAATCTTGTGGCGCGTGCTAATCGGTGACGAATCTGTGAAATTGGCTCGTCGCGGTCGCTAGCGCCCGATCGCCTTCGCTAGCCCCGTCACGTGCGCTTTAAGAGAGGAGCGTGGGGAGATAAGCGTTACGAATTGATATTAAATATTAGATATAAGTTGAGGCCTGTCGTGGCGCAGCGGCACAAGCGTGTGACTGTAAAAGACAGATAGTGGCTTCGATCCTCACTCGAGAATTTAGTGTATTTAATACTTTCAAATAAAATATTTCATGTTTAATTTGGAAGTATTAAATTAAATTAATTCCTCGAGTGGGGATGGAATTGGGAGTTTCATGCCTCTAATTCAGCGTAAAATGGGGAACGGAAGTGAAACGAAGTGTCTTAACACTAGGTTCCCAAGTTCCCTCTGTGTATCCTACCATGTACCGGATACAGCGTGTCAATGTTTTTTTTGTTTACATCTATACCAATATTAGATAGCTAAATAATTTGCTTGGTTGATCACTATAATCTCAGGAACAAGAAGTGGTTCGAATAAATAGAAATGAAAACGAAAGTCGTAAGATTATATAAAATTTTGTGGCTGTAGCCTCTACGAACTTATTCCTTAAAGAAATCTGTAAGCAACATGGAAGATATATTAAAAAAATCTTAAGGAGTACGATTGTTAATGTAATAGGGCCCAAAATAGTGATTTTTAAAAATTTTATCCGTTCGTGTGTGCGTTTGTCCGCGCTTATCTCAGCTTATTCCTAGCATCCTTTGACGACCTTCGAGAACTCACATATAAATAAAAGTATATTTTTTTTGTTATATATGCAATGCTCAATCATTTGTAAGGTCAACTTGCTTTCTATTTAGAACTAATGTGCTAAGATCAATATTTCATAAAGCTAAAAAAATATATAAATATATATTCATATTTACGAAATTAAATATATATTCATATTTACGAAATTAAATTCTCAAAAGTATTAATTATTTGCAAAAACACAATGGCACCAGAGTCTGGAAAGTGGGGAATGGAAGTGTCTTAACAATAGGTTCCCAAGTTCCCTCACGTAGCAGGGTAGGGAACCCCGGGGAATCGCGGGATACAGTGTTTGAGGGGGTTGAAGAATAAAAAATTGCGTATGTGAATTCATTTTAAAGATATATTGCATGTCTTGCTATTTAATTAATTTACGATCTAGTGTAATAGATGATGGTCACTTCTATCAAGTTATAGTATAGAAGTAAGGTTGTCCATGTGCTGCTGTCGTATCGATGATACTAAAAAAGTTATGTAAATCATTTGAGGACCTCGCAGAACGGCGTGTATGAAAAGAAAGATAACCTTTTCCCTTTCTCTACCATTAGAAATAAATATAATACCATTTAATATTTTATTACCAAAAATCTAAATTTTATACCGACATTACTTAAATAACAGCACATATACATAGACTTAACTTAGGCCACACACCAAGGCCACCGCTGGCGCTGCACACGCGTTTTATTACATCTGCGGAAACCTTCGCTGAGATAGCTATAACGTACCGTGGACTATATTAGTATCAACTGTCGAACCACCCAGCGTCGAATTTTACCAATTTAGTGTGTGTATTTTTATTCACTTTGCAGCTGCTACGCGATGTTACTTTTCCTTTAATTTTATGCGCCATAAAAGTTCTATAGATTAATACTGTCATACTACTATTTCCTAATAAGGAAATAAATATGTATTTTTGTTGTTTCATAAAGTTATTTTTGTACAGTACATATGTAATACATTTAAAAACTAATTCATTTTATTTTTATTGAAAAGCAAATTTTTATATAAACAAAGTTGGTTTTCTTGCAACTGCACACATTCTGTATATGTGGGAGAGTCACATCGTCAGCAATGGCAAAACACATGGGCAGACTCGACCGGAGTATTACCACCCTCGGCATTTAAAACCGGCGTTAAGTAGCGGCTTCGGCCACTGCGTTTTGCATTCGGTAATGCCAGGCCCCGGTGCCCGTCCACCTTAAAGGCCGGCACCGGCAACGCTTCTGTAGTTCCTCTAGAGTTGCACGGGACCGTGGGCGACGGTGATCATTTACCATCAGGTGACCCGTACGCTTGTTTGCCGTGTCTTATCCATAAACAAAAACATTTCACGGAGTTGGCAGGCAGATCAGTGTACATTGTCAATTTTTATATATTGACTGCTGGTCTAAAAAGTTTTATAAGAACTAAAATTAAGTTACAAACACTCAACATGTTCAAATTCAAACTCAAAATATTCTTTATTCAAATAGCACTTTTGAATCGTCACAACATAAAATTACCCCGACGATTTATTGACGACTTATTCTCGATTGAAAAGTGAAGAAAGGAGTGTCTTTTTGTCAGCCTAACCCGCCATATGTACTATAACTAAAGCGGAAACAAATTAAATATTTTCTTTAAAATGTTCATCGTATTAAGTAAAACATAGTCGTTGTTTGCATTTTGCTTCCCAAAAAGGCTACTTGTTACCTTTAACGTAAGCTTCTCAGAAAAGCCCGGTTAATTAAACTACAGGTCATTAACTTCATTGTAAATATACAGTGATTTTTGTAATAATGTCAATATTATAAATATTAAAGACTTATTTAAAAAACATACTAATTTGAATTGATGTATGAAGAATGAAAAGATTTTAGAAACCGTCCAAGAGGCGCGGGTACAAATCCCGCTAGGATAAAATTTTTATAAGTGTTTCAAATAAATAACAGATATTATTTTTATATGTAAATGTTTATTTTTTGGAAACTATCCAAGAGGCGGCGGTTCCAATTGTTATACGTGTTTATTATTTCAAATTACAGATATTTTTATATATGAAAACGTTTATTTTTTGGAAACTGTTCAAGAGGCGCGGGTTCAAATCTCATTTAAATATGTATAATTTTTATTGTTTCTAATTATAAATATATAAATATTATTTTTATATGGAAATGTTTACTTTTTGTTTGTTTAGGCCGTTAAAGTGGCACAATGTCTGTTTTTACAGAGGACGTTGTTTCCCGTCGGGTAAATGAAATATTTTAATTTCATCGGTAAATAGACAAAGTGCTGCGTTGAGTTCCGCCACTCAACACACAATATCTCGACAATTATGCAATGCTTACAGAACGAAGTGTCATAACACTACTTACTTAATACAACTTACCCGGTAGAAAAAAAACGTGAAGCTTTAGATTATTGTAAGAAACTTTCGCTAACTAGACTGGTTTATAACAAATATTCTTTAAGGTTATGCTACTTAATATGCCTTCTGCATCGCGCAACGACGCGCAACACGCATAAGTGTAAGTATTATATATATCGTACAAATATGTATATTCGTCTAGTAACGACTCCCCCATCTACAATAATTAATTTAAAAAGATATTAGCAAAATGAATAGTATAAGTAACAGACACCCTAATGGTAATAAATAAAAACTAAATTGAATTATCTTTTAAAGTGCTAAATGCTATGCTTTTAAATACATTTACAATCATGTTTAGTTCATTTTTTAAGAAGAACATTTCAAGCAATTCATTTAGAAAAATTTTCGGGACGACTAAGCACAAACATTATCAAATATTGGACATTAAGACGGCATATTGTGAGTAAGGGCATCAAATAAGGCACGGATTAACTTAGGCCAGGTCAAAATTATATCAGGAGAGGAAACGTCCTTCGGCCAGACCACATTCATGTAGTGGCCGAATACGAGGGTGTAGGTGGTATGCATGCTCAAAGTGCAAGTAACAAATTATTGTTATGTTATTAATATAAAATTCCTTTAATAAATATATTCTTCAAATTAGAACTGTCAAAAAGTTAATTATTATATAGGTATATTTACTGTCCTTATAATTTCTTTTAAACCTTATTTGCGAACAAAATAATAAACAAGAACATTTCTTCAGTACATGAATAATCGATCCGTTCACATTTCTTAAATATTTAAATGGTATTATTTAAATGCCACAAAATTTTAATTTAGCGTTCCTATTTGGTTTTGGTAACATCTGCATCAATTGTTGACACAAAATGAATGCAAAGGAGCTAACAGATAAAAAATGACAAACGACTTACAGAAGGCTGCACATGTGCGTTCCTTCGTCTCAAAATCAACTAAATATGTTGAGTTTCTGCTATTTAAAATCCTTGTAAATAAAAATTAATTTATATAATATATGTTTGTAAAGTTGAAATTGGTTTAACAGTTTAAAAATACTTTTTTTAATCACACAGTTGTTAACTGTAAATTTTTCCTAAACATTTATGTCGTTAACACTAATTTAATCTGTAGAAGTTAGATTTGAGCACACACTTTGGTGCAAAATTGAGCTTTAAAATGTTTCTATTCAGGGTTTATATTACAAGATATTGATATAAGTGGAGAGAATTAACGTTTTTTTTAACCTACGACCTTGAAGTTATTTGTTATTTATTTGTATATGAAAACGTCAGCGATGTTATCCCAGTGTGAATTTAAAGTGATTAGTTCACGTTACGAAAGTTTTTGTGAACAAAATTCATTAGTTTACAAATGTCAACCCTTAAGTAATTGGTTTTTTTATTATAATAATTTTCAATAGAAGCCTGTGCTTACTGTCAAAAATACTGTTCGAAGAAATAAGTTAGGAATCTGATTTAGTTTTAATATTTAGTTTTATATATCATAAAAAAACTCTAAGTAATTAAATTTGAAAGAGCTAAATGCTATTTTATATTAATTAGATATATTTTTTTTAATTATGACTAAATACAATATAAGTAAAGAATTTGAATACTAAATACTACAATATTACTTTATCGTATAAATGTAACAATAACATTACATAGAGGCCTGTCGTGGCGCAGCGGCACAAGCATGTGACTGTAACCGACAGGTTCTGGGTTTGATCCCCAGTCGAGGAAATGAAATATTTAATATTTTCAATTTAAATATTTCATGTTTTATTTCTTCGTTCTGGTAATAAGGCAAAGCGCGGCGTTGAATTCCGCCACTCAACACGCAATGCCTCAAATTCGGCGGAAAATGGGGAACGGAAGTGGAACGGAGTGTCTTAACATTAGGTTCTCTCTGCCTACCCTGCCTCGTGCGGGATAGAGCGTGAAGCAAAAAAAAATACATTACAAGAATATGTTTAAAAATGGCGAATCAAGAACAAAATTGAGAAAAAGGACTTTTTATATTTTAGCCTTTTCCTGCCTGATCTTGAAATATTTATTTAAATTAAATACTTCACTATCGGTCCACGAAGAACTATAACTTAGTAATAAATTAAAGAAAGTTGTTTCTTGTTTCTTTTAAGAAACTATTTTTAACAGATATGAAATTTGATCATAAAAGTATATTTTGAGCTTCAACAGTGACCGTGTCTAGTCAAGTGTTTAAAAAAATATTTTCTGTAAGACAAATAAGTAATTAAATTGAAATATCTTAAGAAAATTAAAATATGCTCACCTTCACGCTGTATCCCGCACAAAGCAGGGTAGGCAGACGGAACTTGGGAACCTAGTGTTAAGACACTACGTTCCGTTCCCTACTTTCCGCTTAATTTT
This sequence comes from Eueides isabella, assembly GCA_019049475.1. Lineage (NCBI taxonomy): Eukaryota > Metazoa > Arthropoda > Insecta > Lepidoptera > Nymphalidae > Eueides > Eueides isabella. The sequence goes on from CM032399.1 coordinate 10,934,029, forward strand.
GAGGCACTGTTTGTTGAGTGACGGAACACAACGCCGAGCTTTGTCGTTTTTATTATTATTGCATATTAAAATATGCAATTAAGGAAATTTTTACTTTTTATGACATCTGAGGTAGAAGTATACCATAAATGAAAAATATTCTACTTAAAATTTATAAACTAATATTCAATAAAAAAAAACAACAATTATAAAACCAGTCGATAAAGCCGGCCACCCAAGCTTTGTGGTCCTTCAAGCCGGATAAGTCAACTCAAAACCGACGATCGATTCTTATCTCTTAATCCATATAACTTTTTAATGAACTCGTCTAAAATCAGGTTGTGTAATGAATATAATCGGATCAACAATTTAATTACTACTAATAATAGAGATAACGGACTGGAGTACTTTAAAAATTATGTCAACGTCTATACCACCTGATACGTTTTTTGGCTACAGGTGGGATGGAGCTTGCAAAATGGTAAACGTTTTTTCCCTTACGTGCTATAGAATGTCTGTTTTTGTTAAATAAAAATGCATGCGCAGGGGCAAGTGTGACTTTAAACTTGACAGGATGTAGAGTAGACTCTCTCTCCTCACTTGAAGACACGGAATATTTAATATTTCCTAATGAAATATTTCATATTTGGATTTTATCGCTCAGGTTACAAAACATAGTGCAGTGTTCATTTCTGCCAGCCAACACGCAATGCGTCAAATTTAGCGGAAAGTGTGGGAAAGGACCTGAGTGTCACAACACTAGGCACCTCTGCCTACCCTGCCATGTGCTAGATACAGTGTGAAGCTGAAAAAATAAAAATAATACGTTTAAAATCGTTTATAATATTTTCTAGTAGTCCGTAGTTCAAAATTTCTCATAAAAAACTTCTTATACTAATATTGTTATAAAAAGATTTCATATAATTTTTAAGAAAATATATAAAAAAGTTTCTGAACCCACGCTTTGGATCCAAAGCGTGGGTTGTTATTTTTCATTAAGCCGATTAAGTTTATTTTTCAAGCGTGGAATAACACTGAAATGTACGTTAATAAAGTGAAAAACAGAGAAAAAATCATTAATATTCATTTTATATTGTTTAAATTTTATTATTTTATTTCTCTTCAGACAAAGGAAACCTCAAACATTAATGTTAAGACACACCATTTCTTTTGAGAAGACCCACTTTCCGCCGAATTCTTCGGCAATAAGCATTTTTATGATAGAATTTAACATCACCACTGCTAACTGGTCTGGTTCATCACCAGAAGGAGGAAATGAAAATATACAAATTAGTATATATTTACATAATAATGTCTTTGATTTTCGCGATTGTTACACATTTTAAATGAAACACTTTTAACCGGATTAATCGGGTACCCGTGACCATGGACTACTGTAAAGTGTTCGAAACGTCGGGTTTCCAAAAAACATGTTTAAAACAATCAATATACGCGATTAATCCGGTTAAAAGTGTTTCATTTAAAAAGTATATATTCTCTTGAGTGGGAATACAAAACCATAAACCACCGTCGCATAACAGTTGTCTTCAAGAAAAATAAAAAAATAGTAAAAAATTGTAGATCAAGTAATAGTTTACAAGTGGAACGTACTCACTGTAAGGGCGCGTGCGAAGCCACCTTGCTGACAGGTGAAATGTTTGTGAAACAGAATACGCCGTGTTTACTTCGTTTTGACTGTGGAAATTTGGATCAAAACGAATTTACATTATTTAATTTGTCAAAAAAGTAAATGCTAAAAGTTAAAGCTGTCGATGATAATTTGTTTGTCGAATTTTATTACTTTATCAATGAAATAGGTAGGTACTGATAGTTTTTATCAGTAAGAGCTTTTTTATATTTTGTCTTCCTTTTATATTAAATTACTTGGCAAGTTGATACTTCAATAAATATAGGTTTTATGAAAACCTTCTAAAAAAAGATTATTTCTAAAAAATTTTCTGTTATTATATATTGTATTGTTGTAAGTGATATACATGCTATTATTGATAAGATGGTTCCGAGAGTGCCAAATGAACAAAAACACTCTGCAAATACATTTCGTGAAATATCAAACCAAATTATAGACTTGTGTTGTCAAATTATAGACTTGTCTTGACAAAAATATTTTTTAAAAAGGTATCCAAATTTTTTATGCAAAGATATTAAATTCTTTAGCGTTTTTATCTTTCGCTAAACTATTGAGAGAGAACCCAATGGTTCTCTCATACTTCAAGGAATTTCAGAGCATTGGCTCTGGACAAAAGTCTTGTTACCAGAGCGACGAAATAAAACAACTCATCAACCCTGGGTAGTAATCGAACTTTTGACCGGTGCATTTACTGTTACTGCACCATTGCGGCCTCTTCGTAATTTATACGACTTTTTTCAGCTTCACGCTATATATATCCCACACATGGCAAGGCCGAATTAGCCGCGGAACACAACGCTTTGCGTTATTTGAGCGAAGAAATAAAAACATTAAATGTTTAATTTGATAATATTAAATATGTCATTTCTGCAAGCGGGACTTGAACCAACCAACCTTTCGCGTTTACAGTCACACGCTTGTGCCCCTGCGTCAAGACAGGCCTCACACAGCTTTTACTCGTAACTAATGATGGAATAACACTATAATATATTACTTAAATAATATCTACATCTCTTTTCTTTTCTATATAAAACTTGTACTGAATTTGATATTAATATATTTGATAAAGATCTTTACAATGGTAACGGATTTCCTACCACTGTTGGGGACTTACGTCGCCTAGCTGGCGCCAGCGTCGGTCGATACCGCCCTTCAAGAATCACATTTATTGTTCAGCAAATGACCTTTCGGTTGGCCGCTCCAACAATGCAATAGATACTTTGAAAAGTATAATATGAGCCTTTTTTAAATTAAAATTGGATTGAAATTGAATTTTATATATTTTTATTTATAGTAAGTAAGTAAATAAGTTTAATAAATAATAGTATTTAATTGCATATATGTTTTATTGTTCTGAATTAAGCCTGTTATCTACCAAGGTTTGAGCGCGCCTTTTTTAGGAGTCGCCCATCTAGGAAGGTACAACTTATAAGTTATACCTTGTATATTTCTGGATTCGTACACCTTATAAGGTTATAAGGTGTACAACTTTAAGTTTGGATGCGTATGCACTAATTTTGTGTGAAATAAACTGCAATTGCAAGTTTGTCATAGGTTTATATGTAATATATATATATATATATATATATATATATATATATATATATATATATATATATATATATATATATAGATATATATATATATATATGTATGTATATATATATATATATATATATATATATATATATATATATATATATATATATATATATATACATATATAAGATTTTTGGATTTTTTACTTTATTTTTTATCTTTATGTTCTTATTTCCTTGCAATTTTAGAAGCTACCAGCATCCCTATTGCTAGAAAAATAATATTTTTACAGTTAATAAAGTTGATAAACTTAAAATACTTTTTAGGAAACGTGTAAAAATTTGAACGTTATTTGAAGTTGCGCCTCTTGGATACCGTCCAAGCGCTCTGCTCTACTCCAAATTAGATAGTTCAAAAGAGTAATTTAGTTAGTTCCTTTACAATATTTCACTATACCTACAAGAATGATGTATATGCGATACAAACATCTGGTGCTCACTTTCCTTTGTGTCGCCTACACACGGGCAAGTTATGTCGAACTTGATATGCAACAGCTTATTTTTATTACTTTTGAACACCGTAATAAAAGAATGACTCAATATGATGACCAGACTGACTAGCAAATTTTTATCTTTGAAATATGTCTTCAATATACATATTTTAATAGTATTTTTTTAAGTTTCGCGCAGGCAGTGTAGTCAGAGGGAGCTTGGGAACCCCGTATTAAGACACTCCGTATTTTTCATCAGTTTCCGCATAATTTAAGGCATTGCTTATGGATTATAGGAACTAAACGCCGCGCTTTGCCTTTTTACTAGACCGAAGAAATGAAAACATTCCTTATGTTAAAAATAATCAATGGTCTGGAAATATTAAATGGTCTGTCGTGGCGCAGCTGCACAAGAGTGTGACTGTAACCGACAGGTTCTGGGTTCGATCCCCAGTCGAGGAAATGAAATATTCAATATTTTCAATTTAAATATTTAATGTTTCATTTCTTCGCTCTGGTAATAAGGCAAAGCGCGGCGTTGAGTTAACCGCCACTTAACACGCAATGCCTCAAATTCGGCGGAAAGTGGGGAATGGAAGTGGAACGGAGTGTCATAACACTAGGTTCCCGGGTTCCCTCTGCCTACCCTGCCTCGTGCGGGATACAGCATGAAGCTAAAAAAAATAAAAAATAAATAAATAAATATTTCTCTTCCTCGAGTGAGGACCGACAACTTGTCACGTTTATAGTGTCATGCTTGTACCCCTGTGCCACCACAGGCCTCATACTTAGATTATTTACAGCCTAATTTTGTTATGAAAGTTATGATGCAGAAAGTCATGCTGTAGAATATATCAGTTCTTAGTTGCTTACACATGTGAATATTGTGAAAAATAAAGTTGAATTTCTGAACACGACCCATAGTAAACAAGGTTTCCATTGCCTACCCTGCTATACGGGTAGTCATATCACTTGGATGTAAAGCTGTAAAAGAAATGTTCAATCACTAATCATAATATTCTGCCTGATAAATATAATCATGTACGTATTTATTGTACGTTACATTTGAAAGAGAACAATCTAAAACAAAGGTCAACAATAACAACAAAAATATGAGACTTTAATTCATATGACACAATTAGTTTCATTTTCACAATTAAATATACCTACAGTCTTTTCTATAAATTCGATGAATGTGAAACCTGTTGTTTCAGTAACTGTACATATATCACAAAAGTAACATAACAACCAACTTAGGTAAAAGTTTATTGTATAAAAAGGCGCCAAGTCTATAAAATCTTCCTTAATAATTATAATATGCATTATATAATAAATATTGAATACTAATTTCTAAACAAAATTTTATATATCACAAGTTTATAAATATAAAGAGCTACTACCGCCATCTAGTTTAACACAGAAATAAAAAAAGGCTAGTTTATATAAATCCGCTACTCCACAACAGATGGCGGCACTTTGTATTGTATAAATAAATTATATTTTCATTGACATTTCTCTAGTATTCCTAGATATAATTACTATAATCAGCTTCTCCGTAAGTTAACACATTTAATAATAATTATATATAATTTATAATCAATAAATTCTAAGCCTTCTTCTTTATAAAATCATCACCATAATATAAATATTATTTTCAGGCGTCACTAACTCTTAAATGTCTACTTTTAAGGTTACTTTTTTATAAACAGTGTTAGGACACTTAATCATTATTTTTAATTAGTTTTCACTTTATGTACAAAATAAGCCATATTTAATTCATATCAAAGAATAATATTCCAATTATTTATTCAAATAAAACACACATTGCCAGTATAAGCTACTTCTATCGTTAACATGATTAACAAAAAAGTTAGGTATTTTTTTGTTTTTTTTTTTTTAATTAATTTCTTAGTAACAACGTCTGTATGTTACTAAATAAGTTCATTATATCTTTACATATTCCACAATAAATATAAAAGCAGTTTTCATTTTTTAACCTCATTCTCAATAAGAAAAAATATAAGAAAAATGATGCTGAATTTGCGAATTATTTTTCTAAAAATGTTATAAAATTATTTAAAATAATCTTATCAATCAAAACCGTAGCGCATAAGATGATGATAATGTTATCTTAACTTAACAAATAACCGAATTCTTATCGCTCAGTACACTTGAATTTTCTCGACAATTGTACTTTTGTTAAATTATAACAATTTTTCTTTCTTCTTCCTACTTTCATTGTCTTGTTTATTTTCTGACACTATTTGCTAAAACGTTTCTTTTTGATATTTTTAGTATATTATATACTAATTGGCTATAGACTGAATATAATAATATAATGAAATATAAAAGCTTGTAGTTTTCGACTTATAGCACAGCAGGCGAAGGGAACCTCCAATTTATTGAGTGTTTAATGTCGGAACTCGAAGCACCACTTTTATTGATTCCGAGGAAATGCAAATAATCTATTCTCTAACTTCACACGGTATCCCGCACATGGCAGGATAGGCAGATGGAATTTAGGAACCTAGTGTTAAGACACTCCGTTGCATCCATTCTAGTGAGTGGGTGGGTATCGAGCTTAGATGTTCAGTTTGTTTGTAGGAATTGGCCTACATTTTGTTCTCATTATTACCAGATCCAACACAGTCAGTAAAATAAACGATTTTGAAATCATGATAGCCCTTGTTGTAACTATAATCCTATCGTATAGGATAATCGCATTTAGATAATTTTAAACTGTACACTTTTCATTTCCTTGGCAAGGACATGCGCCCATCTTCCTGACTTCCTGACTGTGAATACACGTCGACAAGTCCTTGAAAATGGTCGGCCCTTCAAGTGCTTTTAAAAATTCCTACGACGTTACATTTTATTAAATACTAGTATGAAATAGTTAAATTATTTGATTAATTATTTTTTTATTTTAGATTTTTTTTCGTGAAAATCATTGTCACCCGACTTAAAGACGTGAAAAACAATAAAATTGAAAATATGTCACTGAAACGAGTTTTAATAGTGAATAAAACATTTCCCATCGCTGGAATTGAATTGCTTAAATCAGAGTAAGTTTATATATATATACTAGCAAACCCGGCGAACTCCGTTTCGCCACCAGATGGCTTCGTTTGAGGATTAAAAGATGAGAAAAATATTATAATTTTTTATATTTAAAAAGGAAAAAAAAATATTTAATTTCACAACAGTAATGAATTAATTTCGATTACAAAAATTAAGTGTAATTTAATTGAACTTCTCTAAGTAAAAAATAAAAGTGAATCCAAAGTAAATACTGAATCGAAGCGTTATACGTGTCCACAAATTATCCGTCTCATTGAAGTGCTCTTTGGTAAACCACATTTTTTGTTCTTTGGTCTGACGTTAACACAAACAAAGCAGATGGTTTCCCAACTCGTGAACACGCAACGTATAGCTGCCCATGTGAAAAACAATGATTTTCTAAATTAATCCCGCAAACACTAAGAGATTGGCCTTGCGATTTGTTAATTGTCATTGCGAACGCAAGGCGAACCGGAAATTGCAATCGTTTGAAGTCAAAAGGAAGATCAGTCGGAATCATTGGTATTCGAGGAATACAAACATTTTCACCTGCATACTTTCCGTTAATAATGGTTGCCTCAATCAAATTCGGCATAAGTCTTTTCACCGCAAGTCGAGTACCGTTGCAAAGTCGCGGTGGATTCAAATTACGCAATATCATAATAACTGAACCAACTTTGAGTTGCAAGTTGTGTGGAGGAAATCCTGGTAACTCCAGAGAATTCAAAAACTCCGTTGGATAATTTACTATATCATCGGGATTTGTTATGGAATCAATGGATTTGTATGTCACCAAAGCGCCAGCGATTTTTGATTGAATGATGCTATTCAGTGCGTGTACATCATTATTCTTTGCGGCGAGAATTGCTCGTTGACTTAACCAAGCATAATTCTGATAATTCTCACTAATGTTTGGGAAAACATTTTCAATAAGAGCTAATTGAGAGTCTACAAATCGGCAAAAGTCGTTGGTAAGAGTAATTAATCCAGTTGTCGCATCAACTGGGACTTTTCCATTTCCAACATCTATCAATTGTTTGGAAAATTGTGCGGCACTTTGATCATTTTGAAGTTGAACTCTCATATTAGTGGTTAGCGACAATGTTTTTACGTTATTCCACAAAGGTGATGCCTTTAGGTAAGCATTCAATTAATCTGCAGGCGTTCCACGGGGAATTACTGGCAACGTCTGCCTGAAATCGCCTGCCAACAATATCATCAAGCCACCAAAAATGTTGGTATTTCGCCGAAGATCCTTCAGTGTGAAGTTAAGTGCTTCAAGTGATTTCTTATGTGCCATTGTGCACTCATCCCAAACAATGAGCTTACATTGCATCAACAATTTTCCCATCGCACTGGATCGGAAAATATTGCATGTTGGTGTATCAATTGTGCTTACATTGAGTGGTAACTTAAGCGCAGAATGTGCAGTACGCCCGCCATCTAGAAGAGTCGCCGCAATTCCAGATGATGCTAACGCCAAAGCTATGTTACACTTTGATCGAATAGTGGCCAAAATCAATGAAATGACAAATGTTTTCCCTGTTCCTCCAGGTGCGTTCAGAAAGAAAAGACCACCAGAATTATTGTCCACCGCTTGCATTAATGTGTCGTATACTTGTTTTTGCTGTTCATTCAGCAACGGCACATTATTTCGGACAAATTCCTGCAATGTATCAACATTGTATTGCAGCTCTCGATTTAATTCTTGATTGAATGCATCGTGCATCGATCGATTTGGCCTAATCATTCCTACTTCAATCAGTAGCTTGTTTGCAATAGTCAAGCATTGATCCTCAATCAAAATCAATCCCACATTGTAGATTTCATCGGTTATTTGCATGTCGGGATTATTCGTTTGAATGCGCAAGCGATGCAAGATATCTTCACATATGTCGTCTTTGTATTTGTTCCATAACTGAATTGGTTGTGAAGGGAAACATGTGGTTATGATAATTGCGAACAGCGTTCGTATTTAGTACGTATTTGATGAAACAACTGAATCCGCAAGTGTTAAATCCCAATGAGAATCGTTCTCAAGCAAACCCAATAGTTGACATGCTTCTCGATATGTTTGACATTGGTGGCCATTCACAGTTTTCAAATGCGCAAATGATTTTGGTCCACGTACATTTACCAACAACAGTCGCAAATAAACACATTCATCATTTCTAGGATAAACAGTATACATGCGACCTAGCGCATCAGTGGAAAACATCTGTGGCCAATCTGGAACTGGGGTTCCTTGTTTGCGCCGTTGTAATTTCTTTGTTGATTGATTCCAAGTGTAATACTTGGGTATTTCAACGTACATCAGCGTCGCTGCGAATGGATCTACTTCACACATTGCAAAGAAGCTAGTCAATGTTGTCGATGGTGGTCTCTCAGCTTGTTGTGCCGCATTAGCCTCAGTGAAGTAAACTCTCTGTCCATTTTCTAAATGCACTGCTAAATGTACAACTGTGGGATATCTTTCATGAATTTGAAATGACAATAATCGCCACAGTGCTTCATTAGTACTGATGTATCTGCCCATTTGGAAGTTGCTGATTTCGTCATTCGTATTTTCTGACGCAATACCAAACACAGCCATGTCGCTGCCTTTTGTGATGTACTTGCACAAATATTTGATTGATTTGGCCCAATGACAACTTTCAACGTTCGTATGTGTTTCGAAAATTCGTGATAGCAGCGGGCAATTTGGTACAATAAATTCATTTCCGATCTCAATCTCTTGATTTTGAACTTTAACTTTGATAGTTCGACCATTATCTTCTTTTGAACGCCGACGATAAACTGGATATCCATCGTTCCCTGTGACTGATTCAGCAACTAACGGTCGCGGATATCATTTTGTGCACTTTCCATCAGCCATGCAAGGCGATAGTGGATTTAATGCACCGCACGGTCCATGCACCATCTGTGTCGTTACAATGTCATGTAGATGGGGATCAGTGACTGGATCAGGAATTTCAGCTGATATGATGTCATCTACTTCATTTGAATGTAATTTGTTCAGCAACCATATAAGGATATGAGCATGCGGTAATCCACGCTTCTGCCATTCCACCGAGTACATATAACAACGTGTGTCACCAAAAACTTTATACTTAGTAAGCACATCCATCATAACCTTGAGTTTTTGCTGAAATACTCTTGCAATTATATCATGGCGATCTTGCGGTTTTTGGCCCGGGTCCAACTCCCGTTCAATTTGCGTCCACTTCGGATTGCATGTGATCGTAATAAATAAATCCGGAGTTCCATAATTTCGCACGTAAGTCATAGCGTCTTGAGCGTATTCGTGCATGTGGCGTGGGCTTCCGATATAAGATGATGGGAGAATGACCGGGCGTCCAATATTCTGAACATTACCATCTGAATGAATTGCATCACGCAAGTGTATATAGTCCTCAGATCGTAGCTTTGCCTGATTGAATCGGATGAACGCTAAACGTTCGGTCTCGACTTTGACATACATGTCGACAGCAAATTGTTGGAATAGCCGACGGCACTTTAGAATGACATTCTCCTCATGTGTACGAATCATCATACGATACGCATAGTAATTCATTGCGCTTAGATTTTTGTTCGTTGATACGCCTGAAAATGCAAAATTAAATGGTATGTCAATGGAAACCAATAATAGCAATAATTAGTGTGTGGTTATTGTACCTGTAATTGCATCGACCATCTTCAACGTGATGTCATATCCGTCTTGCCCTTGCCAATAAATGATTGGATATTGTAACGCATCGTACAAACGATGTGTCTCGTTTACACGATGCATGATATTGCTTCTTCGCTGAATGACAATGTCTCGTGATTTAGTTGGATCGCCAACAATAATTGCAGCAACATCATCAACGGTGGGTGCATTGAATCTTCGCACATGTTCACCTGTTGGGGTACGATCCGCTCTTATGACAAATTTGTGCGTATCCGATGGCATTCGTTCCAATGCCGTTTTAAACATTTTAACCACAGCGTTATTGGCGTGAAAAAACGCTTGCAACTGTTCAATAATTCGTCTCTTTAACTGTTGTGATCCCTGTATATTGCACCGCACATTCAGCTGATCCACCATCGACGAAATGAAATATGTTTGCAAAAATTGATGCGGTTCATCTAGTGTTGGCACCATTGAACCATGCAAATGATAGATTTGTCCTTGTATCTGTAATTGCAAACAATCAATTGTTGAAGATTATAGTGTGACTTCTGATCGTGTGATGGTGTAGTGTGTGGTGTTTGTGTAGTTGTTATGTGTTGCAATTGATTGTGTTAGTGTGATTGATTGGGGTGAGTGATTGGTTTGTTTATTGTATTTTTTTACCTTGCAAGTCGGCATGAAGCCGCCTTCTCGAATAACATTAGCTCCAAAGGAAGTCATGCGAAAGCAGTTATTGTATTCGAGGATGCGTTGAAGAAAATGGTTGGAATCGGGATCACTTCCATCGAACAATTGTTTTAGTGGCTGTGGTGGTGTAAGTAGTCTATCCAGTTTGACTTTTCCACTTGCGCAGCACAATCCAGCCGTTTCTCTTTTGAACTTTAACGCATTGCAATATCGGCATACAGTCGTCATTGGTCCAATATCTAATTTGTCATCATCGCTGTAGTTTGCGGTGGGATCATATTGAAATGCTAAGCGATTATATGATGCCAATGATCTTCGTGTGCTCACGCGTTGTCTCAATCGGGCATTTTCTCTTATTATATTTTGTCTTTCTTCGCTTAAGTTTTGTGAATATACTTGTTGCTGGCTTGCATGTCTTGTGCGGCGGCCGATGTTCGCACGTCGTACTTTAGGCATTTTGGGCTATGGACAAACTGTGAATGTGAATAGGTGAATTTAGTCTCAAATGCACTATCCACATAATTTACATAGTTCAACTTACCTTAAGGACAAATGTCTGCTGGTGAAATTTAATAAAAATTTGCACAATTCGCGTGATTGATTTGATGATTTTGAATTAAACTGAAACGAATAACGGTAACCTCAATTTCACAATTTCACAGTGAACACAATGGTTTTAAGTAAGCCTTTGACAGAACATGCGCATAATAAATGTCATATGAAATGAATTGAGTAGAGTACAATGAGTAGCTGTCAAACAATATATCACGCACCGGCGCCATCTAATTAAAATGAAACGTACTTATTTTTGCGAGGGATATACACATCACCATGCAAAATCAAATTGGTTTGTAGTACATGCTATGTATCAGAGATGACGCTGTATGCGAAAAATGTTTTCCTGTTTTTCTGCTTTTCTGTTGATTTTTTCCTGAATTTTGTTTCCGCCCGAGACCTTTCCAACGAATGCAAAACCGTGGAAATCGGTTCGTGCGTTCGGGAGTTATAGCGTCAGGAAGGAAAACTCGACTTATTTTTATATATATAGATATATATATATATATATATATATATATATATATATATATATATATATATATATATATATATATATATATATATATATATATATATATATATATATATATATATTTATATATATATATATATATATATATATATATATATATACCTTGCTGTTATACCGCCACCGATTATAAACCACTGTCTAAAAAGGCAAAAAGAATTCGAAAAGATCTTAAGAAGATTTTTTTATGAAGACGTCAATAGCCTAACAACATCAAGTCTTTTATATTTTCATCAAAACAATAGATACAATTTTTAAATTAGATTTGGTTCATTTTGAAAAAAATAAAAATTAGGCATACTAATTTTATTTGGTACCATAAGAAGATTTGTATTGGCCTTATGATAAAAATGCCATTACAGGTTAGAAGTTCTGCACAATGAAGTTCTCTTAGTGCATTGGAAAGATAATAGCGTATGCGTATGTAAAGATAATAGGTACACGTGCACTAGTACTGGTGCGTTATTAGGTACACGTGCACTAGGACTGGTGCGTTATTAGGAACGCGTGCACTAGGACTGATGTGTTATTAGGTACACGTGCACTAGTGCTGATGTGCTATTAGGTACACTTGCACTAGTACTGATGCTTTATTAGGTACGCGAGCACTAGGACTGGTGCGTTATTAGGTACACGTGCACTAGGACTGGTGCGTTATTAGGTACACGTGCACTAGGACTGGTGCGTTATTAGGTACACGTGCACTAGTACTGATGTGCTATTAGGTACACGTGCACTAGGACTGATGCGTTATTAGGTACGCGAGCACTTGGACTGGTTCGTTATTAGGTACACGTGCACTAGGACTGGTGCGTTACTAGGTACACGTGCACTAGTACTAGGACTGGTGCGTTATTAGGTACACGTGCACTAGGACTGGTGCGTTATTAGGTACACGTGCACTAGTACTGATGTGCTATTACGTACACGTGCACTAGGACTGATGCGTTATTAGGTACACATGCGCTAGGACTGGTGCGTTATTAGGTACACGTGCACTAGGACTGGTGCGTTATTAGGTACACGTGCACTAGTACTGATGTGCTATTAGGTACACGTGCACTAGGACTGATGCGTTATTAGGTACGCGAGCACTTGGACTGGTGCGTTATTAGGTACGCGTGCACTAGGACTGGTGCGTTATTAGGTACACGTGCACTAGTACTGATGTGTTATTAGGTACACGTGCACTAGTACTGATGTGCTATTAGATACACGTGCACTAGGACTGATGCGTTATTAGGTACGCGAGCACTTGGACTGGTGCGTTATTAGGTACGCGTGCACTAGGACTGGTGCGTTATTAGGTACGCGCGCACTAGGACTTATGCGTTATTTGGTACACTTGTTATTAGCTACGCGTGAAGTAGTACTGGTGCGTTATTAGGCATGCGTGAAGTAGTATTGGTGTGTTATTAAGTACACGTGCACTAGCACTAGTGTGTTATAAGGTACGCCTGTACTGGTACTGGTGCACTAGTACTGGTGTGTTATGGTTACTGGTGGGTACATGTTGATCACTCCAATCAGTGGGATTCTAAAGAATTTAATCGCCGGTTCAGACTTCTGTCCAGTTTTCTGTCCAGTTTTTATTAGCTAAGGATGAAATTAAACATGAAATACAAAGAAACAAGCAATATGTTCAGCCGAGTTGACTTTTCAAGATATATTGGCACGTAGGTACATTTTTAATTGTGTGTAACACTCTTGTGGTCTTCTTCACACAAGTCGAAGCACACAAATTCTATACACTTCAAACAAATCTGTTTCAAAGTTTTCCCTACGAAAAGATGATTGCTTTAATATAAAATGTAACAAAAGATGTTTATTTATTAAAGAAGTATCCCAGTGTGGAATAGTGTGAAAGGTGTTAGAAATAATAATTATGATATTTTAGATTGGAGCCCGTCGTGTTGCCAGTACTCGACCACGAAAGTGATAGTATTGTGAATATCAAAAATTCAATATCCACCGGGTTTGATGGCCTAATATGGAACACGAAGCACCGGTTAACTGGGGAGATATTGGATTTAGCAGGTCTTATTTGTTATATCTTATTTTACAAGAAGTATATCTATAGGTTACAATAATGAAAAATCTCATTATATCTATAGGTTACAATAATCGAATGTTCTAGATTTTGTTTAATAAAAAAATATCTAATAACAGATTTTAAGCTACAATATTACCCCGACCCAAAAAATCACTCTTCACTTCACTCCCACATCTTGGCAAAATAAGAGTCGGAGATTAATATATCGACGAATATAAGTATATTAACTATCGTTTCTGTTTTTAATAATTTAAAGTTATAAACGAATTCGTACGTTAAAATAATTTGCCTTCAAAAAAAATATTCTACAGGATCTCGACTAAAAGCTGTAACAACTACAGCATCGGGTATAGACCATATAGATACAAATGAGATAAAGAAACGTGGTCTGGTCTTAGGGCATACTCTCCAAGTGTTAGACAATGCAGTGGCAGACATTGCGGTGGGACTCTTGATAGGTGCTGCGAGAAGGTTTAAAGAAGGGGTGCAAGAGCTAGAATCGTAAGGATAAATTTTTTACTTTTCTCTTTATTTAAAAAACAAGGTATCCTTTATCATAATGTTGACAACGTATTTTATTAGACGAATTCACTTATATATTTTAAATTCAAAATATCTACTGTTGTATCAATTTAATTTTTTAATATTTTTAATTTTTCAAAACATATTTGACAAAAACATAAAATATTATTATTATTAATATATTTTTTTAACTTCATGCACATACCAGGGTAGGCAGAGGGAAAATAATGTTAAGACACTCCAATTCCCATAATGACACTTCTGTTGATCACTTTGTGCCGAATTTATAGCATAAGGTGTTGAGTTGCGTCTTGGTACAAGAGAGAGAAAGTAGAAATATTAAATACATATTTTCCTTGAGGCAGTATCGAACACACAAACTTTTACATTTACAGTCGCAAGCTTGAGCCACTGAGCCACGACAGGCTGGAAATTAAAAATTATCATATTATTTTAGGGGTGAATGGAGATACGGTGTGCAATGGAGACTCGGTCAGGACATAGCTAACAGTACTGTAGGTATTGTGGGGTTAGGGGGCATTGGACAGTCCATCGTCAAACGGTTGAAAGGCTTTGACGTGGCCAAGTTTATATACAGTGGACGCAGTGATAAACTTGAAGGTATCCTTTTTTTTTCGCTCTTAAGTCTACAATGTATCCTACGTAGAGCAGGATGGGAAGATATAATCTGGGAACTTAGTTTTAAAATATTTCGTTGTCATTAATATTACCATTTACCACTTTCCACTGAACTTGGAGGGATTGGCGTGTTGAAAAGTAAAACTCAACGCCGCGATTTTCCTCATACCCAGATTGGAGAAAATAAAAAAATATTTTTTTTCGACCGGCCTACAACTTTAACGGACATTAATCTGTTGCATCTATGAAATGTAATAATCCCATTCCAAATATATCTAGCTTATTAAATTTACAAAGTTTTCTATACTGATTCTTTACTTTCTTTGTACCTGCACGCTGTATCCCGCACAAGAAGAGGCAAATTGGGAACCTATGTGTTAAGACACTCCGTTTTCACTTTCTTTTTCAGTGTCCAAACTCAACGTCGTTATTTGCCTCAGTTACTACCAGAGCAACGAAATATCCACAATCCCTTACAGTTTGTGCATATGTGGCACGTCTAAAAATTATTGCTTGTAAATGCCTTATAACTTTCAGCTAAAGAACTTGGTGCTGAAAGAGTACCACTAGAACAGTTGTTAAGAGAGAGTGACTTTGTTATTCTCAGTTGTCCATTAACTGATGAAACCAAGCATTTAATTAATGCTGATACTTTAAAGATTATGAAGAAAACATCTGTCCTCGTGAATATTGGAAGAGGGGGTAAAGTATTGAAATTCCATTTTTAGGGTTCCCCAATTAAGGTTCCCCAAAACATTTTGGGGTACCTAAAAAAAATATATATATTTTTAGATACTCCAAAAGTTAAAAACGTAACTTTTATTTCTTAATAACACATAAGAACAATAATTTCTATAGTCTTTTTTTTTGTTACTGTACGTAATGCCTTTCCCTTATTACCAGAAAGAGGAAATTAAAATATAACATAATTTTTTTACTATGTTTTAAAGTGTTATTCCACACTTAGGACAGTTTAAATTTAAGTTTAGTATATAACATAATTCCCTTGAATAGGAACTGAATCTAGAACTTTCGCGTTTACAATCACATATTCGTGTACTGCTTCAAAAAATATTTACATAATGAAATAGCCTAGCGGAACTCAACGCCGCGAACAATACAATACATTTATTACTAAAAATCCATTTATGCAGAATATTATATAATTTATTTACGAATATTATATAATTTATCTTAAGTTTTTTTTTCTTATTACTAATATTATTATTATTCTTTTTCCAGGCCTAATAGACCAAAACGCGTTATATGAGGCTTTACGAAGTGGAGAAATATTTTCAGCGGGTCTTGACGTTACAACACCTGAG
The DNA here is from genome assembly GCA_019049475.1 of Eueides isabella. Taxonomy (NCBI): domain Eukaryota; kingdom Metazoa; phylum Arthropoda; class Insecta; order Lepidoptera; family Nymphalidae; genus Eueides; species Eueides isabella. The sequence continues at coordinate 10,950,731 of CM032399.1, forward strand.
CCTTTACCCAAGAACGACCCTATCGTATCTCTACCAAATTGTTGTGAGCTCAATATATTAAAATATGTTTTTTTTTTGCTTATTTAGCTTTACGCCGCAAATAGCAAAGTAATCAGAGGATACCTGGAAACTTAGTGTTAAGACACTCCGTTCCCATTAACACACTTCCGTTACTTACTCTCCGCCGGATTCTGGAGGCATTGCTTGTTGCGTGGCGGATCTCAACGCCGCGCTCTGTATCACATACCAGAGCAAGGAAAATGAAACAAAAATCCGTGAATGAAAATCGAACCCATAACCCGTTTACGGTTTAATATTCAAATATTAATAATAGAAGAGAAGAGTGCACATTTTTAATAAACATACCAAATTTTGTCAGTTTTTCTATTTTTTCGTAGCTTTTGCTTTATCTCGTATAGAAGGGTAAGCAGACGTAGTGCAGGGAACCTGGGAACCTAGAGTTATCATATTATTTCCCAAGCAGCGTGTTATTGTGTGACATTGAGTGTCTTAAATCGCCAGAGCCAGATAAATAAAAAAATCCGTTCAAAAAGTTTGAGATCTTTTATATTTTTTATTTTTTTATATTTCACTTACTTAGCTTTACGCTGTATGCCACACACGGCAGCGTAGACAGAGGGAACTTGAGAACCTAGTGTTAAGACACTCCCTCCCACTTTCGATTCTCACTTTCCGCCGAATTTGAGGCATTGCGTGTTGAGTGGCGGAACTCAACGCCACGTTTTGTCTTTTAATCAGAACGAAGATATGAAAACATTAAATATTTAAATTGAAAACATTATATATTTCACTTCTTCAGGTTGCAATCTAACCCACAACCTTTGATTCACCCAACACAAAGTACGTATATGTAGACAGTCACACCCTTGTGCTGCTGCGCCACGACAGGCTTCTTTTTTATATACCATGTGTTTCAATTGAATGAAAATCTATAAAACAAAACATATCTTATATTATAGATATAATACCACACCTGGGCAGCGCTACTCATCAAACAAGAAATGCAATGGCGAAGATATCTGCTGAAAATATTATACTAGCTTTAAATGGAAAACGTATGAAATGCCCCATTGATTTATAAATTGAAAAAAAAAATACGTTGACTCAATAGATTTTTGTGTTACATTAATTAAAAAAGTCATTTAAATAATAAAGAAATTATGATATATTTTTTATTTTTATTGTAAAAAATAAACCCGGTTGCCGTCGTGAAGGAGAAATGGTAGGGTAATGCTTAGGCGGAACAGACTTCAATTCGACTTTGCGAAGAAATAAGTGAGTTGATTTTAACTATTTCCACTTGCTCAGCCATATCCCGTCCGAAAAGTAAATTGGTGAAAATATCAGACAATTTCGTGATTCAAGAATATTTAACAGTGCGTGAGGAACGGAGAGTCCTTACTCTTAGATTTCTTCTGCCTGCTGTAAAGCGGCATACAGCATAAATATACCTTCCCTTTGGTTTTAAGCAATAAGTATTTTTTTTTACTATTTTTAAAGTGTTATCACTCACTCCTAATTTTCTACTTACTTTTAATTTTCTTTCCTAAGAGTAAAAAAAATAAATAAATAGCATTCTCTCTTGCCAAACGATAATTCTAACGAATTATCTTTGGGTAGCAGAAACTTGTAAAAATCTCCCTACAGAGATGCTAACAACATAAATAAGTAGTAACAAGCGTATAAGAATTTGACGTAGCTCGATGATAACGTATGGCTTAGTTGGTCAGAGCGCTTGGATAGTTTGGTAGTCAAATCCAGCTACGTTAAAAAAAATATACGCTTTTAAAACTGTTGTTACTTTATTCTAATTATTTTAATTACTTAAACTTTATTTTAATTACTTAAAATGTCAATAGCAAGAGTTCAAGCTTAAATTACCAGCAATGCAAGATAATTACAATGAAAGAAAGAACTTTACTTTAATCTTGAATAAATTTCTCCATTTGTCGCAAGGTTTTTATTATTTAAAAACTGATCTATTAATATTCAAATTAGTACCTACAATAATAACTTTTACAACAATGACATCAGAAGAAAAGTGACAATTAATAACAAAAACACAATTACATAAATTAATAACAAAATCTTAACAAGGAAAGGTTACATGAAATTAAAAAAACTATTAGGTGTAATTTAATTAATAAAATTATCGTAATATTATGTTTATATATATATATATATATATATATATATATATATATATATATATATATATATATATATATATATATATATATATATATATATATATATATATATATATATATATATATATATATATATATATATATATATATATATATATATATATATATATATATATATATATATAAATATATTAGTTTTATTCATAGCTTCACATTTTAATAGTAGTAGTAGTTAATGTAGTAAAAAAAACACACACACACAGATACTCTATGCACACATATGTCAGAATTGAACTTACAATAGTCACGTTTACAGTCAGCCACCGTAAAACAGTTTTAGTACAGTTTTGTGGTGTCCGTGTCCGTGTGTGTGTGTGCGTGTGTGTGTGTGTGTGTGTGTGTGTGTGTGTGTATGTGTGTGTGTGTGTGTGTGTATGTGTGTGCGTGTTTATCTCAGCACGAGGTTCCCTATTTCTACTTTGTTACATGCGCGATACAGTTTTGTTTTAATAACTTAAGTTTTTTACTTTCGTTTTAAACATTACTCTCCTCCCTCTCGTATCACACATTCTCTCCTTTCACATTACTCTGTCCTTTTTCGTTCTCTTCCTTTGCTTGTTTTCTTTATATCCATTAGAAATTGCAGCAGAGTGTTTGTAGTAAAATTACAAATTCTTTGTAGTTATGGCATGATACTTTTTTTTTATCTTTTCCTGGATATATTGATTACGTCTTGTTGTAGCAGTTCAGTGGGATGGCTTCGATCAGAGGCAGGCCCGGTCGACTTCCTTATGGGTAAGGGCGACATATCTACTGGGGATTAGTTTTGGGTCTTGAAGTATAGATCTAAAATAATACGGTCTTTTATTAATTAGTAGTATTTTTCAAAATTATAAAACAGATGTACATATCATATTTAATATTTTTATAATATGTTTTTTTTTAAATACTTTTTGTCGAATGTTTCAAATAATTTAAAAGTTGATAATATATTAATAATAAAAAAAGAAATTAAAAAAGCTGGTATTAAAATTGAATGAAAATTCGAATTTTTCGTTTTCATTTGGCATGAGATACTATATATATATATATATATATATATATATATATATATATATATATATATATATATATATATATATATATATATATATATATATATATATATATATATATATATATATATATATATATATATATATATATATATATATATATATATATATATATATATATATATATATATATATATATATATATATATATATATATATATATATATATATATATATATATATATATATATATATATATATATATATATAATATATATATATATATATATATATATATATAATATATATATATATATATATATATATATATATATATATATATATATATATATATATATATATATATATATATATATATATATATATATATATATATATATATATATATATATATATATATATATATATATATATATATATATATATATATATATATATATATATATATATATATATATATATATATATATATATATATATATATATATATATATATATATATATATATATATATATATATATATATATATATATATATATATATATATATATATATATATATATATATATATATATATATATATATATATATATATATATATATATATATTATATATATATATATATATATATATATATATTATATATATATATATATATATATATATATATATATATATATATATATATAGTATATATATATATATGTATATATATATATATATATATATATATATATATATATATATATATATATATATATATATATATATATATATATATATATATATATTAACGCGCCGCGTTTTTGCCTATTTACCAGAGCAAAGAAATGAAAGCATTAATTATTTAAATAGAAAATATTTATATTTCATATCCTCAGATATAGTGGACATTGAACCCACAACCTACCGTTTACAGTCTCACCTTTGTGCCGCAGCTCCACACAGACCTCAAGAACAGATAATTAAATAAAACGCTATTTTCTATTCGTGCTAGTTAGGAAGAAAACTTTTCTATATAAAAGAGGAAAATAAGTGATATAATACAACAAAAACACACAGGTTATTTGTTCTTAGCTTTGTTCAAAATAAATAATCCTTCGACCATTCGTATATGGAAATATAAGGATTATTTTTATTTTAATATTAAATGTCAAATTATAATGCTGTCATATCAAAAGACGATTCGACTGGGCATTGAACACTGAAAAAATTGTATCTGATGCGAAATGAAAACGGAAAATCGAATTTTCATTCTATTTATTCTTAATATATTATCAACTTTTAAACATTCGACAAAAAGTATTTAAAAAAAAACATATTATAAAAATATTAAATATGATATGTACATCTGTTTTATAATTTTGAAAAATACTACTAATTAATAAAAGACCGTATTATTTTAGATCTATACTTCAAGACCCAAAACTAATCCCCAGTAGATATGTCGCCCTTACCCATAAGGAAGTCGACCGGGCCTGCCTCTGATCGAAGCCATCCCACTGAACTGCTACAACAAGACGTAATCAATATATCCAGGAAAAGATAAAAAAAATATCACGCCATAACTACAAAGAATTTGTAATTTTACTACAAACACTCTGCTGCAATTTCTAATGGACATAAAGAAAACAAGCAAAGGAAGAGTACGAAAAAGGAGAGAGTAATGTGAAAGGAGAGAGTGTGTGATGTGAGAGGGAGGAGAGTAATATTTAAAACGAAAGTAAAAAACTTAAATTATTAAAAGAAAACTGTATCGTGCATGTAACAAGGTAGAAATCGGGAACCTCATGCTGAGATAAACACGCACACACACGCACGCATACACACACACACTCACACACTCACACTCACTCACACGCACACACAACACACACACGCACACGGAAATCTAACCAACAAAGCTGTACTAAAACTGTTACGGTGACTGACTGTAAACGTGACTATTGTTAGTTCAATTGTGACATGTGTGTGTGTGTGTGTGTTTTTTTTTTTTATTACAGTCGCCAGAGTGAGGACTTTGAAAACAAATAACGTTTGGTTTCTGCTACGAGTATTTAACAATTATATTTCAACATTTAAAATGTGAAGCTATAAATAAAAACGCTAGGAAATGAATGAATGATTAAAAAATATAGTTAACTGCGTATAGTAAACACAGGAACTAAATAGATAGATACGCGACATTGGTTTGGTCACTGGTCAGTAACTCAGTAACTGGATAGCCTTCGATCAATTAGGGCCGCCACTGTATCCACTCGTTAAAACATATTGCAGTGTTAAATACTTATTCATATATTTAATATCTGATAGTAAAATATTATCGAAACGGTAATAAGATTGTAATAGATAAAGCTTTCTGTAAATAATGTATAGATTTATTACGATAGCGGCAGTGTTGTCTGTGTTGTTGCCGGTGAACGACGCGTTTTCTGCAAACATGACTAAAAATTTAAAAGTGCTCGTCTCGTGCATCGATTTCCCCGAAAAAGCATTGAATTTGCTTGGAGAACAGTTAGTATTTTGTTTTTTTTTCCATCTACTTTTAGTATTTTTTTAATATTATTAAATCTATTTTTGTTTGTGATATTTTTTTGTTCTCAATTGTAAAGAATAATTGGAGGTTAAATTACACTGGCAAAAAATATGTGATAAAAGAACAAGATCGAGTATTTACGCGGCAAATATATCAATTGTTTAGATTTGATTATTCTTATCGTTTTTTTTTTTGTACTTTATTGAGAAGAGTAGATTGGGAGATCAGTTTCACAACTCGTGTTACTTTACGTAATGTTTTCTTGTTTTTATTTTTTTTTGCAGCTTCATGTTGTATCCTCCACATGGCAGGGTAAGCAGAGGTAATGTGGGAACCTAGAGTTAAGCCACCCTGTTCCGTTCCACACTTTCCACCGCATTAGAATGGCAGAACTAAACGCCGCGCTTTTCTTTGTTGCCAGAACGAAATGACAATATTAAATATTTAATTCAACATTGTTTTTTTGTCTTGTGTTATATATAACGGTGTTTGTAATTAAAGCTTAATTTTTTTTCTTTTATTTATTGTTAATTTATAAAGATTAACATTATTGTGTCAGATTAATTTTCTGTCTTGTTTATAAAAAATATATTGTATCTTTTAAAAAAAAAAACAATTACTACTTTTTACTCTTTATGTGCATTTTATTGTGTATTATCGAGTACATTGGTAAATTATAAGTATATATTTCAAAATAATAAACATAACCTTAAAACTGTTTATATCAAGAAACAAGGTAGCTTTTACAGCCTAGTTAAAAAGCTGCAAACGTGCCATGTTTATTTTATATAAATTATTGTGATCATTGAATGTATATGCATGTTATTTGACACATTTATTAAGTCCCTGAGGTTGTAAGGAATATACAAATGCAATAATTTAACTTTAACTGTTATTCATATATTAACGTTTTAAAACTGGCAATATTGTGACTGACTCACTCACTCATTATCCTTAACCTCTACACGATCTAAGGACTTGATATTTGATACTTACACTGTAAGTAAGTCTTACAAACCTTAAATTATATCCCAAGTGACCACAAAACTCGGCACCCGCATATCACTCTCATTTCACTTTTATGTTTTTGTTGACATATATATATTTTGCAGCATTGCAATTGTAGTACTTAGAATGTAGAAATATATTTGAAATGCAATTGTAGAAATATATTTTCGATTTTCCTGCAGCTGTTAAATCTTAGATTGTTCTTAATTTAATATTACTTCTTTATAAAAAAAAAAAAATAAATAAATATACAGATATATATATAAAAACCTATGAGGTTTTTATTAAAGGTATGTATAAAAATAATTACTATATTGAAAATATGCTCTCATAAAATCAATCTCTATATATATATATATATATATATATATATATATATATATATATATATATATATATATATATATATATATATATATATATATATGTATATATATATATATATATATATATATATATATATGTATATATATATATATATATATATATATATACATATATATATATACATATATCGTTTAAATTTGAGGAAATTAATACAAATATAGGTAACAGTTAATGACCTATATATGGACGTGACATTATGACCATTCTCGGAATAAATTATTTCAAAGTTAAATATACAATGTGTGATTATTATTTATGTATTTTATATTTACTTATTTAAATTCTAAAAAGAACTACATAATATACGATTAATTATGTATTTAATTATAATTGAATATATAATTATGTACAGTTTGGGAGGCGTAAGCTGGGCTTTGCATTAATCGAAGTGTCTACAAAAGTATAAAAAATTGTACGTAACGGGATTTGGAACCGTCTGAGCTCACTGAGACTTTTTCATCAAGCTTGTTCTAACTTTTTTTTTGTTAGCTACACAGTCTAGCTAGCCCTACAGTCAGGCTGCGCTAATAATCTGCAAACAGCTTAGCAAATTTTTTTGAAAAATAGCCAGGAACAATCTCGATTAAAAAAAACTTTATCAAAATCGACTCCTCCGTTTGGGAGGATCGTTACCATAGATACACGTACAGACACATACGTAATTCAATCTTATGTATGAAACAGCTCTGTTTTTTTAAAAAGTTTATCTGCTCAAGCGAAACACCGCAAATGACAGTTCTACGTCTCATTTACTTTTATCTAATTCTTTATGAAAGTAAGGACGTATGAAGTAATTTTTCTTATTTTTTTTTTTTTACGTTGGATAGTTGAATTTATCGACTATCTAGGTTATACAATATATATCATACTCGTATTATCAATAAAATATATTATTAATATCATATATAATACATATTATCATATCATCTACCTATAACATATATTATCAAGTTAATCGTTTTTATTTAAGTTACTACAGCTGAGATCACAGCAATTAAAATAAATCCTGAAGTTGCCATACGCAATCTTAGTTAATACACAATGTTAGTTAATTTTGGGAACTAGGCATTTTTGGGAGCCATCTATTCATTTATAATATGTAAAAAATTTTTTGAAAAAAAACAAAAGTAACAGAAACCCCATCGAGTATCTAGCCCTAGTTTTATCAGGACTGAGGCAGTATCAAATAGCCACAGGTCTGAGGTAGCAACTGCCTGAGAAAAATAGTTTTTTGATTTACAAAAAATTAAATATGTAATTTGTTATGAAGCCCTGACACAACTAAAAGGGGTTGCATGACGCAACAAAAGTTTATGTTTGTCTGTTTGTGTCACTGTAGCTCCTTAATAACTGAACTAATTTGGGTGCGGTTTTTTTTAATAGAAACCCTTGCTCGTCTCGGTGATTCTTGACAATGAGCTTCAACCATTTTTCTATGACAAACTAGTAAAGTCGAGGGTCATTTTTATTAAAATTAAATGTACGTGCAACATAAAGCACTTGTGAGATCCAAATCAATCAAATGGAATCTTTACGTCCCATTAAACAGTATGGATAATTTATGATTATGAAAAATGTTAAAACAAAGAAATAATAAAAGGTCAACAGATTTTTACCATGTCCGCTTATTCTACATAGTACTCAAGACGTAGTCATATATAAATGTGTATTAAACAACATATTATCTTTTTAGTTTCACCGTTCTTCAAAGTAATTACATAAATGTCGAAAAAGGAATCGTCACGGAAAATAAAGAAGATCTACTTAAGCAACTGCCCGGAGTGTCTGCATTGATCTGGGCGTCTCATCTTCCTATAACTAAAGAAATATTAGATACAGCAGGTAAATTTTTAATATATATATATATATATATATATATATATATATATATATATATATATATATATATATATATATATATATATATATATATATATATATATATATATATATATATATATATATATATATATATATATATATATATATATATATATATATATGCGTGAAGTTGAATTAAAAAATATATAGGTACACAGCATAATTTTTAGACCGTTTTTTGTAAAATTCCAAATTTTTATTTATTAAATATTATACTGACAATAAAAATAAGGTAATAAAATTATAAGAACGATCGTATAAGGTATATTTTTCACCTTTTGACTTTTAACAAAAATTCCAATAACCTTAAAAGTTAATATTGAGAAGATATACTTTTTTATCATACAAATGTTATTGAATATATTGAATTGAATATATATTTACTTATACCTAATTTTGTTATAATAATATTTTTTATTGGTGAAGAATATAATTAGATTAATTCAGTGTCTACGTTTAATTATATTACATGTTTATTTTTATTTTTTATTTGATAGCACCACTTTGGTGAATAATATTTTTTTGGAAATTTTATTCAAAATTTTTATTCATATAAAATAATATAATATACAGCCGACCGACGGTCTCGGCCTAATTTCCCACCGGAGCTACCATAGTTTTCCAAATTTGCCGATATTTATCTTCTTATTCAATTAATTATAGTTAGTTTCCCTGAAAACAGGGATTCCACAATGAAAAAATAATTCAAGTAAATCAAAAGCTGTGATATTTTTTTTATTTCTAAGCAATATTAAACATTTGCATAATGATAATCTCATTTCATTATGTAAAGTTGTATTATGTGTTTTCAAGATATCAACAATTTTTTCGGGAAAGTTTTCATTTCATTTTGATAACATTGCGTTACCTGAGCCAAAAACATTGCTTGCTCATCTAATTTCTTGTTATATTGTGTTGGGTTTGATTTGAAAATTTCCAAAGTTGTCTCAAAATGCGCAAGTTGTTGACGAAACTCATCTTTATATGAGTCAGGATCGCGTTTTATTAAGTTTTGGAGTTGTGTTAAATTATTTGGCAATTGATTATTATGTCGCACCATGATTATTTATTTTTAATTGTTATTTTTAACTTTTAACTAGCTAGATATATTCTTCTATATATCTATATATATCTATATATATATATATATATATATATATATATATATATATATATATATATATATATATATATATATAAATAAAATATGTTATACATGTCAGGTCTATAAATGATAGAGAATAATGGAAAACCACTGCTAATGTTTTATCGATACGTCTCCACTTTTGATAACATGTGATAGAGTTGTCTGTCAATTGATTTGATTCAAAAATGTACGCTACCTACCCATTGAGATTGAAAATATTATGTAAGCCTATACAACATGCATGTCGTGATAAATGTTATCTTTTTGATTATCCGATTAGAAAGTATTTATAGCTTTTCCAGTCGGTTCTTCGTAATCTTAATAATAAATATTATGTGAGGCACCGCACGTAGGTTCCCAAGTTCCCTCTGCTTACTCTAACATCTGCGAAAACATCGTGAAGCTAAAATAAAGACATAATTATAATATCAATATTATAAATTTTACTTTCAGTCATTATTATCTACTTATAAGTAAAATTACAAAATAAGACTAAAGCATGAACTCCAATTCAAATAATAGAATAGTCTGAATAATACATTTTAAACGTAAATATGAATTTTTAAAAGCCTGTATATTTAACGCTGATATCTTTTAGCAGTTTTGTTTTTACTATTAAAACACACATGATCCCATGTAGAAATAAGAAAAGTAGACAGAGGAAACCGAGTCTTAAGACATTCAGTTCTCCAAGCTCATCACAATTTTGACTTGGAGTGTTGAATGGCACAACCAACACCTGACTTCGTCTACAACAGCGAGGAAATAACTGTCTCTCCCGAATGGGGAACGATCCCATAATCATGAATACAATCAGTTTAGTCAGAATCAAAATACTCTTAACACTAGTTTCTTATACTATTTTGCATTAAGAAAAAATAAGGAAATGTCCTTCTTAGCTTTTAATTCATAAATAATTAACAAAATCGCTTTTTTCTTTTATGATTTTATAAATATCTACTTTATATACGTAGGTCCTCAATTAAAAATCGTGAGTGCAGCGTCAGCAGGCTACAACCACTGCAATTTGACTGAACTAAAGGCCCGAGGAATCAAATTGTCGAACACTCCCAATGTGCTCAGCGCCGCTGTCGGCGAAGTCGTCGTCGGCTTACTACTGGGCGCGGCGAGACGCTTCACTGAGAACTTGGATAAAGTTCGTAGGTAAGAGAATACATAGGGCTGGTATTAATTAATCTAATTCAAATTTTGGATTTCAACATCGCCCTTTACCACGAGGAAATTTGGACGAAACGAGGATCACTACTTGCTATAATGGTATGTTAAATATGCCGAATTCTGAATGACAATAATTAGTCTGTTTATTTATCGTTGCACTGTATATATGTAATTTACTATATGTAATTTGATTGAACTGTAAAATAATATTGTTAGCAGTCGGTACTTTTTAGTTAAATGAAAATACAAAATAACCTATATAACGATATGAACAATGCGCTCTTGAAAATGATTGAAATAACTTACTATTGAATAGTAAAAAAATCTAAATTTGAAAAGTTTTTTAAGCTAATGTCTCTTGAGTTGTAAAGTCATGGAGCCTATTGATTCTGGTATTTCTCGTCATCACCATTAATTCGAAATTACAGTGAGGTTTTGACTCGTATTAATTATTGGCTCATCAGGTTTCATTACATTTATGCCCTTTGGCATTCTTTTTTTAATCTTGAAAAGAGAGGCGTTCGTGAAATCTATTACTTAAACCTTTTTAGTTTCCTTTCGGCAAGAAAATAATGTAAAAATATAATAAAAATTAATTAATTTAACATGAATAACATATCTAAGAATCACGGCATTGAGTTCCGCTATTCAACACGCAATGCCTCAAATGTAGAAAGTGGGGAACGGAAGTGTCTTGATTCGATAAATGTGTCTTGACACTAGCTGCCCAGGAGTTGTACCTACCCAGCTAATACAGCGTGAAGCTTAAACACTTGAATGCTTGATTCCGTCTATATAGATGATTTTTTTTTCAGCCTCACGCTGTATCCCGCACGAGGCAGGGTAGGCAGAGGGAACCCGGGAACCTAGTGTTAAGACACTCCGTTCCACTTCCGTTCCCCACTTTGCACCGAATTTGAGGCATTGCGTGTTTGTTGAGTGGCGGAACTGAACGCCGCGCTTTACGTTATTAACAGAGCGAAGAAATGAAACATTAAATATTTTATATTGAAAATATTAAGGCACGACAGGCCTATAGATGATTTTATTGTCTTTTTTGTGTATTGTATATGCATAAAAGAATTGTCACTAATATATGCATAAAAGAATTTTCTGTAAATCATTTATTTATAAGAAAACTTTTTCTTCTTATTTCTTGTGCTTTTTTTACTCAGGTCTAAGGTGGTATATTTAGTGAATCTGTGGTAAAATGTTTGATGTTTTAAAACTTGAATCTATTTATTCAGCATAATAATATTTGACATTGACTTTGAGCAATAATGACTTAAGGACGGAGGACTGGTTATAAATGATTTGATTTGGATTACTTGGAATTTTAGTTTTCTTGTATTTTTATAATACCTATAACGTTTTTATTGAATTCATTAGTATTTTACGTTTATTAATATTTTATATTAATTAATAATTTACTAAGATACCTATAAAGGGGTAATAAACTGAATGATGTAATCAAAATAATAAAATTTAGCTATTATATACGTTTTTGCTTTTAATTTTGTATTCAATAACAAAGTTATAAACAAGATACGTAAGTCTTGTCTGTAATAATATACGCTCAAACACTCACACAACACACAACAAGAGAAAGAAGAGTACAATTTGTTAAACTCCGTTCCAATTTTTGCGTTGTAATTATTCCTTCGAATTATTAAATATTTAACTATTTTCAGCTTGATTTTAAAATACCGTCTGACTTTGCGGCACATGAATATGGCTGTAACCGACAGGTTGTGGGTTCGATCCCTACTCGAGAAAATGAAATATTTAATATTTTTATTTCTTCGCTCTGGTACACGGCAAAACGCGGCGTTGAATTGCACCACTCAACACGCAATGCCTTGAATTCGGCGGAAAGTGGGTAACAGAAGTGGAACGGAATTTCTTAACACTAGGTCTCCAAGTTCCTTCTGCCTACACGACCATGTGCGGGATACAGTGTGAAGCTGAGAGTGACTCTGACTTTAAAAGATCTGTGCGGCTGTTTCGATATAGGCAAAGCGTGGTCGAATTCCGCAATCGAACATGCCTCGTATTACAAAAATTAGGCAGTACCTAAATCGAACAGACTTTCTTTATACTAGCGTCTCTCTGTCTACCATGTTAAATGAACCATATACTGCGTTTTACATATAAGTATACTTTATATTTCAAGTGGCGAATGGGAAATAGGTTTTGGTAAAATGTTGGGGCAAGATGTGCGCGGTAGTACCGTGGGGATCGTAGGCTTTGGAGGCATCGGGCAAGCCGCCGTGAAGAGGTTGTCCGGATTCGAGGTCGGCAGGTTCCTGTACACTGGCCACCGGGAGAAACCTGAAGGTGAGCTAATAAAATATTTTTATGATGCATATGATGTTAAACTGAAGGAATATTTCCTTTTGCTTTTTCAGCCAGACTCTTTATTCTTATAATTGATATCTGTCTGTACATGGAATATATATAAAAAATGTTACAGCGGAGATTCAGTGCCATTTCTCGCCGTATGCATACAGCGTCGAGCTGAGAGTAATTTATTTTATTACAGTAAAAAAATATTAAAATGTGACCATTGCTAATATCAACATAGAATTTATCAAAGTAAACTATATACACATTTAATTATTCCAGCCAAAGCCCTGAACGCAGAATTTACTTCCCTCGACAATTTGTTACGAGAAAGTGACTTCATAATACTAGCGGTGCCTCTCACCGATGAGACGAGGCACATGATCAACGAGACCACACTCGGGAAAATGAAGAAGAACGCTATACTGGTCAACGTGGGTCGTGGAGGTAAGATAAATGTGTATAGTACGGTAAATGAGTTGTAGCTGCCTTGATGTTTTATTGGGCATTGGCCACTCGGGAATAAATTATCAAGTGACCAAAATGGCACTCCGTCAGGTTGTGTGTTTGATCTCCCACTTGAGGAAATGAAATGTTTAGCAGTTTTATTAAGGCAAAGAGCGTCTTTTAGTTTCTCCATTCGAGAAGAAGAGGCTTATTCAGCGGGAAAATGGAGAAGGGAAGTGTCTTAAAGAGTATGGACTATCTTAACACTAAATTCCCAGATTCTATGCTTCCTTTGTGTGGCATAGAACGTGCAGCTCAAACAATCTCAAAATCAAATAAGCACAACGGTCTTTAAATCGGCTACGACTTTTTAACCATACTATACTTTTTAACATTTTTAAATTGTTTTCCACATTTAAAATTAAAAAAAGTATCGATTAATTATTACAAATTTTCAATTTACATCTTTCATAAAATAGTTTCTCTCTCAACAGGCTCTCTCTTCTCACCATACTACAAAATACAGATTCCGTATTTTTTTTTCAGATCTAGTAGACCAAGAGGCTTTATACAAAGCGCTAAAGAATAACGATATCTACGCGGCAGGTCTCGACGTAACTTCGCCAGAGCCGCTGCCCAAAGACCACAAGTTGTTGAGTCTGCCTAATTTATGTAAGAAGTTTACATATAATTGAGTTTTTTAATTTTTACTTTGGATACGATGAAAAAATGTTATATTACTTAGTGTTTACGGCTTTGTATTAGAAAAATAAATACGCACGGAACTCTTATAGAATCGTCTTTTTGTATGTAACAAATATAACTTGTTTGTTTTCTGTGATAATTTCTCGGCTTCACGCTGTATCCCGTACATGCCAGGGTAGGCAGAGAGAACCTAGTGTTAAGATAATCTGTGATAATCTTTCTTCTTATAAATTTGTGGAGGTGTTGGGCTGAAATTAACATATTTAGTTATACCTACACTATCTTAGAGCACAGAAAGAAATGTTTCTAGTTTTGTCTTTTTCATATTCAAAGGAAACAAGAGAAAACTCATTTTTATATCCATTAATAAAAGAAACAATATGTATAAATAAACTAAAACAAGATTTATTTTATTTCCAGTCGTCCTGCCCCACATCGGTAGCGCCACACTGCGCACGCGCAGCGACATGGCGGTCCTCGCTAGCAACAACGTCATCAACGCACTCAATGGCAAACCTTTGATCACACCTATATTGCCTTAATAAATGTGTTAAGAGACTTTACCATCGGTTTTTATTTCTTGAAACTAACCTTTAAACATTATTATCTAACATCCATATATAACTTATTTGGATGTATGTTGTTGGAAGATTTCTTTTCAACTCACGCTGTCATTTATGGCAGGGTAGAGTAAGAAGATTATTTTCGATATAGAGTTTTGAATGATAGAAATCAAATATAAACGATTGTCATAGTAAAACATCTTTTTATTTTAACTGACGACTTACCTTTTAAAAATCGAGTAATAGGTAAAACTAAACCAGAATAACTTCAATCCGACAGACACATGGAAGAATAGGCAAAGGTTATTTGGGGATGTAGTGTTAAGACACTACGTTCCCCTCCCCACATTCCGCCGAAATTGACGAGTTAAGTGGCGGAACTCAACTCCGCGCTATTTTTTTTTTTTTACAGTTATTTCTATATAATTGTGTGGCTTATTTTTAATTTGAAAAATATAAATAAATAAAAGACTAAATTATTTTCATTATTTTTATTAACATTTAGATTTCAGCATTCTAAGTATAATAATATATTAAGTGAATTTATAAAAGTATAAACTGTTTCGATAACTAAAGAAAACTCTTTAACTTGTCGATAGCATACACAAATTCATAGAAAAAAAGGAAGAATTATATTCCTACCTCACATTATCTATACTTATATTTAATCTGTAAGCGATCACTGTCTGTTCATTGATAGGGCCAAAATACTGATTTTTGAAATGTTTGTCCGTGAGTTTGATTTACGAGCTAATCTCTGAAACGGCTTACCAGATTTAAATATAGTTTTCACTATTATTATTTATTTTGGCAACCTTCCTAGAATATTTAGTTAGTGTTAAGGTAAAATTTTAGTTTTTAATATGTAATTAAGATTACTAAATAATAAAGAGTAATAGCAAGCGTCCGAAGCCGCGAGCGGGTTGCTATTACTAGAAGGATAATACATATGTTAGAAAACACACATTTTACACTCACGTTTGATGACCACCTTAGTGTACTAACCACTAAACAATAAGCTATTCTATTCTTCCCTTAGTTATTCCATCCTTATATTAAGCTATGTCGAAATTTTATACTTGTTTACAAGTTATTTATGTTTAAAACAGTCAATTCATACAAGAAAAATAGAAATTTGACAGCAATTTCGCATACAAATATTTGATAATAAAAGTACACCTTTAATTATGAAATTCTTTTTCATCTTGTATTCCCGCACATTTTTCTCCAAAAAAAACCAACATTCCACTTCCAAATGCCGCGCTTTGCCTTGTTACCAGAGCGAATAAATAAAAATAATAAATATATCATTACCCCGAGAAGGTATGAAACCCACGTTTACAATCATAAAATAAAATTATTTTATAAAATCGTTTATAAATTTCTAATATATTTAGATTTTTTCTTATAGTATTTATTTTATTTGGTGACAACACTTTTATTTTGTCGCAAATCAAATAATTTCTCTCCTTAGGTTTGTTGCCTTTAATTGTGGTTATTTGTGTTAAATATTTATATATTAATAGTAGTACATGTTCTATACATTTTAATAATATATAAGAGAAAGACAAAATTCATTCAAAAAATTAAAGGCACTGATATATAATAATATGCTTAATTATAGAATAATATAACGATATATTTCAAGCATTTTTAAAATATATTTAGTTTTTTTTTTTATTTTTAAGCATTTATATGTTATAATAAATGGCGAAGCTAATGTCAAACAATCGCCGACATATACAGTGAATATGAAATATTTATAGACATTAGAAAACGAAAGGGGCTTTTCAAGTAGTACATAATGCAATGTTTTAATATTTTTGAACTGCATTCTAGTAAGGCAAGTAAATTTAAATGAAATTAAAGTATAAACCAGTCAAAATTATCCCCTTAAAATGTATTCTAACTTTCTCATTGTTGAATTAAAGATTTTTTTTTTTATTTTTATAATACTAAAATTAAATTTACAGACTATAAAAATAATTTAACTTTTTTACAGACCCTTCTGTCAAAAAATACTAAAATTAAATTTATCTTTAAACATTCAACATAATTTAATTTGATTAGATATGCAGGGCTGAGTTTCACCATCGTTCATATTTTTTATTTTTCTTTCAGGTTCATGCTGTATCCCACATATGGCAGGGTAGACAGAGGAAATTTGGGAACCTAGTGTTAAGACACTTTGTTCCGTTCCCCACTTTCCACCGAATTTGTGGTTGCATGGCGGTGGAGATCGAATGGTGAAGCTAAACGCCGAAGTTTGCCTTATTACCATTGCGAAGAGATGAAAATATTAAATATTTCATATACATAATAATATTTTACAAGACTCCAAAAATTGCATTACATAATACTTAAACACCAAATAAACAGAAATTTCATACAAAAATGCTAAGTAAATCATAAAGGAAATTATGCTCATGGAGCCTCGGCTACAATGGTTTCCAAATCTTTAAGAAAAGGTTCTATTAAGCTTTCTAGTGACAATATATGGCCAGTGTTGCAATTATCACTACCAATAAATGTAATCACTAATGGAAGCTTATTCATTTGTATGACCTGAAATAGAGAAATAGAAATTTGCATTATATAATATAAAATATTTCATTGTTTTTGAGCGGGTATCGCACCAACATCCTTTCATAATTTACAGTCGCACGCGTGCGCACCATCGCCACAACAGTCCTAAATATTTAATTAATGCATCATATATTTAATTCTTATTATTTTACAGTCATATTCAATAAATAAAAAAGATAAAGTTGGCACACTATCACTGCAGAGGAATAGATAAATGTTACCAGCTAGTAAAAAAGACAAAAAAGAATTTATGGACATGAAGCTGCTCTTTATGATAAAACAGAAATCATTCTATTAATTATTAATTTAAACTAAACATTTTAATTATGAAAATTTTATATCTAGTATAGAATATTTGATATTTTTGTTATGAAACAACATATTTAAGTTTTGGAAAATATTTTTCTAACTCTACTTCACTCTTTTAATGACAATTAAAATAAATGTAAAGCTTGAATTAAGCTTCATGATATGTCCATATGTCAGCATACATAGACAAAATAGTGTTAAAATCCATGGTTCCCCACACACCCCAAAATGACATTGTGTGTTAAACAGGTGAACCCCGCTATGTCTTGTAACTAGTAAGAGGATATATATATAATTCATTCCTCCAAGTAAGAATCAAACTATTAATAATGAGCTTTGATAATGAGGCACGGCAAGTTGGGAGGTTAAAAATTACATATTTTTTTACATAACATTACATTTTGTCAGGACATTTTGTTGCCCAACAAGCCATTCATTATGTATTCAGAGACAGAAGTCAATAATGCACTTTGTCTCAACACCAAAGCAAGGAAATGAAAATGTTTAATACTTTGAAATGAATATGTTTAATACTTTGTTCACCTAGTAGGAATCAAACCGACAACTCTCATAATCTTATTCTTATGCCCCAGGTTCACAACAACTATTCACTTCAGACACCAATTAATGCAGTTACTTACATTTCTAGAGTTTTTAAATTTATATATTTATGGTTAAAGGCTAGTTACTTAAATGGTAGTAGGTAAAAGATATGTTCACTTTTTACCTGGTAGCTAGAATACATAGAAATAATAGTTTTATTTCGTCCAAGCCCCAGTTTACTTGCTTGGTCTGTAGCCATTCCAAAGGTTGATATAAAATTAGGTCTTAAGGCTAGCTGTGGGGCCTTTTCTGTCACAGATCTTACAACAGGAACACCGTCACGATCAGTAATTAATATACAGTGAAGTCCATTTACCCTAAAAAAATTAAATCAAATTATACTAGCTTAAATATTTAACACAAGCAATAAAATCTTCCGAACCTTACTTTTCTAGTAAAAGGTTTAAGTATTTTCGTAAATCATCCACCATAGTCATTTTGTCTAGCTTTTGTTGTTTTCACAATATTTTTATACTGAAGTATTATAAAATGAATTGAATGTGAAGTTGATACAACAAATTACAAAATAACAAATGTGATTGTGAATGTGAATGTCAATCAAAATACAACAATATGACTGTCAGCTGTTAACTGACAGATATAGCAGTGCTGCCTGATAGAATTAACGTCGAATCATTCTAAAATATACTAAATATCTATAACAAGCAAATTGATCATTATATTTTTATTAGAAAATTAATGGTGGCATAAATATATAAATTAATAACAATGCTGTGCGTGCTGTACAACTTAGAGTCCAAATAGCTTAAGAACATTATAATAAATATATCTCTATATTAAGCGATATGGCAATTCAAAAAGTACTACTTGTCTATAGACTCTATAGCCAAAATGGAAGGTTCGAAATGACAAGTTTGTGATTTTCGTAATTTTATTTTTGGATTCACAAAGTTTATATGTATTTTTACCTACCATTAATATTGCCTTCTAAGGCTTAAAGGTGCAGTTTTTATTATACTTGAAATTTACGGTGAAAAACAGATTTTTATAGTGTAACAAGTCGTGAAAATGTAGCTCTGGTATGATGATAACAAAAGATATAAAAATTCAACCTTGTCTCGTTATGTGCTCTTTTTCGTCACATGTGTATTGTAGGGATTAGCGAGTCATGAATGTTCGTTGTCGTGCAAGTTTAGTGATGTATACGTAACTATAAGAAAAAGAAATTTTAAGGTTTGTGACGTCACTAGAGCGAAAAGACAATAAAATTTTGGTGTTTCCATATGATGTTTGTTGCCCTTTTTCGGTGAACACAAATATATTTTTGTTAGTAGAGTGAACGAGGGGTTCACGGTGCGGAGGAAGTCTTCCGCGAGGATGGGCGGCGATGTCTGCCCCCTCCGATAGCGCTACGAGCCCTTCACCATGTGCGTGCACCAATATATCGCTTATGCAATTGTTCCATGAACTTAAGCAAAAATTTCCCGGAGTTCCCGATCATGTTGTATCTAACACCATCGAGCTATACTGCCACGACAAGAAGGCTTGTGAGACTCACCTCCATAGCGAAGTCAAAGCCTCCCTAACACACGCTTATCATGCATCCTCGTCAGCGGCAGCCCGCCAGCTTAATGAGCTCAGAGTTAATCCACCTATTAAATGTCGTAACCAGCCCATAGTGAAACATGAAATTGTGAAATCTACAGCTGTTAAGTCACTTACTTGCCAAAGTCCCCAGAAAGCTGTAATTTCCACAAGCGAAGAATTAGATGAACATGAAGAAAAACCTATAATAAACACTGATGCCAATCAAAATTTAGTTAAGAATGAGGCAGACGTAATAGTCAATGATGTTACATCCCCTGTTGCTGTTATAAATATTGATAATTTGTATGCAAAATATAATGCAGAGTCACCTAGTGATTTGGAATTAACAAATGAGGACAAGACAGAACTTCATAATACATCACAAAACATCGCATCACAAGATATAACAAGAGAAAGTAATAATTTGAAAGACTTAGAACAACCAGAGAGCACTAATTATAAAATATTAAAAAGTAGTAAAATTAAATGCAATTTAAATGAGAAACTAGACGTTGCTAGAAATGGTAAAGAAAAGAAAACAATTAAAAAAGAACAACAGACAGTACCAACACAAGAGAAGCCACAAAGACCAAACACTCTAAACTTTATTAAAGTGAATCCAGACATTGCATTTAAGGAGAATTTAAAACCTGAACCTGACGAATCCTGTAGAACAGTATCACCTGCACCTTCAGCTCAAAAGCCTGACAAGGAAAAACCAAGTGCAAATAGACCTGACAGGTTTCCTGTTAACTGGTCTGTAAACGTCAATTGTCATATGGACCTCAGTCGTTACCCTGACGGTGATTACGACAGTCCTAGAGCTATAACATCCGTTAATTTAACAGTCTGTACACCCACTTCAAATATGGCTAGTCCAGTAAGAGATACAAGGGAAGAGGATAACCCTGGCTTCGAAGGTCACGTCACAGTTACAGTGAGTCCAAGTACAACGAGGCCTCCAAGACGTAGGGCTCCTCCTCCGCCTCAGACTCGTATAGAGTCACCGAGACCCAGCAGGGCCGCACCAGACCCCCCTAGTCAAGGATATGGTAAGGCTTATTTTTTTTACTATTGTTTAATCTTTTTATTTAGCTTATAAGTAATATAATATCGCCATACATAAAATATTAATTATTAATCAAGCTCTCATGCCAAATAACTGAATATTAGGAAAAAGTGTATTTGGCTAGAGTGTGGCGGCAGAGCTTGTATCTTTGATTTGTTTTTGCAAAGATTACAAAATTGTTTTTCCAATATAAACATGCAAAATTGTTACACAAACAGAAAGTGATCACAAAACCCAATATATTATAGGCCAGTTATTTTATTAGTTTATTTATGAAAGTGGTAAAAATATAATATAAATAATAATAATTAATCTTGAAACTCTAATGAGAGACTTGTATCTTTCAAAAACTGTCCAAGAGGAGAGGAGTTTCAGTACTGCTTTATTATTTTTTTATGTTTTTTAAAAATAATTATATAATATTATTAATAATAATAATTAACTTTGAATAATAAAGCTGTTTTATCAAATACTACATAGACATATTTATAAACAGAGTAGCTGTTAAGCAACATATTATTGGGTTTTCCCTATTATGTATTATGTACAGACTTATAAGACTAAGTTACTCATTTTTTATGGTTGTAATGTCCATTTAAAAAAAATATTGTTTTTAAATTACTGTCATTTACATGTTCTGTACTAAAACAAAGCATAGTTGAGCGCTTCCACTAAACACTCAATATTCCGAAATTTTGGTTGAAAATGTGGATCTATACAACTTGGTTTCCTTCTGAAGTTCATTAACACCTGTAACTTTTTAATATAATGTTTTTGATGAAACAGCAACACTAAGTGACATATTAGTTAGTCTTTCTCTGTAATATATATATATATATATATATATATATATATATATATATATATATATATATATATATATATATATATATATATATATATATATATATATATATATATATATATATATATATATATATATATATATATATACATATATATATATATATATATATACATATATATATATATACATATATATATATATATATACATATATATATATAAATACATATATATATATAATACATATATATATATATATATATATATATATATATATACATATATATATAAATACATATATATATATATATATATATATATATATATATATATATATATATAAATATATATATATATATATATATATATATATATATATATATATATATATATATATATATATATATATATATATATATATATATATATATATATATATATATTGGTAAAATCACGTCAACTGGACCCCCTATTTACCACTTGATCATAAAAATTTAATCTATATATATTTTTTATTAGTACTTATGATGGAAAATTGATCCCCCAAACAATTTTTCAAAATTTCGATTTTAACAATTTTTTTTTTTATAATGAAAATTTTAAGCACTTTTAATTGAAAAATGGATTAAAAATCAACCGCAAGAGATAAATTTGTGAAATTTTCAGGATCCATGGTCAAATGTCTATATTTTAAGAATATCTTTATGACTTAAAATTATTTATTTATTTTCATATTGTTAATTAACTTTTAAGTTAACAAATGAAAATTTAACTGACTTCTCGGGCAGAAAATGCAGTTTTTTTTCATCGGTCACATGCTTTATCCATTTAAGTTTAAAATTCCGGAAGAGAATTTCACTGCTCGCCATTAGTTTAAATAAAATTAATTTATTTATGACAGCGCGCCAGGCGCCGAGCGCTGTGGAAATGCCGCGCTGCCGAGCGTCTTGAACTACACTAACGCTTTTATCAATGATAATTTATAATAACATTACAAAATATTATTATAAAACAAATTTTATTATTATTTATCTTATAATTCATTATAATTATTATTAATAATTTTTTTTTTTTTTTAACAATGTTATAAGGAATGTAATCAAAATTTCTTCTTATTTTTACCAAACAGCGGAAATTAAAAAAAAATATTCAATTTTAAATTTTTAAAACTGTTTCGGTCTATGTGTATTTTCTTTTAGGTAATTTAGTAAGTTATTATTTTTTAATTTATCAAAATTATATTATATTTTATATATAAGTGTCTTTTATTATATTTTTTATGTTTTAAATTGATAGGATTTTTGAAAACTAAATTTGGTGCTGAAAAAATTAAAAAAATCAAGTATTTTTCCGATGGAGCAGCTTCACAATATAAAAATAAATATAATTTTGCCAATTTAGTTAATCATAAAAATGATTTTGGTGTTGATGCTGATTGGACTTTTTTCGCTACATCTCATAGCAAAGGAGCGTGTGATGGCTTGGCAGGAAGTGTAAAGAGACAAGCTTATCGTGCTAGTCTTCAACGTGATAAGAATAACCACATAACAACAGCACTTTCCTTTTTTCAGTGGGCCGAAACTTCTTTTAAGAAAATTAATTTTGCTTTCTGCAAGATGAAACAGTGTTTATTAACAGAGTTTTTAAAAAAAAATAAAAATAACTGACTACATAATTTATTATTTAATAATTTAAGCTTGTTTCTTCTATTCAGTATATTATCATTGTATTCTTTATAACAATGTTAAAAAAAAAAAAATATTAATAATATAATTAATAATAATGAATTATAAGATAAATAATAATAAAATTTGTTTTATAATAATATTTTGTAATGTTATTATAAATTATCATTGATAAAAGCGTTAGTGTAGTTCAAGACGCTCGGCAGCGCGGCATTTCCACAGCGCTCGGCGCCTGGCGCGCTGTCATAAATAAATTAATTTTATTTAAACTAATGGCGAGCAGTGAAATTCTCTTCCGGAATTTTAAACTTAAATGGATAAAGCATGTGACCGATGAAAAAAAACTGCATTTTCTGCCCGAGAAGTCAGTTAAATTTTCATTTGTTAACTTAAAAGTTAATTAACAATATGAAAATAAATAAATAATTTTAAGTCATAAAGATATTCTTAAAATATAGACATTTGACCATGGATCCTGAAAATTTCACAAATTTATCTCTTGCGGTTGATTTTTAATCCATTTTTCAATTAAAAGTGCTTAAAATTTTCATTATAAAAAAAAAAAATTGTTAAAATCGAAATTTTGAAAAATTGTTTGGGGGATCAATTTTCCATCATAAGTACTAATAAAAAATATATATAGATTAAATTTTTATGATCAAGTGGTAAATAGGGGGTCCAGTTGACGTGATTTTACCAATATATGTATATATTAATTATCTTAAACAGTATTGTCTCTTTGTGACTCACATTACCTGTATTTAAAATAGACATGATTTGAATAATTTTACCATTTATACTTATAAATGTGTCATTAGCCTATTTAGTTTTGCATATTTGAAAGTCCTCTTAAGCTCTTCTTTAAAGTTTAAATATTGTGTGTTTATTTACATAAAGTTATGTTAATTTTGTGGATGCTATTTTTGTTAACAAAACGGCCAAGTGTGAGTTATAATATTTGGTGGTATAGTAGCAGCATCAGAAACACAATCACGGTTTGGGAGGCACAGCCTGGTGACAGATGGACAGACATTGGCCCTGGTTGTCCCAGTCGTGTTACCCTTTTTATACAGAACCTATAAAACATACAACTTTACGTTTTGTGTCGCATATAGTAGGGTAGCTCAGAAAAATTGATGCTAAGTCACTCCCGTCCACATTCGTGACATTGATTGCAAGTTGAGAGTTACAACGGAGTTCAACGCTGCGTTTGTTTAAGGAAAACGAAAAGACCAAATATAGTCAATTAATTAGCAATCTATTTTGTTATTGTATTAAGTATTCTTATTTGTGGAGATTGAACTCACAATCTCACATTTCCCAGTCAGACTATGCTACTTCCGTCTTTTTTTATGAAAACCAGCTTTTTTTTATTATTTCCAGATCGTTCTTTAATAGAACGTCAAAAAGAGCGTCTTTCACGCTTAGCGAGTGCCCTAGCCCAAGAGAGGGGTCGGCTAGCTCAACTAAACAGGGAAACGCAAATACTCTCCGCCCCGCCACCCACGCCGAGTGTCGCGCAAAATCTGAAGGAATATGTGGAGAGGCTGCGGGATGAGTGCGATACTATGGCGAAACGCTTGGAAATGGGCAGTAATGGTATGTAATTTAATTATTAGCCATTTTATAAGATTTGTTGGTGTTTTTATTATTTTTACTTGATCTTGTCGGAAATTTTATTATAATAATTTTCATAGTCGAGATTGGATCAATAACAGTAGCATATGCAATAAAAGACTGATAAGTGTATGGCGAATGTCTGCTTAGTGCGATCCCACAGATTGTGTGGGTTCGATCCCCACTGGAGGAAATGGAATATTACTCACTCAGCTTCACGATGTAGACGATGTGGCAGGGTAGACAGACAGATCAAATATTTAATCTGCAAATATTAAATATTTCATTTCTTCGAGTTGGGATCGAACCCACAACCTATCGTTTAGTCACACGCTTGTGCCGCTGCGCCACGACAGGCCTCAAGTATTAAATATTTACAATTTAAATATTAATGTTTTTTAACTCTTTCTGGCAACAAGGCGAAGCGCGGCGGTGAATCCCACCGCTCACCACGCAATGCTTCAAATCCGTCGTATCTAACTAAGTTCCCAAGTTCCCTCTGCTTTCCCTGCCATGTGCGGGATACAGCGTGAAGCTGAAAAAAAATAATTACAACACGCAATCCCTAATTCGAAGGGTCAATGGGGAAAGGAAGTACCTATTTGGGAGTTCCCTCTGCCTACTCTGCTATACGCGTATTCCGCGTATAGCATGGAAGTAAAAAAGGGTATATTAAACGTATATCTTTGCTGTTAATTAAAAATATCATCCACAGCTTATTATTATAGTAGGGGCGACGAGTATTGGCCGCCCCAAAGTTATGTCGTTTTAGCAAGCCTTGTTCAAGGGCGACCACAGCTATCGATCGTTACTAAGTAATTCCCTGAATAAAGAAAGATATGTTTTTTCTTTCCACGTAACTAATTATTTGCGTCAAATGGCCTTTTTTAGCTTATTACTGTAGCTTCACGCTGTATCCCGCACATCCTCATCTCTATATGACAGTTGGTGTGGTGGCCTGAGAGGAGGGATGCGTTCCCTTCCCCATTTTTGCCGAATTTCAAATTCAGCCTTACGTGTTTTTTCATTGACAAAAATACGTATTAGTTTGACATCTAAACAAAAAAAACTAATTACATAATTGAGTCATACTTTTGTTTTTCCTCTTATTGTTTTAATATGCATTGTAGCGTATTCTTACACTTTATTTTATTATATACACTATAAATGCTTTATGTTCTAATATATCACTATAAATGCTTTATGTTCTAATATATCTTGTAATTTATACTGGGATTACCAAGTTACAAAGCCTTGCGCGTGTCTAGAAATCTTTTGCTCTGGGACGTGGCCTGGATTTTAATTTCCAACAAATAGATTTTAAGTAAAGATCTGCTTTTTTATGGGAAAATTTTTTAGGGTAGGCACTGCAAACTGGTCAGTCTTGGGCGTAGGTCACTTAGTCATGGGCGTAGGAAGACCCCCCGTCTTCCTACGCCCATGACTAAGATTCTACTCAAAAATCTAAATTATATAACACAATATAACCAAAACAAATAATCCAAATCATTCTTTCACTAGCTCGTGTAATGCCCGTTGCAGAGGCTGAAGATACAGGGAACTTCTATAGTAACATTTACACCGGACAACGGCAGCCGACCTCGTGGCAGTGCCATATGTGCACTTTCCGGAACCATCCATTGCTTGACAAGTGCGAGGAGTGCGACATGCCTCGAATATTCGTAGGTACGTCCCCCTCCACAACCCATGATTCAGGTTTCGGATCGTTCCGAGACAGGAACAGGAACAAGAATGTGAAAGACATAACAAATGTTTATGACCACAGAGCAGTGAACGTTTGAGTGCCTTCAGTGTGCCTATGAGGCTGTTTAACTGTTTTAACATAGCATGTGGCATGCTTGTAGTGTTGCCAGCGTTGAAATAACTTTTTCTATTAAAAAAATGTGGACGTTTTTTCCCTATTAATGGGGTGTTAATGTGTACCTGGCAACATTATTTTTTTACCGAAGATGTGTGAACTGTCATTTTGACATTTCCATTTAGTGGTTTTGAGAATTGTACCCCAAATGTTCCTGATTTATGCCAGACATTGACTTTGCATGTGTGTTCGTATTTTATTCTTTAATTAACCATTTCTTTATTAAGGCTAAAGAGATTTTAAATTGTATATAAGATTACTTAATTAAGTTCGTATTAAAAATATAACTCAAAGAATAAATATTACACTAAACTTTTCATCAAACGAATTACTTAGATTTTAAATAAGAATATTTCAAATAATCCATTTTTTAATGTAGTTTTAATGCAATATTCGTGTTTTTTATATTAAAATTTGTATACCAGCAAGTGGCCTTTAAAATTAAATTAAAATATTAAATAATAATATTTGACTATCCAAAAAAAAGTTTTAAGAAAAATATACAAAACATTTTTTTTTATTTAATAAGGCTTTACTTTATAGGAAAAATCCATACTTAAATTAATATAATTTACAATATAATAAATTTATATGGCAATAGTTATTAATTTAATAAGTAAATGTGATTTATATAAAAAATATTCTTGTATATTTTGTTATTATAGTTCTTGTTATAGATTAGGTTCATTTTGTTATAGGGTTATATTTATTATTGTATTTCCTAGGCTGAATGGATTACATCACTTGTCTGGTCATATCATGATGCATCACAAGATCTCATAAAAAGACTATTTAGAAGCGCCTTGCCAAAAATAAATCGTAAAATGTGTTTAAATTATTCATTTGGTAGCAATTTTGAAATAATCTTTGCTCAATGTACTGTTTGCTCAGATTACAATAAATCTATTGCCTTAATCTTATATGTGCCTTCTACTAAAATTTTATTAGTTTTTGTTTAAACAAATATTTAATTAGATTTTTTTTTAAATTGAGTAATATATATATATTTTTTTAATAAATATATTGGCTACAACAACATATTATGCATAATAAATTTTTACTTATTATTTATTGGATTTTTTTATTAGTTAAATGAATTATGACGTCCATTGGTGTGTCTTAATCACAATTTTCTACTTAATTTTTTATGTGATAATGATGCTACTTACAAATATAATTATTTCTATTAATATAAGTCCGTTATTTAAGACTTTATATATAATATTCCTGTGAGATTCGAAGCTGGTGTAAATTTTTTATCTGTTGACTTTGTGAACATATTCATTGTAGATTAAGAATGTGATCGATTTTTATGTTTATCGAAATATAAAATGTTAGTAAAATATGCTTGTTTATCTTATCGTTTTCGTTTTTTTTTTTATATTAAATAACTCTCTCGTCGTAATAAAATTGGTGAGTATTTTGTTTTTATATATATAATTAATCCTTAACTCCTGTTTGCCGTGTCGTTTGGCTGCAAATGTGACGTTTGGTTTTTTTTTTCAAATAACAGACTGTACAGTGTAATATTAAGGTTCTTTTTTAATTTTTTTTATACAGTTCGTGCACCGGATGGAATCACAGTACATTTAATGCCCGGACGCCGGAGTGAGTATATAAACATTATAACTTAAGGAAACATGTATCTGACGTCATTTTTTACCGAGTTAATAAAGCCCAAGCAACTATATTAAATTTAATAATTGGCGAATATGATCAGTTCGAAATTTTTATTTTTCAGAAATAGTCCGGTCGTGGGTTTTATGAAATGCAGTTTTGACACTGAACATTAGTTTTAAGTGAACGTCTCTATCTTAAGTGCAGTAGACCAAAAAAAATTTATCTGTGATATTCGCATTTGGTAGTCGTAATTATTTATTTAGTTGAGAATTTCTTTTATTTACACATTCCAAAGTAAACGGTTGTTGGTTCTTTTGTTGCTAGTGATAAGAGCTGTGCTATAGTACGGTTGGTGGGTTGTGGTCATTGAATGAATGAGGCTTGAATTAGGCTTTTTAAACCTTTGTGCATTGTATGTACACTTCAGAAAAAAAATAAAGTAAAAATCCTAAAAGTAACTGGCCATCTACAGTTAGTTTCAATGCGGCCACAATTCGTCAATCGTCCTGTACGTGTATACGTTTATTGACCCATTCGAAGGGGTATATAGGAGCATTGACGTGGATTTGTCGTTTTTGTTGCAATTAATTTCCTATTCTCACTGAGTGCTCTGCTGTACCAAATGCGAATAACTTATTGTTATTTTCATTTAACGCTGCTGCACTTAAGGTGGATAGGGAAAAAGATATATTTAAGTGGGTTATTACGTAATTGTTTTAATGCTATTCATTAGCAATCAATGCAATTGTAATCAGAAACATTCATCATTAATGGACAAACATCGAAAAGCTAGCCAAATGGATTAAGTAATGACTTAATTAACTAACTATTTTATAGAAATGAAAAAACTGGCGATGACAAAGTTAACGATAAAAATACACCTGTGACTCATCGGTCTCGTCTCATATAATACTTAATATAAATTATGTATGTATTAATAAATGCCGTTCTTAATAAAATATTATACTATAAATAATGCTTTAATATTAAAATCAGAACGCTTCAGAAATTATTTGAAATTATTTATCGCTGAGAAATAGAAACATTTAAATGTTGACACGTCCAAGTGACAAGTTTATCACGCTATGATAATAATATAATTAATAATAGTATGAAAGTATTAAAGTATTAAATGGTAATTAATTACCAAAGTAATGATTTGAAATCGCAAATTTAATGCAATGATGTGATATTGCGTTGTTTTATCCGAAGCAGAATTTCATTAATGTCTACAATTCGAATTGTAATTTTTTAACACGATTCACATGTTCAATTTGGGCAGTGCCTTTGCTCTTTCAGTTTTAATTATCTATGATTAAAATAATTGAAAAATATTTGCTTAATTTTATATCTAATTTTACTTTATTAAGTTTTAACATTGGTTATGAAAATATTTAAAAATGTATATAAAAGTATGGAGAAATGATGATTTTTATCGCACTTATCTCGATGTCGCAATTTATCTAAGAGAACGAGAAAATGTACACTTTAAATATAAGCATTTGATTTGAGATTTATCACATAAATAACGTTCCGATTGTGCCCCTTAAATTTATAAAACTTATCCAAAATGAAATAATGATTAAATGTATTTATCAATGATTAATATGTACCTTTTGCAGAGAAAAACTATATTATGACTTTGTCTATGTTTTATTACTTATGTAATAAAAAGTACTTCTTTTTTTATAAATATAAAAAAAATGTATTTTTGCAATATGCCTAATAAAAAATTGCGTCAAAACGTTTAGAAAATATGAATTTGGGGTTTATAAGGCAGCATTTAAATGGACCGAAGACAGCACAGCCACAAGCCGAAATTAATTTTGCAGGGAGCGCCCTTGTCGCCGACATCCTCTTAAACAGTCACGTAGTGCTTTCACTTCACAGGGATAAGTAGGGCAATCACTTCTCTACCTACAGCTAAGACTATTAACCTTATGATTGAAAAATAAATGCCATTTAAGTGTAATTGTCTTGATAAAAGGAAATATTATCATCCAGCGTTACTAGGCTTAGTAACTCTCGTAGATGGTAAAAACATGGTGTGTAATGAGTATGTAATCAATGGCGTATCTACCGGAATGCTAATTTGAACTAAATAACAAAGAAATGTTATACTTTGTAAGGATTAATGTTTGTTGCAAAAAGTACTGAACGCATTTAGATGAAACTTTACGATAACATAGCTTGTAAATCACAGTAACACATTATTTACAAGTTATTTAAAAAAAAATGTTGAGGTATAGTATAATAGTAGTTCAAGCTGGCGAAACAAGGTCCCTAGTCGGAACATAAGCAAACTAAGGTGCAATAGCCCAACTTAGATCATGGCAATTCAATTTAAAAATATGCAGTTAAATTTTAATTTTTTTAAATACAGCTGTTTATATTTTGGGGAAAATTTATAAAATTTGAAAAATTTGAAACTGTTAAATTAGGTTCTTTTTACTTTATTTTTTGCACCAGGGTTTCCAGCTTTGGTTTTTTAGCTAATCTATACTAGCTAGCTATCGATCCAATTAATGGTTGTTTGTATTGACAAAAATTGTATAACATTAATTAAAAGCAACATAAAAGAAAAATATATTTGAATATTAAATATGACATTATAACACTTCTCGTTTTTTCCATACTTTATGAATTTGATACATAATGATAACAAATATTTAAATCAAGTCTTCATAAAAAAAGAATTTAAGAAGTAAACTATTAAAGGAGTTTTCTTCAGGAAAAATAGTCCATACAGAATTAATTATCTAAAGCTCCTTGATGTAAAGTGGAGATGATTGCTTGTGCCTAACAAGCAATCACCTCAACTTTACATCCTCTCCATAAAGGAGGACTCACGGATTGACATACTTTAATACTTATGTATTTGTAAATTTGACATTGACTTTAATGAAAATGGCTTGAGACTCACTAACTTACTCAACTTGATTAAAGCTTAAATACAGTTATTAATATTATTATTTTAATTTATATTTAAGCGAGCTGCATATAAATCTTATTATTTTGCTCAAATATTTAATTTATGTACCTAATGATAAATTTAATTACACTAGTAATAGTGAAAAGTGAGACTCAGCCTTAAAGCATTTCTTTGAAAACAATAAATGCTCATGTAATGTACATACCAGTAAGTACTTATGTATGTGATCAAACTATTTATACTTATAAGTATTATGAATTACTGTGCAAGTTTAACTATTGAATTTAGTTGTCTAAATTAATAATATTTTATAAGATCTATGAAACATAGAGGGCTTTAACCATTTTGAAGGCATATTTAAAAAAAAAAATACTAGTAGTCCTCATATAAATTATATTGAGTTAAAG
This sequence comes from Eueides isabella, assembly GCA_019049475.1. Lineage (NCBI taxonomy): Eukaryota > Metazoa > Arthropoda > Insecta > Lepidoptera > Nymphalidae > Eueides > Eueides isabella. The sequence continues at coordinate 10,983,238 of CM032399.1, forward strand.
ATTTTTTTAATTTTCTAGTCATGTGGTTAATTTATATACATATTTTTAAAATATGGAATAAATGATTGATAGTACTTTGATATTAAACTAAACTTGCACAGAAATAAATGAAACAAAAATCTAGTGCTTTTATAGTTTTTATTATATAATATTTAGACATGTATCTATAACTTAAAAAAAATGTACTTACTCATCATCTGTATCAAAATAAACTTGTTATTAAAATTTGTTTAATTAAATTTTTTTTTTTAACTTTTTACTGTCCCTATAATGAACAGAATATTTAACATTGTTCTTAAAAAAACTAAATAAATGTTTTATTTCTTAATGGTTCCTTTCATATTTAAGACAAAGAAGTAATGGGGAAATAATTCATTCCGCCAAATGTACATTAAACCCATAATAATTGCAGTTACAGACAGTGTTATAAAGGTTAACAGCCTTTTCAATTGATTTTATAGTGAATTTACAACATCTTATTTGCTACATAATATTTATCATTTTTTTTTTGCACAGTCATATCACAAGATATTGTATATAAAGATATGTATGCATATGCAAAATGGGCTATATAGCTGTGCCTCTTTCTAAATTCTGCTTTATTTCAGCTGTATGTTCTCCATAAAATCTTTCTAATTTCTTATTAAACTTGGCATTTCTTTCGTTAATGTAATCAATATCAGCATCATCATTGTGAGTTCTCCTTCTTGAATATTTGGCACGTTTAGCTATTTGTCCTTCTAAATCATCTACCATTTTATCAATTGCATTTTTTCTGTCCTCATGCATGCCATGTATAATAACATTTGGCCCACCATAAAACGCATCACCATATTTTTCTTTTTGTTTTTCGTACTGTTCTTCATCCATTGTGGGCATATTTTTAATTAGCCTATTATGTTGCCTTACTGTAGCTTGCTCATATGTTGAAAAACCTTGGTCTGGATTCTTTTTCTTCTTTTTTCGTTCTAATCGTTCAGCTTCAACTGCTGAAATATTAAGAAGTTTAACACGATCATAATCTTTACCTTCTTTTGAAGCCTCTTCCCTCTTATTTTGATCGTCCATTAGCCATTCCGCTTGCCGTTTCTTTGCTTCGTAATTGGGTGGCAGTTTATTTCTGGCTTCTTCAGCGACAACTTCTTGATGGTTGTGAGTTCTTGCTTCGTTTCTAGCAGTATGTAATGAACGAAGTCTTTTCATACGTTCTGCTTGTTTTTCTGCAAATGACATTTTAGTTTCTGATGATGATGCTTCTATACTCATTATGTATAATAATGAAATTTATTGTAATACAAATAAGTAATAATATTTTTAAAATTAATGCGTCGAATTTAAAACAAAAAGAGTGTGAATTTGTGAAAGTGTAATCAATCACTCAATCAGAATCAGATACACAGATGAAACAAAAACAAAGCAAATAATGTCAAATTTGACAATTTAGTTCGTAGGTTAAAAATGTGACTTATTGTATACGATATTTTATCTATATAAAATATAGCGACAGAATAAATTATAGAATATATGATTAGGCAAAAGCAAAGCTAAGTCAGCTAACTAATAATAAATATGTTTTACCAACATATATTATCAAATTAAAATACAATAAAATTTTATACATATTTTTTATTAAATAGTATAATTACAGTGAAAATAAAGTGGGTCCAATAGTAAGCCGTACATTGATGCCTAAAGCTTATATTTTGCATATTTTTCTGTTTTAAATATCCTTGAATAAAATGGTTCATTTTTATTTTTATACATAGCATAATGATTTCATTCATGACTACGTAGACAACAAATATAATCAAAGAGAAAAATAGTGAAATTTGATTATAGTGGGTTTAAAATAGAAAGATAAAATTAAAATAAAAATATCATGATAATAAAAAAAGGCATTTCTAATAATATTTCTTTCTGTACACAGGTGAATGCGTAAAACATATGTTAGCACTGAAGGTAGCTGCGAATAAGATATTACTAATTCCAAGTTGCCAACTAGCAAGCAAAATGACAGAAGTGAAGTGAGTTAGTCTTTCGTTGTGGTGAATTAGTGACGGTTGTGTAAAGTGCTTATTCGAAGTATATTCTATCATAATCCGAGTGTTTTTTTGAGTTTACGATGTCGGATGAAATCGCAGAGAACGGAACAGCAAACGGAGATGTCCCGGAGATCGAACTGATTATCAAGGTATAGTTCATTTTACACGTGCTTATACCCAAAATTAGCTGGTTACATGCAGCGGTCAAATCAACAACACGGCAAACCGTATCTGCTTTAGCGCACTTTAGGAAAACATCATGTGGAGTTGGCAAATAATGTTTTATCTATTTAAAACATCCATTTGTACATCTCTATTCTATGAATAACTTTAGAAATATTTATCATCTTCCAATTGCTGTGACGTTCTTATAATAGTCGACTAGTTATGTGCATTTCTGATTCGCATGAAATTGTCGTGCTCGCCTTGTATGCATGAAAGTATATTATTACTGCAATTATAATGCGCGTTATTTAGGTCACTAACGATTGTTTTTGTTGATGGTATATTACGAGACTATGGGGTTGAAGGAGGCAATAAATTCCTATTAAGAAGGATGAGGTCATACTTTGTTAAGAATTTATAGTATGTTGGCATCTTTATTTATAATAGTGCCCATGAATCATAAACTTATGTTTACTATGGTGAGAAATATGTAAAGGTAATGAATTTTAAAAAGCATTGGTAATAATTAAAAAAATATTATCTTTTACTAAGAATTTGCCATATTATATAAATTGTAAATATTAATTTAACATAACCCAACATTCTTGTGCATTTATTTACATTAAAAAATATAAAAATGTTTTAAATGAATATTGAATTAGTATTCATAAGGTGATCCACATGCATTTTAACTTGAGTTTATCCATTTATAACAAAACAACTATAGATTTAAAATTTTAAAAAGCGTATAAAAATTTTGAATGAAGCAGGAAAAAAAAATTTTATACGCTTTTTAAAATTTTAAGTTTAGTATTTTCTGTCCTAAGTGTGGAATAACACTTTAAAACATAGTAAAAAACAACTATAGATTTAATCAAAATTGTTATTTTATATGATGATAACATGAAAGAAAATATTTTATAAATATAGTTGGTTGTATATTATTATGTTGACTAAAGTATCATTCTTTTTAACAATTAATAAATTATTAAAAAAGGTGCTTTGCCTTGTTAGCAGAGAGAAGAAATTAAATATTTAAATCGAAAATGTTAAATATTTGATTCCTCGAGTGAGGATCATACCTACAACTTAACACATTCACAGTCACAAAGGCCTTTAAGTATTAATTATTTTTTATACTATAAAAAAGTATTTTCCACTTTTCAATACCTTAGATAAGTATTTTTCACTTTTCAATACTAAAAGTTATTTTTAATAGAAACTGAAAAATATTAATTTTGTATTAAATTATTCCATAAAAAGCATAAAGCATTGCAAATACCAACTGTTATTGCATTTCTAAGAACAATTAATGTCAAAACAGAAATTTCGTCATAATGAGTCGTCTGAATAATGTAATATATAAAAATAGATCCCATTCATGACTACATATAGTACAACAAGTTTGGATTATAGCCAAGGTGTGAAATTGTGAAATTTTTTGACAATGACTTAAAAATAGATAGATTAAAATGATCAACAAAAGATTGAAATGAAACTGAAAGATTGAAATGATCAGTTATGTCATTTGTGATTTTTATATATAGATGTATAAAGGTAATTGTTTTTCTTCATTTCCATGCCCAGATCAAGCCAAGTGAACTGAGGTTCAAGGCATTGATGAATGACAAAACACAACAGCATGGGATTTTACTGAGATGTGGAAATATAATAAATAATGAATGAATGATAGGTGTAGGTTCTTTAGATATTTAAAATGCTCATTTTTTGCAATACGGATAACAAGGCAAAGTGCGGCGTTGAGTTCCGCCAATCAACATGCAATATCTCAAATTTCCCCAAAATAGGAGAACAAAATGGAGTGTCTTAACGTTAGGTTCGTTAGGTTCCCAAGTTCCATCTGCCTATCCCCCTTCATGCTAGATACAGCGAGAAGCTAAGTAAGTAGCAAGTGGAAATAAAAATAATTGATATACAATTGAGGCCTGTCGTGGCGCAGCGGCTCAAGCGTTTGCGACAGGTTGTGGGTTCGATTCCCACTCGAGGAAATGAAATATTTAATATTTTCAATTTAAATATTTAATGTTTTCATTTGTTCGCTCTGGTAATAATGCAAAGTGAGAGAGTTCCGCAGCTCAACACGCAATGCCTCAAATTCGGCGGAAAGTGGGGTAACGAAAGTGGAACGGAGTGTCTTAACACTAGGTTCCCAAGTTCTCTTTGCCTACCCTGCCATGTGCGCGATAAAGCGTGAAGCTGAGTGATCAAACTCACAGACGGCAATCGCACCCACTACAATTTATAATAACTATAGCGTTTCTTAAAAATGAAAGCCAAACTAATATTTTCTATCAATCCTATAAGGTATGAGAAACGCGTATATATATAAAAAAAAACTTTTTTTTTTTAATTTGTTTTTGTATAAACAAAGAGTAAAAGTGAAACGATTTTGTTTACAAATATATATAAGTTAATATGAAAGAGATGTTGCCTAAGTTATATAATTTTAATTGGCACTGTACACACAGTGGCATTTTGATATATAGGCGGAGGTACTCTCACAGAACAAATGTTTATTTTGAACGCAACAATCCACGGCGGCGGCGTATATTGCGTGCTAATCGTAAAGATCTAGAACTGATAAGATTTAGTTATTCACCTAGCATAATATCTATTACCTACTTTATCTATACTTTTAGTAAGTCTATCGCTGATCACGGAAGATTGATTTTGTTTTTTTTTGATTTTGACAGTTTTGGTTTTGTCTTTTTGTCTATGCGTTTGTGTGCGCTAATCTCAGAAATGGCAAAACCAAATTTATTATTATTTATGTAGTATCCACTATTATTTTAAATGAAACACTTTTAAACGGATTAATCGCGTATATTGAATGGTAAACATTTTTGGGAAACCCGACGTTTCGAATACTTTACAGTAGTCCGTTTAAAAGTGTTTCATTTAAAATGTGCAACAATCGCGAAAATCAAAGACATTATTATCCACTATTATAGGTTCTTTAACATGTAGTGTTTGTTTTATTTCAATCGGTTAAAAAATAAAAAAGTCCGTCGTTTAAGTTAAGTTGGATAAAATTGCTAAAATTTTTTTACTGATCTAGCTTTTGTTGATTTTAGTTTTCAATGTATAGATGTTGGCTTAAGAGTGATAATGTTATTAGAACAAGAAAGTCATTGAAATTGGTAAATAAAACAGTTTGTTAAGTCATCCTTTTAATTTTATAAAAATATATAACAGTTACGGGTTTAAAAGACAGGTGCGAACAAATTGTACCCACTTAGAAGCAGATGTGCTGTAATAAATTTGTTGACAATATAATTGTATAGAAGGACAACACTTATTATTACCTTAATAGGTCTAGAAATTTCTTTAGGCAATGCATGCATCTCGAGATGAGCATTCCACACGAGAGAGCGTATGCGCATACGCCTTCGAAACAGAAAACCTCGGTCTCAGAAGTCGGGGAAAGTGATAGACACGCGACATCGCGCATCTAAGTGACACCAACCGATTAGCATGTCCAGCCATAATGCTATGCATAATGTGCAATTAACATAATTTCTATTTATAGCTAAATTGTAATTAACTTCATTAATAGATTTGTTTTAATTGTTTACAAATTGTTGTAACGTAGCGTTTTCTAATTGAGAAATTAAACGTTTTAATACGTGGTGTGTGAAATTTGAAAAAAAATGGGTATATATGCAAATTTCGAAAAGATAGTAAAAGACAAAAAGAAAGAAAGATCTAAGATTCGCGCACATGGTAGATTCGCGCACATGATATGCCGAGGGAACTTGGGAACCTAGTGGAATGTCCTAAACATTCCATTCCGTTGTCCACTTCTTGCTGAATTTTAGACATTACGTGTCGAGTGGCGGAACATAACGCCGCCCTTTGTCTTATTACCAGAGCGAAGTAATAAAAATATTTATTACTTCATTTCCTCGATTAATACGAGCACGCTTCTCCGAATAAAATATTTTTACAAATTGAACGTAAAAATTATAAGGAAGGAAGATCGGTTAATGAAAGAGATATGTGCTTAAGGAAAAAATAATTAAACAAAATATGTGCAAACTTTTAAATCACCAAACTGTAATAGTTATATTTAAATGAAAAAAAAAAAAAAAAATGTTTTTGACCATGTCATAGTACTTAAGAATTATCACGACGTTTCCAAGGTACTTGTTTTATCCATCATAGAAATCCGTAAAATTAATTGTATTTACTCATTTTATTTAATTGTTAGACAAGTTTCTTTATAAGGTAATCGATGACTAAGTTATTCTTGTTTTTTTTTTAAACAGACAGACATTTTAACGTTGCTTACTTAGAACTCAATGAAAATGTTTTATGTTTCATACATTCGCACAAAGCAGCGTACGCAGAGGGAACTTGGGCACCTAATGTACAGACAAGTGTAGCCAGAGAGCACATCGCCAAATGCTGTTGTGTCGGCATGCCTCATTCGCCTCGACTATCATCAACTTCTTCATACTTCTACATGCCCTCCTGTGGGTCCCCGTGCTTTTTACCGTGGCCCTCCAGTATCATAGATACTGTGTTTTCAAACGTCCACCGAGGTCTCCCAAGATCCACCAAGGTCTCTTCGATATTCCTCGCCGTAGTAATTGGATCGATTTTTTATTTTACTCTTCAAATTTTAAATGTTTCCTTTTTTTTTGTATATCTCTACTATGGCGCATTAATAAAACGTCTGACTATTATTGAGGTGATTGTGAATTCAATCATAACCACTAAAAGTTAGCTCTTCAATACGCATTGTTCCAAAAATACGACATAAACTGAGAACAAAATGTCATAACAATAGGTTCTCTATTTCTACACTTCTATACTATAAAATTATCCTCATCCTCAGCTTCAAGCTGTATCCTGCAGAACGGAACGGACGTAGGCAGAAAGAACTAAGTGTTAAGACACTCCGTTCCGTTCCCCAATTTGCGTCGAGTTTGAAATATTGCGTGTTAAGTGGCGGAACTCAACGCCGCGTTTTGCTTTGTTACCAGAGCTAACAAATGAAAATATAATGATAATTCTTTAAATAAATTATTATCTGCTCTAAGCCCCCTGCAGTTAGCAACAAGCAAGCTTTTATGATCGTTTTGCCATTGTAATTAGGTATCCACCGTGAAGTCTCGACCTTGGTTGAACAAAAACGGTAAAGTAATACAACTTAATGTGAAACGTAATAACTAACATTTTTATATTAATTTTAAGTTACTGATGGTTAGTGTTTCCACCAAGTATGGTATGTGTACTTTGGTTATTGAGCGTTTTGTTTGTTTCATACAGATTCCATGGTCTTGGATTCGAATGTTTTTGGATTTATGTTTATTTCTTTTTATAACTTTAAAAAAAAAAAACCTTTTCCAACTCTCAAAAAGTGTAAGAAAAAAATTTTCTTTATAGACCAACAAAATTCCAAGAATATGAAAAATTGAAACTAACAAAATTCCAAGGATATAATAATTGTTCCATATGAGCTTAGGGCTAAGCTTAACTTTTGAAAATTTCTTAATATTTAACGCTCAGGGACAGATCTAGGTTATGCATTTGACCTTTTTGCCTAAATACCTTAACGCTTGCGGCCTGGCGTCATAATCGACGACTTAACGAACAATAGTTGCGGTGAACTTCGTGTTCTAAATTCTAAAACTTTTAACTGATTGTTTAAATATATATCGTCATTTTTAATGTTTTCTGTATTATTCCATCTTTATTTTACATCATATAGTATGATAATAGTAGCTTTTCTTTACAATCTTACACATTAATATAACTTAACTTATATATCACAAATTATTTATATTTGGGCCCCATTTTCAGTTTTCTCAGCAAAGAGTTTAAATAAAATTATATTTTTGATGCTTTAGTAACTGCACTTGCTTGTTGTATGTCATGTTTATTTGAGTCTATTCAGTGGTGTAACTTTTTCTAATTTCCGCGTATTTTGGAAGATAAATTTACTACAGCTTGCGCTTGCGCTTTTCAGGTTATATAATTTCATCTCTTCACAGCACTATCTGAAGTAAACATCGCGCTATAGGCTTTTCAGCTTGTTAAAATATTTTTTTAATTTATTTGGAAATGAAATATTTAATATTTTTATTTCTTCGCTCTGGTAACAAAGCAAAGCTTCTCCAGTCAACAACACACATGCCTTAATTCAAATAATAAAAAAAAGTACTTAATATATGTTTTAAATTTTGATGTAGCGTTATAATAACGTATGTCCTATGTTATAATAAGTGCTTAAATTCCGCTTAACAATTATTGTGAAAAGGCTTTTTCTTTCTTAAGCGTCCACTCCATATATATTAACACGCCAAATTTGAAAAATACACATTTTTATTTTCTCAAAAGATTCTAAATCCAAATTGAAGAAGAAAAATAGGCATTTTTGCATGATCATGATATGATAAGAGCAAAAACTCATTAAATACGAGCAATTATAATTTCTAAATGCTGTAATATGTTAATTGCATATTAAACAAGAATAATATTTTATAACTATGATATAATTTTATCTACATTTTGGGTCAACTGGTCTACTCTCGTAATTTTACTTATGCAATATTCTTATCTTAATACTAAACTTAAATTTAAAAAGCGTATAAAAATTTTGAACGAAGCAGGATTTGAACCCGCGCCTCTGGAATACCGTTCCAGAGGCGCGGGTTCAAATCCTGCTTCGTTCAAAATTTTTATAAGCTTTTTAAATTTAAGTTTAGTATTTTCTGTCCTAAGTGTGGAATAACACTTTAAAACATAGTAAAAATATTCTTATCTTACATTTTTTTTTAAATATTGTTAAGTGTGGCGTTGAGTTCCGCCACTCTAGATTGAATGCATGGAATTCAGGAGAAAAGTAAAAAAGTGAAGAACTCTGTGAGTACATAGTGAGTGGATACAGTTTCAGATTATATGTAAAAAAAAATTTCTATCACAATATTTTCGTCATAGATTTTTCGTAAAAAAAAATAACAAAGCCATCGCACTAAGTCGTCCAATAAATTAACATTTATACTTTGTTTCGAATTTTTTATAGATATGTAAATAAGCTGTTAGATTATTATATCAAAATTATTTATTTTCTGTACAGCGATAATCGACGCTTGTTACTTAATTAATGACACATTATAAATGTGTAAGGAAGAAAAAATAATTAAAGATATAATTAAATATATACTTGCTTTTAAATAATCGTATTATATCTTAGCTTAGACCTTCATGGCGCAGCGGTGTGTGACTGTAATATATATGATTTCGAGTCTCGATCATGGAAAATAAATTAAAACACGCCATGCCTCAAATTCGGCGGAAAGAGATTCTACTCAGCTTCACGCTGTATCCCGCACGAGCCAGGGTACGCAGAGGGAACCCGGGAACCTAGTGTCACACACTCCGTTCCACTTCTGTTCCCCACTTTCCGCCGAATTTGGCTCATTGCGTGTTGAGTGGCGGAACTCAACGCTGGTTTTGCCTTGTACAAGAGCGAAGAAATGAAACATTAAAAAGTTAAATTGAAATATTAAATATTTCATTTCCTCGACCGGGGATCGAATCCAGAACTAGTCGGTTACAGTTACAAGCTTGTGCTGCTGCGCCACGACAGGCCTCTTTTATTATTATTATCTTTTATTATATTTTTATATTAGTAATAAATAAAGAAGCCTTAAAAGTAACTTTAAAATAAATAAACTATGGCTTTTTTGTAATTTAATCCAATTATTGATACTTTACTATAGTTTTTTATATTATTAAAAATATGAATTTGACAAAAAAAACGAAATTCGAAATTTACGCTATCTCCTTTGAGCAGGTGTGGCGTATGTCCACTTTAACAAGCCTAGTAGAACTTAATTTTGCCATTAATACTTAATTGAGTTATACTTTAGTATTTTTTTATCATAATTGTGTTAATCAATTTGTTTAATATTAAGATAGTTTATATTTTTAAATTTCACCTGCAATCCTTCATCTGCATTCTGCTTTTAAGACACTTTCCGTCAACACGCTCATCAACATTAGCAGTTCTTAACGCCACGCTGTGTCTAACAGCCCAGGGATAATTCTTTTCCCCTCATTTCTGATAGAACCCACAACCATTTTCAGTCGTTATAAATATAAATAGCATCTAAATCTTATAACTTAAAATATTACAATATGAAATGGATAATTTAAGTTTAAATGTAAAACTAAAAAAAAATTAAAAAAGTCCCGCTTAAAGCTTACCGTTAAATAAAAGCTTTGAATTAAACACTGAATGAGAGCAACATCTTTTATTTTTGAATGTACAAAGATTACGGTTATTTGAGCTAGGTACGTGACAGAATTATCCAACTAGTGTTGTGCTTCGAATAAAATATCTGAATTACAATGTTACCAAGATAAAAAATTGACCACTATCTGTTTTTATTACTTTATGTAGCGTATTACGCTTTAATTTAGTTTCATTTTATTTTGTTGGGTCTTTTTATGTCTAATTTATTGATGTTGAAGTATAAATTAGGTTATGTTTCAATATCCATTTGAATATAAAGGACCTAATAATATAAATTATGTCGTGGCGCAGCGGCACAGGGGTGTGACTGTAACTGACAGGTTGTGGGTTCGATCCCCATTCGATGAAGTGAAATATTTAATGTTGTCAATTTAAATATTTAATGTTTTCATTTCTTTGCTCTGATTACAAGGCAAAAAGCGGCGATGAGTTCCGCCACTCAAAACGCAATGCCTCAAATTCGACAGAAAGTGGGGAACGGAGTTTCTTAACACTAGGTTCCCAAGTTCCCTCTACTTACCCTGCCTTGTGCGGGATACAGCGTGAAGCTGAGAGAATAATATAAATTAGATATTTGATATGATATTTTGTCGATGATATTTTGTCGATCGATCTTTTTGTGTAAGGTAAGAGTACTACATTTTTAAATTTGAATGGTTTGTTCAGAAAATTATTCATTTAAGTGGAATATATATTCAATTTGGATTTAAAATATATTTCGCTTGTCATATGTTATTTAGAAAATATTCCATTAAAGTAATTATTTTATATGATTTTTAAAACCTATAATAAGCACATGAAGATGGTAGGTAAATATTATTTTATTAGTGGCCAATGGTAATTTACTCCATGTGTATTTAAATGCACTTTAATTGAACGGCGTCCGTCCTTAAGTGTTAGATTTTTCCTGTAGATATTGCGTCTGTCATTATAAAATATATTAACGTCTGTAGGGTAGCCGTTGCCGCATATGGCTTAGCAGCTGTTGGTTACGCGTCACCGCCACGTTTATATTCGACTTACGAGAATAAAATTATTTCCACAATGTTCTACCCATGAATGATATGTCCGATCCAGAGATTGTAGAGGTGTGTAACATCGATAAGTTTTTTTTTCTTATTCGGATAATATTTATTTAATACTTCTTTAAGAAATATGTAATGTGTTTTATATTCATTTTATTGAACACTATAACATAGATACTTTTAAACTCTGGCCTATAACATTTATTTGACTTGCTTTTTTAGGATGTAAAATGTGGCAAGCTCAATTTGACTTGCTTTCAAGTACAAAATTAACTAACCATAATATTGATTTGATCAATATTGTGGTTAATTTATAATAAGATTACAATTTTTTTTTATTACAAAACAACTAATATGGGTATCAAATTAAATAATTTGATTTGTTAAATTCACTATAAAATAATAAAAAAATGTAGAAAACATTTTTTTTTTTTTAATTTATTATTCTGTCTTACTTGTCATTTAAAAAAAACTGTTTATCTAACAGTTTTTTTTTTCAGCTTCACGCTGTAACCCGCACTAGGCAGGGTAGACAGAGGGAACGAAAGTGAAACCTAGTGTTATGACACTCCATTCCACTTCCGTTTCCGCCGAATTTGAGGCATTGCGTGTTGAGTGGCAGAACTCAACGCCGCGCTTTTGCCTTATTAACAGTTATTATATTATATACATTGATCCTTACTACATTCCTTTTTGATTATTTGCAACATTTAAATATAAATTCATATTGACGATAACTAAACATTTTTATCTTTACGTCACTCCACCGTCACTGTTCCTCATGAAATTATATCTGCAATACAGATAACGTTATTTTACTCAATACTTTCATACTAAAGTATATTTATTTTATGTAACACGGTATGCAATTTCCATACAATAAAATGTGCTCACAGCAATTATACAGTTTCTGGTTTTTATTGATGTGTTAGTTAGAGCATGTTCTTATGAATTGATGTTAAGTAATCTCACTCACTCAGCTTTACTCTGTATCCTACATACAGCAGGGTAGGCAGTGAGATCTAACCTAGTGTTAAGACACTCTGTTCATGTTGAGTGGCGGAACTCAACGCCGCGCTTTGCCTTGTTACCAGAGCGAAGAAATGAAAATTTTAAATATTTGATTTGAAAATATTAAATATTTCATTTCCTCGAGTGGGAATCGAACCGACAACCTATCGTTTACAGTCAAACACTTGTGCCGCTGCGCCACGACAGGCTTGGTCTGTTTTACATATTTATTACCAATAGCTAACTATATAGGGAATGTGTTCAACGTTTCAGTAGGACTTCTCCTTTTCTGTGTCTCGTTTACACTATCGTGATGTGTCTGTCTATTGTACTATCGTCGCGGGGGAAACGCGCCGCCTACAAAAACCATATAATTTGTAGGCAAAATTCAAATAATTGACGTCGATGTCGAAAATAGATTGATTAAAAATTTGGTTATTGTTATTAAGGTTTATATTTATTTTGTTGTAGAAATCTGCGGCGTTGTGTTCCGTTCTAGCAAGCTGATGTTTAAGGAAATGTATATTCGTAAGAAAGCAAGCTAATATACATTAAAAATTGGATAAATAGAGCAATTGCATCATATTTGACTATAAAGATTATGAATTGATTAGATTAAATTTGTTTCATTTTAAATTATTTTTGAGTGGTTATTAAAAAATGAATAAGATCTTTTAGGATTAAAAGATAGATTATACGATATCCTGTGCAAGTCTTTTTAAATAAGTAATCTTAAATGTTAAAAATGAATTAAAATTCAGTATGATAACACCTTGCCTAATATATGTAGAGAAAGATCGCACTTTTATTACCCAGTAGCCTACTTTAGTAATAATAATATAAAATATCTGGAATAAAATTTATGTCGCATTTGTATACAGTATATTGCAAGTCGTCCATAACAATTCATTGCACCATAAAACTCCAAGGTATTATACTGCTGCAAATAGGTAAAATTACTTAAAGATATAAAATTGATCGCGTGCTCAGTTAAACTACAGAAAAACATTCTTGTTAACAGTATATTATATAAATATGGTCACTTTTAAAAATTAAATAAAAAATTGCGGCCATTAAGTTTGTATAAAAAATCTATATTATTAATATTATTTTGTGTTCACTTATTTTTCGGATTTTTTGTTCTTTACTTTACACCGCTATAGACACATTGTATATTGGATGGCAGAACCCAACGCCGCCTTATATATAATAATCACACAACTGAAATCAAACTTTTACTATATTTTAAGTCAAATATACGCGCTAACTGCGCCACTATGGCGTCGCTTCTAATACATAGATTTACTCTGTACACATAAAGCATTCGCATATAATAAATTAATAGGCAGACTATGTTAAGAGAGGTTTGAATAAATGGCAGAGCTTAACACCGCACTTTGCCTCACCAGAGCGGAAACATAAACCATCGTGTTCGCAATTATGATGCCTCGATATTTATTGCATATTTTAGACATGAGATGCAGAATGGAATAAAACAAAACAATATATTGACTTGATAGTAGCTTATCTTCAGAACAATAAGTATGTATCGTACGTTAATGCCTCTTATCAGATTATTCTTTAGTGGCTCGATGGCTTTTCGTCCCACCTTAATTTTCTGCTAAACGTTTTTATGTATTTAACCTTTTTATACCATTTGTACATATGTTAAAGTAATTGTCCAATACGACAGATAGCTTGATATGTATAAATATATTGAGAAAATATTATTTTTGAATATTTTTAAAGTGTTATACTATACTTATTTACTACGCAATGTTTTTTTTTTTTTTAAAAAAAATGAGCAGCAGCTCTAATTCCGCTAAGCCCAATTTTTTATTAAATCGATTCCAAAAGAAAACTTTTCTTTTAAAATAAAAAACTACCATGGAACCATTTTATTTTAACACAGAATTATACAAAATTCTGTGTTAAAATAAAATGGTTTCATTTAAAGACGTTTCTTGTTATTTAACAAACACATAAAGTAAATGGCATTACCATTTAGTATCTAGTTAAATCTAACCTTTAGTACGCACTGTCGAATGTGAAACGGCAGATTTCATAAGTGAGGACTTTTGGTGGTATTGAGAGGTCGATGGAGGTCGGATGAGTCATCACGTAAACCTGATTCGCCGTACTCCGGTTTGGCGCCTACGGCTTACCAGTATCGGGATTAGAAAAGAAAATATTGAAAGTTGATACTGCAATGGCTTATTGTTGTTGTCTAAATACAGCTATTTATAGATGCGTTAGTGGAGAACGGAACGGAGTGTCTTAACACTAGGTTCCCAAGTTCCCTCTGCCTGTCTTGCCATGTTTGCCGGGATTCAGCGTGAATCTAAGTAAGTAATTACTTTAGTATAGTAAGGATGTTTTGATATAATTTTTTAGTCTTTTATTTTGTATTGATTGTGAACATTTATATTAATATGTAATTCCTTGTATAAAATATAATTAATTGTATATAAGTCATGTATTTTTCTATGAGCGGTTTCTTTTCTGCACAATGCAAGGTCGTATATAATAACTTATGCCATAATATTAAAAAAAAACATAGCTATATTCATTTGTATTTATATTAACCATTACATGGTGAGGCCAAGAGTTTCTTTTCTATATAACATCGTTAGATATTCTCTAAAGTAAGTAACGGAACGGAGTGTCTTAACACTAGATTCACAAGTTTCCTCTGCCTACCCTACCATGGGTAACATACAGTGTGAATCTGAGAGATATTCAAAAATGTATTACATCGAATTAAACTTAGTAAAATGCTTATGTTAGACGCTTAGGGTGTAACTTTAGATGAAATGAACCATTCTATATATAGACAAAAATTATTAAATAATATTTAACTAGCAGTTATATAAAGATAAAGAATATATTCAATACTAATATTATAAATTAACGCTTATTGTTCATATATTATATGTGAAAAAGTATGTAGATAAAGGCTCGGTCGATAAGATTATGATGTTTGCACCTAATTCTATGTCCATATTAGTCAGTAATAGTGTCCGTACGGGGATAATACAAAGCCTATTGTGTTCCACTTTGTTATCTTATGCTTACAGCTACTACTTTTTATTACAGATATATAGATTTTGACCTAATTATGAATAATTTATATCTTAAGATGTCTCAAATTGTATGGCGAACTAAGTTGCTACTAAAAAAAAGTTAAATATATCATGAATTAATAAAAAATACAAATATATTTTTGGATTAACTATTTAATAAATCATTACAGTAATGTTTTATATTTTTTTGTCTCTTGTACCTGTAGAATGACTGGAAGAAATCTCTATTATAAATAAATCCATCCGTCCGTCCATTTTGAGTATCATTGTTAGCAGGATCTAACAATGTTACTCAAAATGGACGGACAAATGCTCTAAATCTTGTTCTAATGTGTGTGACAAGTGCAATATAGTAAAAAAAAATATGGTAAAAAAAATGACTTTCCACTATGCAATTGATTGCAAAGCATATAGTGAAGTCAACTTTTTTTTTACGTTTGTTAAATAGTACGGTAGTCTTCAATCCGTAAGTGCGACTTACACTTGGCCGTTTTTTTATTTGCCCAATTTCGAAACAACGCGTTTCGGGTGGTGAAACCAGCAAGTTTCCGTAATAATACAGCAAGAGTTTATTCCGCATAGATTACGTTATGTTTATGACTAATGAATAACTGTAACGAAATTTCTGTTTATGTCAAGTTCACCATATACCAATCTTATCTACAAAAAGAATGTCTCTGATAACTAGAACATTTAAAATACTTTTGTTCAAAATGTTAATATTAATATTTGTACGTTTTATAATATTGAAAGAAAAAAAAACAAATAGTTACAAAAAAAAATTGTTAACTGTTCAGTATGAATTGTTCTGTGAACACTACAACGTCTCTCATTAGATTGTTTATCAACATTATCAACCTAACCTCGATAACGTACATCGGCATACAATTAAATATTACGATATACAAAACATAAGTAATGTAATATTCATTATGCAAAGCGTTAGACGCCTTTTAAATTAATCTAATGCCGTTCTTTCTTTTATGGATATGATTATTATTTATAGCTATTATATTAAAATAAGTCCTGTCGTGGCGCAGCGAGACAAGCGTGTAACTGTATCCGACAGGTTCTGAGTTCGATTCCCACACGAGGAAATGAAATATTTAATATTTTCAATTTAAAATATTTAATGTTTCATTTCTTCGCTCTGGTAATAAGGCAAAGCGCGGCATTGAGTTCCGCCACTCAACACGCAATGCCTCAAATTCGGCGGAAAGTAGGGAGCGGAAGTGGAACGGAGTGTCTTAACAGTAGGTTCCCGGGTTCCCTTTGCCTACCCTTCCTCGTGCAGGATACAGCGTGAAGCTGAAAAAAATTTAAAATAAGTACAGTTATTAAATATCTTTGATTAATATCTATATACATACTATGGCAAATTTAAATCGTGTTTGGTTCAATTCCAGTATGGGAAGAAATTTGATGAAGTTCTTACGGTTTTTCATATTTAAGTATTTCATATATTATGGGTGGAAGATGTGTGAAATAATAGGATCTTATGATTTCGTTGATTTATTTTAGCTTCCCCCAGATATCAAGGTAAGGCAAGGCAGAGAGAAACTGGGAAATAGTTTTGTAGTTTTTTTTTATTTTCTTGATTGCATGTTGAGTGGAGCAACTCGACGTCGCAGTTTACTTCGTTACAAGTGCGAAGAAATGAAAATCTTAAATATTTTGTTAGCCGAGTGGGATTCGAACCCACAAACGTGGCATGTCCAGTCGGTCGTGTCTTGTGCCCTGCTCCACAACTGCCTCGCGAGTTTAATTGAATTAAACTCAAAAATAACAACTAACAAATTGTAATAGTTTTATTTCAATTTTCGTAACTGTCATGGGATAGTGAAAATACCTCAATATTTTTTATCAAGAATCTTATTTCTTCGTTTTGGTAACACTGATGGTGCCGCGGCGTTGAGTTTCATCACTCAACACACAGTGCCTCGAGCGGCGAAACGTAAGGAGTGTCTTAATATTAGCTTCACTTTGCCTACAATATTCAAAGGCAGGTCAAATAAAAAAAAAATGTGTTGTGTCGTTTTAGTTCACATGGTATCTAGTTCGAAGCGAATTGCTTCTTTTCGTTCGTTTTTTGTTCTATAGTTTGTCAATTACTCAATGCTATATCTATACTTATATAATAAAACTGTAACCCATCAATGTCTGTACATGGAGTAAATATTATAAAAATCTTATAGGCGATTTTTATGAATGTAATAGGGCCCAAAATAGTGATTTTTGTTTGTTTGTCTGTGCGTTTGTACGCGCTAATCTCAGAAACGGCTAACCAGATTTAAATGCTATGATTTTTGCTATCATATTTTATACGGCAGCGGCAATGGCAATTTAACATTTAAATTGGTTCATATATAAAAAAGTTATGGCAATTTAAAATATTTGACTAAATTACGACAATTGTTTTAAAGTAATAATGTTGTTAGGACAACAAAGTAGTTGAAATTAGGAAATAAAATTGTGTAATTCAAGCGGGCGAAGCCGCGGCTATGTCGCTAGTGTACAGTAATTTCCTGTAGAATAAGTTTCACAAGGAGGCTTGCTCTAACTTTATCTAGTTAACTGTCGTTGATAACCGCAAATCGCAAAGATTGTGGTTTACAACTTTTGTATGTAGGTAGATAGGTATGTTGTACATTTGTTTCTGTTTCATTCTATATCTTGGTTTAATGTCTTATTATATAAAGAAGCTGCTATGGTGTGATTAGGTCAGTATTGAATAAATTTTTATAGCAAGCTATATTTGTATGTAATTTGGTTAGAATTGCCCTAAGTAAATGTCTCTGGTGACGAGGCAAAGCGTGGCTTTTTCCCTTTCCAGTTCCTCTTCGCTTCACGCTGTTCCTCAGTTTGCCTCAAGAATTCGGCAAAGACTGAGGAACAGCGTGAAGCTGTGCTGTGCACGATTGTATGCAACAAAAGGATTCTTCTCTTAAAAATAGAAAAATTGAATTATACCATATTTTAGATTGATCAGCGATACGCCTGAATTGCCAAGTGAAATTCACCGCGCAAGCATCGTGTTTACGACATGTGTTTTCTCAACTGCGTCTTAATTTATTAACACTTATTATAATATGATTTCCAAGTTGTTTGGTATTAGTTGTGTTTATATTTGTTTTAGTAACTATTTAAACTAATTTAAATGAAATATATCGGTTAAGATTAAGATGTATCTTACTATACATACAATGAATTCATGAAATATTTGTAATATTTTGAACTTCAAAATTATGACAAGTTCGAGTTAGAGGCCTATCGCAGCGCAGGTAAAGGTCATAGATGTTGGTGATGGAGGTTGTGGGTTCGATCCCCACTCGAAATATTTCATGTTTTCATTTTTTCTGTCTGGTAACAAGACAAAGCGCGGCGTCGAGTTCCGCCATTAAACATGCAATGCCTAACAATTCGGCAGAAACGGGACGGAGTGTTCTAGCACTAGGTACTACTGTACTACTTCCTACTACTGTACGTTCCCTCTGTCTACCCTGCCATGTGCTGGATACAATAAAAAATAAAATGACCATTTTACTACCTTCCTTTAGCTTCACCTTCTGTTCTGAACACCACGTAAACGAAATCACATGTAAAAATAAGTTGTTCAATAAAAACCAAGAACAGGATATTCTTTAAGTGACCCGCGTTCAAGAAGTCACGGACGACAACTCAGCTCATTACGTTGATTCTGTATACAAATTCATAGTTAGCTTATTTTAATAATACTTGAAAATGAATATTTTAAACAATACGCAACTTTAATGGCTGTTCAGCGTTCATAAATATGTATTCATTCTTACATAAAAAGTAATTATTTAATATTTCATAATTTGAAATAAAAAATTAACGTTTACAGTAGATGCAATGTATATTGTACGTAATGTGCACTTTCTGTTTTAAGATAATTTGTGGCGTTATGTTCCGCCAGTCAACACTTATTAATCTAGAATTCAGACGTAAGGCGGCGAAAGGAGTGACGTGACACTACTCAAAATTGGATTATATTCGTTTTTTTCATATGATCTATATGGAGATATAGTTGTTCTCGTCAAGTATTTATAGCTATTTCTAGAGTCGTAATGCGCAACCTCTCAATGGGGCAAACGATTGTGTAACGTCATTGTACTCGGTTCGCATGAGACATACATACTTACATAGAACCTAGTTAAATACTTATCATTCTAAAAAAGTTGTTTACTATTTAATAGTAGCTGATATTAAATATACACTGGGATTGGATCTTCAGTTGAAAATATTAAAAATATGTAGAACTCTTTAAACTGACCTATTTTATAAAATGTATTTTTATTCTTTTATTAACTGGACTTGTAACCGCAACATAACCGCGATATAAGTAACTTCTACTCTGGCAACTAAGGCGTCTAATATAATTTTTTTGTGTACGTATATAATAAGTGGAGGTATACTTACATCGTACATTGAAAATATAACAACATTTATCTTTTAACAATTTCATAATAAACATAGATTTTCGTTCATATGTATTTTTTACAATATTATAAACCACATATGGACAGAACTAGCTTTTCTTCTTACTAAGTTTTTGCAAAGCATTCGTAAGTAGAGCTAAAAAACATTGTACGTTATTGTACAAAATTCAACAAGATATATAAATAGCTACAAATTGAGGCGTTCAGTT
Organism: Eueides isabella; assembly: GCA_019049475.1. Taxonomy (NCBI): domain Eukaryota; kingdom Metazoa; phylum Arthropoda; class Insecta; order Lepidoptera; family Nymphalidae; genus Eueides; species Eueides isabella. Next base: position 11,003,520 of record CM032399.1, read on the forward strand.
CCTACACTTAAGACTCAATTATTATCATTTGGTTAAAACCAGAGGGGGAAATCCTAAAATTGAATATAGCCTGCTTGCTATTTACTCGCCCACTGCTGGACATATGCCGCCTGCGCGGATTTTCAAAAGAATCAGTTTTTTGATACTATCAAGCCATACAATTATTCATTCCTACATACACACATTCATACTTAATAATTATTATAATTTAATGACTTATTCTACAAATCTTTAGTTAAATATATATCTTATTACTAACACAATTAAAATATATTTTATATTCGTTTCTACGTAATAATTTGTATAGCTTTAACCACATGTTTACATTGGTTACGTGACAAGGACGCTAAAATTATCACAATAACGCTTACTAAGTGCTAAATGTATAGACTTGACTTGCGACTTGACGATTATGAAATGCTTGCAATATACTCGTATGTATATAGATATGTAACTTTTATTAAATATATATATATATATATATATATATATATATATATATATATATATATATATATATATATATATATATATATATATATATATATATTACGTAACCTTTACTATTTAGCTAAATCGGCGGAAAGTAGGTAACAGAAGTGACGATATGGGAACGTAGTGTCGTCACATTAGGTTCGTAATTCTCTCTGTCTACAGTGGTCTACAGTGCGGGATACAGGTAGAAGCTACTAAAGCTTTTCAGCTCTAAAGATACATTTATCTGAAATATACGCTAAAAAGTTCATATATTAATGCTATTGAAAGTGTACTTTTTAATTTATACAGGCAGATATATAGGGAATGTAAATGATGATAATTTTTATAATTTAGTTTAATCACAGATGAGAGATATTTTTTATAATTTAGTTTAATCAGACATGTGTCTCACGGTGGCGTCTTACTTTAATGTCAATTTTACCCTACGGCGTTGCGTTTGAATCATGTACTATAGTATAAGTACCCCATATAAATATAACGTTTTCTTATTAGGCAATGTTTATTTAAATTAATAAATTGTGTAATACATATAAGAATTTGGCCGTTGGTCAAAGGGAAAGAAATGTGCTTCGACATACTGATGTCAACGGATTCTCAAAATGTGGCTTGGGTGACGTCACTTGATACGCGCCTCAAGGCCAGCCAGATAAGCAGTAGTACAAAGCCAGTAACGGTCACGTATGAATTTTATTCTGTTTATATATATATTTTTTATTTCTTACATTTGAGAAGGCTAATTTTCTAATGCCAAATTATAAGAAATTTTGCCGGCTCTAGGCAGAAAATTTTTTTGAGCCGGTCATATCTTTAAAAACCTAGTCTACAATTGGTCGAGTCACTAAAGTCATAAATACAACTGTATTCACTAACAAGGTACAAGTATAAATACTTCAAAATATATCATATCACTTTTTATATTGTTGATAAAATCATTTTTAAATATCTATCAACTTTTTAAAAGTGTAAAGTATTTTGGGATATGAGTGTATGTGTTCATTGACGAAGCAATGTTCATAATGTGTCTTTAAATCGCTAAAAAGTAACATCTTTTTTTTATTTTTAAATACTCAAATTATTTCCCTTCGCACTTGCGTAATTGTGGAAAGCGAAACTAAAACGATGATATTTCAAGAGGGAAAGTAGCTAAATTAGACACGCTCGCAAAATTATCACCGGCCGGCCACTTTTGACGTACAAAAAACAATGGTTTTTCTATTTGACTGTAAAATACGTTAATCGCATCGTGTTTTCACTTTCTTTCTGCTAAATATTTATTGTGTTTTGCACAATAGTTAGCCAATAAATTGGTTAATTTAATGTTGCATTTGTATAATAGAAAACAAATTTTAAAAGGCATGGATTGGGAACGTCCTGATAAAGAGGACTTGAACGGGAGACTCCAAAAAGCCTTTACAACCGTCAAAAAAAATATTAAAGCATATTTAAATAACCTTCAGAATTCAATTTTCTTATATAATTGATAGTTTTATTGTCATAATTATTCGTATTTAAAATACACTTAAGATGATAGTAATCTTAAGAAATTATAAAAAATAGGAATTTTCAATTTTACACGCAGCATATCTCTTGCAGATAATCTCGACATGTTCGATAGAATTGTTTGTTTATCTAAGCAATTATATTCATATTAGATTTAAGATAACTTATAATTGTTAGTGCGTGGCGTAATGATTCTCTTAGTGAGTGGATCATTCTGAGAACTGAGAAAAATCCTTAGTAATGTATGTGTGTTGATAACTTCGATAATGCCGTTGTTTTATATGCAGTTTCTAAATATTAATATCGATAATGAAAATGTAAATAATAAACTAATTTAATTTTGTGTAACATCTATTATTGATTTTTCGTAATTCTTTTTTTATTGATACCTTTCCTTATATTTGATTATACCTATTAAAATCAAATATAAAGAAAGGTACATACATGCCCAGTAACAAATTATTACATACAAATATTGACTTCCGTCACTCAACACGCTATGTCACTAAATTGGTTTGGAAGGTGGAAAAGCTTGAAAATATGTTTTAAAATGGCCAAAAAAAATTTTTTGAGGCAGTTTTGTAAGCAAAAAAAACTTGGATTTGAAGCATCGCATGTTGATTGGCGGAATTTAACGCCGCACATTACTTATTTTATTTTATCGAGTGGGGATCGCACCCACAACCCGGCGAGTTCACCGTCGCACGCTTGTGCCCCTGCGCAACGCGCATTTCGCGATTGTTACACATTTTAAATGAAACACTTTTAACCAGATTAATCGCGTATATCGTGCTTTACTACTCAAAAGTGTTCGATACGTCGAAACATGTTTAACAATCAATACGCGATTAATCCGGTTAAAAGTGTTTCATATAAAATCCTTAAGTACGTTACTTGCGACTTGTGAATATATATATATATATATATATATATATATATATATATATATATATATATATATATATATATATTTATATTTAAAACATGTAGATCTGTAGAGAACAATATATAATCATATATAATAAAGTCTTTAGTTTGTTTGAGTTAGTATCTCAATATTACATGCATTCTTAAAATATATAAGAAGAAATAAAATATTTTAAATTCCGTAGTTATTTTCGTAGCGGTTGAAAGCAGATGTGTATCCATTAGGTTGATCACATTCAAAGGCGCCTTTTATATATGAAGAGAAGCATGTGTAAATGTTGCGTTAGTAATTACTAACGCAACATTATATAACGTGAGTTAAACAACGTTCCTTACCTACAGAAACACTTGGCAAAATTTACTACCGCTGTATAATTTGGCTCTCATAAAAACTGCGAAATTTCGTATTTTAAATTTATAAGACTTTTATTTCTGGCGTAACTAAGTATACTGAATTTCTACACTTTTTATTATTTTTATAGTATTATGTAATGAAGTTCGTTAGCCGTGGCCGCATACCGACCGAGTGTTGACGCGATTGTTGTGGGTTCGATTACCATTCGAAGTAACGAATTATTTTCGTTTCCTCACTTCGGGAACAAGACAAAGCGCAGCGTTGAATTCCATCACTAAATACGCATGTTATCTTAAAAATGAGGCCAGTCGTGGCGCAGTGGCACAGGCTTGTGATTGCAATCGCGACAGATGGTAGGTTTAATCGGCACTCGATTCCGTTTCTCAAGCAATACTGCTAGAATTTAGCGGAAATGGGGGAACGGAAGTGCCTTACTTGAAACAGACTATCTTAAGACTAAGTTCCCTGGTTAGCTCAGGCTACCGAGCTATGTGTAAGAGAAACGATCTTAATACTAAGTTGCATCCGCCAAACTGCGATAGCCGATAGCGATGCCAGTGGATAAATTTAATAATATGTTTTAATGATGCGGCTTTGATAAAAGAAAGGCGGTATCTTTATCATTCCCCTACAAGTGAAATGGAGCTACACGAGCTGCACTATTTAAATAGCGTTAATTTATGTTAACATGCAACGTTACAAATTAGTTGACTTTCTATTGAACACGTAGATAGATATTCAATAGCTTGGATCTGTAGATTAATAGTCATTGTTTTTTTTTTTATTTTACTTTGTAAGTAAAATAAAAAAAAAAAACAATGACTATACTATTGAAAAATAAACGTTCACATTGATAAGGTCTAAAAAGAGACTAGTAAAACGTTTATTTTTTTCTTTCTCAAGAGTGAATTAACACTATAAAAATGTAAAAAATATTTAATTTATGCATTCACTTTTGCCGGAAATGCGGAAATCTGTAAAAAACTCCTTACGGAGATGTTAACCGTATAAATTAATTGCAACAAGTGTATTAGTTTGGCTTAGTGAGTTTCCAATAAGCCCGGGTTCAAATCCATTTACGTTAAAGCTTTACGTTTTCTAAAAAAGTATTTATGTTTCCTAAATGTAGTAATGAGTAGTGTTATTGTTTTTATTATATTCTTGAAGGGAAAAATTTAAAGAAATTAATATAATGACCGTTGCATCGCAATTTTTAAAAATATTATTTAAAATATTTTTGAAAATATTATGTATGTTAAGAAAAATATTATTGAATTTAGCAAAATCAGGGTTATACTTTATATTAATACAAGAAATAAGTTCAATCTTAGTGCACCTATGACTCGATTGCATCGAGTCCGTAGTTCTTTAATCGGGGTGTACAAAACGTCCGAGAATTTTCTATTTCACAATTTTAAAATGTTGTGAAAAGACGTTTGTATGTTAAAGGTTATGAACAAATTAACGATTGTGTGTTAAAGATCATTAACAAATTAACGATTTTATAAATGATAACACGTCTTCGGAAAGAAATGCTTGTAACTTCTTATATTGAATCAAAATATTTGAATTTGAATTTCCTTTGATATTAATTTATCAAGTTCAAGTTCCGCCTAAAGCTGAGTGAAATAGTAATTTATTTAACATTGTCACTATAACATTTTAAAAAAGATATCATTATTACTTTAGCCTTTGTTTGACAGAATATGCAAATCGTTTATATAAAAACTATTCACGTTTCTGACCCCTATCTTGTATCTTTCACAATGAAATATAAGGTCAAGAGTAAAATCCTTTCTATATTGCTTAAGCAGTCGAATTCGATACTAACATAACCTTTATATTTCGTTATATGCTGTAGCAATTCAAATTCATCTTTTAAACAATTAAATACAGTTACATTTTTATTGAAGAATATTATAATGAACAAAATTATAATAATAATGAGGCCTGTCGTGGCGCAGCGGCAAAAGTGTGTGACTGTAACCGACAGGTTGTGAGTTCAATCCCCACTCGAGGAAATCTTATATTTAATATTTTCTATTTAAAATATGTAATGTTTTCATTTCTCCGTTCTGGTACAAGACAAAAACGCGACGTTGAGTTGAGTTCCGCCACTCAACACGTAATGCCCCAAACTTGGCGGAAAGTTGGAAAAGGAAGTGGAACGGAGTGTCTTTAGTGTTAGGTTCCCAAGTCCAAAGACCCATGTGTGGGTTACAGTGTGAAGCAAAGTAAGTAAGTAATTATAATAACATTTAAACAATTTTATTCTATGTTATTAAGTAACTTTTAAATATTTGAACAATGTTTGTAGAAGGATAATGAAACATACTACAACTAGCGTGACCAGACGTCCCGTTTTGAACGGGACTGTCTCGCTGTTACTTTGTCTGTCTCTGTGTCCCCAAGGTTTAACGATAGGTTGGGTAAAATAGTAGCATCGAAAGCGGCCAAAACATATCAAAAGTCCCGAAACCACTCAAAAGTCCCGATTTGAGCCGACTAATATATGGTCACGTTAGTCATAACTGAAGTGTTATGAGAATTGCCTTTTCTTATTCCATGTACGTCAGCTTCGTGAGGCAAGGTCGTGATGTCATTGTCATCACACGCATGACTAGTACATGTTGAGATCACCAGAATTTTATATTATAAGTTGTTTAATAAAATAAACACTATAAGGTCATATGCTGCAGATGTTTCAAATTTAGACTCGTGATTCAGTTTGTTCTAGAATTAAGCTGAAGTGTTTGATCGTTAGTAATATGTAAATTATCCTTAAATTAATAATATAAAAGAAATATTTTTTACCGGATTTATAGCGTATATTTTTGGAAACCCTACGTTTCGACCAGTAGACCGTGATCTCGGATAGACTACCTGTGACCACGGACTACTGTAAATAAATATCAATCCGGTTAAAATTGTTTCGTTTAAAATATTCGTATAATGTATGTTGAACCTTTGTATAAGGAACTTTGTGATTATAGCTTGTAAGATTTTAGAACGCCTACTTATAAAGGAATGTTCCAAGATTCGTCTTAACCATTATTACAATGTGAAGTATATGTAACGTACATATACGAGTATTTTCTAAACATGTTAGTTAAAACTTTTAAACGTTTTAGTTAAAGTTTTATATGGGAGAAACTAAACTCATAACAACAGTTATTACTTTAATACATAATTTACGACATATAAATAAAAAAAAATATATATATTTCTTTATTCAGCTTAACCAGGCAGGCTAGACAACGGAACTTGGGAACCTAAACTGCATTCCGTTCCCCACTCTCCGCTGAATTATAGGTATTGAGTGTTGAGTGGCGGAACTCAACTCGCACTTTGCCTTGAGCAGAGCGAGGAAATTAAATATAAAATATTTTATTTCTCCTAGTGGATATCGAATCCACAACGTGGACAGTCGTGGTTACAGTCGCGCGCTTGTGTCTCTGCACCATGACAGGCATCATATTTTTTGTTATATATCTTAAAAATAAATTATCTTATATCGAGTTTATTCAACTGTGAATTTGGTAGAGCAATGCAATGGCCGGACAAAGTTAGATTGTGCAACAGTCCACGCCTTCCTACTTCCGGATGACTATTTTATTTACCAAATGAATCGTTGCTTTTGTGTTGCCTTGTGCTTGATATTAAAAGTAGAACAGTTATGTCCTTTGTAATGGCGACATTAACAAATAAACTTAACAATAACAGTTATTAAATAAATTTAAGTTCATTTTGAATATGCAAGAAATAAAATAAAGTCGAGGAAATGAAATATTTAATACTTTCAATTTAAATATTTAATGTTTCATTTCTTCGCTCTGGCAAAACGCGGCGTTGAGTTCCGCTACTCAACACACAATGCCTCAAATTCGGCGGAAAGTTGAGAACAGAAGTAGAACGAAGTATCTTAACAGTAGGTTCCCAAGTTCCCTATGCCTACCCCGCCATGTGCGGGATTCAGCGTGAAGCTGAGTATGTATTATTTATGTCAAAATCGCGTGGAAATGTTCACAGCTATACATACGTATATTTTTATTTTGACCGAAACGCGTGGTCACGCTATTGTTTCAGGAACGAGTGAAACTGTAACCATTTATCAAAATGAACGCACCCAACAAAGTTGTTTCAGCGGAACATGCGAGATGTTCATTTATTATTACATCACGGTAATTGTCCGCTTCACACTTTCAGTTTATTTCGTCCGTTAAATTCATTATGATTTCATTAACTATGTACTATTGTTATTTTTTTTTATATTGCAGTACCTATTAATGGTATTTTTAAAATTAACATCAAATTATTATATATGCTTGAGGCCTTTCCGACGCAGGGGCAATAGCGTGTGACTGACAATTTGACAGGTTGTGTTATAGGTTTGATCCCTACTCGAGGAAATTCAATATTTATGATTTTCTTTCTTTCTTCGCTCTCGCAACAAGTCAAAGCACGGCATTGAATTTTGCCATTCACACGCAATGCCTCGAATTTGGCGGAAAGTGGGGAACGGAACGGAGTGTCTTAAATCAAGGTTCCCAAGTTCCCTCTGTATACCTTGCCATGTGTGCGATACAGCGTGAATTAAAAAATATACAATTACAAAAGATTATTCATGAATTATCATGACTTTTAATATTATATTAATTTAGAAATTGTAGCTCTCTAGCTCTAAAATGCGTCTATTACTACATCTAATATCAAAAGCTATTAAATAAATTAGCAACGACCATATAAGGTAGGAATAATCAATAACTAAGACATTTATGAACCAGGAAAGGAGAGACGGGTTGCAAGTAATTAGAGACCACACTTTCACGGTCTGTAAAGTTGGACGGTGGTCAAGTGCCAGCTTTTCCCGACGCGGGTCATTGATCTAAGATGCTAATCCAATATCTTTGCTTTGAGATACAGCTATCTGATACTAGTGTAGCTATAGAAATGTTGATTATGTATATTTTTTTACGTTTTATTTTATAATTTTCATTGGTTTCTTTGTAAAAAGACTGTGCTGTAAATTTTATATGTTAAATGGTCTGTCGTGGCGCAGGGGTGTGACTTGAATGCAACAGGTTCGACAAGTTATGAGATCGTGACTCGCTAGAAGAAATTGAATAGTTAATAATTAGATTTTTACGCTCTGGTAAGAAGGCAAAGCGCGACGTTGAGTTCCGCCACTCAACACGCAATGGTTTAAATTTGGCATAAGGGAAGGGAACGGTGTCTTAACACCACGTTCCCAAGTTCCCTCTGCCTACCCTGACATGTGCGAAGTACAAAGTGCAGCTGAGAAACAAAAAAAGGAAGTGACAGTTTATATTATAGTGATTTATGTTATCGCATACAAACAGGCTAGAGCGCTTGTTTTATGATGGATTAACAACTTTTCCTGCCATACCGACAAATAAGGTGTGTTTTTCTATACAAAAGGTACTTAACTTTCGTTTTCAAGAAATTGAAAGTGTCCATATGTTCGGTAATGTCTTTGACTTGATTGTTTGTTTGTCACGGTATGTTGCGTCTATTGCATTGTTTTTATTCTATCGTGTTTCGTTGCGCTATTTTTTTATTGTCATGTTGCATTACTCATATAATAAGGCAGGCAGAGGGAACCTGGGAACCTAATATTAAGACACTCTGTTTACATTGAGACACTTCCGTTCCCCGCTGACGAATTTGAGACATTACGTGTTGAGTGGCAGAGCACAATACTGCACTTTTTCATAACGACGAAATGAAAAAAATTAAATATTTCATTTTTTCAAATGAATACCGCTTGTATCTCGGCGCCACGACAGGCCCGTGCCTATTATTTAGTTTACGTTTATTTTGTTTCATAAGTTCTTCAACTCAACTCGCCGTTATTTTCTCGTATTCGTTAGGGCGTGACGCGTCTAGTTATTTAAACTACTGACTTCACATTATCTTTACTTTTTTTCACTAAAAAGAAAATTTTAGCACACTTAGCAGGTTTTAATGTATTTATATATAAGTAGTGTACATTTTATATAGCAATTAGTGTTTCTTGCAAATGGTACGTGTTAATATTACAAATTGTACAAACTACAAGAATAGGAAATATTATACAAAAAAACAAAATATAAGTGAGTAAATATAAGTGAGTATTCATATGACTTTTTTGATTAAAATCGTAACCATTGACTCACTGACAGCGAAGGAAATTAATAGTAATATGAGGCTTCGTCCGTTTTAATTGCACATCTCATTATGTCCTTTTACAGCATTTTACTTGGCCAGAGAATAAAAAAAAATTGCAAAATATACTTATATAGACAAATCTATGGTTAATTCGTTTTTTTTTTTTCTTAAATCTTCTATGACAGTGACAGTAGTGACAGTGATCACTTAATATTTTATTGTCTGTGTAAAGCGATTGGTCTGTCCTATGCCCGCTTCGACTATAATATGCATATATTGTATTCATTCATATATGACTAGTTATGTACAATAACTTTTCTCTTAACACTAAATTTTACCCCATTAAGATAAGTTAAAAGTGACTAAATTATATTAAATAAGTGTGACTCTAAAAAATATACAGAGTGCTTCTGTTGAAAGCAACTCTTGCGTTATACTATGTTTTAATATAATAAAAGCAAAGTGTCCTTTTGATTTAAATAAAGCATTTACTATGTCTAATTTGCAAATATGTTCTGTGACTGATTTTATTTATAATTCTAATTACATCACGACCTACTCAGGCGTAAGGCTAGCATGCAAATATGAGAAAGGACGTGTATCAAATTGTCATGGCGCTTTAGAGGCGCTGTAAGGGGGTTCGATTCTTGCTTTAGAGAATGATATATTTAATTATAACCATTTCTGCTCACTCGTCAACCTAGCGCGGCTTTAAGATCTACGTTTTACTACTTAACACGCAAATGTCTCGAGAATCAGAAGGTGCGTAGGGATAGCGTATTAAAAACACTCTGTCTGTTTTGCTTCCAGCGGGAAAAAGCGTGAAGCTACTTTTTTTTTCAGTAATAGTCGATGTCAATTGGATTGTATGCAATTTCTAATCGTAAATAAAGTACGGGTGCGTCATGTTCTGTCGGTGCGTCACGCACCATCGCCTCACTTGCATTTCTATTTTGTTCACGCGCTGGGCACGATGACACCATATGTAGTGATAATTTTTCAAATCTCTAAAAAAAAAAAGGTTTTAATGAACGTTTAACTGCCTATTAGATTTTTTTTATCTCTCAGCTTCACGCTGTATCCCGCACATGGCAGGTTAGGCAGAGAAAACTTGGAAACCTAGTGTGTTTTTTTTTCAATTCCAGTAGGTAATATTTAAAAGTTCAATGTTAATTTTGCACGGCGTTCAGTTCCGCCACTCAACACGCAATGCCTCAAATTCGGCGGAAAGTGGGACACGGAAGTGGAACGGAGTGTCTTAACACTAGGTTCCCGGGTTCCCTCTGCCTACCCTGCCATGTGCGGGATACAGCGTGAAGCTGAGAGAGAGAGAGAGAGAGAGAGAGAGAGAATGTTAATTTTTATTGTAACTGTGTCATAACTACAGGAATTACTTATTAGTAAATATTATAATTTAATTGACATTAATTGGAGTAAGCATTAATCAAATATGTTGTTTACACAAACAGTTAACTATAGAATTTACATATAATCTTATGTCCACCGATTGGAAATGGCCGCGGAAATTAGATGAAAAAAATGACTGCATCTTCTCTTTATTTCTAAAAAGCCATTGCGACATAATATGTACAGCAGTGCAGTACCAAATCATCTTTGTGTATAATGTATTTGAACGTACTAAGGCTGACCATGACAGCAAGAGGAAAATATTAAATAAAAGGCCCTATGAAAACAGTGTATAAACATATATATATATTGAAAATATAAATTCCCGCTACAAGCTCAGAGCACCGTTACTATTTCGAAATGTATAGTATTTCTATGAAGGCCCTCATACATGTATATTTTGTCTGCCGTTTAACCGAATGTCGTCTACGTGTACTGTTTACTTGATTATTCAACGCAGCCACTTTTATTTATTTAGGTATTGTAGTGTATGGCTTTATAGACACTACACACTCGTAAAGGATACTGGGATCACTATCACTGGCTCACCACTACACCAGGTAGCAGCGGCGCGGGAGCACGTCCGACCCGTACCGTGTCTGTCACAATACTCCCCTCCTCTACTGGTGTACATGAGACAATGTTACGTATCTATTAAATAGATACAAACACTACATCCCTTCCTTTTTAATATTTCTTATTTATGTTTTTACTACCTCATTATTATTTTAATCATACACAATTTTATATGCCTTATAGTATAAATTAATTATCCAATTTATTGACACAGCAATAAAGGCCTGTTTATTATTCTTTTAAGTTATCCTCATCTGAATCATTCAATTCCTCTACTGACTTCTTTACTGATATTTATATTTCTCCATCATCGCATTTCCCCATTACATGAGGTGTGAGAATATTAGTCTTATCCATTTCTTTAATATATACTGTATCACCTTTTGTAAGTTCTATGTATTTTGCTTTTCTCTTCCGGTCTCCATACTCCTTTCCTTTTCCTTTTTCCGCTTTATCATCTCTTACATCGGTGTAATTTCCCAATTTATTCATATCTTTTAACATCAGGATTTTATCCCTCTTTATTGGTTTTTAAAAAAATAATTCCGGAATTAATGAAGCCTTTCCCGTTACGAAACGAGTAGTGCGGATGTACATAATTAGGTATTCATATACAGCTTCTTTAATATTTTTCTTGTCACTTTTACTTATATGTCTTTTTAATAATTCCTTGTCGTTGTACTTTATTCTTTTTTTTTTTTTGGCTAATATGGCACAGTATTAAAAAGTCTGACATTACTATATATACATAGATATAGTTTTTTCCCAAAAATACTAAAACTCTTCGCTGAAAACGGCCATTATAAGCGGCCACAGGTTTACTAAAGATTTCTTGCATTGCTTTTTATTAGTGCACTTGCTACGATCGATCGATCTATTGTTATTTTAATATGTTTATAGCGAATATAATAATCAATAACAAGTAAACTACAATCATTACTTAGAATGGTTCCAATATATCCATTGCAATATCTACCCAGGATTCAGATGAAAGCTTCCGGTGTTGCATTGGTGCTTGAAGATTTGATTAACTGACTAACGTGCACCCCTTGCAACTATTCACCATAAGTTTAACGTCTTCGTTCAATCCGTCAGACGTCTTTATCAAGGCCACTATACTTTACAGCGAAAATGACTTTTCATGCCAACAATCTCAGAATTACTTTCATGAATTGCACATAATATATGGTACCTGAGACCTTTAAGAATTCCTAATCTGTAACCTTCTAAAAGCATATTATCATAAAAGAATAATTCATCTGATTATATTTTGTACGATTTAACGCATTCATCCCATTGATTGTTATAAATTACTTTTTATTCCTCTTAATGTCCAGATTCGTTTCTGAAGCTTTCATTTTATACATTGAGTTTGCTAGTTCAACAATATGATGGACATGGCTTTATATCGATGTCTTAATAGATTGATAAGAGTATTCACAAAATCATGATAGCAGGTCTGCGAGATTAGTCTTTCCGCGTTTACATTTATTATAATATCGATATGCCTGCAGAAGTAAAACCCATCATTTAACATGAGGTTTAGATTTTGGACTAAAATAAACTCTAATGGTTATTAAATTCTTTATCAGAGAGAAATACTTTCGACCTCCTTCTGTATTTGACTATATCTATGACTTTTATCTTATCGTTAACATCATATCCTATGTTTCAATTTTTGTTAGTGCCTGCTTTAGTCTTTCAAACGATTTATATTAATCACTATTCCAGTATCTTTTAAGGTTAATTATTATTCCTAAGTTTTGTCTTAAGAGTCTTAAAGAATTTATGAAGTTCAGTCAACGTAGCCAAAATAGGGATCCATTTATTTTTATAGTTACTAACATTTACATTTATTTTTATAGTTTACTAACTGGAAAACTTTGTAACTCTATTGTTCTTAATACTCTAACTTCAGATATACCTTTTATATATGCAAAACGGTTTTACTCCCTTTGCTTTGAATTCATGGCCTTAAAAGTTTATTTTTTTGCGTTTTAAAGTACATTTTCATTTTATAAAAATATTTTCCTTCAATACCTTTAACACTATGGCAAGTCGCAAGTCACGTTCTTTTTTTTTTCTTTTTTTTTTGTACTTCCCCAAATTAATATGTCATAAATAAAAAGTATAATTCCTTCACATTCTGTAGCATTGCATAAGTTAAACTTATGTTAAGTTTATATCTATATAAATCACTGGACGTTATAAATGTGTTAAATATCTTGAATTAAGATGAAGCTGATGGTAAGCGTTAATTATATCAAAGTTCGAGACATTGTGCCTTCTTTATTTTAGGAGACAAACTTTCATTTAAGATAGCAGCGCTTGCATTACGTATTTAACGCATAACCGAACATCGCCATCATTTTTAAGAATTATAATTATTGGAGATACTCATGGTGAATGCTCATCTAACTCTTCTTTATCTCAGCGTCAAGTAATTTCTTGATTCTTGAATATATAGGTATATCAATCAAAATTTCTACATTGTCTCTGTCTATTCTTAACTTTAATACTACCATCTTTATTTCTGTTATTTATGCAGTACATTTCCCGATTCATTTTCAATAACATAAATAGTATTACGTTCCCTCTTTCCATTTACATTTATAGTAGCTTCAAATGACACCTTGATATATAATTTTTTTTTTTTTTGTTCTTTTTTTTTAGAATTGCTTTTGATTATAGCAAATTATTTTGTTTTTATTTAGCTTTCTTTGTTAGATATTTAATTCATCTTGCATCCAGAATCGATAAGAATATTTGAATATACTCTTCTTATTTCACATGTTATTGTTGCATCATTATTCATATTGAATATATACTGAACATCTTCACTTTCAAGTAATTTTCTATTGGTAGCTCCTATATTTGTTGTTTTTCTAATTTTACCTTTTTATTTGTTTTAAATTTATGTTTCTGATTCGAATATAGTAACTTATTTGTTAATGACCTAGTCTTCCACACTCATTGCATTTATTACCCTTTGCTGGACAGGGTAGATCTCGTAAAAGATGTGCAGACGTTCCACATCTAAAATATATTAGCTAAATGTTATCGTTATTATTTTGTCTATTCCACTTATTCAATCTTAAATCTTCTTTATTTTTGCTTCTTGTTAAGTTTACAATTGTAACAATTTCTAATGTATTTGGCCAATGTGATTTCGTCGCCTACATCTTCTGACGTCTAGCTCTGCCTATCGACATTGTCCAATAATTTGTCCATTTCTTATAGGATGGGTTACCTCAGCGGCCTTAAAGTATATTTGCAAAGACCGCTTCCCTTATTGCCACTTTCATACAACTGGTATACCATTACCATCGAAGTCTAATTTTCCGATAGAAGTAATTGACTCTCCATAGCTTAATGGGGCGATCTGAAATGTAACTGATAATAACTTTTGAGACCTTTATTTACCTTTATTAAAATTTAATGGAATACCAATAAGTAATTTCAATTTATTAAAATTGGGAGGACTAATTCCAATTTAATGGATTTCGTTGAGCAATTCTAATTTAATAGAATACCAATGAGTTATTCCAATATAATGGAATACCGAAGACCTATTCCAATTTAATGGAATTCCGACGAGTTATTCCAATTTAATGGAATACCGATGAGTAATTCCAATTATATGGAATACCGATGACTAATTCCAATTTAATGGAATACCGACGACTTATTCCAATTTAATGGAATACCGAAGACTTATTCCAATTTAATGGAATACCGAAGACTTATTCCAATTTAATGGAATACCGAAGACCTATTCCAATTTAATGGAATACCGACGAGTTATTCCAATTTAATGGAATACCGAAGACTTATTCCAATTTAATGGAATACCGAAGACCTATTCCAATTTAATGGAATACCGATGACAAATTCCAATTTAATGGAATTCCGACGAGTTATTCCAATTTAATGGAATACCGAAGACCTATTCCAATTTAATGGAATGCCGACGAGTTATTCCAATTTAATGGAATACCGACGAGTTATTCCAATTTAATGGAATACCGAAGACCTATTCCAATTTAATGGAATACCGATGACTAATTCCAATTTAATGGAATTCCGACGAGTTATTCCAATTTAATGGGGAATACCGAAGACTTATTCCAATTTAATGGAATACCGAAGACTAATTCCAATTTAATGGAATTCTGATGATCAATTTTAAATTAATAAAATTCCAGTGAGCAGCTGTAATTTAAAGAAATTCCTATGTAATATTATAATTTAATATATCAAACGAGAATTGAACCCATATCTCAAATTACTGACCTGTTCCAGAGCAATATTACTTAATTTACAAAGATATAAATTTTAACTTATTGCAATAAGCAGGAATCGAACCCTCAGCTATAGCAATAAGTACAATGGTACTTATTCATATAAGGTAAGTGACACTTAGATCAATCAGATAAATATCATATATATTTAAAAGTATTTCGTATTAATAATAATATTACATATATTCTTACTTGTAATTGAATATACATTTAATGTTTAGGTAATTATGAAAAATATAGCAATTTCTTCCACAATCAGTCGGCGCTGTCCAACTGTGTGCCACTACGACTACTATCTATTTGAATTATAATTTTCTGTCTATTTAAATTATAATTTTAATTTTAAATGGTTAAACAGAACGTATCTACGTATAGGCAATAATTTTATGATACTGGATACTGTTAAGTCATTTCGCAACATCTTAATAAAGTAATATTGTTAATATCCTTCCTCCTTTCATCCTTTTCTTTTTTTTTTTTGTGCGGAAGAAAATTTTGACGGGATATTCAAAAATCAAAATAAAATAAAATAAAGTAAAAATAATTAAAACAACCTAATTACATTAGTAAAATTGAACTCGTCGTAAACTAAATATATATGAAAACTAATATAAATTCAGCAAGATAAAATGCTGTGATACTTCATTAAACATAATATGTCACATATCTTTATATAAATTTATATAACATCCCATGCAATCGACGTATGACCTAAATTTAACTTAATTACATTACATTACAAATGTTATATATTTTATAAAAAAGGATCTGTTTAATCATTACAAAATTTAACCAATCCTCCATACATCGTTGTTGTCGTTGTCTATGTAAAATTATTTGATCACCTTTAATATTTATCGATTACATTTTAATATTACATTAATAATATTTATCATTTTCCATTGTTTGTCAATTATATTTAGAACAATTAAAAAGAAAAAACCAACCTGATATTTTTTTTTTTTTTTTTTTTAGCTTTCTAATGTTATTTCAATATATAATTTTACTGATTTCTACCCTCATTGCGCTTTTTCTTCCGTATTTTATAATAATTAAGCTTTCATACCTTTATCCTCGTCGCCACTTGTAGTGTATGGCTTTATAGACACTACACACTCGTAAAGGATACTGGGATCACTATCACTGGCTCACCACTACACCAGGTAGCAGCGGCGCGGGAGCACGTCCGACCCGTACCGTGTCTGTCACAATACTCCCCCCCTCTACTGGTGTACATGAGACAATGTTACGTATCTATTAAATAGATACAAACACTACAGGTATATTTATTTGTCTCAAATTCGGTGGCAGTGGAACGGAGTGTGTTACCACTATGTTCCCTAGTTCCCTCTAAGCAGAGGGAACTTGGGAACCTAGTGTTAAGACACTCTGTTCCGTTGCCCACTTTCCGCTGAATTTGAGGCATTGTGTGTTGAGTGGCGGAATTCGAACCGCGTTTTGCCTTGTACCAGAGCAAAGAAATGAAAACATTTAATATTTAAATATTAAATACTTCATTTTCTCGAATGGGGTTCAAACCCACAACCTGTCGTTGTCACACGCTTGTGCCGCTGCGCCACGACAGGCCTTGTCTTAACGACGAGTCTTAGCCAAACTGAAATTAAGGTGGTGTCTTTCTTACTTGTTCTTTTGATTTTTTCTTTCCAAACCAACAATGTGCGAAAGTTCAAAACTCGTAGATTGTATCTTCTTTTGTAAACACTATTATTTATAAAAAAATTCACCACCACTTCACTACAACTCCTACTTCACTTTTATTATCTCTTTTTTTATCTTTTTTACTTTTATTATCTTTTTTTTTTTTTCATATAATCTCTTTCACATGTTCTCCATTCAACAGCAACGTGGCATTGGCGGAGTGATTAATGCTCAACTGGCACGCTCAGAACGCCAGAAGCTAGGAACAGAACGGAACATTTTATCACAATATTTACTTCCCTTTGCTCAATGAAATGTGTGTTTTAAGAAACTCTGTTATAGTGTAAGGAAGTGGGTTAATCGGCTGCGCTTCATTAAGCATAAAGCGGTGGATTTGATTTGTTACTCTCACGAGGAAACTTTTATATGTGCGTTTTAATGTGCATAGACACAATGTTTTTTGTAGGATTTATCCAAATGTTATTTCTTTAAAAAATAAAAAATGTTATAGTATTTTCTTTGTATGCTTATAGTTCTTGTTTAATCTTCACGCTGTATCCTGTACATGGAGGGTTGTCAGAGGGCACTGGGAAACCTAGTGTTAAGATACTCCGTTCTGATTCCCAGTTTCCGCCGAATTTGAGACATTTTGTGTAGAGTGGCGGAACTCAACGCCGCGCTTTGTTACAAGAGCTAAAAAATAATTACAAATATGAAATATTACATTTTATGTTTCTCTAGTTGGGCTGGAATCCGCAACCTGTTGCGTTTACAGACTCACGCTTGTGCCCCCGCGCCACGACAGACCTCAAATTTGTTTATAGTATTGTCCTTTTTTTTTAAACTACAGTATCTTCTATTTGTTACTTTATCCTAAAGTTAAATTGAACCACGCCAAAACTAACTGTAAAAGTAGCTTCTCATTTTACATGTTTGTTGGAAGAGCTTACTAGAAAGTTCTAATCGATGCATACATAGAGACCTTTGACCTGAAATCCGGTGGGCATGACTCACGAACCTTTCATGTAAGTACACCACAGTTTGTTTACAAGCACAATGATGACTGACTTCGTATGGATATAAACTATATAATTGGATAACTTAGTTAGTTGAATTAAGCTGCTTAATCCTTAATCTATACTTAAAATAAATATGTGACCGATCACTGTCAGTACATGGAAGATATGTTTAAAAAATATCATTATTATAGTGCGTTTATGTAAGAGGGATTTTTAATTTTTTTTTTTAACTTCACGCTGTATCCCGCACGAGGCAGGTTAGGCAAAGGGGATCAGGGAACCTAGTGTTAAGACACTCTGTTCCACTTTCGTTCCCCACTTTCCGCCGAATTTGAGGCATTGCGTGTTGAGTGGCGGAACTCAACGCCGCGCTTTGCCTTATTACCAGAGCGAAGAAATGAAACATTAAATATTTAAATTGAAAATATTAAATATTTCATTTCCTCGACTGGGGATCGAACCCAGAACCTGTCAATTATAGTCACCCGTTTGTGCCGTTGCGCCACAGGCCTCATTTCTAATTTAAAATATAACGACTTTTTATATTATATTTTAAATGAATTTTGCACTTTAAAAGCAACAATATTGATGCAAAAAAATACTAACAAGATTTATATCTCGGCTGCCAGTCTTTACTTTCTTTCATGGACTTGGCGTGGAAAAGCTCCTCTCACTAATCGTTCAGTGCTTTAAAGTAAAAGTTGTTAACCCGTTTTTTACATTTTAACTATCGTTATTTATGATTACTAGTTTTGTTGATCAATTTTATTGAAATATTATTTGAAAATGCTTTTGCAACAAAAAATACTTGTGTAAATATTGTACTTCAGTGTTTTTTTATATTGTAATGTTTAAACATTCCTTTTATTTCGTAGTTTGTAAAATAATTAATAAGGGACTGTATGTCATCTATTTTTCAATTCATTATTGAATATGAAATATTCAATGCATCTAACATTCTAATTAGAATCTTCAAGTCTATAGATTGATGCCTGTTGAGGGGCAAAGGCACAAATGTGTGACTGTAAACTCGTCAGGTTGTGGGTACAATCCCCACTCGAAGGAACTAAATGTTTAATATTTTCATTTTTTCTCTGAGGCCTGTCATGGCACAGCGGCACAAGAGTGTGACTGTAACCGACAGGTTCTGGGTTCGATCCCCCAGTCGAGGAAATGAAATATTTAATGGAAATTTTTTATTATTAAATGGAAATGAAATATTTATTTTCAATTTAAATATTTAATGTTTCATTTCTTCGCTCTGGTAATAAGGCAAAGCGCGGCGTTGAGTTCCGCCACTCAACACGCAATGCCTCAAATTCGGCGGAAAGTGGGGAACGGAAGTGGAACGGAGTGTCATAACACTAGGTTTCACTTCCGTTCCCTCTGCCTACCCTGCCTAATGCGGGATACAGCGTGAAGCTGAAAAAAAAGAAAAAAAAAATTTTTTTTCTCTCTGGTTGATTTCCTACACGCGTGGAGAAGGTCTTACCACTAGGCTCTCTAGCTCCCTGTACCTACTTCGCCATGTGCGGTATACAGCGTAAAGCTGAAAAAGAAAATCTATACATATATATATATATAAAATCTATTATAAAATCATGTGAACGAGCACGTTTGTTTAGTATTACAAGAGAACTGTAGGTACTCATAGATGTATAAACAAATGTCGCTTTGCGTCAAGCACATCTGCAAAACCAGTCGCTACAATACAATCGGTCACGGGTCTCCGTGTCGTGTAACAATGCTCTATGAATATTCAGACGTGGAGCGTCTCTAATGTTAGTCGGATCACTTCCTAAGCTCTAAGGAAGGTTGTATTCATTTTTATTGTTATGTAATTATGCTATATGTGTATGATACGATGGTAACGGCACGTGTTAATTAATATGTTATTTATAGTTTTTTTAAAGTTTCCTACAATAAGGTTACAGTATTGGCTAAGGGAACCTTATTGTTCATTCGCCACACATAGCCCAATTTTTCGATTCGATACATTTTTGTGTTGAGTGGCGGAGTTCAACGCTGCGCTTTATCTTTAAATTAATTCCCTGAGTGGATATTGAACCTACCATAGTCATGTTTACGATGACGTTGTACTGTTACGCATCCACATCGGGTATATCTATCTGCTTTGCAATTTACGTTCGTATTCATTTGCAGAGTGAAAATTATAAGGTACACAGTATCGGCGAGCTTATCCTTCCTCCGTGATAAGCTATCAAATGCATGTGACGACTAACCTACAATTTGATATGTATTCTGTGTAATAATTTGCAATTTATATGAAAATGCATAGTTTATATTGTAATTTGAAGTTATCATTTACTTTTATCCTTATCTGAGTAAAGGCCTTATTTTGTGTTTTTAATTCTATTAAGTACTTATTCTCACGGCTATTGTTGTTTTTTATTTCACATTGTGTCGTACTATAGCTGAACAGGTCGACGTAAACTAGTGTTAAGACACTCCGTTTGCCCAAAATGGGAATCAAACCTACAACTGTAATGCTTACTTAGACAAACTTTTGCTACTGTGTCTCTTTGCATTCTTGTTGACGGACTGCCATTATATTTTTATTGCTTCGGGCTGTATCCCTTACATTGCAGAGTAGACTGTAACCAGAGTGAGAAAAGAAAATATACTTATTAAATATTTCATTTCCTCTGGTGGGGATCGAACTTACGACCTGTCGTGCTTGCAGTCGTGCGCTTGTGCTGATGCGCCACGACATTACGCCTTAATTATTCATAATATATTTTGTGTTATTATTTTTTTTTTGTCATATTTGTGTTTATTTATATTTTTTCCTTACTTAAGAGAAGACTTTGTTATGTGAAATTATTTATTAACATCAGTTCTCTTTTATTTCCAGGCCTCGACCATCGATGGACGGCGGAAGGGTGCGTGTCTATTCTGCCAGGAGTACTTCATGGACCTATATCTCTTGGCAGAACTTAAGACTATCAGCCTAAAAGTAAGATATAAATATAACTACTAATACCTTTTAAAAAAACTAGTTTATTTAAAAAAATATAATTGTCATTTGCTCGCTCTGTTTATGAGGCAAAGCGCGGCGTTGAATTACGTTACTCAATCCGGGAAAGTGGAGAACGGAGTGTCTTACACTATGTTCCAATATTGCATCTTACCATACTATGTACAGGGTCAAACGTGAATCTAAAAAAGATCTATTAGAACATAATTCAATAATTTTGACTGCACCACTGTGTATCACCTATTTATAACTCTGAAATACTCGTAAATATCCTCTATTTATTTTTAGTATGACGTAAATTAAAACATTCAATTACATTATTTGAGTAGAGATCGCAGTAAAGTTGACGCCCACTTAGAATAAATGTTGATTGATATAGTCCTGCGCGCTATAGAGGAATCTTTAAGTTATCTCTACAAATTATATATTCGATATAATAAGCATTACAGCTAAGCTCATTTATAACTGCGATAACTGGTTTAACCATAGTCTAGGGGTAGGCACTTCTAAGTAAGAAGTTTTAACTAAAAATATCATTATGAGATGTAAACGTGTATTTTATTTTAATTTCAAGCTATCCACCGCCATCGAAATATTTTCCATTCTGTATTGAGTGGCGAAATTAAAACTGAAAACGTTCAGCTTTTGTCTTGTTACCAGAGACAAGGTAGTGAAAATAATTAATTTTCATATGGAAATCAATATGTCCGTTAATGTATCTTATATTTCAATATTTTTTTATCGATATACCACCTATAAAATTAAAATGTGATGCTCTGTTTTTAGGTAACAACGGTGGACATGCAAAAGCCGCCGCCAGACTTCCGTACCAACTTCGAGGCGACACATCCACCGATACTTATCGACAACGGTCTCGCCATACTCGAGAACGAGAAAATTGAACGGCACATCATGAAATCTGTGCCAGGAGGACACAATTTATTTGTGCAGGTTCGTTTTACTAAATTAATTGCTAATAATTAATGTTTGAAGTTTTAATTCTTTGATGTCTTTCGTGGCGCCATGACACAAGCGTGTGGCAGTAAACGCGAAAATTCGTAGTTTTTAACCATTCTCAAGGAAATTAAGTATTTGATATAGTTATATAGTTTCGCCTACCCTGCCACTTGGTGGGTACAGCGTGAAAATTAAAAAAAAAGTTATGGTTAACAACTACTGTGTATGTACATACGGGGAGTCGTTATATACCAATGCCTTTTTTACTCCCGACGCAATAGTGGGTGTTATATGTATGATGTGTTTGTCTGTTTGTGTGTGGCAACTTAGCTCGTAAATTAGTGACCTGATTTAAGTGCCTTTTTTAATATTTATGCCTTTGTTGTGCGAAGTAGTGTTTTGTATGGTCACGTTTTTATTTATTATATTTTGCGTTGTATACTTGATACTTTTTTCTAATAACGTACGTACCTTTAGATATACTTATATAAATTGTTAACACTTAGTTAGGTAAACATTTTTTATAGTTGTCACAAACATTTGTCCTGTATGAGAATTGTAATCAATCGTGACTTAGCAATTACATTCACTAACCCAAGAGCGACATACTATTACCAAGGAGAATTAAAAGTATGAAATCTTCCAGTGTCATCTAGGGATGTAAAATATTCATTAGAAAACGTATAGAACATTTAAACATAGCGGGTTCTGGGCCCGGGCCTTTTGTTAACTATAACTATTTATAAGGGGTGGTATAAAAAAAATTACGTAACATATGAAATATAAAAGCATTGAGACTTATCGCACAAACATGTGTTTAAACGACAGTTTGCGGATTGATACCCACTTGAAGAAGGAAAATATTTAATATTTTCTAATAAAATGTTTAACATTTTCAAATGAAACATTTAATATTTAATTTCTTCGCTCTGGTAACAAGGCAAACCGCAGTGTAGAGTTCCACCACTCAAAACCCAATGCCTCAAATTCGGCGGATAGTGGGCAGCGAAACGGAGTGTCTTAACATTAGGTTTCCAATTCCTTATCCTCTACCTGCCAGGGTAGATACAGCCCACGCCACGCTGTATACAGTGTAAAGCTGAAAATAATTTAAAATCGAAATCCTAACGATCACTTTCATGTAGGTTAAATAAAAAACGCAATTTTTATGTTGAAATAATACATTAATCTATTTCTGGTATAAAGTAAAGTAATACATAATATATTCATCTCGAACACCACAAATGCAATTTAAATTGATTTCTAATGATTTAACTAAATGTTATGTCATGATGTAAACTAGATCGCTGGAACGTGTGATCTGGTTTGTTACGTACATACATGTTAACGGGTTTTTTCCTTTGGTTTAGACTTTTCTAGAAAACCTAAAATATTTTCTGAACTACTACTACTACCTGACTGGTACATTGAAAAATTGCATGATTTTTCGAACTTAAAAAATAAGAACTTATTTATCTTTTGGTCCTGCAATATGCTCCCACTCGCTCGTAATGGTTATAGGAGCCAAAGATTCTTCTATAATCCTGGCAGAGCGGAATGAGAACCTGTGTCTCTTGGAAACCGTTCAAATGCTCTGTTCACTAAGCCATAAGTTCTTATCAAGCTTCGTAGGAATTCTTTCCGCTTGTATAAGCGTACTTGATGATTTTTTATATATACACGCTTTCTAAAAAAGTTATTACATTTATTCCAAATTATTTCCAGGACAAAGAAGTGGCTTCCCTTATAGAGAATCTATACTCCAAGCTGAAGTTGGTGCTCGTGCGCAAGGATGAGCAGAAATCGGCAGCGTTGCGCTCGCATTTACAGCGTATTGACGCGTTGCTAGAACGTCGAGGCACCAGGTAAATATATCTCTATCACTTTTTGTAGGTTTTTTTTTTTAAATCTTCTTATTGAAATAAAGGGTTTCAAATCTCGTTAAGTTCAATTTTTATATACTTATTTTCTAAAATAATTATTTTATGTTTTTATTATTTTGTGTTTTTAGATTTCTAACTGGAGACACAATGTGCTGCTTCGACTGTGAGCTGATGCCGCGTCTGCAGCACATCCGCGTCGCCGGGAAGTACTTCGTTGACTTCGAAATACCGGTGAATACTGCTAAAACTTGTGTATATTGCTAAGTTTCCTTTACAAATACATTATATATTAACTTGAGCTGTTTAAAATTTATATCCTTAATTGAAAGATACTAGTTGTTATAATATATTTGTTTATTTCTTGTATAATATTCTTTTTATTATCTATATAAAATGAGTATAGAATGAGTAGTGACGTGATGTTGTCTGTGTGTAGGCGAGTTACCGCGCGCTCTGGCGCTACATGTACCACATGTACCAGCTGGACGCCTTCGCGCAGAGCTGCCCCGCCGACCAGGACATCATAAACCACTACAAGCTGCAGCAGGTATGCACACACACATACGTACACACACACGCACACACACATACACACGGACATGCAAACATATATATACATATCTGTGCAAGCTACACTTTAAACGTAACTTTTGTGTGGTTTTTAAATACTAATTGTTAATGATTTGTACTTTTTTTTTACTTAATCGCAAATAAAATATTTTTTTAATTTTTGTCGCAGTCTCAAGTGTCCCAGGTCCAAGACCCTGTGTCTTCAGATATAATCTTGATATTCCAATTTTTTTTTTTTCATTTGGTCGTTAATTATTATGAAAATTATTTTAAATTTTCTTATTTATACTGTTACGTCAGTGCCGCCGGAAAGAAATGAACGGATGTCGTGAATAATTTGTATGCAAAGGTTAAGTTAAATCAGAATTCATTGATAATACGACGGGTATTATTTGAAACAAGTTGATCTTTATGAATTTTTTCAAATTAATTTTGGTATTTGTTTGTTTTTTTAGATAATTATTTGTCATTTATATATTTTTCATTTAGAAATACTCAATTTTCAAGTCAAATATTTAACTATATATATATATATATATATATATATATATATATATATATATATATATATATATATATATATATATATATATATATATATATATATATATATATATATATATATATATATATATATATATATATATATATATATATATATATATATATATATATATATATATATATATATATATATATATATATATATATATATATATATATATATATATATATATATATATATATATATATATATATATATATATATATATATATATATATATATATATATATATATATATATATATATATATATAAGTAAAAACAAACTTTGCTCAGATATGTATATAAATGTATCATACATTTCTTACAGTGATTTACTAGAATAGTATGTTTTATTTATTTCAAAATTTGAATTAATATTTTTATCCTATCATTTGTAAAGTATAAGTATCTATTATCTCTAAGTACCATATATTTTTAGATGCATATTATTATGTATATGTGTAATTCTCGCCATTGATGTTCCTTTTAGTTATGTTGTTCTGCTTGATTTATCTGAATCTTTACTTTTTTATTATTTGTCAACATTTTCTTTTTAATATTTTATTTCCTTAGTGTATGTAATTTAATTTTTGTATGTTAGTATCTTGTATGTAGTTCAAGCTATTATCTATATGTTTCTTATTAGAGGCCGTCGCAGCGACACATCTAGTTGTAAAAGCGACGATATTGGGTTCGATTCCCAGTCGGGGGAAATAATTATTTCCTCGACACCTGATAATAATGTGAACGTGTTGAATTTGATCGTTCAACACGCGTGGTGCACGGGGAACTGAGTGTCTCAACACTAGGGTTCCCCCTGCGGGATGCAGCGTACAGCTGGTATTTTCTATTTGTACTCCCTACTACAGTTAGCGACAAAAGGTTTGGTCATGTCTCCGACGCTGGTGCGACAACGCAAAGAGGAGCCGACGGTACGTTGCGTTTGTGACGTCGCGCCATCTTTGATTGTGTGTCTGTGTGTGTCAGTGTGGCCAACATTATGATAGCTGTATTTTAATTTTTATCATATTTGAAGTGTGATTTTGTTTGTTTATAAACGTATTTTTATCATTTTTGTTTATTGTTATTTTGAAACAAAAACAAATATATATTGTTTAATATATAAAATCCAATAAGAAGAATCATAAAATTAAATGACTATATATTTTTAAAATACGTTTTAGGGTTGGCTACACTGAACTTACGATTCTAATATAAATAAAACTCCACCTTGCTATAACCTGCATATTGACATATTCTAGTATTTTCTGATATATTCTGAAAAAAAAAAACATGAATATATATCGCACAGAAATTTCTCATTTCACAAAACATTTGCTTATATTGACGTATTAATTCATTGCCTTTGATTTGTCTTCACATAATCTTTTTACATAAAACGGTTGCGGTTACTCTATTGTTAATTATATTAACGTTTCATTTTAATTACATTAGTTTGTTTATGTTATACCAATAGTAAATATATTTCTCAAATAACATTTGTAAAAAAAATGCTTCATCATGATGGCATTTTATACACTTAATTTATAATTAATTATGTGTCTTTTTTTAATATAAAATGTTTAACTTTCACTAATTATTACCATCTTTTCTAAATTATTTTGTGTTTTTTTTTTTTAAGTAAAAGGAATAACTTTGACTGATGTTCCTTTTAGTTATACCTTATTGCCATTTATATAATTATATTAATTTAAATTCTAGGCATTGAAAATGAAGAAACACGAAGAGCTCGAAACGCCCACGTTCACAACATCCATTCCTGTCGACGTCGACGATACAAGCAACAATAAGCAGTAAACTGAAATAGTATTTAAACTGTTTTTGTTATTTGCCAATAATTTGGACTATAGTCTTAATTATCACCATTAATGGCGATATTCCTTAAACATATTCAGGACGTCAAATTATTTATTTACTTAATTTTATTTTTTGCATTATTGCCAACCCTTTGGCATTGTACTTTTTTTTCTGTAAGTTGGTAATACTTTTTGTATTTTTTTTTCTTTCTGAAGTTGGTAGTACACAGTACAGTTAATATTAAAGATTGAATGGTTTGGTGCAATCGTTATTATGTAATAAAAATTTTAGGTTGTAGAAAAAAAATGTCATATTTTTTTTCTTCCGTTCTTGATTATGGATGATTGTTAAATTGTGTCCGAATATAATTTTATGCCGTCTCTAGGTGTTTTTAGTGGAGAGGTGAATGGCCATTTTGGTTGAATTATATTTTTTATTAAATATATAGTTTTTTTTTGCCAATGTTCTACCGGCAGAGGTATTTAATTTCTTTTTAAGTAAGAAATAACATATTTATCTTTATATATCTTAAGTAATTCAATACTATGGATAACAAAAAATCTTTTTATATTGAAATTTGAATGTAGCGGAACTCGGAGTTTGAGAATGGTAGTATGGCTTGGTTGTCAGTGAGCTTAGGTGGTTACTAAAAGTGTGGTTTCGATTCCTGCTATGTTCAAATTTTGTATATTTTCAAAAATATATAGTTTTTCAGTTAGTTTTAGTAAGACTTTAGACACAACGAATTGACATTGACATTCTTGTATTATATTCACAAATTATATTTATTTAAGGAAATGATTAATTGGTTATTGGCAGTATTCTTTTTTTTTTTTAAATTTCATTTATAACTTAGGCTAAGGTACTTTTTTAAACATTTTAAATAAAAAAATACCCTCTGCCTGAACACCATTTTTGTATTTACAACAATTTACATGTATTTATTTGTATGAAGCATATTGAATGCTCTTGCCTGCTTAAGTTACCTTTTTGGGGGTAGTTATTAGTACTTATGTTTATATTGTATATTCTACATAAAAACCGTCTCAAACTATTTTTGTATCACAATTGGTATATATGTAAACAAATTAAAAAAAAGCTACATATTTTTTGTGCTAGCATAACACATTTTCTAAGATTTTTATATGAAAAACATAAAAAATTCTTTTTAAATGTAGTAAAATATATATCATATTTTATAAGAATATATTGACCTCGTCATAACATAAAGTTATACTTTAAATTAAACCACCTCACAGATCCCGCGATATTTTTTTATTTTATTGTATTATTATAATAATAATCTTTATATAATCTTAAATATTTTAGATTGTTATTTTGATTCATTTATTTGTAGTACACCACAGACAAGGGCGAGACATCAACATGTCAATTGGACAATGTATAAAATATTAAAATACTAGATTTTAATGTAAATGTTAAGGAATAAACCTGGATTAATATTATTATTTTTATATTTGTGTTTTATTTGTTTTGTTTACCTTTTATTTCCTTTATTTGTTTTTTTTTTTTTTCAATTTTTCTTTTACATTTTGTTTTTTGTTTATTTTGGATTATAGTGATTTTTTTTTTATTTTTTAATAATATTAATTAATATTATTCCTAGATATTGCCAAATAATGTACGCTAAAAGCTTTTAACATGTTAGACTTTAAAATTGCTTGTGATATTGTGTAGCTTTTGTATTTTTAAATAAAAAAAATATATGTTATAAAATAGGACTTTATTTTAAAAAAACAATCATATTTAAAATATATTAAGTATTTTACAATTTCATATACAATGAATGCTAGGTATCTTCATTTGTCAATTCTTTTATCTCAATTTTTTTTTTGCTCCATTCATTTTTATATATGTCCTTAGAAAATAAACAACTCAAAAATATATGAGTTATATAAGCGGTGATACCCCAAATCTTATAGTCTTTGGACACAAATACAGGTAAAATAAATTTATTTTTATACTGAGTGTAAAATTGGTTTGCAGGATCACATAATGTTTCTAACGGAACTGTGAATACATGGTAAACTTCTTCTTCGTTTATTTGCAAGTTTTGTTCTTTGAAATCTGTTATATGGCCAACAACCGGGGTAATCATAATTTTATAGTCCCTACCCGGTAGAGATGGCAAACATCCCCATATATCTATATTTTCTGGTAGTAGTCCAATTTCTTCTTGTGTTTCTCTTAAGGCTGTGTCAATAGGTTTTTCGTCTTTATCAGTTTTTCCTCCAGGGAAAGATATTTGGCCGCTATGACTTTTTAATTGCATTGATCGTACTGTATACAATAATGAAGGAACATTATTTACGGTACATAGTGGCACTAACACAGCTGCGCTAGTCGTAGGAGGTTGCAAATTCTTATTAAGGGGAGGCACTCTATATTTCTTTAAATTGGCTATACATCGTTCGCGAGATGCAAGCGAAAATATAGTTTGAACGCTAAAATTTGTTTTACTCATATTTTAGAACGTTAGTTGTCAGCAATCACGTAATTGTAACGATCATTTTCCTTATTCAATATTTTAAAAGAACATATATTATTTAATTGATAATTTGTTTTACATTATCGGAATTCCATTGTCGAAATTAAAAATACTTTCCCGAGTCCATAGTACAAACTCACGTCACAGTCAAATCTGACAGATCAGCTGCCGGTCAGCTGATGAAATATAAGGCCGCGGTCCGAATTGTGCTCACAGTGCTTCGACGCCTACACTGCTAAAGTGCGGTCCAATATTAAAGAGCGCGCCAACGTTTGTTAGCAGTACCAATAATTCGGACTACTTGTGAGTGTGTTTACGAAGTAGACAAGTTAAATATATCCTAATATAGCAGTTTTGATATAAACACCAGTGGAGTATATGGTATAGCCGATGAAGATTATAAAATGCTTGTACTCAAGCATTTTCCGCAACTAAGGAAGGTAACGATAGTAACATTAACGTGGAGGATATATTATACTTTAAAATAACGCAAATGCTCTCGATGTAAGTGTTAACGCTCCGACCCGTCAGCACGGTAAGCACAATAGGGTAACGTCACAGTATTCACAACGCTAAGATTTAGGGTGAAAAGCATAATTCGGACCGCACGCTGGTGCAGTGTGAACACTTCGGACCGCGGCCTAAAACAGCTTATATATAAGCTAGTGATATAAGTAGACTACAGTCAATAAGTTTTAAGGCTCTTTCTAGAAATTTTAAAAAGCACCATATTAAAATAGTTTTTCAGTGAAATAAAAATAATGTTACAAAGTTAATAGTAAAATTATGGTTTTTGAACTAGTATAAAAACATTGAACTGATTTCTATCTTATAAACCATTTAGACGCCCGTCGAAGCTTGACTAGCGTCTAAGATTTGCTGTTATTGATATTTGTTACGGCGTTCTGTATACAACTTGAGAATTAATTGATTTTTGATTTGTGTAATGGAAGTTGTTTGGTAAAAAAAAATAATGTATATTGAAAAGAGATCTA
This sequence comes from Eueides isabella, assembly GCA_019049475.1. NCBI lineage: Eukaryota > Metazoa > Arthropoda > Insecta > Lepidoptera > Nymphalidae > Eueides > Eueides isabella. The sequence goes on from CM032399.1 coordinate 11,034,206, forward strand.
GCCGAGATATTTAAACTAATGTTCCTCAAAGGAAAGCATAGCGTATAGACGTATTGCGTTAGACGTGATTTCATATAATTAAAAAACAAAAAATGCTAAAGTTCTTAGAAAAAAATATAAAATTTGATACTGGGAAAAATACATAAAAGAAGTAATTTATAGATATTACTGTGTCTTTATGAAATTAAAATAGTATTGAGGCATTTTTTGTTCTGAATAAACAATGAAATACTTAGCTTCACGCTGTATCCCGCACATTGTATAGCTGATAAAGATTATAAAATGCTTGTATTTGTACTCTTGTGTTCATCCACACAACAATGAAATAGTACATTAGAAGAAGTAATGCTTGATATATTTTAGTTACAAACAATATAAGTGATTACGTTTAATTACTTGACTTGTAATAAAATAAACCAGTGTTTTATAAAAATGTAAGTTTCTATTATTCATTTTCTTGTAAAATATTATTATATTGCAAACAGAGCATCCGTTCGGTTTAAAGTCATAATTGAGACTGAATAGTGAATTTGAATACGCACTTTCGTGCGACCACAGAGCAAGCGCTTCCCGTTCCAATTATACGCTTGTGTGAAACTTTTGCAAGCTTGTGATAAGTACTAGAATATTTAATGGAATCACCAATTGGGCAGAACATGATTTCCAACGATTTGAGTCCCGCTTTAGGAAAGTAATGAATATTTTCATTTCTTTGTCCTGGTAACGAAGTAAACAAGGTTGAATTGAGTACATAAATATCGGCGAAAGTGTATTATTAATACTTTATGAAGAGAATTAAATTATCATAACTCAATTGATATTATATTATAACAAATAAGTTTGTATAATTTGTGGTTTGGATCCCATGGCGAGAAAATAAAATATTTGATATTTCAATTTGTTTACTCTAGTAATAAGGCAAAGCGCGGTTGTCAAGTTCCCTCTGCCTTCCCTGCCACAATAAAATTACCAGCAGCATTACTACAAATCAAATCCTATCACGCTTCGGCTTATCTTCTTTAATACTTGTTCTGCGCTCTCTCCAGCAAGTCCAGCACACATGGCACGTGACAAAACTACATAATTCTTGTACATACAGCTGGCGTTCATTGATATCACGTCAATAATAAATAAACTTTATAAAAGATCGTATTATAAATAATATGTAATAATTTATACAGTTATTATAATTTATATAGTTCAGTAACTCTAATCAATGTAGCTAGTTCACTTATCAAGTTCAAGTACATATCATCAGCTGATTATGACATTTACGCCATATGTTAGCAATCTCTAATCAGTGAAGTTTTCTTTGACTTAGAACATATGTTTCTTGAAGCATATACCTTATCGCTACACTACATACAAGTGAAAAAAAAATATATATCTCGAATATAAAGTGAATAACGTCAAAGAAATAATTGTGTATTGATTTTATTGAATTGAATTTAAATGCTTTTTAGAAAGTAAATACAATGTCGCTGTCTCCCCAAGATTTGCTATCTGAAATTTCGAAAGAAACTTGCATATCGCGGTTAAAAGATTTACCAGTATTCGCTGGAATTAATACAACACCAAAAATTAAGGCTGCTGTGTTAGTACCCTTATTTTTAAAAGATGGAGAATTACATTTGTTGTTCACACTAAGATCTATGAAATTAAAAAGCCACAGTGGTCAAGTTTCGTTTCCTGGAGGAAAATTGGAAGAAAATGAAACATTTTTGGATGCAGCATTAAGGGAAACTGAGGAAGAAATAGGCGTTCCTACACGATCAGTAGATATTTGGTGTGAAATGCCACCAGTTCAAGGTAGCAATAAAGATATGCTAGTTACACCAGTTGTTGGGATAATAAAAGACTTAAGTGTAGATAATTTAAACATAAATGTATTTGAAGTTGATGAAGTATTTTCAGTACCAATGTCGGAATTTTGTGACACAAGCAAGCATGCTCATTTGAACACTGATGGCTTACTAACACCAGTATTTATCCATGAAAAACATAAGATTTGGGGTATGACTGGACTTATAACACATCTTTTTTTACAATGTTTTTTAACCAATGATTTATACAACCCAGATTTTACTCAAAAAAGCTTTACTTTAGATCAATTAATGCCTTCTAAATTATAGTTCTAACTTGTTAATTACATGTTTATATTGATAAGAAACTTATTATCATTCAAGTTTGTTTCAAGCCATTGGCAAAGTACAGAGAGTTTTGGCACAGGGCCTTTTAAAATGTTCATTAATGGTTGTTGTTCCCTACAAAGACAAAATTCTAAATTATATTCAAGTGCCATCATCAAAGTATATTTCAGAAATGAATTTTATAGCTAAGTTAATTACTGTAAACTTCATAAAGATATAATTATTATTGGATATTTTTTATATAGATGGTGTATTGGGTAGTTATTATTTTTTAAATAAATGTGGTACAACTGGTATTTTATAATAATATTATATAATATATTTTATATTACACGTTACTCGAGATTTCTGTAATGAATATTACTTATGTAAATAGATTACACTTATTGACTATGCATGTATATTGTGTAAATACAAAAATTGCGACTGTCTTTGATATTTTGGTGTACTCTTTTTACTTAAGTATATCAAATTCAAATATTTTTCAAAATAAAATGTTTAATTATAGACTGCAACATGTTTATTTGTTTCCCACAATTTCTGGATGAAATAATCTGTAAAAGACAAAAATCAATGTATCAGTAAATTATTAATTCCACAAAACAATTTCATAAATAAATTAATATATGTGTTTACTGTTTTAACTTTTTCTTTTAACTCTTTCCATATGCGTTGAGTGATGGAGTTTAACACTTTATAGTGTTTAAAAAGGTTTTACTGATAATGTGAGATTGTAATACATCAAACATCAACAGAATTCTTTTTATTTCTTTTCACTTTGTTTCTTTATTGTAAGACCAAATAGGCCAAAACAACTCAATGACCCACTTAGTCTAATATTTTTTTTTATCTTACGCTGTATCCGGCACGAGGCAGGGTAGGCAGAAGGAACCCGAGAACCTAGTGTTAAGCCACTCCGTTCCACTTTCGTTCTCCACCTTCCGCCGAATTTGAGACATTGCGTGTTGAGTGGCGGATCTCAACGCCGCCCTTTGCCCTATTACCAGAGCGAGGAAATGAAACATTAAATATTTAAATTGAAAATATTAAATATTTCACATCCTCAACTGGGAATCGAACCCAGAACCTGTCGGTTACAGTCACACTGTTTGTGCCGCTGCGCCACGACAGGCCTCATAATTACTGAATATAATTATCATATTTTCAATATAAAACCGGTCTCGAAAACTTCGTTAACTATAAAAATTAGTTAAATACTATATGGCTAAATCTGGGTCTTATATAATACTTACAAACTAAATTCAGCAAATTTAGTACCACACCTAGCTATCACATCGATCTTCGTTTATAACATAAAGCGGCTCTCCAAACAAATTGTCGACTTGCTTGGCTCGGCACTTGAATTCACAGAAGTTATTATATGTATTTCCATCAGATGCACAAAGAGGTAGGTATATTTTGGAGCAGGGGCAAGACGAGGGCTTCGGTCCCGGCGCGCATAGACATGATGTCACCATGATCATTAATAACGACACTGTAATGAGATATAGCTAATGTTATGGTGCTGATATTATTGAATTTACATTTTATTTATATTTTTTTCTATTATAATATAAAGTGAAAAACTAAATTGTACATTTTTTAAAGATTTATTATTTCTAACATTAAGATAGTATATACAAAAACGTTTGTACGATAATAACCGCGTTAGTTTAAAACGGTATTGCGGGATATTAACGCCCACCTCACAGCGTTGATATTAATATAATATCAATTGTTATAAATGTAATAACAAAGTAGGATTAAATGGCAAAAGTAAAAATTAATTAAATTATTTTTTGGTGGCGTTTGAATAATTACATATTGTGTTCCGCCGCTCGCTATTTCACCCCCTCCTTCATCAGTATTTTTTTCAATACTTAATATAAATTTAAAATATTGTTATAGATAGATATTTTCTTAAGATAGATATTTTCAATTAATAATCTGAGAGAATTGGAAATATTTTCGTACAGGCAACTTTTTTATAAAAATGTATTGTACATTTTTATGAAAAAGTTGCCTATACGAAAATATTTCCAATTCTCTCAGATTATTAATTGAAAATATCTATCTTAAGGCTCAATAACTGCACAATCATATTAAATATTAAAAATGGAAACTCACCAACTCTGTAATCCATGACAAGTACCTAAATTAAATAAATATATTTTCTTTTAACACGTCGGTGCACTTGTTTCGCCGGCGAAACACTTTCACTGTACCATTTTCTCATGTGTTTTATACTAACGAAAGGTTTATCTGTTTCCGCCAGATTATCGGCAAGTTATAGTTACTTTAACGGCCTGGATCTTGGAGTGTTTAACTCAAGTACCGGATACTTACGAGCGTCGTAGCGCTATTGTATTGTTTATCACTCAATATATTACCCGCAGCCGCATAAATACATATAATTTGTATTTTATAGGCGTTCCCGATCGATTTGCGAATAGGTAAAAAACCTGGCGTTTGTTACATCTATCGGTGATGATCACGTATCGTGTTAATATTTATTTATATCATAAATAGAGAAATATATATTTTTCTTTACATTATATATCTTTTTGGCAGCTTCGCGGGAGGCAGCTTTTATGGCATTGCGTGTTGCCTTGTTACTAGAGCGATGAAACAAACTATTAAATATTTAACTTCAACTAATTAAATATTTAATTTCTTTGAGTAAGGATCGAATCCACAACCTGTCGCTTTAAAAGCCACACGCTTGTGCTTGTGCTCCTGCACACTACAATATTTACAATATTTTCTTAATAAGAACTACAATATTTTCTTTTTAGCTTCACGTCCTTCCCTCTGCCTCTATGGCAGAGGGAACCCGGGAACCTAGTGTTAAGACACTCCGTTCCACTTTCGTTCCCCACTTTCCAACGAATTTAAGGCATTACGTGTTGAGTGGCGGAATTTAACGCCGCGCTTTGCCTTATTGCCAGAGCGAAGAAATGAAACATGAAATATTTAAATTGAAAATATTAAATGTTTTATTTCCTTCGACTGGGGATCGAACCCAGAACCTGTCAAAAAAAAAAAAAGAACTACAATATTTTCTTAATAAAAAATATTCCATTATACATATCTCACAGATTTTTTAATAATTGGTATATTTGTATTGTTTTGCCAGATTTTAAAACGTATTAAAAATATCACATTTCCTCAATTAATTTTATCCGTTGCTCTTGAAACTGCCACTATGCCGTCTTTAGTCATTATTTAAACATAACATAAGAATATTTTGATGTAATATGGTCAGATATATTTGAACTACGGAGATATGTCTACGCATTGATATTTTAATTTATAATACAATGCGTCTCCAAAACTACAAAGTAGTAGCTAGAGAACGAGCTAAAGGCGCAAAAGATGAGTGTTGATAGTCTAGTCACGCACGTCCGTATATTTTTTAGCTTTACTTTGTTTCCCGCATATTTGAACATTTGAATATTTTCCGCGAAATTTGACATTGTTTATAGAGCAGCGGAACTCAACGCCGTGCTTTGCCTCGTTAGCAGAGCGAGGAAATGAAACTATAAAATATTTCATTTGCTAAATTGAGGATTGAACTCGTAACGTTAACTCATAACGCGTTTAAATTCGCACGCATGTGTTCATGTGCCACGACGGGCTAAAATTTTTAAAGATGCCACGAATAGTGATTTGGCCGAATACCGAATACCGAATATTCGGCTACGTAATTGGCCGAAGCACCGAATATTCGGCGGCCGAATATTAGTAAATGATTACGTACTTCTTGTCTCAGTCACTTTGTACGAGAGCGGCGGAGCAGGCAAAGTAAGTAGAGAAAATACAGATAAAAAATGACGAAACGAGATTGATATTTAATATTTTATTATTTTTTAACCCACCAGTTGGTTTTAGACGCCGTCATTCTACTGTTGAACAAGTACATCGTGTGGTTGATAAAATAAGAAAAACTCTTGAGGAAAAGGAGTACTGCTCATCAGCATTTCTGGATATCCAACAGGCCTTTGACAGAGTCTGGTATGACGGCCTGTTATTTAAAATCAGGAAATGTCTCCCTCACAGTTATTATTTAATTCTGAAATCCTTCCTCACAGAAAGAATCTTCCAGGTGAAAGAGGTGGGCTCGACCTCCCGATTTTATGAAATAAACGCAGGCGTGCCACAGGGCTCGGTACTGGAGCCGGTTCTGAACACGTTATATACTTCAGACTTACCACAAACTGACGGGATCCTGTCCGCGACATATGCCGATGATACTGCGATTCTAGCGAGTGACAAATCTCCCGTTACAGCCACTAAACAGCTCCAAAAAGGTCTAGATGCCATTACTCAGTGGCTTAGGAAATGACGAATAAAGGCAAGTGCAACCAAGTCAGTGCAAGTAACATTTACACTTCGTAAGGAAAATTGCCCTCCTGTGCACCTAGAGGATACTACACTACCGCATAAGAATAGTGTAAAATACCTTGGCCTACGTCTTGACCGACGGCTAACCGAGTATCAAAACATTAAGTGTAAGAGAGAAAAACTCAACATAAGGCACAGAAACCTCTATTGGATGCTAGGAAGAAATAACAGACTCTCCCTTGACAATAAATTGCTTATTTATAAGGCAATACTGAAACCAATCTGGATGTATGGTATCGTACTGTGGGGGAGTGCCAGCAAGTCCAGCATTTCTATTCTGCAAAGAATGCAGAATTGTATTCTTAGAACAATAGCACAAGTGCCATGGTTCATTACCAACTCGGAGATTCATATAAATCTAAATGTAATCACAGTACAAGAGGAAATTAGGATTTCCACGGCTAAATACTATCAACGCCTGGAAAGTCACCCCAATATTCTTGCGAGCAATCTAACAATACGCAGCTATCAGAAGCGCCTTAAAAGAAAAGATATAATATAGAGCATGTGTGGATAAGAGGAAAAACACTGAATAGTAAATAAAAGAGAAGCTATGCTCACTGGAGCTAGTACTCGACCCGACTACACCACACAAAACATCTGCTTAAAGTGTGAACTGATTGCAAATTAAATCACAGAAAAAAAAAACTATTTTTTAAAATATTCCACACTTAGGACAGAAAATAATAAACTTAAATTTAAAAAACGTATAAAAATTTTGATCAAAGCAGGATTTGAACCCGCGTCTCTTGAAAATCTCCCTACAGAGATAACACTTTAATAAAATAGTAAAAATATTAAATAAAATAGTATTCTCTCTTGCCAAACGATAATCCTTACGAGTTTTCTTTGGGTAGTTTAGCTTTCTGTGGGTTCGAAAATTTGTAAGAATCTCCGTACAGAGATGCTAACAACATTAGTTGTAATAAACGTATAAGAATTTCGACGAAGCTTGGTGAGAACGAATTGCTTAGTTGGTCAGAGCGCTGGAGGGATTTTCAAGAGGCGCGGGTTTAAATCCTGCTTCGTTCAAAATTTTTATACGTTTTTTAATTTAAGAGATTGATATTTATTTGAAAACTATCTGCCTAAACAGGGCACCAGACCATTACAAATAATGGTCAGCAAACGCAAAATTGTATCTAATACTGACAAATTTTGTTAAGATTTATCTATCGTCTCGTGGGTGTCTACAGCGAGAGTATTACCAGAACAAATTTTTGTTTATGAAGAAAAGTGTAATCGCTTGCTATCAACTAATGCTGAAAAAAATGTTTTCATTCATCTGAACTTACCTTTGACAGATTTTAAGCACTTAAGTATGAATTTATATATGAAAATGAACCATTTGTAATTTAAATAATATATGTTTTTGAATAATACCATATATATTTTTACCATAATTAGGTATTCAGTATTCGGCCGAATACTGCACGCTATTCGGCCGAATACCGAATATTAAAAAAAGTAGCCGAATAGGCCGAATACCGAATAGTAGCCGAATATTCGTGGCATCTCTAGTAATTTTTAAAGCACATTCCAAGTTATTTATGCTGAATAGTTACACATTAACATTAAAATTATAAATGTTACAATTAGGTGCTTCTTATTTAATAAAAAAAAGTTATTTAGGAGGTACAGATTGACAATATAATCGTAAAAAATATACATATCTTCTTTACAATTTATTTCAAAAGATTAAACGAATACAAACACATTCATTTATAAGATAAAAGATGTTCTACTATATATAATTAGCACTTCTGTCGAGCATCCTGACCGTGCAGCGTGCAGCGACGTGACTTCAAGGCCCTCGGTCGTTTCTCAATTGTGTACATAAATACTAAAGACTGATATCTGACCTCAGCAGTTGGTTATTTCCTCTTGTTGTAATTAATAAGCAATAAATTATCACAAAATCAAACACAAACGATAGCAATAACTATTGTTAGCGCTGATAATTGAGTGATTTTCTTTTTCAAGATCCTATAATTGAGATCATTAAGTGAGAACGAAGAATTAAATAGTTTACAAAATTAAAAACAAAACAAGCTTTTATTTCTCTCTCTCACACTCTCTCTTTTTGGTAACGAGGCAAAGCGCTGGGTTGAGTTGCAATACTCAGCACCAATTGTTTTAAAAATTTGGAGGATAAGGATAAACAAATCTCTCATTATTAGGTTCCCACTGTCTACCCTGTTATAGGCGGGACATACGGTAAAGCTGCAAAATAATATGAATATTAATACTGCTTCTTTCTAAAAATATAGTTTTGTTTCCCAATGCTGAAGCGGCGTCGACTTGCATCGCCCTACACACACATTGCTTATAAGAAGAAAGTGAATATATTTGATATATTATATCCTGGGATTTGTATGCCAATATGAGAAATCTGTAAACGCTTAAATTATGTATTTCAGTCTAAATATGTACATTTGTCTGCTTTCTGAAGTACGAAAAACCTAGTAGAGAGGATCTAACTAGTTTATCGTAGCGATATGACAAATCGATAATAATTTGATGAGTACTTCCACATCTTATTATTTCAATAAAAAGACTAAACGGCTAAATCTATGTGTTCCTTAAGCACGTTCATGTTCTGGGCCATAAGTTTATAAATACTACGCTCTTAAAGTCGTGTTGAATAGAAGTTAAACATGTTGTGTTAAAAACAAAACATATTTAACTTGTATTTAACACAAGAAGATTATCATGTGTTAGTCTCGCGCAGTTAAATGCAATTATGGAAATTACGATGCTAACAAAGCGTGAATTATTATTATTATTAAATACAATAATAGCTAGGTGTGGGGAATGAGTTTTTTTTATTAATTTATGTTATTGTTTCAATTTACAAGATTCCATCTCAAGACATATGGTACTAACTCGACCTATATTGATACTACTATTTAAAAATCTTACTTAAGCAGCGGTGAGCGGGGGTCACCACCAGCCATCGTACTACGGCGGTGGCGCAGCGCATAACAGCAATTATTTATAACTAGCTGGTGCCCGCGAACTTCGTCTCGCCAAGGGATGTTTATGCGCCAACAGAAGATAAAAAACTATTAAAATAGAGGCATTTCCGTATGTTTTTAAAGTGAAGCTGTGCTGTTCGTGTTGCATGCCAGTTAAGCAGACGTACTCCAGAACTTTAAAATAATGACTTCTCTTAGATGTTCAGGAGTTCCTTTTTACTCCCATTATACCAAACTCCAAGATACATCGCAAACAGACGGAGTTTCATAGAAATTTACCACCACCCTTAAGGCAGAATTTCCAAAAATCCTTATTGCGTCATTCTTAATTTCTAACCAAATAGCCAAATATATAATTTTAATCCAATTAGCTCCAAAAATGACTTTCAAATCACTGAGTTTTATACAAACTTACCTCCACCCCTCTTACCCTCTACAAGAGTGAATTTCCAAAAAAAAAAATACACAAATATTTTTACAACAGACAAATATTTTTTAAATCATATTTTTGGCCTCTATTGGTTGTTTGAAGATCCCCCCGTCTTAGTTTTTCTTTAACATCTATAAGGCACAGACATGAGGTTGTTATAATTTTATTATATGTATACATATGAATTACAAAATTATTGAAATAATTTTTACCTACACTTAATACCTTGATTATTTATAATTAAAATTAAAACCTAAAAGGTAGACTTCCGTTCCCCACTTTCTGCCGAATTCGAGGCATTGCGTGTTGAGGGGCGGAACTCAACGCCGCGCATCAAAAAAGGTAGACCATTTCATACAGTGAGAAAGTGAGAACATTTGATTAATTTATAAATATAATGAGCAATGAAAAATTGCAAATTTGATCTTGTTTTTAAATTTCTTTTTTTTTCAGCTTTATACTGTATCTTGTACAAGGGGCGTTGGGGTTGTTTCACCACTCCGTCGAATTTGAGGCATTGCGTGTTGAGTGGCGGAATTTAACGCCGCGCTTTACCATATTACTACAGCGAAGGTCTCTGCCTAATAAATACAGTACAATATTAATATAATCATAACTTAAAGACTTTAACGTTATTATATTCAATCGATAATATTCTCTTTGTAATAAAATGTACATATGTAAATACAAAGGCCTAGTTACAGAGTGCACTTGCAAATAGTCAGCGTTAAATATTTATTTTGCTTGGGTTTTACGTTTAGTTTCCATTTTCCTTTTAACGCACAATACATAGATATGTGACATATCCAGTTTTAGAATACAGTGCAATCGACGAGTATTGACCGTCGTACAGTCGCAATAGTTAACACTAGGATGGAGGACTAACTTTAGGATGGCCACGAATTATTGAGCGTACTTGCGTTTGTACATAGAGATATATTTAAAAAATACTTCTTAGTAGAAAGTAATTGAAACTAATAAATAAAATAATGCTATCCAAGGGGGCAAAGCCGCTGGCGGGTCACAAGTATTCAAATAATATTGTTCTGTCATGATTAAATGATAATAGGTACTTAAAATATAGGTTATATCTATATTGATAACATGTTTTTATAAGAGTACACATTCTTTTTACAATAACTGATAATTAGAATTAATAACACATTCACAATTATTATATATCTTCTCTGGCCGTAAATTCTGTCACTAATAAACATAAACTTAATATTAGTAAACTGTTTGTGTACCGGGATATTGATAAGTACAATAAACTTCTTCTGTTTATGACAGAAAAAGATTTAAAAATTAGTAATTAAAAGGCGACACAGCAAGGGAAAGAATTAAAAGGAATCCTTTTGAAAGTAATAGTTGTAGGGATACATCCCTAGCGAGGTAGCTAGGGGTTAGAGCAGAGGGAGCGCTAAACTCTACTCTACGGACTCGGCATACCTTTTTCGCCTCACCAACCTCTTTATATATGCACTTTTCATGGTCTGCATGTCTTTTACGTGGCCCTTCTTCAGTGTTGTAGATACTGAGTTCCGAAGATCGACAGATGTCTGAACCTAGGCAACATTATAACAAACAAAATGACCATACTATGCTAAGGCAATAAAGAAACTTTTCTATTATTTTTGCGTGTGGTAGAGTCACGTTGCCAGTAATGGCAACACGCATGGGCAGACTCGACCGGATTATTACCACACCCGGCATTGAAGACCGGCGTTAAGAAGTGGCTTTGGCCACTGCGTTTCGCATTAGGTAATGCCGCGTCCCGGTGCCCTTCCAATTTAATGGACGGCAACGCTCCTGTAGCTCCTGTGGAGTTACTCGGGGCCGTGGGCGACGATGATCACTTACCACCAGGTGACCCGTACGCTCGTTTGCCGTCTTTTCCATAAAAAAATATATTAGTAAACAATCCTAATTGTAGTGACTCCTAAGTCAGGTATGAAGTGAATGAGAAAATTTTAATAAAGAAAAATTGGCAAAGTATACTTTATCAACACTACATAGTGTTGATAAAGTATACTTTGCCAATTTTTCTTTTTAATTTAATCAAAAAAAATTAGGATATAGCATTCGACACCAGAATGTAAATTAACTAACTAGAAATTGTAAACGTCAAAACCCGCCTGGTTAATCAAACTTGAAAGAAATATAAAATCAGCTGAAGACTGACCTAGATGGGTCTGATCTTAAATTAAAAAATGGTATTAAAAAAATGCCATATATATATATATATATATATATATATATATATATATATATATATATATATATATATATATATATATATATATATATATATATATATATATATATATATATATATATATATATATATATATATATATTATAGGTTTATTTTAAATGTATTGGAATATTTTAAAACTATTGAATCTATTATTAAATGTTTTTACACCCTTTATGGTTTTACCTACATCCTTTCTGTTTCTTTGTTCTTCTTTAAATATACTATTTTGGTTCAAGTGTCCGTTAATTTTATGTGTTATACAAGCTGTAAACAATTTATAAATGGTTGGTAAACATGTTATGGGTTGATATTGAGAGGGGTTTGTAGTATCACTACTTTTAGTTTGCAGTAAAATTTTGCCAGGATTTGCGTACAGCTTCTTACTTTCTTTAATTTCGGTCTTTTAGAAGGAGCTGTGGGATCTATTCCAGTGTTTATAATAGCATTATTAATTCATTCATCAGTCATTATTTATTTGCATCTTATTAAAACTTTATTCTGAATTTTGTTCATGTTCTATTTCAAGTAGCCTTAAAGATGTATTAAATTTATTTATACCTATCTCGCTAGGGATATAGCAGGAAGATAAGTAAGTAAGTAAGTAATTTATTTATGGTGGGAAGGGATGATGTGGTAGAAAATTGGGTGTGATCCTGAGATTGCGATGATATTGATTGTCTGAATAATGAATATACATATGTTAATCGAATGTAGCGAATCACTACTATCCTACTTATAATTTCGTCACATAAAAGTTTATTTCACTTTGATCCTCAGTCCTTTCGGCAAATATTATTATATTTGGATATTTTAAAATGAAATTGTCATGAATCCGTAACATTTGTGAGAAACCGCCCCCTCAGTTCCCTACCGCCGACGGATCGTATGCTGAGACCAGCATCGGCTCCAAGTGCGCCCCGGTGCTCACCCCCGGGAATTGGATCTATAAGTCTTCTATTTCGCGTCTCAACATTGATGGGTTACCTTAACCTTGTTAGCCTTGGAAGTTTTCATTACATACGTTACCACTCCCCACGTTAGCAAGGTGTTCAGGTAGGACGTACGGTATGATTTTGGGGGGCTTATTATTCATATTATTATTATTTTTCGTAATAAAATATATTGTAAATCTCCAGCTGAATTATGTCAACTAATAAAATGTTGCCGTATCAAAAGATGTTCACTATGGCGGCTAATTCTAATCTATAAATATTTTTTCGTATAAATAAAATTATAGTATCTGTACGTTACAAAATAAATGTGTTTTTTTCCAAAGGTTACTTGTACTATAGTAAAACTTAAACAATTTTGTTTTTCTTATTTTCTGTTTGTTCGAGCTAATCTCCGAAACAGCTGATTTTTATGCTGTCTTGACTGTCATATAGACAAAGTAATTGAGCAACTTCTTATCTAATATGGACTTTATATGAAATAAATTAATATTTTGTCTATGTTTACACGTAACAATTTACATGTAAACATACACTAAAACTGTAACAATTTTTGCGAACATAATCGAATAAAATTCTACCAAATACACATAACTTTAGTAAAATAACCAACCAATTTTCCTTATATATACAAAAAAGAAGCGGAGTTCATAATACAAAGTATATATTTAATGTTCTTACATAAATAATAAAAACAGTATAGATATATAAAAGCAGCAGGACTTGAATTTGCACGTCTTGGACACATTTGGAAATTGTGTTAAAAATTTTAAATTTTTGTATAAGATATTCAACGTAACTTGATAAGAACGTATAGCTTAGTGGTGAAAGTGCCAGCGCAGCTTGATTGAGAGGTGCTTGTTTGAGGTGGTGAGGTGTTCTTTATCCATATACGTAGCACTTAAAATTAATTTATCCAAAAAAAAATATTTTACAAATAACACGTAACAAAATGTTAAAAAATATTAATCATAAATAATTTCTGTAGGGTTCATTGGATATTAATAATTTACATGATCGTTAATAGAATAGGTACGTAGGTGATAATAATATATCACGCTGATGAGTTTTATGATTAATTGAAGTTTCTTTATTTATATTTATTGTGTATTTATTGTTAATAATTACTCTTGTATTTCATTATATAGATTATTTTAATCTCCATGTCAAAGTTCTTTAACCGCCGAAGGACTTTTGCTAGAGCGATATTGATAATCGAGAAACTATTTAATTATAATATTCACAGGATTTTTTAGAGCTTTATGCTGTTTCCTGCTTATAGTAGGGCAGTGGGAACCTGGGAACCTAGTGTTAAGACCTACCGTTCCCTACTTATCACCAAATTTAAGGCATTGCGTGTTGAGTGGCAGAATTCAACGTTGCATTTATTATCAAAGCGAAAAAATCAAATATTTTTAAATTAAATATTTAAATATTCCAAGTATTATGTGTGTGTATATGTGTGTATATATGTGTATGTATATGTATGTATATGTGTGTATATTTATGTATGTTTATAATTCTATGTAACCAAGCGCATATATTTGTGTAATTTGTGAATATATGTATATATTATAATGTATACTTCAATGCACGTGTATCTATTTTATTTAAAAATTACTCTTGTTGTTGCACGCCTACACATTTATTTCCCACATGACAAGGTTGGCTGGTAGAAAATGCTTTTTAGCGTTAAGCCCGCCTTTTGTGCTTTTGTATATTTTTACTGTGTGCAATAAAGAATTTAAAAAAAAAAAAAAGTATTAAATATCTCATATCTTCGAGTAGGCATCTAGGCCCCAATCTGTACCGTTTACGGTTACAAGCTTGTACTCCTGGATCACGACCGACTTGTGTAATATATATTTCATTTTCCAACATTTATATATTTATCAGTACCGATAGGAAAAAAATATATTTTTATCAGTACCAATAGGAAAAAAATGTTCACATTATGTATTATTCTTATTCTGGTAAGCTGACAAAGCGCGTAGTTGAATTACGACTCTCCATACACAATGTCTCGAAAATTGAACAAAAAAGGGAGAGCAGAGTATATAAATAGGTAAAATATGTAGTGATAAAGATTTGTTCTATATATATATATAATCCTAGTTGTCTCGGTATTGGTTGTTTGAATTATTATAAAAGTGAGTGCTCTACTTAGCGTGAAATTATGTGAATAAATATGGTTTTTCCATAATAGCGTTTCCTTATTGTTGCGAGCGAGTTCTGCACAATTTGCTGTGCCTATAACCATGTCTATAGATTTATTGTTATTAGAGCTTACAAGTATTGGGCTATATTATCTAAATTATTTACTTACGCCTTCAATAGCCTATTATGTAACTGATGATAATTTATCAACGGACTCCGACAAACTGAAGAAAAACTATTGATTTTCAACAAAAGACATGTCCCGCTGAATTTCCTTCGCCGGTTCTTTTCAGATATGAGGCAGTAAAATTAGTAAAATTAAGCTTATAACTTCTTATTCTGAATAAAAATATTTAAATTTAAATCAAAGTATATTACTGAGAGCTGATTGTCTTTACGCTAGTTTAACAGGTTCCATCTCTCTGCCCTGCTGCGTGTAGGATACAGTGTGGGGCTGATAAATATACATATTTTTTTTAACTGGTTAATAAAACAATGTAAAATTAATTATGTTATACTTTGTATTGTCAAGTATATGTTTAAATAATATTTTTCTTAATACAAATCAACTAATTTGGGTGGTTAATAAATAAATTACATCATTTAACTGACCAAAATTGCTTACTTCCTACTTCAAACCATTTATGCTGTTATCAAAAGTTTGAATTAACAAACATGTGACATCGAATGCGAGATCTAAAGATGCAAATCAAGAGGAAAATTTTATTTAAAATATATTATATCCGAACAGAAATTTTAGAAAGCAAATAAGGACACAAACTTGTAACTGTAAACGGACATGTTGTGGGTTTGATCCCCACTAGAAGAACTGAAATATTTATTTATTATTTGTTTTATTTTATAGAAAACAACAGCATAATATTAATTACAAATCAACAAAAGAAAATCGTACAAAAATATAAAGCCAATAACAGTTTTCCACTTACAAAATGTTATCTTAAGTATAGAGCTACACATCAGTTGTATTAACTATTGACAAGGGTAAGTGTATTGATTATAAACATAAAAAACAAAAAAAAAAATAATAATTAAAATGTTACAAAATTAAAGTACAACAATAATAATAAATAATAATATTAAAGAGAAAAAGAAATTATAAAAAGACTTATCTATTCTTCCGAACATCTGAATGTGTGTGTGTGTGTGTGTGTCTGAGCGCGAACGCATGAATTTGTGTGTGTATGGATGTTTGTGCGTGTATGAATGTGCACGTGTGTGAAACTATGATGAATACTGTATAAAAAGTTATATAGACTGAATACGTTTAATTTGGTTTTTAAAAGAAACTTTAGATAACTGGAACAAGTCGATTTGAGAGTACTTTTTATTATACAATAATGGCACACGTGAGAAAAAGGAGTTTGCTGCATAATTACTATGTGAAATAGGTATATAAAACAGGTGACTTTTGGTTATTCGTGTTCTTTTTGTAGGTACGTTAAAACTTAAGCATGAAAGCAATTCTGGTGAATCAACAGTGCCCGATACAAGATTATAAAGAAACTGTAAATCCAACAACTCGCGACGGTCACTAAGAGAAGTTATATGAAAATATTGACAGCTTTCCTCGTAGGTCCCAAAATTTCTATATATTTTGAAGTTAAGATGTTTAATAAATTTTGCTTGAATTGCCTCAATAGCGGCTACATATTTATCATACTGAGGATTCCAGACACAACTGCCATATTCTAATATGCTTCTTACAAGTGTAAAGTAAATATTTATAAGGCAACTTAAATTTTTAAAGGGAATACACGAACGAATAACAAATCCTAATATTTTGTAAGCTTTGTTTTTAATATGATTAATATGCTCGTTCATATTTAATTTACTGTCCAATAAAATTCCTAAATCACGAACCAAATTAGTTTTTTTAATTGAATAGTTATTAATAAAATAAACGTGGCCGATGGAATTTATTTTTCGCGTAAAACTAATTTGAGAACACTTTTCAACATTCATAGTGATTCTGTTGGTTAAATAATATTCACTTAACCTATCTAGGTCACTCTGAATCAATAAGCAGTCTGTAATACTATTTACTTTCATATATATTTTTATATCATCTGCGAACATTAAAAACTTTGAGTGCTTAAAACAGTACTCTATGTCAAATAGATATATATTATAAAGCAATGGTCCTAAATGCGAGCCCTGGGGTACGCCGGAGGTAATGTCAACGTAATCCGATCGAGATCCCCCCAATCTAACCGCTTGCTTTCGATTTGATATATAAGACTTCATCCAACGAAGCAAATCCCCTCGTATTCCTAAAGCATATAACTTTTGCATAAGAAGTTATATGCTTTAGGAATACGAGGGGATTTGCTTCGTTGGATGAAGTCTTATATTTTTAAATTAATGATTTAATATTTTCATTTTTTCGCTCTGGCAACAAGTTAATGAGGACGGCGTTGAGATCCGCCACTCAGATTGGAAGGAAGTGTGTCAAAACTAGGTTCCCAAGTTCCCTCTGCCAAACTGCCATTGCGGGATACAGCGTAAAGCTGGAACATAAAAACATCTATAAGCCGTACCATAATGTATACTCACTATGTGATAATACGAGACGGTATCGTTTCATTTACAAATTCAACAAAACGTTAAAGCCAAACCAAAAAGTTTGCTTCCCATTCAAGGAAATAAAATATTCAATATTTTTTTTCTTCGCTCTGGTAACGAGGCAAATCGCAGCGTTGAGTTCCGGCAATGCGTCTTGAATTCGGCCGAAAATTAGGAAGGAAAGTAGTACAGTATGGTATGGTTCTATGATTATGGCGTTCCGAGCGTGCCAGTTGAGCACATATCACTTCACCAATGTCACGTTGAAGGAAGAAAAGTGTCCTTATGATAACGGAGTGTCTAAAAACCAGTTTACCATTGCCTGCTTAAATGTAAGGATTACAACGTCAAGCTAAACAATCAAGCAAACAATTTAGTTGTGCACATAATTACCTCACTATATTTGTTTTTATTTTAATTACCATTCAACTAGTTACCTGTACTTATTACTATTATTAACCACAAGAGATGATACTGATGAGTACCTACCTATTTTAATATACGTTTACAAAGTAGATACTACACTAGGTATGATTTATATATTAATTTATAAATCAAGATGCACGTTTTTTTTAAATATTCGTTTTAAAACAAAACAAACTTTTGTTTTCCACATTTATTAACGGTTATTGCCCCAATGTTCTATAATCTTCGGCCACATCTCAAATACTGGAAAACAATCAAAAGATTAATTTAATTTAATATCGTGTAATTCCAGATTATGTTATTCTTAATATTTCTAATATTCTTTAAAGAAACCATAATGACTTGAAAATTAAGGAAAATCCAAATGATCTCTTCTCAACACTTCCCACCTTCAACAATGACAGTAACTATAATTAAACTTAATTGCGATCGGTATAAAGGTGTGTTTGTTTACCACAGTTATATCCTTTTTTATAATTTACATACTTATATGTATCTATAAAGTGTAATACGTAAATATATGTATTACAGTTTATATATTCGACTTTAATTTGGATTTTGCTTTACAACAAATGGGTTAGGGGAAAAAACAAAGTAGTATTTTTTATTTAATACGAGAGTTAATAAGATTAGATTTTAATTAAATTTAAAAGATAATATATTTATTTTAGTAAAATTTTGTATTTAAAATATATTTAATAAGCACTATTGACATATTTTATCACCAAAAAAAACGACGAAACGTTTCGAAAAAAGGTAATGTCTCCTTGCAATTTGCTCTTCTAAGCGGCGCCAGATTTTCAGTTTTCCACTTCTCAGATTTTTTTCTTTATAATATACCGTTTACATTTATTTATTACTTTATGCCAATTTTCATAATTGTAGGGTATAGCAAACATGGCAAATTCAAATTAAATATTTTATGTTTTCATTTCTTCGCTCTGGTTACAAGGCAAAGCGCGGCGTTGAGTTCCGCCACTCGACACGCAATACCTCAAATTCGGCGGAAATTGGAGAACGGCAGTGGAACGGAGTGTCTTAACACTAGGTTCCCAAGTTCCCTCTGCCTACCCTACCTTGTGCGAAATAAATCGTGAAGCTGAGTATTTAATATTAGTGTATTGTACCTATAAGTAGATAGTGTTGTAAGCTACAAATCGATGCGGGCGACTTGTATAATTAGTTGGTACCTACGGGTTAAGATTGATAAGGATTTACGCAATGTTACACTGTTGAGTACTGCTAGAAGATTACAATGTTTTTCTCAGCTTCATATACGTACGTGGCACATGGCAGGGTAAACTTACCGTTCCCGACTTCCTGTTGAATTGGAGACATTGTACGTTGAATGGCAGAACTCAACGCCGCGCTTTGCTTTCTTACATTTCCTCTGCCATGTGTGGTATATGGCTTGAAGTAAGAAAACCATCTTTATCTTTGAAAATTGAATAACTCAAGATTTTAACATTTGAATAATGTTAAAATGGTTATATACAGCTTCAGAAGGGCAGGCAGAGGGAACTTGGGAACCTAGTGTTAAGACACTCCGTTCCACTTCCGTCCCCCACTTTCCAACCACAATTTGAGGCATTGCGTGTTGAGTGGCAGAACTCAACACCGCGTTTTGCCTTGTACCAGAGCGAAGAAATGAAAACAATAATTATTTAAATGAAAATACTCGGTTACAGTCACACGCTTGTATCGCTGCGCCACGACAGACCTCTATAATGGTTATAAATAATTATAATTATATTATAAAGTAAGCAAATGCTACTAACTACAAGTGATATTTTTATGATGAATTAATTTTATAACTCATATTGTTTGAAAATCAGTGAGTAATTCGCATTAGATACGCGGTAAAAAGTTTTTATTAATGTAACAAAAATTTATTTTGTTTATTCATATATATGTCTTGGTTTTCCAGAAACTTGTATAGTAATATTAAAATAATACTTTAAGTTTATATGTTTGATGTTTTTAAATAGTCATAAGTAGTTAGATTAATACTTGTTTTAAGTTTCACTCTGTATTTCGCACCTAATAGGGTAGACAGAGGGATCTTGGGAACCTAGTGTTAAACACTACGTTCCCGGTAAGACATAACCGTTACCTACTTTCCACCGAAGTGGCATATTTCAACGCTTTTCCTTCGTTACCAGGGCAAGGAAATGTAAATATCTCTGCCCTTAGTGGGTTCTCAGGGGTTTCAGATTTAAATTTGATAGTTCAACTATAATAATGTAATTACTATATCGCTATAAATAAATGACCGTTGAAATCCTTAGATTATTTGCAGGCCCAGTGTTATTTCGTGTGAATATTTGTTTAACACTGTACTTACAAGTTGTGGTTTTAGCTCACATTTGAAGGATGTTACTTTATACTTTAAAAAATATTATTTTTTGAATATTTATAATAACAATATACATGTTTTTAAAGGAAATGTCACTACATAAATTAAAAACTGTTTGGCTTATTTATTTACATGATAAATAATTTATAAGTATAGAGATATCTCTATGTTATGATATTATTAGTAAAAAACAAAAATATATCATTTAACTAAATATTTTAAAAGTGATTCAAATAACCAATTAAAATATTGTCTGTGATTTCAGAAAATTATTGTTTTTATGTTTTTTTTTGTTTATCTCTCAAACTTAAAATAATTAACAGCATTTAACAAAATTTATTTGTTTAACACTGTACTTACAAGTTGTGGTTTTAACTCACATTTGAAGGATGTTACTTTATACTTAAAAAAATATTATTTTTTGAATATTTATAATAATAATATAACATGTTTTAAAGGAAATGTCACTACATAAATTAAAAACTGTTTGGCTTATTTATTTACATGATAAATAATTTATAAGTATAGAGATATCTCTATGTTATGATATTATTAGTAAAAAACAAAAATATATCATTTAACTAAATATTTTAAAGGTGATTCAAATAACCAATTAAAATATTGTCTATGATTTTAGAAAATTATTGTTTTTATGTTTTTTTTGTTTATTTCTCAAACTTAAAATAAAAAAAACAGCAGTTAACAAAATTTATTTACGTACGATTTCCAAGTATTGAATAATATAAATAAATACGCGCTTTCGCGGGAACAGTTTGTTTTCTTGACGCATGGGATTTTACTTAGACAAAAGAACCTTGACGGGAAAATATTATTTCATATATAAAGCGCGACGACGGCCATCGTTCAGTATTCTAGAGGAGCTCGAGTGATTACTTTGTAGTGATTTACCTTTTATTAAAATCAAAACATGATATATCAATTTGGTGAGTATTTTTTTAATAATTATCCTATACATTTTTAACGGTCATAGGTCTTTGGCATGTCAGCTTTCTTCATCTTAAATATTTAAGTAAAATACTTGTTATATTTTTTTATTTACCGTTCCCCACTTTCTGCAGAATTTTAGGAACTGCGCGTTGAGTGGCGGAACTCAACGCCGCGCTTTGCCTTTATACTAGAACGAAAAAATGAAAACATTAAATATTTAATTTGAAAATATTAAATATTTCATTTCTTCTAGTGGAGATCGAACCCACAACCTGTCGGTTACGTCACACGCTTGTGCTTGAATTACTTTGTTTTTTGAAACAAATTAAAAGTTACTATTTTATTAGTCATTAAAATTAATTAATTATTACGTATATATTGAACCTTATAATAGACAATCTTGAATAATATTAGACATATTTTTTTTTGTACAAACTATATAATTATATTGTAGCCGTCAACAAAAAATAAAATTACTATGCTTATTGTCGCTTTAAAATTAAAAAGGACGTAGAACGTACGCATTTTTTTATTCTATGAAATTCCAAATGAACTTCTGCATAAATGTAGCTTCCTTAAAGTTATATCAAATATTATATACCTTTTTTTAAAATTGTACTTTAATCAACAAGTTTATAAAAAAATTGTCAACAAAGTAATATTAGCCTACATAGTATACATGTGTCGATTTGATATCAAAAAGGCAATATATGTTCAATATAAAGGTTTATTTATATAACCTTCAGCTAAGACAACACGCTCGAGATACCATTGACGAGATGAACTCTTGCGTAATTAGAACAACATTAAAAGTTTTATGTATTTATTGTTTATTTCATAATTCCTTATTGATAAATCAATTGCTTTTATATATGAATTTACAAATTTAAACAAATTTAATAAATTTGTATATTAAAAGATTTTAAATATTTCTTTTACTTAATCTTTACTGCTTTACGCTGTATCCCGCACATGGCAGGACAAGCACAGGGTACTTGGGAACCTAGTATTAAGACACTCCGTTCCACTTCCGTTTCCAACTTTTCCCCGAATTTGAGGCATTGCGTGTCCAGTGGCGGAACTCAACACCGCGCTTTGCTTCGTTACCAGTGTGAAGAAATAAAACACTATATATTCAATTTGAAAATATGAAATATTTAATTTCCTCGCGTTTATAGTCGCGCGATTTTGCCGCTTCGCCACAACAGGCTTCTTTCTCCTAATATTACTTAAGATATACCTAATTAATATTATTTCCATTTCTTTCATTTCAGTGTTTCAATTCCTTTTATTTATTTTTTAACGAATTTAATTTGTCTAGGTGTTATATTTCTCGTTGGGGTGTACATATCATCGGCGTCAGCGTTGCCGCCATGTGTCTGCACGCGGGAAATGAAGCCCGTGTGCGGCTCAGACGGGCAGACCTACAGCAACGAGTGCATGTTGCGCTGTCAACAGGAAACAAGCCCTGGACTAACTATGGCAAGGAAAGGAAACTGTGAAGACGTTGCAGCACCCATATGCTTTTGTACTTACAACTATAGTCCTGTATGCGGAACTAATGGCATTACCTACTCCAATAAGTGTTCCATGGATTGTGAGAAGGTAGAATTACTATATACAGGGGAATGTAGGCAGAAGCGAGAGGAACCTAAGCTGCCTTCTTGTGCGTGTACTCGTATAGCTAAGCCTGTGTGTGGGACAGACGGCAAGACCTACAGCAACCCATGCATGCTGAACTGCGCTCGGGAAGACGATGAAAACTTACATGTACACTATGAAGGAAAGTGTGTCAATGGATTGAAACACAAACGTCAGCTCCCAAGATGCGCTTGCGCAAGAATAAAGTCCCCGGTATGCGGCTCTGATGGAGTCACCTACAGCAATGACTGCATGATGCGATGCGCCGGGGAGGAGCTCACTGTTGTTAAGCATGGATCTTGCGATTAGTCAATGTCAATAGTTTCCAATGTAGTGCCATATAAATTTATGTAATTTATATTGTTTCCGTCTACTTTTTTTATTTTTGTGTTTTTTATTATTAAAAATGTGTTATAAATATTATGTGTTGTAGTTTTTGTTGGTAGCTTGGTGTCATTAGATGAAAAAAGGTTATTTGACCTGCGATAAGACAATAAAATATTTATTTTTTTCATTGTCTAGGTTGAATACATTTAATAACCTTTCAATAATACACTAATATAAGCACTAATTAGCAAAGTTGAAGCTTTATATAGATATTATTAACATTCATATTTTAATTATTAGATAACATTTATATCGTTGTATATTAATTCTTTTGTTGCTTCTAAATTGTTTTATTTAAATAGGTTGCCTGGTAGAGATCACTCTTAGTGATAAGGCCGCCTTTTCACTTTTTGTTTTCGTATTTTGTATTAATATATCTGTTAATTTTCTGGTGTGAAATAAAGTTTTTTTTTTGTAATACCAGAAGTTCGTGTGCTAAATAAAAATAAATTTCAGTTAATTTGATGAGATTTTGTTCATGGAAATGTTCTTATTTATCTAATACATCATCATCAATATGTTTGTTACATCACGTATATCTCGGTAGGCGATACAAAAGTAAGTACGCGCGGACAACAAATGCGGTTCTACCGGAGTAAATCGTGATTCCGCGGGAAATCAATATAAAAAGTAGACTGTAAGTTGTTACACGACCCCTTCTTTCCATACCTATAATAGTTACAACTTCAGTCAGAATAAACAGAAAGACAAACAATACAAAAAACTTTTTTTCTGTTTTAATATCGTATAGATAAATAAATAAATACATTTGAAAAACACGGTTATTACAAGTTATGCACTTGACTTGAGTGTTATTACACGATATAGGGCACGTTTATTTAGGCAATAGGGCCTTCTATTCTTGTTAATTAGTTCCTAGGTTAATGTATAGAAACTGATATTATATCCGGTACTTGGCACAAAAATGGCTTTGTGAGTGAATATACTAATTTTAAAACAACACAATACATTTCGTAGGCGGTCATCATGATTTCGACGCGGTGATTATGTTCATTCGTTCTTCGTAATTTTAGTTAAAAATGACAAATTATCAATGATAGTTTTGTAAACTGTATTGATTTTTTGTAAAAAAGTATACCAGTATAGTAGTTTAAATGACTGTTTTTGAATATTTCAAATAAGATGTCTGAAATATTTTCACCAAAGAATCTTGCATTCTTAAAAATAATTTTAATACAAATCAAAAACAAGGTGTTAGTAACTCCTCACATACTTATACTCATCCACACATCTGGTATCGCGACGTAATCACAAATTACCACATATGATCACACGTTCGTACATGTGATCACACTTTGATACGTGTGATACAAAGATTCAATCAAAATCAAAATCAAAATATTCTTTATTCAATTAGGCCATTTAAGCACTTTTGAATCACACATCTATACCCACATCCTATAACATATGATTTACTCACATACACACGTGATCATACTTCTACACATATAATCATCATCACACAATAATTTACATGTGATTAATTTTTTAATACTTTTTTTTATCAAATCGATCGATTATTTATTACTGTTTCCATTCTTAACGTAAATGAGCGAATTGTCATTATCACCTACCACGTCCGGAACAGTTTTCATTGCATTTTACTAATAGTAAAGTTAACTTAAATTTTGTTTAGAAACATTTTATGTTATTAATAGTATTTAATATTAAGATATTATATTTTATAATAAATAATTGTATTCAACTAAATGGTCAGTCGATTAAGTTTAAATAATTAATGTTGTACATTAAATATTTTTTGCTTTTTTTACGCTTTATCCCTCAAATGGTAGGGCAGGCAAAGGGAACTTAGAAACCTAGCGTTACAAACACTCCGTTCCATTCCCCACAGTAATTTATTTTAGTAATAATTAATCATATTGGAGTTTATTAAAAAAAACCTTAAAATAAAATAAAAAAACTTGACTTAATGTCCTAAGCCCCCGAGGTGGGGCAGAGGGCTTCTACAGTAGTCCAAGTCTTGCCGATTTTCTTCACCTCATCCGTTACAGTGCGCCGCCAGGTTTGCTTGGGGCGACCACGTTTGCGTCTTCCTTGTGGGTTCCAATGCAGAGCCTGTTTAGGGATGTGATCGGGGTCCCTTCGGAGAGTGTGGCCAATCCAGTTCCACTTCCGGCGATTGATCTGCTGATTGATCGGGGATTCTTAGCAACTACTTGGGCCAATAAATACCGAGAATTTGGCGAAGACAACGGTTGACGAAGACCTGAAGACGCTGTGAGATGACCTTGGTCACTTTCCAAGTGTCGCACCCATAGAGCAGCACGGATTTCGTATTGGACGCGAATATTTTAATTTTAACTCTTCGAGACAGTTTTCTAGACTGCCATACAGGTCGAAGTTGTGCGAAAGCATCTCTAGCTTTGGCAATCCGAGAAGTGATGTCATCTTCAGTACCCCCAGTCTCTGGCATGACGCTCCCGAGGTAAGTAAATTTATGGACTCGTTCCATTTACTCTGCTCCAATTCGTAATGGTGTGCCAAATTCGACCCTAGGTCTCATCTCTTGGGTCTTCCTGCATTTTATTTTAAGTCCCGCGCTGCCCGCTTCCCGATGCAGGTCGTCCAACTTGGATTGCATGTCGCGTCTTATTTGCATATGCGCGATGCATGACCCCGTCAAGGACAGCTAGGTAAAGGAGAGGCGAAAGTAAACAGCCTTGGCGGACGCCCGCAATGTTCCTCGACGTCTTCCGATATGAGGCCGTCGTGCGTTACTTCACGGGAATATTTTCTGTAGATGGCCTTAAGTAGCTCGATAATCTTCTGCGGGACAACAATGTCGGAGAGTCGGGACCATATCTCGTCCACTTCAACGTATAAGGCTAAGGCTTTTTCGAAGTCTACAAAGGTTAGATAAACCTCCCTTTGCCAGTCTGATGCTTGTTCTAGTATGATACGCAGAGTGTTAATTTGGTCGATGCACGATCGGGTCGGGCGGAAGCCAGCCTGTTCTTTGCGAAGGAGAGGTTCGACGGCCCTCGACAACCTATCCAGGATAATCTTGCAGAAAACCTTCGACGGTAACGAGAGCAAAGTAATGCCTCTCCCACTACTGCAATGGCTAAGGTCCTCCTTTTTTGGAACGGTTATCAAAACTTTGTTTGTTCCAGTTCCTTTGTTCCAGTCGTCTAGTAATTACTCTTCAGTCCAGATTTTTTTTATAAGAGGTGTCAGAACTTCGACAGCGGAGTGTAGGTCGGCTTTCAGCATTTCCGCAGTAATAAGATCGAGTCCTGGGGCTTTCCCTATTTTGAGACCTTATAGCGTTAGCCACTTTGTCGTGTGTTGGCGGGTTGACATCTATGTCCAGCAGAGTAGGTGGAGGGGTGTTATGCGTTGTGCTGCGGTAGGTCAGGCGTGGTTGGTGTTATGCAGCGGAAGCCCTCCTAGAAGTGTTCGCGCCAGCGTCGCAGTTGCCCTTCCAACAGCGTCAGCCCACATCCTTGTGTCTTTTCGCATGCTACGGTAGATTTTCTTGCGAATCTGGCGCTGTTGTCGTCTGAGGGTGGCTACAAGTAGTTCGTCGGTGGTTTGTAGTAGTTTTAGATGCAGCTCTCTTCGGTCACTTATAAGCTGCCATGTAGCTCGTGACATCGTCTTCGCACGCATGTGCCGTGTGCCCTAAGACTAAAGAGCTGGTTTCTGTATAGACCACTTTAATGCGATTCTACTCTTCATCTATTGAGTGTCCATCAGTGTTTAGGCCGGAAAAACGGTTCGTGAGTTCAAGCCTGAACTTGGTGCAGGTGTCAGGGTTTCTTTTCAAAATAAAAAAGTACAGTTTTATTTCAATATTATCTATATTTTACAAAAAAGTTAACAATATTATACACCTCTTATCACTGTATCTTGATTCGTTCAAATACAATTACTATAAATTAATGTTTATTCCACATTAATATCGACAGTTCAATTACAAAATAAAAACATACAAAAAATATATATACGAAAAAAATGCTGATAAAATATTACTTACGCCTAAAATTTATTAAGTAATTTAGTTTACAAAATTTATCAAACAATTAAACGTATGTAAATAAAAAAGAGATGAAGAGAGAAGAACGATACAGAAGAAAAAATATAAATAAATAAATAGATAGTTCTCAGCTTCACGCTGTATCCCGCACGAGGCAGGGTAGGCAGAGGGAACCCGGGAACCTAGTGTTAAGACACTCCGTTCCACTTCCGTTCCCCACTTTCCGCCGAATTTGAGGCATTGCATGTTGAGTGACGGAACTCAACGCCGCGCTTTGCCTTATTACCAGAGCGAAGAAATTAAACATTAAATATTGAAAATATTAAATATTTCATTCCCTCTACTGGGGATCGAACCCAGAACCTGTCGGTTGCAGTCACACTCTTGTGCCGCTGCGCCACGACAGGCCTCTAAATAGATAGTGCACCATTAAATATGTATGGAATATGAAATTAAACTAACATACATGTTGTGGCACAGGAGCATAAGTGTGTGACTGTAAAAGCGACAGGTTGTGGGTTCAATCCTCACTCGAGGAAGTGAAATATATTGTATTTTCAAAATTAGATATTTTAATATTTTTATGTCTGGTCAACAAGGCAAAGCGCGGTGTTTAATTCCGCCACTCAACATGCAACGCCTTTAATTGAAGGAAAGTAGCAAACGAAACGGAATGTCTTAACGTTAGGTTCCCAAGTTCCCACCCAAACCGATAACTAATATAAAAACTGAAATTAAATAGTATTAAAAAAGTTACAAAAATCAAGAAAATATAACGACAAAACAATAATTATATTATTATCTACTATTTAAAACATTTACAAGCAATTTACAACATACTTAAAAAAATATGAAAATTATTATTTTTTTTTTTTGGTAATATAACAATATTAATAAACTATTTCAACATATTATTCACAGAATCTACTATTACTATAATATAATCTCACATGACACATGACACAATGATATATGACACATGACACAATGACACAAAGAAAGATCTCACATAATGACACAAAGAAAATGAATATTCAGTTTAACCTGGTTAAGTGGGACCTCAATTACAATTCTCAGGACCCAAAAAGAGGTCCCGTTATTTTGACATCGAATTATTTTTTTAGGGTTTTTTTAATATAAATATATTGTATGATATGGAGGCCTATCGTGACAAAGGGACACTTTTCCTTTTTCTAAGGCGGAACTCAACGCCGCGTTTATTATTTAATCCCCTTAGTGGGAATTGAACCAACAATCTATCATGTTCACAGTCACATGCTTTCGCACCCCCACGCCTGGACTCACATAAAGTTCATATAAAATATATATCTTCTTATTATTTTATATAAATATAAATATACATTGGGTTATAAGTCAATGCTAAGGCCCGCCAAAAGGTCATCATCTTCATCATAATTCATAATGAATTCATCAACTTCATCTACACGCATGGAATCTGATGAATTTATTGACACAATATTTGTTACATCTTGTTTCTTTGTTTGTGTCTTATTTTGTGTATTTTGAGTATTCAATTTTTCATAATTAATGATGAATTCATTAAATTCATCAACACCCGCGGAATCCGATGAATGTATTGATACAGTATCTGTTTCATCTTGTGTCTTTGGTTGTGTGTTATTTGGTGTTTTTTGAGTTTTCATTTTTTCATAATTCATGATGAATTCATCAACTTCATCAACATTTACAGAATCTGATGAATTTAATGACACAATATTTGTTTCATTTGTTTTTTTTGTTTGTGTGTTATTTTGTGTATTATTTGTTTGTTGGGATTTCAATTTTTGAGATGATTTCAATATATTAGTTCCTGATATATAATCGTTTTTGTTTTTAACGGGTTTCGGTGACAGATATTGAGTTATGGTGTTTTTGCTTTCCTGGAATAGATTTTTTTAAGTATAAATTAAGTTTTTATAGCAACTTTTTCTTCTGCATTTTAAATTGTAACGATTAAAATCATGTTATGTTATTGTTAATGTAAATTCTCACCTGGTGCTTTACAGCAGTATCTTCAAAGTTTTCCCCAGAAAGGCCGGCGCCATTTAAGACCTATGAAAATAAATTTTGAAAACTAAATATAAACATTGTATTTGGTTACATATTTATTATATTGAAAGTAAATTTGAAACTTGTTATGATATGTATGTATTTATTTATGTACATTGTGCAAATACATACGCGCAATAGCACAAGCGTGTGATTTTATTTTTTCGTGTCAGTCATTATTATTGACTTTTGAAACATATATATATATATATATATATATATATATATATATATATATATATATATATATATATATATATATATATATATATATTTATATATAAATATATATATTTATATATATATATATATATATATATATATATATATATATATATATATATATATATATATATATATATATATATATATATATATTTATATATATATATATATATATATATATATATATATATATATATATATATATATATATATATATATATGTGTATGTGTGTGTGTGTGTGTGTGTGTGTGTGTGTGTGTGTGTGTGTGTGTGTACCTGCAGCTTCCCGTGCAGCATGGGCCACATGGCGTCGTCGGCGGTGCCGCGCGCCAGCAGGTAGCGCGCCGCCACGCCGCCCACGCGCCCCACGCGGTGCGCGCGCGCCTCCGCCTGCGTCAGCACCTGCCCGTGTACGTATATAATGTGTAATCTGATTAATTGAAAATTATTAATATTTTTACAAAATTATTAATAATAACCACATATTTTGGTAAATGTGAATAAACGATTGAAATTTATTACTTTTAGTAGTAATAATTAATAATTCACGACACGTTTTGGTAAAAGTTATAAAATAAATAAAATCCCAATATTTTATGACCAGCAGATATTTATTTATAATATTAAACGCAGTCTTACAATTATATTAAATAAAAATAAAATAAAAAAAAATAAAACAAAAATAAAATTAAACAATTATTGTTTCATTAACAAAATCAACACGAATCCTAAAAGCAATCATTAACAATAATATTTGGTTTGCCTGTAAATCTTCTGTACCAACTATAAGTGCAACAAATTAAATTTTTAAAGTATTATCATAGTATCATATTTATCATATATCATATATCGTACACAATAAGACAAAATATTATTTATTTTTGCAAGAATGACTTTTATGGCACTTAGAATTGCAAAGAACGTGCATTTGCAGCGATTAGAGTTGCATTTACCAGTACAGTTGCATTGTTGAAAGCCTTGCCCCCCAAATTTGAGTCCTTGCGGGCACATTCTCGCAGACTGCAAGTTGTATTAGGAACCTCATTAATACTGACAAATTTTTCCTTGCAAACTGTAAACTCATTTCGTGAATACAGTTGATTTAGAAAGCCATGCTTTGTCCCCAGCTTGTATAGGTTATGATTAAGTTATCTGCCTTGGCTCGATCGACTTCTGGCACGGGTACCCTAACGCTGTCCCCTATTTTTCCAACCGGAAATTTTGTGTTGGATAGTTTTAACATTTTTTCAGCTTGCTTTTGGAAAAACTCTCTCGCAGAGTCTCGAACTTCTTGAATTTTAGTGGAAGTAGTGGCGATGATTGAGACTAGCTCTTTATCTATATTTTGGTTTTCCGAATTGATAATCGTTTCTTCCTTATTTGCATTGTCAACAGGAATTTCTTTGGAATTTTCCTGATTTGAGTTAATTTCAAGCTCACTCTGCAATTCAGGTTCAATTCGCATAGAATGGGCATCAACCGGATAAATATTTGAAGTAGGTTCAATTTGTTGAGAATGGATATCGACTGAGTGCACGTCCGTAGTATGATCCAAGGAATAACAGTCAGTATCAGTATGTTGAGGGTCTTGAAGTCTTTCTAAATCTTCTTCGCTTCTTATATGTGAAATATCAACAGCGGGCAAAAAAGTTTTTAACCCAATTTTTGGTTTACAACCAAACATAGCTCCATAAGGACTCGTATTTATTCCTGAATGGAAAGCTTTGTTTTTCATAAACTGTATGAATCTTAGACCTTCTGACCAATGTGTTGTTCTGTTGGTTTCCAACCAAGTAGCTAACATTTTTTCAATGTCTTGATTTGCTCTCTCAACAGATCCTTGAGACTGGCTGCGTCGCGGCTTTCCGTGAACAATTTTAGGTTCACTCCACATTTTACACACCTCAGTAATGACATTATTCACGAATTCACGCCCATTGTCACTATGCAAAATACAAGGCGCTCCAAATATAGTAAATATGTCTAACAAATGATATCCAACTTCCTCAGCACGCTTCGTTTTTAATGCTCTGAGTTGCACAAATTTTGTAAGATGATCTTGGTATACCATTATAAACTTATATTGACTGTCTGCCTGTGATTGCATGTCAATAAGATCAACTTGACATCTTGAATTGAATTCAGTACTCTTAATGGGCCTTACTACCAACCCTTTTTTAGGAATATTCATTTTCTTTTGGCATGGTTGACACAAGTTCAAATAAATAGTTATAAGTTCAAGTGTAATATTGTTATATTTATTTTTAAGCTCTTTAACCATTCTGGTGCGCCCTCCGTGACCAATAGAAATATGAGTCTCATGAACAATATCAAAATTTTCCTCTAAATACGTGTAGTAAATAAGCGAGTCTTTCTCGTCCTTCACTGGAACTACTATTTTTTTTATATTACCTATAACAACAACATCGTATCTTGACAGACGTTGATAGTCTTCTGGCGTTTTTCGCTTTGTTTTCTCTTTTAAAGTTATAACCTTGTTTAAAAAAGTAAAATACTCATCTCGGGTAAATAATTGGTGATTTTTTTCCTTTCTTCAATTTAATTTCAAGGCATTTCTCATTAAATCTGATTTTCATAATAAGAAGGTCCTCCATTTTAATACGAAAACGGTACTCAAACTCAAAAATTCACAAAGTTTTTACGTCAGCAATAACAAATAAGGTGCGCGTGCTTTTAAAACAATAACACCGAGCCAACTAACGCGTCGCCTACGCTACGCGGTTCCCTCCGCCGCCGCTCCGCCCCGCCCCGCAACCCTTGGCCACTTATTACATATATTAATACTAGAGTTAAATTATTAATAAAAATCGACAAATATGATTAATTTATCACTTTAACCTCGACTTTCGGTAATTATTAATAATGATATATAATTATTAATAATCTTCAATTATTTATTCTTACCGTAACATATATATACCACTCCGCTAAGCAGAGGGCACATGGGAACATAGTGTTGAGACAATACGTTCTGTCTCCTATGCTCCGCCGAATGTAAATAGTTTCGTGCCAAAGTAAACATATTAAAATATTAAATATATCATTTTATATTATTTTCAAATTGAAATATTTTATTAGATCTACAACTTTGCTCCCGCCGTTTCGCCAAAAGATGGCGCTAGTAGCCAGTAATAGTTCAAATAAATAAATCACAGTTTTTTCCATTAATTTTGACTTCTATAAATATAACCTTACATCGATATTAGTTAATTTTTGTTTTTTCATATAGTTACATTTAATTAAATATGTCAACTTATAAACCGAATTCACGTCATTTGCGGGAGATTTTACTTTTTCATTTCAACATGAAAAATTCGGCGGCTGAGGCTCATCGGGTTATTTCAAGTACTTATGGTGATGATACTATTAGTGAAAGAACGTGTCGCGTAAAAGCAGTGATTTTGTTGTTGAAGATCGGCATAGGGGTGGCAGAGAAAAAACTTTTAAAGATGATTAACTGGAGGCTTTACATAATGAAGACTCGTGAAGTAACTCAGCAAGCAGTATTAAACGCCTGGAACTATATATGGATACTGGGTACCGTATCAGTTGAAACCAAGAGATGTTAAGCGACATTTATTTCCTTGTGAACAGCTGCTCGAAAGACAAAAACGAAAAGGATTTCTTCATCGTATTGTTACTGGGGACAAAAAATGGGTGCACTACGACAACCCTAAGCGACGCACATCATGGCCACACTCCTACGGCGACATCTCGACAGAATATTCACAGATTCAAGGTCAGGTTGTGGATTTGGTGGGATCAGCTTGACGTAATTTATTATGAGCTGCTAAAATCTTCTGAGACAGTTACTGGTGCACTTTATCGAATTCAATTAATACGTTTGAGCCGGGCATTAAAAGTAAGACGGCCGCAATACGCTGATAGACACGAAAAAGTGATTTTGCAACACGACAATGCTCGACCTCACGTGGCGAAAGTAGTTAAGACGTACCTCGAAACACTGAAATGGTAAATTCTCCCTCCCCCGCCATACTCTTCAGATGTTGCTCCATCTGATTACCATTTATTTAGGTCGATGGTACACGGCCTGAGGGGCGAGTGCTTCGATTCTTTTGAAAAAGTGAAAGAATGGATCGATTCTTGGAACTTATCAAAGGATGAAGAATTTTTTTTTCCGACGCGGGATTCGTTTGTTGCCTGAAAGATGGGCCAAAGTAGTGGAAACTGACGGACAATACTTTGACACATAAAATAAATAAGATAATATACCAGATAATATACATTTAACATAAATAAGATACCATTTTTTTTATATATTTAAATAAGAAAAAACAGCGGAAGCAAAATTGTAGATTTGTGTATTAAAAATAAAATAAATTTACAAACTTTATTAAAGCTACAAACAGGATATTCTTCGAATGAAGATCTGCATCCTATCTGTACATCTGTGCTACAATGGACAATTTTATATGTGAATTTTAACAATCTTTTACATTATATGTTCTATGTTCTATATAAATAAAAGTACTTGAAATATTGTTTGTGTATTCAAATAGAAATTACTACTTGTTTTGTAGTACTTGTGTTGTGTACAATATGCAATTAATTTTCAATATTTAAGTTAACTTTAAACGCAATCACAAATTACATTAGAACGATAAATGGATTATTAAGCAAAAAAATATTAATTCAAACTACAAATTAGTGAATTTTAACATTTCAACAGCATACATAAAACATTACGTATAAGATTGAAAAATTGAGCAAAATGTGGGAAATGAAAATATTTTAACAACACATTTCCTCATCCTTTTTTTTTATGGATACACAGGACAGGACAGACGAGCGTACTGGTCACCTGATGGTAAGTGATCACCGTCGCCCACGACTCTGTGTAACTCCAAAGGAGCTACAGGAGCGTTGCCCGTCTTTAAAGTGAATGGGCACCGGGGCCCGGCACTACCCAAAGCGAACCGCAGTGGCCGAAGCCAGTACTTAACGCCGGTTTTAAATGCCGGGGGACTCACGCCGGGGTTCCAGTGCAGCTCCGCGAAGAGCACGAGCGCGGCGGCGGTGAGCGTGAGCCCGGCGCCCGCCGCCGTGATGGACAGCACGGCCGCGCGCACGCCCGCGCTGTGCTGGAACCGCTCCACCAGCTCCTGGACATGGAGACATTACCCATTATGTGGGGGAATCTTTTATTTCTTTTTTTTCCTTTAGCTTTGAGACCTGTCATGGCGCAGCGGCACAAGCGCAACAAAAAACGGAAAAGGCAACATTATATTGGAAAAGTTCAGAACTGAATATACCTAATCTTTGGCACTGCTAAATGGATTTCACTATTAAAGGCTTCAATTAACTATTCATAAATTGAATGTCACAGTCCAAAAATCAGTCCGAGAAATAAGAGCACAGATAAAACTGTGTTCTTATACGTTTTTATTTTTTTGTTTATTATAAACTGGTATACCATTTTATTGAACGGTGTTTGCAAGGAAATTGTAAACTAAGGAAATTGTAATCTAGTAAATAGGTACTTGTATGAACATTAAATGAGAGTAAAATACGTTATAAAATATGACTAAAGAACATATTGAAGCGTACAATACGCGTTACCAACAAAATAAAACAACCAGCAGCGTTGAGTTCCGCCACTCAACACCAAAAATAGTTCAGCGCTGTTTATGAAATAGATTGTTTTGACACTAAATTTCCTCTGCCTATCTTTAAAAAAAAAATGAACAATATAACTCACAGATCTAGAATTAGCTGGAGTCGAACCCACGATGCATATATATTTGGTGCGTGTCTCCGTCAGCGTGTCGCAGAGCGCCTCGATCATGGCGCGGTGGTGGGCGAACACCAGGAACTTACCGGTGTACTCTTTTAACAACTGTTTTATATATTTACTGGAATAGAACAAAAGATATTAGCTAGAGAGCTAAGAGATTAAGCTATTGTATCCCGCACATGGCAGGGTAGGCAGAGGGAACCCAGTGTTAAGACACTCCGTTCCACTTCCGTTCCCCACTTTCCGTCGAATTTGAACTGAAAACATTAAATATTTAATTTGAAAATATTAAATATTTCATGTTCTCGAGTGGGGATCGAACCCACAACCTATCGGTAACAGTCACACGCTTGTGCCGCTGGGCCACAACTGGCCTCAATTATTAGTAAATAATATATGTAAATTAAAATTTTAAGATGTTGTGTAACATTATTTTTTTGTTTTACGTTGTATCCCGCATATGGCGGTGTGCGTGCGTGCACGTGTGTTTGCCTACGCGAGTGCACGCGTGTGTGAGCGTGCGTAGTAAGAGGGAAGTTAGGAACGCAGTGTTAAGACACTTTGCTACGTTCCTTCTTTAGGTTTTCCTAAAACCGATCACATAATTTATTTAAAAAATTGTCTTCATTCGTTTTGATTTTAAATTTAATTCTTGTTTTTACTTAATTCCAAATGAGCATCCAATCTTTGTCTAGTGAAAATATTTTAGTATTAACAGTATATAAAGTTAAATACATACATACGTACACACACACACACACACACACATACATACGTACACACACACACACACACACACATTGCTAATACAAACCAAACAGCTGGAATCTTCACGGCGGCCGACCGACTGAAGTAAGTGAGCAGCGCCGCGTGTCTCTCCGACGAGCTTGATTTATTGTAATCATCGGCCATTTGAGTTAATTCGTGCTCATCCTCCTTTGTGTAATCCAGCAGTGTCTGATCCAGCAACACTGTCTCTCTGATGGGCAGATAAGTCATTGTATACTCCAACTGCAGAAGGGAACATGGGAACCTAGTGTTGAGACCCTCCGTTCTTAGTGAAATATCTTTCGTTTCACACTTTCCGGCGAATTTTGAAGGCTTTGCTTTCGGAGTGGTCGCGATTTAGAGGAGAGCGAAGAAATTAAAAGTTTAAATATTTCATTTTCTTCGAGTGGGTATCGAACCCACAACCTGTCACGTATGCTCGGGCCCCGCGGCACGTCAGATCTCAATCTTTTAATATATACTTAGTGGTTTTTTTTTTCAGCTTCACGCTGTATGCCACACGAGGCAGGGCACGTAGAGAGACTTGGGAACCTAATGTTAAGACAGTCCATTCCATTTCCGTTCCCCACTTTTCGTCGAATTTGAGGCATTGCGTGATGAGTGGCGAAACCCGACGTCGAGTTTTGCCTAGGACCAGAGCGAAGAAATGAAAACATTAAATATTTAAATTGATAATATTAAATATTTCATTTCACAACATGTCGGTCACAGTCACACGACTGTACCACTGCGCCACGACAGGCCTCAATAAATACTTTATATATATATATTTTTTCAGCTTCACGCTGTATCCCGCACGAGGCAGGGTAGGCAGAGGGAATCCAGGAACCTAGTGTTAAAACACTCCGTTCCACTTCCGTTCCCGACTTTCCGCCGATTTTGAGGCATTGCGTGTTGAAAGGCGGAACTCAAGAAATGAAAACATTAAATATTTAAATTGATAATATTAAATATTTCATTTCCTCGAGTGGCAATCGAACTCACAACCTGTCGGTCACAGTCACACGACTGTACCACTGCGCCACGACAGGCCTCAATAAATACATTATATAATACCATTAATACATATAAAAGTAAAACATAAATACCTAGTAATTTGACCCAAGTCCGTAAGAACCTCATCTTTAGTCCTACGTATTAAGAAACGTTTCCGCAGTATAACTTGCAGTTCAGCAAGGTTGGACTCGCCCGACATGTCCCAGCCGAAATTCGTTTGTTTCCCGTCACAATATCGTACACCTACAAAAAAAAATATAGTTGTTTTTTTTTGTCTTCACGCACTTTCCCGCATAACAAATAAGAAAAAAAGAATCATTTATCTATTTTAGCCGGATCCAAGACTGTTTGTTAAATGGTGGAGCTTAACACTGCACTTTCTATCTCTTTAGAAAAAACTCAGCTTTAGAAAAAATAAAATAAAAATATTAACGTATCAGGATTTAAATTTACGACTTTCGTTTACCGTCAAAGCGCACTGACCACTATGCCATACGTTCTTACTGAGCTACGTCGAAATTCTTGTATGCGCACTTACAACTTATTTTTGGTATACGTATGATAGTAGGGAGATATTTCCGCCCGAATCCTGCTTTTTTAGTGGCGGAAATAAACCTCGCGCACTGACAGTTTAGCAACGGGTTAGCCAACTTGTTGACTGACAGTTTGGCAGCGGGTCTGCCAACTAGTTGACTAACAGTTTCGCAACGGGTCCGCCAACTTGTTGACTGACATTTTGGTCACAGGTTTAAAACGTGTTGGACATCTTGTTGACCAACAGTTTAGCAACGATATGAGACAAGTTGGCCTACAGATTAACCGACTAAAAAGCAGACAGAAAAATAAATATACAAAAAAAAACCAACTTCAACTTACCAAACTGTACATAGGAGTTGTACGAAGTGAACACGGTGTTCTCGATCAACGCCAGCTGCGTGTACAGCTCCGAGGGCCTGCTGAGCGCCGGCGTGCCGCTGAGCAGCACCACCCGGGGACACTTGCCCGCGATGCCCATTATGGTGCTTGTACATTGCGCTTTGTACGACTTTAAATTGTGCGATTCGTCCTATTTATACAGATATTTATATTTGAATATTATAGAGGCCTGTCGTGGCGCAGCGGCACAAGAGTGTGACTGTAACCGACAGGTTCTGGGTTCGATCCCCAGTCGAGGAAATGAAACATTTAATATTTTCAATTTAAATATTTAATGTTTCATTTCTTCGCTCTGGTAATAACGCAAAGCGCGGCGTTGAGTTCCGCCACTCAACACGCAATGCCTCAAATTCGGCGGAAAGTGGGGAACGGAAGTGGAACGGAGTGTCATAACACTAGATTTCACTTTCGGTCCCTCTGCCTACCCTGCCTAGTGCGGGATACAGCGTGAAGCTGAATATTATAAAAATAGTGAGCGTTGAGTTTGGTCACTCAACACGCAATGCCTCAAATTCGGAAAAGTGGTGAACGGAACGGAGTGTTAATAATAGCTTCCCAAGTCCCCGCTGCCTATCCTGCCATGTACGGGATACAGCGTGAAGCTGAGTGAGTGAATGTTTTTTTATTTTTATTTCACGCCGTATCCCGCAGATAACTGGTTAGACTGAATCTCGCGGCGAAGTGTCAAGACACTCAATTCCCTATTATACCACTCCGTTATACACTATCCTCAGGCATTGTTATTATTTTATTTTTTGGTTGTTGTATGGCGCAAGTCAAGACCTCGCTTTGCCTCGTTACCAAACCAAGGAAATGAAAATAATAAATATTTAATGTTTTCTACTGGGTATTGGGTCACATTTATAGTCCCACGACTGTGCCTGTGTGATAAATTCTACTTTTGAAGGCATTTCTCATTACTATCCACAAAATGGGACTCAAAAGTCTAACACGGCATTAAGTTACGCTGTACAAGCATGCAATGCCTCAAATTTCGCAGAAAGTAGGAAACCTAAGTATTTCACCACTGGATTCCCTCTGCCTCCACTCTGCCAGGTCATTATCAAAATAAAAAAATAAATAAAAATAAAAATGAAATTAAAAATAAATTTTTATATGAGGCCTGTTGTGGCGCAGCGGCACAAGCTTTTAACTGTAAGCCACAGGTTGTGGGTTTGATCCCCACTCGAGGCAATGAAATATTTAATATTTCCAATTTAAACACTTAATGTTTTCATTTCTTCGCTCTGGTACAAGGCAAAACGCGGCGTTGAGCTCCGCCGCTCAACACACAATACGTCAAATTCGGCGGAAAGTGAGGAACGGAGTGTCTTAACACTAGGTTCCCAAATTCCCTCTGCCTACCGTGCCATACAGCGTGAAGCTAAGTAAGTATCTTTTTTATTGTTTTATTAACTGAATAAACGGTTTCATTGGACGTAGCATAATTAACAAGAATGAACAGTAACAATAAAAACAAAGCAACATACTCACTACAATAATTACACCAAACTTTTTGTTCTGCAACAACTCCTTGTGAGTTATCGATATTTTAAAGCTGGTTATGACCACTTCAGTCTGAAAGAGGAAATAAATATATAAAATAAGTACAAATTAAGTATATATAGTTCGTATTCGCCTCCGTTCTACAATGCGTTGTGCTAGATGAAAGCGTGAAACGTTTGAAGCCTATCATGGGCCATCCTGCACGCGGTATGCGTGAAAGCTAAGATCGACTCCCACTCCAGAAAATTAAATACTTAATGATTTCATTTCCTCGCTCTTGTAATCAGGTGAAACGCGAGGGGACGTGGGGAATGGAGGGCCTTAACACTAGGTTCATAGGTTCCCTTTATCTACCCTGTTACGTGTAGGACTCAGCGTAAAGCTATAATAAGAATGAATTAAAACTTAACTCAATTCTAACTCAGCTTCACGCTGTATCCCGCACACACATGACAGGGTAGGCAGAAGGAACTTGGGAACCTAA
Source organism: Eueides isabella (assembly GCA_019049475.1). Taxonomy (NCBI): domain Eukaryota; kingdom Metazoa; phylum Arthropoda; class Insecta; order Lepidoptera; family Nymphalidae; genus Eueides; species Eueides isabella. Next base: position 11,074,677 of record CM032399.1, read on the forward strand.
TTTTAAGACACTTCCGTTCCCCACTTTCCGCCGAATTTGAGGCATGGTGTGTTGAGTGGCGGAACTCGACGCCGCGTTTTGCCTTATATAAGAGCGAAGAAATTTAAAAACATTACATATTTAAATTAAAAATATTAAATATTTCATTTCCTCGAGTGGGGATCGAACCCAGAACCTGTCGGTTACAGTCACACACTCGTGCCACTGTGCCACGACAGACAACAATTAAAACTTCATATAAAATTATTCAGCCGTTCACGACTATATACAAACATATATACAGAAAAGATATATCTGTAAGATTGCTGATAATGATATCTGTTCGAGGTATGCCGTGGTGCGTGCTCACATGTGCAACGGAAAAAGGGGAACTCTAGGTTCCCAAGTTCCCTCTGCCTATCCTTCCATATGTAACATACAGAATAAACTTAAAAAAATACATACTTATACATGTACATATATACCTGTTTATCAGCAACAAGTTGGGCATCTTTACTATTGGCCAGTATCGCGATGTTCGACATCGGCACGGACGGTAGCAGTTCATGAATTTTACTCTGCCAAGTTTCCCTGCAATTGTAATAATATTAACCATATTTTTTTGTTTGGTTAAAATAAAAAAAAAAAAATGGCAAACCTAAGGTGTTTAAAAAAAAGTGAAGATGACGAAACAACATGTACTTTGAGTAATATATATAACAAAAAGATCATTTAAACGTCAAGTTACTGAGAAGAGCCAGAGAAAGAAACGAGGCGAGACTGTTTTTTTTAAGAAATTTAAATGTGAAGTCTTATAAGAACTTACGAAATATAAAAAAAAACATAAGAAAAAAAAGACGATCAACATCACCTCATAGAAGACGTAGTCACAATAAGTAGAGGCCAATCCCGTCTATAATAACTCGCTATGGCCAGACCTTGAAACGTCTTTCCCAGGCCCATCTCATCAGCTATCATACAGCGTCCGCGACGTGCTATACCAAATCTGTATTGATATTAGTTATATTATACATATACATTTTGTATTCACGCTGTATCCCGCACGAGGCAGGGTAGGCAGAAGGAACCCGGGAACCTAGTGTTAAGACACTCTGTTCCACTTCCCTTCCCCATTATACGTCGAATTTGAGGCATTGCGTGTGAGTGGCGGATCTCAACGGCGCGCTTTGCCTTATTACTAGAGCGAGAAAATGAAACATTAAATATTTAAATTGAAAATATTAAATATTTCATTTCCTCGACTGGGGATCGAACCCAGAACCTGTTGGTTACAGTCAAACGCGTGTGTATATACATATACATATACATATACATATACATATACATCTACAATGTAGATGTATATGTATATGTATATGTAGGTTCTACATATACATGTATATATATATATACATAATCATATACATAGAGAGGGAATAGAAACCCAATACCAACATGTTTAGTTCCACACCTTCCTTTCCCTTCACTACAACAAGTTCAATACAATTACAATAATAATTTACAAACAACTTTGAGCTAAATTTGAATTTGTTTTGCTTATAATTTTGTGATGTAAAAAACAGGTTGGGGTTCGATTCTAACTCGAAAATGAGAAATATTTAATTTAAAATATCAAATATTTCAATTGAAATTATAATGTTTTTCAAATAAAATATTTGATATTTTCATTTCTTTGCTATGATAACAAGGCAAAGCGCGGCCTTGAGCTCCGCTACACGACACACAATGCCTCAAGTTCGGCGGATAGCGAGGGACAGAATGGAGTGACTGAACACTAGGTTCTCAAGTTTCCTCAGCCTACCCTGTCCAGTACGGAATACAGTGTTAAGCATCCAAAAAAAAATCCATAATTTGGATAACTAATACTCTACTGTCTTTTAATTATTTTCCATTTACCTTACACCATCTTGCTGGAATGGCATTAATTTATTCCTTAGAGTTTCTTCTATAGGCAGTAAGTCCACAGTATTAGGATCTTGTATTTCAAATTTTAATATCTGTAAATATCAATTCAAAATTATATATTTCATATAAGTAGATTTTTTTTTCAGCTTTACGCTGTATCCTGAACATGGCAGGGTAGACAGAGGGAACCTAGTGTTAAGACACTCCATTCCACAACCCGTGCTAAAAGTTTTATAACATTATTAGCTGTGTTTACATTGCTTACCTCAAATTATATATTAATTATATTATAGGTAAAATTAAGAAATGTTATAAGATTGTATTGATGATGACATTTTTCTATATACATATATAAATGAATTTTATAATATTGTAAGTGTTTATGCTACTTAATGTTTTTTGTAACTTATAAATTCAAATTCAAATTCAAATTCAAAATATTCTTTATTCAAATTGGCTTTAGCAAACACTTTTGAATCGTCACAACATAAAATTACCACCGGCTCGGAATGCAGTTCTGCTGAGAAGAGCCGGCAAGAAACTCAACAGTTGCTCTTTTCAATATCGAATCAAGTCACAATTTCATTGTTTAATACAATAGTGATTATCCTGCATGAAATTCAAATGACCTTAATTAAATACATTTTTATCATTCAAATATTCTTCGACAGTGTAGTACGCTTTCTTAATTAACATTACTTTAACATTTACTTTAAACTTCTCTAGTGGCAAATTCAAAATACACTGCGGATTAGCTAACTGATACATCATATATAAACTAACTGATACATCATATATAAAATTTTGGTAAGTGGCAATTGAGGATTGATATAATATTTTTTATTCATATAAAAACAACCCAAAAAAATATTCTTGTAATCTTAAAAGATTTATAAATTAACAAAAAATTCTCAAAAATATCAAATAAGCTTATAGATAGATAGCCATTTTGTAATAATATTTATTAGATACGAGAAAATAAACTTTCCTCTCTTGCTGTAAGAGTAATGAAGATGTTATTTTGCGACCCATCTTATTTACTAATATTAATTACTTTCTTTTTCTAATAAAACAATCAATTTTAGGGCAATATCTGTACATTAAAAATTAAAATTTCAGGTAAATTAATTAAAAAAAAACAGCATTTGTCAAAATAAACATTCATAAAACTGAGATAACCTTTTATTCATTATCCAATTAAGATTGAAAGGAGACACTTAATAGTGAAGGAAGTTTTCCAAAATATTATATTATATGCAGTTTACTGCATTTAAAATGGCTATGGCTTTTCAGTTTCTACACATACAAACACCCAGACGAACAGACAAACAATTTAAAGTCACTATATAGGGCACTATTATATTAGTAAACAACCACTATAAGATTTATTTAATATATCTTCCATGTACAACCAGCACAGTACAGAACATATTACACACAAATATCAAAATAATATAAAATTCTAAACAATCCAACAAACTGTCCACACAAAGAATTAAAAAAAGAAAAGAAGAAAAGAAAGGCCAACGCAGATTATTACGATTATTCAGATACATTTTATATATAGAAAAAATATCATAAATATTATTATAACATTTTTAGATTTTAGCATTGAGAATTTTGTTATTTAAACAGGAATTTGTCTATTAAAGAACTGAAAAGATAAAATAAATAAATTAACTAAAAACATAAATACCTTTAAAACAAATTGAGGCAACGGATTAATAACTACATGTGGTTCTAAGTGAGCTGTCTTTGTTATAAATTCTTGGTAATCATTTATGGAAAAGTTCCATAATTTGGTATTAGCATCTGAAGACAAAAAGGGATATAGGTTATGTAAAATCACAAATAAAAAAATGCAATAAGTAAAAAATACTATATAATAAAAATAACTATATATGTACTAATACAATTTTATATAAACATTTCACAGTATATGAGTAAAAATGAACAGTTTCGGATTCAAGTCATTTCTTTCTACCAAGTTATCATAATTTTGTTTTGTTTCATAGAAAAATATAAAAAGCAAATTACTTATATTATTTTGAGAATTATTATGAAATGATAGAAAAATGTAGAAAATATATAATCTTTTCAATACAAATTGTCTATGTATATTAGATGCAAATTTAAAAGATGAGGTTTCACCCAAAAAAGGAAGACCAAAAATATTCAAATAACTTACATTATATACTTCTATTATACCTTCAGATAAGTAATGGTAGAATAACAAAGATATTATTTGTTTATTACCATAATTACTAAATGTAATTTTTTTTTAATAAAATTCTAGGATACTCTTAAGAAAATTTTCTTTGAAATATTTTTTTAGGACATTAAGTTAATTTTGAAAATGATCAAAATACATGACTTTGCTAACTTATATAATTAATGACACAAATTCAACTGTGAAGCGAAGAACAGAATCTCTTCCAAATAAGTTCTATCTGCCTATCCTGCTATATGTGAGATGAAGTGTGGAGCTCAAATATAAATAACAATATAATTGTAGCTAAAATATCACCAATAATATAAAAGTATAAATATTAATTTAAGTAATAATGTGAAGAATAATTCAACTGACTCAATAAGTAATATATTTCTTCATAAATATATGTATTTATAATATTTTTCTTACCATATTGTCCTGATGGCATTGATTTAAAGATATTTATAAGAGGCATGCAAAACTCAGATATGGAAACTTCAAATCTATGTTCAGATATAAGATAAACTTTTGCAGTTACTACTTGGCTTAAACTTTGCTTTGACTGGAATTGATAATTTGTTTCCCCACTGGATTCAAATCTGTATTTCTCAACATTTTCTTGTGACACTTTTGTATTCTCTCTTGCATTATTTTGAGTGTTATAAAACTTTCCTGGCTCAATTTTAGAGGATGTCGAAATATTACGATCGTTTTTAACGTTTTTTGCGTAAGGGTGAAAGGAGATATGGGTATGAATATTATGGTTCTTCACCGGACCCACGTTAGAATTTAAAGATGAGGGTGATTCTCCATCTAGATTTTTTATTAATTTGATTTGTCGCTTTTGTAAAGCAGCCAGACGTTTTTTCTCTATTTCTTCTTTGGTGCAGGTCATGTTATATTTTCAAAATAAGAAGTTAATAAGCATATTTAACATATCTTGCTTCTAATCTCAGGTTTTAATTCGTTTCAATTTGTTTAATTGTATATAAGTAAGCCAAAAAACTTTGCTTTTAGTCAAAATTGTTTCGAAATCTGCAGACTTTAATTATAAATTGACGTTGACAGTTAATCAAACTTTCAAAACAATAGGTACTGTAAGAAGATCTGTGCCTAAAATTATTTTTTCATTGGTTCTAAATTATATTTAATGTAAATTTTTGTTTCATAGTTATTAGTTTAATTTTATTGTGTAACATAAATGGTAGTCAAAGTTAGTTGATATCTATATACCTAATGTAATTTTTCCTCTATATGTCAAATTGACTGAAGGAATGGATAATAATGGATCCCTTCCTATTCGGATCTTCTTATTCCAAATTTCGGTTTAAGGTACATTCACACATTATTAGCTTATAATGCAGTCTTGCTTGAAAAGACAATTATTGATCCAGCTTTAGTGAATGCATGATTCAAACCGTTTATATATCATTTTTAGACTGACACCAATTCTGACCTATATATCATCCACAAAGGAAGATCAAAGATTCAAAGGAAGATTAGTATAGAGTTTGTGTCCTTTGCTGTGGCCAATAATTTAGTTATACAAGGGGTTTACCCTTGTAAAAAAGCGTTATTACAAAGCCTATATCGAAATTTTCAGCGTCACGCCTATGGGTCTTGTGAGGGAGGTAACAATTGTATGTGCAGGCTTTCACAGACACCTTGGACTTTGCCTCAGGATATGACCCTCTCCTCTCCCGAAGATTCACTCATAAACAAATTGTTAATGGGACAACATTTTGTAAACAATTTGTTAATGGGACAACAAGGGTTTGGACATATCAAAAAAATTTACCGTTCAAAGCCAAGATGTTATAAGCGCAACCTTAGTCCGGTGTAACGTGTAGTATCTATGGGCAATACTACTTGTATGAATTGCCTCGGCAACAGTAAAACGGAAACTTTAGACTAAATTTGCCTAGAGGACATAAAACAGCGTCAAATTAAAAATGTCTCAATAAAACATTTGCTTTGATAAGACCACTGACCTGCCCAGTTTCCACAATTCCTCAGACTTTATGCTGTGATGGTAATAGATCAAGCTTTTCTTCGCTCTGCCCAATCCTCTGCTAAAAGAATACTTCCTTCCAACATTCATACTCATCCCACAGCCTCATATAAAAAAAACGGTCATTAAACGTCCACATTCTCCAAGATCATACGGGTACGATAAAGTAACTAATCGGAATATAACTTCTCTTCTTAATCAAGTTTACGTAACGATTGTGCTATTTATTCTTCAACGTCTCAAGCTCTATCAACTGAACAATTTTTACGTATTCCTGATTACTCTTATTTGCGGAACGATAGGTATGCATTTTTAATTAATCCGTTAGTCTCTTTTTCGTGTGTATACCTATATACCTTCTCATAACCCTAATAATTATGTTGTAAATATAACTTTTATTTCAATTTATGATGACTGTGAGAGTTTTGCTTATCATGCTCTATATCATGATTTTTTTCAATGGAAAAGACAAATCAAACGAGCGTACGGGTTGCCTGATTGTGAGTGATCACCGCAACCCACGGCCCTGTGTAACATCAGGGGGCTACAGGTGCGTTGCCGGCCTTAAAGTGGAGGTAGACGCGCTTTTTGAAGGTACCTATGTCGTATTGACCTGGAAATGCTGCCACGTGTAGGCCGTGATTCGTGGCGTGTGGAAGTAAATTTCTACGAAACCGCACAGTAGTGGACTGTCACGTATCCAGATGATGAAGATGGTACTTTGTGCAAATTACACATTGTGCAAACTTATGGAGCATTTAATTAAAAGTAGACTTTACTGGATAATGGAAAACAAGAGAATACCTTCTTAGCAGCAATGGGACGATACGAAGCTTTTTAGGGAAAAATCTCAAAAAAGCTTCGTATCATCCCACTACCCTGTCTTCCACATTGTGCAAACTTATGGAACATTTAATTAAAAATAGACTTTACTGGATAATGAAAAACAGGAGAATACCTTCTTAGTATTTAGCTTTGTAAACTCCAAGTATTCTTACCTCATAAACCCGCATCAGTTTTGCAAAAGATGGTTTTTTGATGTAGATGTTAGTTCTGCATATAATAGTTTCTAATCCTAAGCTTTGAACTTAATGTTCAGAATCTAAATTAAAATCCTAAATTATACCATTTTATTTTTAATATATTTTATCGGCCAATTCATTTGAATTAGGCATTGAGGCATTCTTCTCCCGCCTAGAATACTTTGAATTAGTCTCTTTCGGGGCTCTGTGCTGAGCCCTTTATTGTTCAGCTTTTACATTCATGACTTAGAGAAACTGGTTAAATGCTTTTGCAATTTATTTTATGACCCTGTTAGTTTATGAAATAATTACTAGACTCCAGCGCTTTATATTACTACTACGCTAATAGCTATCGCTGCATGGTTTGCCATACTAGTGTTGGGGCAGTTTGTTGGATTCCCAAATACATAATAATTTTAAGTTTTATTTGAACAAAACTTAAAATATTTTGTGACCTCTAGAGTTTTTTGCTTTCTCTAACGAATATATTGCTTTGCATAAGAAAAATGTATTATTCTTAGAAATTGCTTAAGTACTTTGCAATCTTTTTTATAAAATCCTTTTTGTAATACGTCTATCTTCTTATACTCAAAACTAAGGGAGCTGCCATGAATAAGGCATGCGCTTATAATAATTAATGAATTTAGTGTTTCATATCATTCGTGTTCGTCATTCCTTTGTTTGTATAGTAGAAAAATACTATACAATGTCATCGCGAAATCAAGCCAAAAATAAATAAATAAAATTCCGGTAAGTAGATAAAATAGAAACATAAATAAAACGATTATAGTGCGATCTGTATTATATACAGGTAACCCGTAAGGACAATCGAAATGTCGGTAATAGAAGGTGTTATACGTATTTATATTATACTATTCTAACCACAGAAGTTTTAAAGATATTTGTTAAATTATTTGTGAAAAAAATGTTAATTCCTACTGTTTTTTTTTTCTATTACAATAGTTCAAACGAAGACATTCAGACTATTTTATGTTTGTTGTTTTATGTATTTTATCATAAATATAGAGTATAAACATTTTGTGTTATGTTTTCAAAAAACTTTAGGTCCTTTTTAATCACAATAGTTTTTTTTATATTTAAAGTTACAAGCATTATTAAAATGCACCTTAATTCACATCTATCCAACCCATGTTACGGTACCGTACTTTGTACGTTTCTGGGTTTTAAAGACATTGACACTTGCATTGGTTGGTTGACTGTAAATTTGGACTTTGAGATTTCAAATTGACATTTTAATTTTAAATGAATAACTCGACACTTGTGCGAGTGTATTCGTGGACTTTCCTTTCTCTTCCGTATTAATAATTATTACAAAATGTCAGAGAATAGCAGCCCTATTAAATATTTTTTAAGTGGTGGTTTTGGCGGTGTATGTACTGTATTAGCGGGGCATCCTATGGATACAGTTAAAGTAAGATTACAAACTATGCCCCTTCCAAAAGCAGGAGAAATAGCCTTGTACAGTGGTACACTAGACTGTTTTAAAAAAACTATACACAAAGAAGGATTTCGGGGACTTTATAAAGGTATGTCAGCTCCATTAACAGGAGTGGCACCCATATTTGCAATTAGTTTCTTTGGATTTGGAGTTGGTAAAAAACTAATTAAATCTGATCAAAATCAGGTTCTCACTAAACCGGAATTGTTTGCGGCGGGTGCATTCTCTGGTATATTCACTACATCTATAATGGCTCCAGGTGAACGCATAAAGTGCTTATTACAAATCCAACAAGGTGGAAATGTTCCCCAGAAGTATAGTGGCATGCTTGACTGTGCCAGACAGTTATATGCAGAAGGTGGCATGAGAAGCATTTACAAGGGCAGTGTTGCCACCATCTTAAGAGATGTGCCAGCTAGTGGCATGTATTTCATGACATATGAGTGGGTGAAAGAGTTGCTTGTGCCACAAGATGCTAGTGCAAAATTAAAAATGGCAGCAACTATTGTTGCTGGTGGATGTGCTGGAATAGCTAACTGGCTGGTGGCCATGCCTGCTGATGTTTTAAAAAGCAGATTACAAACTGCCCCTGAGGGTACATATCCTAATGGAATGCGTGATGTATTTAAACAATTGATGGAAAGAGAAGGACCAAGAGCTTTGTACAAAGGTGTAACTCCGGTAATGCTGAGAGCATTTCCAGCAAATGCTGCTTGCTTTGTAGGTTTTGAATTAGCTGTTAAATTCCTTGACTGGGTAGCACCTAATCTCTGATGATGGCCCATCATGTACTGTAGATATCTTATGTAACATTTATATTGTAGACTAAATAAGTATCCTGTTAAGTATAAAAAAAGTTTAAACTTGTTATATAACTAAAATTACAAACAAATGTAATTTAGATTTTTATATAAATAGTAATAAATTATGATAGTTTAAGGAAAATGTGCTATGCATATAAATCTTGACTGCAAGTCACAAATAGGTGTACTTTATATATGTATTTTATTTAAGAAAATATGAAAGATCATTGTTATGCTTATACAAGTTTTGTTATGAAAGTATATTTTTCTTACTCCATGTTTGTTTACCTTAAAAAAGAATGTTTGTACTTGAAGCAAATTAACCTAAGTAATCTTTATTTCCTTTTTAAATATACTAGTGCCTTTTAAAATTTATTTTTTATTGATTTTCAATACATTAATTAGGGCAACTACTATTTACTTTAGAAAATTATACTTTTGCAGTACAAGAGTACATAGAAATTATATGGAAATCAAGGTTAAAATTATAAAAATCAAATGAATAATAAATAAAAAAGAATTTACAAAATAACTAGATGTACAAATGGCCAAAATAAAAAAAACATTTAAAAGTTCTCATAAATATTTTATAAAACAAAGAATCCAATCAATAAAATTGTCTTCTAAAATCTATCTCCATTTGCCTATTATGGTCTCGATCACTTTTCCATTTACATTTGTTATTTTGCCTTTGTAATTCTTCTCTCACATTTGTGACTTCTTTGCTTTTCTTTAGACCGAGTCCATTTCTATCATTCTTTTTAATAGTTCTAATAGGGTATCTGTTCCCAGAACCGTTAGGGCCTAATCCATCTTCTTTATTCCAACCAAATTGTAACATAAGTTGAAAGCCTTTATTACTTTCTGGAATACCATAGCTTACTGGTATTTTTTTACCTTTACTTGCATTTATATTGTGTACTGTAGATGACAAATGTTCTTGTTTATCATCATATAAAATATTGTCACATATTTCACATTTATATCTCTCTTTTAAACTTTTCTTACTATTTTGTTTTACTGTAGTTGTTTTGTTTGGATCTCTGATTGATTTATTTTGTTCTGAAAAAATGTTTGCTAGACTTATGTTCCTATTTTTAATAACTAAACTTTGGGCTGAGTTTCCAGCTTTATCCCTGATAGAAGTATCAATACCACGTTTAAGAAGTTCTGTCACAGTTTCAATTGCGTTAGCCTGACATGCTATCATGAGTAAGCTCCACCCAAATTCATCAATAGTGTTTAATTTCTCAGGATGAATGTCTAAATACTGTCGTAATTTATTAACGTCGTTGTCCTGTACAGTTTTAAATAACTGAAAACTAGATAATTCACTTTCATTAGATTTTTTCTTAGGTATAATCTTTTTCGTAGCCTGAATATTTTTACTGGTTTCCTTTAAACTTTGAGAACATAAAAGATGTCCTACTTCTTGTAAATATAATTTACTAGCCTCGTCACCCCTTAGCGGAGAAGTATATGGACCTTTGGCCCTGCCAAATGGTATTGGGCGAACAAAATTACTATAATCTTTATGATACATCACAAACGTTTTACTATTAATTACAGCAGCACTTATAAATATATAGTAAAGCTATATTAACATGTACAGAATTTTAATTTGTTTTTATAAGGTATTTAATTGATACTTTCTGTTGTATAAAATAAAAATATGGATCAACAAGATTCTAGAACGTCATAACTAAGAAACGTCAATGTCAAATGATTTTAATATGAATGTTACAATAACAGATAATTAATACGTGCTACAAGTAAGGAAATCGTAATTACTTTAAGTTACGTTAGGCTTGAGATATTTCATATAATCGGAAAGTGAATGCATATTTTTTGCTGAATTTTGTATAAAATGCGCTGCGTAATCAAAACCTATAGGTTTTGTTCAATCCTGTCTGTAATCCACTTCACATATGGTAAAAGTGCCGGCTGCCTCTCTATTGTGGGTGGCTTGTTAGTCTTCTCACGACAATGCCGGGAACTGGTAGCTTGTTCTAATGAGCTATGATGATTTAGCGGCGCAGAGGTGGCTGTGCGTTTGCTGAAACAAATATTTGCTATCCTTAGATAACTTAAATTGAATGTGGCGCAGCGGCACAAGAGTGTGACTGTAACCGACAGGTTCTGGGTTCGATTCCCAGTCGAGGAAATGAAATATTTAATATTTTCAATTTGAATATTTAATGTTTCATTTCTTCGCTCTGGTAATAAGGCAAAGCGCTGCGCTGAGTTCAGCCACTCAACACGCAATGCCTCAAATTCGGCGGAAAGTGGGGAACGGAAGTGAAACGGAGTGTCATAACACTAGGTTTCACTTCCTTTCCCTCTGCCTACCCTGCCTAGTGCGGGATACAGCGTGAAGCTGAAAAAAATTGAATTGATAAATTGAAGTATCATTAGGAGTTAAGCTTCTTCTAGCTTCCACTTGACAATCCTGATGCAGTCCTTAATAGGCATACTGGTGAACAGCGACAGGACATTGAAACTGACAATGGTTTAATTGTTAGTCTTTCCGTTACGAAATGATAAGAATCTCGGACATATGACATTGTGTAGCCACGGAGTTGGGTAGGAAGAAATCTATATGTATATGTTTCAAAAATGTACAATATTCAATACACACGACTAATTTGGTTAAATTTGTTTTATTTAAAATGTGTAATAATGGCGAATAATAAAGATCTAAGAACTTTGTTATGGTTTCTTTCTATAAAATACCGATAAATTTTTACTCTTAGTATTTTTTTCTATACTTGTATTGCAAGTTACCGCATGTAAGATTTCATAACTTATGTCCACGAAACTTTTAGTTGATTCTCATTACTTCGGGGGATTAATCCTAACTGTACCTATGCTTATGTACATGGCTGAAGTCGAGAGACAGATCCAGACGGAAACTTTGAAATTTGCTCACACTCTTAGTGCTCACTTAGGAGCTTTACGTAGAAGAAATCAGGATGTTGCGAGGATTTTATATTTTATTCCAATTTTAAATTCGAGATGGTCCCAGGGCTAGTGACGTAGCGGATATGGTCCGCGTAGCCTGAGAAGATAGCAATGTGTCTACATTGCATGTTAGCCTAAGAATTCGTTCAGATTATGGACTGTTCTGAAGTTAGACCCTGAGGATACCTAGGAAGCAATAGCTGGATGTCGCGATGCAAGCTTTGACAGTCATGGTCTAAAGACATTATGGTGACGACTGCAAGCTGCTGTAAAGTAGATTAAATCGGATGGTAGATCCTGGCAATCATGGCTGGGATGAATGCCTAACAAAAGTCTGATTATTTACATTGTACTGTTGAATTATATTAAAAAATATGAAAACAAACTTTTTTATTTTGCTCATTTATAAATAATAAAATCTTATCAATATAAATTAACTAAAAATAGGCAAGCACACATATGGTATTTGTAAAGACATATATCTGTTATTTAAAAAAAACATTCTAAAAACTCCTAGTAACTAAATTAATATGAGTAATATAACTTATAAATAAATCAGAATGTATAATATAAGTTTTAAATATATCACAATTTAATTAAATATACAGTCAAACATTCCTACATAATTAAATACAATATTATAAAATTTATATCTTTCAAGTCTTACATTATTTAAGACCAATGAGTTGAAAAGCAAAGTTGTGTTCAACCCCTTAACATATAATCTCACCAAAATCTGGGCAAGTATAGTGTCAAGAATGGAGTGTCTTAATACTAGGCTGCCACTGCCTGCAGTGTAATATTCAGGATACGCAAAGATCCTACAAAGTACCCTTAAAAAATAAAATATTAAAAAAATCTACTGTAGTTTCTTAGTACATTATTTTGAAAGCTCTTTGGCTATACTCTTAAGTGCCTCAGTTTGTTCCTTTAACAATTTTAACTTTTGTTTCAAATAGTCTTTTTTAAAATTTAAATAATCTTCTTTTATTTGTATCTTCCTTTGTTCTTGGGATGCTAATACATCACAATTAAAATAGCAATTATCCGATTTTCTTTGACTATGTTTTGAACTTGTAAGTTCTAACTTGGAAGTTTTATGTTCATGTGTGAAGACTTTCGATTCTGGTGGTGACTCTGGTTCACTTATAAAAGCAGACATCTCGTCACTGAAAATATCTTGTTGATTATCACTTAGAGGTACAAATTCTGGTGTTCTATGGTAATCCTGATTACATGGATTGTTTTTTATATCAAAAGCTCCTTCTTCTTCAGACGCCAATAACACAGTTGAAATTGGTAATTCTCCATTTATTTCTGCTTGTTTCTTCTTAGTTTTAGATCGTATATCATGCCATGTCTGAAAATTATTGAAATATATTTGTATTATTATAATATATTATTAAAAGTATTTAAAAATTATTTATATTTCTTCTTCAGTATTTTTTTAAAATCATACTTTTCGCCACTGTCGCCAAGTTTTTTTTGCACCTGGTATAGCATTACATTCATTTGCAATGTTTTGCCACAATTTATGTGAGTCCCCATAATTAAAATCCTGTGTTACTTTGCATGAAATTAATTCCGGATGTTTATTCATTAATTCAATAAGTTTCTTTTTTTGTCGAGCTGTAACATATATACACCTTTGTCTTTTCTTCTCTTCCATTCTTTCAAGTAATTACAGATTTATTAATGTTGATTTAAAAATCTTTGCTATAAAAATCACTTCAATAGGTTTAAAAAATATACCTATGTGTTTTTGTATATAAAAACAATACTTGTACACATATAAAGTTGATTTATATTTTTGTCTAGTGAGGAGTTTTTTAGATTTTGATCAATCATTTATTTTTATTTAAAATCGATGCAAATTTGTTATTGTTTTACTAGATACTTCTCAATTGTTTAATATTTAATACTGATAAATTTAAAATTACACAGAAGAAACAAATATACGATAACAGTTTTTAGGATTAAGTTGCAACAGATAAAGTAATCCCAATAGCGTTCTATCGTCCAAAAAGATATTATTAAAATATGTACTTTATTTTAATAATCTGACCGTTTAGAGATTTTATAAGTGTATACATTTACAAGTAAACATATTATGTTATATAGGGTACTTTCATTTCAGTATAATTTATAAAATTATTAACATTTAAAAATCATTTGTGACGTTTAGACTCTTATGTTACTAGCTTAAAAAGTTGCTACCTTATTAAGTGGAAAATATATAAATAATAATAAAAATATATTAAAAAAATTAAGTTGAATTCGATAAGGGCTATTTTAATTCAAAACTGTGCTGTAGCCACTAGCCCCCACCTTCCAACAATCGTCAAGTAATTCCAATGCAGATATTACACAACCTATTATATTAAATATTTGCTGTAAACCTCATCACCAGAGCTATAAGCGGGGTTGATCGAACCAACAACCCGTCACATTTTTGTGCCTGAACCACTAGAAGTATTTTTTTCTTCTACCTAATTTTTCTATTTTTTTTTTATGGAAAAGACAAGGCAAACGAGCGTACGGATCACCTGATGGTTAGTGATCACCGTCGCCCATAGCCCCGTGTAGCACCAGGGGAGCTCTATAAAAAGGCAACTGCTCGGCGGTTTATAATCTACCTGCCATCGCTGTAAATTTCTCGAGCATCAACAGCATTTTTGTCTATTCAATAACAAAAAAAAAAGAAAAAACATTCTCGTCGTCGTAGTGATCGGTACTTAAGATAAAGTTTTTGTTTAATATATCTGGTTTTAATTAACTCTAAAATACAGAGTAATGCTCCTTAAAATCACTTTTGATAAGACTTCTTCGTCATATTAGATTATAAGTATTAGAAACAAAATCTAAATACTGATACCGTTTAAATTATAAGGAATACTTTTAGTTACTTTAGAATTTATTGAACTTTACTTTACTTTTAGAATTAACGAGTTCAAATAAGTGTTAATTTATCAAAAACATGTAATTTTCAAATAATTTTTCATTGAAATGATTTGGAATAAGCTATTAATTATTGATAATTCAGTTATATTCAGTCAATTATATTCCCACCAATGCCAGAAACATTGGTGGTGGATAACGTTATGACATAAAATTATCATCCGTAAAGCGAATTTATAGTTTTTTTTTATAATGAAATGCACATATCTTGATAGTTAAGTCATTTGTATTTCTTTTTTGAATAATTTCTAAGCACGTTTTATATAATAAAAAAAAACATTTTTGGTATTTTTTTCCGAAATTTAAATGAAAATAATATTTTTAAGGAAATGAGCGCGGCTAACTGTGGCAGCACTAGTTATGATATATACTAAATAATCTGTCTATGGAAAGTCGAGTTCAGTCGTTGAATGGAGGATATGTGAATTATACATTTGTGGAACCGTAATAATTAGAGAATTTTATATACTCCATTTGTAATAAGTCGTTGTGTTGTACAATTATGATATAGTAACATTTTGGCTCATAAACAATATAGTGAAGTTAATAAAACAATGGGTGGCGTCAGTGAAAAGGTTTTGCGAAGATTTCTGCCATCCATCTTCGGGTGTCTGTTTCTATTATACATATCGCAATACGTAAGTACTATTTTTTATGGCTACGCGCTAATGGTCGTTTATAATAATGCTTCTTATGAAAACGCTACGTATGTAACGTGAAATCTCATAATTCGCTGTTTGAGGGGGCATTATTCTTTTTTTTGTACGTTTACCTACATTCACCTTGCAGTATTAAATACATAGTAATTTCAAGGCGATTGCGCATTGATGAGGAAATGAGATCATAAGACTGGTTTCTTAAAGTTTTTACCAAGAATTATGAATATATTTATTAATGTTTAACAATAATTTGTTGCCAAAAGTGAATAAATACGTTTTCTACTTTTGTTAGCTATCGTCATACAAATATAACTTTTGACGTCAATAATATTTAAGTATAGTACAACTAGTTTTTTCATTTTGTTCTATTAATGTGGCCATGATTTTCCATTGAGTTGTTGAATCATCTTGTGATTGATAACAATTTATAGAGAAGTAGAAAATAAGTAAATGAAGTATGCACTTAACATATTATAACATTAACCTTTTGTTTATAGCTTAACATATATTTTGTCTTACTATACTGATATTTTAATGGTGTGATAAAAGTATTGTTATTATACAAAATGATATCTCCAAGTATTTTAAATCACTAAATGTGACTCATATGCAGGTGTTGATTAAATTGCTATCAATAATATGTTTCACTGAAACTGTACTAGTCTGATATTTAGACTAATTGTAGGTATGAAGAATATAATATTTATCTTGATTTTTCAAATTTATAAAAGCATTAAATCTTTATAAAACTTGGTAATCATGTTTTCCATCTCATTTACTAATATTTATATTGTATACATAATAATATAAAAATTTAATGCAAAACTGCACAGTTTGGCTTACCAGAGTGAAAAAAAGAAAACATTAAATATTAAATTAGAAAATATTAAATGTACCATTTCCTTGAGCGTAGATTGAACCCTAAATCTGTTGTGTTTACAGTCCACATCAAAACTTTCAAACTCCTCTAAATGTGTGTATAATTTATATTTTTTTTTATTATTAAAAAAAAGTTATGATATGTAACTGGAGGTTAGCATGTATGTATGCAAATGCCTTTAGAAAATTTAACTACAGATTTTAGCTTCATTTGATGAGACTACAGTTTTCATTTTTGGAGATTGATCTACGAAGTTCACAGAATTACAGTAGTAATAGCAATACTCTTGTATATGTGGTGTTGAATTCTATAATTCAATATACCTTATCTAAAATTCTGACGGTATTGGTTGGTTTAGGGAACTTGGGAACCTGATGCTCAGATAATAGATTCCCTATCCCAGTTTCACCAAAATTTGAGGCATTGCATGTCAAGTTCATTTTCTTGATCGTGGGTTGAACCTGCCTAGTTCACAGTTCCATTGCACCTGCACCACTACACTACACTAAGCTAATAAATTTTAATTGCCATAATTAAACATATTATTAGATTTATTAAAGATCCTATTTGTTTGACTAACATGTCAGATGAAGATCTAACAGAATATGTACGGGAAATCTGTACTAGCTTCTATAGAATTGTTTATACTATATGATTGTCATATATTTATTAAAATAAAATTGACTTAACATGTTTTATGCTCTGTCTTAATTCTTACTGGAAGCAACAAGACTAGGGCCACTAATAAAAAGTTTATTTTCTTCTTATTTATGGAAGAAATCACCATGAAATTTAAATTGAACATGACTATTGTCAAAATCATTATTTTTTCTGGGTTTTTTTGGTATTTTTTTTTTTAGCATCACGCTTTATCTCTCACATGGCAAGTAGGCAGAGGGAACTTAGGAATGTAGTGTTAAGACAGTCAAATTATTAAAACGCTTACTCATATAAGGTTGACACATAACATGAAACAAGGAAGAATAAAACGTCGGTACTGCACTATCGCTTACGCATTCCGGTAATTCATGTTTTACAATATAGATTTAATATAATTTATATATTGTTGAAGATTTTTCAACAGAAACGGTAATGAAAAATATTTTTGGTATTATGTTTTTTTTTATCAAATCAAATATATAGGTGCTGGTTATTAAAATAGATAAATAAAGGCTGAGAGCCGTCGTGGCGCACCTCGCAGGGGTAAAAGCGTGGGACTGTAAATGGGATTACGGAACATGTTGTGAGTTCGATATCCATTTGAAGGCAATGTAATATTTTATATTTACATTTACCTTGCTCAAGAACCGAGCCAAACCGCGGAGTTGAATTCCGCCATCAATAAATAATGCTTTATTTATGCGGAAAGTGGGAAACAGAATTCTCGTAACGGGAACGGAGTGTCTTGACTCTAGGCTCATAGTCACTCTTGCTTGTTTGTGGGATTCAGCATGAAGCTAAAAAAGAAAAAGATAAAAATAGTTACACTAGAAAAAATCATTCACCATATGAATTGTTAATAAAATTCGATAACTTTAACTGATGTTAAGGAGAGGGTGAGCGTTATGACCTTTTAATATTATTTTATACTCGGGTAGGACTAGATATAAAATATACTCAGCTTCACGCTGTATCCCGCACATGGCAAAGTAGACAGATGGGACTTGGAAACTTAGTGTTAAGACACTCCGTTCCACTTCCGTTCTCCACTTTCTGCCGAATTTGAGGCATTGCATGTCGAGTGGCGGTGCTCAACGCGCAAAATATAATATATAAAATATAATTTAATTACATAAAATATAACTTATTATATAGTTACATGTCTAGGTAAGTATACCAACATTACTATTTCAATAACATTACGAATACTATATCTAATCAGCGTCAATTCCAAATGGATATGAATGTCGATCCACCATAAAACGCAGGACGCTATATCAATACAGATATCGATGAATTGCGTATGTCGTCGTCCTCAAGGTCTGCGACGTAACAAGTACGCAATTAATTTCTTCTTACCCCTGTTGATGCACAATAATAATGGAAAAATTATAATCAGAATAGAATATTGCAGAATCACGCTTCTACATATATAAATAGAAGATTTTCATTGTGTTGAAATATTTATTTTAAAATTGCTTTTTTAATTGTAGTTAATATAAATTGTAATTTGAAATAATTATGTGAATAATAATAATTACTTTACAATGGTCATTAGCTTAGTGTGGAGAAGGAAACTCCTTACAACTTATGGTAATATAATAGAGTTATCTTAACGTCCTTTAGAATTAAATTTGAAGAAGTTATTAAAATTAATTATTTCTTAATAAATCAAACCGTGCAAAAAATTTAAATGAAATGTCTTTTGTAACGGCGTTCGTGTGTTCGATTTCCACTACGAGTAATAAGACAAAGTGCTTCATTGTGATTGGTAAGAAGTAAACAGTGTGTCGAAAATTTGGCGATGCGTGAGGCACGGAGTGTCGTAACATTAGTTTAGCTCCACCAACTATGCAAAAAGATTATTTAATTTCCTCGAATGGAGATCGAACCCTCAATCTGCTTTTACAGTTGCGCCCTTGTACCTCTGCGCCACAACAGACCTGAAATAATGTGTAGTCAAAATAAAAGCAGCCGTATATATACTTGTATATTTATTTATCGTATAATTATATATAAACGTTTTGGTTCAAAAGTTATAGTAAGATCACGTCACCTAACATAAAACACTTTTCAAGAAACACCACTGTATTAGTGGCTATATTGGGAAATGATACGCGCTAAAATTTACCATTGATCATTGCCAAGTTGGTGGTTTTCAGAATACTTGTAGTATCTATTTTACTGTAGTTGTGACTGAGTATTTTGCGTATTTCTACGATTACATCACCTGTATAATGTTATCGCTCTTGATTTTATCCAAAGATTATATAAGATAAGTTAAATTATACATTTTCACAGTAAATTTATTTTTTTACGCTTAAAATACTTCAAATTATTATTTTTTCTTGAATTTTAAAGCTACGTGCTACATAAATAAGATTCGAGCGATGAATTTCGTGTCAAATTATTACCATTGGTTGGTTTTTCCAACCTTATTATTATTCGCCAATTTCTTGTCACGAAAATTACAAAATAACATTGTAAATTACTGGGAATATCTTATTCCGGTAATTGTTAGTGTATATAAATATACAAAATATGTACACTTTCCTCGAGGCAAATTATATTTAATTAGAAAACTATTTTTTTTATTAAAAAGATCGTTGTTATAATGAAAATATTAAATATTTAATATTAAAAATGTTATTAAATCAAATATTTAATATATTAATTTCTTCGTTCTCATAGCACGGCCATGCATTGCGGTAAGTTCCATCATTCGACACACAATTCAGCAGAAAGTGGAGAACGGAACGGAGTGTCTTAACACTTCCACGTGAATCTGATATAAAAGAAGAACTAAACAGCATTTGCATTTTTTCTAAATATCTGATGATATTACGTATTTACGTATCGTATCGTATATTGTGACTCGGTAATGATACACGCGAGACACCTTGCTGACACATTATGTCCATTATTTTTAGCTGTTTTTTTTTTAATAAGAATAAATATAAATAATACTAAAATGTTCGAACATGTTCTGTCTGTTCTTTTTCAACATATTTTTTTTTTTTAATTGATGAGATAATGTTCTATTTTCGTCAATTCACCTACGGCAATAATGCCTACAGTCCAGTTAGTTATCCAAATTTGGTTTAAAAAAGTTCTGCATGAGTGACTACAGAATAATTTGAACGGAAAATAAATAGTTAAAATTAGATTTTATGCTATTATTGATAGCCTGCCCACAAATTTTCTTTACAGCTCAATGACTTTCAGAAATAAGTTTAATTTCATATGTGGACGTAATTACGATTGGACGTAATTGTGAGTTCGATTCCCACTCGTATTTAATATTTCCTCTCTCTGTAACGAGGAAAAACGCGGCGTTGAGCGCCGCCACATAGCAGGCAATACCCCCAAAATTCGGTAACTTGGGGAATAGAAGTCTTTTAATGGGAACAGATTATCTTAACACTAGATTCTCACGTTCCCTCTGGGTGTCCCAGGGTCTTTGATATGTATGGTACGAACCGTGAAGCTACTTAGAAAAATATGAAGGACAAACAAAAAAATAATACTGTTTCTACCTACTTCAGTTGATATTTGATACGGAGAACGACCACGACCTTGTTTATCTCCTTTATTACATTTGCCGTCATGTCAAAACTTTGAATATAAAGTATAATATACTCTTGTTATTAATTGTCTACTTAGCTTATTATACGTCTAGTAGTCAAGTAAATAAAAAGCGCAACAGAGTGTCTTAACACTAGGTTCCCCAGTCCCCTCTGCCTACCCTGTCATGTGCGGGTTACAGCGTGAAGCTGGGAGACTGAATGAGTAATAATATAGTACCTTTTTAGATATCTATGGAATAAATAGAATAGACTATGCTCTTCCCCTTCCGTCTATAATTGCGCTTACAATGACGCACGTTGTTATCAAAACAAATACACTGATCTGAGCCTGCTTTGCTATTCTAATTTTTTTTTCTAACTTGATGAAATGCCCGGTAAGAAAATTTATACAATAGAGAAAAATAGAAATAAAGACCTATTATATTGAATTCTTTCATTTCACGTTTTCCTTCTAGTCTTATTTATATAGAGACGTTATCAATAGTAGCATGTTAAGTGTCAGATGAGTCATTCAGGAACCGGAAATACCAGATTTATTCCCTCCATGTCTGCGCCAAGGGTACAATGGGCCGTTTAAAATTACACCTTAACAATTCAGTACAGAATTCTGTATTCTTCGAAAAGCCCTGACTTTGATATTTGAACTCGTTGAATGTGGGCGTCTACTGCTAATTGGTTCAAGTTCATATTGATTTAATTACGCTCAAACTGTAGTGAAACATGAAAACGATTTATTAGTATTGATTCATTAGACGCCATTGCGGCGGACGGACGGAGGGTTTGGCTGGTCAGCTATTTCAATGGTTTCCAACTGTGATCGTATTTAAAATATAATATTTTCTTTTTTTGGTGTGATTCCGACTTAGAATAGGATCACCCTGGTACTGGTGGTGTCGTAAGAGGCGACTAAAGTACGTGTGGGAGAGTCACGTTGTCAGCAATGGCAACACGCATGGAGAGACTCGACAGGATCATTACCACCCCCGGCATTTAAAACCGGCGTTAAGTAGTGACTTCGGCCACTGCGTTTCCACTTCCACTCCTGTAGCCCCTCTGGTGCTACACGGAGCCGTGGGCGATCACTTACCATCAGATGACCCGTACGCTCGTTTGCCGTGTCTTATCTATAAAAAAAAATGTCTGGGAAGAATTCAGGGATTTTTCATCACTCGCACTATTCTTTTAAATGTATTATAAAATACAGAAAATATCTGGTTCCTATTTTCAAAAGATGTTTCTTATCTTGACACGACGGAGAATAATAAGTTGTTGTTGTTTTTAATAATTTTGAATGTGTCAACACGTATTGCAAATAGTTTGGAAGCCCTACTTACAATGTGCAATTGGCAAGTTGAAAAAATGCGCACGTTAAATTGAGTGTGCTTTATGAACGTTGGTACCCACTGTCCTATTAGATACGTTTATGAAACTCTATTGCGTCATGTTACTACTGAGTTTACGCGTGTATTGCAACAATGTAAATTAGGACTGGTCTAACACTTTTTAGACATTTTTTTTAAACTGTAATAAGTGTTATTATACTTATAAATATATTAAATTAGCTATAGACGGTCTGTTCAATCTACATTCTTTATGGTTAGTAAATTTGACTGCGAAGACTAAAATAAAGTACTATAATTTCCCATATTAATATTCAGATTTTAGTATATTTATTAATTAATCAAAGTTTTGGTAGACTTTATTAATTAATGGTTCCGTATAGTTCAGTTTTATATTTCTTTTGACTAGCAAATGAAAAGCATTTCTTCCAATACATAGAAAAAAAAACATATTTTCTTTTGTCTCCTAATGTTAAACGAGCTCTTTAGTGAAGGCTAGGATACTCCTTTTCCTACAGAAGTGGACGATG